>CM053144.1:20455436-21680436 GCA_028571685.1 Heterohyrax brucei | reverse complement strand
GGGTTAGGGTTAGGGTTAGGGTTAGGGTTAGGGTTAGGGTTAGGGTTAGGGTTAGGGTTAGGGTTAGGGTTGTTAGGGTTAGGGTTAGGGTTGTTAGGGTTAGGGTTAGGGTTAGGGTTAGGGTTAGGGTTAGGGTTAGGGTTAGGGTTAGGGTTAGGGTTAGGGTTAGGGTTAGGGTTAGGGTTAGGGTTTCAGGGTTAGGGTTTCAGGGTTAGGGTTTCAGGGTTAGGGTTTCAGGGTTAGGGTTTCAGGGTTAGGGTTTCAGGGTTAGGGTTTCAGGGTTAGGGTTTCAGGGTTAGGGTTTCAGGGTTAGGGTTTCAGGGTTAGGGTTTCAGGGTTAGGGTTTCAGGGTTAGGGTTTCAGGGTTAGGGTTTCAGGGTTAGGGTTTCAGGGTTAGGGTTTCAGGGTTAGGGTTTCAGGGTTAGGGTTTCAGGGTTAGGGTTTCAGGGTTAGGGTTTCAGGGTTAGGGTTTCAGGGTTAGGGTTTCAGGGTTAGGGTTTCAGGGTTAGGGTTTCAGGGTTAGGGTTTCAGGGTTAGGGTTTCAGGGTTAGGGTTTCAGGGTTAGGGTTTCAGGGTTAGGGTTTCAGGGTTAGGGTTTCAGGGTTAGGGTTAGGGTTTCAGGGTTAGGGTTAGGGTTTCAGGGTTAGGGTTTCAGGGTTAGGGTTTCAGGGTTAGGGTTTCAGGGTTAGGGTTTCAGGGTTAGGGTTTCAGGGTTTCAAGGTTTTTTTCAGGGTTTTTCAGGGTTTTTCAGGGTTTTTCAGGGTTTTTCAGGGTTTTTCAGGGTTTTTCAGGGTTTTTCAGGGTTTTTCAGGGTTTTTCAGGGTTTTTCAGGGTTTTTCAGGGTTTTTCAGGGTTTTTCAGGGTTTTTCAGGGTTTTTCAGGGTTTTTCAGGGTTTTTCAGGGTTTTTCAGGGTTTTTCAGGGTTTTTCAGGGTTTTTCAGGGTTTTTCAGGGTTTTTCAGGGTTTTTCAGGGTTTTTCAGGGTTTTTCAGGGTTTTTCAGGGTTTTTCAGGGTTTTTCAGGGTTTTTCAGGGTTTTTCAGGGTTTTTCAGGGTTTTTCAGGCTTTTTCAGGCTTTTTCAGGGGGTTTCAGGGGGTTTCAGGGGGTTTCAGGGGGTTTCAGGGGGTTTCAGGGGGTTTCAGGGGGTTTCAGGGGGTTTCAGGGGGTTTCAGGGGGTTTCAGGGGGTTTCAGGGGGTTTCAGGGGGTTTCAGGGGGTTTCAGGGGGTTTCAGGGGGTTTCAGGGGGTTTCAGGGGGTTTCAGGGGGTTTCAGGGGGTTTCAGGGGGTTTCAGGGGGTTTCAGGGGGTTTCAGGGGGTTTCAGGGGGTTTCAGGGGGTTTCAGGGGGTTTCAGGGTTTCAGGGTTTCAGGGTTTCAGGGTTAGGGTTCGGGTTTCAGGGTTAGGGTTCGGGTTTCAGGGTTAGGGTTCGGGTTTCACTGTTCGGGTTCGGGTTTCGGGGTTCGGGTTCGGGTTTCAGGGTTCGGGTTCGGGTTTCAGGGTTCGGGTTCGGGTTTCAGGGTTCGGGTTTCAGGGTTCGGGTTTCAGGGTTCGGGTTCGGGTTTCAGGGTTCGGGTTCGGGTTTCAGGGTTCGGGTTCGGGTTTCAGGGTTCGGGTTCGGGTTTCAGGGTTCGGGTTCGGGTTTCAGGGTTCGGGTTCGGGTTTCAGGGTTCGGGTTCGGGTTTCAGGGTTCGGGTTCGGGTTTCAGGGTTCGGGTTCGGGTTTCAGGGTTCGGGTTCGGGTTTCAGGGTTCGGGTTCGGTTTTCAGGGTTCGGGTTCTGTTTTCAGGGTTCGGGTTCGGTTTTCAGGGTTCGGGTTCGGTTTTCAGGGTTCGGGTTCGGGTTTCAGGGTTCGGGTTCGGGTTTCAGGGTTCGGGTTCGGGTATCAGGGTTTCAGGGTTCGGGTTTCAGGGTTCGGGTTTCAGGGTTCGGGTTTCAGGGTTCGGGTTTCAGGGTTCGGGTTTCAGGGTTCGGGTTTCAGGGTTCGGGTTTCAGGGTTCGGGTTTCAGGGTTCGGGTTTCAGGGTTCGGGTTTCAGGGTTCGGGTTTCAGGGTTCGGGTTTCAGGGTTCGGGTTTCAGGGTTCGGGTTTCAGGGTTCGGGTTTCAGGGTTCGGGTTTCAGGGTTCGGGTTTCAGGGTTCGGGTTTCAGGGTTTGGGTGAGGGTTAGGATTAGGGTTTTAGGGTTTGGGTTTTAGGGTTTGGGTTTTAGGGTTAGGGTTTTAGGGATAGGGTTAGGGTTAGGGTTAGGGTTAGGGTTAGGGTAACTTCTCTAGCTAGATGAATCAGTGTGTACTTTCTTTTGTTTCTATCTGTTACCAATCTTGAGAAACTCACACATTCTCTGTTCACTGTTTCCCTGTCTTACAGAAGTAGATTTCTTTGTGCGAAAGTGCTGTTTTCACACTGCTAAGTACTCCGAACTCTATCAACAATGTAGGTTTGACGAGTTTTCTAAGTCTCTCTTATTTTCTTGTACTTATACCTGGAATTCTCTGTGTAAACCGCGGTAACTTCTCTAGCTAGATGAATCACTGTGTACTTTCTCTTGTTTCTATCTGTAACCAATCTTCAGAAACTCATACATTCTCTGTTCACGGTTTCACGATCTTAGAGAAGTAGATTTCTTGGTTCGAAAGTGCTGTTTTCACAGTGCTAAGTACTCCCAACTCTATCAACAATGTAGGTTTTACCAGTTTTCTAAGTCTCTCTTATTTTCTTGGAGTTACACTTGGATTTCTCTCTGTAAACCTCTGGAACTTCTCTAAGTAGATGAATCACTGTGTACTTTCCCTTGTTTCTATCTGTTACCAATCTTGAGAAACTCATACATTCTCTGTTCACTCTTTCGCGGTCTTAGAGAAGTAGATTTCTTTGAGCGAAAGTGCTGTTTTCACAGTGCTAAGTACTCCCAACTCTATCAGCAATGGAGTTTTTAATAGTTTTCTAAGTCTCTCTTATTTGCTTGTACTTATACTTGGAATTCTCTGTGTAAACCGCTGTAACTTCTCTAGATAGATGAATCACTGTGGACTTTCCCTTGTTTCTATCTGTTACCAATCTTGAGAAACTCATACATTCTCTGTTCACTGATTCCCGGTCTTAGAGAAGCAGATTTCTTTCTGCGAAAGTCCTGTTTTCACAGTGCTAAGTACTCCCAACTCTATCAACAATGTTCAACAATGTAGGTTTTACCAGTTTTCTAAGTCTCTCTTATTTTCTTGTACTTATACATGGAATTCTCTGTGTAAACTTCTGTAACTTCTCGAGGTAGATGAATCACTGTGTACTTTCTTTTGTTTCTATCTGTTACCAATCTTGAGAAACTCATACATTCTCCGTTCACAGTTTCCCGGTCTTAGACAAGTAGACTTCTTTGTGCGAAAGTGCTGTTTTCACAGTGCTAAGTACTCCCAACTCTATCAGCAATGTAGTTTCTACCGGTTTTCTAAGTCTCTCTAATTTTCATGAAGTTACACTTGGATTTCTCTGTGTAAACATCTGTAACGTCTCTAGGTAGATGAATCACTGTGTACTTTCTCTTGTTTCTATCTGTTACCAATCTTGAGAAACTCATACATTCTCTGTTCACTGTTTCCAGGTCTTAGAGAAGTAGATTTCTTTCTGCGAAAGTGCTGTTTTCACAGTGCTAAGTACTCCCAACTCTATCAACAATGTAGGTTTTACCAGTTTTCTAAGTCTCTCTCATTTTCTTGTACTTATACTTGGAATTCTCTGTGTAAACCTCTGTAACTTCTCTCGGTAGATGAATCACTGTGGGCTTTCTCTTGTTTCTATCTGTTACCAATCTTGAGAAACTCATACATTCTCTGTTCACTGTTTCGCGGTCTTAGAGAAGTAGATCTCTTTGTGCGAAAGTGCTGTTTTCACAGTGCTAAGTACTCCCAACTCTATCAACAATGTAGGTTTTACCAGTTTTCTAAGTCTCACTTATTTTCTTGGAGTTACACTTGGATTTCTCTGTGTAAACTTCTGGAACTTCTCTAAGTAGATGAATCACTGTGTACTTTCTCTTGTTTCTATCTGTTACCAATCTTGAGAAACTCATACATTCTCTGTTCACTGTTTCCCGGTCTTAGAGAAGTAGATTTCTTTGTGCGAAAGTGCTGTTTTCACAGTGCTAAGTACTCCCAACTCTATCAACAATGTAGGTTTTACCAGTTTTCTAAGTCTCTCTTATTTGCCTGTAATTATACTTGGAATTCTCTGTGTAAACCTGTGTAACTTCTCTCGGTAGATGAATCACTGTGGACTTTCTCTTGTGTCTATCTGTTACCAATCTTGAGAAACTCATACATTCTCTGTTCACTGTTTCCCAGTCTTAGAGAAGTAGATTTCTTTCTGCGAAAGTGCTGTTTTCACAATGCTAAGTACTCCCAACTCTATCAACAATGTAGGTTTTACCAGTTTTCTAAGTCTCTCTTATTTGCTTGTACTTATACTTGGAATTCTCTGTGTAAACCTCTGTAACTTTTCTAGGTAGATGAATCACTGTGTACTTTCTCTTGTTTCTATCTGTTACCAATCTTGAGAAACTCATACATTCTCTGTTCACTGTTTCGCGGTCTTAGAGAAGTATATTTCTTTGTGCGAAAGTGCTGTTTTCACCGTGATAAGTACTCCCAACTCTATCAACAATGTAGTTTTTAATAGTTTTCTAAGTGTCTCTTATTTGCTTGTACTTATACTTGGAATTCTCTGTGTAAACCTCTGTAACTTCTCTAGGTAGATGAATCACTGTGTACTTTCTCTTGTTTCTATCTGTTACCAATCTTGAGAAACTCATACATTCTCTGTTTACTGTTTCCCGGTCTTAGAGAAGTAGATTTCTTTCTGCGAAAGTGCTGTTTTCACAGTGCTAAGTACTCCCAACTCTATCAACAATGTAGGTTTTAACAGTTTTCTAAGTCTCTCTTATTTTCTTGTACTTATACTTGGAATTCTCTGTGTAAACCTCTGTAACTTCTCTCGGTATATGAATCACTGTTGACTTTCTCTTGTTTCTATCTGTTACCAATCTTGAGAAACTCATACATTCTCTGTTCAATGTTTTCCAGTCTTAGAGAAGTAGATTTCTTTGTGCGAAAGTGCTGTTTTCACAGTGCTAAGTACTCCCAACTCTATCAACAATGTAGGTTTTACCAGTTTTCTAAGTCTCTCTTATTTTCTTGTACTTATACTTGGAATTCTCTGTGTAAACCTCTGTAACTTTTCTAGGTAGATGAATCCCTGTGTACTTTCTCTTGTTTCTATCTGTTACCAATCTTGAGAAACTCCTACATTCTCTGTTCACTGTTTCCCAGTGTTAGAGAAGTTGATTTCTTTCTGCGAAAGTGCTGTTTTCACAGTGGTAAGTACTACCAACTCTATCCACAACGTAGGTTTTACCAGTTTTCTAAGTCTCTCTTCTTTTCTTGTACTTATACATGGAATTCTCTATGTAAACTTCTGTAACTTCTCTAGGTAGATGAATCACTGTGGACTTTCTCTTGTTTCTATCTGTTACCAATCTTGAGAAACTCATACATTCTCTGTTCACTGTTTCCCAGTGTTAGAGAAGTTGATTTCTTTCTGCGAAAGTGCTGTTTTCACAGTGCTAAGTACTCCCAATTCTATCAACATTGTAGGTTTTACCAGTTTTCTAAGTCTCTCTTATTTTCTTGGAGTTACACTTGGATTTCTCTGTGTAAACCTCTGGAAGTTCTCTAAGTAGATGAATCACTGTGTACTTTCTCTTGTTTCTATCTGTTACCAATCTTGAGAAACTCATCCATTTTCTGTTCACTGTTTCGCGGTCTTAGAGAAGTAGATTTCTTTGTGCGAAAGTGGTGTTTTCACAGTGCTAAGTACTCCCAACTCTATCAACAATGTAGGTTTTACCAGTTTTCTAAGTCTCTCTTATTTTCTTGTACTTATACTTGGAATTCTCTGTGTAAACCGCTGTAACTTCTCTCGGTAGATGAATCACTGTGGACTTTCTCTTGTTTCTATCTGTTAGCAATCTTGAGAAACTCATACATTCTTTGTTCACTGTTTCGCGGTCTTAGAGAAGTAGATTTCTTTGTGGGAAAGTGCTGTTTTCACAGTGCTAAGTACTTCCAACTCTATCAACAACGTAGGTTTTACGATTTTTCTAAGTCTCTCTTATTTTCTTGTACTTATACTTGGAATTCTCTGTGTAAACCTCTGTAACTTCTCTAGGTAGATGAATCACTGTGGACTTTCTCTTGTTTCTATCTGTTACCAATCTTGAGAAACTCATACATTCTCTGTTCACTGATTCCCGGTCTTAGAGAAGCAGATTTCTTTCTGCGAATGTCCTGTTTTCACAGTGCTAAGTACTCCCAACTCTATCAACAATGTAGGTTTTACCAGTTTTCTAAGTCTCTCTTATTTTGTTGAAGTTACACTTGGATTTCTCTGTGTAAACCTCTGTAACTTCTCTAGGTAGATGAATCACTGTGTACTTTCTCTTGTTTCTATCTGGTACCAATCTTGAGAAACTGATACATTCTCTCTTCACTGTTTCGCGGTCTTAGAGAAGTAGATTTCTTTGTGAGAAAGTGCTGTTTTCACAGTGCTAAGTACTCCCAACTCTATCAACAATGTAGTTTTTAATAGTTTTCTAAGTCTCTCTTATTTGCTTGTACTTATACTTGGAATTCTCTGTGTTAACCTCTGTAACTTGTCTATGTAGATGAATCACTGTGTACTTTCTCTTGTTTCTATCTGTTACCAATCTTGAGAAACTCATACATTCTCTGTTTACTGTTTCCCGGTCTTAGAATAGTAGATTTCTTTCTGCGAAAGTGCTGTTTTCACAGTGCTAAATACTCCCAACTCTATCAACAATGTAGGTTTTAACAGTTTTCTAAGTCTCTCTTATTTTCTTGTACTTATACTTGGAATTCTCTGTGTAAACCTCTGTAACTTCTCTCGGTAGATGAATCACTGTTGACTTTCTCTTGTTTCTATCTGTTACCAATATTGAGAAACTCATACATTCTCTGTTCAATGTTTCCCAGTCTTAGAGAAGTAGATTTCTTTGTGCGAAAGTGCTGTTTTCACAGTGCTAAGTACTCCCAACTCTATCAACAATGTAGGTTTTACCAGTTTTCTAAGTCTCTCTTATTTTCTTGTACTTATACTTGGAATTCTCTGTGTAAACCTCTGTAACTTTTCTAGGTAGATGAATCCCTGTGTACTTTTCTTGTTTCTATCTGTTACCAATCTTGAGAAACTCCTACATTCTCTGTTCACTGTTTCCCAGTCTTAGACAAGTAGATTTCTTTCTGCGAAAGTGCTGTTTTCACAGTACTAAAGACTCCCAACTCTATCAACAATGTAGGTTTTACCAGTTTTCTAAGTCTCTCTTATTTTCTTGTACTTATACTTGGAATTCTCTGTGTAAACCTCTGTAACTTTTCTATGTAGATGAATCACTCCGTACTTTCTCTTCTTTCTATCTGTTACCAATCTAGAGAAACTCATACATTCTCTGTTCACTGTTTCCCAGTCTTAGAGAAGTAGATTTCTTTCGGAGAAAGTGCTGTTTTCACAGTGGTAAGTACTACCAACTCTATCCACAACGTAGGTTTTACCAGTTTTCTAAGTCTCTCTTATTTTCTTGTACTTATACTTGGAATTCTCTGTGTTAACCTCTGTAACTTGTCTATGTAGATGAATCACTGTGTACTTTCTCTTGTTTCTATCTGTTACCAATCTTGAGAAACTCATACATTCTCTGTTCACTGTTTCCCAGTGTTAGAGAAGTTGATTTCTTTCTGCGAAAGTGCTGTTTTCACAGTGCTAAGTACTCCCAATTCTATCAACAATGTAGGTTTTACCAGTTTTCTAAGTCTCTCTTATTTTCTTGTACTTATACTTGGAATTCTCTGTGTAAACCTCTGTAACTTTTCTAGGTAGATGAATCCCTGTGTACTTTCTCTTGTTTCTATCTGTTACCAATCTTGAGAAACTCATACATTCTCTGTTCACTGTTTCACGGACTTAGAGAACTAAATTTCTTTCGGCGAAAGTGCCGTTTTCACAGTGCTAAGTACTCCCAACTCTATCAACAATGTAGGTTTTACCAGTTTTCTAAGTCTCTCTTATTTTCTTGTACTTATACTTGGAATTCTCTGTGTAAACCTCTGTAACTTTTCTAGGTAGATGAATCACTGTGTACTTTCTCTTCTTTCTATCTGTTACCAATCTTGAGAAACTCACACATTCTCTGTTCACTGTTTCCCAGTCTTAGAGAAGTAGATTTGTTTCTGCGAAAGTGCTGTTTTCACAGTGCTAAGTACTCCGAATTCTATCCACAATGTAAGTTTTACCAGTTTTCTGAGTCTCTCTTATTTTCTTGTACTTATACATGGAATTCTCTGTGTAAACTTCTGTAACTTCTCTAGGTAGATGAATCACTGTGTACTTTCTTTTGTTTCTATCTGTTACCAATCTTGAGAAACTCATACATTCTCTGTTCACTGTTTCCCAGTCTTAGAGAAGTAGATTTCTTTCTGCGAAACTCCTGTTTTCACAATGCTAAGTACTCCCAACTCTATCAACAATGTAGGTTTTACCACTTTTCTAAGTCTCTCTTATTTTCTTGTACTTATACTTGGAATTCTCTGTGTAAACCTCTGTAACTTCTCTCGGTAGATGAATCACTGTGGACTTTCTCTTGTTTCTATCTGTTACCAATCTTGAGAAACTCATACATTCTCTGTTTACTGTTTCGCGGTCTTAGAGAAGTAGATTTCTTTGTGGGAAAGTGCTGTTTTCACAGTGTTAAGTACTCCCAACTCTATCAACAATGGAGTTTTTAACAGTTTTATAAGTCTCTCTTATTTGCTTGTACTTATACTTGGAATTCTCTGTGTAAACCTCTGTAACTTCTCTAGATAGATGAATCACTGTGGACTTTCCCTCGTTTCTATCTGTTACCAATCTTGAGAAACTCATACATTCTCTGTTCACTGATTCCCGGTCTTAGAGAAGCAGATTTCTTTCTGTGAAAGTCCTGTTTTCACAGTGCTAAGTACTCCCAACTCTATCAACAATGTAGGTTTTACCAGTTTTCTAAGTCTCTCTTATTTTGTTGAAGTTACACTTGGATTTCTCTGTGTAAACCTCTGTAACTTCTCTAGGTAGATGAATCACTGTGTACTTTCTCTTGTTTCTATCTGGTACCAATCTTGAGAAACTCATACATTCTCCGTTCACAGTTTCCCGGTCTTAGACAAGTAGATTTCTTTGTGGGAAAGTGCGGTTTTCACAATGCTAAGTACTCCCAACTCTATCAACAATGTAGTTTCTACCGGTTTTCTAAGTCTCTCTAATTTTCATGAAGTTACACTTGGATTTCTCTGTGTAAACATCTGTAACGTCTCTAGGTAGTTGAATCACTGTGTACTTTCTCTTGTTTCCATCTGTTACCAATCTTGAGAAACTCATACATTCTCTGTTCACTGTTTCCCGGTCTTAGAGAAGTAGATTTCTTTCTGCGAAAGTGCTGTTTTCACAGTGCTAAGTACTCCCAACTCTATCAACAATGTAGGTTTTACCAGTTTTCTAAGTCTCACTTATTTTCTTGGAGTTACACTTGGATTTCTCTGTGTAAACTTCTGGAACTTCTCTAAGTAGATGAATCAGTGTGTACTTTCTCTTGTTTCTATCTGTTACCAATCTTGAGAAACTCATACATTCTCTGTTCACTGTTTCCCGGTCTTAGAGAAGTAGATTTCTTTGTGCGAAAGTGCTGTTTTCACAGTGCTAAGTACTCCCAACTCTATCAACAATGTAGGTTTTACCAGTTTTCTTAGTCTCTCTTATTTGCTTGTACTTATACTTGGAATTCTCTGTGTAAACCTCTGTAACTTCTCTCGGTAGATGAATCACTGTGGACTTTCTCTTGTTTCTATCTGTTACCAATCTTGAGAAACTCATACATTCTCTGTTCACTGTTTCCCGGTCTTAGAGAAGTAGATTTCTTTCTGCGAAAGTGCTGTTTTCACAGTGCTAAGTACTCCCAACTCTATCAACAATGTAGGTTTTACCAGTTTTCTAAGTCTCTCTCATTTTCTTATACTTATACTTGGAATTCTCTGTGTAAACCTCTGTAACTTCTCTCGGTAGATGAATCACTGTGGACTTTCTCTTGTTTCTATCTGTTACCAATCTTGAGAAACTCCTACATTCTCTGTTCACTGTTTCGCGGTCTTAGAGAAGTAGATCTCTTTGTGCGAAAGTGCTGTTTTCACAGTGCTAAGTACTCCCAACTCTATCAACAATGTAGGTTTTACCAGTTTTCTAAGTCTCTCTTATTTTCTTGGAGTTACACTTGGATTTCTCTGTGTAAACCTCTGGAAGTTCTCTAAGTAGATGAATCACTGTGTACTTTCTCTTGTTTCTATCTCTTACCAATCTTGAGAAACTCATCCATTTTCTGTTCAGTGTTTCGCGGTCTTAGAGAAGTAGATTTCTTTGTGCGAAAGTGGTGTTTTCACAGTGCTAAGTACTCCCAACTCTATCAACAATGTAGGTTTTACCAGTTTTCTAAGTCTCTCTTATTTTCTTGTACTTATACTTGGAATTCTCTGTGTAAACCGCTGTAACTTCTCTCGGTAGATGAATCACTGTGGACTTTCTCTTGTTTCTATCTGTTAGCAATCTTGAGAAACTCATACATTCTTTGTTCACTGTTTCGCGGTCTTAGAGAAGTAGATTTCTTTGTGGGAAAGTGCTGTTTTCACAGTGCTAAGTACTTCCAACTCTATCAACAACGTAGGTTTTACGAGTTTTCTAAGTCTCTCTTATTTTCTTGTACTTATACTTGGAATTCTCTGTGTAAACCTCTGTAACTTCTCTAGGTAGATGAATCACTGTGGACTTTCTCTTGTTTCTATCTGTTACCAATCTTGAGAAACTCATACATTCTCTGTTCACTGATTCCCGGTCTTAGAGAAGCAGATTTCTTTCTGCGAATGTCCTGTTTTCACAGTGCTAAGTACTCCCAACTCTATCAACAATGTAGGTTTTACCAGTTTTCTAAGTCTCTCTTATTTTGTTGAAGTTACACTTGGATTTCTCTGTGTAAACCTCTGTAACTTCTCTAGGTAGATGAATCACTGTGTACTTTCTCTTGTTTCTATCTGGTACCAATCTTGAGAAACTGATACATTCTCTCTTCACTGTTTCGCGGTCTTAGAGAAGTAGATTTCTTTGTGCGAAAGTGCTGTTTTCACAGTGCTAAGTACTCCCAACTCTATCAACAATGTAGTTTTTAATAGTTTTCTAAGTCTCTCTTATTTGCTTGTACTTATACTTGGAATTCTCTGTGTTAACCTCTTTAACTTCTCTATGTAGATGAATCACTGTGTACTTTCTCTTGTTTCTATCTGTTACCAATCTTGAGAAACTCATACATTCTCTGTTTACTGTTTCCCGGTCTTAGAGAAGTAGATTTCTTTCTGCGAAAGTGCTGTTTTCACAGTGCTAAATACTCCCAACTCTATCAACAATGTAGGTTTTAACAGTTTTCTAAGTCTCTCTTATTTTCTTGTACTTATACTTGGAATTCTCTGTGTAAACCTCTGTAACTTCTCTCGGTAGATGAATCACTGTTGACTTTCTCTTGTTTCTATCTGTTACCAATCTTGAGAAACTCATACATTCTCTTTTCAATGTTTCCCAGTCTTAGAGAAGTAGATTTCTTTGTGCGAAAGTGCTGTTTTCACAGTGCTAAGTACTCCCAACTCTATCAACAATGTAGGTTTTACCAGTTTTCTAAGTCTCTCTTATTTTCTTGTACTTATACTTGGAATTCTCTGTGTAAACCTCTGTAACTTTTCTAGGTAGATGAATCCCTGTGTACTTTCTCTTGTTTCTATCTGTTACCAATCTTGAGAAACTCCTACATTCTCTGTTCACTGTTTCCCAGTCTTAGAGAAGTAGATTTCTTTCTGCGAAAGTGCTGTTTTCACAGTACTAAAGACTCCCAACTCTATCAACAATGTAGGTTTTACCAGTTTTCTAAGTCTCTCTTATTTTCTTGTACTTATACTTGGAATTCTCTGTGTAAACCTCTGTAACTTTTCTATGTAGATGAATCACTCCGTACTTTCTCTTCTTTCTATCTGTTACCAATCTAGAGAAACTCATACATTCTCTGTTCACTGTTTCCCAGTCTTAGAGAAGTAGATTTCTTTCGGAGAAAGTGCTGTTTTCACAGTGGTAAGTACTACCAACTCTATCCACAACGTAGGTTTTACCAGTTTTCTAAGTCTCTCTTCTTTTCTTGTACTTATACATGGAATTCTCTATGTAAACTTCTGTAACTTCTCTAGGTAGATGAATCACTGTGGACTTTCTCTTGTTTCTATCTGTTACCAATCTTGAGAAACTCATACATTCTCTGTTCACTGTTTCCCAGTGTTAGAGAAGTTGATTTCTTTCTGCGAAAGTGCTGTTTTCACAGTGCTAAGTACTCCCAATTCTATCAACAATGTAGGTTTTACCAGTTTTCTAAGTCTCTCTTATTTTCTTGTACTTATACTTGGAATTCTCTGTGTAAACCTCTGTAACTTTTCTAGGTAGATGAATCCCTGTGTACTTTCTCTTGTTTCTATCTGTTACCAATCTTGAGAAACTCATACATTCTCTGTTCACTGTTTCACGGACTTAGAGAACTAAATTTCTTTCGGCGAAAGTGCTGTTTTCACAGTGCTAAGTACTCCCAACTCTATCAACAATGTAGGTTTTACCAGTTTTCTAAGTCTCTCTTATTTTCTTGTACTTATACTTGGAATTCTCTGTGTAAACCTCTGTAACTTTTCTAGGTAGATGAATCACTGTGTACTTTCTCTTCTTTCTATCTGTTACCAATCTTGAGAAACTCACACATTCTCTGTTCACTGTTTCCCAGTCTTAGAGAAGTAGATTTGTTTCTGCGAAAGTGCTGTTTTCACAGTGCTAAGTACTCCGAATTCTATCCACAATGTAAGTTTTACCAGTTTTCTGAGTCTCTCTTATTTTCTTGTACTTATACATGGAATTCTCTGTGTAAACTTCTGTAACTTCTCTAGGTAGATGAATCACTGTGTACTTTCTTTTGTTTCTATCTGTTACCAATCTTGAGAAACTCCTACATTCTCTGTTCACTGTTTCCCAGTCTTAGAGAAGTAGATTTCTTTCTGCGAAACTGCTGTTTTCACAATGCTAAGTACTCCCAACTCTATCAACAATGTAGGTTTTACCACTTTTCTAAGTCTCTCTTATTTTCTTGTACTTATACTTGGAATTCTCTGTGTAAACCTCTGTAACTTCTCGCGGTAGATGAATCACTGTGGACTTTCTCTTGTTTCTATCTGTTACCAATCTTGAGAAACTCATACATTCTCTGTTTACTGTTTCGCGGTGTTAGAGAAGTAGATTTCTTTGTGGGAAAGTGCTGTTTTCACAGTGTTAAGTACTCCCAACTCTATCAACAATGGAGTTTTTAATAGTTTTATAAGTCTCTCTTATTTGCTTGTACTTATACTTGGAATTCTCTGTGTAAACCTCTGTAACTTCTCTAGGTAGATGAATCACTGTGTACTTTCTCTTGTTTCTATCTGTTACCAATCTTGAGAAACTCATACATTCTCTGTTTACTGTTTATCTGTCTTAGAGAAGTAGATTTCTTTCTGCGAAAGTGCTGTTTTCACAGTGCTAAGTACTCCCAACTCTATCAACACTGTAGGTTTTAACAGTTTTCTAAGTCTCTCTTATTTTCTTGTACTTATACTTGGAATTCTCTGTGTAAACCTCTGTAACTTCTCTCGGTAGATGAATCACTGTTGACTTTCTCTTGTTTCTATCTGTTACCAATCTTGAGAAACTCATACATTCTCTGTTCAATGTTTCCCAGTCTTAGAGAAGTAGATTTCTTTCTGAGAAAGTGCTGTTTTCACAGTGGTAAGTACTCCCAACTCTATCAACAATGTAGGTTTTACCAGTTTTCTAAGTCTCTCTTATTTTCTTGTACTTATACTTGGAATTCTCTGTGTAAACCTCTGTAACTTTTCTAGGTAGATGAATCCCTGTGTACTTTCTCTTGTTTGTATCTGTTACCAATCTTGAGAAACTCCTACATTCTCTGTTCACTGTTTCCCAGTCTTAGAGAAGTAGATTTCTTTCTGCGAAAGTGCTGTTTTCACAGTACTAAGTACTCCCAACTCTATCAACAATGTAGGTTTTACCAGTTTTCTAAGTCTCTCTTATTTTCTTGTACTTATACTTGGAATTCTCTGTGTAGACCTCTGTAACCTTTCTATGTAGATGAATCACTGCGTACTTTCTCTTCTTTCTATCTGTTACCAATCTTGAGAAACTCATACATTCTCTGTTCACTGTTTCCCAGTCTTAGAGAAGTAGATTTCTTTCTGAGAAAGTGCTGTTTTCACAGTGGTAAGTACTACCAACTCTATCCACAACGTAGGTTTTACCAGTTTTCTAAGTCTCTCTTCTTTTCTTGTACTGATACATGGAATTCTCTATGTAAACTTCTGTAACTTCTCTAGGTAGATGAATCACTGTGTACTTTCTCTTGTTTCTATCTGTTACCAATCTGAGAAACTCATACATTCTCTGTTCACTGTTTCCCAGTGTTAGAGAAGTTGATTTCTTTCTGCCAAAGTGCTGTTTTCACAGTGCTAAGTACTCCCAACTCTATCAACAATGTAGGTTTTACCAGTTTTCTAAGTCTCTCTTATTTTCTTGTACTTATACTTGGAATTCTCTGTGTAAACCTCTGTAACTTTTCTAGGTAGATGAATCACTGTGTATTTTCTCTTGTTTCTATCTGTTACCAATCTTGAGAAACTCATACATTCTCTGTTCACTGTTTCGCGGTCTTAGAGAAGTAGATTTCTTTGTGGGAAAGTGTTGTTTTCACAGTGCTAAGTACTCCCAACTCTATCAACAATGGAGTTTTTAATAGTTTTCTAAGTCTCTCTTATTTGCTTGTACTTATACTTGGAATTCTCTGTGTAAACCTCTGTAACTTCTCTAGGTAGATGAATCACTGTGTACTTTCTCTTGTTTCTATCTGTTACCAGTCTTGAGAAACTCATACATTCTGTGCTCACTGGTTCCCGGTCTTAGAGAAGTAGATTTCTTGGTTCGAAAGTGCTGTTTTCACAGTGCTAAGTACTCCCAACTCTATCAACAATGTAGGTTTTACCAGTTTTCTAAGTCTCTCTTATTTTCTTGGAGTTACACTTGGATTTCTCTGTGTAAACCTCTGGAACTTCTCTAAGTAGATGAATCACTGTGTACTTTCTCTTGTTTCTATCTGTTACCAATCTTGAGAAACTCATACATTCTCTGTTCACTGTTTCGCGGTCTTAGAGAAGTAGATTTCTTTGTGCGAAAGTGGTGTTTTCACAGTACTAAGTACTCCCAACTCTATCAACAATGTAGGTTTTACCAGTTTTCTAAGTCTCTCTTATTTTCTTGTGCTTATACTCGGAATTCTCTGTGTAAACCTCTGTAACTTTTCTAGGTAGATGAATCACTGTGTACTTTCTCTTGTTTCTATCTGTTACCAATCTTGAGAAACTCATCCATTCTCTGTTCACTGTTTCGCGGTCTTAGAGAAGTAGATTTCTTTGTGCGAAAGTGGTGTTTTCACAGTGCTAAGTACTCCCAACTCTATCAACAATGTAGGTTTTACCAGTTTTCTAAGTCTCTCTTATTTTCTTGTACTTATACTTGGAATTCTCTGTGTAAACCTCTGTAACTTTTCTAGGTAGATGAATCACTGTGTACTTTCTCTTCTTTCTATCTGTTACCAATCTTGAGAAACTCACACATTCTCTGTTCACTGTTTCCCAGTCTTAGAGAAGTAGATTTGTTTCTGCGAAAGTGCTGTTTTCACAGTGCTAAGTACTCCGAATTCTATCTACAATGTAAGTTTTACCAGTTTTCTGAGTCTCTCTTATTTTCTTGTACTTATACATGGAATTCTCTGTGTAAACTTCTGTAACTTCTCTAGGTAGATGAATCACTGTGTACTTTCTTTTGTTTCTATCTGTTACCAATCTTGAGAAACACCTACATTCTCTGTTCACTGTTTCCCAGTCTTAGAGAAGTAGATTTCTTTCTGCGAAACTGCTGTTTTCACAATGCTAAGTACTCCCAACTCTATCAACAATGTAGGTTTTACCACTTTTCTAAGTCTCTCTTATTTTCTTGTACTTATACTTGGAATTCTCTGTGTAAACCTCTGTAACTTCTCGCGGTAGATGAATCACTGTGGACTTTCTCTTGTTTCTATCTGTTACCAATCTTGAGAAACTCATACATTCTCTGTTTACTGTTTCGCGGTGTTAGAGAAGTAGATTTCTTTGTGGGAAAGTGCTGTTTTCACAGTGTTAAGTACTCCCAACTCTATCAACAATGGAGTTTTTAATAGTTTTATAAGTCTCTCTTATTTGCTTGTACTTATACTTGGAATTCTCTGTGTAAACCTCTGTAACTTCTCTAGGTAGATGAATCACTGTGTACTTTCTCTTGTTTCTATCTGTTACCAATCTTGAGAAACTCATACATTCTCTGTTTACTGTTTATCTGTCTTAGAGAAGTAGATTTCTTTCTGCGAAAGTGCTGTTTTCACAGTGCTAAGTACTCCCAACTCTATCAACACTGTAGGTTTTAACAGTTTTCTAAGTCTCTCTTATTTTCTTGTACTTATACTTGGAATTCTCTGTGTAAACCTCTGTAACTTCTCTCGGTAGATGAATCACTGTTGACTTTCTCTTGTTTCTATCTGTTACCAATCTTGAGAAACTCATACATTCTCTGTTCAATGTTTCCCAGTCTTAGAGAAGTAGATTTCTTTCTGAGAAAGTGCTGTTTTCACAGTGGTAAGTACTCCCAACTCTATCAACAATGTAGGTTTTACCAGTTTTCTAAGTCTCTCTTATTTTCTTGTACTTATACTTGGAATTCTCTGTGTAAACCTCTGTAACTTTTCTAGGTAGATGAATCCCTGTGTACTTTCTCTTGTTTGTATCTGTTACCAATCTTGAGAAACTCCTACATTCTCTGTTCACTGTTTCCCAGTCTTAGAGAAGTAGATTTCTTTCTGCGAAAGTGCTGTTTTCACAGTACTAAGTACTCCCAACTCTATCAACAATGTAGGTTTTACCAGTTTTCTAAGTCTCTCTTATTTTCTTGTACTTATACTTGGAATTCTCTGTGTAGACCTCTGTAACCTTTCTATGTAGATGAATCACTGCGTACTTTCTCTTCTTTCTATCTGTTACCAATCTTGAGAAACTCATACATTCTCTGTTCACTGTTTCCCAGTCTTAGAGAAGTAGATTTCTTTCTGAGAAAGTGCTGTTTTCACAGTGGTAAGTACTACCAACTCTATCCACAACGTAGGTTTTACCAGTTTTCTAAGTCTCTCTTCTTTTCTTGTACTGATACATGGAATTCTCTATGTAAACTTCTGTAACTTCTCTAGGTAGATGAATCACTGTGTACTTTCTCTTGTTTCTATCTGTTACCAATCTGAGAAACTCATACATTCTCTGTTCACTGTTTCCCAGTGTTAGAGAAGTTGATTTCTTTCTGCCAAAGTGCTGTTTTCACAGTGCTAAGTACTCCCAACTCTATCAACAATGTAGGTTTTACCAGTTTTCTAAGTCTCTCTTATTTTCTTGTACTTATACTTGGAATTCTCTGTGTAAACCTCTGTAACTTTTCTAGGTAGATGAATCACTGTGTATTTTCTCTTGTTTCTATCTGTTACCAATCTTGAGAAACTCATACATTCTCTGTTCACTGTTTCGCGGTCTTAGAGAAGTAGATTTCTTTGTGGGAAAGTGTTGTTTTCACAGTGCTAAGTACTCCCAACTCTATCAACAATGGAGTTTTTAATAGTTTTCTAAGTCTCTCTTATTTGCTTGTACTTATACTTGGAATTCTCTGTGTAAACCTCTGTAACTTCTCTAGGTAGATGAATCACTGTGTACTTTCTCTTGTTTCTATCTGTTACCAGTCTTGAGAAACTCATACATTCTGTGCTCACTGGTTCCCGGTCTTAGAGAAGTAGATTTCTTGGTTCGAAAGTGCTGTTTTCACAGTGCTAAGTACTCCCAACTCTATCAACAATGTAGGTTTTACCAGTTTTCTAAGTCTCTCTTATTTTCTTGGAGTTACACTTGGATTTCTCTGTGTAAACCTCTGGAACTTCTCTAAGTAGATGAATCACTGTGTACTTTCTCTTGTTTCTATCTGTTACCAATCTTGAGAAACTCATACATTCTCTGTTCACTGTTTCGCGGTCTTAGAGAAGTAGATTTCTTTGTGCGAAAGTGGTGTTTTCACAGTACTAAGTACTCCCAACTCTATCAACAATGTAGGTTTTACCAGTTTTCTAAGTCTCTCTTATTTTCTTGTGCTTATACTCGGAATTCTCTGTGTAAACCTCTGTAACTTTTCTAGGTAGATGAATCACTGTGTACTTTCTCTTGTTTCTATCTGTTACCAATCTTGAGAAACTCATCCATTCTCTGTTCACTGTTTCGCGGTCTTAGAGAAGTAGATTTCTTTGTGCGAAAGTGGTGTTTTCACAGTGCTAAGTACTCCCAACTCTATGAACAATGTAGGTTTTACCAGTTTTCTAAGTCTCTCTTATTTTCTTGTACTTATACTTGGAATTCTCTGTGTAAACCTCTGTAACTTTTCTAGGTAGATGAATCCCTGTGTACTTTCTCTTGTTTCTATCTGTTACCAATCTTGAGAAACTCCTACATTCTCTGTTCACTGTTTCCCAGTCTTAGAGAAGTAGATTTCTTTCTGCGAAAGTGCTGTTTTCACAGTACTAAGTACTCCCAACTCTATCAACAATGTAGATTTTACCAGTTTTCTAAGTCTCTCTTATTTTCTTGTACTTATACTTGGAATTCTCTGTGTAAACCTCTGTAACTTTTCTATGTAGATGAATCACTGCGTACTTTCTCTTCTTTCTATCTGTTACCAATCTTGAGAAAGTCATACATTCTCTGTTCACTGTTTCCCAGTCTTAGAGAAGTAGATTTCTTTCTGAGAAAGTGCTGTTTTCACAGTCGTAAGTACTACCAACTCTATCCACAACGTAGGTTTTACCAGTTTTCTAAGTCTCTCTTCTTTTCTTGTACTTATACATGGAATTCTCTATGTAAACTTCTGTAACTTCTCTAGGTAGATGAATCACTGTGTACTTTCTCTTGTTTCTATCTGTTACCAATCTTGAGAAACTCATACATTCTCTCTTCACTGTTTCCCAGTGTTAGAGAAGTTGATTTCTTTCTGCGAAAGTGCTGTTTTCACAGTGCTAAGTACTCCCAACTCTATCAACAATGTAGGTTTTACCAGTTTTCTAAGTCTCTCTTATTTTCTTGTACTTATACTTGGAATTCTCTGTGTAAACCTCTGTAACTTTTCTAGGTAGATGAATCCCTGTGTACTTTCTCTTGTTTCTATCTGTTACCAATCTTGAGAAACTCATACATTCTCTGTTCACTGTTTCACGGACTTAGAGAACTAAATTTCTTTCGGCGAAAGTGCTGTTTTCACAGTGCTAAGTACTCCCAACTCTATCAACAATGTAGGTTTTACCAGTTTTCTAAGTCTCTCTTATTTTGTTGAAGTTACACTTGGATTTCTCTGTGTAAACCTCTGTAACTTCTCTAGGTAGATGAATCACTGTGTACTTTCTCTTGTTTCTATCTGGTACCAATCTTGAGAAACTCATACATTCTCCGTTCACAGTTTCCCGGTCTTAGACAAGTAGATTTCTTTGTGCGAAAGTGCTGTTTTCACAGTGCTAAGTACTCCCAACTCTATCAACAATGTAGTTTCTACCGGTTTTCTAAGTCTCTCTAATTTTCATGAAGTTACACTTGGATTTCTCTGTGTAAACATCTGTAACGTCTCTAGGTAGATGAATCACTGTGTACTTTCTCTTGTTTCTATCTGTTACCAATCTTGAGAAACTCATACATTCTCTGTTCACTGTTTCCAGGTCTTAGAGAAGTAGATTTCTTTCTGCGAAAATGCTGTTTTCACAGTGCTAAGTACTCCCAACTCTATCAACAATGTAGGTTTTACCAGTTTTCTAAGTCTCTCTCATTTTCTTGTACTTATACTTGGAATTCTCTTTGTAAACCTCTGTAACTTCTCTCGGGAGATGAATCACTGTGGGCTTTCTCTTGTTTCTATCTGTTACCAATCTTGAGAAACTCATACATTCTCTGTACACTGTTTCGCGGTCTTAGAGAAGTAGATCTCTTTGTGCGAAAGTGCTGTTTTCACAGTGCTAAGTACTCCCAACTCTACTGTAGGTTTTACCAGTTTTCTAAGTCTCACTTATTTTCTTGGAGTTACACTAGGATTTCTCTGTGTAAACTTCTGGAACTTCTCTAAGTAGATGAATCACTGTGTACTTTCTCTTGTTTCTATCTGTTACCAATCTTGAGAAACTCATACATTCTCTGTTCACTGTTTCCGGGTCTTAGAGAAGTAGATTTCTTTGTGCGAAAGTGCTGTTTTCACAGTGCTAAGTACTCCCAACTCTATCAACAATTTAGGTTTTACCAGTTTTCTAAGTCTCTCTTATTTGCCTGTACTTATACTTGGAATTCTCTGTGTAAACCTCTGTAACTTCTCTCGGTAGATGAATCACTGTGGACTTTCTCTTGTTTCTATCTGTTACCAATCTTGAGAAACTCATACATTCTCTGTTCACTGTTTCCCAGTCTTAGAGAAGTAGATTTCTTTCTGCGAAAGTGCTGTTTTCCCAATGCTAAGTACTCCCAACTCTATCAACAATGTAGGTTTTACCAGTTTTCTAAGTCTCTCTTATTTGCTTGTACTTATACTTGGAATTCTCTGTGTAAACCTCTGTAACTTTTCTAGGTAGATGAATCACTGTGTACTTTCTCTTGTTTCTATCTGTTACCAATCTTGAGAAACTGATACATTCTCTGTTCACTGTTTCGCGGTCTTAGAGCAGTAGATTTCTTTGTGCGAAAGTGCTGTTTTCACAGTGATAAGTACTCCCAACTCTATCAACAATGTAGTTTCTACCGGTTTTCTAAGTCTCTCTAATTTTCATGAAGTTACACTTGGATTTCTCTGTGTAAACATCTGTAACGTCTCTAGGTAGATGAATCACTGTGTACTTTCTCTTGTTTCTATCTGTTACCAATCTTGAGAAACTGATACATTCTCTGTTCACTGTTTCCAGGTCTTAGAGAAGTAGATTTCTTTCTGCGAAAGTGCTGTTTTCACAGTGCTAAGTACTCCCAACTCTATCAACAATGTAGGTTTTACCAGTTTTCTAAGTCTCTCTCATTTTCTTGTACTTATACTTGGAATTCTCTGTGTAAACCTCTGTAACTTCTCTCGGTAGATGAATCACTGTGGGCTTTCTCTTGTTTCTATCTGTTACCAATCTTGAGAAACTCATACATTCTCTGTTCACTGTTTCGCGGTCTTAGAGAAGTAGATCTCTTTGTGCGAAAGTGCTGTTTTCACAGTGCTAAGTACTCCCAACTCTATCAACAATGTAGATTTTAACAGTTTTCTAAGTCTCACTTATTTTCTTGGAGTTAAACTTGGATTTCTCTGTGTAAACTTCTGGAACTTGTCTAAGTAGATGAATCACTGTGTACTTTCTCTTGTTTCTATCTGTTACCAATCTTGAGAAACTCATACATTCTCTGTTCACTGTTTCCCGGTCTTAGAGAAGTAGATTTCTTTGTGCGAAAGTGCTGTTTTCACAGTGCTAAGTACTCCCAACTCTATCAACAATGTAGGTTTTACCAGTTTTCTAAGTCTCTCTTATTTGCCTGTACTTATACTTGGAATTCTCTGTGTAAACCTCTGTAACTTCTCTCGGTAGATGAATCACTGTGGACTTTCTCTTGTTTCTATCTGTTACCAATCTTGAGAAACTCATACATTCTCTGTTCACTGTTTCCCAGTCTTAGAGAAGTAGATTTCTTTCTGCGAAAGTGCTGTTTTCACAATGCTAAGTACTCCCAACTCTATCAACAATGTAGGTTTTACCAGTTTTCTAAGTCTCTCTTATTTGCTTGTACTTATACTTGGAATTCTCTGTGTAAACCTCTGTAACTTCTCTAGGTAAATGAATCACTGTGTACTTTCTCTTGTTTCTATCTGTTACCAATCTTGAGAAACTCATACATTCTCTGTTCACTGTTTCCCGGTCTTAGAGAAGTAGA
This sequence comes from Heterohyrax brucei, assembly GCA_028571685.1. Taxonomy (NCBI): domain Eukaryota; kingdom Metazoa; phylum Chordata; class Mammalia; order Hyracoidea; family Procaviidae; genus Heterohyrax; species Heterohyrax brucei. The sequence goes on along the minus strand of CM053144.1, from coordinate 21,658,141 downwards.
TTTCTTGGTTCGAAAGTGCTGTTTTCACTGTGCTAAGTATTCCCAACTCTATCAACAATGTAGGTTTTACCAGTTTTCTAGGTCTCTCTTATTTTCTTGGAGTTACACTTGGATTTCTCTCTGTAAACCTCTGGAACTTCTCTAAGTAGATGAATCACTGTGTACTTTCTCTTGTTTCTATCTGTTACCAATCTTGAGAAACTCATCCATTCTCTGTTCACTGTTTCGCGGTCTTAGAGAAGTAGATTTCTTTGTGCGAAAGTGGTGTTTTCACAGTGCTAAGTACTCCCAACTCTATCCACAATGTAGGTTTTACCAGTTTTCTAAGTCTCTCTTATTTTCTTGTACTTATACTTGGAATTCTCTGTGTAAACCGCTGTAACTTCTCTCGGTAGATGAATCACTGTGGACTTTCTCTTGTTTCTATCTGTTAGCAATCTTGAGAAACTCATACATTCTCTGTTCACTGTTTCCCAGTCTTAGAGAAGTAGATTTTTTTGTGGGAAAGTGCTGTTTTCACAGTGCTAAGTACTTCCAACTCTATCAACAACGTAGGTTTTACGAGTTTTCTAAGTCTCTCTTATTTTCTTGTACTTATACTTGGAATTCTCTGTGTAAACCTCTGTAACTTCTCTAGGTAGATGAATCACTGTGGACTTTCTCTTGTTTCTATCTGTTACCAATCTTGAGAAACTCATACATTCTCTGTTCACTGATTCCCGGTCTTAGAGAAGCAGATTTCTTTCTGCGAAAGTCCTGTTTTCACAGTGCTAAGTACTCCCAACTCTATCAACAATGTAGGTTTTACCAGTTTTCTAAGCCTCTCTTATTTTGTTGAAGTTACACTTGGATTTCTCTGCGTAAACCTCTGTAACTTCTCTAGGTAGATGAATCACTGTGTACTTTCTCTTGTTTCTATCTGGTACCAATCTTGAGAAACTGATACATTCTCTGTTCACTGTTTCGCGGTCTTAGAGAAGTAGATTTCTTTGTTCGAAAATGCTGCTTTCACAGTGCTAAGTACTCCCAACTCTATCAACAATGTAGTTTTTAATAGTTTTCTAAGTCTCTCTTATTTGCTTGTACTTATACTTGGAATTCTCTGTGTTAACCTCTGTAACTTCTCTATGTAGATGAATCACTGCGTACTTTCTCTTCTTTCTATCTGTTACCAATCTTGAGAAACTCATACATTCTCCGTTCACAGTTTCCCGGTCTTAGACAAGTAGATTTCTTTGTGCGAAAGGGCTGTTTTCACAGTGCTAAGTACTCCCAACTCTATCAACAATGTAGTTTCTACCGGTTTTCTAAGTCTCTCTAATTTTCATGAAGTTACAATTGGATTTCTCTGTGTAAACATCTGTAACGTCTCTAGGTAGATGAATCACTGTGTACTTTCTCTTGTTTCCATCTGTTACCAATCTTGAGAAACTCATACATTCTCTGATCACTGTTTCCCGGTCTTAGAGAAGTAGATTTCTTTCTGCGAAAGTGCTGTTTTCACAGTGCTAAGTACTCCCAACTCTATCAACAATGTAGGTTTTACCAGTTTTCTAAGTCTCTCTCATTTTCTTGTACTTATACTTGGAATTCTCTGTGTAAACCTATGTAACTTTTCTATGTAGATGAATCACTGTGTACTTTCTCTTCTTTCTATCTGTTACCAATCTTGAGAAACTCACACATTCTCTGTTCACTGTTTCCCAGTCTTAGAGAAGTAGATTTGTTTCTGCGAAAGTGCTGTTTTCACAGTGCTAAGTACTCCGAACTCTATCCACAATGTAGGTTTTACCAGTTTTCTAAGTCTCTCTTATTTTCTTGTACTTATACATGGAATTCTCTGTGTAAACTTCTGTAACTTCTCTAGGTAGATGAATCACTGTGTACTTTCTTTTGTTTCTATCTGTTACCAATCTTGAGAAACTCATACATTCTCTGTTCACTGTTTCCCAGTCTTAGAGAAGTAGATTTCTTTCTGCGAAACTGCTGTTTTCACAATGCTAAGTACTCCCAACTCTATCAACAATGTAGGTTTTACCAGTTTTCTAAGTCTCTCTTATTTTGTTGAAGTTACACTTGGATTTCTCTGTGTAAACCTCTGTAAGGGTTAGGGTTAGGGTTAGGGTTAGGGTTAGGGTTAGGGTTAGGGTTAGGGTTAGGGTTAGGGTTAGGGTTAGGGTTAGGGTTAGGGTTAGGGTTAGGGTTAGGGTTAGGGTTAGGGTTAGGGTTAGGGTTAGGGTTAGGGTTAGGGTTAGGGTTAGGGTTAGGGTTAGGGTTAGGGTTAGGGTTAGGGTTAGGGTTAGGGTTAGGGTTAGGGTTAGGGTTAGGGTTAGGGTTAGGGTTAGGGTTAGGGTTAGGGTTAGGGTTAGGGTTAGGGTTAGGGTTAGGGTTAGGGTTAGGGTTAGGGTTAGGGTTAGGGTTAGGGTTAGGGTTAGGGTTAGGGTTAGGGTTAGGGTTAGGGTTAGGGTTAGGGTTAGGGTTAGGGTTAGGGTTAGGGTTAGGGTTAGGGTTAGGGTTAGGGTTAGGGTTAGGGTTAGGGTTAGGGTTAGGGTTAGGGTTAGGGTTAGGGTTAGGGTTAGGGTTAGGGTTAGGGTTAGGGTTAGGGTTAGGGTTAGGGTTAGGGTTAGGGTTAGGGTTAGGGTTAGGGTTAGGGTTAGGGTTAGGGTTAGGGTTAGGGTTAGGGTTAGGGTTAGGGTTAGGGTTAGGGTTAGGGTTAGGGTTAGGGTTAGGGTTAGGGTTAGGGTTAGGGTTAGGGTTAGGGTTAGGGTTAGGGTTAGGGTTAGGGTTAGGGTTAGGGTTAGGGTTAGGGTTAGGGTTAGGGTTAGGGTTAGGGTTAGGGTTAGGGTTAGGGTTAGGGTTAGGGTTAGGGTTAGGGTTAGGGTTAGGGTTAGGGTTAGGGTTAGGGTTAGGGTTAGGGTTAGGGTTAGGGTTAGGGTTAGGGTTAGGGTTAGGGTTAGGGTTAGGGTTAGGGTTAGGGTTAGGGTTAGGGTTAGGGTTAGGGTTAGGGTTAGGGTTAGGGTTAGGGTTAGGGTTAGGGTTAGGGTTAGGGTTAGGGTTAGGGTTAGGGTTAGGGTTAGGGTTAGGGTTAGGGTTAGGGTTAGGGTTAGGGTTAGGGTTAGGGTTAGGGTTAGGGTTAGGGTTAGGGTTAGGGTTAGGGTTAGGGTTAGGGTTAGGGTTAGGGTTAGGGTTAGGGTTAGGGTTAGGGTTAGGGTTAGGGTTAGGGTTAGGGTTAGGGTTAGGGTTAGGGTTAGGGTTAGGGTTAGGGTTAGGGTTAGGGTTAGGGTTAGGGTTAGGGTTAGGGTTAGGGTTAGGGTTAGGGTTAGGGTTAGGGTTAGGGTTAGGGTTAGGGTTAGGGTTAGGGTTAGGGTTAGGGTTAGGGTTAGGGTTAGGGTTAGGGTTAGGGTTAGGGTTAGGGTTAGGGTTAGGGTTAGGGTTAGGGTTAGGGTTAGGGTTAGGGTTAGGGTTAGGGTTAGGGTTAGGGTTAGGGTTAGGGTTAGGGTTAGGGTTAGGGTTAGGGTTAGGGTTAGGGTTAGGGTTAGGGTTAGGGTTAGGGTTAGGGTTAGGGTTAGGGTTAGGGTTAGGGTTAGGGTTAGGGTTAGGGTTAGGGTTAGGGTTAGGGTTAGGGTTAGGGTTAGGGTTAGGGTTAGGGTTAGGGTTAGGGTTAGGGTTAGGGTTAGGGTTAGGGTTAGGGTTAGGGTTAGGGTTAGGGTTAGGGTTAGGGTTAGGGTTAGGGTTAGGGTTAGGGTTAGGGTTAGGGTTAGGGTTAGGGTTAGGGTTAGGGTTAGGGTTAGGGTTAGGGTTAGGGTTAGGGTTAGGGTTAGGGTTAGGGTTAGGGTTAGGGTTAGGGTTAGGGTTAGGGTTAGGGTTAGGGTTAGGGTTAGGGTTAGGGTTAGGGTTAGGGTTAGGGTTAGGGTTAGGGTTAGGGTTAGGGTTAGGGTTAGGTTTTCAGGGTTAGGGTTAGGTTTTCAGGGTTAGGGTTAGGTTTTCAGGGTTAGGGTTAGGTTTTCAGGGTTAGGGTTAGGTTTTCAGGGTTAGGGTTAGGTTTTCAGGGTTAGGGTTAGGTTTTCAGGGTTAGGGTTAGGTTTTCAGGGTTAGGGTTAGGTTTTCAGGGTTAGGGTTAGGTTTTCAGGGTTAGGGTTAGGTTTTCAGGGTTAGGGTTAGGTTTTCAGGGTTAGGGTTAGGTTTTCAGGGTTAGGGTTAGGTTTTCAGGGTTAGGGTTAGGTTTTCAGGGTTAGGGTTAGGTTTTCAGGGTTAGGGTTAGGTTTTCAGGGTTAGGGTTAGGTTTTCAGGGTTAGGGTTAGGTTTTCAGGGTTAGGGTTAGGTTTTCAGGGTTAGGGTTAGGTTTTCAGGGTTAGGGTTAGGTTTTCAGGGTTAGGGTTAGGTTTTCAGGGTTAGGGTTAGGTTTTCAGGGTTAGGGTTAGGTTTTCAGGGTTAGGGTTAGGTTTTCAGGGTTAGGGTTAGGTTTTCAGGGTTAGGGTTAGGTTTTCAGGGTTAGGGTTAGGTTTTCAGGGTTAGGGTTAGGTTTTCAGGGTTAGGGTTAGGTTTTCAGGGTTAGGGTTAGGTTTTCAGGGTTAGGGTTAGGTTTTCAGGGTTAGGGTTAGGTTTTCAGGGTTAGGGTTAGGTTTTCAGGGTTAGGGTTAGGTTTTCAGGGTTAGGGTTAGGTTTTCAGGGTTAGGGTTAGGTTTTCAGGGTTAGGGTTAGGTTTTCAGGGTTAGGGTTAGGTTTTCAGGGTTAGGGTTAGGTTTTCAGGGTTAGGGTTAGGTTTTCAGGGTTAGGGTTAGGTTTTCAGGGTTAGGGTTAGGTTTTCAGGGTTAGGGTTAGGTTTTCAGGGTTAGGGTTAGGTTTTCAGGGTTAGGGTTAGGTTTTCAGGGTTAGGGTTAGGTTTTCAGGGTTAGGGTTAGGTTTTCAGGGTTAGGGTTAGGTTTTCAGGGTTAGGGTTAGGTTTTCAGGGTTAGGGTTAGGTTTTCAGGGTTAGGGTTAGGTTTTCAGGGTTAGGGTTAGGTTTTCAGGGTTAGGGTTAGGTTTTCAGGGTTAGGGTTAGGTTTTCAGGGTTAGGGTTAGGTTTTCAGGGTTAGGGTTAGGTTTTCAGGGTTAGGGTTAGGTTTTCAGGGTTAGGGTTAGGTTTTCAGGGTTAGGGTTAGGTTTTCAGGGTTAGGGTTAGGTTTTCAGGGTTAGGGTTAGGTTTTCAGGGTTAGGGTTAGGTTTTCAGGGTTAGGGTTAGGTTTTCAGGGTTAGGGTTAGGTTTTCAGGGTTAGGGTTAGGTTTTCAGGGTTAGGGTTAGGTTTTCAGGGTTAGGGTTAGGTTTTCAGGGTTAGGGTTAGGTTTTCAGGGTTAGGGTTAGGTTTTCAGGGTTAGGGTTAGGTTTTCAGGGTTAGGGTTAGGTTTTCAGGGTTAGGGTTAGGTTTTCAGGGTTAGGGTTAGGTTTTCAGGGTTAGGGTTAGGTTTTCAGGGTTAGGGTTAGGTTTTCAGGGTTAGGGTTAGGTTTTCAGGGTTAGGGTTAGGTTTTCAGGGTTAGGGTTAGGTTTTCAGGGTTAGGGTTAGGTTTTCAGGGTTAGGGTTAGGTTTTCAGGGTTAGGGTTAGGTTTTCAGGGTTAGGGTTAGGTTTTCAGGGTTAGGGTTAGGTTTTCAGGGTTAGGGTTAGGTTTTCAGGGTTAGGGTTAGGTTTTCAGGGTTAGGGTTAGGTTTTCAGGGTTAGGGTTAGGTTTTCAGGGTTAGGGTTAGGTTTTCAGGGTTAGGGTTAGGTTTTCAGGGTTAGGGTTAGGTTTTCAGGGTTAGGGTTAGGTTTTCAGGGTTAGGTTTTCAGGTTTTCAGGTTTTCAGGTTTTCAGGTTTTCAGGTTTTCAGGTTTTCAGGTTTTCAGGTTTTCAGGTTTTCAGGTTTTCAGGTTTTCAGGTTTTCAGGTTTTCAGGTTTTCAGGTTTTCAGGTTTTCAGGTTTTCAGGTTTTCAGGTTTTCAGGTTTTCAGGTTTTCAGGTTTTCAGGTTTTCAGGTTTTCAGGTTTTCAGGTTTTCAGGTTTTCAGGTTTTCAGGTTTTCAGGTTTTCAGGTTTTCAGGTTTTCAGGTTTTCAGGTTTTCAGGTTTTCAGGTTTTCAGGTTTTCAGGTTTTCAGGTTTTCAGGTTTTCAGGTTTTCAGGTTTTCAGGTTTTCAGGTTTTCAGGTTTTCAGGTTTTCAGGTTTTCAGGTTTTCAGGTTTTCAGGTTTTCAGGTTTTCAGGTTTTCAGGTTTTCAGGTTTTCAGGTTTTCAGGTTTTCAGGTTTTCAGGTTTTCAGGTTTTCAGGTTTTCAGGTTTTCAGGTTTTCAGGTTTTCAGGTTTTCAGGTTTTCAGGTTTTCAGGTTTTCAGGTTTTCAGGTTTTCAGGTTTTCAGGTTTTCAGGTTTTCAGGTTTTCAGGTTTTCAGGTTTTCAGGTTTTCAGGTTTTCAGGTTTTCAGGTTTTCAGGTTTTCAGGTTTTCAGGTTTTCAGGTTTTCAGGTTTTCAGGGTTTCAGGTTTTCAGGGTTTCAGGGTTTCAGGGTTTCAGGGTTTCAGGGTTTCAGGGTTTCAGGGTTTCAGGGTTTCAGGGTTTCAGGGTTTCAGGGTTTCAGGGTTTCAGGGTTTCAGGGTTTCAGGGTTTCGGGGTTTCGGGGTTTCAGGGTTTCGGGGTTTCAGGGTTTCAGGGGGTTTCAGGGTTTCAGGGGGTTTCAGGGTTTCAGGGGGTTTCAGGGGGTTTCAGGGGGTTTTCAGGGGGTTTCAGGGTTTCAGGGGGTTTCAGGGTTTCAGGGGGTTTCAGGGGGTTTCAGGGGGTTTCAGGGTTTCAGGGGGTTTCAGGGTTTCAGGGGGTTTCAGGGTTTCAGGGGGTTTCAGGGTTTCAGGGGGTTTCAGGGTTTCAGGGGGTTTCAGGGTTTCAGGGGGTTTCAGGGTTTCAGGGGGTTTCAGGGTTTCAGGGGGTTTCAGGGTTTCAGGGGGTTTCAGGGTTTCAGGGGGTTTCAGGGTTTCAGGGGGTTTCAGGGTTTCAGGGGGTTTCAGGGTTTCAGGGGGTTTCAGGGTTTCAGGGGGTTTCAGGGTTTCAGGGGGTTTCAGGGTTTCAGGGGGTTTCAGGGTTTCAGGGGGTTTCAGGGTTTCAGGGGGTTTCAGGGTTTCAGGGGGTTTCAGGGTTTCAGGGGGTTTCAGGGTTTCAGGGGGTTTCAGGGTTTCAGGGGGTTTCAGGGTTTCAGGGGGTTTCAGGGTTTCAGGGGGTTTCAGGGTTTCAGGGGGTTTCAGGGTTTCAGGGGGTTTCAGGGTTTCAGGGGGTTTCAGGGTTTCAGGGGGTTTCAGGGTTTCAGGGGGTTTCAGGGTTTCAGGGGGTTTCAGGGTTTCAGGGGGTTTCAGGGTTTCAGGGGGTTTCAGGGTTTCAGGGGGTTTCAGGGTTTCAGGGGGTTTCAGGGTTTCAGGGGGTTTCAGGGTTTCAGGGGGTTTCAGGGTTTCAGGGGGTTTCAGGGTTTCAGGGGGTTTCAGGGTTTCAGGGGGTTTCAGGGTTTCAGGGGGTTTCAGGGTTTCAGGGGGTTTCAGGGTTTCAGGGGGTTTCAGGGTTTCAGGGGGTTTCAGGGTTTCAGGGGGTTTCAGGGTTTCAGGGGGTTTCAGGGTTTCAGGGGGTTTCAGGGTTTCAGGGGGTTTCAGGGTTTCAGGGGGTTTCAGGGTTTCAGGGGGTTTCAGGGTTTCAGGGGGTTTCAGGGTTTCAGGGGGTTTCAGGGTTTCAGGGGGTTTCAGGGTTTCAGGGGGTTTCAGGGTTTCAGGGGGTTTCAGGGTTTCAGGGGGTTTCAGGGTTTCAGGGGGTTTCAGGGTTTCAGGGGGTTTCAGGGTTTCAGGGGGTTTCAGGGTTTCAGGGGGTTTCAGGGTTTCAGGGGGTTTCAGGGTTTCAGGGGGTTTCAGGGTTTCAGGGGGTTTCAGGGTTTCAGGGGGTTTCAGGGTTTCAGGGGGTTTCAGGGTTTCAGGGGGTTTCAGGGTTTCAGGGGGTTTCAGGGTTTCAGGGGGTTTCAGGGTTTCAGGGGGTTTCAGGGTTTCAGGGGGTTTCAGGGTTTCAGGGGGTTTCAGGGTTTCAGGGGGTTTCAGGGTTTCAGGGGGTTTCAGGGTTTCAGGGGGTTTCAGGGTTTCAGGGGGTTTCAGGGTTTCAGGGGGTTTCAGGGTTTCAGGGGGTTTCAGGGTTTCAGGGGGTTTCAGGGTTTCAGGGGGTTTCAGGGTTTCAGGGGGTTTCAGGGTTTCAGGGGGTTTCAGGGTTTCAGGGGGTTTCAGGGTTTCAGGGTGTTTCAGGGTTTCAGGGTGTTTCAGGGTTTCAGGGTGTTTCAGGGTTTCAGGGTGTTTCAGGGTTTCAGGGTGTTTCAGGGTTTCAGGGTGTTTCAGGGTTTCAGGGTGTTTGTTTCAGGGTTTCAGGGTGTTTCAGGGTTTCAGGGTGTTTGTTTCAGGGTTTCAGGGTGTTTCAGGGTTTCAGGGTGTTTCAGGGTTTCAGGGTGTTTCAGGGTTTCAGGGTGTTTCAGGGTTTCAGGGTGTTTCAGGGTTTCAGGGTGTTTCAGGGTTTCAGGGTGTTTCAGGGTTTCAGGGTGTTTCAGGGTTTCAGGGTGTTTCAGGGTTTCAGGGTGTTTCAGGGTTTCAGGGTGTTTCAGGGTTTCAGGGTGTTTCAGGGTTTCAGGGTGTTTCAGGGTTTCAGGGTTTCAGGGTTTCAGGGTTTCAGGGTTTCAGGGTTTCAGGGTTTCAGGGTTCGGGTTCGGGTTTCAGGGTTCGGGTTCGGGTTTCAGGGTTCGGGTTCGGGTTTCAGGGTTCGGGTTTCAGGGTTCGGGTTTCAGGGTTCGGGTTTCGGGTTCGGGTTCGGGTGTCGCGTTCGGGTTTCAGGGTTCGGGTTCGGGTTTCAGGGTTCGGGTTCGGGTTTCAGGGTTCGGGTTCGGGTTTCAGGGTTCGGGTTCGGGTTTCAGGGTTCGGGTTCGGGTTTCAGGGTTCGGGTTCGGGTTTCAGGGTTCGGGTTCGGGTTTCAGGGTTCGGGTTCGGGTTTCAGGGTTCGGGTTCGGGTTTCAGGGTTCGGGTTCGGGTTTCAGGGTTCGGGTTCGGGTTTCAGGGTTCGGGTTCGGGTTTCAGGGTTCGGGTTCGGGTTTCAGGGTTCGGGTTCGGGTTTCAGGGTTCGGGTTCGGGTTTCAGGGTTCGGGTTCGGGTATCAGGGTTCGGGTTCGGGTTTCAGGGTTCGGGTTCGGGTTTCAGGGTTCGGGTTCGGGTTTCAGGGTTCGGGTTCGGGTTTTAGGGTTCGGGTTCGGGTATCAGAGTTTCAGGGTTCGGGTTTCAGGGTTCGGGTTTCAGGGTTCGGGTTTCAGGGTTCGGGTTTCAGGGTTCGGGTTTCAGGGTTCGGGTTTCAGGGTTCGGGTTTCAGGGTTCGGGTTTCAGGGTTCGGGTTTCAGGGTTCGGGTTTCAGGGTTCGGGTTTCAGGGTTCGGGTTTCAGGGTTCGGGTTTCAGGGTTCGGGTTTCAGGGTTTGGGTGAGGGTTACGATTAGGGTTTTAGGGTTTGGGTTTTAGGGTTTGGGTTTTAGGGTTAGGGTTTTAGGGATAGGGTTAGGGTTAGGGTTAGGGTTAGGGTTAGGGTTAGGGTAACTTCTCTAGCTAGATGAATCAGTGTGTACTTTCTTTTGTTTCTATCTGGTACCAATCTTGAGAAACTCATACATTCTCCGTTCACAGTTTCCCGGTCTTAGACAAGTAGATTTCTTTGTGCGAAAGTGCTGTTTTCACAGTGCTAAGTACTCCCAACTCTATCAACAATGTAGTTTCTACCGGTTTTCTAAGTCTCTCTTATTTTCATGAAGTTACACTTGGATTTCTCTGTGTAAACATCTGTAACGTCTCTAGGTAGATGAATCACTGTGTACTTTCTCTTGTTTCTATCTGTTACCAATCTTGAGAAACTCATACATTCTCTGTTCACTGTTTCCAGGTCTTAGAGAAGTAGATTTCTTTCTGCGAAAGTGCTGTTTTCACAGTGCTAAGTACTCCCAACTCTATCAACAATGTAGGTTTTACCAGTTTTCTAAGTCTCTCTCATTTTCTTGTACTTATACTTGGAATTCTCTGTGTAAACCTCTGTAACTTCTCTCGGTAGATGAATCACTGTGTACTTTCTCTTGTTTCCATCTGTTACCAATCTTGAGAAACTGATACATTCTCTGTTCACTGTTTCGCGGTCTTAGAGCAGCACATTTCTTTGTGCGAAAGTGCTGTTTTCACAGTGATAAGTACTCCCAACTCTATCAACAATGTAGGTTTTAATAGTTTTCTAAGTCTCTCTTATTTGCTTGTACTTATACTTGGAATTCTCTGTGTAAACCTCTGTAACTTCTCTAGGTAGATGAATCACTGTGTACTTTCTCTTGTTTCTATCTGTTACCAATCTTGAGAAACTCATACATTCTCTGTTTACTGTTTCCCTGTCTTAGAGAAGTAGATTTCTTTCTGCGAAACTGCTGTTTTCACAATGCTAAGTACTCCCAACTCTATCAACAATGTAGGTTTTACCAGTTTTCTAAATCTCTCTTATTTTGTTGAAGTTACACTTGGATTTCTCTGTGTAAACCTCTGTAACTTCTCTAGGTAGATGAATCACTGTGTACTTTCTCTTGTTTCTATCTGGTACCAATCTTGAGAAACTCATACATTCTCCGTTCACAGTTTCCCGGTCTTAGACAAGTAGATTTCTTTGTGCGAAAGGGCTGTTTTCACAGTGCTAAGTACTCCCAACTCTATCAACAATGTAGTTTCTACCGGTTTTCTAAGTCTCTCTAATTTTCATGAAGTTACACTTGGATTTCTCTGTGTAAACATCTGTAACGTCTCTAGGTAGATGAATCACTGTGTACTTTCTCTTGTTTCCATCTGTTACCAATCTTGAGAAACTCATACATTCTCTGTTCACTGTTTCCCGGTCTTAGAGAAGTAGATTTCTTTCTGCGAAAGTGCTGTTTTCACAGTGCTAAGTACTCCCAACTCTATCAACAATGTAGGTTTTACCAGTTTTCTAAGTCTCTCTCATTTTCTTGTACTTATACTTGGAATTCTCTGTGTAAACCTCTGTAACTTCTCTCGGTAGGTGAATCACTGTGGACTTTCTCTTGTTTCTATCTGTTACCAATCTTGAGAAACTCACACATTCTCTGTTCACTGTTTCTCAGTCTTATAGAAGCAGATTTCTTTCTGCGAAAGTGCTGTTTTCACAGTGCTAAGTACTCCCAACTCTATCCACAATGTAGGTTTTACCAGTTTTCTAAGTCTCTCTTATTTTCTTGTACTTATACATGGAATTCTCTGTGTAAACTTCTGTAACTTCTCTAGGTAGATGAATCACTGTGTACTTTCTTTTCTTTCTAACTGTTACCAATCTTGAGAAACTCATACATTCTCTGTTCACTGTTTCCCAGTCTTAGAGAAGTAGATTTCTTTCTGCGAAAGTGCTGTTTTCACAATGCTAAGTACTCCCAACTCTATCAACAATGTAGGTTTTACCAGTTTTCTAAGTCTCTCTTATTTTCTTGTACTTATACTTGGAATTCTCTGTGTAGACCTCTGTAACCTTTCTATGTAGATGAATCACTGCGTACTTTCTCTTCTTTCTATCTGTTACCAATCTTGAGAAACTCACACATTCTCTGTTCACTGTTTCCCAGTCTTAGAGAAGTAGATTTGTTTCTGCGAAAGTGCTGTTTTCACAGTGCTAAGTACTCCGAACTCTATCCACAATGTAGGTTTTACCAGTTTTCTAAGTCTCTCTTATTTTCTTGTACTTATACATGGAATTCTCTGTGTAAACTTCTGTAACTTCTCTAGGTAGATGAATCACTGTGTACTTTCTTTTGTTTCTATCTGTTACCAATCTTGAGAAACTCATACATTCTCTGTTCACTGTTTCCAAGTCTTAGAGAAGTAGATTTCTTTCTGCGAAACTGCTGTTTTCACAATGCTAAGTACTCCCAACTCTATCAACAATGTAGGTTTTACCAGTTTTCTAAGTCTCTCTTATTTTGTTGAAGTTACACTTGGATTTCTCTGTGTAAACCTCTGTAACTTCTCTAGGTAGATGAATCACTGTGTACTTTCTCTTGTTTCTATCTGGTACCAATCTTGAGAATCTCATACATTCTCCGTTCACAGTTTCCCGGTCTTAGACAAGTAGATTTCTTTGTGCGAAAGGGCTGTTTTCACAGTGCTAAGTACTCCCAACTCTATCAACAATGTAGTTTCTACCGGTTTTCTAAGTCTCTCTAATTTTCATGAAGTTACACTTGGATTTCTCTGTGTAAACATCTGTAACGTCTCTAGGTAGATGAATCACTGTGTACTTTCTCTTGTTTCCATCTGTTACCAATCTTGAGAAACTCATACATTCTCTGTTCACTGTTTCCCGGTCTTAGAGAAGTAGATTTCTTTCTGCGAAAGTGCTGTTTTCACAGTGCTAAGTACTCCCAACTCTATCAACAATGTAGGTTTTACCAGTTTTCTAAGTCTCTCTCATTTTCTTGTACTTATACTTGGAATTCTCTGTGTAAACCTCTGTAACTTCTCTCGGTAGATGAATCACTGTGGACTTTCTCTTGTTTCTATCTGTTACCAATCTTGAGAAACTCACACATTCTCTGTTCACTGTTTCTCAGTCTTATAGAAGCAGATTTCTTTCTGCGAAAGTGCTGTTTTCACAGTGCTAAGTACTCCCAACTCTATCCACAATGTAGGTTTTACCAGTTTTCTAAGTCTCTCTTATTTTCTTGGAGTTACACTTGGATTTCTCTGTGTAAACCTCTGGAACTTCTCTAAGTAGATGAATCACTGTGTACTTTCTCTTGTTTCTATCTGTTACCAATCTTGAGAAACTCATCCATTCTCTGTTCACTGTTTCGCGGTCTTAGAGAAGTAGATTTCTTTGTGCGAAAGTGGTGTTTTCACAGTGCTAAGTACTCCCAACTCTATCAACAATGTAGGTTTTACCAGTTTTCTAAGTCTCTCTTATTTTCTTGTTCTTATACTTGGAATTCTCTGTGTAAACCGCTGTAACTTCTCTCGGTAGATGAATCACTGTGGACTTTCTCTTGTTTCTATCTGTTAGCAATCTTGAGAAACTCATACATTCTTTGTTCACTGTTTCGCGGTCTTAGAGAAGTAGATTTCTTTGTGGGAAAGTGCTGTTATCACAGTGCTAAGTACTTCCAACTCTATCAACAACGTAGGCTTTACGAGTTTTCTAAGTCTCTCTTATTTTCTTGTACTTATACTTGGAATTCTCTGTGTAAACCTCTGTAACTTCTCTAGGTAGATGAATCACTGTGGACTTTCTCTTGTTTCTATCTGTTACCAATCTTGAGAAACGCATACATTCTCTGTTCACTGATTCCCGGTCTTAGAGAAGCAGATTTCTTTCTGCGAAAGTCCTGTTTTCACAGTGCTAAGTACTCCCAACTCTATCAACAATGTAGGTTTTACCAGTTTTCTAAGTCTCTCTTATTTTGTTGAAGTTACACTTGGATTTCTCTGTGTAAACCTCTGTAACTTCTCTAGGTAGATGAATCACTGTGTACTTTCTCTTGTTTCTATCTGGTACCAATCTTGAGAAACTGATACATTCTCTGTTCACTGTTTCGCGGTCTTAGAGAAGTAGATTTCTTTGTGCGAAAGTGCTGTTTTCACAGTGCTAAGTACTCCCAACTCTATCAACAATGTAGTTTTTAATAGTTTTCTAAGTCTCTCTTACTTGCTTGTACTTATACTTGGAATTCTCTGTGTTAACCTCTGTAACTTCTCTATGTAGATGAATCACTGTGTACTTTCTCTTGTTTCTATCTGTTACCAATCTTGAGAAACTCATACATTCTCTGTTCACTGTTTCCCAGTGTTAGAGAAGTTGATTTCTTTCTGCGAAAGTGCTGTTTTCACAGTGCTAAGTACTCCCAATTCTATCAACAATGTAGGTTTTACCAGTTTTTTAAGTCTCTCTTATTTTCTTGTATTTATACTTGGAATTCTCTGTGTAAACCTCTGTAACTTCTCTAGGTAGATGAATCACTGTGTACTTTCTCTTGTTTCTATCTGGTACCAATCTTGAGAAACTCATACATTCTCCGTTCACACTTTCCCGGTCTTAGACAAGTAGATTTCTTTGTGCGAAAGTGCTGTTTTCACAGTGCTAAGTACTCCCAACTCTATCAACAATGTAGTTTCTACCGGTTTTCTAAGTCTCTCTAATTTTCATGAAGTTACACTTGGATTTCTCTGTGTAAACATCTGTAACGTCTCTAGGTAGATGAATCACTGTGTACTTTCTCTTGTTTCCATCTGTTACCAATCTTGAGAAACTCATACATTCTCTGTTCAATGTTTCCCGGTCTTAGAGAAGTAGATTTCTTTCTGCGAAAGTGCTGTTTTCACAGTGCTAAGTACTCCCAACTCTATCAACAATGTAGGTTTTACCAGTTTTCTAAGTCTCTCTCATTTTCTTGTACTTATACTTGGAATTCTCTGTGTAAACCTCTGTAACTTCTCTCGGTAGATGAATCACTGTGGGCTTTCTCTTGTTTCTATCTGTTACCAATCTTGAGAAACTCATACATTCTCTGTTCACTGTTTCGCGGTCTTAGAGAAGTAGATCTCTTTGTGCGAAAGTGCTGTTTTCACAGTGCTAAGTACTCCCAACTCTATCAACAATGTAGGTTTTACCAGTTTTCTAAGTCTCACTTATTTTCTTGGAGTTACAGTTGGATTTCTCTGTGTAAACTTCTGTAACTTCTCTAGGTAGATGAATCACTGTGTACTTTCTCTTGTTTCTATCTGTTACCAATCTTGAGAAACTCATACATTCTCTGTTCACTGTTTCCCGGTCTTAGAGAAGTAGATTTCTTTGTGCGAAAGTGCTGTTTTCACAGTGCTAAGTACTCCCAACTCTATCAACAATGTAGGTTTTACCAGTTTTCTAAGTCTCTCTTATTTGCTTGTACTTATACTTGGAATTTTCTGTGTAAACCTCTGTAACTTCTCTCGGTAGATGAATCACTGTGGACTTTCTCTTGTTTCTATCTGTTACCAATCTTGAGAAACTCATACATTCTCTGTTCACTGTTTCCCAGTCTTAGAGAAGTAGATTTCTTTCTGCGAAAGTGCTGTTTTCACAATGCTAAGTACTCCCAACTCTATCAACAATGTAGGTTTTACCAGTTTTCTAAGTCTCTCTTATTTGCTTGTACTTATACTTGGAATTCTCTGTGTAAACCTCTGTAACTTTTCTAGGTAGATGAATCACTGTGTACTTTCTCTTGTTTCTATCTGTTACCAATCTTGAGAAACTGATACATTCTCTGTTCACTGTTTCGCGGTCTTAGAGAAGTATATTTCTTTGTGCGAAAGTGCTGTTTTCACAGTGATAAGTACTCCCAACTCTATCAACAATGTAGGTTTTAATAGTTTTCTAAGTCTCTCTTATTTGCTAGTACTTATACTTGGAATTCTCTGTGTAAACCTCTGTAACTTCTCTAGGTAGATGAATCAGTGTGTACTTTCTCTTGTTTCTATCTGTTACCAATCTTGAGAAACTCATACATTCTCTGTTTACTGTTTCCCTGTCTTAGAGAAGTAGATTTCTTTCTGCGAAAGTGCTGTTTTCACAGTGCTAAGTACTCCCAACTCTATCAACAATGTAGGTTTTACCAGTTTTCTAAGTCTCTCTTATTTTGTTGAAGTTACAGTTGGATTTCTCTGTGTAAACCTCTGTAACTTCTCTAGGTAGATGAATCACTGTGTACTTTCTCTTGTTTCTATCTGGTACCAATCTTGAGAAACTCATACATTCTCCGTTCACAGTTTCCCGGTCTTAGACAAGTAGATTTCTTTGTGCGAAAGGGCTGTTTTCACAGTGCTAAGTACTCCCAACTCTATCAACAATGTAGTTTCTACCGGTTTTCTAAGTCTCTCTAATTTTCATGAAGTTACACTTGGATTTCTCTGTGTAAACATCTGTAACGTCTCTAGGTAGATGAATCACTGTGTACTTTCTCTTGTTTCCATCTGTTACCAATCTTGAGAAACTCATACATTCTCTGTTCACTGTTTCCCGGTCTTAGAGAAGTAAATTTCTTTCTGCGAAAGTGCTGTTTTCACAGTGCTAAGTACTCCCAACTCTATCAACAATGTAGGTTTTACCAGTTTTCTAAGTCTCTCTCATTTTCTTGTACTTATACTTGGAATTCTCTGTGTAAACCTCTGTAACTTCTCTCGGTAGGTGAATCACTGTGGACTTTCTCTTGTTTCTATCTGTTACCAATCTTGAGAAACTCACACATTCTCTGTTCACTGTTTCTCAGTCTTATAGAAGCAGATTTCTTTCTGCGAAAGTGCTGTTTTCACAGTGCTAAGTACTCCCAACTCTATCCACAATGTAGGTTTTACCAGTTTTCTAAGTCTCTCTTTTTTTCTTGTACTTATACATGGATTTCTCTGTGTAAACTTCTGTAACTTCTCTAGGTAGATGAATCACTGTGTACTTTCTTTTGTTTCTATCTGTTACCAATCTTGAGAAACTCATACATTCTCTGTTCACTGTTTCCCAGTCTTAGAGAAGTAGATTTCTTTCTGCGAAAGTGCTGTTTTCACAATGCTAAGTACTCCCAAATCTATCAACAATGTAGGTTTTACCAGTTTTCTAAGTCTCTCTTATTTTGTTGTACTTATACTTGGAATTCTGTGTGTAGACCTCTGTAACCTTTCTATGTAGATGATTCACTGCGTACTTTCTCTTCTTTCTATCTGTTACCAATCTTGAGAAACTCATACATTCTCTGTTCACTGTTTCCCAGTCTTAGAGAAGTAGATTTCTTTCTGAGAAAGGGCCTTTTTCACAGTGGTAAGTACTACCAACTCTATCCACAACGTAGGTTTTACCAGTTTTCTAAGTCTCTCTTCTTTTCTTGTACTGATACATGGAATTCTCTATGTAAACTTCTGTAACTTCTCTAGGTAGATGAATCACTGTGTACTTTCTCTTGTTTCTATCTGTTACCAATCTTGAGAAACTCATACATTCTCTGTTCACTGTTTCCCAGTGTTAGAGAAGTTGATTTCTTTCTGCGAAAGTGCTGTTTTCACAGTGCTAAGTACTCCCAACTCTATCAACAATGTAGGTTTTACCAGTTTTCTAAGTCTCTCTTATTTTCTTGTACTTATACTTGGAATTCTCTGTGTAAACCTCTGTAACTTTTCTAGGTAGATGAATCCCTGTGTACTTTCTCTTGTTTTTATCTGTTACCAATCTTGAGAAACTCATACAATCTCTGTTCACTGTTTCACGGACTTAGAGAACTAAATTTCTTTCGGCGAAAGTGCTGTTTTCACAGTGCTAAGTACTCCCAACTCTATCAACAATGTAGGTTTTACCAGTTTTCTAAGTCTCTCTTATTTTCTTGTACTTATACTTGGAATTCTCTATGTAAACCTATGTAACTTTTCTATGTAGATGAATCACTGTGTACTTTCTCTTCTTTCTATCTGTTACCAATCTTGAGAAACTCACACATTCTCTGTTCACTGTTTCCCAGTCTTAGAGAAGTAGATTTGTTTCTGCGAAAGTGCTGTTTTCACAGTGCTAAGTACTCCGAACTCTATCCACAATGTAGGTTTTAACAGTTTTCTAAGTCTCTCTTATTTTCTTGTACTTATACATGGAATTCTCTGTGTAAACTTCTGTAACTTCTCTAGGTAGATGAATCACTGTGTACTTTCTTTTGTTTCTATCTGTTACCAATCTTGAGAAACTCATACATTCTCTGTTCACTGTTTCCCAGTCTTAGAGAAGTAGATTTCTTTCTGCGAAACTGCTGTTTTCACAATGCTAAGTACTCCCAACTCTATCAACAATGTAGGTTTTACCAGTTTTCTAAGTCTCTCTTATTTTGTTGAAGTTACACTTGGATTTCTCTGTGTAAACCTTTGTAACTTCTCTAGGTAGATGAATCACTGTGTACTTTCTCTTGTTTCTATCTGGTACCAATCTTGAGAATCTCATACATTCTCCGTTCACAGTTTCCCGGTCTTAGACAAGTAGATTTCTTTGTGCGAAAGGGCTGTTTTCACAGTGCTAAGTACTCCCAACTCTATCAACAATGTAGTTTCTACCAGTTTTCTAAGTCTCTCTAATTTTCATGAAGTTACACTTGGATTTCTCTGTGTAAACCTCTGTAACTTCTCTAGGTAGATGAATCACTGTGTACTTTCTCTTGTTTCTATCTGGTACTAATCTTGAGAAACTGATACATTCTCTGTTCACTGTTTCGCGGTCTTAGAGAAGTAGATTTCTTTGTGCGAAAGTGCTGTTTTCACAGTGCTAAGTACTCCCAACTCTATCAACAATGTAGTTTTTAATAGTTTTCTAAGTCTCTCTTATTTGCTTGTACTTATACTTGGAATTCTCTGTGTTAACCTCTGTAACTTCTCTATGTAGATGAATCACTGTGTACTTTCTCTTGTTTCTATCTGTTACCAATCTTGAGAAACTCATACATTCTCTGTTCACTGTTTCCCAGTGTTAGAGAAGTTGATTTCTTTCTGCGAAAGTGCTGTTTTCACAGTGCTAAGTACTCCCAATTCTAATAACAATGTAGGTTTTACCAGTTTTCTAAGTCTCTCTTATTTTCTTGTACTTATACTTGGAATTCTCTGTGTAAACCTCTGTAACTTTTCTAGGTAGATGAATCCCTGTGTACTTTCTCTTTTTTCTATCTGTTACCAATCTTGAGAAACTCATACATTCTCTGTTCACTGTTTCACGGACTTAGAGAACTAAATTTCTTTCGGCGAAAGTGCTGTTTTCACAGTGCTAAGTACTCCCAACTCTATCAACAATGGAGTTTTTAATAGTTTTATAAGTCTCTCTTATTTTCTTGTACTTATACTTGGAATTCTCTGTGTAAACCTCTGTAACTTCTCTAGATAGATGAATCACTGTGGACTTTCCCTCGTTTCTATCTGTTACCAATCTTGAGAAACTCATACATTCTCTGTTCACTGATTCCCGGTCTTAGAGAAGCAGATTTCTTTCTGCGAAAGTCCTGTTTTCACAGTGCTAAGTACTCCCAACTCTATCAACAATGTAGGTTTTAACAGTTTTCTAAGTCTCTCTTATTTTGTTGAAGTTACACTTGGATTTCTCTGTGTAAACCTCTGTAACTTCTCTAGGTAGATGAATCACTGTGTACTTTCTCTTGTTTCTATCTGGTACCAATCGTGAGAAACTCATACATTCTCCGTTCACAGTTTCCCGGTCTTAGACAAGTAGATTTCTTTGTGCGAAAGTGCTGTTTCCACAGTGCTAAGTACTCCCAACTCTATCAACAATGTAGTTTCTACCGGTTTTCTAAGTCTCTCTAATTTTCATGAAGTTACACTTGGATTTCTCTGTGTAAACCTCTGTAACTTCTCTAGGTAGATGAATCACTGTGTACTTTCTCTTGTTTCCATCTGTTACCAATCTTGAGAAACTCATACATTCTCTGTTCAATGTTTCCCGGTCTTAGAGAAGTAGATTTCTTTCTGCGAAAGTGCTGTTTTCACAGTGCTAAGTACTCCCAACTCTATCAACAATGTAGGTTTTACCAGTTTTCTAAGTCTCTCTCATTTTCTTGTACTTATACTTGGAATTCTCTGTGTAAACCTCTGTAACTTCTCTCGGTAGATGAATCACTGTGGACTTTCTCTTGTTTCTATCTGTTACCAATCTTGAGAAACTCCTACATTCTCTGTTCACTGTTTCGCGGTCTTAGAGAAGTAGATCTCTTTGTGCGAAAGTGTTGTTTTCACAGTGCTAAGTACTCCCAACTCTATCAACAATGTAGGTTTTACCAGTTTTCTAAGTCTCACTTATTTTCTTGGAGTTACACTTGGATTTCTCTGTGTAAACTTCTGGAACTTCTCTAAGTAGATGAATCAGTGTGTACTTTCTCTTGTTTCTATCTGTTACCAATCTTGAGAAACTCATACATTCTCTGTTCACTGTTTCCCGGTCTTAGAGAAGTAGATTTCTTTGTGCGAAAGTGCTGTTTTCACAGTGCTAAGTACTCCCAACTCTATCAACAATGTAGGTTTTACCAGTTTTCTAAGTCTCTCTTATTTGCTTGTACTTATACTTGGAATTTTCTGTGTAAACCTCTGTAACTTCTCTCGGTAGATAAATCACTGTGGACTTTCTCTTGTTTCTATCTGTTACCAAACTTGAGAAACTCATACATTCTCTCTTCACTGTTTCCCAGTCTTAGAGAAGTAGATTTCTTTCTGCGAAAGTGCTGTTTTCACAATGCTAAGTACTCCCAACTCTATCAACAATGTAGGTTTTACCAGTTTTCTAAGTCTCTCTTATTTTCTTGTACTTATACTTGGAATTCTCTGTGTAGACCTCTGTAACCTTTCTATGTAGATGAATCACTGCGTACTTTCTCTTCTTTCTATCTGTTACCAATCTTGAGAAACTCATACATTCTCTGTTCACTGTTTCCCAGTCTTAGAGAAGTAGATTTCTTTCTGAGAAAGGGCTGTTTTCACAGTGGTAAGTACTACCAACTCTATCCACAACGTAGGTTTTACCAGTTTTCTAAGTCTCTCTTCTTTTCTTGTACTGATACATGGAATTCTCTATGTAAACTTCTGTAACTTCTCTAGGTAGATGAATCACTGTGTACTTTCTCTTGTTTCTATCTGTTACCAATCTTGAGAAACTCATACATTCTCTGTTCACTGTTTCCCAGTGTTAGAGAAGTTGATTTCTTTCTGCGAAAGTGCTGTTTTCACAGTGCTAAGTACTCCCAACTCTATCAACAATGTAGGTTTTACCAGTTTTCTAAGTCTCTCTTATTTTCTTGTACTTATACTTGGAATTCTCTGTGTAAACCTCTGTAACTTTTCTAGGTAGATGAATCCCTGTGTACTTTCTCTTGTTTTTATCTGTTACCAATCTTGAGAAACTCATACATTCTCTGTTCACTGTTTCACGGACTTAGAGAACTAAATTTCTTTCGGCGAAAGTGCTGTTTTCACAGTGCTAAGTACTCCCAACTCTATCAACAATGTAGGTTTTACCAGTTTTCTAAGTCTCTCTTATTTTCTTGTAGTTATACTTGGAATTCTCTGTGTAAACCTATGTAACTTTTCTATGTAGATGAATCACTGTGTACTTTCTCTTCTTTCTATCTGTTACCAATCTTGAGAAACTCACACATTCTCTGTTCACTGTTTCCCAGTCTTAGAGAAGTAGATTTGTTTCTGCGAAAGTGCTGTTTTCACAGTGCTAAGTACTCCGAACTCTATCCACAATGTAGGTTTTACCAGTTTTCTAAGTCTCTCTTATTTTCTTGTACTTATACATGGAATTCTCTGTGTAAACTTCTGTAACTTCTCTAGGTAGATGAATCACTGTGTACTTTCTTTTGTTTCTATCTGTTACCAATCTTGAGAAACTCATACATTCTCTGTTCACTGTTTCCCAGTCTTAGAGAAGTAGATTTCTTTCTGCGAAACTGCTGTTTTCACAATGCTAAGTACTCCCAACTCTATCAACAATGTAGGTTTTACCAGTTTTCTAAGTCTCTCTTATTTTGTTGAAGTTACACTTGGATTTCTCTGTGTAAACCTCTGTAACTTCTCTAGGTAGATGAATCACTGTGTACTTTCTCTTGTTTCTATCTGGTACCAATCTTGAGAATCTCATACATTCTCCGTTCACAGTTTCCCGGTCTTAGACAAGTAGATTTCTTTGTGCGAAAGGGCTGTTTTCACAGTGCTAAGTACTCCCAACTCTATCAACAATGTAGTTTCTACCGGTTTTCTAAGTCTCTCTAATTTTCATGAAGTTACACTTGGATTTCTCTGTGTAAACATCTGTAACGTCTCTAGGTAGATGAATCACTGTGTACTTTCTCTTGTTTCCATCTGTTACCAATCTTGAGAAACTCATACATTCTCTGTTCACTGTTTCCCGGTCTTAGAGAAGTAGATTTCTTTCTGCGAAAGTGCTGTTTTCACAGTGCTAAGTACTCCCAACTCTATCAACAATGTAGGTTTTACCAGTTTTCTAAGTCTCTCTTATTTTCTTGGAGTTACACTTGGATTTCTCTGTGTAAACCTCTGTAACTTCTCTAGGTAGATGAATCACTGTGTACTTTCTCTTGTTTCTATCTGGTACCAATCTTGAGAAACTGATACATTCTCTGTTCACTGTTTCGCGGTCTTAGAGAAGTAGATTTCTTTGTGCGAAAGTGCTGTTTTCACAGTGCTAAGTACTCCCAACTCTATCAACAATGTAGTTTTTAATAGTTTTCTAAGTCTCTCTTATTTGCTTGTACTTATACTTGGAATTCTCTGTGTTAACCTCTGTAACTTCTCTATGTAGATGAATCACTGTGTACTTTCTCTTGTTTCTATCTGTTACCAATCTTGAGAAACTCATACATTCTCTGTTCACTGTTTCCCAGTGTTAGAGAAGTTGATTTCTTTCTGCGAAAGTGCTGTTTTCACAGTGCTAAGTACTCCCAATTCTATCAACAATGTAGGTTTTACCAGTTTTTTAAGTCTCTCTTATTTTCTTGTATTTATACTTGGAATTCTCTGTGTAAACCTCTGTAACTTCTCTAGGTAGATGAATCACTGTGTACTTTCTCTTGTTTCTATCTGGTACCAATCTTGAGAAACTCATACATTCTCCGTTCACACTTTCCCGGTCTTAGACAAGTAGATTTCTTTGTGCGAAAGTGCTGTTTTCACAGTGCTAAGTACTCCCAACTCTATCAACAATGTAGTTTCTACCGGTTTTCTAAGTCTCTCTAATTTTCATGAAGTTACACTTGGATTTCTCTGTGTAAACATCTGTAACGTCTCTAGGTAGATGAATCACTGTGTACTTTCTCTTGTTTCCATCTGTTACCAATCTTGAGAAACTCATACATTCTCTGTTCAATGTTTCCCGGTCTTAGAGAAGTAGATTTCTTTCTGCGAAAGTGCTGTTTTCACAGTGCTAAGTACTCCCAACTCTATCAACAATGTAGGTTTTACCAGTTTTCTAAGTCTCTCTCATTTTCTTGTACTTATTCTTGGAATTCTCTGTGTAAACCTCTGTAACTTCTCTCGGTAGATGAATCACTGTGGGCTTTCTCTTGTTTCTATCTGTTACCAATCTTGAGAAACTCATCCATTCTCTGTTCACTGTTTCGCGGTCTTAGAGAAGTAGATCTCTTGGTGCGAAAGTGCTGTTTTCACAGTGCTAAGTACTCCCAACTCTATCAACAATGTAGGTTTTACCAGTTTTCTAAGTCTCACTTATTTTCTTGGAGTTACAGTTGGATTTCTCTGTGTAAACTTCTGTAACTTCTCTAGGTAGATGAATCACTGTGTACTTTCTCTTGTTTCTATCTGTTACCAATCTTGAGAAACTCATACATTCTCTGTTCACTGTTTCCCGGTCTTAGAGAAGTAGATTTCTTTGTGCGAAAGTGCTGTTTTCACAGTGCTAAGTACTCCCAACTCTATCAACAATGTAGGTTTTACCAGTTTTCTAAGTCTCTCTTATTTGCTTGTACTTATACTTGGAATTTTCTGTGTAATCCTCTGTAACTTCTCTCGGTAGATGAATCACTGTGGACTTTCTCTTGTTTCTATCTGTTACCAATCTTGAGAAACTCATACATTCTCTGTTCACTGTTTCCCAGTCTTAGAGAAGTAGATTTCTTTCTGCGAAAGTGCTGTTTTCACAATGCTAAGTACTCCCAACTCTATCAACAATGTAGGTTTTACCAGTTTTCTAAGTCTCTCTAATTTTCATGAAGTTACACTTGGATTTCTCTGTGTAAACATCTGTAACGTCTCTAGGTAGATGAATCACTGTGTACTTTCTCTTGTTTCCATCTGTTACCAATCTTGAGAAACTCATACATTCTCTGTTCACTGTTTCCCGGTCTTAGAGAAGTAGATTTCTTTCTGCGAAAGTGCTGTTTTCACAGTGCTAAGTACTCCCAACTCTATCAACAATGTAGGTTTTACCAGTTTTCTAAGTCTCTCTCATTTTCTTGTACTTATACTTGGAATTCTCTGTGTAAACCTCTGTAACTTCTCTCGGTAGGTGAATCACTGTGGACTTTCTCTTGTTTCTATCTGTTACCAATCTTGAGAAACTCACACATTCTCTGTTCACTGTTTCTCAGTCTTATAGAAGCAGATTTCTTTCTGCGAAAGTGCTGTTTTCACAGTGCTAAGTACTCCCAACTCTATCCACAATGTAGGTTTTACCAGTTTTCTAAGTCTCTCTTTTTTTCTTGTACTTATACATGGAATTCTCTGTGTAAACTTCTGTAAATTCTCTAGGTAGATGAATCACTGTGTACTTTCTTTTGTTTCTATCTGTTACCAATCTTGAGAAACTCATACATTCTCTGTTCACTGTTTCCCAGTCTTAGACAAGTAGATTTCTTTCTGCGAAAGTGCTGTTTTCACAATGCTAAGTACTCCCAAATCTATCAACAATGTAGGTTTTACCAGTTTTCTAAGTCTCTCTTATTTTGTTGTACTTATACTTGGAATTCTGTGTGTAGACCTCTGTAACCTTTCTATGTAGATGATTCACTGCGTACTTTCTCTTCTTTCTATCTGTTACCAATCTTGAGAAACTCATACATTCTCTGTTCACTGTTTCCCAGTCTTAGAGAAGTAGATTTCTTTCTGAGAAAGGGCTGTTTTCACAGTGGTAAGTACTACCAACTCTATCCACAACGTAGGTTTTACCAGTTTTCTAAGTCTCTCTTCTTTTCTTGTACTGATACATGGAATTCTCTATGTAAACTTCTGTAACTTCTCTAGGTAGATGAATCACTGTGTACTTTCTCTTGTTTCTATCTGTTACCAATCTTGAGAAACTCATACATTCTCTGTTCACTGTTTCCCAGTGTTAGAGAAGTTGATTTCTTTCTGCGAAAGTGCTGTTTTCACAGTGCTAAGTACTCCCAACTCTATCAACAATGTAGGTTTTACCAGTTTTCTAAGTCTCTCTTATTTTCTTGTACTTATACTTGGAATTCTCTGTGTAAACCTCTGTAACTTTTCTAGGTAGATGAATCCCTGTGTACTTTCTTTTGTTTTTATCTGTTACCAATCTTGAGAAACTCATACATTCTCTGTTCACTGTTTCACGGACTTAGAGAACTAAATTTCTTTCGGCGAAAGTGCTGTTTTCACAGTGCTAAGTACTCCCAACTCTATCAACAATGTAGGTTTTACCAGTTTTCTAAGTCTCTCTTATTTTCTTGTACTTATACTTGGAATTCTCTGTGTAAACCTCTGTAACTTCTCTCGGTAGATGAATCACTGTGGACTTTCTCTTGTTTCTATCTGTTACCAATCTTGAGAAACTCCTACATTCTCTGTTCACTGTTTCGCGGTCTTAGAGAAGTAGATCTCTTTCTGCGAAAGTGTTGTTTTCACAGTGCTAAGTACTCCCAACTCTATCAACAATGTAGGTTTTACCAGTTTTCTAAGTCTCACTTATTTTCTTGGAGTTACACTTGGATTTCTCTGTGTAAACTTCTGGAACTTCTCTAAGTAGATGAATCAGTGTGTACTTTCTCTTGTTTCTATCTGTTACCAATCTTGAGAAACTCATACATTCTCTGTTCACTGTTTCCCGGTCTTAGAGAAGTAGATTTCTTTGTGCGAAAGTGCTGTTTTCACAGTGCTAAGTACTCCCAACTCTATCAACAATGTAGGTTTTACCAGTTTTCTAAGTCTCTCTTATTTGCTTGTACTTATACTTGGAATTTTCTGTGTAAACCTCTGTAACTTCTCTCGGTAGATAAATCACTGTGGACTTTCTCTTGTTTCTATCTGTTACCAAACTTGAGAAACTCATACATTCTCTCTTCACTGTTTCCCAGTCTTAGAGAAGTAGATTTCTTTCTGCGAAAGTGCTGTTTTCACAATGCTAAGTACTCCCAACTCTATCAACAATGTAGGTTTTACCAGTTTTCTAAGTCTCTCTTATTTGCTTGTACTTATACTTGGAATTCTCTGTGTAAACCTCTGTAACTTTTCTAGGTAGATGAATCACTGTGTACTTTCTCTTGTTTCTATCTGTTACCAATCTTGAGAAACTGATACATTCTCTGTTCACTGATTCGCGGTCTTAGAGAAGTATATTTCTTTGTGCGAAAGGGCTGTTTTCACAGTGCTAAGTACTCCCAACTCTATCAACAATGTAGTTTCTACCGGTTTTCTAAGTCTCTCTAATTTTCATGAAGTTACACTTGGATTTCTCTGTGTAAACCTCTGTAACTCTCTAGGTAGATGAATCACTGTGTACTTTCTCTTGTTTCTATCTGGTACCAATCTTGAGAAACTGATACATTCTCTGTTCACTGTTTCGCGGTCTTAGAGAAGTAGATTTCTTTGTGCGAAAGTGCTGTTTTCACAGTGCTAAGTACTCCCAACTCTATCAACAATGTAGTTGTTAATAGTTTTCTAAGTCTCTCTTATTTGCTTGTACTTATACTTGGAATTCTCTGTGTTAACCTCTGTAACTTCTCTATGTAGATGAATCACTGTGTACTTTCTCTTGTTTCTATCTGTTACCAATCTTGAGAAACTCATACATTCTCTGTTCACTGTTTCCCAGTGTTAGAGAAGTTGATTTCTTTCTGCGAAAGTGCTGTTTTCACAGTGCTAAGTACTCCCAATTCTATCAACAATGTAGGTTTTACCACTTTTCTAAGTCTCTCTTATTTTCTTGTACTTATACTTGGAATTCTCTGTGTAAACCTCTGTAACTTCTCTCGGTAGATGAATCACTGTGGACTTTCTCTTGTTTCTATCTGTTACCAATCTTGAGAAACTCATACATTCTCTGTTCACTGTTTCGCGGTCTTAGAGAAGTAGATTTCTTTGTGGGAAAGTGCTGTTTTCACAGTGCTAAGTACTCCCAACTCTATCAACAATGGAGTTTTTAATAGTTTTATAAGTCTCTCTTATTTGCTTGTACTTATACTTGGAATTCTCTGTGTAAACCTCTGTAACTTCTCTAGATAGATGAATCACTGTGGACTTTCCCTCGTTTCTATCTGTTACCAATCTTGAGAAACTCATACATTCTCTGTTCACTGATTCCCGGTCTTAGAGAAGCAGATTTCTTTCTGCGAAAGTCCTGTTTTCACAGTGCTAAGTACTCCCAACTCTATCAACAATGTAGGTTTTACCAGTTTTCTAAGTCTCTCTTATTTTGTTGAAGTTACACTTGGATTTCTCTGTGTAAACCTCTGTAACTTCTCTAGGTAGATGAATCACTGTGTACTTTCTCTTGTTTCTATCTGGTACCAATCTTGAGAAACTCATACATTCTCCGTTCACAGTTTCCCGGTCTTAGACAAGTAGATTTCTTTGTGCGAAAGTGCTGTTTTCACAGTGCTAAGTACTCCCAACTCTATCTACAATGTAGGTTTTACCAGTTTTCTAAGTCTCTCTCATTTTCTTGTACTTATACTTGGAATTCTCTGTGTAAACCTCTGTAACTTCTCTCGGTAGGTGAATCACTGTGGACTTTCTCTTGTTTCTATCTGTTACCAATCTTGAGAAACTCACAGATTCTCTGTTCACTGTTTCACAGTCTTATAGAAGCAGATTTCTTTCTGCGAAAGTGCTGTTTTCACAGTGCTAAGTACTCCCAACTCTATCCACAATGTAGGTTTTACCAGTTTTCTAAGTCTCTCATATTTTCTTGTACTTATACATGGAATTCTCTGTGTAAACTTCTGTAACTTCTCTCGGTAGATGAATCACTGTGTACTTTCTTTTTTTTCTATCTGTTACCAATCTTGAGAAACTCATACATTCTCTGTTCACTGTTTCGCAGTCTTAGAGAAGTAGATTTCTTTCTGCGAAAGTGCTGTTTTCACAATGCTAAGTACTCCCAACTCTATCAACAATGTAGGTTTTACCAGTTTTCTAAGTCTCTCTTATTTTCTTGTACTTATACTTGGAATTCTCTGTGTAGACCTCTGTAACCTTTCTATGTAGATGAATCACTGCGTACTTTCTCTTCCTTCTATCTGTTACCAATCTTGAGAAACTCATACATTCTCTGTTCACTGTTTCCCAGTCTTAGAGAAGTAGATTTCTTTCTGAGAAAGGGCTGTTTTCACAGTGGTAAGTACTACCAACTCTATCCACAACGTAGGTTTTACCAGTTTTCTAAGTCTCTCTTCTTTTCTTGTACTGATACATGGAATTCTCTATGTAAACTTCTGTAACTTCTCTAGGTAGATGAATCACTGTGTACTTTCTCTTGTTTCTATCTGTTACCAATCTTGAGAAACTCCTACATTCTCTGTTCACTGTTTCGCGGTCTTAGAGAAGTAGATCTCTTTCTGCGAAAGTGTTGTTTTCACAGTGCTAAGTACTCCCAACTCTATCAACAATGTAGGTTTTACCAGTTTTCTAAGTCTCACTTATTTTCTTGGAGTTACACTTGGATTTCTCTGTGTAAACTTCTGGAACTTCTCTAAGTAGATGAATCAGTGTGTACTTTCTCTTGTTTCTATCTGTTACCAATCTTGAGAAACTCATACATTCTCTGTTCACTGTTTCCCGGTCTTAGAGAAGTAGATTTCTTTGTGCGAAAGTGCTGTTTTCACAGTGCTAAGTACTCCCAACTCTATCAACAATGTAGGTTTTACCAGTTTTCTAAGTCTCTCTTATTTGCTTGTACTTATACTTGGAATTTTCTGTGTAAACCTCTGTAACTTCTCTCGGTAGATAAATCACTGTGGACTTTCTCTTGTTTCTATCTGTTACCAAACTTGAGAAACTCATACATTCTCTCTTCACTGTTTCCCAGTCTTAGAGAAGTAGATTTCTTTCTGCGAAAGTGCTGTTTTCACAATGCTAAGTACTCCCAACTCTATCAACAATGTAGGTTTTACCAGTTTTCTAAGTCTCTCTTATTTGCTTGTACTTATACTTGGAATTCTCTGTGTAAACCTCTGTAACTTTTCTAGGTAGATGAATCACTGTGTACTTTCTCTTGTTTCTATCTGTTACCAATCTTGAGAAACTGATACATTCTCTGTTCACTGATTCGCGGTCTTAGAGAAGTATATTTCTTTGTGCGAAAGGGCTGTTTTCACAGTGCTAAGTACTCCCAACTCTATCAACAATGTAGTTTCTACCGGTTTTCTAAGTCTCTCTAATTTTCATGAAGTTACACTTGGATTTCTCTGTGTAAACCTCTGTAACTCTCTAGGTAGATGAATCACTGTGTACTTTCTCTTGTTTCTATCTGGTACCAATCTTGAGAAACTGATACATTCTCTGTTCACTGTTTCGCGGTCTTAGAGAAGTAGATTTCTTTGTGCGAAAGTGCTGTTTTCACAGTGCTAAGTACTCCCAACTCTATCAACAATGTAGTTGTTAATAGTTTTCTAAGTCTCTCTTATTTGCTTGTACTTATACTTGGAATTCTCTGTGTTAACCTCTGTAACTTCTCTATGTAGATGAATCACTGTGTACTTTCTCTTGTTTCTATCTGTTACCAATCTTGAGAAACTCATACATTCTCTGTTCACTGTTTCCCAGTGTTAGAGAAGTTGATTTCTTTCTGCGAAAGTGCTGTTTTCACAGTGCTAAGTACTCCCAATTCTATCAACAATGTAGGTTTTACCACTTTTCTAAGTCTCTCTTATTTTCTTGTACTTATACTTGGAATTCTCTGTGTAAACCTCTGTAACTTCTCTCGGTAGATGAATCACTGTGGACTTTCTCTTGTTTCTATCTGTTACCAATCTTGAGAAACTCATACATTCTCTGTTCACTGTTTCGCGGTCTTAGAGAAGTAGATTTCTTTGTGGGAAAGTGCTGTTTTCACAGTGCTAAGTACTCCCAACTCTATCAACAATGGAGTTTTTAATAGTTTTATAAGTCTCTCTTATTTGCTTGTACTTATACTTGGAATTCTCTGTGTAAACCTCTGTAACTTCTCTAGATAGATGAATCACTGTGGACTTTCCCTCGTTTCTATCTGTTACCAATCTTGAGAAACTCATACATTCTCTGTTCACTGATTCCCGGTCTTAGAGAAGCAGATTTCTTTCTGCGAAAGTCCTGTTTTCACAGTGCTAAGTACTCCCAACTCTATCAACAATGTAGGTTTTACCAGTTTTCTAAGTCTCTCTTATTTTGTTGAAGTTACACTTGGATTTCTCTGTGTAAACCTCTGTAACTTCTCTAGGTAGATGAATCACTGTGTACTTTCTCTTGTTTCTATCTGGTACCAATCTTGAGAAACTCATACATTCTCCGTTCACAGTTTCCCGGTCTTAGACAAGTAGATTTCTTTGTGCGAAAGTGCTGTTTTCACAGTGCTAAGTACTCCCAACTCTATCTACAATGTAGGTTTTACCAGTTTTCTAAGTCTCTCTCATTTTCTTGTACTTATACTTGGAATTCTCTGTGTAAACCTCTGTAACTTCTCTCGGTAGGTGAATCACTGTGGACTTTCTCTTGTTTCTATCTGTTACCAATCTTGAGAAACTCACAGATTCTCTGTTCACTGTTTCACAGTCTTATAGAAGCAGATTTCTTTCTGCGAAAGTGCTGTTTTCACAGTGCTAAGTACTCCCAACTCTATCCACAATGTAGGTTTTACCAGTTTTCTAAGTCTCTCATATTTTCTTGTACTTATACATGGAATTCTCTGTGTAAACTTCTGTAACTTCTCTCGGTAGATGAATCACTGTGTACTTTCTTTTTTTTCTATCTGTTACCAATCTTGAGAAACTCATACATTCTCTGTTCACTGTTTCGCAGTCTTAGAGAAGTAGATTTCTTTCTGCGAAAGTGCTGTTTTCACAATGCTAAGTACTCCCAACTCTATCAACAATGTAGGTTTTACCAGTTTTCTAAGTCTCTCTTATTTTCTTGTACTTATACTTGGAATTCTCTGTGTAGACCTCTGTAACCTTTCTATGTAGATGAATCACTGCGTACTTTCTCTTCCTTCTATCTGTTACCAATCTTGAGAAACTCATACATTCTCTGTTCACTGTTTCCCAGTCTTAGAGAAGTAGATTTCTTTCTGAGAAAGGGCTGTTTTCACAGTGGTAAGTACTACCAACTCTATCCACAACGTAGGTTTTACCAGTTTTCTAAGTCTCTCTTCTTTTCTTGTACTGATACATGGAATTCTCTATGTAAACTTCTGTAACTTCTCTAGGTAGATGAATCACTGTGTACTTTCTCTTGTTTCTATCTGTTACCAATCTTGAGAAACTCATACATTCTCTGTTCACTGTTTCCCAGTGTTAGAGAAGTTGATTTCTTTCTGCGAAAGTGCTGTTTTCACAGTGCTAAGTACTCCCAACTCTATCAACAATGTAGGTTTTACCAGTTTTCTAAGTCTCTCTTATTTTCTTGTACTTATACTTGGAATTCTCTGTGTAAACCTCTGTAACTTTTCTAGGTAGATGAATCCCTGTGTACTTTCTCTTGTTTTTATCTGTTACCAATCTTGAGAAACTCATACATTCTCTGTTCACTGTTTCACGGACTTAGAGAACTAAATTTCTTTCGGCGAAAGTGCTGTTTTCACAGTGCTAAGTACTCCCAACTCTATCAACAATGTAGGTTTTACCAATTTTCTAAGTCTCTCTTATTTTCTTGTACTTATACTTGGAATTCTCTGTGTAAACCTATGTAACTTTTCTATGTAGATGAATCACTGTGTACTTTCTCTTCTTTCTATCTGTTACCAATCTTGAGAAACTCACACATTCTCTGTACACTGTTTCCCAGTCTTAGAGAAGTAGATTTGTTTCTGCGAAAGTGCTGTTTTCACAGTGCTAAGTACTCCGAACTCTATCCACAATGTAGGTTTTACCAGTTTTCTAAGTCTCTCTTATTTTCTTGTACTTATACATGGAATTCTCTGTGTAAACTTCTGGAACTTCTCTAGGTAGATGAATCACTGTGTACTTTCTTTTGTTTCTATCTGTTACCAATCTTGAGAAACTCATACATTCTCTGTTCACTGTTTCCCAGTCTTAGAGAAGTAGATTTCTTTCTGCGAAACTGCTGTTTTCACAATGCTAAGTACTCCCAACTCTATCAACAATGTAGGTTTTACCAGTTTTCTAAGTCTCTCTTATTTTGTTGAAGTTACACTTGGATTTCTCTGTGTAAACCTCTGTAACTTCTCTAGGTAGATGAATCACTGTGTACTTTCTCTTGTTTCTATCTGGTACCAATCTTGAGAATCTCATACATTCTCCGTTCACAGTTTCCCGGTCTTAGACAAGTAGATTTCTTTGTGCGAAAGTGCTGTTTTCACAGTGCTAAGTACTCCCAACTCTATCAACAATGTAGTTTCTACCGGTTTTCTAAGTCTCTCTAATTTTCATGAAGTTACACTTGGATTTCTCTGTGTAAACATCTGTAACGTCTCTAGTAGATGAATCACTGTGTACTTTCTCTTGTTTCCATCTGTTACCAATCTTGAGAAACTCATACATTCTCTGTTCAATGTTTCCCGGTCTTAGAGAAGTAGATTTCTTTCTGCGAAAGTGCTGTTTTCACAGTGCTAAGTACTCCCAACTCTATCAACAATGTAGGTTTTAACAGTTTTCTAAGTCTCTCTCATTTTCTTGTACTTATACTTGGAATTCTCTGTGTAAACCTCTGTAACTTCTCTCGGTAGATGAATCACTGTGGACTTTCTCTTGTTTCTATCTGTTACCAATCTTGAGAAACTCCTACATTCTCTGTTCACTGTTTCGCGGTCTTAGAGAAGTAGATCTGTTTGTGCGAAAGTGTTGTTTTCACAGTGCTAAGTACTCCCAACTCTATCAACAATGTAGGTTTTACCAGTTTTCTAAGTCTCACTTATTTTCTTGGAGTTACACTTGGATTTCTCTGTGTAAACTTCTGGAACTTCTCTAAGTAGATGAATCAGTGTGTACTTTCTCTTGTTTCTATCTGTTACCAATCTTGAGAAACTCATACATTCTCTGTTCACTGTTTCCCGGTCTTAGAGAAGTAGATTTCTTTGTGCGAAAGTGCTGTTTTCACAGTGCTAAGTACTCCCACCTCTATCAGCAATGTAGGTTTTACCAGTTTTCTAAGTCTCTCTTATTTGCTTGTACTTATACTTGGAATTTTCTGTGTAAACCTCTGTAACTTCTCTCGGTAGATGAATCACTGTGGACTTTCTCTTGTTTCTATCTGTTACCAATCTTGAGAAACTCATACATTCTCTGTACACTGTTTCCCAGTCTTAGAGAAGTAGATTTCTTTCTACGAAAGTGCTGTTTTCACAATGCTAAGTACTCCCAACTCTATCAACAATGTAGGTTTTACCAGGTTTCTAAGTCTCTCTTATTTGCTTGTACTTATACTTGGAATTCTCTGTGTAAACCTCTGTAACTTTTCTAGGTAGATGAATCACTGTGTACTTTCTCTTGTTTCTATCTGTTACCAATCTTGAGAAACTGATACATTCTCTGTTCACTGTTTCGCGGTCTTAGAGAAGTATATTTCTTTGTGCGAAAGTGCTGTTTTCACAGTGATAAGTACTCCCAACTCTATCAACAATGTAGTTTTTAATAGTTTTCTAAGTCTCTCTTATTTGCTTGTACTTATACTTGGAATTCTCTGTGTAAACCTCTGTAACTTCTCTAGGTAGATGAATCACTGTGTACTTTCTCTTGTTTCTATCTGTTACCAATCTTGAGAAACTCATACATTCTCTGTTTACTGTTTCCCGGTCTTAGAGAAGTAGATTTCTTTCTGCGAAAGTGCTGTTTTCACAGTGCTAAGTACTCCCAACTCTATCAACAATGTAGGTTTTACCAGTTTTCTAAGTCTCTCTTATTTTCTTGTACTTATACTTGGAATTCTCTGTGTAAACCTCTGTAACTTTTCTAGGTAGATGAATCCCTGTGTACTTTCTCTTGTTTCTATCTGTTACCAATCTTGAGAAACTCCTACATTCTCTGTTCACTGTTTCCCAGTCTTAGAGAAGTAGATTTCTTTCTGCGAAAGTGCTGTTTTCACAGTGCTAAGTACTCCCAACTCTATCCACGATGTAGGTTTTACCAGTTTTCTAAGTCTCTCTTATTTTCTTGTACTTATACATGGAATTCTCTGTGTAAACTTCTGTAACTTCTCTAGGTAGATGAATCACTGTGTACTTTCTTTTGTTTCTTTCTGTTACCAATCTTGAGAAACTCATACATTCTCTGTTCACTGTTTCCCAGTCTTAGAGAAGTAGATTTCTTTCTGCGAAAGTGCTGTTTTCACAATGCTAAGTACTCCCAACTCTATCAACAATGTAGGTTTTACCAGTTTTCTAAGTCTCTCTTATTTTCTTGTACTTATACTTGGAATTCTCTGTGTAAACCTCTGTAACTTTTCTAGGTAGATGAATCACTGTGTACTTTCTCTTGTTTCTATCTGTTACCAATCTTGAGAAACTCATACATTCTCTGTTCACTGTTTCGCGGTCTTAGAGAAGTAGATTTTTTGTGCGAAAGTGCTGTTTTCACAGTGCTAAGTACTCCCAACTCTATCAACAATGTAGTTTTTAATAGTTTTCTAAGTCTCTCTTATTTGTTTGTACTTATACTTCGAATTCTCTGTGTAAACCTCTGTAACTTCTCTAGGTAGATGAATCACTGTGTACTTTCTCTTGTTTCTATCTG
This sequence comes from Heterohyrax brucei, assembly GCA_028571685.1. Lineage (NCBI taxonomy): Eukaryota > Metazoa > Chordata > Mammalia > Hyracoidea > Procaviidae > Heterohyrax > Heterohyrax brucei. The sequence continues at coordinate 21,623,424 of CM053144.1, read as the reverse complement.
GTACCAATCTTGAGAAAGTCATACATTCTCCGTTCACTGTTTCCCAGTCTCAGAGAAGTAGATTTCTTTCTGCGAAAGTGCTGTTTTCACAGTGTTAAGTACTCCAAACTCTATCAACAATGGAGTTTTTAATAGTTTTCTAAGTCTCTCTTATTTGCTTGTACTTATACTTGGAATTCTCTGTGTAAACCTCTGTAACTTCTCTAGGTAGATGAATCACTGTGTACTTTCTCTTGTTTCTATCTGTTACCAATCTTGAGAAACTCATACATTCTCTGTTCACTGTTTCCCGGTCTTAGAGAAGTAGATTTCTTGGTTCGAAAGTGCTGTTTTCACAGTGCTAAGTATTCCCAACTCTATCAACAATGTAGGTTTTACCAGTTTTCTAAGTCTCTCTTATTTTCTTGGAGTTACACTTGGATTTCTCTGTGTAAACCTCTGGAAGTTCTCTAAGTAGATGAATCACTGTGTACTTTCTCTTGTTTCTATCTATTACCAATCTTGAGAAACTCATCCATTCTCTGTTCACTGTTTCGCGGTCTTAGAGAAGTAGATTTCTTTGTGCGAAAGTGGTGTTTTCACAGTGCTAAGTACTCCCTACTCTATCAACAATGTAGGTTTTACCAGTTTTCTAAGTCTCTCTTATTTTCTTGTACTTATACTTGGAATTCTCTGTGTAAACCGCTGTAACTTCTCTCGGTAGATGAATCACTGTTGACTTTCTCTTGTTTCTATCTGTTACCAATCTTGAGAAACTCACACATTCTCTGTTCAATGTTTCCCAGTCTTAGAGAAGTAGATTTCTTTGTGCGAAAGTGCTGTTTTCACAGTGCTAAGTACTCCCAACTCTATCAACAATGTAGGTTTTACCAGTTTTCTAAGTCTCTCTTATTTTCTTGTACTTATACTTGGAATTCTCTGTGTAAACCTCTGTAACTTTTCTAGGTAGATGAATCCCTGTGTACTTTCTCTTGTTTCTGTTACCAATCTTGAGAAACTCATACATTCTCTGTTTACTGTTTCCCGGTCTTAGAGAAGTAGATTTCTTTGTGGGAAAGTGCTGTTTTCACAGTGCTAAGTACTCCCAACTCTATCAACAATGGAGTTTTTAATAGTTTTCTAAGTCTCTCTTATTTGCTTGTACTTATACTTGGAATTCTCTGTGTAAACCTCTGTAACTTCTCTAGATAGATGAATCACTGTGGACTTTCCCTCGTTTCTATCTGTTACCAATCTTGAGAAACTCATACATTCTCTGTACACTGATTCCCGGTCTTAGAGAAGCAGATTTCTTTCTGCGAAAGTCCTGTTTTCACAGTGCTAAGTACTCCCAACTCTATCAACAATGTAGGTTTTACCAGTTTTCTAAGTCTCTCTTATTTTGTTGAAGTTACACTTGGATTTCTCTGTGTAAACCTCTGTAACTTCTCTAGGTAGATGAATCACTGTGTACTTTCTCTTGTTTCTATCTGGTACCAATCTTGAGAAACTCATACATTCTCCGTTCACAGTTTCCCGGTCTTAGACAAGTAGATTTCTTTGTGGGAAAGTGCTGTTTTCACAGTGCTAAGTACTCCCAACTCTATCAACAATGTAGTTTCTACCGGTTTTCTAAGTCTCTCTAATTTTCATGAAGTTACCCTTGGATTTCTCTGTGTAAACATCTGTAACGTCTCTAGGTAGATGAATAACTGTGTACTTTCTCTTGTTTCCATCTGTTACCAATCTTGAGAAACTCATACATTCTCTGTTCACTGTTTCCCGGTCTTAGAGAAGTAGATCTTTGTGCGAAAGTGCTGTTTTCACAGTGCTAAGTACTCCCAACTCTATCCACGATGTAGGTTTTACCAGTTTTCTAAGTCTCTATTATTTTCTTGTACTTATACATGGAATTCTCTGTGTAAACTTCTGTAACTTCTCTAGGTAGATGAATCACTGTGTACTTTCTTTTGTTTCTATCTCTTACCAATCTTGAGAAACTCATACATTCTCTGTTCACTGTTTCCCAGTCTTAGAGAAGTAGATTTCTTTCTGCGAAACTGCTGTTTTCACAATGCTAAGTACTCCCAACTCTATCAACAATGTAGGTTTTACCACTTTTCTAAGTCTCTCTTATTTTCTTGTACTTATACTTGGAATTCTCTGTGTAGACCTCTTTATCCTTTCTATGTAGATGAATCACTGCGTACTTTCTCTTCTTTCTATCTGTTACCAATCTTGAGAAACTCATACATTCTCTGTTCACTGTTTCCCAGTCTTAGAGAAGTAGATTTCTTTCTGAGAAAGTGCTGTTTTCACAGTGGTAAGTACTACCAACTCTATCCACAACGTAGGTTTTACCAGTTTTCTAAGTCTCTCTTCTTTTCTTGTACTGATACATGGAATTCTCTATGTAAACTTCTGTAACTTCTCTAGGTAGATGAATCACTGTGTACTTTCTCTTGTTTCTATCTGTTACCAATCTTGAGAAACTCATACATTCTCTGTTTACTGTTTCCCGGTCTTAGAGAAGTAGATTTCTTTCTGCGAAAGTGCTGTTTTCACAGTGCTAAATACTCCCAACTCTATCAACAATGTAGGTTTTACCAGTTTTCTAAGTCTCTCTTATTTTCTTGTACTTATACTTGGAATTCTCTGTGTAAACCTCTGTAACTTCTCTCGGTAGATGAATCACTGTTGACTTTCTCTTGTTTCTATCTGTTACCAATCTTGAGAAACTCATACATTCTCTGTTCAATGTTTCCCAGTCTTAGAGAAGTAGATTTGTTTCTGCGAAAGTGCTGTTTTCACAGTGCTAAGTACTCCCAACTCTATCAACAATGTAGGTTTTACCAGTTTTCTAAGTCTCTCTTATTTTCTTGTACTTATACTTGGAATTCTCTGTGTAAACCTCTGTAACTTCTCTCGGTAGATGAATCCCTGTGTACTTTCTCTTGTTTCTATCTGTTACCAATCTTGAGAAACTCCTACATTCTCTGTTCACTGTTTCCCAGTCTTAGAAAAGTAGATTTCTTTCTGCGAAAGTGCTGTTTTCACAGTACTAAGGACTCCCAACTCTATCAACAATGTAGGTTTTACCAGTTTTCTAAGTCTCTCTTATTTTCTTGTACTTATACTTGGAATTCTCTGTGTAAACCTCTGTAACTTTTCTATGTAGATGAATCACTGCGTACTTTCTCTTCTTTCTATCTGTTATCAATCTAGAGAAACTCATACATTCTCTGTTCACTGTTTCCCAGTCTTAGAGAAGTAGATTTCTTTCGGAGAAAGTGCTGTTTTCACAGTGGTAAGTACTACCAACTCTATCCACAACGTAGGTTTTACCAGTTTTCTAAGTCTCTCTTCTATTCTTGTACTTATACATGGAATTCTCTATGTAAACTTCTGTAACTTCTCTAGGTAGATGAATCACTGTGTACTTTCTCTTGTTTCTATCTGTTACCAATCTTGAGAAACTCATACATTCTCTGTTCACTGTTTCCCAGTGTTAGAGAAGTTGATTTCTTTCTCTGAAAGTGCTGTTTTCACAGTGCTAAGTACTCCCAATTCTATCAACAATGTAGGTTTTACCAGTTTTCTAAGTCTCTCTTATTTTCTTGTACTTATACTTGGAATTCTCTGTGTAAACCTCTGTAACTTTTCTAGGTAGATGAATCCCTGTGTACTTTCTCTTGTTTCTATCTGTTACCAATCTTGAGAAACTCATACATTCTCTGTTCACTGTTTCACGGACTTAGAGAACTAAATTTCTTTCGGCGAAAGTGCTGTTTTCACAGTGCTAAGTACTCCCAACTCTATCCACAATGTAGGTTTTACCAGTTTTCTAAGTCTCTCTTATTTTCTTGTACTTATACTTGGAATTCTCTGTGTAAACCTCTGTAACTTTTCTAGGTAGATGAATCACTGTGTACTTTCTCTTGTTTCTATCTGTTACCAATCTTGAGAAACTCATACATTCTCTGTTCACTGTTTCGCGGTCTTAGAGAAGTAGATTTCTTTGTGGGAAAGTGTTGTTTTCACAGTGCTAAGTACTCCCAACTCTATCAACAATGGAGTTTTTCATAGTTTTCTAAGTCTCTCTTATTTGCTTGTACTTATACTTGGAATTCTCTGTGTAAACCTCTGTAACTTCTCTAGGTAGATGAATCACTGTGTACTTTCTCTTGTTTCTATCTGTTACCAGTCTTGAGAAACTCATACATTCTGTGTTCACTGTTTCCCGGTCTTAGAGAAGTAGATTTCTTGGTTCGAAAGTGCTGTTTTCACAGTGCTAAGTACTCCCAACTCTATCAACAATGTAGGTTTTACCAGTTTTCTAAGTCTCTCTTATTTTCTTGTACATATACTTGGAATTCTCTGTGTAAACCTCTGTAACTTTTCTAGGTAGATGAATCCCTGTGTACTTTCTCTTGTTTCTATCTGTTACCAATCTTGAGAAACTCCTACATTCTCTGTTCACTGTTTCCCAGTCTTAGAGAAGTAGATTTGTTTCTGTGAAAGTGCTGTTTTCACAGTGCTAAGTACTGCCAACTCTATCCACGATGTAGGTTTTACCAGTTTTCTAAGTCTCTCTTATTTTCTTGTACTTATACATGGAATTCTCTGTGTAAACTTCTGTAACTTCTCTAGGTAGATGAATCACTGTGTACTTTCTTTTGTTTCTATCTGTTACCAATCTTGAGAAACTCATACATTCTCTGTTCACTGTTTCCCAGTCTTAGAGAAGTAGATTTCTTTCTGCGAAACTGCTGTTTTCACAATGCTAAGTACTCCCAACTCTATCAACAATGTAGGTTTTACCAGTTTTCTAAGTCTCTCTTATTTTGTTGAAGTTACACTTGGATTTCTCTGTGTAAACCTCTGTAACTTCTCTCGGTAGATGAATCACTGTGGACTTTCTCTTGTTTCTATCTGCTACCAATCTTGAGAAACTCATACATTCTCTGTTTACTGTTTCGCGGTCTTAGAGAAGTAGATTTCTTTGTGGGAAAGTGCTGTTTTCACAGTGCTAAGTACTCCCAACTCTATCAACAATGGAGTTTTTAATAGTTTTATAAGTCTCTCTTATTTGCTTGTACTTATACTTGGAATTCTCTGTGTAAACCTCTGTAACTTCTCTAGATAGATGAATCACTGTGGACTTTCCCTCGTTTCTATCTGTTACCAATCTTGAGAAACTCATACATTCTCTGTTCACTGATTCCCGGTCTTAGAGAAGCAGATTTCTTTCTGCGAAAGTCCTGTTTTCACAGTGCTAAGTACTCCCAACTCTATCAACAATGTAGGTTTTACCAGTTTTCTAAGTCTCTCTTATTTTGTTGAAGTTACACTTGGATTTCTCTGTGTAAACCTCTGTAACTTCTCTAGGTAGATGAATCACTGTGTACTTTCTCTTGTTTCTATCTGGTACCAATCTTGAGAAACTCATACATTCTCCGTTCACAGTTTCCCGGTCTTAGACAAGTAGATTTCTTTGTGCGAAAGGGCTGTTTTCACAGTGCTAAGTACTCCCAACTCTATCAACAATGTAGTTTCTACCGGTTTTCTAAGTCTCTCTAATTTTCATGAAGTTACACTTGGATTTCTCTGTGTAAACATCTGTAACGTTTCTAGGTAGATCAATCACTGTGTACTTTCTCTTGTTTCCATCTGTTAGCAATCTTGAGAAACTCATACATTCTCTGTTCACTGTTTCCCGGTCTTAGAGAAGTAGATTTCTTTCTGCGAAAGTGCTGTTTTCACAGTGCTAAGTACTCCCAACTCTATCAACAATGTAGGTTTTACCAGTTTTCTAAGTCTCTCTCATTTTCCTATACTTATACTTGGAATTCTCTGTGTAAACCTCTGTAACTTCTCTCGGTAGATGAATCACTGTGGACTTTCTCTTGTTTCTATCTGTTACCAATCTTGAGAAACTCCTACATTCTCTGTTCACTGTTTCGCGGTCTTAGAGAAGTAGATCTTTGTGCGAAAGTGCTGTTTTCACAGTGCTAAGTACTCCCAACTCTATCCACGATGTAGGTTTTACCAGTTTTCTAAGTCTCTCTTATTTTCTTGTACTTATACATGGAATTCTCTGTGTAAACTTCTGTAACTTCTCTAGGTAGATGAATCACTGTGTACTTTCTTTTGTTTCTATCTCTTACCAATCTTGAGAAACTCATACATTCTCTGTTCACTGTTTCCCAGTGTTAGAGAAGTTGATTTCTTTCTGCGAAAGTGCTGTTTTCACAGTGCTAAGTACTCCCAACTCTATCAACAATGTAGGTTTTACCAGTTTTCTAAGTCTCTCTTATTTTCTTGTACTTATACTTGGAATTCTCTGTGTAAACCTCTGTAACTTTTCTAGGTAGATGAATCACTGTGTACTTTCTCTTGTTTCTATCTGTTACCAATCTTGAGAAACTCATACATTCTCTGTTCACTGTTTCGCGGTCTTAGAGAAGTAGATTTCTTTGTGGGAAAGTGTTGTTTTCACAGTGCTAAGTACTCCCAACTCTATCAACAATGGAGTTTTTAATAGTTTTCTAAGTCTCTCTTATTTGCTTGTACTTATACTTGGAATTCTCTGTGTAAACCTCTGTAACTTCTCTAGGTAGATGAATCACTGTGTACTTTCTCTTGTTTCTATCTGTTACCAGTCTTGAGAAACTCATACATTCTGTGTTCACTGTTTCCCGGTCTTAGAGAAGTAGATTTCTTGGTTCGAAAGTGCTGTTTTCACAGTGCTAAGTACTCCCAACTCTATCAACAATGTAGGTTTTACCAGTTTTCTAAGTCTCTCTTATTTTCTTGTGCTTATACTTTGAATTCTCTGTGTAAACCTCTGTAACATTTCTAGGTAGATGAATCACTGTGTACTTTCTCTTGTTTCTATCTGTTACCAATCTTGAGAAACTCATCCATTCTCTGTTCACTGTTTCGCGGTCTTAGAGAAGTAGATTTCTTTGTGCGAAAGTGGTGTTTTCACAGTGCTAAGTACTCCCAACTCTATCAACAATGTAGGTTTTACCAGTTTTCTAAGTCTCTCTTATTTTCTTGTACTTATACTTGGAATTTTCTGTGTAAACCTCTGTAACTTTTCTATGTAGATGAATCACTGCGTACTTTCTCTTCTTTCTATCTGTTACCAATCTTGAGAAACTCATACATTCTCTGTTCACTGTTTCCCAGTCTTAGAGAAGTAGATTTCTTTCTGAGAAAGTGCTGTTTTCACAGTCGTAAGTACTACCAACACTATCCACAACGTAGGTTTTACCAGTTTTCTAAGTCTCTCTTCTTTAATTGTACTTATACATGGAATTCTCTATGTAAACTTCTGTAACTTCTCTAGGTAGATGAATCACTGTGTACTTTCTCTTGTTTCTATCTGTTACCAATCTTGAGAAACTCATACATTCTCTGTTCACTGTTTCCCAGTGTTAGAGAAGTTGATTTCTTTCTGCGAAAGTGCTGTCTTCACAGTGCTAAGTACTCCCAACTCTATCAACAATGTAGGTTTTACCAGTTTTCTAAGTCTCTCTTATTTTCTTGTACTTATACTTGGAATTCTCTGTGTAAACCTCTGTAACTTTTCTAGGTAGATGAATCCCTGTGTACTTTCTCTTGTTTCTATCTGTTACCAATCTTGAGAAACTCATAAATTCTCTGTTCACTGTTTCACGGACTTAGAGAACTAAATTTCTTTCGGCGAAAGTGCTGTTTTCACAGTGCTAAGTACTCCCAACTCTATCAACAATGTAGGTTTTACCAGTTTTCTAAGACTCTCTTATTTTCTTGTACTTATACTTTGAATTCTCTGTGTAAACCTCTGTAACTTTTCTAGGTAGATGAATCCCTGTGTACTTTCTCTTGTTTCTATCTGTTACCAATCTTGAGAAACTCCTACATTCTCTGTTCACTGTTTCCCAGTCTTAGAGAAGTAGATTTGTTTCTGTGAAAGTGCTGTTTTCACAGTGCTAAGTACTCCCAACTCTATCCACGATGTAGGTTTTACCAGTTTTCTAAGTCTCTCTTCTTTTCTTGTACTGATACATGGAATTCTCTATGTAAACTTCTGTAACTTCTCTAGGTAGATGAATCACTGTGTACTTTCTCTTGTTTCTATCTGTTACCAATCTTGAGAAACTCATACATTCTCTGTTTACTGTTTCCCGGTCTTAGAGAAGTAGATTTCTTTCTGCGAAAGTGCTGTTTTCACAGTGCTAAATACTCCCAACTCTATCAACAATGTAGGTTTTAACAGTTTTCTAAGTCTCTGTTATTTTCTTGTACTTATACTTGGAATTCTCTGTGTAAACCTCTGTAACTTCTCTCGGTAGATGAATCACTGTTGACTTTCTCTTGTTTCTATCTGTTACCAATCTTGAGAAACTCATACATTCTCTGTTCAATGTTTCCCAGTCTTAGAGAAGTAGATTTCTTTGTGCGAAAGTGCTGTTTTCACAGTGCTAAGTACTCCCAACTCTATCAACAATGTAGGTTTTACCAGTTTTCTAAGTCTCTCTTATTTTCTTGTACTTATACTTGGAATTCTCTGTGTAAACCTCTGTAACTTTTCTATGTAGATGAATCCCTGTGTACTTTCTCTTGTTTCTATCTGTTACCAATCTTGAGAAACTCCTACATTCTCTGTTCACTGTTTCCCAGTCTTAGAAAAGTAGATTTCTTTCTGCGAAAGTGCTGTTTTCACAGTACTAAGGACTCCCAACTCTATCAACAATGTAGGTTTTACCAGTTTTCTAAGTCTCTCTTATTTTCTTGTACTTATACTTGGAATTCTCTGTGTAAACCTCTGTAACTTTTCTATGTAGATGAATCACTGCGTACTTTCTCTTCTTTCTATCTGTTATCAATCTAGAGAAACTCATACATTCTCTGTTCACTGTTTCCCAGTCTTAGAGAAGTAGATTTCTTTCGGAGAAAGTGCTGTTTTCACAGTGGTAAGTACTACCAACTCTATCCACAACGTAGGTTTTACCAGTTTTCTAAGTCTCTCTTCTTTTCTTGTACTTATACATGGAATTCTCTATGTAAACTTCTGTAACTTCTCTAGGTAGATGAATCACTGTGTACTTTCTCTTGTTTCTATCTGTCACCAATCTTGAGAAACTCATACATTCTCTGTTCACTGTTTCCCAGTGTTAGAGAAGTTGATTTCTTTCTGCGAAAGTGCTGTTTTCACAGTGCTAAGTACTCCCAATTCTATCAACAATGTAGGTTTTACCAGTTTTCTAAGTCTCTCTTATTTTCTTGTACTTATACTTGGAATTCTCTGTGTAAACCTCTGTAACTTTTCTAGGTAGATGAATCCCTGTGTACTTTCTCTTGTTTCTATCTGTTACCAATCTTGAGAAACTCATACATTCTCTGTTCACTGTTTCACGGACTTAGAGAACTAAATTTCTTTCGGCGAAAGTGCTGTTTTCACAGTGCTAAGTACTCCCAACTCTATCAACAATGTAGGTTTTACCAGTTTTCTAAGTCTCTCTTATTTTCTTGTACTTATACTTGGAATTCTCTGTGTAAACCTCTGTAACTTTTCTAGGTAGATGAATCACTGTGTACTTTCTCTTGTTTCTATCTGTTACCAATCTTGAGAAACTCATACATTCTCTGTTCACTGTTTCGCGGTCTTAGAGAAGTAGATTTCTTTGTGGGAAAGTGTTGTTTTCACAGTGCTAAGTACTCCCAACTCTATCAACAATGGAGTTTTTCATAGTTTTCTAAGTCTCTCTTATTTGCTTGTACTTATACTTGGAATTCTCTGTGTAAACCTCTGTAACTTCTCTAGGTAGATGAATCACTGTGTACTTTCTCTTGTTTCTATCTGTTACCAGTCTTGAGAAACTCATACATTCTGTGTTCACTGTTTCCCGGTCTTAGAGAAGTAGATTTCTTGGTTCGAAAGTGCTGTTTTCACAGTGCTAAGCACTCCCAACTCTATCAACAATGTAGGTTTTACCAGTTTTCTAAGTCTCTCTTATTTTCTTGTACTTATACTTGGAATTCTCTGTGTAAACCTCTGTAACTTTTCTAGGTAGATGAATCCCTGTGTACTTTCTCTTGTTTCTATCTGTTACCAATCTTGAGAAACTCCTACATTCTCTGTTCACTGTTTCCCAGTCTTACAGAAGTAGATTTGTTTCTGTGAAAGTGCTGTTTTCACAGTGCTAAGTACTGCCAACTCTATCCACGATGTAGGTTTTACCAGTTTTCTAAGTCTCTCTTATTTTCTTGTACTTATACATGGAATTCTCTGTGTAAACTTCTGTAACTTCTCTAGGTAGATGAATCACTGTGTACTTTCTCTTGTTTCTATCTGTTACCAATCTTGAGAAACTCATACATTCTCTGTTCACTGTTTCCCAGTCTTAGAGAAGTAGATTTCTTTCTGCGAAACTGCTGTTTTCACAATGCTAAGTACTCCCAACTCTATCAACAATGTAGGTTTTACCACTTTTCTAAGTCTCTCTTATTTTCTTGTACTTATACTTGGAATTCTCTGTGTAAACTTCTGTAACTTCTCTCGGTAGATGAATCACTGTGGACTTTCTCTTGTTTCTATCTGTTACCAATCTTGAGAAACTCATACATTCTCTGTTTACTGTTTCGCGGTCTTAGAGAAGTAGATTTCTTTGTGGGAAAGTGCTGTTTTCACAGTGCTAAGTACTCCCAACTCTATCAACAATGGAGTTTTTAATAGTTTTCTAAGTCTCTCTTATTTGCTTGTACTTATACTTGGAATTCTCTGTGTAAACCTCTGTAACTTCTCTAGATAGATGAATCACTGTGGACTTTCCCTTGTTTCTATCTGTTACGAATCTTGTGAAACTCATACATTCTCTGTTCACTGATTCCCGGTCTTAGAGAAGCAGATTTCTTTCTGCGAAAGTTCTGTTTTCACAGTGCTAAGTACTCCCAACTCTATCAACAATGTAGGTTTTACCAGTTTTCTAAGTCTCTCTTATTTTGTTGAAGTTACACTTGGATTTCTCTGTGTAAACCTCTGTAACTTCTCTAGGTAGATGAATCACTGTGTACTTTCTCTTGTTTCTATCTGGTACCAATCTTGAGAAACTCATACATTCTCCGTTCACAGTTTCCCGGTCTTAGACAAGTAGATTTCTTTGTGCGAAAGTGCTGTTTTCACAGTGCTAAGTACTCCCAACTCTATCAACAATGTAGTTTCTACCGGTTTTCTAAGTCTCTCTAATTTTCATGAAGTTACACTTGGATTTCTCTGTGTAAACATCTGTAACGTCTCTAGGTAGATGAATCACTGTGTACTTTCTCTTGTTTCTATCTGTTACCAATCTTGAGAAACTCATACATTCTCTGTTCACTGTTTCCAGGTCTTAGAGAAGTAGATTTCTTTCTGCGAAAGTGCTGTTTTCACAGTGCTAAGTACTCCCAACTCTATCAACAATGTAGGTTTTACCAGTTTTCTAAGTCTCTCTCATTTTCTTCTACTTATACTTGGAATTCTCTTTGTAAACCTCTGTAACTTCTCTCGGTAGATGAATCACTGTGGGCTTTCTCTTGTTTCTATCTGTTACCAATCTTGAGAAACTCATACATTCTCTGTTCACTGTTTCGCGGTCTTAGAGAAGTAGATCTCTTTGTGCGAAAGTGCTGTTTTCACAGTGCTAAGTACTCCCAACTCTATCAACAATGTAGGTTTTACCAGTTTTCTAAGTCTCTCTTATTTGTTTGTACTTATACTTGGAATTCTCTGTGTAAACCTCTGTAACTTCTCTCTGTAGATGAATCACTGTTGACTTTCTCTTGTTTCTATCTGTTACCAATCTTGAGAAACTCATACATTCTCTGTTCAATGTTTCCCAGTCTTAGAGAAGTAGATTTCTTTCTGAGAAAGTGCTGTTTTCACAGTGGTAAGTACTCCCAAGTCTATCAACAATGTAGGTTTTACCAGTTTTCTAAGTCTCTCTTATTTTCTTGTACTTATACTTGGAATTCTCTGTGTAAACCTCTGTAACTTTTCTAGGTAGATGAATCCCTGTGTACTTTCTCTTGTTTATATCTGTTACCAATCTTGAGAAACTCCTACATTCTCTGTTCACTGTTTCACGGACTTAGAGAACTAAATTTCTTTCGGCGAAAGTGCTGTTTTCACAGTGCTAAGTACTCCCAAGTCTATCAACAATGTAGGTTTTACCAGTTTTCTAAGTCTCTCTTATTTTCTTGTACTTATACTTGGAATTCTCTGTGTAAACCTATGTAACTTTTCTATGTAGATGAATCACTGTGTACTTTCTCTTCTTTCTATCTGTTACCAATCTTGAGAAACTCACACATTCTCTGTTCACTGTTTCCCAGTCTTAGAGAAGTAGATTTGTTTCTGCGAAAGTGCTGTTTTCACAGTGCTAAGTACTCCGAACTCTATCCACAATGTAAGTTTTACCAGTTTTCTAAGTCTCTCTTATTTTCTTGTACTTATACATGGAATTCTCTGTGTAAACTTCTGTAACTTCTCTAGGTAGATGAATCACTGTGTACTTTCTTTTGTTTCTATCTGTTACCAATCTTGAGAAACTCATACATTCTCTGTTTACTGTTTCGCGGTCTTAGAGAAGTAGATTTCTTTGTGGGAAAGTGCTGTTTTCACAGTGCTAAGTACTCCCAACTCTATCAACAATGGAGTTTTTAATAGTTTTATAAGTCTCTCTTATTTGCTTGTACTTATACTTGGAATTCTCTGTGTAAACCTCTGTAACTTCTCTAGATAGATGAATCACTGTGGACTTTCCCTCGTTTCTATCTGTTACCAATCTTGAGAAACTCATACATTCTCTGTTCACTGATTCCCGGTCTTAGAGAAGCAGATTTCTTTCTGCGAAAGTCCTGTTTTCACAGTGCTAAGTACTCCCAACTCTATCAACAATGTAGGTTTTACCAGTTTTCTAAGTCTCTCTTATTTTGTTGAAGTTACACTTGGATTTCTCTGTGTAAACCTCTGTAACTTCTCTAGGTAGATGAATCACTGTGTACTTTCTCTTGTTTCTATCTGGTACCAATCTTGAGAAACTCATACATTCTCCGTTCACAGTTTCCCGGTCTTAGACAAGTAGATTTCTTTGTGCGAAAGGGCTGTTTTCACAGTGCTAAGTACTCCCAACTCTATCAACAATGTAGTTTCTACCGGTTTTCTAAGTCTCTCTAATTTTCATGAAGTTACACTTGGATTTCTCTGTGTAAACATCTGTAACGTTTCTAGGTAGATCAATCACTGTGTACTTTCTCTTGTTTCCATCTGTTAGCAATCTTGAGAAACTCATACATTCTCTGTTCACTGTTTCCCGGTCTTAGAGAAGTAGATTTCTTTCTGCGAAAGTGCTGTTTTCACAGTGCTAAGTACTCCCAACTCTATCAACAATGTAGGTTTTACCAGTTTTCTAAGTCTCTCTCATTTTCTTGTACTTATACTTGGAATTCTCTGTGTAAACCTCTGTAACTTCTCTCGGTAGATGAATCACTGTGGACTTTCTCTTGTTTCTATCTGTTACCAATCTTGAGAAACTCCTACATTCTCTGTTCACTGTTTCGCGGTCTTAGAGAAGTAGATCTTTGTGCGAAAGTGCTGTTTTCACAGTGCTAAGTACTCCCAACTCTATCCACGATGTAGGTTTTACCAGTTTTCTAAGTCTCTCTTATTTTCTTGTACTTATACATGGAATTCTCTGTGTAAACTTCTGTAACTTCTCTAGGTAGATGAATCACTGTGTACTTTCTTTTGTTTCTATCTCTTACCAATCTTGAGAAACTCATACATTCTCTGTTCACTGTTTCCCAGTGTTAGAGAAGTTGATTTCTTTCTGCGAAAGTGCTGTTTTCACAGTGCTAAGTACTCCCAACTCTATCAACAATGTAGGTTTTACCAGTTTTCTAAGTCTCTCTTATTTTCTTGTACTTATACTTGGAATTCTCTGTGTAAACCTCTGTAACTTTTCTAGGTAGATGAATCACTGTGTACTTTCTCTTGTTTCTATCTGTTACCAATCTTGAGAAACTCATACATTCTCTGTTCACTGTTTCGCGGTCTTAGAGAAGTAGATTTCTTTGTGGGAAAGTGTTGTTTTCACAGTGCTAAGTACTCCCAACTCTATCAACAATGGAGTTTTTAATAGTTTTCTAAGTCTCTCTTATTTGCTTGTACTTATACTTGGAATTCTCTGTGTAAACCTCTGTAACTTCTCTAGGTAGATGAATCACTGTGTACTTTCTCTTGTTTCTATCTGTTACCAGTCTTGAGAAACTCATACATTCTGTGTTCACTGTTTCCCGGTCTTAGAGAAGTAGATTTCTTGGTTCGAAAGTGCTGTTTTCACAGTGCTAAGTACTCCCAACTCTATCAACAATGTAGGTTTTACCAGTTTTCTAAGTCTCTCTTATTTTCTTGTGCTTATACTTGGAATTCTCTGTGTAAACCTCTGTAACATTTCTAGGTAGATGAATCACTGTGTACTTTCTCTTGTTTCTATCTGTTACCAATCTTGAGAAACTCATCCATTCTCTGTTCACTGTTTCGCGGTCTTAGAGAAGTAGATTTCTTTGTGCGAAAGTGGTGTTTTCACAGTGCTAAGTACTCCCAACTCTATCAACAATGTAGGTTTTACCAGTTTTCTAAGTCTCTCTTATTTTCTTGTACTTATACTAGGAATTCTCTGTGTAAACCTCTGTAACTTTTCTATGTAGATGAATCACTGCGTACTTTCTCTTCTTTCTATCTGTTACCAATCTTGAGAAACTCATACATTCTCTGTTCACTGTTTCCCAGTCTTAGAGAAGTAGATTTCTTTCTGAGAAAGTGCTGTTTTCACAGTCGTAAGTACTACCAACACTATCCACAACGTAGGTTTTACCAGTTTTCTAAGTCTCTCTTCTTTTCTTGTACTTATACATGGAATTCTCTATGTAAACTTCTGTAACTTCTCTAAGTAGATGAATCACTGTGTACTTTCTCTTGTTTCTATCTGTTACCAATCTTGAGAAACTCATACATTCTCTGTTCACTGTTTCCCAGTGTTAGAGAAGTTGATTTCTTTCTGCGAAAGTGCTGTCTTCACAGTGCTAAGTACTCCCAACTCTATCAACAATGTAGGTTTTACCAGTTTTCTAAGTCTCTCTTATTTTCTTGTACTTATACTTGGAATTCTCTGTGTAAACCTCTGTAACTTTTCTAGGTAGATGAATCCCTGTGTACTTTCTCTTGTTTCTATCTGTTACCAATCTTGAGAAACTCATAAATTCTCTGTTCACTGTTTCACGGACTTAGAGAACTAAATTTCTTTCGGCGAAAGTGCTGTTTTCACAGTGCTAAGTACTCCCAACTCTATCAACAATGTAGGTTTTACCAGTTTTCTAAGTCTCTCTTATTTTCTTGTACTTATACTTTGAATTCTCTGTGTAAACCTCTGTAACTTTTCTAGGTAGATGAATCCCTGTGTACTTTCTCTTGTTTCTATCTGTTACCAATCTTGAGAAACTCCTACATTCTCTGTTCACTGTTTCCCAGTCTTAGAGAAGTAGATTTGTTTCTGTGAAAGTGCTGTTTTCACAGTGCTAAGTACTCCCAACTCTATCCACGATGTAGGTTTTACCAGTTTTCTAAGTCTCTCTTATTTTCTTGTACTTATACATGGAATTCTCTGGGTAAACTTCTGTAACTTCTCTAGGTAGATGAATCACTGAGTACTTTCTTTTGTTTCTATCTGTTACCAATCTTGAGAAACTCATACATTCTCTGTTCACTGTTTCCCAGTATTAGAGAAGTAGATTTCTTTCTGCGAAACTGCTGTTTTCACAATGCTAAGTACTCCCAACTCTATCAACAATGTAGGTTTTACCACTTTTCTAAGTCTCTCTTATTTTCTTGTACTTATACTTGGAATTCTCTGTGTAAACTTCTGTGACTTCTCTCGGTAGATGAATCACTGTGGACTTTCTCTTGTTTCTATCTGTTACCAATCTTGAGAAACTCATACATTCTCTGTTTACTGTTTCGCGGTCTTAGAGAAGTAGATTTCTTTGTGGGAAAGTGCTGTTTTCACAGTGCTACGTACTCCCAACTCTATCAACAATGTAGTTTCTACCGGTTTTCTAAGTCTCTCTAATTTTCATGAAGTTACACTTGGATTTCTCTGTGTAAACATCTGTATCGTCTCTAGGTAGATGAATCGCTGTGTACTTTCTCTTGTTTCTATGTGTTACCAATCTTGAGAAACTCATACATTCTCTGTTCACTGTTTCCAGGTCTTAGAGAAGTAGATTTCTTTCTGCGAAAGTGCTGTTTTCACAGTGCTAAGTACTCCCAACTCTATCAACAATGTAGGTTTTACCAGTTTTCTAAGTCTCTCTCATTTTCTTGTACTTATACTTGGAATTCTCTTTGTAAACCTCTGTAACTTCTCTCGGTAGATGAATCACTGTGGGCTTTCTCTTGTTTCTATCTGTTACCCATCTTGAGAAACTCATACATTCTCTGTTCACTGTTTCGCGGTCTTAGAGAAGTAGATCTCTTTGTGCGAAAGTGCTGTTTTCACAGTGCTAAGTACTCCCAAGTCTATCAACAATGTAGGTTTTACCAGTTTTCTAAGTCTCACTTATTTTCTTGGAGTTACACTTGGATTTCTCTGTGTAAACTTCTGGAACTTCTCTAAGTAGATGAATCACTGTGTACTTTCTCTTGTTTCTATCTGTTACCAATCTTGAGAAACTCATACATTCTCTGTTCACTGTTTCCCGGTCTTATAGAAGTAGATTTCTTTGTGCGAAAGTGCTGTTTTCACAGTGCTAAGTACTCCCAACTCTATCAACAATGTAGGTTTTACCAGTTTTCTAAGTCTCTCTTATTTTGTTGAAGTTACACTTGGATTTCTCTGTGTAAACCTCTGTAACTTCTCTAGGTAGATGAATCACTGTGTACTTTCTCTTGTTTCTATCTGGTACCAATCTTGAGAAACTCATAAATTCTCCGTTCACAGTTTCCCGGTCTTAGACAAGTAGATTTCTTTGTGCGAAAGGGCTGTTTTCACAGTGCTAAGTACTCCCAACTCTATCAACAATGTAGTTTCTACCGGTTTTCTAAGTCTCTCTAATTTTCATGAAGTTACACTTGGATTTCTCTGTGTAAACATCTGTAACGTCTCTAGGTAGATCAATCACTGTGTACTTTCTCTTGTTTCCATCTGTTACCAATCTTGAGAAACTCATACATTCTCTGTTCACTGTTTCCCGGTCTTAGAGAAGTAGATTTCTTTCTGCGAAAGTGCTGTTTTCACAGTGCTAAGTACTCCCAACTCTATCAACAATGTAGGTTTTACCAGTTTTTTAAGTCTCTCTCATTTTCTTGTGCTTATACTTGGAATTCTCTGTGTAAACCTCTGTAACTTCTCTCGGTAGATGAATCACTGTGGACTTCCTCTTGTTTCTATCTGTTACCAATCTTGAGAAACTCACACATTCTCTGTTCACTGTTTCTCAGTCTTATAGAAGCAGATTTCTTTCTGCGAAAGTGCTGTTTTCACAGTGCTAAGTACTCCCAACTTTATCCACAATGTAGGTTTTACCAGTTTTCTAAGTCTCTCTTATTTTCTTGTACTTATACATGGAATTCTCTGTGTAAACTTCTGTAACTTCTCTAGGTAGATGAATCACTGTGTACTTTCTTTTGTTTCTATCTGTTACCAATCTTGAGAAACTCACACATTCTCTGTTCACTGTTTCCCAGTCTTAGAGAAGTAGATTTCTTTCTGAGAAAGTGCTGTTTTCACAATGCTAAGTACTTCCAACTCTATAAACAATGTAGGTTTTACCAGTTTTCTAAGTCTCTCTTATTTTCTTGTACTTATACTTGGAATTCTCTGTGTAAACCTCTGTAACTTTTCTAGGTAGATGAATCACTGTGTACTTTCTCTTGTTTCTATCTGTTACCAATCTTGAGAAACTCATACATTCTCTGTTCACTGTTTCGCGGTCTTAGAGAAGTAGATTTCTTTGTGCGAAAGTGCTGTTTTCACAGTGCTAAGTACTCCCAACTCTATCAACAATGTAGTTTTTAATAGTTTTCTAAGTCTCTCTTATTTGCTTGTACTTATACTTGGAATTCTCTGTGTAAACCTCTGTAACTTTTCTAGGTAGATGAATCCCTGTGTACTTTCTCTTGTTTCTATCTGTTACCAATCTTGAGAAACTCACATATTCTCTGTTCACTGTTTCCCAGTGTTAGAGAAGTTGATTTCTTTCTGTGAAAGTGCTGTTTTCACAGTGCTAAGTACTCCCAACTCTATCCACAATGTAGGTTTTACCAGTTTTCTAAGTCTCTCTTATTTTCTTGTACTTATACATGGAATTCTCTGTGTAAACTTCTGTAACTTCTCTAGGTAGATGAATCACTGTGTACTTTCTTTTGTTTCTATCTGTTACCAATCTTGAGAAACTCACACATTCTCTGTTCACTGTTTCCCAGTCTTAGAGAAGTAGATTTCTTTCTGAGAAAGTGCTGTTTTCACAATGCTAAGTACTTCCAACTCTATAAACAATGTAGGTTTTACCAGTTTTCTAAGTCTCTCTTATTTTCTTGTACTTATACTTGGAATTCTCTGTGTAAACCTCTGTAACTTTTCTAGGTAGATGAATCACTGTGTACTTTCTCTTGTTTCTATCTGTTACCAATCTTGAGAAACTCATACATTCTCTGTTCACTGTTTCGCGGTCTTAGAGAAGTAGATTTCTTTGTGCGAAAGTGCTGTTTTCACAGTGCTAAGTACTCCCAACTCTATCAACAATGTAGTTTTTAATAGTTTTCTAAGTCTCTCTTATTTGCTTGTACTTATACTTGGAATTCTCTGTGTAAACCTCTGTAACTTCTCTAGGTAGATGAATCACTGTGGACTTTCTCTTGTTTCTATCTGTTACCAATCTTGACAAACTCATACATTCTCCGTTCACTGTTTCCCGGTCTTAGAGAAGTAGATTTCTTTGTGCGAAAGTGCTGTTTTCACAGTGCTAAGTACTCCCAACTATATCAACAATGTAGTTTCTACCGGTTTTCTAGGTCTCTCTAATTTTCATCAAGTTACACTTGGATTTCTCTGTGTAAACATCTGTAACGTCTCTAGGTAGATGAATCACTGTGTACTTTCTCTTGTTTCTATCTGTTACCAATCTTGAGAAACTCATACATTCTCTGTTCACTGTTTCCCGGTCTTAGAGAAGTAGATTTCTTTGTGCGAAAGTGCTGTTTTCACACTGCTAAGTACTCCCAACTCTATCAACAATGTAGGTTTTACCACTTTTCTAAGTCTCTCTTATTTTCTTGGAGTTCCACTTGGATTTCTCTGTGTAAACTTCTGGAACTTCTCTAATTAGATGAATCACAGTGTACTTTCTCTTGTTTCTATCTGTTACGAATCTTGAGCAACTCATACATTCTCTGTTCACTGTTTCCCGGTCTTAGAGAAGTAGATTTCTTTGTGCGAAAGTGCTGTTTTCACAGTGCTAAGTACTCCCAACTCTATCAACAATGTAGGTTTTACTGGTTTTCTAAGTCTCTCTTATTTTCTTGTGCTTATACTTGGAATTCTCTGTGTAAACCTCTGTAACTTTTCTAGGTAGATGAATCACTGTGTACTTTCTCTTGTTTCTATCTGATACCAATCTTGAGAAACTCATACATTCTCTGTTCACTGTTTCGCGGTCTTAGAGAAGTAGATTTCTTTGTGGGAAAGTGTTGTTTTCACAGTGCTAAGTACTCCCAACTCTATCAACAATGGAGTTTTTAATAGTTTTCTAAGTCTCTCTTATTTGCTTGTACTTATACTTGGAATTCTCTGTGTAAACCTCTGTAACTTTTCTAGGTAGATGAATCACTGTGTACTTTCTCTTGTTTCTATCTGTTACCAATCTTGAGAAACTGATACATTCTCTGTTCACTGTTTCGCGGTCTTAGAGCAGTAGATTTCTTTGTGCGAAAGTGCTGTTTTCACAGTGATAAGTACTCCCAACTCTATCAACAATGTAGGTTTTAATAGTTTTCTAAGTCTCTCTTATTTGCTTGTACTTATACTTGGAATTCTCTGTGTAAACCTCTGTAACTTCTCTAGGTAGATGAATCACTGTGTACTTTCTCTTGTTTCTATCTGTTACCAATCTTGAGAAACTCATACATTCTCTGTTTACTGTTTCCCTGTCTTAGAGACGTAGATTTCTTTCTGCGAAAGTGCTGTTTTCACAGTGCTAAGTACTCCCAACTCTATCAACAATGTAGGTTTTAACAGTTTTCTAAGTCTCTCTTATTTTCTTGTACTTATACTTGGAATTCTCTGTGTAAACCTCTGTAACTTCTCTCGGTAGATGAATCACTGTGGACTTTCTCTTGTTTCTATCTGTTACCAATCTTGAGAAACTCATACATTCTCTGTCCAATGTTTCCCAGTCTTAGAGAAGTAGATTTCTTTCTGAGAAAGTGCTGTTTTCACAGTGCTAAGTACTCCCAACTCTATCAACAATGTAGGTTTTACCAGTTTTCTAAGTCTCTCTTATTTTCTTGTACTTATACTTGGAATTCTCTGTGTAAACCTCTGTAACTTTTCTAGGTAGATGAATCCCTGTGTACTTTCTCTTGTTTCTATCTGTTACCAATCTTGAGAAACTCACATAATCTCTGTTCACTGTTTCCCAGTGTTAGAGAAGTTGATTTCTTTCTGTGAAAGTGCTGTTTTCACAGTGCTAAGTACTCCCAACTCTATCCACAATGTAGGTTTTACCAGTTTTCTAAGTCTCTCTTATTTTCTTGTACTTATACATGGAATTCTCTGTGTAAACTTCTGTAACTTCTCTAGGTAGATGAATCACTGTGTACTTTCTTTTGTTTCTATCTGTTACCAATCTTGAGAAACTCATACATTCTCTGTTCACTGTTTCCCAGTCTTAGAGAAGTAGATTTCTTTCTGCGAAAGTGCTGTTTTCACAATGCTAAGTACTCCCAACTCTATCAACAATGTAGGTTTTACCACTTTTCTAAGTCTCTCTTATTTTCTTGGAGTTCCACTTGGATTTCTCTGTGTAAACTTCTGGAACTTCTCTAATTAGATGAATCACAGTGTACTTTCTCTTGTTTCTATCTGTTACGAATCTTGAGCAACTCATACATTCTCTGTTCACTGTTTCCCGGTCTTAGAGAAGTAGATTTCTTTGTGCGAAAGTGCTGTTTTCACAGTGCTAAGTACTCCCAACTCTATCAACAATGTAGGTTTTACTGGTTTTCTAAGTCTCTCTTATTTTCTTGTGCTTATACTTGGAATTCTCTGTGTAAACCTCTGTAACTTTTCTAGGTAGATGAATCACTGTGTACTTTCTCTTGTTTCTATCTGATACCAATCTTGAGAAACTCATACATTCTCTGTTCACTGCTTCGCGGTCTTAGAGAAGTGGATTTCTTTGTGGGAAAGTGTTGTTTTCACAGTGCTAAGTACTCCCAACTCTATCAACAATGGAGTTTTTAATAGTTTTCTAAGTCTCTCTTATTTGCTTGTACTTATACTTGGAATTCTCTGTGTAAACCTCTGTAACTTTTCTAGGTAGATGAATCACTGTGTACTTTCTCTTGTTTCTATCTGTTACCAATCTTGAGAAACTGATACATTCTCTGTTCACTGTTTCGCGGTCTTAGAGCAGTAGATTTCTTTGTGCGAAAGTGCTGTTTTCACAGTGATAAGTACTCCCAACTCTATCAACAATGTAGGTTTTAATAGTTTTCTAAGTCTCTCTTATTTGCTTGTACTTATACTTGGAATTCTCTGTGTAAACCTCTGTAACTTCTCTAGCTAGATGAATCACTGTGTACTTTCTCTTGTTTCTATCTGTTACCAATCTTGAGAAACTCATACATTCTCTGTTTACTGTTTCCCTGTCTTAGAGACGTAGATTTCTTTCTGCTAAAGTGCTGTTTTCACAGTGCTAAGTACTCCCAACTCTATCAACAATGTAGGTTTTAACAGTTTTCTAAGTCTCTCTTATTTTCTTGTACTTATACTTGGAATTCTCTGTGTAAACCTCTGTAACTTCTCTCGGTAGATGAATCACTGTTGACTTTCTCTTGTTTCTATCTGTTACCAATCTTGAGAAACTCATACATTCTCTGTCCAATGTTTCCCAGTCTTAGAGAAGTAGATTTCTTTCTGAGAAAGTGCTGTTTTCACAGTGGTAAGTACTCCCAAGTCTATCAACAATGTAGGTTTTACCAGTTTTTTAAGTCTCTCTCATTTTCTTTACTTATACTTGGAATTCTCTGTGTAAACCTCTGTAACTTCTCTCGGGAGATGAATCACTGTGGACTTTCTCTTGTTTCTATCTGTTACCAATCTTGAGAAACTCACACATTCTCTGTTCACTGTTTCTCAGTCTTATAGAAGCAGATTTCTTTCTGCGAAAGTGCTGTTTTCACAGTGCTAAGTACTCCCAACTCTATCCACAATGTAGGTTTTACCAGTTTTCTAAGTCTCTCTCATTTTCTTGTACTTATACATGGAATTCTCTGTGTAAACTTCTGTAACTTCTCTAGGTAGATGAATCACTGTGTACTTTCTTTTGTTTCTATCTGTTACCAATCTTGAGAAACTCATACATTCTCTGTTCACTGTTTCCCAGTCTTAGAGAAGTAGATTTCTTTCTGCGAAAGTGCTGTTTTCACAATGCTAAGTACTCCCAACTCTATCAACAATGTAGGTTTTACCAGTTTTCTAAGTCTCTCTTATGTTCTTGTACTTATACTTGGAATTCTCTGTGTAAACCTCTGTATCTTCTCTCGGTAGATGAATCACTGTGGACTTTCTCTTGTTTCTATCTGTTACCAATCTTGAGAAACTCATACATTCTCTGTTTACTGTTTCGCGGTCTTAGAGAAGTAGATTTCTTTCTGCGAAAGTGCTGTTTTCACAGTGCTAAGTACTCCCAACTCTATCAACAATGTAGGTTTTACCAGTTTTCTAAGTCTCTCTTATTTTCTTGTACTTATACTTGGAATTCTCTGTGTAAACCTCTGTAACTTTTCTAGGTAGATGAATCCCTGTGTACTTTCTCTTGTTTCTATCTGTTACCAATCTTGAGAAACTCACATATTCTCTGTTCACTGTTTCCCAGTGTTAGAGAAGTTGATTTCTTTCTGTGAAAGTGCTGTTTTCACAGTGCTAAGTACTCCCAACTCTATCCACAATGTAGGTTTTACCAGTTTTCTAAGTCTCTCTTATTTTCTTGTACTTATACATGGAATTCTCTGTGTAAACTTCTGTAACTTCTCTAGGTAGATGAATCACTGTGTACTTTCTTTTGTTTCTATCTGTTACCAATCTTGAGAAACTCATACATTCTCTGTTCACTGTTTCCCAGTCTTAGAGAAGTAGATTTCTTTCTGCGAAAGTGCTGTTTTCACAATGCTAAGTACTTCCAACTCTATAAACAATGTAGGTTTTACCAGTTTTCTAAGTCTCTCTTATTTTCTTGTACTTATACTTGGAATTCTCTGTGTAAACCTCTGTAACTTTTCTAGGTAGATGAATCACTGTGTACTTTCTCTTGTTTCTATCTGTTACCAATCTTGAGAAACTCATACATTCTCTGTTCACTGTTTCGCGGTCTTAGAGAAGTAGATTTCTTTGTGCGAAAGTGCTGTTTTCACAGTGCTAAGTACTCCCAACTCTATCAACAATGTAGTTTTTAATAGTTTTCTAAGTCTCTCTTATTTGCTTGTACTTATACTTGGAATTCTCTGTGTAAACCTCTGTAACTTCTCTAGGTAGATGAATCACTGTGGACTTTCTCTTGTTTCTATCTGTTACCAATCTTGACAAACTCATACATTCTCCGTTCACTGTTTCCCGGTCTTAGAGAAGTAGATTTCTTTGTGCGAAAGTGCTGTTTTCACAGTGCTAAGTACTCCCAACTATATCAACAATGTAGTTTCTACCGGTTTTCTAGGTCTCTCTAATTTTCATCAAGTTACACTTGGATTTCTCTGTGTAAACATCTGTAACGTCTCTAGGTAGATGAATCACTGTGGACTTTCTCTTGTTTCTATCTGTTACCAATCTTGAGAAACTCATACATTCTCTGTTCACTGTTTCCCGGTCTTAGAGAAGTAGATTTCTTTGTGCGAAAGTGCTGTTTTCACACTGCTAAGTACTCCCAACTCTATCAACAATGTAGGTTTTACCACTTTTCTAAGTCTCTCTTATTTTCTTGGAGTTCCACTTGGATTTCTCTGTGTAAACTTCTGGAACTTCTCTAATTAGATGAATCACAGTGTACTTTCTCTTGTTTCTATCTGTTACGAATCTTGAGCAACTCATACATTCTCTGTTCACTGTTTCCCGGTCTTAGAGAAGTAGATTTCTTTGTGCGAAAGTGCTGTTTTCACAGTGCTAAGTACTCCCAACTCTATCAACAATGTAGGTTTTACTGGTTTTCTAAGTCTCTCTTATTTTCTTGTGCTTATACTTGGAATTCTCTGTGTAAACCTCTGTAACTTTTCTAGGTAGATGAATCACTGTGTACTTTCTCTTGTTTCTATCTGATACCAATCTTGAGAAACTCATACATTCTCTGTTCACTGTTTCGCGGTCTTAGAGAAGTAGATTTCTTTGTGGGAAAGTGTTGTTTTCACAGTGCTAAGTACTCCCAACTCTATCAACAATGGAGTTTTTAATAGTTTTCTAAGTCTCTCTTATTTGCTTGTACTTATACTTGGAATTCTCTGTGTAAACCTCTGTAACTTTTCTAGGTAGATGAATCACTGTGTACTTTCTCTTGTTTCTATCTGTTACCAATCTTGAGAAACTGATACATTCTCTGTTCACTGTTTCGCGGTCTTAGAGCAGTAGATTTCTTTGTGCGAAAGTGCTGTTTTCACAGTGATAAGTACTCCCAACTCTATCAACAATGTAGGTTTTAATAGTTTTCTAAGTCTCTCTTATTTGCTTGTACTTATACTTGGAATTCTCTGTGTAAACCTCTGTAACTTCTCTAGGTAGATGAATCACTGTGTACTTTCTCTTGTTTCTATCTGTTACCAATCTTGAGAAACTCATACATTCTCTGTTTACTGTTTCCCTGTCTTAGAGACGTAGATTTCTTTCTGCGAAAGTGCTGTTTTCACAGTGCTAAGTACTCCCAACTCTATCAACAATGTAGGTTTTAACAGTTTTCTAAGTCTCTCTTATTTTCTTGTACTTATACTTGGAATTCTCTGTGTAAACCTCTGTAACTTCTCTCGGTAGATGAATCACTGTTGACTTTCTCTTGTTTCTATCTGTTACCAATCTTGAGAAACTCATACATTCTCTGTCCAATGTTTCCCAGTCTTAGAGAAGTAGATTTCTTTCTGAGAAAGTGCTGTTTTCACAGTGGTAAGTACTCCCAAGTCTATCAACAATGTAGGTTTTACCAGTTTTCTAAGTCTCTCTTATTTTCTTGTACTTATACATGGAATTCTCTGTGTAAACCTCTGTAACTTTTCTAGGTAGATGAATCCCTGTGTACTTTCTCTTGTTTGTATCTTTTACCAATCTTGAGAAACTCCTACATTCTCTGTTCACTGTTTCACGGACTTAGAGAACTAAATTTCTTTCGGCGAAAGTGCTGTTTTCACAGTGCTAAGTACTCCCAAGTCTATCAACAATGTAGGTTTTACCAGTTTTCTAAGTCTCTCTTATTTTCTTGTACTTATACTTGGAATTCTCTGTGTAAACCTATGTAACTTTTCTATGTAGATGAATCACTGTGTACTTTCTCTTCTTTCTATCTGTTACCAATCTTGAGAAACTCACACATTCTCTGTTCACTGTTTCCCAGTCTTAGAGAAGTAGATTTGTTTCTGCGAAAGTGCTGTTTTTCACAGTGCTAAGTACTCCGAACTCTATCCACAATGTAAGTTTTACCAGTTTTCTAAGTCTCTCTTATTTTCTTGTACTTATACATGGAATTCTCTGTGTAAACTTCTGTAACTTCTCTAGGTAGATGAATCACTGTGTACTTTCTTTTGTTTCTATCTGTTACCAATCTTGAGAAACTCATACATTCTCTGTTCACTGTTTCCCAGTCTTAGAGAAGTAGATTTCTTTCTGCGAAACTGCTGTTTTCACAATGCTAAGTACTCCCAACTCTATCAACAATGTAGGTTTTACCAGTTTTCTAAGTCTCTCTTATTTTGTTGAAGTTACACTTGGATTTCTCTGTGTAAACCTCTGTAACTTCTCTAGGTAGATGAATCACTGTGTACTTTCTCTTGTTTCTATCTGGTACCAATCTTGAGAAACTCATACATTCTCCGTTCACAGTTTCCCGGTCTTAGACAAGTAGATTTCTTTGTGCGAAAGGGCTGTTTTCACAGTGCTAAGTACTCCCAACTCTATCAACAATGTAGTTTCTACCGGTTTTCTAAGTCTCTCTAATTTTCATGAAGTTACACTTGGATTTCTCTGTGTAAACATCTGTAACGTCTCTAGGTAGATCAATCACTGTGTACTTTCTCTTGTTTCCATCTGTTACCAATCTTGAGAAACTCATACATTCTCTGTTCACTGTTTCCCGGTCTTAGAGAAGTAGATTTCTTTCTGCGAAAGTGCTGTTTTCACAGTGCTAAGTACTCCCAACTCTATCAACAATGTAGGTTTTACCAGTTTTTTAAGTCTCTCTCATTTTCTTTACTTATACTTGGAATTCTCTGTGTAAACCTCTGTAACTTCTCTCGGTAGATGAATCACTGTGGACTTTCTCTTGTTTCTATCTGTTACCAATCTTGAGAAACTCACACATTCTCTGTTCACTGTTTCTCAGTCTTATAGAAGCAGATTTCTTTCTGCGAAAGTGCTGTTTTCACAGTGCTAAGTACTCCCAACTCTATCCACAATGTAGGTTTTACCAGTTTTCTAAGTCTCTCTCATTTTCTTGTACTTATACATGGAATTCTCTGTGTAAACTTCTGTAACTTCTCTAGGTAGATGAATCACTGTGTACTTTCTTTTGTTTCTATCTGTTACCAATCTTGAGAAACTCATACATTCACTGTTCACTGTTTCCCAGTCTTAGAAAAGTAGATTTCTTTCTGCGAAAGTGCTGTTTTCACAATGCTAAGTACTCCCAACTCTATCAACAATGTAGGTTTTACCAGTTTTCTAAGTCTCTCTTATTTTCTTGTACTTATACTTGGAATTCTCTGTGTAAACCTCTGTAACTTTTCTAGGTAGATGAATCCCTGTGTACTTTCTCTTGTTTCTATCTGTTACCAATCTTGAGAAACTCATACATTCTCTGTTCACTGTTTCCCAGTGTTAGAGAAGTTGATTTCTTTCTGTGAATGTGCTGTTTTCACAGTGCTAAGTACTCCCAACTCTATCCACAATGTAGGTTTTAACAGTTTTCTAAGTCTCTCTTATTTTCTTGTACTTATACATGGAATTCTCTGTGTAAACTTCTGTAACTTCTCTAGGTAGATGAATCACTGTGTACTTTCTTTTGTTTCTATCTGTTACCAATCTTGAGAAACTCATACATTCTCTGTTCACTGTTTCCCAGTCTTAGAGAAGTAGATTTCTTTCTGCGAAAGTGCTGTTTTCATAATGCTAAGTACTTCCAACTCTATAAACAATGTAGGTTTTACCAGTTTTCTATGTCTCTCTTATTTTCTTGTACTTATACTTGGAATTCTCTGTGTAAACCTCTGTAACTTTTCTAGGTAGATGAATCACTGTGTACTTTCTCTTGTTTCTATCTGTTACCAATCTTGACAAACTCATACATTCTCCGTTCACTGTTTCCCGGTCTTAGAGAAGTAGATTTCTTTGTGCGAAAGTGCTGTTTTCACAGTGCTAAGTACTCCCAACTATATCAACAATGTAGTTTCTACCGGTTTTCTAGGTCTCTCTAATTTTCATCAAGTTACACTTGGATTTCTCTGTGTAAACATCTGTAACGTCTCTAGGTAGATGAATCACTGTGTACTTTCTCTTGTTTCTATCTGTTACCAATCTTGAGAAACTCATACATTCTCTGTTCACTGTTTCCCGGTCTTAGAGAAGTAGATTTCTTTGTGCGAAAGTGCTGTTTTCACACTGCTAAGTACTCCCAACTCTATCAACAATGTAGGTTTTACCACTTTTCTAAGTCTCTCTTATTTTCTTGGAGTTCCACTTGGATTTCTCTGTGTAAACTTCTGGAACTTCTCTAATTAGATGAATCACAGTGTACTTTCTCTTGTTTCTATCTGTTACCAATCTTGAGCAACTCATACATTCTCTGTTCACTGTTTCCCGGTCTTAGAGAAGTAGATTTCTTTGTGCGAAAGTGCTGTTTTTACAGTGCTAAGTACTCCCAACTCTATCAACAATGTAGGTTTTACTGGTTTTCTAAGTCTCTCTTATTTTCTTGTGCTTATACTTGGAATTCTCTGTGTAAACCTCTGTAACTTTTCTAGGTAGATGAATCACTGTGTACTTTCTCTTGTTTCTATCTGTTACCAATCTTGAGAAACTCATACATTCTCTGTTCACTGTTTCGCGGTCTTAGAGAAGTAGATTTCTTTGTGGGAAAGTGTTGTTTTCACAGTGCTAAGTACTCCCAACTCTATCAACAATGGAGTTTTTAATAGTTTTCTAAGTCTCTCTTATTTGCTTGTACTTATACTTGGAATTCTCTGTGTAAACCTTTGTAACTTCTCTAGGTAGATGAATCACTGTGTACTTTCTCTTGTTTCTATCTGTTACCAGTCTTGAGAAACTCATACATTCTGTGTTCACTGTTTCCCGGTCTTAGAGAAGTAGATTTCTTGGTTCGAAAGTGCTGTTTTCACAGTGCTAAGTACTCCCAACTCTATCAACAATGTAGGTTTTACCAGTTTTCTAAGTCTCTCTTATTTTCTTGGAGTTACACTTGGATTTCTCTGTGTAAACCTCTGGAACTTCTCTAAGTAGATGAATCACTGTGTACTTTCTCTTGTTTCTATCTGTTACCAATCTTGAGAAACTCATACATTCTCTGTTCACTGTTTCGCGGTCTTAGAGAAGTAGATTTCTTTGTGCGAAAGTGGTGTTTTCACAGTACTAAGTACTCCCAACTCTATCAACAATGTAGGTTTTACCAGTTTTCTAAGTCTCTCTTATTTTCTTGTGCTTATACTTGGAATTCTCTGTGTAAACCTCTGTAACTTTTCTAGGTAGATGAATCACAGTGTACTTTCTCTTGTTTCTATCTGTTACCAATCTTGAGAAACTCATCCATTCTCTGTTCACTGTTTCGCGGTCTTAGAGAAGTAGATTTCTTTGTGCGAAAGTGGTGTTTTCACAGTGCTAATTACTCCCAACTCTATCAACAATGTAGGTTTTACCAGTTTTCTAAGTCTCTCTTATTTTCTTGTACTTATACTTGGAATTCTCTGTGTAAACCTCTGTAACTTTTCTAGGTAGATGAATCCCTGTGTACTTTCTCTTGTTTCTATCTGTTACCAATCTTGAGAAACTCCTACATTCTCTGTTCACTGTTTCCCAGTCTTAGAGAAGTAGATTTCTTTCTGCGAAAGTGCTGTTTTCACAGTACTAAGTACTCCCAACTCTATCAACAATGTAGGTTTTACCAGTTTTCTAAGTCTCTCTTATTTTCTTGTACTTATACTTGGAATTCTCTGTGTAAACCTCTGTAACTTTTCTATGTAGATGAATCACTGCATACTTTATCTTCTTTCTATCTGTTACCAATCTTGAGAAACTCATACATTCTCTGTTCACTGTTTCCCAGTCTTAGAGAAGTAGATTTGTTTCTGCGAAAGTGCTGTTTTCACAGTGCTAAGTACTCCCAACTCTATCCACGATGTAGGTTTTACCAATTTTCTAAGTCTCTCTTTTTTTCTTGTACTTATACATGGAATTCTCTGTGTAAACTTCTGTAACTTCTCTAGGTAGATGAATCACTGTATACTTTCTTTTGTTTCTATCTGTTACCAATCTTGAGAAACTCATACATTCTCTGTTCACTGTTTCCCAGTCTTCGAGAAGTAGATTTCTTTCTGCGAAACTGCTGTTTTCACAATGCTAAGTACTCCCAACTCTATCAACAATGTAGGTTTTACCACTTTTCTAAGTCTCTCTTATTTTCTTGTACTTATACTTGGAATTCTCTGTGTAAACTTCTGTAACTTCTCTCGGTAGATGAATCACTGTGGACTTTCTCTTGTTTCTATCTGTTACCAATCTTGAGAAACTCATACATTCTCTGTTTACTGTTTCGCGGTCTTAGAGAAGTAGATTTCTTTGTGGGAAAGTGCTGTTTTCACAGTGCTAAGTACTCCCAACTCTATCAACAATGGAGTTTTTAATAGTTTTCTAAGTCTCTCTTATTTGCTTGTACTTATACTTGGAATTCTCTGTGTAAACCTCTGTAACTTCTCTAGATAGATGAATCACTGTGGACTTTCCCTTGTTTCTATCTGTTACCAATCTTGAGAAACTCATACATTCTCTGTTCACTGATTCCCGGTCTTAGAGAAGCAGATTTCTTTCTGCGAAAGTCCTGTATTCACAGTGCTAAGTACTCCTAACTCTATCAACAATGTAGGTTTTACCAGTTTTCTAAGTCTCTCTTATTTTGTTGAAGTTACACTTGGATTTCTCTGTGTAAATCTCTGTAACTTCTCTAGGTAGATGAATCACTGTGTACTTTCTCTTGTTTCTATCTGGTACCAATCTTGAGAAACTCATACATTCTCCGTTCACAGTTTCCCGGTCTTAGACAAGTAGATTTCTTTGTGCGAAAGTGCTGTTTTCACAGTGCTAAGTACTTCCAACTCTATCAACAATGTAGTTTCTACCGGTTTTCTAAGTCTCTCTAATTTTCATGAAGTTACACTTGGATTTCTCTGTGTAAACATCTGTAACGTCTCTAGGTAGATGAATCACTGTGTACTTTCTCTTGTTTCTATCTGTTACCAATCTTGAGAAACTCATACATTCTCTGTTCACTGTTTCCAGGTCTTAGAGAAGTAGATTTCTTTCTGCGAAAGTGCTGTTTTCACAGTGCTAAGTACTCCCAACTCTATCAACAATGTAGGTTTTACCAGTTTTCTAAGTCTCTCTCATTTTCTTGTACTTATACTTGGAAGTCTCTGTGTAAACCTCTGTAACTTCTCTCGGTAGATGAATCACTGTGGGCTTTCTCTTGTTTCTATCTGTTACAATCTTGAGAAACTCATACATTCTCTGTTCACTGTTTCGCGGTCTTAGAGAAGTAGATCTCTTTGTGCGAAAGTGCTGTTTTCACAGTGCTAAGTACTCCCAACTCTATCAACAATGTAGGTTTTACCAGTTTTCTAAGTCTCACTTATTTTCTTGGAGTTACACTTGGATTTCTCTGTGTAAACTTCTGGAACTTCTCTAAGTAGATGAATCACTGTGTACTGTCTCTTGTTTCTATCTGTTACCAATCTTGAGAAACTCATACATTCTCTGTTCACTGTTTCCCGGTCTTACAGAAGTAGATTTCTTTGTGCGAAAGTGCTGTTTTCACAGTGCTAAGTACTCCCAACTCTATCAACAATGTAGGTTTTACCAGTTTTCTAAGTCTCTCTTATTTGCCTGTACTTATACTTGGAATTCTCTGTGTAAACCTCTGTAACTTCTCTCGGTAGATGAATCACTGTGGACTTTCTCTTGTTTCTATCTGTTACCAATCTTGAGAAACTCACACATTCTCTGTTCACTGTTTCCCAGTCTTAGAGAAGTAGATTTCTTTCTGCGAAAGTGCTGTTTTCACAATGCTAAGTACTCCCAACTCTATCAACAACGTAGGTTTTACCAGTTTTCTAAGTCTCTCTTATTTGCTTGTACTTATACTTGGAATTCTCTGTGTAAACCTCTGTAACTTTTCTAGGTAGATGAATCACTGTGTACTTTCTCTTGTTTCTATCTGTTACCAATCTTGAGAAACTTATACATTCTCTGTTCACTGTTTCGCGGTCTTAGAGCAGTAGATTTCTTTGTGCGAAAGTGCTGTTTTCACAGTGATAAGTACTCCCAACTCTATCAACAATGTAGGTTTTAATAGTTTTCTAAGTCTCTCTTATTTGCTTGTACTTATACTTGGAATTCTCTGTGTAAACCTCTGTAACTTCTCTAGGTAGATGAATCACTGTGTACTTTCTCTTGTTTCTATCTGTTACCAATCTTGAGAAACTCATACATTCTCTGTTTACTGTTTCCCTGTCTTAGAGAAGTAGATTTCTTTCTGCGAAAGTGCTGTTTTCACAGTGCTAAGTACTCTCAACTCTATCAACAATGTAGGTTTTAACAGTTTTCTAAGTCTCTCTTATTTTCTTGTACTTATACTTGGAATTCTCTGTGTAAACCTCTGTAACTTCTCTCGGTAGATGAATCACTGTTGACTTTCTCTTGTTTCTATCTGTTACCAATCTTGAGAAACTCATACATTCTCTGTTCAATGTTTCCCAGTCTTAGAGAAGTAGATTTCTTTCTGCGAATGTGCTGTTTTCACAGTGCTAAGTACTCCCAACTCTATCCACAATGTAGGTTTTACCAGTTTTCTAAGTCTCTCTTATTTTCTTGTACTTATACATGGAATTCTCTGTGTAAACTTCTGTAACTTCTCTAGGTAGATGAATCACTGTGTACTTTCTTTTGTTTCTATCTGTTACCAATCTTGAGAAACTCATACATTCTCTGTTCACTGTTTCCCAGTCTTAGAGAAGTAGATTTCTTTCTGCGAAAGTGCTGTTTTCACAATGCTAAGTACTTCCAACTCTATAAACAATGTAGGTTTTACCAGTTTTCTAAGTCTCTCTTATTTTCTTGTACTTATACTTGGAATTCTCTGTGTAAACCTCTGTAACTTTTCTAGGTAGATGAATCACTGTGTACTTTCTCTTGTTTCTATCTGTTACCAATCTTGAGAAACTCATACATTCTCTGTTCACTGTTTCGCGGTCTTAGAGAAGTAGATTTCTTTGTGCGAAAGTGCTGTTTTCACAGTGCTAAGTTCTCCCAACTCTATCAACAATGTAGTTTTTAATAGTTTTCTAAGTCTCTCTTATTTGCTTGTACTTATACTTGGAATTCTCTGTGTAAACCTCTGTAACTTCTCTAGGTAGATGAATCACTGTGGACTTTCTCTTGTTTCTATCTGTTACCAATCTTGACAAACTCATACATTCTCCGTTCACTGTTTCCCGGTCTTAGAGAAGTAGATTTCTTTGTGCGAAAGTGCTGTTTTCACAGTGCTAAGTACTCCCAACTATATCAACAATGTAGTTTCTACCGGTTTTCTAGGTCTCTCTAATTTTCATCAAGTTACACTTGGATTTCTCTGTGTAAACATCTGTAACGTCTCTAGGTAGATGAATCACTGTGTACTTTCTCTTGTTTCTATCTGTTACCAATCTTGAGAAACTCATACATTCTCTGTTCACTGTTTCCCGGTCTTAGAGAAGTAGATTTCTTTGTGCGAAAGTGCTGTTTTCACACTGCTAAGTACTCCCAACTCTATCAACAATGTAGGTTTTACCACTTTTCTAAGTCTCTCTTATTTTCTTGGAGTTCCACTTGGATTTCTCTGTGTAAACTTCTGGAACTTCTCTAATTAGATGAATCACAGTGTACTTTCTCTTGTTTCTATCTGTTACCAATCTTGAGCAACTCATACATTCTCTGTTCACTGTTTCCCGGTCTTAGAGAAGTAGATTTCTTTGTGCGAAAGTGCTGTTTTCACAGTGCTAAGTACTCCCAACTCTATCAACAATGTAGGTTTTACCAGTTTTCTAAGTCTCTCTTATTTGCTTGTACTTACACTTGGAATTCTCTGTGTAAATCTCTGTAACTTCTCTCGGTAGATGAATCATTGTGTACTTTCTCTTGTTTCTATCTGTTACCAATCTTGAGAAACTCATACATTCTCTGTTCACTGTATCCCGGTCTTAGAGAAGTAGATTTCTTTGTGCGAAAGTGCTGTTTTCACACTGCTAAGTACTCCCAACTCTATCAACAATGTAGGTTTTACCAGTTTTCTAAGTCTCTCTTCTTTTCTTGTACTTATACTTGGAATTCTCTGTGTAAACCTCTGTAACTTCTCTCGGTAGATGAATCACTGTGGACTTTCTCTTGTTTCTATCTGTTACCAATCTTGAGAAACTCACACATTCTCTGTTCACTGTTTCCCAGTCTTAGAGAAGTAGATTTCTTTCTGCGAAAGTGCTGTTTTCACAATGCTAAGTACTCCCAACTCTATCAACAACGTAGGTTTTACCAGTTTTCTAAGTCTCTCTTATTTGCTTGTACTTATACTTGGAATTCTCTGTGTAAACCTCTGTAACTTTTCTAGGTAGATGAATCACTGTGTACTTTCTCTTGTTTCTATCTGTTACCAATCTTGAGAAACTTATACATTCTCTGTTCACTGTTTCGCGGTCTTAGAGCAGTAGATTTCTTTGTGCGAAAGTGCTGTTTTCACAGTGATAAGTACTCCCAACTCTATCAACAATGTAGGTTTTAATGGTTTTCTAAGTCTCTCTTATTTGCTTGTACTTATACTTGGAATTCTCTGTGTAAACCTCTGTAACTTCTCTAGGTAGATGAATCACTGTGTACTTTCTCTTGTTTCTATCTGTTACCAATCTTGAGAAACTCATACATTCTCTGTTTACTGTTTCCCTGTCTTAGAGAAGTAGATTTCTTTCTGCGAAAGTGCTGTTTTCACAGTGCTAAGTACTCTCAACTCTATCAACAATGTAGGTTTTAACAGTTTTCTAAGTCTCTCTTATTTTCTTGTACTTATACTTGGAATTCTCTGTGTAAACCTCTGTAACTTCTCTCGGTAGATGAATCACTGTTGACTTTCTCTTGTTTCTATCTGTTACCAATCTTGAGAAACTCATACATTCTCTGTTCACTGTTTCCCAGTCTTAGAGAAGTAGATTTCTTTCGGAGAAAGTGCTGTTTTCACAGTGGTAAGTACTCCCAACTCTATCAACAATGTAGGTTTTACCAGTTTTCTAAGTCTCTCTTATTTTCTTGTACTTATACTTGGAATTCTCTGTGTAAACCTCTGTAACTTTTCTAGGTAGATGAATCCCTGTGTACTTTCTCTTGTTTGTATCTGTTACCAATCTTGAGAAACTCCTACATTCTCTGTTCACTGTTTCCCAGTCTTAGAGAAGTAGATTTCTTTCTGGGAAAGTGCTGTTTCCACAGTACTAAGTACTCCCAACTCTATCAACAATGTAGGTTTTACCAGTTTTCTAAGTCTCTCTTATTTTCTTGTACTTATACTTGGAATTCTCTGTGTAGACCTCTGTAACCTTTCTATGTAGATGAATCACTGCGTACTTTCTCTTCTTTCTATCTGTTACCAATCTTGAGAAACTCATACATTCTCTGTTCACTGTTTCCCAGTGTTAGAGAAGTTGATTTCTTTCTGCGAAAGTGCTGTTTTCACAGTGCTAAGTACTCCCAACTCTATCAACAATGTAGGTTTTACCAGTTTTCTAAGTCTCTCTTATTTTCTTGTACTTATACTTGGAATTCTCTGTGTAAACCTCTGTAACTTTTCTAGGTAGATGAATCCCTGTGTACTTTCTCTTGTTTTTATCTGTTACCAATCTTGAGAAACTCATACATTCTCTGTTCACTGTTTCACGGACTTAGAGAACTAAATTTCTTTCGGCGAAAGTGCTGTTTTCACAGTGCTAAGTACTCCCAACTCTATCAACAATGTAGTTTTTACCAGGTTTCTAAGTCTCTCTTATTTTCTTGTACTTATACTTGGAATTCTCTGTGTAAACCTCTGTAACTTTTCTAGGTAGATGAATCACTGTGTACTTTCTCTTCTTTCTATCTGTTACCAATCTTGAGAAACTCACACATTCTCTGTTCACTGTTTCCCAGTCTTAGAGAAGTAGATTTGTTTCTGCGAAAGTGCTGTTTTCACAGTGCTAAGTACTCCGAACTCTATCCACAATGTAGGTTTTACCAGTTTTCTAAGTCTCTCTTATTTTCTTGTACTTATACATGGAATTCTCCGTGTAAACTTCTGTAACTTCTCTAGGTAGATGAATCACTGTGTACTTTCTTTTCTTTCTATCTGTTACCAATATTGAGAAACTCATACATTCTCTGTTCACTGTTTCCCAGTCTTAGAGAAGTAGATTTCTTTCGGCGAAACTGCTGTTTTCACAATGCTAAGTACTCCCAACTCTATCAACAATGTAGGTTTTACCAGTTTTCTAAGTCTCTCTTATTTTGTTGAAGTTACACTTGGATTTCTCTGTGTAAACCTCTGTAGCTTCTCTAGGTAGATGAATCCCTGTGTACTTTCTCTTCTTTCTATCTGTTACCAATCTTGAGAAACTCCTACATTCTCTGTTCACTGTTTCCCAGTCTTAGAGAAGTAGATTTGTTTCTGTGAAAGTGCTGTTTTCACAGTGCTAAGTACTCCCAACTCTATCCACGATGTAGGTTTTACCAGTTTTCTAAGTCTCTCTTATTTTCTTGTACTTATACATGGAATTCTCTGGGTAAACTTCTGTAATTTCTCTTGGTAGATGAATCACTGTGTACTTTCTTTTGTTTCTATCTGTTACCAATCTTGAGAAACTCATACATTCTCTGTTCACTGTTTCCCAGTCTTAGAGAAGTAGATTTCTTTCTGCGAAACTGCTGTTTTCACAATGCTAAGTACTCCCAACTCTATCAACAATGTAGGTTTTACCACTTTTCTAAGTCTCTCTTATTTTCTTGTACTTATACTTGGAATTCTCTGTGTAAACTTCTGTAACTTCTCTCGGTAGATGAATCACTGTGGACTTTCTCTTGTTTCTATCTGTTACCAATCTTGAGAAACTCATACATTCTCTGTTTACTGTTTCGCGGTCTTAGAGAAGTAGATTTCTTTGTGGGAAAGTGCTTTTTTCACAGTGCTAAGTACTCCCAACTCTATCAACAATGGAGTTTTTAATAGTTTTCTAAGTCTCTCTTATTTGCTTGTACTTATACTTGGAATTCTCTGTGTAAACCTCTGTAACTTCTCTAGATAGATGAATCACTGTGGACTTTCCCTTGTTTCTATCTGTTAACAATCTTGAGAAACTCATACATTCTCTGTTCACTGATTCCCGGTCTTAGAGAAGCAGATTTTTTTCTGCGAAAGTCCTGTTTTCACAGTGCTAAGTACTCCCAACTCTATCAACGATGTAGGTTTTACCAGTTTTCTAAGTCTCTCTTATTTTGTTGAAGTTACACTTGGATTTCTCTGTGTAAACCTCTGTAACTTCTCTCGGTAGATGAATCACTGTGGGCTTTCTCTTGTTTCTATCTGTTACCAATCTTGAGAAACTCATACATTCTCTGTTCACTGTTTCGCGGTCTTAGAGAAGTAGATCTCTTTGAGCGAAAGTGCTGTTTTCACAGTGCTAAGTACTCCCAACTCTATCAACAATGTAGGTTTTACCAGTTTTCTAAGTCTCACTTATTTTCTTGGAGTTACACTTGGATTTCTCTGTGTAAACTTCTGGAACTTCTCTAAGTAGATGAATCACTGTGTACTTTCTCTTGTTTCTATCTGTTACCAATCTTGAGAAACTCATACATTCTCTGTTCACTGTTTCCCGGTCTTAGAGAAGTAGATTTCTTTGTGCGAAAGTGCTGTTTTCACAGTGCTAAGTACTCCCAACTCTATCAACAATGTAGGTTTTACCAGTTTTCTAAGTCTCTCTTATTTGCCTGTACTTATACTTGGAATTCTCTGTGTAAACCTCTGTAACTTCTCTCGGTAGATGAATCACTGTGGACTTTCTCTTGTTTCTATCTGTTACCAATCTTGAGAAACTCATACATTCTCTGTTCACTGTTTCCCAGTCTTAGAGAAGTAGATTTCTTTCTGCGAAAGTGCTGTTTTCACAATGCTAAGTACTCCCAACTCTATCAACAATGTAGGTTTTACCAGTTTTCTAAGTCTCTCTTATTTGCTTGTACTTATACTTGTAATTCTCTGTGTAAACCTCTGTAACTTTTCTAGGTAGATGAATCACTGTGTACTTTCTCTTGTTTCTATCTGTTACCAATCTTGAGAAACTGATACATTCTCTGTTCACTGTTTCGCGGTCTTAGAGCAGTAGATTTCTTTGTGCGAAAGTGCTGTTTTCACAGTGATAAGTACTCCCAACTCTATCAACAATGTAGGTTTTAATAGTTTTCTAAGTCTCTCTTATTTGCTTGTACTTATACTTGGAATTCTCTGTGTAAACCTCTGTAACTTCTCTAGGTAGATGAATCACTGTTGACTTTCTCTTGTTTCTATCTGTTACCAATCTTGAGAAACTCATACATTCTCTGTTCAATGTTTCCCAGTCTTAGAGAAGTAGATTTCTTTCTGAGAAAGTGCTGTTTTCACAGTGGTAAGTACTCCCAACTCTATCAACAATGTAGGTTTTACCAGTTTTCTAAGTCTCTCTTATTTTCTTGTACTTATACTTGGAATTCTCTGTGTAAACCTCTGTAACTTTTCTAGGTAGATGAATCCCTGTGTACTTTCTCTTGTTTGTATCTGTTACCAATCTTGAGAAACTCCTACATTCTCTGTTCACTGTTTCCCAGTTTTAGAGAAGTAGATTTCTTTCTGCGAAAGTGCTGTTTCCACAGTACTAAGTCCTCCCAACTCTATCAACAATGTAGGTTTTACGAGTTTTCTAAGTCTCTCTTATTTTCTTGTACTTATACATGGAATTCTCTGTGTAAACTTCTGTAACTTCTCTAGGTAGATGAATCACTGTGTACTTTCTTTTGTTTCTATCTGTTACCAATCTTGAGAAACTCATACATTCTCTGTTCACTGTTTCCCAGTCTTAGAGAAGTAGATTTCTTTCTGCGAAACTGCTGTTTTCACAATGCTAAGTACTCCCAACTCTATCAACAATGTAGGTTTTACCAGTTTTCTAAGTCTCTCTTATTTTGTTGAAGTTACACTTGGATTTCTCTGTGTAAACCTCTGTAACTTCTCTAGGTAGATGAATCACTGTGTACTTTCTCTTGTTTCTATCTGGTACCAATCTTGAGAAACTCATACATTCTCCGTTCACAGTTTCCCGGTCTTAGACAAGTAGATTTCTTTGTGCGAAAGGGCTGTTTTCACAGTGCTAAGTACTCCCAACTCTATCAACAATGTAGTTTCTACCGGTTTTCTAAGGCTCTCTAATTTTCATGAAGTTACACTTGGATTTCTCTGTGTAAACATCTGTAACGTCTCTAGGTAGATGAATCACTGTGTACTTTCTCTTGTTTCCATCTGTTACCAATCTTGAGAAACTCATACATTCTCTGTTCACTGTTTCCCGGTCTTAGAGAAGTAGATTTCTTTCTGCGAAAGTGCTGTTTTCACAGTGCTAAGTACTCCCAACTCTATCAACAATGTAGGTTTTACCAGTTTTTCTAAGTCTCTCTCATTTTCTTGTACTTATACTTGGAATTCTCTGTGTAAACCTCTGTAACTTCTCTCGGAAGATGAATCACTGTGGACTTTCTCTTGTTTCTATCTGTTACCAATCTTGAGAAACTCACACATTCTCTGTTCACTGTTTCTCAGTCTTATAGAAGCAGATTTCTTTCTGCGAAAGTGCTATTTTCACAGTGCTAAGTACTCCCAACTCTATCCACAATGTAGGTTTTACCAGTTTTCTAAGTCTCTCTTATTTTCTTGTACTTATACATGGAATTCTCTGTGTAAACTTCTGTAACTTCTCTAGGTAGATGAATCACTGTGTACTTTCTTTTGTTTCTATCTGTTACCAATCTTGAGAAACTCATACATTCTCTGTTCACTGTTTCCCAGTCTTAGAGAAGTAGATTTCTTTCTGCGAAAGTGCTGTTTTCACAATGCTGAGTACTCCCAACTCTATCAACAATGTAGGTTTTACCAGTTTTCTAAGTCTCTCTTATTTTCTTGTACTTATACTTGGAATTCTCTGTGTAGACTTCTGTAACCTTTCTATGTAGATGAATCACTGCGGACTTTCTCTTCTTTCTATCTGTAACCAATCTTGAGAAACTCATACATTCTCTGTTCACTGTTTCACGGACTTAGAGAACTAAATTTCTTTCGGCGAAAGTGTTGTTTTCACAGTGCTAAGTACTCCCAACTCTATCAACAATGTAGGTTTTACCAGTTTTCTAAGTCTCTCTTATTTTCTTGTACTTATACTTGGAATTCTCTGTGTAAACCTCTGTAACTTTTCTAGGTAGATGAATCACTGTGTACTTTCTCTTCTTTCTATCTGCTACCAATCTTGAGAAACTCACACATTCTCTGTTCACTGTTTCCCAGTCTTAGAGAAGTAGATTTGTTTCTGCGAAAGTGCTGTTTTCACAGTGCTAAGTACTCCGAAATCTATCCACAATGTAGGTTTTACCAGTTTTCTAAGTCTCTCTTATTTTCTTCTACTTATACATGGAATTCTCTGTGTAAACTTCTGTAACTTCTCTAGGTAGATGAATCACTGTGTACTTTCTTTTGTTTCTATCTGTTACCAATCTTGAGAAACTCATACATTCTCTGTTCACTGTTTCCCAGTCTTAGAGAAGTAGATTTCTTTCTGCGAAACTGCTGTTTTCACAATGCTAAGTATTCCCAACTCTATCAACAATGTAGGTTTTACCAGTTTTCTAAGTCTCTCTCATTTTCTTGTACTTATACTTGGAATTCTCTGTGTAAACCGCTGTAACTTCTCTAGGTAGATGAATCACTGTGGACTTTCTCTTGTTTCTATCTGTTACCAATCTTGAGAAACTCATACATTCTCTGTTTACTGTTTCGCGGTCTTAGAGAAGTAGATTTCTTTGTGGGAAAGTGCTGTTTTCACAGTGCTAAGTACTCCCAACTCTATCAACAATGGAGTTTTTAATAGTTTTATAAGTCTCTCATATTTGCTTGTACTTATACTTGAATTCTCTGTGTAAACCTCTGTAACTTCTCTAGATAGATGAATCACTGTGGACTTTCCCTCGTTTCTATCTGTTACCAATCTTGAGAAACTCATACATTCTCTGTTCACTGATTCCCGGTCTTAGAGAAGCAGATTTCTTTCTGCGAAAGTCCTGTTTTCACAGTGCTAAGTACTCCCAACTCTATCAACAATGTAGGTTTTACCAGTTTTCTAAGTCTCTCTTATTTTGTTGAAGTTACACTTGGATTTCTCTGTGTAAACCTCTGTAACTTCTCTAGGTAGATGAATCACTGTGTACTTTCTCTTGTTTCTATCTGGTACCAATCTTGAGAAACTCATACATTCTCCGTTCACAGTTTCCCGGTCTTAGACAAGTAGATTTCTTTGTGCGAAAGTGCTGTTTTCACAGTGCTAAGTACTCCCAACTCTATCAACAATGTAGTTTCTACCGGTTTTCTAAGTCTCTCTAATTTTCATGAAGTTACACTTGGATTTCTCTGTGTAAACATCTGTAACGTCTCTAGGTAGATGAATCACTGTTGTCTTTCTCTTGTTTCCTTCTGTTACCAATCTTGAGAAACTCATACATTCTCTGTTCAATGTTTCCCGGTCTTAGAGAAGTAGATTTCTTTATGCGAAATTGCTGTTTTCACAGTGCTAAGTACTCCCAACTCTATCAGCAATGTAGGTTTTACCAGTTTTCTAAGTCTCTCTCATTTTCTTGTACTTATACTTGGAATTCTCTGTGTAAACCTCTGTAACTTCTCTCGGTAGATGAATCACTGTGGACTTTCTCTTGTTTCTATGTGTTACCAATCTTGAGAAACTCCTACATTCTCTGTTCACTGTTTCGCGGTCTTAGAGAAGTAGATCTCTTTGTGCGAAAGTGCTGTTTTCACAGTGCTAAGTACTCCCAACTCTATCAACAATGTAGGTTTTACCAGTTTTCTAAGTCTCACTTATTTTCTTGGAGTTACACTTGGATTTCTCTGTGTAAACTTCTGGAACTTTTCTAAGTAGATGAATCAGTGTGTACTTTCTCTTGTTTCTATCTGTTACCAATCTTGAGAAACTCCTACATTCTCTGTTCACTGTTTCCCAGTCTTAGAGAAGTAGATTTGTTTCTGCGAAAGTGCTGTTTTCACAGTGCTAAGTACTCCCAACTCTATCCACAATGTAGGTTTTACCAGTTTTCTAAGTCTCTCTTATTTTCTTGTACTTATACTTGGAATTCTCTGTGTAAACCTCTGTAACTTTTCTAGGTAGATGAATCACTGTGTACTTTCTCTTGTTTCTATCTGTTACCAATCTTGAGAAACTCATACATTCTCTGTTCACTGTTTCGCGGTCTTAGAGAAGTAGATTCTTTGTGCGAAAGTGCTGTTTTCACAGTGCTAAGTACTCCCAACTCTATCAACAATGTAGTTTTTAATAGTTTTCTAAGTCTCTCTTATTTGCTTGTACTTATACTTGGAATTCTCTGTGTAAACCTCTGTAACTTCTCTAGGTAGATGAATCACTGTGTACTTTCTCTTGTTTCTATCTGTTACCAATCTTGAGAAAGTCATACATTCTCCGTTCACTGTTTCCCAGTCTCAGAGAAGTAGATTTCTTTCTGCGAAAGTGCTGTTTTCACAGTGTTAAGTACTCCCAACTCTATCAACAATGTAGGTTTGAACAGTTTTCTAAATCTCTCTTATTTTCTTGTACTTATACTTGGAATTCTCTGTGTAAACCTCTGTAACTTCTCTTGGTAGATGAATCACTGTGGACTTTCTCTGGTTTCTATCTGTTACCAATCTTGAGAAACTCATACATTCTCTGTTTACTGTTTCGCGGTCTTAGAGAAGTAGATTTCTTTGTGGGATAGTGCTGTTTTCACAGTGCTAAGTACTCCAAACTCTATCAACAATGGAGTTTTTAGTAGTTTTCTAAGTCTCTCTTATTTGCTTGTACTTATACTTGGAATTCTCTGTGTAAACCTCTGTAACTTCTCTAGGTAGATGAATCACTGTGTACTTTCTCTTGTTTCTATCTGTTACCAGTCTTGAGAAACTCATACATTCTCTGTTCACTGTTTCCCGGTCTTAGAGAAGTAGATTTCTTGGTTCGAAAGTGCTGTTTTCACAGTGCTA
The DNA here is from genome assembly GCA_028571685.1 of Heterohyrax brucei. Taxonomy (NCBI): domain Eukaryota; kingdom Metazoa; phylum Chordata; class Mammalia; order Hyracoidea; family Procaviidae; genus Heterohyrax; species Heterohyrax brucei. The sequence continues at coordinate 21,580,290 of CM053144.1, read as the reverse complement.
AGTATCCCCAACTCTATCAACAATGTAGGTTTTACCAGTTTTCTAAGTCTCTCTTATTTTCTTGGAGTTACACTTGGATTTCTCTGTGTAAACCTCTGGAAGTTCTCTAAGTAGATGAATCACTGTTGACTTTCACTTGTTTCTATCTGTTACCAATCTTGAGAAACTCATACATTCTCTGTTTACTGTTTCGCGGTCTTAGAGAAGTAGATTTCTTTGTGGGAAAGTGCTGTTTTCACAGTGCTAAGTACTCCCAACTCTATCAACAATGGAGTTTTTAATAGTTTTATAAGTCTCTCATATTTGCTTGTACTTATACGTGGAATTCTCTGTGTAAACCTCTGTAACTTCTCTAGATAGATGAATCACTGTGGACTTTCCCTCGTTTCTATCTGTTACCAATCTTGAGAAACTCATACATTCTCTGTTCACTGATTCCCGGTCTTAGAGAAGCAGATTTCTTTCTGCGAAAGTCCTGTTTTCACAGTGCTAAGTACTCCCAACTCTATCAACAATGTAGGTTTTACCAGTTTTCTAAGTCTCTCTTATTTTGTTGAAGTTACACTTGGATTTCTCTGTGTAAACCTCTGTAACTTCTCTAGGTAGATGAATCACTGTGTACTTTCTCTTGTTTCTATCTGGTACCAATCTTGAGAAACTCATACATTCTCCGTTCACAGTTTCCCGGTCTTAGACAAGTAGATTTCTTTGTGCGAAAGTGCTGTTTTCACAGTGCTAAGTACTCCCAACTCTATCAACAATGTAGTTTCTACCGGTTTTCTAAGTCTCTCTAATTTTCATGAAGTTACACTTGGATTTCTCTGTGTAAACATCTGTAACGTCTCTAGGTAGATGAATCACTGTTGTCTTTCTCTTGTTTCCTTCTGTTACCAATCTTGAGAAACTCATACATTCTCTGTTCAATGTTTCCCGGTCTTAGAGAAGTAGATTTCTTTATGCGAAATTGCTGTTTTCACAGTGCTAAGTACTCCCAACTCTATCAGCAATGTAGGTTTTACCAGTTTTCTAAGTCTCTCTCATTTTCTTGTACTTATACTTGGAATTCTCTGTGTAAACCTCTGTAACTTCTCTCGGTAGATGAATCACTGTGGACTTTCTCTTGTTTCTATGTGTTACCAATCTTGAGAAACTCCTACATTCTCTGTTCACTGTTTCGCGGTCTTAGAGAAGTAGATCTCTTTGTGCGAAAGTGCTGTTTTCACAGTGCTAAGTACTCCCAACTCTATCAACAATGTAGGTTTTACCAGTTTTCTAAGTCTCACTTATTTTCTTGGAGTTACACTTGGATTTCTCTGTGTAAACTTCTGGAACTTTTCTAAGTAGATGAATCAGTGTGTACTTTCTCTTGTTTCTATCTGTTACCAATCTTGAGAAACTCCTACATTCTCTGTTCACTGTTTCCCAGTCTTAGAGAAGTAGATTTGTTTCTGCGAAAGTGCTGTTTTCACAGTGCTAAGTACTCCCAACTCTATCCACAATGTAGGTTTTACCAGTTTTCTAAGTCTCTCTTATTTTCTTGTACTTATACTTGGAATTCTCTGTGTAAACCTCTGTAACTTTTCTAGGTAGATGAATCACTGTGTACTTTCTCTTGTTTCTATCTGTTACCAATCTTGAGAAACTCATACATTCTCTGTTCACTGTTTCGCGGTCTTAGAGAAGTAGATTCTTTGTGCGAAAGTGCTGTTTTCACAGTGCTAAGTACTCCCAACTCTATCAACAATGTAGTTTTTAATAGTTTTCTAAGTCTCTCTTATTTGCTTGTACTTATACTTGGAATTCTCTGTGTAAACCTCTGTAACTTCTCTAGGTAGATGAATCACTGTGTACTTTCTCTTGTTTCTATCTGTTACCAATCTTGAGAAAGTCATACATTCTCCGTTCACTGTTTCCCAGTCTCAGAGAAGTAGATTTCTTTCTGCGAAAGTGCTGTTTTCACAGTGTTAAGTACTCCCAACTCTATCAACAATGTAGGTTTGAACAGTTTTCTAAATCTCTCTTATTTTCTTGTACTTATACTTGGAATTCTCTGTGTAAACCTCTGTAACTTCTCTTGGTAGATGAATCACTGTGGACTTTCTCTGGTTTCTATCTGTTACCAATCTTGAGAAACTCATACATTCTCTGTTTACTGTTTCGCGGTCTTAGAGAAGTAGATTTCTTTGTGGGATAGTGCTGTTTTCACAGTGCTAAGTACTCCAAACTCTATCAACAATGGAGTTTTTAGTAGTTTTCTAAGTCTCTCTTATTTGCTTGTACTTATACTTGGAATTCTCTGTGTAAACCTCTGTAACTTCTCTAGGTAGATGAATCACTGTGTACTTTCTCTTGTTTCTATCTGTTACCAGTCTTGAGAAACTCATACATTCTCTGTTCACTGTTTCCCGGTCTTAGAGAAGTAGATTTCTTGGTTCGAAAGTGCTGTTTTCACAGTGCTAAGTATCCCCAACTCTATCAACAATGTAGGTTTTACCAGTTTTCTAAGTCTCTCTTATTTTCTTGGAGTTACACTTGGATTTCTCTGTGTAAACCTCTGGAAGTTCTCTAAGTAGATGAATCACTGTTGACTTTCACTTGTTTCTATCTGTTACCAATCTTGAGAAACTCATACATTCTCTGTTCAATGTTTCCCAGTCTTAGAGAAGTAGATTTCTTTGTGCGAAAGTGCTGTTTTCACAGTGCTAAGTACTCCCAACTCTATCAACAATGTAGGTTTTACCAGTTTTCTAAGTCTCTCTTATTTTCTTGTACTTATACGTGGAATTCTCTGTGTAAACCTCTGTAACTTTTCTAGGTAGATGAATCCCTGTGTACTTTCTCTTGTTTCTATCTGTTACCAATCTTGAGAAACTCCTACATTCTCTGTTCACTGTTTCCCAGTCTTAGACAAGTAGATTTCTTTCTGCGAAAGTGCTGTTTTCACAGTACTAAGTACTCCCAACTCTATCAACAATGTAGGTTTTACCAGTTTTCTAAGTCTCTCATATTTTCTTGTACTTATACTTGGAATTCTCTGTGTAAACCTCTGTAACTTTTCTATGTAGATGAATCACTGCGTACTTTCTCTTCTTTGTATCTGTTACCAATCTAGAGAAACTCATACATTCTCTGTTCACTGTTTCCCAGTTTTAGAGAAGTAGATTTCTTTCGGAGAAAGTGCTGTTTTCACAGTGGTAAGTACTACCAACTCTATCCACAATGTAGGTTTTACCAGTTTTCTAAGTCTCTCATATTTTCTTGTACTTATACTTGGAATTCTCTGTGTAAACCTCTGTAACTTTTCTATGTAGATGAATCACTGCGTACTTTCTCTTCTTTGTATCTGTTACCAATCTAGAGAAACTCATACATTCTCTGTTCACTGTTTCCCAGTCTTAGAGAAGTTGATTTCTTTCTGTGAAAGTGCTGTTTTCACAGTGCTAAGTACTCCCAATTCTATCAACAATGTAGGCTTTACCAGTTTTCTAAGTCTCTCTTATTTTCTTGTACTTATACTTGGAATTCTCTGTGTAAACCTCTGTAACTTCTCTCGGTAGATGAATCACTGTGGACTTTCTCTTGTTTCTATCTGTTACCAATCTTGAGAAACTCTTACATTCTCTGTTTACTGTTTCGCGGTCTTAGAGAAGTAGATTTCTTTGTGGGAAAGTGCTGTTTTCACAGTGCTAAGTACTCCCAACTCTATCAACAATGGAGTTTTTAATAGTTTTATAAGTCTCTCTTATTTGCTTGTACTTATACTTGGAATTCTCTGTGTAAACCTCTGTAACTTCTCTAGATAGATGAATCACTGTGGACTTTCCCTCGTTTCTATCTGTTACCAATCTTGAGAAACTCGTACATTCTCTGTTCACTGATTCCCGGTCTTAGAGAAGCAGATTTCTTTCTGCAAAAGTCCTGTTTTCACAGTGCTAAGTACTCCCAACTCTATCAACAATGTAGGTTTTACCAGTTTTCTAAGTCTCTCTTATTTTGTTGAAGTTACACTTGGATTTCTCTGTGTAAACCTCTGTAACTTCTCTAGGTAGATGAATCACTGTGTACTTTCTCTTGTTTCTATCTGTTACCAATCTTGAGAAACTCATACATTCTCCGTTCACAGTTTCCCGGTCTTAGACAAGTAGATTTCTTTGTGCGAAAGTGCTGTTTTCACAGTGTTAAGTACTCCCAACTCTATCAACAATGTAGTTTCTACCGGTTTTCTAAGTCTCTCTAATTTTCATGAAGTTACACTTGGATTTCTCTGTGTAAACATCTGTAACGTCTCTAGGTAGATGAATCACTGTGTACTTTCTCTTGTTTCCATCTGTTACCAATCTTGAGAAACTCATACATTCTCTGTTCACTGTTTCCCGGTCTTAGAGAAGTAGATTTCTTTCTGCGAAAGTGCTGTTTTCACAGTGCTAAGTACTCCCAACTCTATCAACAATGTAGGTTTTACCAGTTTTCTAAGTCTCTCTCATTTTCTTGTACTTATACTTGGAATTCTCTGTGTAAACCTCTGTAACTTCTCTCGGTAGATGAATCACTGTGGACTTTCTCTTGTTTCTATCTGTTACCAATCTTGAGAAACTCACACATTCTCTGTTCACTGTTTCTCAGTCTTATAGAAGCAGATTTCTTTCTGCGAAAGTGCTGTTTTCACAGTGCTAAGTACTCCCAACACTATGCACAATGTAGGTTTTAACACTTTTCTAAGTCTCTCTTATTTTCTTGGAGTTACACTTGGATTTCTCTGTGTAAACCTCTGGAACTTCTCTAAGTAGATGAATCACTGTGTACTTTCTCTTGTTTCTATCTGTTACCAATCTTGAGAAACTCATCCATTCTCTGTTCACTGTTTCGCGGTCTTAGAGAAGTAGATTTCTTTGTGCGAAAGTGGTGTTTTCACAGTGCTAAGTACTCCCAACTCTATCAACAATGTAGGTTTTACCAGTTTTCTAAGTCTCTCTTATTTTCTTGTACTTATACTTGGAATTCTATGTGTAAACCGGTGTAACTTCTCTAGGTAGATGAATCACTGTGGACTTTCTCTTGTTTCTATCTGTTACCAATCTTGAGAAACTCATACATTCTCTGTTTACTGTTTCGCGGTCTTAGAGAAGTAGATTTCTTTGTGGGAAAGTGCTGTTTTCACAGTACTAAGTACTCCCAACTCTATCAACAATGGAGTTTTTAATAGTTTTATAAGTCTCTCTTATTTGCTTGTACTTATACTTGGAATTCTCTGTGTAAACCTCTGTAACTTCTCTAGATAGATGAATCACTGTGGACTTTCCCTCGTTTCTATCTGTTACCAATCTTGAGAAACTCATACATTCTCTGTTCACTGATTCCCGGTCTTAGAGAAGCAGATTTCTTTCTGCGAAAGTCCTGTTTTCACAGTGCTAAGTACTCCCAACTCTATCAACAATGTAGGTTTTACCAGTTTTCTAAGTCTCTCTTATTTTGTTGAAGTTACACTTGGATTTCTCTGTGTAAACCTCTGTAACTTCTCTAGGTAGATGAATCACTGTGTACTTTCTCTTGTTTCTATCTGGTACCAATCTTGAGAAACTCATACATTCTCCGTTCACAGTTTCCCGGTCTTAGACAAGTAGATTTCTTTGTGCGAAAGTGCTGTTTTCACAGTGCGAAGTACTCCCAACTCTATCAACAATGTAGTTTCTACCGGTTTTCTAAGTCTCTCTAATTTTCATGAAGTTACACTTGGATTTCTCTGTGTAAACATCTGTAACGTCTCTAGGTAGATGAATCACTGTGTACTTTCTCTTGTTTCCATCTGTTACCAATCTTGAGAAACTCATACATTCTCTGTTCAATGTTTCCCGGTCTTAGAGAAGTAGATTTCTTTATGCGAAATTGCTGTTTTCACAGTGCTAAGTACTCCCAACTCTATCAACAATGTAGGTTTTACCAGTTTTCTAAGTCTCTCTCATTTTCTTGTACTTATACTTGGAATTCTCTGTGTAAACCTCTGTAACTTCTCTCGGTAGATGAATCACTGTGGACTTTCTCTTGTTTCTATCTGTTACCAATCTTGAGAAACTCCTACATTCTCTGTTCACTGTTTCGCGGTCTTAGAGAAGTAGATCTCTTTGTGCGAAAGTGCTGTTTTCACAGTGCTAAGTACTCCCAACTCTATCAACAATGTAGGTTTTACCAGTTTTCTAAGTCTCACTTATTTTCTTGGAGTTACACTTGGATTTCTCTGTGTAAACTTCTGGAACTTTTCTAAGTAGATGAATCAGTGTGTACTTTCTCTTGTTTCTATCTGTTACCAATCTTGAGAAACTCATACATTCTCTGTTCACTGTTTCCAGGTCTTAGAGAAGTAGATTTGTTTGTGCGAAAGTGCTGTTTTCACAGTGCTAAGTACTCCCAACTCTATCAACAATGTAGGTTTTACCAGTTTTCTAAGTCTCTCTTATTTGCTTGTACTTATACTTGGAATTCTCTGTGTAAACCTCTGTAACTTCTCTCGGTAGATGAATCACTGTGGACTTTCTCTTGTTTCTATCTGTTACCAATCTTGAGAAACTCATACATTCTCTGTTCACTGTTTCCCAGTCTTAGAGAAGTAGATTTCTTTCTGCGAAAGTGCTGTTTTCACAATGCTAAGTACTCCCAACTCTATCAACAATGTAGGTTTTACCAGTTTTCTAAGTCTCTTTTATTTGCTTGTACTTATACTTGGAATTCTCTGTGTAAACCTCTGTAACTTTTCTAAGTAGATGAATCACTGTGTACTTTCTCTTGTTTCTATCTGTTACCAATCTTGAGAAACTCATACATTCTCTGTTCACTGTTTCGCGGTCTTAGAGCAGTAGATTTCTTTGTGCGAAAGTGCTGTTTTCACAGTGATAAGTACTCCCAACTCTATCAACAATGTAGGTTTTAATAGTTTTCTAAGTCTCTCTTATTTGCTTGTACTTATACTTGGAATTCTCTGTGTAAACCTCTGTAACTTCTCTAGGTAGATGAATCACTGTGTACTTTCTCTTGTTTCTATCTGTTACCAATCTTGAGAAACTCATACATTCTCTGTTTACTGTTTCCCTGTCTTAGAGAAGTAGATTTCTTTCTGCGAAAGTGCTGTTTTCACAGTGCTAAGTACTCCCAACTCTATCAACAATGTAGGTTTTAACAGTTTTCTAAGTCTCTCTTATTTTCTTGTACTTATACTTGGAATTCTCTGTGTAAACCTCTGTAACTTCTCTCGGTAGATGAATCACTGTTGACTTTCTCTTGTTTCTATCTGTTACCAATCTTGAGAAACTCATACATTCTCTGTTCAATGTTTCCCAGTCTTAGAGAAGTAGATTTCTTTCTGAGAAAGTGCTGTTTTCACAGTGGTAAGTACTCCCAACTCTATCAACAATGTAGGTTTTACCAGTTTTCTAAGTCTCTCTTATTTTCTTGTACTTATACTTGGAATTCTCTGTGTAAACCTCTGTAACTTTTCTAGGTAGATGAATCCCTGTGTACTTTCTCTTGTTTGTATCTGTTACCAATCTTGAGAAACTCCTACATTCTCTGTTCACTGTTTCCCAGTTTTAGAGAAGTAGATTTCTTTCTGCGAAAGTGCTGTTTCCACAGTACTAAGTCCTCCCAACTCTATCAACAATGTAGGTTTTACCAGTTTTCTAAGTCTCTCTTATTTTCTTGTACTTATACATGGAATTCTCTGTGTAAACTTCTGTAACTTCTCTAGGTAGATGAATCACTGTGTACTTTCTTTTGTTTCTATCTGTTACCAATCTAGAGAAACTCATACATTCTCTGTTCACTGTTTCCCAGTCTTAGAGAAGTAGATTTCTTTCTGCGAAACTGCTGTTTTCACAATGCTAAGTACTCCCAACTCTATCAACAATGTAGGTTTTACCAGTTTTCTAAGTCTCTCTTATTTTGTTGAAGTTACACTTGGATTTCTATGTGTAAACTTCTGTAACTTCTCTAGGTAGATGAATCACTGTGTACTTTCTCTTGTTTCTATCTGGTACCAATATTGAGAAACTCATACATTCTCCGTTCACAGTTTCCCGGTCTTAGACAAGTAGATTTCTTTGTGCGAAAGGGCAGTTTTCACAGTGCTAAGTACTCCCAACTCTATCAACAATGTAGTTTCTACCGGTTTTCTAAGGCTCTCTAATTTTCATGAAGTTACACTTGGATTTCTCTGTGTAAACATCTGTAACGTCTCTAGGTAGATGAATCACTGTGTACTTTCTCTTGTTTCCATCTGTTACCAGTCTTGAGAAACTCATACATTCTCTGTTCACTGTTTCCCGGTCTTAGAGAAGTAGATTTCTTTCTGCGAAAGTGCTGTTTTCACAGTGCTAAGTACTCCCAACTCTATCAACAATGTAGGTTTTACCAGTTTTCTAAGTCTCTCTCATTTTCTTGTACTTATACTTGGAATTCTCTGTGTAAACCTCTGTAACTTCTCTCGGAAGATGAATCACTGTGGACTTTCTCTTGTTTCTATCTGTTACCAATCTTGAGAAACTCACACATTCTCTGTTCACTGTTTCTCAGTCTTATAGAAGCAGATTTCTTTCTGCGAAAGTGCTGTTTTCACAGTGCTAAGTACTCCCAACTCTATCCACAATGTAGGTTTTACCAGTTTTCTAAGTCTCTCTTATTTTCTTGTACTTATACATGGAATTCTCTGTGTAAACTTCTGTAACTTCTCTAGGTAGATGAATCACTGTGTACTTTCTTTTGTTTCTATCTGTTACCAATCTTGAGAAACTCATACATTCTCTGTTCACTGTTTCCCAGTCTTAGAGAAGTAGATTTCTTTCTGCGAAAGTGCTGTTTTCACAATGCTAAGTACTCCCAACTCTATCAACAATGTAGGTTTTACCAGTTTTCTAAGTCTCTCTTATTTTCTTGTACTTATACTTGGAATTCTCTGTGTAGACTTCTGTAACCTTTCTATGTAGATGAATCACTGCGTACTTTCTCTTCTTTCTATCTGTAACCAATCTTGAGAAACTCATACATTCTCTGTTCACTGTTTCACGGACTTAGAGAACTAAATTTCTTTCGGTGAAAGTGCTGTTTTCACAGTGCTAAGTACTCCCAACTCTATCAACAATGTAGGTTTTACCAGTTTTCTAAGTCTCTCTTATTTTCTTGTACTTATACTTGGAATTCTCTGTGTCAACCTCTGTAACTTTTCTAGGTAGATGAATCACTGTGTACTTTCTCTTCTTTCTATCTGCTACCAATCTTGAGAAACTCACACATTCTCTGTTCACTGTTTAGCAGTCTTAGAGAAGTAGATTTGTTTCTGCGAAAGTGCTGTTTTCACAGTGCTAAGTACTCCGAAATCTATCCACAATGTAGGTTTTACCAGTTTTCTAAGTCTCTCTTATTTTCTTGTACTTATACATGGAATTCTCTGTGTAAACTTCTGTAACTTCTCTAGGTAGATGAATCACTGTGTACTTTCTTTTGTTTCTATCTGTTACCAATCTTGAGAAACTCATACATTCTCTGTTCACTGTTTCCCAGTCTTAGAGAAGTAGATTTCTTTCTGCGAAACTGCTGTTTTCACAATGCTAAGTACTCCCAACTCTATCAACAATGTAGGTTTTACCAGTTTTCTAAGTCTCTCTTATTTTCTTGTACTTATACTTGGAATTCTCTGTGTAAACCGGTGTAACTTCTCTAGGTAGATGAATCACTGTGGACTTTCTCTTGTTTCTATCTGTTACCAATCTTGAGAAACTCATACATTCTCTGTTTACTGTTTCGCGGTCTTAGAGAAGTAGATTTCTTTGTGGGAAAGTGCTGTTTTCACAGTACTAAGTACTCCCAACTCTATCAACAATGGAGTTTTTAATAGTTTTATAAGTCTCTCTTATTTGCTTGTACTTATACTTGGAATTCTCTGTGTAAACCTCTGTAACTTCTCTAGATAGATGAATCACTGTGGACTTTCCCTCGTTTCTATCTGTTACCAATCTTGAGAAACTCATACATTCTCTGTTCCCTGATTCCCGGTCTTAGAGAAGCAGATTTCTTTCTGCGAAAGTCCTGTTTTCACAGTGCTAAGTACTCCCAACTCTATCAACAATGTAGGTTTTACCAGTTTTCTAAGTCTCTCTTATTTTGTTGAAGTTACACTTGGATTTCTCTGTGTAAACCTCTGTAACTTCTCTAGGTAGATGAATCACTGTGTACTTTCTCTTGTTTCTATCTGGTACCAATCTTGAGAAACTCATACATTCTCCGTTCACAGTTTCCCGGTCTTAGACAAGTAGATTTCTTTGTGCGAAAGTGCTGTTTTCACAGTGCTAAGTACTCCCAACTCTATCAACAATGTAGTTTCTACCGGTTTTCTAAGTCTCTCTAATTTTCATGAAGTTACACTTGGATTTCTCTGTGTAAACATCTGTAACGTCTCTAAGTAGATGAATCACTGTGCACTTTCTCTTGTTTCCATCTGTTACCAATCTTGAGAAACTCATACATTCTCTGTTCAATGTTTCCCGGTCTTAGAGAAGTAGATTTCTTTATGCGAAATTGCTGTTTTCACAGTGCTAAGTACTCCCAACTCTATCAACAATGTAGGTTTTACCAGTTTTCTAAGTCTCTCTCATTTTCTTGTACTTATACTTGGAATTCTCTGTGTAAACCTCTGTAACTTCTCTCGGTAGATGAATCACTGTGGACTTTCTCTTGTTTCTATCTGTTACCAATCTTGAGAAACTCCTACATTCTCTGTTCACTGTTTGGCGGTCTTAGAGAAGTAGATCTCTTTGTGCGAAAGTGCTGTTTTCACAGTGCTAAGTACTTCCAACTCTATCAACAATGTAGGTTTTACCAGTTTTCTAAGTCTCACTTATTTTCTTGGAGTTACACTTGGATTTCTCTGTGTAAACTTCTGGAACTTTTCTAAGTAGATGAATCAGTGTGTACTTTCTCTTGTTTCTATCTGTTACCAATCTTGAGAAACTCATACATTCTCTGTTCACTGTTTCCCGGTCTTAGAGAAGTAGATTTGTTTGTGCGAAAGTGCTGTTTTCACAGTGCTAAGTACTCCCAACTCTATCAACAATGTAGGTTTTACCAGTTTTCTAAGTCTCTCTTATTTGCCTGTACTTATACTTGGAATTCTCTGTGTAAACCTCTGTAACTTCTCTCGGTAGATGAATCACTGTGGACTTTCTCTTGTTTCTATCTGTTACCAATCTTGAGAAACTCATACATTCTCTGTTCACTGTTTCCCAGTCTTAGAGAAGTAGATTTCTTTCTGCGAAAGTGCTGTTTTCACAATGCTAAGTACTCCCAACTCTATCAACAATGTAGGTTTTACCAGTTTTCTAAGTCTCTTTTATTTGCTTGTACTTATACTTGGAATTCTCTGTGTAAACCTCTGTAACTTTTCTAGGTAGATGAATCACTGTGTACTTTCTCTTGTTTCTATCTTTTACCAATCTTGAGAAACTGATACATTCTCTGTTCACTGTTTCGCGGTCTTAGAGAAGTATATTTCTTTGTGGGAAAGTGCTGTTTTCACAGTGATAAGTACTCCCAACTCTATCAACAATGTAGTTTTTAATAGTTTTCTAAGTCTCTCTTATTTGCTTGTACTTATACTTGGAATTCTCTGTGTAAACCTCTGTAACTTCCCTAGGTAGATGAATCACTGTGTACTTTCTCTTGTTTCTATCTGTTACCAATCTTGAGAAACCCATACATTCTCTGTTTACTGTTTCCCGGTCTTAGAGAAGTAGATTTCTTTCTGCGAAAGTGCTGTTTTCACAGTGCTAAGTACTCCCAACTCTATCAACAATGTAGGTTTTAACAGATTTCTAAGTCTCTCTTATTTTCTTGTACTTATACTTGGAATTCTCTGTGTAAACCTGTGTAACTTCTCTCGGTAGATGAATCACTGTGTACTTTCTCTTGTTTCTATCTGTTACCAATCTTGAGAAACTCATACATTCTCTGTTCACTGTTTCGCGGTCTTGGAGAAGTAGATTTCTTTGTGCGAAAGTGCTGTTTTCACAGTGCTAAGTACTCCCAACTCTATCAACAATGTAGTTTTTAATAGTTTTCTAAGTCTCTCTTATTTGCTTGTACTTATACTTGGAATTCTCTGTGTAAACCTCTGTAACTTCTCTAGGTAGATGAATCACTGTGTACTTTCTCTTGTTTCTATCTGTTACCAATCGTGAGAAAGTCATACATTCTCCGTTCACTGTTTCCCAGTCTCAGAGAAGTAGATTTCTTTCTGCGAAAGTGCTGTTTTCACAGTGTTAAGTACTCCCAACTCTCAACAATGTAGGTTTGAACAGTTTTCTAAATCTCTCTTATTTTCTTGTACTTATACTTGGAATTCTCTGTGTAAACCTCTGTAACTTCTCTTGGTAGATGAATCACTGTGGACTTTCTCTTGTTTCTATCTGTTACCAATCTTGAGAAACTCATACATTCTCTGTTTACTGTTTCGCGGTCTTAGAGAAGTAGATTTCTTTGTGGGATAGTGCTGTTTTCACAGTGCTAAGTACTCCAAACTCTATCAACAATGGAGTTTTTAATAGTTTTCTAAGTCTCTCTTATTTGCTTGTACTTATACTTGGAATTCTCTGTGTAAACCTCTGTAACTTCTCTAGGTAGATGAATCACTGTGTACTTTCTCTTGTTTCTATCTGTTACCAATCTTGAGAAACTCATACATTCTCTGTTCACTGTTTCCCGGTCTTAGAGAAGTAGATTTCTTGGTTCGAAAGTGCTGTTTTCACAGTGCTAAGTATTCCCAACTCTATCAACAATGTAGGTTTTACCAGTTTTCTAAGTCTCTCTTATTTTCTTGGAGTTACACTTGGATTTCTCTGTGTAAACCTCTGGAAGTTCTCTATGTAGATGAATCACTGTTGACTTTCTCTTGTTTCTATCTGTTACCAATCTTGAGAAACTCATACATTCTCTGTTCAATGTTTCCCAGTCTTAGAGAAGTAGATTTCTTTGTGCGAAAGTGCTGTTTTCACAGTGCTAAGTACTCCCAACTCTATCAACAATGTAGGTTTTACCAGTTTTCTAAGTCTCTCTTATTTTCTTGTACTTATACTTGGAATTCTCTGTGTAAACCTCTGTAACTTTTCTAGGTAGATGAATCCCTGTGTACTTTCTCTTGTTTCTATCTGTTACCAATCTTGAGAAACTCCTACATTCTCTGTTCACTGTTTCCCAGTCTTAGACAAGTAGATTTCTTTCTGCGAAAGTGCTGTTTTCACAGTACTAAGTACTCCCAACTCTATCAACAATGTAGGTTTTACCAGTTTTCTAAGTCTCTCTTATTTTCTTGTACTTATACTTGGAATTCTCTGTGTAAACCTCTGTAACTTCTCTAGGTAGATGAATCACTGTGTACTTTCTCTTGTTTCTATCTGTTACCAATCTTGAGAAACTCATACATTCTCTGTTCACTGTTTCCCGGTCTTAGAGAAGTAGATTTCTTGGTTCGAAAGTGCTGTTTTCACAGTGGTAAGTATTCCCAACTCTATCAACAATGTAGGTTTTACCAGTTTTCTAAGTCTCTCTTATTTTCTTGGAGTTACACTTGGATTTCTCTGTGTAAACCTCTGGAACTTCTCTAAGTAGATGAATCACTGTGTACTTTCTCTTGTTTCTATCTGTTACCAATCTTGAGAAACTCATCTATTCTCTATTCACTGTTTCGCGGTCTTAGAGAAGTAGATTTCTTTGTGCGAAAGTGGTGTTTTCACAGTGCTAAGTACTCCCAACTCTATCAACAATGTAGGTTTTACCAGTTTTCTAAGTCTCTCTTATTTTCTTGTACTTATACTTGGAATTCTCTGTGTAAACCTCTGTAACTTCTCTCGGTCGATGAATCACTGTGGACTTTCTTGTTTCTATCTGTTAGCAATCTTGAGAAACTCATACATTCTTTGTTCACTGTTTCGCGGTCTTAGAGAAGTAGATTTCTTTGTGGGAAAGTGCTGTTTTCACAGTGCTAAGTACTCCCAACTCTATCAACAATGGAGTTTTTAATAGTTTTATAAGTCTCTCTTATTTGCTTGTACTTATACTTGGAATTCTCTGTGTAAACCTCTGTAACTTCTCTAGATAGATGAATCACTGTGGACTTTCCCTCGTTTCTATCTGTTACCAATCTTGAGAAACTCATACATTCTCTGTTCACTGATTCCCGGTCTTAGAGAAGCAGATTTCTTTCTGCGAAAGTCCTGTTTTCACAGTGCTAAGTACTCCCAACTCTATCAACAATGTAGGTTTTACCAGTTTTCTAAGTCTCTCTTATTTTGTTGAAGTTACACTTGGATTTCTCTGTGTAAACCTCTGTAACTTCTCTAGGTAGATGAATCACTGTGTACTTTCTCTTGTTTCTATCTGGTACCAATCTTGAGAAACTCATACATTCTCCGTTCACAGTTTCCCGGTCTTAGACAAGTAGATTTCTTTGTGCGAAAGTGCTGTTTTCACAGTGCTAAGTACTCCCAACTCTATCAACAATGTAGTTTCTACCGGTTTTCTAAGTCTCTCTAATTTTCATGAAGTTACACTTGGATTTCTCTGTGTAAACATCTGTAACGTCTCTAGGTAGATGAATCACTGTGTACTTTCTCTTGTTTCCATCTGTTACCAATCTTGAGAAACTCATACATTCTCTGTTCACTGTTTCCCGGTCTCAGAGAAGTAGATTTCTTTGTGCGAAAGTGCTGTTTTCACAGTGCTAAGTACTCCCAACTCTATCAACAATGTAGGTTTTACCAGTTTTCTAAGTCTCTCTTATTTGCTTGTACTTATACTTGGAATTCTCTGTGTCAACCTCTGTAACTTCTCTCGGTAGATGAATCACTGTGGACTTTCTCTTGTTTCTATCTGTTACCAATCTTGAGAAACTCATACATTCTCTGTTCACTGTTTCCCAGTCTTAGAGAAGTAGATTTCTTTCTGCGAAAGTGCTGTTTTCACAATGCTAAGTACTCCCAACTCTATCAACAATGTAGGTTTTACCAGTTTTCTAAGCCTCTAATTTGCTTGTACTTATACTTGGAATTCTCTGTGTAAACCTCTGTAACTTTTCTAGGTAGATGAATCACTGTGTACTTTCTCTTGTTTCTATCTGTTACCAAGCTTGAGAAACTGATACATTCTCTGTTCACTGTTTCGCGGTCTTAGAGCAGTATATTTCTTTGTGCGAAAGTGCTGTTTTCACAGTGATAAGTACTCCCAACTCTATCAACAATGTAGTTTATAATAGTTTTCTAAGTCTCTCTTATTTGCTTGTACTTATACTTGGAATTCTCTGTGTAAACCTCTGTAACTTCTCTAGGTAGATGAATCACTGTGTACTTTCTCTTGTTTCTATCTGTTACCAATCTTGAGAAACTCATAAATTCTCTGTTTACTGTTTCCCGGTCTTAGAAAAGTAGATTTCTTTCTGCGAAAGTGCTGTTTTCACAGTGCTAAGTACTCCCAACTCTATCAACAATGTAGGTTTTAACAGTTTTCTAAGTCTCTCTTATTTTCTTGTACTTATACTTGGAATTCTCTGTGTAAACCTCTGTAACTTCTCTCGGTAGATGAATCACTGTTGACTTTCTCTTGTTTCTATCTGTTACCAATCTTGAGAAACTCATACATTCTCTGTTCAATGTTTCCCAGTCTTAGAGAAGTAGATTTCTTTGTGCGAAAGTGCTGTTTTCACAATGCTAAGTACTCCCAACTCTATCAACAATGTAGGTTTTACCAGTTTTCTAAGTCTCTCTAATTTTCTTGTACTTATACTTGGAATTCTCTGTGTAAACCTCTGTAACTTCTCTAGGTAGATGAATCACTGTGTACTTTCTTTTGTTTCTATCTGTTACCAATCTTGAGAAACTCATACATTCTCTGTTCACTGTTTCCCAGTCTTAGAGAAGTAGATTTCTTTCTGCGAAAGTGCTGTTTTCACAATGCTAAGTACTCCCAACTCTATCAACAATGTAGGTTTTACCAGTTTTCTAAGTCTCTCTTATTTTCTTGTACTTATACTTGGAATCCTCTGTGTAAACCTCTGTAACTTATCTAGGTAGATGAATCACTGTGTACTTTCTCTTGTTTCTATCTGTTACCAATCTTGAGAAACTCATACATTCTCTGTTGACTGTTTCGCGGTCTTAGAGAAGTAGATTTCTTTGTGCGAAAGTGCTGTTTTCACAGTGCTAAGTACTCCCAACTCTATCAACAATGTAGTTTTTAATAGTTTTCTAAGTCTCTCTTATTTGCTTGTACTTATACTTGGAATTCTCTGTGTACACCTCTGTAACTTCTCTAGGTAGATGAATCACTGTGTACTTTCTCTTGTTTCTATCTGTTACCAATCTTGAGAAAGTCATACATTCTCCGTTCACTGTTTCCCAGTCTTAGAGAAGTAGATTTCTTTCTGCGAAAGTGCTGTTTTCACAGTGTTAAGTACTCCCAACTCTATCAACAATGTAGGTTTGAACAGTTTTCTAAATCTCTCTTATTTTCTTGTACTTATACTTGGAATTCTCTGTGTAAACCTCTGTAACTTCTCTTGGTAGATGAATCACTGTGGACTTTCTCTTGTTTCTATCTGTTACCAATCTTGAGAAACTCATACATTCTCTGTTTACTGTTTCGCGGTCTTAGAGAAGTAGATTTCTTTGTGGGATAGTGCTGTTTTCACAGTGCTAAGTACTCCAAACGCTATCAACAATGGAGTTTTTAATAGTTTTCTAAGTCTCTCTTATTTGCTTGTACTTATACTTGGAATTCTCTGTGTAAACCTCTGTAACTTCTCTAGGTAGATGAATCACTGTGTACTTTCTCTTGTTTCTATCTGTTACCAATCTTGAGAAACTCATACATTCTCTGTTCACTGTTTCCCGGTCTTAGAGAAGTAGATTTCTTGGTTCGAAAGTGCTGTTTTCACAGTGCTAAGTATTCCCAACTCTATCAACAATGTAGGTTTTACCAGTTTTCTAAGTCTCTCTTATTTTCTTGGAGTTACACTTGGATTTCTCTGTGTAAACCTCTGGAACTTCTCTAAGTAGATGAATCACTGTGTACTTTCTCTTGTTTCTATCTGTTACCAATCTTGAGAAACTCATCCATTCTCTGTTCACTGTTTCGCGGTCTTAGAGAAGTAGATTTCTTTGTGCGAAAGTGGTGTTTTCACAGTGCTAAGTACTCCCAACTCTATCAACAATGTAGGTTTTACCAGTTTTCTAAGTCTCTCTTATTTTCTTGTACTTATACGTGGAATTCTCTGTGTAAACCTCTGTAACATCTCTCGGTAGATGAATCACTGTGGACTTTCTTGTTTCTATCTGTTAGCAATCTTGAGAAACTCATACATTCTTTGTTCACTGTTTCGCGGTCTTAGAGAAGTAGATTTCTTTGTGGGAAAGTGCTGTTTTCACAGTGCTAAGTACTTCCAACTCTATCAACAACGTAGGTTTTACGAGTTTTCTAAGTCTCTCTTATTTTCTTGTACTTATACTTGGAATTCTCTGTGTAAACCTCTGTAACTTCTCTACGTAGATGAATCACTGTGGACTTTCTCTTGTTTTTATCTGTTACCAATCTTGAGAAACTCATACATTCTCTGTTCACTGATTCCCGGTCTTAGAGAAGCAGATTTCTTTCTGCGAAAGTCCTGTTTTCACAGTGCTAAGTACTCCCAACTCTATCAACAATGTAGGTTTTACCAGTTTTCTAAGTCTCTCTTATTTTGTTGAAGTTACACTTGGTTTTCTCTGTGTAAACCTCTGTAACTTCTCTAGGTAGATGAATCACTGTGTACTTTCTCTTGTTTCTATCTGGTACCAATCTTGAGAAACTCATACATTCTCTGTTCACTGTTTCACGGACTTAGAGAACTAAATTTCTTTCGGCGAAAGTGCTGTTTTGACAGTGCTAAGTACTCCCAACTCTATCCACAATGTAGGTTTTACCAGTTTTTCTAAGTCTCTCTTATTTTATTGTACTTATACTTGGAATTCTCTGTGTAAACCTCTGTAACTTTTCTAGGTAGATGAATCACTGTGTACTTTCTCTTGTTTCTATCTGTTACCAATCTTGAGAAACACACATTCTCTGTTCACTGTTTCCCAGTCTTAGAGAAGTAGATTTGTTTCTGCGAAAGTGCTGTTTTCACAGTGCTAAGTACTCCGAACTCTATCCACAATGTAGGTTTTACCAGTTTTCTGAGTCTCTCTTATTTTCTTGTACTTATACATGGAATTCTCTGTGTAAACTTCTGTAACTTCTCTAGGTAGATGAATCACTGTGTACTTTCTTTTGTTTCTATCTGTTACCAATCTTGAGAAACTCATACATTCTCTGTTCACTGTTTCCCAGTCTTAGAGAAGTAGATTTCTTTCTGCGAAACTGCTGTTTTCACAATGCTAAGTACTCCCAACTCTATCAACAATGTAGGTTTTACCACTTTTCTAAGTCTCTCTTATTTTCTTGTACTTATACTTGGAATTCTCTGTGTAAACCTCTGTAACTTCTCTCGGTAGATGAATCACTGTGGACTTTCTCTTGTTTCTATCTGTTACCAATCTTGAGAAACTCATACATTCTCTGTTTACTGTTTCGCGGTCTTAGAGAAGTAGATTTCTTTGTGGGAAAGTGCTGTTTTCACAGTGCTAAGTACTCCCAACTCTATCAACAATGGAGTTTTTAATAGTTTTATAAGTCTCTCTTATTTGCTTGTACTTATACTTGGAATTCTCTGTGTAAACCTCTGTAACTTCTCTAGATAGATGAATCACTGTGGACTTTCCCTCGTTTCTATCTGTTACCAATATTGAGAAACTCATACATTCTCTGTTCACTGATTCCCGGTCTTAGAGAAGCAGATTGCTTTCTGCGAAAGTCCTGTTTTCACAGTGCTAAGTACTCCCAACTCTATCAACAATGTAGGTTTTACCAGTTTTCTAAGTCTCTCTTATTTTGTTGAAGTTACACTTGGATTTCTCTGTGTAAACCTCTGTAACTTCTCTAGGTAGATGAATCACTGTGTACTTTCTCTTGTTTCTATCTGGTACCAATCTTGAGAAACTCATACATTCTCCGTTCACAGTTTCCCGGTCTTAGACAAGTAGATTTCTTTGTGCGAAAGTGCTGTTTTCACAGTGCTAAGTACTCCCAACTCTATCAACAATGTAGTTTCTACCGGTTTTCTAAGTCTCTCTAATTTTCATGAAGTTACACTTGGATTTCTCTGTGTAAACATCTGTAACGTCTCTAGGTAGATGAATCACTGTGTACTATCTCTTGTTTCCATCTGTTACCAATCTTGAGAAACTCATACATTCTCTGTTCACTGTTTCGCGGTCTTAGAGCAGTATATTTCTTTGTGCGAAAGTGCTGTTTTCACAGTGATAAGTACTCCCAACTCTATCAACAATGTAGTTTTTAATAGTTTTCTAAGTCTCTCTTATTTGCTTGTACTTATACTTGGAATTCTCTGTGTAAACCTCTGTAACTTCTCTAGATAGATGAATCACTGTGTACTTTCTCTTGTTTCTATCTGTTACCAATCTTGAGAAACTCATACATTCTCTGTTTACTGTTTCCCGGTCTTAGAAAAGTAGATTTCTTTCTGCGAAAGTGCTGTTTTCACAGTGCTAAGTACTCCCAACTCTATCAACAATGTAGGTTTTAACAGTTTTCTAAGTCTCTCCTATTTTCTTGTACTTATACTTGGAATTCTCTGTGTAAACCTCTGTAACTTCTCTCGGTAGATGAATCACTGTTGACTTTCTCTTGTTTCTATCTGTTACCAATCTTGAGAAACTCATACATTCTCTGTTCACTGTTTCCCAGTCTTAGAGAAGTAGATTTCTTTCTGCGAAAGTGCTGTTTTCACAATGCTAAGTACTCCCAACTCTATCAACAATGTAGGTTTTACCAGTTTTCTAAGTCTCTCTTATTTTCTTGTACTTATACTTGGAATTCTCTGTGTAAACCTCTGTAACTTATCTAGGTAGATGAATCACTGTGTACTTTCTCTTGTTTCTATCTGTTACCAATCTTGAGAAACTCATACATTCTCTGTTGACTGTTTTGCGGTCTTAGAGAAGTAGATTTCTTTGTGCGAAAGTGCTGTTTTCACAGTGCTAAGTACTCCCAACTCTATCAACAATGTAGTTTTTAATAGTTTTCTAAGTCTCTCTTATTTGCTTGTACTTATACTTGGAATTCTCTGTGTACACCTCTGTAACTTCTCTAGGTAGATGAATCACTGTGTACTTTCTCTTGTTTCTATCTGTTACCAATCTTGAGAAAGTCATACATTCTCCGTTCACTGTTTCCCAGTCTTAGAGAAGTAGATTTCTTTCTGCGAAAGTGCTGTTTTCACAGTGTTAAGTACTCCCAACTCTATCAACAATGTAGGTTTGAACAGTTTTCTAAATCTCTCTTATTTTCTTGTACTTATACTTGGAATTCTCTGTGTAAACCTCTGTAACTTCTCTTGGTAGATGAATCACTGTGGACTTTCTCTTGTTTCTATCTGTTACCAATCTTGAGAAACTCATACATTCTCTGTTTACTGTTTCGCGGTCTTAGAGAAGTAGATTTCTTTGTGGGATAGTGCTGTTTTCACAGTGCTAAGTACTCCAAACTCTATCAACAATGGAGTTTTTAATAGTTTTCTAAGTCTCTCTTATTTGCTTGTACTTATACTTGGAATTCTCTGTGTAAACCTCTGTAACTTCTCTAGGTAGATGAATCACTGTGTACTTTCTCTTGTTTCTATCTGTTACCAATCTTGAGAAACTCATACATTCTCTGTTCACTGTTTCCCGGTCTTAGAGAAGTAGATTTCTTGGTTCGAAAGTGCTGTTTTCACAGTGCTAAGTATTCCCAACTCTATCAACAATGTAGGTTTTACCAGTTTTCTAAGTCTCTCTTATTTTCTTGGAGTTACACTTGGATTTCTCTGTGTAAACCTCTGGAACTTCTCTAAGTAGATGAATCACTGTGTACTTTCTCTTGTTTCTATCTGGTACCAATCTTGAGAAACTCATACATTCTCTGTTCACTGTTTCACGGACTTAGAGAACTAAATTTCTTTCGGCGAAAGTGCTGTTTTGACAGTGCTAAGTACTCCCAACTCTATCCACAATGTAGGTTTTACCAGTTTTCTAAGTCTCTCTTATTTTATTGTACTTATACTTGGAATTCTCTGTGTAAACCTCTGTAACTTTTCTAGGTAGATGAATCACTGTGTACTTTCTCTTGTTTCTATCTGTTACCAATCTTGAGAAACACACATTCTCTGTTCACTGTTTCCCAGTCTTAGAGAAGTAGATTTGTTTCTGCGAAAGTGCTGTTTTCACAGTGCTAAGTACTCCGAACTCTATCCACAATGTAGGTTTTACCAGTTTTCTGAGTCTCTCTTATTTTCTTGTACTTATACATGGAATTCTCTGTGTAAACTTCTGTAACTTCTCTAGGTAGATGAATCACTGTGTACTTTCTTTTGTTTCTATCTGTTACCAATCTTGAGAAACTCATACATTCTCTGTTCACTGTTTCCCAGTCTTAGAGAAGTAGATTTCTTTCTGCGAAACTGCTGTTTTCACAATGCTAAGTACTCCCAACTCTATCAACAATGTAGGTTTTACCACTTTTCTAAGTCTCTCTTATTTTCTTGTACTTATACTTGGAATTCTCTGTGTAAACCTCTGTAACTTCTCTCGGTAGATGAATCACTGTGGACTTTCTCTTGTTTCTATCTGTTACCAATCTTGAGAAACTCATACATTCTCTGTTTACTGTTTCGCGGTCTTAGAGAAGTAGATTTCTTTGTGGGAAAGTGCTGTTTTCCACAGTGCTAAGTACTCCCAACTCTATCAACAATGGAGTTTTTAATAGTTTTATAAGTCTCTCTTATTTGCTTGTACTTATACTTGGAATTCTCTGTGTAAACCTCTGTAACTTCTCTAGATAGGTGAATCACTGTGGACTTTCCCTCGTTTCTATCTGTTACCAATATTGAGAAACTCATACATTCTCTGTTCACTGATTCCCGGTCTTAGAGAAGCAGATTGCTTTCTGCGAAAGTCCTGTTTTCACAGTGCTAAGTACTCCCAACTCTATCAACAATGTAGGTTTTACCAGTTTTCTAAGTCTCTCTTATTTTGTTGAAGTTACACTTGGATTTCTCTGTGTAAACCTCTGTAACTTCTCTAGGTAGATGAATCACTGTGTACTTTCTCTTGTTTCTATCTGGTACCAATCTTGAGAAACTCATACATTCTCCGTTCACAGTTTCCCGGTCTTAGACAAGTAGATTTCTTTGTGCGAAAGTGCTGTTTTCACAGTGCTAAGTACTCCCAACTCTATCAACAATGTAGTTTCTACCGGTTTTCTAAGTCTCTCTAATTTTCATGAAGTTACACTTGGATTTCTCTGTGTAAACATCTGTAACGTCTCTAGGTAGATGAATCACTGTGTACTTTCTCTTGTTTCCATCTGTTACCAATCTTGAGAAACTCATACATTCTCTGTTCACTGTTTCCTCGGTCTTAGAAAAGTAGATTTCTTTCTGCGAAAGTGCTGTTTTCACAGTGCTAAGTACTCCCAACTCTATCAACAATGTAGGTTTTACCAGTTTTCTAAGTCTCTCTCATTTTCTTGTACTTATACTTGGAATTCTCTGTGTAAACCTCTGTAACTTCTCTCGGTAGATGAATCACTGTGTACTTTCTCTTGTTTCTATCTGTTACCAATCTTGAGAAACTCCTACATTCTCTGTTCACTGTTTCGCGGTCTTAGAGAAGTAGATCTCTTTGTGCGAAAGTGCTGTTTTCACAGTGCTAAGTACTCCCAACTCTATCAACAATGTAGTTTTTACCAGTTTTCTAAGTCTCACTTATTTTCTTGGAGTTACACTTGGATTTCTCTGTGTAAACTTCTGGAACTTCTCTAAGTAGATGAATCCCTGTGTACTTTCTCTTGTTTCTATCTGTTACCAATCTTGAGAAACTCATACATTCTCTGTTCACTGTTTCCCGGTCTTAGAGAAGTAGATTTCTTTGTGCCAAAGTGCTGTTTTCACAGTGCTAAGTACTCCCAACTCTATCAACAATGTAGGTTTTACCAGTTTTCTAAGTCTCTCTTATTTGCTTGTACTTATACTTGGAATTCTCTGTGTAAACCTCTGTAACTTCTCTCGGTAGATGAATCACTGTGGACTTTCTCTTGTTTCTATCTGTTACCAATCTTGAGAAACTCATACATTCTCTGTTCACTGTTTCCCAGTCTTAGAGAAGTAGATTTCTATCTGCGAAAGTGCTGTTTTCACAATGCTAAGTACTCCCAACTCTATCAACAATGTAGGTTTTACCAGTTTTCTAAGTCTCTCTTATTTGCTTGTACTTCTACTTGGAATTCTCTGTGTAAACCTCTGTAACTTTTCTAGGTAGATGAATCACTGTGTACTTTCTCTTGTTTCTATCTGTTACCAATCTTGAGAAACTGATACATTCTCTGTTCACTGTTTCGCGGTCTTAGAGCAGTATATTTCTTTGTGCGAAAGTGCTGTTTTCACAGTGATGAGTACTCCCAACTCTATCAACAATGTAGTTTTTAATAGTTTTCTAAGTCTCTCTTATTTGCTTGTACTTATACTTGGAATTCTCTGTGTAAACCTCTGTAACTTCTCTAGGTAGATGAATCACTGTGTACTTTCTCTTGTTTCTATCTGTTACCAATCTTGAGAAACTCATACATTCTCTGTTTACTGTTTCCCGGACTTAGAGAAGTAGATTTCTTTCTGCGAAAGTGCTGTTTTCACAGTGCTAAGTACTCCCAACTCTATCAACAATGTAGGTTTTAACAGTTTTCTAAGTCTCTCTTATTTTCTTGTACTTATACTTGGAATTCTCTGTGTAAACCTCTGTAACTTCTCTCGGTAGATGAATCACTGTTGACTTTCTCTTGTTTCTATCTGTTACCAATCTTGAGAAACTCATACATTCTCTGTTCAATGTTTCCCAGTCTAAGAGAAGTAGATTTCTTTGTGCGAAAGTGCTGTTTTCACAGTGCTAAGTACTCCCAACTCTATCAACAATGTAGGTTTTACCAGTTTTCTAAGTCTCTCTTATTTTCTTGTACTTATACTTGGAATTCTCTGTGTAAACCTCTGTAACTTTTCTAGGTAGATGAATCCCTGTGTACTTTCTCTTGTTTCTATCTGTTACCAATCTTGAGAAACTCCTACATTCTCTGTTCACTGTTTCCCAGTCTTAGAGAAGTATATTTCTTTCTGCGAAAGTGCTGTTTTCACAATGCTAAGTACTCCCAACTCTATCAACAATGTAGGTTTTACCAGTTTTGTAAGTCTCTCTTATTTTCTTGTACTTATCCTTGGAATTCTCTGTGTAAACCTCTGCAACTTAACTAGGTAGATGAATCACTGTGTACTTTCTCTTGTTTCTATCTGTTACCAATCTTGAGAAACTCATACATTCTCTGTTCACTGTTTCGCGGTCTTAGAGAAGTAGATTTCTTTGTGCGAAAGTGCTGTTTTCACAGTGCTAAGTACTCCCAACTCTATCAACAATGTAGTTTTTAATAGTTTTCTAAGTCTCTCTTATTTGCTTGTACTTATACTTGGAATTCTCTGTGTAAACCTCTGTAACTTCTCTAGGTAGATGAATCACTGTGTACTTTCTCTTGTTTCTATCTGTTACCAATCTTGAGAAACTCATACATTCTCTGTTCACTGTTTCCCGGTCTTAGAGAAGTAGATTTCTTGGTTCGAAAGTGCTGTTTTCACAGTGCTAAGTATTCCCAACTCTATCAACAATGTAGGTTTTACCAGTTTTCTAAGTCTCTCTTATTTTCTTGGAGTTACACTTGGATTTCTCTGTGTAAACCTCTGGAACTTCTCTAAGTAGATGAATCACTGTGTACTTTCTCTTGTTTCTATCTGTTACCAATCTTGAGAAACTCATACATTCTCTGTTCACTGTTTCGCGGTCTTAGAGAAGTAGATTTCTTTGTGCGAAAGTGGTGTTTTCACAGTGCTAAGTACTCCCAACTCTATCAACAATGTAGGTTTTACCAGTTTTCTAAGTCTCTCTTATTTTCTTGTACTTATACTTGGAATTCTCTGTGTAAACCTCTGTAACTTCTCTCGGTAGATGAATCACTGTGGACTTTCTCTTGTTTCTATTTGTTAGCAATCTTGAGAAACTCATACATTCTTTGTTCACTGTTTCGCGGTCTTAGAGAAGTAGATTTCTTTGTGGGAAAGTGCTGTTTTCACAGTGCTAAGTACTTCCAACTCTATCAACAACGTAGGTTTTACGAGTTTTCTAAGTCTCTCTTATTTTCTTGTACTTATACTTGGAATTCTCTGTGTAAACCTCTGTAACTTCTCTACGTAGATGAATCACTGTGGACTTTCTCTTGTTTCTATCTGTTACCAATCTTGAGAAACTCATACATTCTCTGTTCACTGATTCCCGGTCTTAGAAAAGCAGATTTCTTTCTGCGAAAGTCCTGTTTTCACAGTGCTAAGTACTCCCAACTCTATCAACAATGTAGGTTTTACCAGTTTTCTAAGTCTCTCTTATTTTGTTGAAGTTACACTTGGATTTCTCTGTGTAAACCTCTGTAACTTCTCTAGGTAGATGAATCACTGTGTACTTTCTCTTGTTTCTATCTGGTACCAATCTTGAGAAACTCATACATTCTCTGTTCACTGTTTCACGGACTTAGAGAACTAAATTTCTTTTGGCGAAAGTGCTGTTTTCACAGTGCTAAGTACTCCCAACTCTATCAACAATGTAGGTTTTACCAGTTTTCTAAGTCTCTCTTATTTTCTTGTACTTATACTTGGAATTCTCTGTGTAAACTTCTGTAACTTTTCTAGGTAGATGAATCACTATGTACTTTCTCTTGTTTCTATCTGTTACCAATCTTGAGAAACTCACACATTCTCTGTTCACTGTTTCCCAGTCTTAGAGAAGTAGATTTGTTTCTGCAAAAGTGCTGTTTTCACAGTGCTAAGTACTCCGAACTCTATCCACAATGTAGGTTTTACCAGTTTTCTGAGTCTCTCTTATTTTCTTGTACTTATACATGGAATTCTCTGTGTAAACTTCTGTAACTTCTCTAGGTAGATGAATCACTGTGTACTTTCTTTTGTTTCTATCTGTTACCAATCTTGAGAAACTCATACATTCTCTGTTCACTGTTTCCCAGTCTTAGAGAAGTAGATTTCTTTCTGCGAAACTGCTGTTTTCACAATGCTAAGTACTCCCAACTCTATCAACAATGTAGGTTTTACCACTTTTCTAAGTCTCTCTTATTTTCTTGTACTTATACTTGGAATTCTCTGTGTAAACCTCTGTAACTTCTCTCGGTAGATGAATCACTGTGGACTTTCGCTTGTTTCTATCTGTTACCAATCTTGAGAAACTCATACATTCTCTGTTTACTGTTTCGCGGTCTTAGAGAAGTAGATTTCTTTGTGGGAAAGTGCTGTTTTCACAGTGCTAAGTACTCCCAACTCTATCAACAATGGAGTTTTTAATAGTTTTATAAGTCTCTCTTATTTGCTTGTACTTATACTTGGAATTCTCTGTGTAAACCTCTGTAACTTCTCTAGATAGATGAATCACTGTGGACTTTCCCTCGTTTCTATCTGTTACCAATATTGAGAAACTCATACATTCTCTGTTCACTGATTCCCGGTCTTAGAGAAGCAGATTGCTTTCTGCGAAAGTCCTGTTTTCACAGTGCTAAGTACTCCCAACTCTATCAACAATGTAGGTTTTACCAGTTTTCTAAGTCTCTCTTATTTTGTTGAAGTTACACTTGGATTTCTCTGTGTAAACCTCTGTAACTTCTCTAGGTAGATGAATCACTGTGTACTTTCTCTTGT
Source organism: Heterohyrax brucei (assembly GCA_028571685.1). Classification (NCBI taxonomy): domain Eukaryota; kingdom Metazoa; phylum Chordata; class Mammalia; order Hyracoidea; family Procaviidae; genus Heterohyrax; species Heterohyrax brucei. The sequence goes on along the minus strand of CM053144.1, from coordinate 21,553,346 downwards.
TTCTATCTGGTACCAATCTTGAGAAACTCATACATTCTCCGTTCACAGTTTCCCGGTCTTAGACAAGTAGATTTCTTTGTGCGAAAGTGCTGTTTTCACAGTGCTAAGTACTCCCAACTCTATCAACAATGTAGTTTCTACCGGTTTTCTAAGTCTCTCTAATTTTCATGAAGTTACACTTGGATTTCTCTGTGTAAACATCTGTAACGTCTCTAGGTAGATGAATCACTGTGTACTTTCTCTTGTTTCCATCTGTTACCAATCTTGAGAAACTCATACATTCTCTGTTCACTGTTTCCCGGTCTTAGAGAAGTAGATTTCTTTCTGCGAAAGTGCTGTTTTCACAGTGCTAAGTACTCCCAACTCTATCAACAATGTAGGTTTTACCAGTTTTCTAAGTCTCTCTCATTTTCTTGTACTTATACTTGGAATTCTCTGTGTAAACCTCTGTAACTTCTCTCGGTAGATGAATCACTGTGTACTTTCTCTTGTTTCTATCTGTTACCAATCTTGAGAAACTCCTACATTCTCTGTTCACTGTTTCGCGGTCTTAGAGAAGTAGATCTCTTTGTGCGAAATTGCTGTTTTCACAGTGCTAAGTACTCCCAACTCTATCAACAATGTAGTTTTTACCAGTTTTCTAAGTCTCACTTATTTTCTTGGAGTTACACTTGGATTTCTCTGTGTAAACTTCTGGAACTTCTCTAAGTAGATGAATCCCTGTGTACTTTCTCTTGTTTCTATCTGTTACCAATCTTGAGAAACTCATACATTCTCTGTTCACTGTTTCCCGGTCTTAGAGAAGTAGATTTCTTTGTGCCAAAGTGCTGTTTTCACAGTGCTAAGTACTCCCAACTCTATCAACAATGTAGGTTTTACCAGTTTTCTAAGTCTCTCTTATTTGCTTGTACTTATACTTGGAATTCTCTGTGTAAACCTCTGTAACTTCTCTCGGTAGATGAATCACTGTGGACTTTCTCTTGTTTCTATCTGTTACCAATCTTGAGAAACTCATACATTCTCTGTTCACTGTTTCCCAGTCTTAGAGAAGTAGATTTCTATCTGCGAAAGTGCTGTTTTCACAATGCTAAGTACTCCCAACTCTATCAACAATGTAGGTTTTACCAGTTTTCTAAGTCTCTCTTATTTGCTTGTACTTATACTTGGAATTCTCTGTGTAAACCTCTGTAACTTTTCTAGGTAGATGAATCACTGTGTACTTTCTCTTGTTTCTATCTGTTACCAATCTTGAGAAACTGATACATTCTCTGTTCACTGTTTCGCGGTCTTAGAGCAGTATATTTCTTTGTGCGAAAGTGCTGTTTTCACAGTGATGAGTACTCCCAACTCTATCAACAATGTAGTTTTTAATAGTTTTCTAAGTCTCTCTTATTTGCTTGTACTTATACTTGGAATTCTCTGTGTAAACCTCTGTAACTTCTCTAGGTAGATGAATCACTGTGTACTTTGTCTTGTTTCTATCTGTTACCAATCTTGAGAAACTCATACATTCTCTGTTTACTGTTTCCCGGTCTTAGAGAAGTAGATTTCTTTCTGCGAAAGTGCTGTTTTCACAGTGCTAAGTACTCCCAACTCTATCAACAATGTAGGTTTTAACAGTTTTCTAAGTCTCTCTTATTTTCTTGTACTTATACTTGGAATTCTCTGTGTAAACCTCTGTAACTTCTCTCGGTAGATGAATCACTGTTGACTTTCTCTTGTTTCTATCTGTTACCAATCTTGAGAAACTCATACATTCTCTGTTCAATGTTTCCCAGTCTAAGAGAAGTAGATTTCTTTGTGCGAAAGTGCTGTTTTCACAGTGCTAAGTACTCCCAACTCTATCAACAATGTAGGTTTTACCAGTTTTCTAAGTCTCTCTTATTTTCTTGTACTTATACTTGGAATTCTCTGTGTAAACCTCTGTAACTTTTCTAGGTAGATGAATCCCTGTGTACTTTCTCTTGTTTCTATCTGTTACCAATCTTGAGAAACTCCTACATTCTCTGTTCACTGTTTCCCAGTCTTAGAGAAGTATATTTCTTTCTGCGAAAGTGCTGTTTTCACAATGCTAAGTACTCCCAACTCTATCAACAATGTAGGTTTTACCAGTTTTGTAAGTCTCTCTTATTTTCTTGTACTTATCCTTGGAATTCTCTGTGTAATCCTCTGCAACTTAACTAGGTAGATGAATCACTGTGTACTTTCTCTTGTTTCTATCTGTTACCAATCTTGAGAAACTCATACATTCTCTGTTCACTGTTTCGCGGTCTTAGAGAAGTAGATTTCTTTGTGCGAAAGTGCTGTTTTCACAGTGCTAAGTACTCCCAACTCTATCAACAATGTAGTTCTTAATAGTTTTCTAAGTCTCTCTTATTTGCTTGTACTTATACTTGGAATTCTCTGTGTAAAAATCTGTAACTTCTCTAGGTAGATGAATCACTGTGTACTTTCTCTTGTTTCTATCTGTTACCAATCTTGAGAAACTCATACATTCTCTGTTCACTGTTTCCCGGTCTTAGAGAAGTAGATTTCTTGGTTCGAAAGTGCTGTTTTCACAGTGCTAAGTATTCCCAACTCTATCAACAATGTAGGTTTTACCAGTTTTCTAAGTCTCTCTTATTTTCTTGGAGTTACACTTGGATTTCTCTGTGTAAACCTCTGGAACTTCTCTAAGTAGATGAATCACTGTGTACTTTCTCTTGTTTCTATCTGTTACCAATCTTGAGAAACTCATCCATTCTCTGTTCACTGTTTCGCGGTCTTAGAGAAGTAGATTTCTTTGTGCGAAAGTGGTGTTTTCACAGTGCTAAGTACTCCCAACTCTATCAACAATGTAGGTTTTACCAGTTTTCTAAGTCTCTCTTATTTTCTTGTACTTATACTTGGAATTCTCTGTGTAAACCTCTGTAACTTCTCTCGGTAGATGAATCACTGTGGACTTTCTCTTGTTTCTATTTGTTAGCAATCTTGAGAAACTCATACATTCTTTGTTCACTGTTTCGCGGTCTTAGAGAAGTAGATTTCTTTGTGGGAAAGTGCTGTTTTCACAGTGCTAAGTACTTCCAACTCTATCAACAACGTAGGTTTTACGAGTTTTCTAAGTCTCTCTTATTTTCTTGTACTTATACTTGGAATTCTCTGTGTAAACCTCTGTAACTTCTCTACGTAGATGAATCACTGTGGACTTTCTCTCGTTTCTATCTGTTACCAATCTTGAGAAACTCATACATTCTCCGTTCACTGATTCCCGGTCTTAGAGAAGCAGATTTCTTTCTGCGAAAGTCCTGTTTTCACAGTGCTAAGTACTCCCAACTCTATCAACAATGTAGGTTTTACCAGTTTTCTAAGTCTCTCTTATTTTGTTGAAGTTACACTTGGATTTCTCTGTGTAAACCTCTGTAACTTCTCTAGGTAGATGAATCACTGTGTACTTTCTCTTGTTTCTATCTGGTACCAATCTTGAGAAACTCATACATTCTCTGTTCACTGTTTCACGGACTTAGAGAACTAAATTTCTTTCGGCGAAAGTGCTGTTTTCACAGTGCTAAGTACTCCCAACTCTATCAACAATGTAGGTTTTACCAGTTTTCTAAGTCTCTCTTATTTTCTTGTACTTATACTTGGAATTCTCTGTGTAAACTTCTGTAACTTTTCTAGGTAGATGAATCACTATGTACTTTCTCTTGTTTCTATCTGTTACCAATCTTGAGAAACTCACACATTCTCTGTTCACTGTTTCCCAGTCTTAGAGAAGTAGATTTGTTTCTGCGAAAGTGCTGTTTTCACAGTGCTAAGTACTCCGAACTCTATCCACAATGTAGGTTTTACCAGTTTTCTGAGTCTCTCTTATTTTCTTGTACTTATACATGGAATTCTCTGTGTAAACTTCTGTAACTTCTCTAGGTAGATGAATCACTGTGTACTTTCTTTTGTTTCTATCTGTTACCAATCTTAAGAAACTCATACATTCTCTGTTCACTGTTTCCCAGTCTTAGAGAAGTAGATTTCTTTCTGCGAAACTGCTGTTTTCACAATGCTAAGTACTCCCAACTCTATCAACAATGTAGGTTTTACCACTTTTCTAAGTCTCTCTTATTTTCTTGTACTTATACTTGGAATTCTCTGTGTAAACCTCTGTAACTTCTCTCGGTAGATGAATCACTGTGGACTTTCTCTTGTGTCTATCTGTTACCAATCTTGAGAAACTCATACATTCTCTGTTTACTGTTTCGCGGTCTTAGAGAAGTAGATTTCTTTGTGGGAAAGTGCTGTTTTCACAGTGCTAAGTACTCCCAACTCTATCAACAATGGAGTTTTTAATAGTTTTATAAGTCTCTCTTATTTGCTTGTACTTATACTTGGAATTCTCTGTGTAAACCTCTGTAACTTCTCTAGATAGATGAATCACTGTGGACTTTCCCTCGTTTCTATCTGCTACCAATCTTGAGAAACTCATACATTCTCTGTTCACTGATTCCCGGTCTTAGAGAAGCAGATTTCTTTCTGCGAAAGTCCTGTTTTCACAGTGCTAAGTACTCCCAACTCTATCAACAATGTAGGTTTTACCAGTTTTCTAAGTCTCTCTTATTTTGTTGAAGTTACACTTGGATTTCTCTGTGTAAACCTCTGTAACTTCTCTAGGTAGATGAATCACTGTGTACTTTCTCTTGTTTCTATCTGGTACCAATCTTGAGAAACTCATACATTCTCCGTTCACAGTTTCCCGGTCTTAGAGAAGTAGATTTCTTTGTGCGAAAGTGCTGTTTTCACAGTGCTAAGTACTCCCAACTCTATCAACAATGTAGTTTCTACCGGTTTTCTAAGTCTCTCTAATTTTCATGAAGTTACACTTGGATTTCTCTGTGTAAACATCTGTAACGTCTCTAGGTAGATGAATCACTGTGTACTTTCTCTTGTTTCCATCTGTTACCAATCTTGAGAAACTCATACATTCTCTGTTCACTGTTTCCCGGTCTTAGAGAAGTAGATTTCTTTCTGCGAAAGTGCTGTTTTCACAGTGCTAAGTACTCCCAACTCTATCAACAATGTAGGTTTTACCAGTTTTCTAAGTCTCTCTCATTTTCTTGTACTTATACGTGGAATTCTCTGTGTAAACCTCTGTAACTTCTCTCGGTAGATGAATCACTGTGGACTTTCTCTTGTTTCTATCTGTTACCAATCTTGAGAAACTCCTACATTCTCTGTTCACTGTTTCGCGGTCTTAGAGAAGTAGATCTCTTTGTGCGAAATTGCTGTTTTCACAGTGCTAAGTACTCCCAACTCTATCAACAATGTAGGTTTTACCAGTTTTCTAAGTCTCACTTATTTTCTTGGAGTTACACTTGGATTTCTCTGTGTAAACTTCTGGAACTTCTCTAAGTAGATGAATCTGTGTGTACTTTCTCTTGTTTCTATCTGTTACCAATCTTGAGAAACTCATACATTCTCTGTTCACTGTTTCCCGGTCTTAGAGAAGTAGATTTCTTTGTGCGAAAGTGCTGTTTTCACAGTGCTAAGTACTCCCAACTCTATCAACAATGTAGGTTTTACCAGTTTTCTAAGTCTCTCTTATTTTCTTGTACTTATACTTGGAATTCTCTGTGTAAACCTCTGTAACTTTTCTATGTAGATGAATCACTGCGTACTTTCTCTTCTTTCTATCTGTTACCAATCTTGAGAAACTCATACATTCTCTGTTCACTGTTTCCCAGTCTTAGAGAAGTAGATTTCTTTCTGAGAAAGTGCTGTTTTCACAGTGGTAAGTACTACCAACTCTATCCACAACGTAGGTTTTACCAGTTTTCTAAGTCTCTCTTCTTTTCTTGTACTTATACATGGAATTCTCTATGTAAACTTCTGTAACTTCTCTAGGTAGATGAATCAGTGTGTACTTTCTCTTGTTTCTATCTGTTACCAATCTTGAGAAACTCATACATTCTCTGTTCACTGTTTCCCAGTGTTAGAGAAGTTGATTTCTTTCTGCGAAAGTGCTGTTTTCACAGTGGTAAGTACTCCCAATTCTATCAACAATGTAGGTTTTACCAGTTTTCTAAGTCTCTCTTATTTTCTTGTACTTATACTTGGAATGCTCTGTGTAAACCTCTGTAACTTTTCTAGGTAGATGAATCCCTGTGGACTTTCTCTTGTTTCTATCTGTTACCAATCTTGAGAAACTCATACATTCTCTGTTCACTGTTTCACGGACTTAGAGAACTAAATTTCTTTCGGCGAAAGTGCTGTTTTCACAGTGCTAAGTACTCCCAACTCTATCAACAATGTAGGTTTTACCAGTTTTCTAAGTCTCTCTTACTTTCTTGTACTTATACTTGGAATTCTCTGTGTAAACCTCTGTAACTTTTCTAGGTAGATGAATCACTGTGTACTTTCTCTTGTTTCTATCTGTTACCAATCTTGAGAAACTCATACATTCTCTGTTCACTGTTTCGCGGTCTTAGAGAAGTAGATTTCTTTGTGCGAAAGTGCTGTTGTCACAGTGCTAAGTACTCCCAACTCTATCAACAATGTAGTTTCTACCGGTTTTCTAAGTCTCTCTAATTTTCATGAAGTTACACTTGGATTTCTCTGTGTAAACATCTGTAACGTCTCTAGGTAGATGAATCACTATGTACTTTCTCTTGTTTCTATCTGTTACCAATCTTGAGAAACTCATACATTCTCTGTTCACTGTTTCCCGGTCTTAGAGAAGTAGATTTCTTTCTGCGAAAGTGCTGTTTTCACAGTGCTAAGTACTCCCAACTCTGTCAACAATGTAGGTTTTACCAGTTTTCTAAGTCTCTCTCATTTTCTTGTACTTATACTTGGAATTCTCTGTGTAAACCTCTGTAACTTCTCTCGGTAGATGAATCACTGTGGACTTTCTCTTGTTTCTATCTGTTACCAATCTTGAGAAACTCATACATTCTCTGTTCACTGTTTCGCGGTCTTAGAGAAGTAGATCTCTTTGTGCGAAAGTGCTGTTTTCACAGTGCTAAGTACTCCCAACTGTATCAACAATGTAGGTTTTACCAGTTTTCTAAGTCTCACTTATTTTCTTGGAGTTACACTTGGATTTCTCTGTGTAAACTTCTGGAACTTCTCTAAGTAGATGAATCACTGTGTACTTTCTCTTGTTTCTATCTGTTACCAATCTTGAGAAACTCATCCATTCTCTGTTCACTGTTTCGCGGTCTTAGAGAAGTAGATTTCTTTGTGCGAAAGTGGTGTTTTCACAGTGCTAAGTACTCCCAACTCTATCAACAATGGAGGTTTTACCAGTTTTCTAAGTCTCTCTTATTTGCCTGTACTTATACTTGGAATTCTCTGTGTAAACCTCTGTAACTTCTCTAGGTAGATGAATCACTGTGTACTTTCTCTTGTTTCTATCTGGTACCAATCTTGAGAAACTCATACATTCTCCGTTCACAGTTTCCCGGTCTTAGACAAGTAGATTTCTTTGTGCGAAAGTGCTGTTTTCACAGTGCTAAGTACTCCCAACTCTATCAACAATGTAGTTTCTACCGGTTTTCTAAGTCTCTCTAATTTTCATGAAGTTACACTTGGATTTCTCTGTGTAAACATCTGTAACTTCTCTAGGTAGATGAATCACTGTGTACTTTCTGTTGTTTCCATCTGTTACCAATCCTGAGAAACTCATACATTCTCTGTTCACTGTTTACCGGTCTTAGAGAAGTAGATTTCTTTCTGCGAAAGTGCTGTTTTCACAGTGCTAAGTACTCCCAACTCTATCAACAATGTAGGTTTTACCAGTTTTCTAAGTCTCTCTCATTTTGTTGTACTTATACTTGGAATACTCTGTGTAAACCTCTGTAACTTCTCTCGGTAAATGAATCACTGTGGACTTTCTCTTGTTTCTATCTGTTACCAATCTTGAGAAACTCATACATTCTCTGTTCACTGTTTCACGGTCTTAGAGAAGTAGATCTCTTTGTGCGAAAGTGCTATTTTCACAGTGCTAAGTACTCCCAACTCTATCAACAATGGAGTTTTTAATAGTTTTCTAAGTCTCTCTTATTTGCTTGTACTTATACTTGGAATTCTCTGTGTAAACCTCTGTAACTTCTCTCGGTAGATGAATCACTGTGGACTTTCTCTTGTTTCTATCTGTTACCAATCTTGAGAAACTCATACATTCTCTGTTAACTGTTTCGCGGTCTTAGAGAAGTAGATTTCTCTGTGCGACAGTGCTGTTTTCACAGTGCTGAGTACTCCCAACTCTATCAACAATGGACCTTTTAATAGTTTTCTAAGTCTCTATTAGATTCTTGCACTTATACTTGGACTTCTCTGTGTAAACCTCTGTAACTTCTCTTGGTAGATGAATCACTGTGTACTTTCTCTTGCTTCTATCTGTTACCAATCTTGAGAAACTCATACATTCTCTGTTCACTGTTTCCCGGTCTTAGAGAAGCAGATTTCTTGGTGCGAAATTGCTGTTTTCACAGTACTAAGTACTCCCAACTCTATCAACAATGTAGGTTTTACCAGTTTTCTAAGTCTCTCTTATTTTCTTGGAGTTACACTTGGATTTCTCTGTGTAAACCTCTGGAACTTCTCTAAGTAGATGAATCACTGTGTACTTTCTCTTGTTTCTATCTGTTACCAATCTTGAGAAACTCATACATTCTCTGTTCACTGTTTCCCGGTCTTAGAGAAGTAGATTTCTTTGTGCGAAAGTGCTGTTTTCACAGTGCTAAGTACTCCCAACTCTATCAACAATGTAGGTTTTACCGGTTTTCTAAGTCTCTCTTATTTGCTTGTACTTATACTTGGAATTCTCTGTGTAAACCTCTGTAACTTCTCTCGGTAGATGAATCACTGTGGACTTTCTCTTGTTTCTGTCTGTTACCAATCTTGAGAAACTCATACATTCTCTGTTCACTGTTTCCCGGTCTTAGACAAGTAGATTTCTTTCTGGGAAAGTGCTGTTTTCACAGTGCTAAGTACTCCCAACTCTATCAACAATGTAGATTTTACCTAGTTTTCTAAGTCTTTCTCATTTTCTTATACTTATACTTGGAATTCTCTGTGTAGGGTTAGGGTTAGGGTTGTTAGGGTTAGGGTTAGGGTTGTTAGGGTTAGGGTTAGGGTTAGGGTTAGGGTTAGGGTTAGGGTTAGGGTTAGGGTTAGGGTTAGGGTTTCAGGGTTAGGGTTTCAGGGTTAGGGTTTCAGGGTTAGGGTTTCAGGGTTAGGGTTTCAGGGTTAGGGTTTCAGGGTTAGGGTTTCAGGGTTAGGGTTTCAGGGTTAGGGTTTCAGGGTTAGGGTTTCAGGGTTAGGGTTTCAGGGTTAGGGTTTCAGGGTTAGGGTTTCAGGGTTAGGGTTTCAGGGTTAGGGTTTCAGGGTTAGGGTTTCAGGGTTAGGGTTTCAGGGTTAGGGTTTCAGGGTTAGGGTTTCAGGGTTAGGGTTTCAGGGTTAGGGTTTCAGGGTTAGGGTTTCAGGGTTAGGGTTTCAGGGTTAGGGTTAGGGTTTCAGGGTTAGGGTTAGGGTTTCAGGGTTAGGGTTAGGGTTTCAGGGTTAGGGTTAGGGTTTCAGGGTTAGGGTTAGGGTTTCAGGGTTAGGGTTAGGGTTTCAGGGTTAGGGTTAGGGTTTCAGGGTTAGGGTTAGGGTTTCAGGGTTAGGGTTAGGGTTTCAGGGTTAGGGTTAGGGTTTCAGGGTTAGGGTTAGGGTTTCAGGGTTAGGGTTTCAGGGTTAGGGTTTCAGGGTTAGGGTTAGGGTTTCAGGGTTAGGGTTTCAGGGTTAGGGTTTCAGGGTTAGGGTTTCAGGGTTAGGGTTTCAGGGTTAGGGTTTCAGGGTTAGGGTTTCAGGGTTAGGGTTTCAGGGTTAGGGTTTCAGGGTTAGGGTTAGGGTTTCAGGGTTAGGGTTAGGGTTTCAGGGTTTCAGGGTTTCAGGGTTAGGGTTAGGGTTTCAGGGTTAGGGTTAGGGTTTCAGGGTTTCAGGATTTCAGGGTTAGGGTTACGGTTTCAGGGTTAGGGTTAGGGTTTCAGGGTTAGGGTTAGGGTTTCAGGGTTAGGGTTAGGGTTTCAGGGTTAGGGTTAGGGTTTCAGGGTTAGGGTTAGGGTTTCAGGGTTAGGGTTAGGGTTTCAGGGTTAGGGTTAGGGTTTCAGGGTTAGGGTTAGGGTTTCAGGGTTAGGGTTAGGGTTTCAGGGTTAGGGTTAGGGTTTCAGGGTTAGGGTTAGGGTTTCAGGGTTAGGGTTAGGGTTTCAGGGTTAGGGTTAGGGTTTCAGGGTTAGGGTTAGGGTTTCAGGGTTAGGGTTAGGGTTTCAGGGTTAGGGTTAGGGTTTCAGGGTTAGGGTTCGGGTTTCAGGGTTAGGGTTCGGGTTTCAGGGTTCGGGTTCGGGTTTCAGGGTTCGGTTTCGGGTTTCAGGGTTCGGGTTCGGTTTTCAGGGTTCGGGTTCGGGTTTCAGGGTTCGGGTTCGGGTTTAAGGGTTCCGGTTTTAGGGTTAGGGTTTCAGGGTTAGGGTTCGGGTTTCAGGGTTAGGGTTCGGGTTTCAGGGTTCGGGTTCGGGTTTCAGGGTTCGGTTTCGGGTTTCAGGGTTCGGGTTCGGTTTTCAGGGTTCGGGTTCGGGTTTCAGGGTTCGGGTTCGGGTTTAAGGGTTCCGGTTCGGGTTTCAGGGTTCGGGTTCGGGTTTCAGGGTTCGGGTTCGGGTTTCAGGGTTCGGGTTCGGGTTTCAGGGTTCGGGTTCGGGTTTCATGGTTCGGGTTCGGGTTTCAGGGTTCGGGTTCGGGTTTCAGGGTTCGGGTTCGGGTTTCAGGGTTCGGGTTCGGGTTTCACGGTTCTGGTTCCGGTTTCAGGGTTTCAGGGTTCGGGTTTCAGGGTTCGGGTTTCAGGGTTCGGGTTTCAGGGTTCGGGTTTCAGGGTTCGGGTTTCAGGATTCGGGTTTCAGGGTTCGGGTTTCAGGGTTCGGGTTTCAGGGTTCGGGTTTCAGGGTTCGGGTTTCAGGGTTCGGGTTTCAGGGTTCGGGTTTCAGGGTTCGGGTTTCAGGGTTCGGGTTTCAGGGTTCGGGTTTCAGGGTTTCGGTGAGGGTTAGGATTAGGGTTTTAGGGTTTGGGCTTTAGGGTTTGGGTTTTAGGGTTAGGGTTTTAGGGATAGGGATAGGGTTAGGGTTAGGGGTAGGGTTAGGGTTAGGGTAACTTCTCTAGCTAGATGAATCAGTGTGTACTTTCTTTTGTTTCTATCTGTTACCAATCTTGAGAAACTCACACATTCTCTGTTCACTGTTTCCCTGTCTTACAGAAGTAGATTTTTTTGTGCGAAAGTGCTGTTTTCACACTGGTAAGTATTCCGAACTCTATCAACAATGTAGGTTTGACGAGTTTTGTAAGTCTCTCTTATTTTCTTGTACTTATACCTGGAATTCTCTGTGTAAACCACGGTAACTTCTCTAGCTAGATGAATCACTGTGTACTTTCTCTTGTTTCTATCTGTAACCAATCTTCAGAAACTCATACATTCTCTGTTCACTCTTTCGCGGTCTTAGAGAAGTAGATTTCTTTGTGCGAAAGTGCTGTTTTCACAGTGCTAAGTACTCCCAACTCTATCAACAATGTAGGTTTTACCAGTTTTCTAAGTCTCTCTTATTTTCTTGTACTTATACTTGGAATTCTCTGTGTAAACCTCTGTAACTTCTCTCGGTAGATGAATCACTGTGGACTTTCTCTTGTTTCTATCTGTTACCAATCTTGAGAAACTCATACATTCTCTGTTTACTGTTTCGCGGTCTATAGAAGTAGATTTCTTTGTGGGAAAGTGCTGTTTTCACAGTGCTAAGTACTCCCAACTCTATCAACAATGGAGTTTTTAATAGTTTTATAAGTCTCTCTTATTTGCTTGTACTTATACTTGGAATTCTCTGTGTAAACCTCTGTAACTTCTCTAGATAGATGAATCACTGTGGACTTTCCCTCGTTTCTATCTGTTACCAATCTTGAGAAACTCATACATTCTCTGTTCACTGATTCCCGGTCTTAGAGAAGCAGATTTCTTTCTGCGAAAGTCCTGTTTTCACAGTGCTAAGTACTCCCAACTCTATCAACAATGTAGGTTTTACCAGTTTTCTAAGTCTCTCTCATTTTCTTGTACTTATACTTGGAATTCTCTGTGTAAACCTCTGTAACTTCTCTCGGTAGATGAATCACTGTGGACTTTCTCTTGTTTCTATCTGTTACCAATCTTGAGAAACTCCTACATTCTCTGTTCACTGTTTCGCGGTCTTAGAGAAGTAGATCTCTTTGTGCGAAAGTGCTGTTTTCACAGTGCTAAGTACTCCCAACTCTATCAACAATGTAGGTTTTACCAGTTTTCTAAGTCTCACTTATTTTCTTGGAGTTACACTTGGATTTCTCTTTGTAAACTTCTGGAACTTCTCTAAGTAGATGAATCAGTGTGTACTTTCTCTTGTTTCTATCTGTTATCAATCTTGAGAAACTCATACATTCTCTGTTCACTGTTTCCCGATCTTAGAGAAGTAGATTTCTTTGTGCGAAAGTGCTGTTTTCACAGTGCTAAGTACTCCCAACTCTATCAACAATGTAGGTTTTACCAGTTTTCTAAGTCTCTCTTATTTGCTTGTACTTATACTTGGAATTCTCTGTGTAAACCTCTGTAACTTCTCTCGGTAGATGAATCACTGTGGACTTTCTCTTGTTTCTATCTGTTACCAATCTTGAGAAACTCATACATTCTCTGTTCACTGTTTCGCGGTCTTAGAGAAGTAGATTTCTTTGTGGGATAGTGCTGTTTTCACAGTGCTAAGTACTCCAAACTCTATCAACAATGGAGTTTTTAATAGTTTTCTAAGTCTCTCTTATTTGCTTGTACTTATACTTGGAATTCTCTGTGTAAACCTCTGTAACTTCTCTAGGTAGATGAATCACTGTGTACTTTCTCTTGTTTCTATCTGTTACCAATCTTGAGAAACTCATACATTCTCTGTTCACTGTTTCCCGGTCTTAGAGAAGTAGATTTCTTGGTTCGAAAGTGCTGTTTTCACAGTGCTAAGTATTCCCAACTCTATCAACAATGTAGGTTTTACCAGTTTTCTAAGTCTCTCTTATTTTCTTGGAGTTACACTTGGATTTCTCTGTGTAAACCTCTGGAACTTCTCTAAGTAGATGAATCACTGTGTACTTTCTCTTGTTTCTATCTGTTACCAATCTTGAGAAACTCATCCATTCTCTGTTCACTGTTTCGCGGTCTTAGAGAAGTAGATTTCTTTGTGCGAAAGTGGTGTTTTCACAGTGCCAAGTACTCCCAACTCTATCAACAATGTAGGTTTTACCAGTTTTCTAAGTCTCTCTTATTTTCTTGTACTTATACTTGGAATTCTCTGTGTAAACCGCTGTAACTTCTCTCGGTAGATGAATCACTGTGGACTTTCTCTTGTTTCTATCTGTTACCAATCTTGAGAAACTCCTACATTCTCTGTTCACTGTTTCGCGGTCTTAGAGAAGTAGATCTCTTTGTGCGAAAGTGCTGTTTTCACAAGGCTAAGTACTTCCAACTCTATCAACAACGTAGGTTTTACCAGTTTTCTAAGTCTCACTTATTTTCTTGGAGTTACACTTGGATTTCTCTGTGTAAACTTCTGGAACTTCTCTAAGTAGATGAATCAGTGTGTACTTTCTCTTGTTTCTATCTGTTACCAATCTTGAGAAACTCATCCATTCTCTGTTCACTGTTTCGCGGTCTTAGAGAAGTAGATTTCTTTGTGCGAAAGTGGTGTTTTCACAGTGCCAAGTACTCCCAACTCTATCAACAATGTAGGTTTTACCAGTTTTCTAAGTCTCTCTTATTTGCTTGTACTTATACTTGGAATTCTCTGTGTAAACCTCTGTAACTTCTCTCGGTAGATGAATCACTGTGGACTTTCTGTTGTTTCTATCTGTTACCAATCTTGAGAAACTCATACATTCTCTGTTCAGTGTTTCCCAGTCTTAGAGAAGTAGATTTCTTTCTGCGAAAGTGCTGTTTTCACAATGCTAAGTACTCCCAACTCTATCAACAATGTAGGTTTTACCAGTTTTCTAAGTCTCTCTTATTTGCTTGTACTTATACTTGGAATTCTCTGTGTAAACCTCGGTAACTTTTCTAGGTAGATGAATCACTGTGTACTTTCTCTTGTTTCTATCTGTTACCAATCTTGAGAAACTGATACATTCTCTGTTCACTGTTTCGCGGTCTTCGAGAAGTATATTTCTTTGTGCGAAAGTGCTGTTTTCACAGTGATAAGTACTCCCAACTCTATCAACAATGTAGTTTTTAATAGTTTTCTAAGTCTCTCTTATTTGCTTGTACTTATACTTGGTATTCTCTGTGTAAACCTCTGTAACTACTCTAGGTAGATGAATCACTGTGTACTTTCTCTTGTTTCTATCTGTTACCAGTCTGGAGAAACTCATACATTCTCTGTTTACTGTTTCCTGGTCTTAGAGAAGTAGATTTCTTTGTGGGAAAGTCCTGTTTTCACAGTGCTAAGTACTTCCAACTCTATCAACAACGTAGGTTTTACGAGTTTTCTAAGTCTCTCTTATTTTCTTGTACTTATACTTGGAATTCTCTGTGTAAACCTCTGTAACTTCTCTAGGTAGATGAATCACTGTGGACTTTCTCTTGTTTCTATCTGTTACCAATCTTGAGAAACTCATACATTCTCTGTTCACTGATTCCCGGTCTTAGAGAAGCAGATTTCTTTCTGCGAAAGTCCTGTTTTCACAGTGCTAAGTACTCCCAACTCTATCAACAATGTAGGTTTTACCAGTTTTCTAAGTCTCTCTCATTTTCTTGTACTTATACTTGGAATTCTCTGTGTAAACCTCTGTAACTTCTCTCGGTAGATGAATCACTGTGGACTTTCTCTTGTTTCTATCTGTTACCAATCTTGAGAAACTCCTACATTCTCTGTTCACTGTTTCGCGGTCTTAGAGAAGTAGATCTCTTTGTGCGAAAGTGCTGTTTTCACAGTGCTAAGTACTCCCAACTCTATCAACAATGTAGGTTTTACCAGTTTTCTAAGTCTCACTTATTTTCTTGGAGTTACACTTGGATTTCTCTTTGTAAACTTCTGGAACTTCTCTAAGTAGATGAATCAGTGTGTACTTTCTCTTGTTTCTATCTGTTATCAATCTTGAGAAACTCATACATTCTCTGTTCACTGTTTCCCGGTCTTAGAGAAGTAGATTTCTTTGTGCGAAAGTGCTGTTTTCACAGTGCTAAGTACTCCCAACTCTATCAACAATGTAGGTTTTACCAGTTTTCTAAGTCTCTCTTATTTGCTTGTACTTATACTTGGAATTCTCTGTGTAAACCTCTGTAACTTCTCTCGGTAGATGAATCACTGTGGACTTTCTCTTGTTTCTATCTGTTACCAATCTTGAGAAACTCATACATTCTCTGTTCACTGTTTCCCAGTCTTAGAGAAGTAGATTTCTTTCTGCGAAAGTGCTGTTTTCACAATGCTAAGTACTCCCAACTCTATCAACAATGTAGGTTTTACCAGTTTTCTAAGTCTCTCTTATTTGCTTGTACTTATACTTGGAATTCTCTGTGTAAACCTCTGTAACTTTTCTAGGTAGATGAATCACTGTGTACTTTCTCTTGTTTCTATCTGTTACCAATCTTGAGAAACTGATACAGTCTCTGTTCACTGTTTCGCGGTCTTAGAGAAGTATATTTCTTTGTGCGAAAGTGCTGTTTTCGCAGTGATAAGTACTCCCAACTCTATCAACAATGTAGTTTTTAATAGTTTTCTAAGTCTCTCTTATTTGCTTGTACTTATACTTGGAATTCTCTGTGCAAACCTCTGTAACTTCTCTAGGTAGATGAATCACTGTGCACTTTCTCTTGTTTCTATCTGTTACCAATCTTGAGAAAGTCATACATTCTCCGTTCACTGTTTCCCAGTCTCAGAGAAGTAGATTTCTTTCTGCGAAAGTGCTGTTTTCACAGTGTTAAGTACTCCCAACTCTATCAACAATGTAGGTTTGAACAGTTTTCTAAATCTCTCTTATTTTCTTGGACTTATACTTGGAATTCTCTGTGTAAACCTCTGTAACTTCTCTTGGTAGATGAATCACTGTGGACTTTCTCTTGTTTCTATCTGTTACCAATCTTGAGAAACTCATACATTCTCTGTTCACTGTTTCGCGGTCTTAGAGAAGTAGATTTCTTTGTGGGATAGTGCTGTTTTCACAGTGCTAAGTACTCCAAACTCTATCAACAATGGAGTTTTTAATAGTTTTCTAAGTCTCTCTTATTTGCTTGTACTTATACTTGGAATTCTCTGTGTAAACCTCTGTAACTTCTCTAGGTAGATGAATCACTGTGTACTTTCTCTTGTTTCTATCTGTTACCAATCTTGAGAAACTCATACATTCTCTGTTCACTGTTTCCCGGTCTTAGAGAAGTAGATTTCTTGGTTCGAAAGTGCTGTTTTCACAGTGCTAAGTATTCCCAACTCTATCAACAATGTAGGTTTTACCAGTTTTCTAAGTCTCTCTTATTTTCTTGGAGTTACACTTGGATTTCTCTGTGTAAACCTCTGGAACTTCTCTAAGTAGATGAATCACTGTGTACTTTCTCTTGTTTCTATCTGTTACCAATCTTGAGAAACTCATCCATTCTCTGTTCACTGTTTCGCGGTCTTAGAGAAGTAGATTTCTTTGTGCGAAAGTGGTGTTTTCACAGTGCCAAGTACTCCCAACTCTATCAACAATGTAGGTTTTACCAGTTTTCTAAGTCTCTCTTATTTTCTTGTACTTATACTTGGAATTCTCTGTGTAAACCGCTGTAACTTCTCTCGGTAGATGAATCACTGTGGACTTTCTCTTGTTTCTATCTGTTACCAATCTTGAGAAACTCCTACATTCTCTGTTCACTGTTTCGCGGTCTTAGAGAAGTAGATCTCTTTGTGCGAAAGTGCTGTTTTCACAAGGCTAAGTACTTCCAACTCTATCAACAACGTAGGTTTTACCAGTTTTCTAAGTCTCACTTATTTTCTTGGAGTTACACTTGGATTTCTCTGTGTAAACTTCTGGAACTTCTCTAAGTAGATGAATCAGTGTGTACTTTCTCTTGTTTCTATCTCTTACCAATCTTGAGAAACTCATCCATTCTCTGTTCACTGTTTCGCGGTCTTAGAGAAGTAGATTTCTTTGTGCGAAAGTGGTGTTTTCACAGTGCCAAGTACTCCCAACTCTATCAACAATGTAGGTTTTACCAGTTTTCTAAGTCTCTCTTATTTGCTTGTACTTATACTTGGAATTCTCTGTGTAAACCTCTGTAACTTCTCTCGGTAGATGAATCACTGTGGACTTTCTCTTGTTTCTATCTGTTACCAATCTTGAGAAACTCATACATTCTCTGTTCAGTGTTTCCCAGTCTTAGAGAAGTAGATTTCTTTCTGCGAAAGTGCTGTTTTCACAATGCTAAGTACTCCCAACTCTATCAACAATGTAGGTTTTACCAGTTTTCTAAGTCTCTCTTATTTGCTTGTACTTATACTTGGAATTCTCTGTGTAAACCTCGGTAACTTTTCTAGGTAGATGAATCACTGTGTACTTTCTCTTGTTTCTATCTGTTACCAATCTTGAGAAACTGATACATTCTCTGTTCACTGTTTCGCGGTCTTCGAGAAGTATATTTCTTTGTGCGAAAGTGCTGTTTTCACAGTGATAAGTACTCCCAACTCTATCAACAATGTAGTTTTTAATAGTTTTCTAAGTCTCTCTTATTTGCTTGTACTTATACTTGGTATTCTCTGTGTAAACCTCTGTAACTACTCTAGGTAGATGAATCACTGTGTACTTTCTCTTGTTTCTATCTGTTACCAGTCTGGAGAAACTCATACATTCTCTGTTTACTGTTTCCTGGTCTTAGAGAAGTAGATTTCTTTGTGGGAAAGTCCTGTTTTCACAGTGCTAAGTACTTCCAACTCTATCAACAACGTAGGTTTTACGAGTTTTCTAAGTCTCTCTTATTTTCTTGTACTTATACTTGGAATTCTCTGTGTAAACCTCTGTAACTTCTCTAGGTAGATGAATCACTGTGGACTTTCTCTTGTTTCTATCTGTTACCAATCTTGAGAAACTCATACATTCTCTGTTCACTGATTCCCGGTCTTAGAGAAGCAGATTTCTTTCTGCGAAAGTCCTGTTTTCACAGTGCTAAGTACTCCCAACTCTATCAACAATGTAGGTTTTACCAGTTTTCTAAGTCTCTCTCATTTTCTTGTACTTATACTTGGAATTCTCTGTGTAAACCTCTGTAACTTCTCTCGGTAGATGAATCACTGTGGACTTTCTCTTGTTTCTATCTGTTACCAATCTTGAGAAACTCCTACATTCTCTGTTCACTGTTTCGCGGTCTTAGAGAAGTAGATCTCTTTGTGCGAAAGTGCTGTTTTCACAGTGCTAAGTACTCCCAACTCTATCAACAATGTAGGTTTTACCAGTTTTCTAAGTCTCACTTATTTTCTTGGAGTTACACTTGGATTTCTCTTTGTAAACTTCTGGAACTTCTCTAAGTAGATGAATCAGTGTGTACTTTCTCTTGTTTCTATCTGTTATCAATCTTGAGAAACTCATACATTCTCTGTTCACTGTTTCCCGGTCTTAGAGAAGTAGATTTCTTTGTGCGAAAGTGCTGTTTTCACAGTGCTAAGTACTCCCAACTCTATCAACAATGTAGGTTTTACCAGTTTTCTAAGTCTCTCTTATTTGCTTGTACTTATACTTGGAATTCTCTGTGTAAACCTCTGTAACTTCTCTCGGTAGATGAATCACTGTGGACTTTCTCTTGTTTCTATCTGTTACCAATCTTGAGAAACTCATACATTCTCTGTTCACTGTTTCCCAGTCTTAGAGAAGTAGATTTCTTTCTGCGAAAGTGCTGTTTTCACAATGCTAAGTACTCCCAACTCTATCAACAATGTAGGTTTTACCAGTTTTCTAAGTCTCTCTTATTTGCTTGTACTTATACTTGGAATTCTCTGTGTAAACCTCTGTAACTTTTCTAGGTAGATGAATCACTGTGTACTTTCTCTTGTTTCTATCTGTTACCAATCTTGAGAAACTGATACAGTCTCTGTTCACTGTTTCGCGGTCTTAGAGAAGTATATTTCTTTGTGCGAAAGTGCTGTTTTCGCAGTGATAAGTACTCCCAACTCTATCAACAATGTAGTTTTTAATAGTTTTCTAAGTCTCTCTTATTTGCTTGTACTTATACTTGGAATTCTCTGTGCAAACCTCTGTAACTTCTCTAGGTAGATGAATCACTGTGCACTTTCTCTTGTTTCTATCTGTTACCAATCTTGAGAAAGTCATACATTCTCCGTTCACTGTTTCCCAGTCTCAGAGAAGTAGATTTCTTTCTGCGAAAGTGCTGTTTTCACAGTGTTAAGTACTCCCAACTCTATCAACAATGTAGGTTTGAACAGTTTTCTAAATCTCTCTTATTTTCTTGGACTTATACTTGGAATTCTCTGTGTAAACCTCTGTAACTTCTCTTGGTAGATGAATCACTGTGGACTTTCTCTTGTTTCTATCTGTTACCAATCTTGAGAAACTCATACATTCTCTGTTCACTGTTTCGCGGTCTTAGAGAAGTAGATTTCTTTGTGGGATAGTGCTGTTTTCACAGTGCTAAGTACTCCAAACACTATCAACAATGGAGTTTTTAATAGTTTTCTAAGTCTCTCTTATTTGCTTGTACTTATACTTGGAATTCTCTGTGTAAACCTCTGTAACTTCTCTAGGTAGATGAATCACTGTGTACTTTCTCTTGTTTCTATCTGTTACCAATCTTGAGAAACTCATACATTCTCTGTTCACTGTTTCCCGGTCTTAGAGAAGTAGATTTCTTGGTTCGAAAGTGCTGTTTTCACAGTGCTAAGTATTCCCAACTCTATCAACAATGTAGGTTTTACCAGTTTTCTAAGTCTCTCTTATTTTCTTGGAGTTACACTTGGATTTCTCTGTGTAAACCTCTGGAACTTCTCTAAGTAGATGAATCACTGTGTACTTTCTCTTGTTTCTATCTGTTACCAATCTTGAGAAACTCATCCATTCTCTGTTCACTGTTTCGCGGTCTTAGAGAAGTAGATTTCTTTGTGCGAAAGTGGTGTTTTCACAGTGCCAAGTACTCCCAACTCTATCAACAATGTAGGTTTTACCAGTTTTCTAAGTCTCTCTTATTTTCTTGTACTTATACTTGGAATTCTCTGTGTAAACCGCTGTAACTTCTCTCGGTAGATGAATCACTGTGGACTTTCTCTTGTTTCTATCTGTTACCAATCTTGAGAAACTCCTACATTCTCTGTTCACTGTTTCGCGGTCTTAGAGAAGTAGATCTCTTTGTGCGAAAGTGCTGTTTTCACAAGGCTAAGTACTTCCAACTCTATCAACAACGTAGGTTTTACCAGTTTTCTAAGTCTCACTTATTTTCTTGGAGTTACACTTGGATTTCTCTGTGTAAACTTCTGGAACTTCTCTAAGTAGATGAATCAGTGTGTACTTTCTCTTGTTTCTATCTCTTACCAATCTTGAGAAACTCATCCATTCTCTGTTCACTGTTTCGCGGTCTTAGAGAAGTAGATTTCTTTGTGCGAAAGTGGTGTTTTCACAGTGCCAAGTACTCCCAACTCTATCAACAATGTAGGTTTTACCAGTTTTCTAAGTCTCTCTTATTTGCTTGTACTTATACTTGGAATTCTCTGTGTAAACCTCTGTAACTTCTCTCGGTAGATGAATCACTGTGGACTTTCTCTTGTTTCTATCTGTTACCAATCTTGAGAAACTCATACATTCTCTGTTCAGTGTTTCCCAGTCTTAGAGAAGTAGATTTCTTTCTGCGAAAGTGCTGTTTTCACAATGCTAAGTACTCCCAACTCTATCAACAATGTAGGTTTTACCAGTTTTCTAAGTCTCTCTTATTTGCTTGTACTTATACTTGGAATTCTCTGTGTAAACCTCGGTAACTTTTCTAGGTAGATGAATCACTGTGTACTTTCTCTTGTTTCTATCTGTTACCAATCTTGAGAAACTGATACATTCTCTGTTCACTGTTTCGCGGTCTTAGAGAAGTATATTTCTTTGTGCGAAAGTGCTGTTTTCACAGTGATAAGTACTCCCAACTCTATCAACAATGTAGTTTTTAATAGTTTTCTAAGTCTCTCTTATTTGCTTCTACTTATACTTGGTATTCTCTGTGTAAACCTCTGTAACTACTCTAGGTAGATGAATCACTGTGTACTTTCTCTTGTTTCTATCTGTTACCAGTCTGGAGAAACTCATACATTCTCTGTTTACTGTTTCCTGGTCTTAGAGAAGTAGATTTCTTTGTGGGAAAGTCCTGTTTTCACAGTGCTAAGTACTTCCAACTCTATCAACAATGTAGGTTTTAACAGTTTTCTAAGTCTCTCTTATTTTCTGTACTTATACTTGGAATTCTCTGTGTAAACCTCTGTAACTTCTCTCGTTAGATGAATCACTGTTGACTTTCTCTTGTTTCTATCTGTTACCAATCTTGAGAAACTCATACATTCTCTGTTCACTATTTCCCAGTGTTAGAGAAGTTGATTTCTTTCTGCGAAAGTGCTGTTTCCACAGTGCTAAGTACTCCCAATTCTATCAACAATGTAGGTTTTACCAGTTTTCTAAGTCTCTCTTATTTGCTTGTACTTATACTTGGAATTCTCTGTGTAAACCTCTGTAACTTTTCTAGGTAGATGAATCCCTGTGAACTTTCTCTTGTTTCTATCTGTTACCAATCTTGAGAAACTCATACATTCGCTGTTCACTGTTTCGCGGACTTAGAGAACTAAATTTCTTTCGGCGAAAGTGCTGTTTTCACAGTGCTAAGTACTCCCAACTCTATCAACAATGTAGGTTTTACCAGTTTTCTAAGTCTCTCTTATTTTCTTGTACTTATACTTGGAATTCTCTGTGCAAACCTCTGTAACTTTTCTAGGTAGATGAATCACTGTGTACTCTCTCTTCTTTCTATCTGTTACCAATTTTGAGAAACTCATAGATTTTCTGTTCACTGATTCCCGGTCTTAGAGAAGCAGATTTCTTTCTGCGAAAGTCCTGTTTTCACAGTGCTAAGTACTCCCAACTCTATCAACAATGTAGGTTTTACCAGTTTTCTAAGTCTCTCTTATTTTGTTGAAGTTACACTTGGATTTCTCTGTGTAAACCTCTGTAACTTCTCTACGTAGATGAATCACTGTGTACTTTCTCTTGTTTCTATCTGGTACCAATCTTGAGAAACTGATACATTCTCTGTTCACTGTTTCGCGGTCTTAGAGAAGTAGATTTCTTTGTGCGAAAGTGCTGTTTTCACAGTGCTAAGTACTCCCAACTCTATCAACAATGTAGTTTTTAATAGTTTTCTAAGTCTCTCTTATTTGCTTGTACTTATACTTGGAATTCTCTGTGTTATCCTCTGTAACTTTTCTAGGTAGATGAATCCCTGTGTACTTTCTCTTGTTTCTATCTGTTACCAATCTTGAGAAACTCATACATTCTCTGTTCACTGTTTCACGGACTTAGAGAACTAAATTTCTTTCGGCGAAAGTGCTGTTTACACAGTGCTAAGTACTCCCAACTCTATCAACAATGTAGGTTTTACCAGTTTTCTAAGTCTCTCTTATTTTCTTGTACTTATACTTGGAATTCTCTGTGTAAACCTCTGTAACTTTTCTAGGTAGATGAATCACTGTGTACTTTCTCTTCTTTCTATCTGTTACCAATCTTGAGAAACTCACACATTCTCTGTTCACTGTTTCCCAGTCTTAGAGAAGTAGATTTGTTTCTGCGTAAGTGCTGTTTTCACAGTGCTAAGTACTCCGAACTCTATCCACAATGTAGGTTTTACCAGTTTTCTGAGTCTCTCTTATTTTCTTGTACTTATACATGGAATTCTCTGTGTAAACTTCTGTAACTTCTCTAGGTAGATGAATCACTGTGTACTTTCTTTTGTTTCTATCTGTTACCAATCTTGAGAAACTCATACATTCTCTGTTCACTGTTTCCCAGTCTTAGAGAAGTAGATTTCTTTCTGCGAAACTGCTGTTTTCACAATGCTAAGTACTCCCAACTCTATCAACAATGTAGGTTTTACCACTTTTCTAAGTCTCTCTTATTTTCTTGTACTTATACTTGGAATTCTCTGTGTAAACCTCTGTAACTTCTCTCGGTAGATGAATCACTGTGGACTTTCTGTTGTTTCTATCTGTTACCAATCTTGAGAAACTCATACATTCTCTGTTTACTGTTTCGCGGTCTTAGAGAAGTAGATTTCTTTGTGGGAAAGTGCTGTTTTCACAGTGCTAAGTACTCCCAACTCTATCAACAATGGAGTTTTTAATAGTTTTATAAGTCTCTCCTATTTGCTTGTACTTATACTTGGAATTCTCTGTGTAAACCTCTGTAACTTCTCTAGATAGATGAATCACTGTGGACTTTCCCTCGTTTCTATCTGTTACCAATCTTGAGAAACTCATACATTCTCTGTTCACTGATTCCCGGTCTTAGAGAAGCAGATTTCTTTCTGCGAAAGTCCTGTTTTCACAGTGCTAAGTACTCCCAACTCTATCAACAATGTAGGTTTTACCAGTTTTCTAAGTCTCTCTTATTTTGTTGAAGTTACACTTGGATTTCTCTGTGTAAACCTCTGTAACTTCTCTAGGTAGATGAATCACTGTGTACTTTCTCTTGTTTCTATCTGGTACCAATCTTGAGAAACTCATACATTCTCCGTTCACAGTTTCCCGGTCTTAGACAAGTAGATTTCTTTGTGCGAAAGTGCTGTTTTCACAGTGCTAAGTACTCCCAACTCTATCAACAATGTAGTTTCTACCGGTTTTCTAAGTCTCTCTAATTTTCATGAAGTTACACTTGGATTTCTCTGTGTAAACATCTGTAACGTCTCTAGGTAGATGAATCACTGTGTACTTTCTCTTGTTTCCATCTGTTACCAATCTTGAGAAACTCATACATTCTCTGTTCCATTTTTCCCGGTCTTAGAGAAGTAGATTTCTTTCTGCGAAAGTGCTGTTTTCACAGTGCTAAGTACTCCCAACTCTATCAACAATGTAGGCTTTACCAGTTTTCTAAGTCTCTCTCATTTTCTTGTACCTATACTTGGAATTCTCTGTGTAAACCTCTGTAACTTCTCTCGGTAGATGAATCACTGTGGACTTGCTCTTGTTTCTATCTGTTACCAATCTTGAGAAACTCCTACATTCTCTGTTCACTGTTTCGCGGTCTTAGAGAAGTAGATCTCTTTGTGCGAAAGTGCTGTTTTCACAGTGCTAAGTACTCCCAACTCTATCAACAATGTAGGTTTTACCAGTTTTGTAAGTCTCACTTATTTTCTTGGAGTTACACTTGGATTTCTCTGTGTAAACTTCTGGAACTTCTCTAAGTAGATGAATCAGTGTGTACTTTCTCTTGTTTCTATCTGTTACCAATCTTGAGAAACTCATACATTCTCTGTTCACTGTTTCCCGGTCTTAGAGAAGTAGATTTCTTTGTGCGAAAGTGCTGTTTTCACAGTGCTAAGTACTTCCAACTCTATCAACAATGTAGGTTTTACCAGTTTTCTAAGTCTCTCTTATTTGCTTGTACTTATACTTTGAATTCTTTGTGTAAACCTCTGTAACTTCTCTCGGTAGATGAATCACTGTGGACTTTCTCTTGTTTCTATCTGTTACCCATCTTGAGAAACTCATACATTCTCTGTTCAGTGTTTCCCAGTCTTAGAGAAGTAGATTTCTTTCTGCGAAAGTGCTGTTTTCACAATGCTAAGTACTCCCAACTCTATCAACAATGTAGGTTTTACCAGTTTTCTAAGTCTCTCTTATTTGCTTCTACTTATACTTGGAATTCTCTTTGTAAACCTCTGTAACTTTTCTATGTAAATGAATCACTGTGTACTTTCTCTTGTTTCTATCTGTTACCAATCTTGAGAAACTGATACATTCTCTGTTCACTGTTTCGCGGTCTTAGAGAAGTATATTTCTTTGTCGAAAGTGCTGTTTTCACAGTGATAAGTACTCCCAACTCTATCAACAATGTAGTTTTTAATAGTTTTCTAAGTCTCTCTTATTTGCTTGTACTTATACTTGGTATTCTCTGTGTAAACCTCTGTAACTTCTCTAGGTAGATGAATCCCTGTGTACTTTCTCTTGTTTCTATCTGTTACCAGGCTTGAGAAACTCATACATTCTCTGTTTACTGTTTCCCGGTCTTAGAGAAGTAGATTTCTTTGTGGGAAAGTGCTGTTTTCACAGTGCTAAGTACTTCCAACTCTATCAACAACGTAGGTTTTACGAGTTTTCTAAGTCTCTCTTATTTTCTTGTACTTATACTTGGAATTCTCTGTGTAAACCTCTGTAACTTCTCTACGTAGATGAATCACTGTGGACTTTCTCTTGTTTCTATCTGTTACCAATCTTGAGAAACTCATACATTCTCTGTTCACTGATTCCCGTTCTTAGAGAAGCAGATTTCTTTCTGCGAAAGTCCTGTTTTCACAGTGCTAAGTACTCCCAACTCTATCAACAATGTAGGTTTTACCAGTTTTCTAAGTCTCTCTTATTTTGTTGAAGTTACACTTGGATTTCTCTGTGTAAACCTCTGTAACTTCTCTAGGTAGATGAATCACTGTGTACTTTCTCTTGTTTCTATCTGGTACCAATCTTGAGAAACTGATACATTCACTGTTCACTGTTTCGCGGTCTTAGAGAAGTAGATTTCTTTGTGCGAAAGTGCTGTTTTCACAGTGCTAAGTACTCCCAACTCTATCAACAATGTAGTTTTTAATAGTTTTCTAAGTCTCTCTTATTTGCTTGTACTTATACTTGGAATTCTCTGTGTTAACCTCTGTAACTTCTCTATGTAGATGAATCACTGTGTACTTTCTCTTGTTTCTATCTGTTACCAATCTTGAGAAACTCATACATTCTCTGTTTACTGTTTCCCGGTCTTAGAGAAGTAGATTTCTTTCTGCGAAAGTGCTGTTTTCACAGTGCTAAATACTCCCAACTCTATCAACAATGTAGGTTTTAACAGTTTTCTAAGTCTCTCTTATTTTCTGTACTTATACTTGGAATTCTCTGTGTAAACCTCTGTAACTTCTCTCGGTAGATGAATCACTGTTGACTTTCTCTTGTTTCTATCTGTTACCAATCTTGAGAAACTCATACATTCTCTGTTCAATGTTTCCCAGTCTTAGAGAAGTAGATTTCTTTGTGCGAAAGTGCTGTTTTCACAGTGCTAAGTACTCCCAACTCTATCAACAATGTAGGTTTTACCAGTTTTCTAAGTCTCTCTTATTTTCTTGTACTTATACTTGGAATTCTCTGTGTAAACCTCTGTAACTTTTCTAGGTAGATGAATCCCTGTGTACTTTCTCTTGTTTCTATCTGTTACCAATCTTGAGAAACTCCTACATTCTCTGTTCACTGTTTCCCAGTCTTAGACAAGTAGATTCCTTTCTGCGAAAGTGCTGTTTTCACAGTACTAAGTACTCCCAACTCTATCAACAATGTAGGTTTTACCAGTTTTCTAAGTCTCTCTTATTTTCTTGTACTTATACTTGGAATTCTCTGTGTAAACCTCTGTAACTTTTCTATGTAGATGAATCACTGCGTACTTTCTCTTCTTTCTATCTGTTACCAATCTTGAGAAACTCATACATTCTCTGTTCACTGTTTCCCAGTCTTAGAGAAGTAGATTTCTTTCTGAGAAAGTGCTGTTTTCACAGTGGTAAGTACTACCAACTCTATCCACAACGTAGGTTTTACCAGTTTTCTAAGTCTCTCTTCTTTTCTTGTACTTATACATGGAATTCTCTATGTAAACTTCTGTAACTTCTCTAGGTAGATGAATCACTGTGTACTTTCTCTTGTTTCTATCTGTTACCAATCTTGAGAAACTCATACATTCTCTGTTCACTGTTTCCCAGTGTTAGAGAAGTTGATTTCTTTCTGCGAAAGTGCTGTTTTCACAGTGCTAAGTACTCCCAATTCTATCAACAATGTAGGTTTTACCAGTTTTCTAAGTCTCTCTTATTTTCTTGTACTTATACTTGGAATTCTCTGTGTAAACCTCTGTAACTTTTCTAGGTAGATGAATCCCTGTGTACTTTCTCTTGTTTCTATCTGTTACCAATCTTGAGAAACTCATACATTCTCTGTTCACTGTTTCACGGACTTAGGGAACTAAATTTCTTTCGGCGAAAGTGCTGTTTTCACAGTGCTAAGTACTCCCAACTCTATCAACAATGTAGGTTTTACCAGTTTTCTAAGTCTCTCTTATTTTCTTGTACTTATACTTGGAATTCTCTGTGTAAACCTCTGTAACTTTTCTAGGTAGATGAATCCCTGTGTACTTTCTCTTCTTTCTATCTGTTACCAATCTTGAGAAACTCACACATTCTCTGTTCACTGTTTCCCAGTCTTAGAGAAGTAGATTTGTTTCTGCGAAAGTGCTGTTTTCACAGTGCTAAGTACTCCGAACTCTATCAACAATGTAGGTTTTACCAGTTTTCTGAGTCTCTCTTATTTTCTTGTACTTATACATGGAATTCTCTGTGTAAACTTCTGTAACTTCTCTTGGTAGATGAATCACTGTGTACTTTCTTTTGTTTCTATCTGTTAACAATCTTGAGAAACTCATACATTCTCTGTTCACTGTTTCCCAGTCTTAGAGAAGTAGATTTCTTTCTGCGAAACTGCTGTTTTCACAATGCTAAGTACTCCCAACTCTATCAACAATGTAGGTTTTACCAGTTTTCTAAGTCTCTCTTATTTGCTTGTACTTATACTTGGAATTCTCTGTGTAAACCTCTGTAACTTTTCTAGGTAGATGAATCACTGTGTACTTTCTCTTGTTTCTATCTGTTACCAATCTTGAGAAACTGATACATTCTCTGTTCACTGTTTCGCGGTCTTAGAGAAGTATATTTCTTTGTGCGAAAGTGCTGTTTTCACAGTGATAAGTACTCCCAACTCTGTCAACAATGTAGTTTTTAATAGTTTTCTAAGTCTCTCTTATTTGCTTGTACTTATACTTGGTATTCTCTGTGTAAACCTCTGTAACTTCTCTAGGTAGATGAATCACTGTGTACTTTCTCTTGTTTCTATCTGTTACCAGTCTTGAGAAACTCATACATTCTCTGTTTACTGTTTCCTGGTCTTAGAGAAGTAGATTTCTTTGTGGGAAAGTGCTGTTTTCACAGTGCTAAGTACTTCCAACTCTATCAACAACGTAGGTTTTACGAGTTTTCTAAGTCTCTCTTATTTTCTTGTACTTATACTTGGAATTCTCTGTGTAAACCTCTGTAACTTTTCTAGGTAGATGAATCACTGTGGACTTTCTCTTGTTTCTATCTGTTACCAATCTTGAGAAACTCATACATTCTCTGTTCACTGATTCCCGGTCTTAGTGAAGCAGATTTCTTTCTGCGAAAGTCCTGTTTTCACAGTGCTAAGTACTCCCAACTCTATCAACAATGTAGGTTTTACCAGTTTTCTAAGTCTCTCTTATTTTGTTGAAGTTACACTTGGATTTCTCTGTGTAAACCTCTGTAACTTCTCTAGGTAGATGAATCACTGTGGACTTTCTCTTGTTTCTATCTGGTACCAATCTTGAGAAACTGATACATTCTCTGTTCACTGTTTCGCGGTCTTAGAGAAGTAGATTTCTTTGTGCGAAAGTGCTGTTTTCACAGTGCTAAGTACTCCCAACTCTATCAACAATGTAGTTTTTAATAGTTTTCTAAGTCTCTCTTATTTGCTTGTACTTATACTTGGAATTCTCTGTGTTATCCTCTGTAACTTCTCTATGTAGATGAATCACAGTGTACTTTCTCTTGTTTCTATCTGTTACCAATCTTGAGAAACTCATACATTCTCTGTTTACTGTTTCCCGGTCTTAGAGAAGTAGATTTCTTTCTGCGAAAGTGCTGTTTTCACAGTGCTAAATACTCCCAACTCTATCAACAATGTAGGTTTTAACAGTTTTCTAAGTCTCTCTTATTTTCTGTACTTATACTTGGAATTCTCTGTGTAAACCTCTGTAACTTCTCTAGGTAGATGAATCACTGTTGACTTTCTCTTGTTTCTATCTGTTACCAATCTTGAGAAACTCATACATTCTCTGTTCACTATTTCCCAGTGTTAGAGAAGTTGATTTCTTTCTGCGAAAGTGCTGTTTTCACAGTGCTAAGTACTCCCAATTCTATCAACAATGTAGGTTTTACCAGTTTTCTAAGTCTCTCTTCTTTCCTTGTACTTATACTTGGAATTCTCTGTGTAAACCTCTGTAACTTTTCTAGGTAGATGAATCCCTGTGAACTTTCTCTTGTTTCTATCTGTTACCAATCTTGAGAAACTCATACATTCGCTGTTCACTGTTTCACGGACTTAGAGAACTAAATTTCTTTCGGCGAAAGTGCTGTTTTCACAGTGCTAAGTACTCCCAACTCTATCAACAATGTAGGTTTTACCAGTTTTCTAAGTCTCTCTTATTTTCTTGTACTTATACTTGGAATTCTCTGTGCAAACCTCTGTAACTTTTCTAGGTAGATGAATCACTGTGTACTCTCTCTTCTTTCTATCTGTTACCAATCTTGAGAAACTCATAGATTCTCTGTTCACTGATTCCCGGTCTTAGAGAAGCAGATTTCTTTCTGCGAAAGTCCTGTTTTCACAGTGCTAAGTAC
Source organism: Heterohyrax brucei (assembly GCA_028571685.1). Lineage (NCBI taxonomy): Eukaryota > Metazoa > Chordata > Mammalia > Hyracoidea > Procaviidae > Heterohyrax > Heterohyrax brucei. Next base: position 21,523,600 of record CM053144.1, on the reverse strand, counting down.
TCCCAACTCTATCAACAATATAGGTTTTACCAGTTTTCTAAGTCTCTCTTATTTTGTTGAAGTTACACTTGGATTTCTCTGTGTAAACCTCTGTAACTTCTCTACGTAGATGAATCACTGTGTACTTTCTCTTGTTTCTATCTGGTACCAATCTTGAGAAACTGATACATTCTCTGTTCACTGTTTCGCGGTCTTAGAGAAGTAGATTTCTTTGTGCGAAAGTGCTGTTTTCACAGTGCTACGTACTCCCAACTCTATCAACAATGTAGTTTTTAATAGTTTTCTAAGTCTCTCTTATTTGCTTGTACTTATACTTGGAATTCTCTGTGTTATCCTCTGTAACTTCTCTATGTAGATGAATCACTGTGTACTTTCTCTTGTTTCTATCTGTTACCAATCTTGAGAAACTCATACATTCTCTGTTTACTGTTTCCCGGTCTTAGAGAAGTAGATTTCTTTCTGCGAAAGTGCTGTTTTCACAGTGCTAAATACTCCCAACTCTATCAACAATGTAGGTTTTAACAGTTTTCTAAGTCTCTCTTATTTTCTTGTACTTATACTTGGAATTTTCTGTGTAAACCTCTGTAACTTCTCTCGGTAGATGAATCACTGTTGACTTTCTCTTGTTTCTATCTGTTACCAATCTTGAGAAACTCATACATTCTCTGTTGAATGTTTCCCAGTCTTAGAGAAGTAGATTTCTTTGTGCGAAAGTGCTGTTTTCACAGTGATAAGTACTCCCAACTCTATCAACAGTGTAGTTTTTAATAGTTTTCTAAGTCTCTCTTATTTGCTTGTACTTATACTTGGTATTCTCTGTGTAAACCTCTGTAACTACTCTAGGTAGATGAATCACTGTGTACTTTCTCTTGTTTCTATCTGTTACCAGTCTGGAGAAACTCATACATTCTCTGTTTACTGTTTCCTGGTCTTAGAGAAGTAGATTTCTTTGTGGGAAAGTCCTGTTTTCACAGTGCTAAGTACTTCCAACTCTATCAACAACGTAGGTTTTACGAGTTTTCTAAGTCTCTCTTATTTTCTTGTACTTATACTTGGAATTCTCTGTGTAAACCTCTGTAACTTCTCTAGGTAGATGAATCACTGTGGACTTTCTCTTGTTTCTATCTGTTACCAATCTTGAGAAACTCATACATTCTCTGTTCACTGATTCCCGGTCTTAGAGAAGCAGATTTCTTTCTGCGAAAGTCCTGTTTTCACAGTGCTAAGTACTCCCAACTCTATCAACAATGTAGGTTTTACCAGTTTTCTAAGTCTCTCTTATTTTGTTGAAGTTACACTTGGATTTCTCTGTGTAAACCTCTGTAACTTCTCTAGGTAGATGAATCACTGTGTACTTTCTCTTGTTTCTATCTGGTACCAATCTTGAGAAACTGATACATTCTCTGTTCACTGTTTCGCGGTCTTAGAGAAGTAGATTTGTTTCTGCGAAAGTGCTGTTTTCACAGTGCTAAGTACTCCCAACTCTATCAACAATGTAGTTTTTAATAGTTTTCTAAGTCTCTCTTATTTGCTTGTACTTATACTTGGAATTCTCTGTGTTATCCTCTGTAACTTCTCTATGTAGATGAATCACTGTGTACTTTCTCTTGTTTCTATCTGTTACCAATCTTGAGAAACTCATACATTCTCTGTTTACTGTTTCCCGGTCTTAGAGAAGTAGATTTCTTTCTGCGAAAGTGCTGTTTTCACAGTGCTAAATACTCCCAACTCTATCAACAATGTAGGTTTTAACAGTTTTCTAAGTCTCTCTTATTTTCTGTACTTATACTTGGAATTCTCTGTGTAAACCTCTGTAACTTCTCTCGGTAGATGAATCACTGTTGACTTTCTCTTGTTTCTATCTGTTACCAATCTTGAGAAACTCATACATTCTCTGTTCACTATTTCCCAGTGTTAGAGAAGTTGATTTCTTTCTGCGAAAGTGCTGTTTCCACAGTGCTAAGTACTCCCAATTCTATCAACAATGTAGGTTTTACCAGTTTTCTAAGTCTCTCTTATTTGCTTGTACTTATACTTGGAATTCTCTGTGTAAACCTCTGTAACTTTTCTAGGTAGATGAATCCCTGTGAACTTTCTCTTGTTTCTATCTGTTACCAATCTTGAGAAACTCATACATTCGCTGTTCACTGTTTCGCGGACTTAGAGAACTAAATTTCTTTCGGCGAAAGTGCTGTTTTCACAGTGCTAAGTACTCCCAACTCTATCAACAATGTAGGTTTTACCAGTTTTCTAAGTCTCTCTTATTTTCTTGTACTTATACTTGGAATTCTCTGTGCAAACCTCTGTAACTTTTCTAGGTAGATGAATCACTGTGTACTCTCTCTTCTTTCTATCTGTTACCAATCTTGAGAAACTCATAGATTCTCTGTTCACTGATTCCCGGTCTTAGAGAAGCAGATTTCTTTCTGCGAAAGTCCTGTTTTCACAGTGCTAAGTACTCCCAACTCTATCAACAATGTAGGTTTTACCAGTTTTCTAAGTCTCTCTTATTTTGTTGAAGTTACACTTGGATTTCTCTGTGTAAACCTCTGTAACTTCTCTACGTAGATGAATCACTGTGTACTTTCTCTTGTTTCTATCTGGTACCAATCTTGAGAAACTGATACATTCTCTGTTCACTGTTTCGCGGTCTTAGAGAAGTAGATTTCTTTGTGCGAAAGTGCTGTTTTCACAGTGCTAAGTACTCCCAACTCTATCAACAATGTAGTTTTTAATAGTTTTCTAAGTCTCTCTTATTTGCTTGTACTTATACTTGGAATTCTCTGTGTTATCCTCTGTAACTTCTCTATGTAGATGAATCACTGTGTACTTTCTCTTGTTTCTATCTGTTACCAATCTTGAGAAACTCATACATTCTCTGTTTACTGTTTCCCGGTCTTAGAGAAGTAGATTTCTTTCTGCGAAAGTGCTGTTTTCACAGTGCTAAATACTCCCAACTCTATCAACAATGTAGGTTTTAACAGTTTTCTAAGTCTCTCTTATTTTCTTGTACTTATACTTGGAATTCTCTGTGTAAACCTCTGTAACTTTTCTAGGTAGATGAATCCCTGTGTACTTTCTCTTGTTTCTATCTGTTACCAATCTTGAGAAACTCCTACATTCTCTGTTCACTGTTTCTCAGTCTTAGACAAGTAGATTTCTTTCTGCGAAAGTGCTGTTTTCACAGTACTAAGTACTCCCAACTCTATCAACAATGTAGGTTTTACCAGTTTTCTAAGTCTCTCTTATTTTCTTGTACTTATACTTGGAATTCTCTGGGTAAACCTCTGTAACTTTTCTATGTAGATGAATCACTGCGTACTTTCTCTTCTTTCTATCTGTTACCAATCTAGAGAAACTCATACATTCTGTGTTCACTGTTTCCCAGTCTTAGAGAAGTAGATTTCTTTCGGAGAAAGTGCTGTTTTCACAGTGGTAAGTACTACCAACTCTATCCACAACGTAGGTTTTACCAGTTTTCTAAGTCTCTCTTCTTTTCTTGTACTTATACATGGAATTCTCTATGTAAACTTCTGTAACTTCTCTAGGTAGATGAATCACTGTGTACTTTCTCTTGTTTCTATCTGTTACCAATCTTGAGAAACTCATACATTCTCTGTTCACTGTTTCCCAGTGTTAGAGAAGTTGATTTCTTTCTCCGAAAGTGCTGTTTTCACAGTGCTAAGTACTCCCAATTCTATCAACAATGTAGGTTTTACCAGTTTTCTAAGTCTCTCTTATTTTCTTGTACTTATACTTGGAATTCTCTGTGTAAACCTCTGTAACTTTTCTAGGTAGATGAATCCCTGTGTACTTTCTCTTGTTTCTATCTGTTACCAATCTTGAGAAACTCATACATTCTCTGTTCACTGTTTCACGGACTTAGAGAACTAAATTTCTTTCGGCGAAAGTGCTGTTTTCACAGTGCTAAGTACTCCCAACTCTATCAACAATGTAGGTTTTACCAGTTTTCTAAGTCTCTCTTATTTTCTTGTACTTATACTTGGAATTCTCTGTGTAAACCTCTGTAACTTTTCTAGGTAGATGAATCACTGTGTACTTTCTCTTCTTTCTATCTGTTACCAATCTTGAGAAACTCACACATTCTCTGTTCACTGTTTCCTAGTCTTAGAGAAGTAGATTTGTTTCTGCGTAAGTGCTGTTTTCACAGTGCTAAGTACTCCGAACTCTATCCACAATGTAGGTTTTACCAGTTTTCTGAGTCTCTCTTATTTTCTTGTACTTATACATGGAATTCTCTGTGTAAACTTCTGTAACTTCTCTAGGTAGATGAATCACTGTGTACTTTCTTTCGTTTCTATCTGTTACCAATCTTGAGAAACTCATACATTCTCTGTTCACTGTTTCCCAGTCTTAGAGAAGTAGATTTCTTTCTGCGAAACTGCTGTTTTCACAATGCTAAGTACTCCCAACTCTATCAACAATGTAGGTTTTACCACTTTTCTAAGTCTCTCTTATTTTCTTGTACTTATACTTGGAATTCTCTGTGTAAACCTCTGTAACTTCTCTCGGTAGATGAATCACTGTGGACTTTCTGTTGTTTCTATCTGTTACCAATCTTGAGAAACTCATACATTCTCTGTTTACTGTTTCGCGGTCTTAGAGAAGTAGATTTCTTTGTGGGAAAGTGCTGTTTTCACAGTGCTAAGTACTCCCAACTCTATCAACAATGGAGTTTTTAATAGTTTTATAAGTCTCTCCTATTTGCTTGTACTTATACTTGGAATTCTCTGTGTAAACCTCTGTAACTTCTCTAGATAGATGAATCACTGTGGACTTTCCCTCGTTTCTATCTGTTACCAATCTTGAGAAACTCATACATTCTCTGTTCACTGATTCCCGGTCTTAGAGAAGCAGATTTCTTTCTGCGAAAGTCCTGTTTTCACAGTGCTAAGTACTCCCAACTCTATCAACAATGTAGGTTTTACCAGTTTTCTAAGTCTCTCTTATTTTGTTGAAGTTACACTTGGATTTCTCTGTGTAAACCTCTGTAACTTCTCTAGGTAGATGAATCACTGTGTACTTTCTCTTGTTTCTATCTGGTACCAATCTTGAGAAACTCATACATTCTCCGTTCACAGTTTCCCGGTCTTAGACAAGTAGATTTCTTTGTGCGAAAGTGCTGTTTTCACAGTGCTAAGTACTCCCAACTCTATCAACAATGTAGTTTCTACCGGTTTTCTAAGTCTCTCTAATTTTCATGAAGTTACACTTGGATTTCTCTGTGTAAACATCTGTAACGTCTCTAGGTAGATGAATCACTGTGTACTTTCTCTTGTTTCCATCTGTTACCAATCTTGAGAAACTCATACATTCTCTGTTCCATTTTTCCCGGTCTTAGAGAAGTAGATTTCTTTCTGCGAAAGTGCTGTTTTCACAGTGCTAAGTACTCCCAACTCTATCAACAATGTAGGTTTTACCAGTTTTCTAAGTCTCTCTCATTTTCTTGTACTTATACTTGGAATTCTCTGTGTAAACGTCTGTAACTTCTCTCGGTAGATGAATCACTGTGGACTTGCTCTTGTTTCTATCTGTTACCAATCTTGAGAAACTCCTACATTCTCTGTTCACTGTTTCGCGGTCTTAGAGAAGTAGATCTCTTTGTGCGAAAGTGCTGTTTTCACAGTGCTAAGTACTCCCAACTCTATCAACAATGTAGGTTTTACCAGTTTTCTAAGTCTCTCTTATTTGCTTGTACTTATACTTTGAATTCTTTGTGTAAACCTCTGTAACTTCTCTCGGTAGATGAATCCCTGTGGACTTTCTCTTGTTTCTATCTGTTACCAATCTTGAGAAACTCATACATTCTCTGTTCAGTGTTTCCCAGTCTTAGAGAAGTAGATTTCTTTCTGCGAAAGTGCTGTTTTCACAATGCTAAGTACTCCCAACTCTATCAACAATGTAGGTTTTACCAGTTTTCTAAGTCTCTCTTATTTGCTTCTACTTATACTTGGAATTCTCTGTGTAAACCTCTGTAACTTTTCTATGTAAATGAATCACTGTGTACTTTCTCTTGTTTCTATCTGTTACCAATCTTGAGAAACTGATACATTCTCTGTTCACTGTTTCGCGGTCTTAGAGAAGTATATTTCTTTGTGCGAAAGTGCTGTTTTCACAGTGATAAGTACTCCCAACTCTATCAACAATGTAGTTTTTAATAGTTTTCTAAGTCTCTCTTATTTGCTTGTACTTATACTTGGTATTCTCTGTGTAAACCTCTGTAACTTCTCTAGGTAGATGAATCCCTGTGTACTTTCTCTTGTTTCTATCTGTTACCAGGCTTGAGAAACTCATACATTCTCTGTTTACTGTTTCCCGGTCTTAGAGAAGTAGATTTCTTTGTGGGAAAGTGCTGTTTTCACAGTGCTAAGTACTTCCAACTCTATCAACAACGTAGGTTTTACGAGTTTTCTAAGTCTCTCTTATTTTCTTGTACTTATACTTGGAATTCTCTGTGTAAACCTCTGTAACTTCTCTAGGTAGATGAATCACTGTGTACTTTCTCTTGTTTCTATCTGTTACCAATCTTGAGAAACTCATACATTCTCTGTTCACTGATTCCCGTTCTTAGAGAAGCAGATTTCTTTCTGCGAAAGTCCTGTTTTCACAGTGCTAAGTACTCCCAACTCTATCAACAATGTAGGTTTTACCAGTTTTCTAAGTCTCTCTTATTTTGTTGAAGTTACACTTGGATTTCTCTGTGTAAACCTCTGTAACTTCTCTAGGTAGATGAATCACTGTGTACTTTCTCTTGTTTCTATCTGGTACCAATCTTGAGAAACTGATACATTCACTGTTCACTGTTTCGCGGTCTTAGAGAAGTAGATTTCTTTGTGCGAAAGTGCTGTTTTCACAGTGCTAAGTACTCCCAACTCTATCAACAATGTAGTTTTTAATAGTTTTCTAAGTCTCTCTTATTTGCTTGTACTTATACTTGGAATTCTCTGTGTTAACCTCTGTAACTTCTCTATGTAGATGAATCACTGTGTACTTTCTCTTGTTTCTATCTGTTACCAATCTTGAGAAACTCATACATTCTCTGTTTACTGTTTCCCGGTCTTAGAGAAGTAGATTTCTTTCTGCGAAAGTGCTGTTTTCACAGTGCTAAATACTCCCAACTCTATCAACAATGTAGGTTTTAACAGTTTTCTAAGTCTCTCTTATTTTCTGTACTTATACTTGGAATTCTCTGTGTAAACCTCTGTAACTTCTCTCGGTAGATGAATCACTGTTGACTTTCTCTTGTTTCTATCTGTTACCAATCTTGAGAAACTCATACATTCTCTGTTCAATGTTTCCCAGTCTTAGAGAAGTAGATTTCTTTGTGCGAAAGTGCTGTTTTCACAGTGCTAAGTACTCCCAACTCTATCAACAATGTAGGTTTTACCAGTTTTCTAAGTCTCTCTTATTTTCTTGTACTTATACTTGGAATTCTCTGTGTAAACCTCTGTAACTTTTCTATGTAGATGAATCACTGCGTACTTTCTCTTCTTTCTATCTGTTACCAATCTTGAGAAACTCACACATTCTCTGTTCACTGTTTCCCAGTCTTAGAGAAGTAGATTTGTTTCTGCGTAAGTGCTGTTTTCACAGTGCTAAGTACTCCGAACTCTATCCACAATGTAGGTTTTACCAGTTTTCTGAGTCTCTCTTATTTTCTTGTACTTATACATGGAATTCTCTGTGTAAACTTCTGTAACTTCTCTAGGTAGATGAATCACTGTGTACTTTCTTTTGTTTCTATCTGTTACCAATCTTGAGAAACTCATACATTCTCTGTTCACTGTTTCCCAGTCTTAGAGAAGTAGATTTCTTTCTGCGAAACTGCTGTTTTCACAATGCTAAGTACTCCCAACTCTATCAACAATGTAGGTTTTACCACTTTTCTAAGTCTCTCTTATTTTCTTGTACTTATACTTGGAATTCTCTGTGTAAACCTCTGTAACTTCTCTCGGTAGATGAATCACTGTGGACTTTCTGTTGTTTCTATCTGTTACCAATCTTGAGAAACTCATACATTCTCTGTTTACTGTTTCGCGCTCTTAGAGAAGTAGATTTCTTTGTGGGAAAGTGCTGTTTTCACAGTGCTAAGTACTCCCAACTCTATCAACAATGGAGTTTTTAATAGTTTTATAAGTCTCTCCTATTTGCTTGTACTTATACTTGGAATTCTCTGTGTAAACCTCTGTAACTTCTCTAGATAGATGAATCACTGTGGACTTTCCCTCGTTTCTATCTGTTACCAATCTTGAGAAACTCATACATTCTCTGTTCACTGATTCCCGGTCTTAGAGAAGCAGATTTCTTTCTGCGAAAGTCCTGTTTTCACAGTGCTAAGTACTCCCAACTCTATCAACAATGTAGGTTTTACCAGTTTTCTAAGTCTCTCTTATTTTGTTGAAGTTACACTTGGATTTCTCTGTGTAAACCTCTGTAACTTCTCTAGGTAGATGAATCACTGTGTACTTTCTCTTGTTTCTATCTGGTACCAATCTTGAGAAACTCATACATTCTCCGTTCACAGTTTCCCGGTCTTAGACAAGTAGATTTCTTTGTGCGAAAGTGCTGTTTTCACAGTGCTAAGTACTCCCAACTCTATCAACAATGTAGTTTCTACCGGTTTTCTAAGTCTCTCTAATTATCATGAAGTTACACTTGGATTTCTCTGTGTAAACATCTGTAACGTCTCTAGGTAGATGAATCACTGTGTACTTTCTCTTGTTTCCATCTGTTACCAATCTTGAGAAACTCATACATTCTCTGTTCCATTTTTCCAGTCTTAGAGAAGTAGATTTCTTTCTGCGAAAGTGCTGTTTTCACAGTGCTAAGTACTCCCAACTCTATCAACAATGTAGGTTTTACCAGTTTTCTAAGTCTCTCTCATTTTCTTGTACTTATACTTGGAATTCTCTGTGTAAACCTCTGTAACTTCTCTCGGTAGATGAATCACTGTGGACTTGCTCTTGTTTCTATCTGTTACCAATCTTGAGAAACTCCTACATTCTCTGTTCACTGTTTCGCGGTCTTAGAGAAGTAGATCTCTTTGTGCGAAAGTGCTGTTTTCACAGTGCTAAGTACTCCCAACTCTATCAACAATGTAGGTTTTACCAGTTTTGTAAGTCTCACTTATTTTCTTGGAGTTACACTTGGATTTCTCTGTGTAAACTTCTGGAACTTCTCTAAGTAGATGAATCAGTGTGTACTTTCTCTTGTTTCTATCTGTTACCAATCTTGAGAAACTCATACATTCTCTGTTCACTGTTTCCCGGTCTTAGAGAAGTAGATTTCTTTGTGCGAAAGTGCTGTTTTCACAGTGCTAAGTACTCCCAACTCTATCAACAATGTAGGTTTTACCAGTTTTCTAAGTCTCTCTTATTTGCTTGTACTTATACTTTGAATTCTTTGTGTAAACCTCTGTAACTTCTCTCGGTAGATGAATCACTGTGGACTTTCTCTTGTTTCTATCTGTTACCAATCTTGAGAAACTCATACATTCTCTGTTCAGTGTTTCCCAGTCTTAGAGAAGTAGATTTCTTTCTGCGAAAGTGCTGTTTTCACAATGCTAAGTACTCCCAACTCTATCAACAATGTAGGTTTTACCAGTTTTCTAAGTCTCTCTTATTTGCTTCTACTTATACTTGGAATTCTCTGTGTAAACCTCTGTAACTTTTCTATGTAAATGAATCACTGTGTACTTTCTCTTGTTTCTATCTGTTACCAATCTTGAGAAACTGATACATTCTCTGTTCACTGTTTCGCGGTCTTAGAGAAGTATATTTCTTTGTGCGAAAGTGCTGTTTTCACAGTGATAAGTACTCCCAACTCTATCAACAATGTAGTTTTTAATAGTTTTCTAAGTCTCTCTTATTTGCTTGTACTTATACTTGGTATTCTCTGTGTAAACCTCTGTAACTTCTCTAGGTAGATGAATCCCTGTGTACTTTCTCTTGTTTCTATCTGTTACCAGGCTTGAGAAACTCATACATTCTCTGTTTACTGTTTCCCGGTCTTAGAGAAGTAGATTTCTTTGTGGGAAAGTGCTGTTTTCACAGTGCTAAGTACTTCCAACTCTATCAACAACGTAGGTTTTACGAGTTTTCTAAGTCTCTCTTATTTTCTTGTACTTATACTTGGAATTCTCTGTGTAAACCTCTGTAACTTCTCTAGGTAGATGAATCACTGTGTACTTTCTCTTGTTTCTATCTGTTACCAATCTTGAGAAACTCATACATTCTCTGTTCACTGATTCCCGTTCTTAGAGAAGCAGATTTCTTTCTGCGAAAGTCCTGTTTTCACAGTGCTAAGTACTCCCAACTCTATCAACAATGTAGGTTTTACCAGTTTTCTAAGTCTCTCTTATTTTGTTGAAGTTACACTTGGATTTCTCTGTGTAAACCTCTGTAACTTCTCTAGGTAGATGAATCACTGTGTACTTTCTCTTGTTTCTATCTGGTACCAATCTTGAGAAACTGATACATTCACTGTTCACTGTTTCGCGGTCTTAGAGAAGTAGATTTCTTTGTGCGAAAGTGCTGTTTTCACAGTGCTAAGTACTCCCAACTCTATCAACAATGTAGTTTTTAATAGTTTTCTAAGTCTCTCTTATTTGCTTGTACTTATACTTGGAATTCTCTGTGTTAACCTCTGTAACTTCTCTATGTAGATGAATCACTGTGTACTTTCTCTTGTTTCTATCTGTTACCAATCTTGAGAAACTCATACATTCTCTGTTTACTGTTTCCCGGTCTTAGAGAAGTAGATTTCTTTCTGCGAAAGTGCTGTTTTCACAGTGCTAAATACTCCCAACTCTATCAACAATGTAGGTTTTAACAGTTTTCTAAGTCTCTCTTATTTTCTGTACTTATACTTGGAATTCTCTGTGTAAACCTCTGTAACTTCTCTCGGTAGATGAATCACTGTTGACTTTCTCTTGTTTCTATCTGTTACCAATCTTGAGAAACTCATACATTCTCTGTTCAATGTTTCCCAGTCTTAGAGAAGTAGATTTCTTTGTGCGAAAGTGCTGTTTTCACAGTGCTAAGTACTCCCAACTCTATCAACAATGTAGGTTTTACCAGTTTTCTAAGTCTCTCTTATTTTCTTGTACTTATACTTGGAATTCTCTGTGTAAACCTCTGTAACTTTTCTAGGTAGATGAATCCCTGTGTACTTTCTCTTGTTTCTATCTGTTACCAATCTTGAGAAACTCCTACATTCTCTGTTCACTGTTTCCCAGTCTTAGACAAGTAGATTTCTTTCTGCGAAAGTGCTGTTTTCACAGTACTAAGTACTCCCAACTCTATCAACAATGTAGGTTTTACCAGTTTTCTAAGTCTCTCTTATTTTCTTGTACTTATACTTGAAATTCTCTGTGTAAACCTCTGTAACTTTTCTATGTAGATGAATCACTGCGTACTTTCTCTTCTTTCTATCTGTTACCAATCTTGAGAAACTCATACATTCTCTGTTCACTGTTTCCCAGTCTTAGAGAAGTAGATTTCTTTCTGAGAAAGTGCTGTTTCCACAGTGGTAAGTACTACCAACTCTATCCACAACGTAGGTTTTACCAGTTTTCTAAGTCTCTCTTCTTTTCTTGTACTTATACATGGAATTCTCAATGTAAACTTCTGTAACTTCTCTAGGTAGATGAATCACTGTGTACTTTCTCTTGTTTCTATCTGTTACCAATCTTGAGAAACTCATACATTCTCTGTTCACTGTTTCCCAGTGTTAGAGAAGTTGATTTCTTTCTGCGAAAGTGCTGTTTTCACAGTGCTAAGTACTCCCAAATCTATCAACAATGTAGGTTTTACCAGTTTTCTAAGTCTCTCTTATTTTCTTGTACTTATACTTGGAATTCTCTGTGTAAACCTCTGTAACATTTCTAGGTAGATGAATCCCTGTGTACTTTCTCTTGTTTCTATCTGTTACCAATCTTGAGAAACTCATACATTCTCTGTTCACTGTTTCACGGACTTAGGGAACTAAATTTCTTTCGGCGAAAGTGCTGTTTTCACAGTGCTAAGTACTCCCAACTCTATCAACAATGTAGGTTTTACCAGTTTTCTAAGTCTCTCTTATTTTCTTGTACTTATACTTGGAATTCTCTGTGTAAACCTCTATAACTTTTCTAGGTAGATGAATCCCTGTGTACTTTCTCTTCTTTCTATCTGTTACCAATCTTGAGAAACTCACACATTCTCTGTTCACTGTTTCCCAGTCTTAGAGAAGTAGATTTGTTTCTGCGAAAGTGCTGTTTTCACAGTGCTAAGTACTCCCAACTCTATCAACAATGTAGGTTTTACCAGTTTTCTGAGTCTCTCTTATTTTCTTGTACTTATACATGGAATTCTCTGTGTAAACTTCTGTAACTTCTCTTGGTAGATGAATCACTGTGTACTTTCTTTTGTTTCTATCTGTTAACAATCTTGAGAAACTCATACATTCTCTGTTCACTGTTTCCCAGTCTTAGAGAAGTAGATTTCATTATGCGAAACTGCTGTTTTCACAATGCTAAGTACTCCCAACTCTATCAACAATGTAGGTTTTACCAGTTTTCTAAGTCTCTCTTATTTGCTTGTACTTATACTTGGAATTCTCTGTGTAAACCTCTGTAACTTTTCTAGGTAGATGAATCACTGTGTACTTTCTCTTGTTTCTATCTGTTACCAATCTTGAGAAACTGATACATTCTCTGTTCACTGTTTCGCGGTCTTAGAGAAGTATATTTCTTTGTGCGAAAGTGCTGTTTTCACAGTGATAAGTACTCCCAACTCTGTCAACAATGTAGTTTTTAATAGTTTTCTAAGTCTCTCTTATTTGCTTGTACTTATACTTGGTATTCTCTGTGTAAACCTCTGTAACTTCTCTAGGTAGATGAATCACTGTGTACTTTCTCTTGTTTCTATCTGTTACCAGTCTTGAGAAACTCATACATTCTCTGTTTACTGTTTCCTGGTCTTAGAGAAGTAGATTTCTTTGTGGGAAAGTGCTGTTTTCACAGTGCTAAGTACTTCCAACTCTATCAACAACGTAGGTTTTACGAGTTTTCTAAGTCTCTCTTATTTTCTTGTACTTATACTTGGAATTCTCTGTGTAAACCTCTGTAACTTCTCTAGGTAGATGAATCTCTGTGGACTTTCTCTTGTTTCTATCTGTTACCAATCTTGAGAAACTCATACATTCTCTGTTCACTGATTCCCGGTCTTAGTGAAGCAGATTTCTTTCTGCGAAAGTCCTGTTTTCACAGTGCTAAGTACTCCCAACTCTATCAACAATGTAGGTTTTACCAGTTTTCTAAGTCTCTCTTATTTTGTTTAAGTTACACTTGGATTTCTCTGTGTAAACCTCTGTAACTTCTCTAGGTAGATGAATCACAGTGGACTTTCTCTTGTTTCTATCTGGTACCAATCTTGAGAAACTGATACATTCTCTGTTCACTGTTTCGCGGTCTTAGAGAAGTAGATTTCTTTGTGCGAAAGTGCTGTTTTCACAGTGCTAAGTACTCCCAACTCTATCAACAATGTAGTTTTTAATAGTTTTCTAAGTCTCTCTTATTTGCTTGTACTTATACTTGGAATTCTCTGTGTTATCCTCTGTAACTTCTCTATGTAGATGAATCACTGTGTACTTTCTCTTGTTTCTATCTGTTACCAATCTTGAGAAACTCATACATTCTCTGTTTACTGTTTCCCGGTCTTAGAGAAGTAGATTTCTTTCTGCGAAAGTGCTGTTTTCACAGTGCTAAATACTCCCAACTCTATCAACAATGTAGGTTTTAACAGTTTTCTAAGTCTCTCTTATTTTCTGTACTTATACTTGGAATTCTCTGTGTAAACCTCTGTAACTTCTCTAGGTAGATGAATCATTGTTGACTTTCTCTTGTTTCTATCTGTTACCAATCTTGAGAAACTCATACATTCTCTGTTCACTATTTCCCAGTGTTAGAGAAGTTGATTTCTTTCTGCGAAAGTGCTGTTTTCACAGTGCTAAGTACTCCCAATTCTATCAACAATGTAGGTTTTACCAGTTTTCTAAGTCTCTCTTATTTTCTTGTACTTATACTTGGAATTCTCTGTGTAAACCTCTGTAACTTTTCTAGGTAGATGAATCCCTGTGAACTTTCTCTTGTTTCTATCTGTTACCAATCTTGAGAAACTCATACATTCGCTGTTCACTGTTTCACGGACTTAGAGAACTAATTTTCTTTCGGCGAATGTGCTGTTTTCACAGTGCTAAGTACTCCCAACTCTATCAACAATGTAGGTTTTACCAGTTTTCTAAGTCTCTCTTATTTTCTTGTACTTATACTTGGAATTCTCTGTGCAAACCTCTGTAACTTTTCTAGGTAGATGAATCACTGTGTACTCTCTCTTCTTTCTATCTGTTACCAATCTTGAGAAACTCATAGATTCTCTGTTCACTGATTCCCGGTCTTAGAGAAGCAGATTTCTTTCTGCGAAAGTCCTGTTTTCACAGTGCTAAGTACTCCCAACTCTATCAACAATATAGGTTTTACCAGTTTTCTAAGTCTCTCTTATTTTGTTGAAGTTACACTTGGATTTCTCTGTGTAAACCTCTGTAACTTCTCTACGTAGATGAATCACTGTGTACTTTCTCTTGTTTCTATCTGGTACCAATCTTGAGAAACTGATACATTCTCTGTTCACTGTTTCCCGGTCTTAGAGAAGTAGATTTCTTTGTGCGAAAGTGCTGTTTTCACAGTGCTAAGTACTCCCAACTCTATCAACAATGTAGTTTTTAATAGTTTTCTAAGTCTCTCTTATTTGCTTGTACTTATACTTGGAATTCTCTGTGTTATCCTCTGTAACTTCTCTATGTAGATGAATCACTGTGTACTTTCTCTTGTTTCTATCTGTTACCAATCTTGAGAAACTCATACATTCTCTGTTTACTGTTTCCCGGTCTTAGAGAAGTAGATTTCTTTCTGCGAAAGTGCTGTTTTCACAGTGCTAAATACTCCCAACTCTATCAACAATGTAGCTTTTAACAGTTTTCTAAGTCTCTCTTATTTTCTTGTACTTATACTTGGAATTCTCTGTGTAAACCTCTGTAACTTCTCTCGGTAGATGAATCACTGTTGACTTTCTCTTGTTTCTATCTGTTACCAATCTTGAGAAACTCATACATTCTCTGTTGAATGTTTCCCAGTCTTAGAGAAGTAGATTTCTTTGTGCGAAAGTGCTGTTTTCACAGTGATAAGTACTCCCAACTCTATCAACAGTGTAGTTTTTAATAGTTTTCTAAGTCTCTCTTATTTGCTTGTACTTATACTTGGTATTCTCTGTGTAAACCTCTGTAACTACTCTAGGTAGATGAATCACTGTGTACTTTCTCTTGTTTCTATCTGTTACCAGTCTGGAGAAACTCATACATTCTCTGTTTACTGTTTCCTGGTCTTAGAGAAGTAGATTTCTTTGTGGGAAAGTCTTGTTTTCACAGTGCTAAGTACTTCCAACTCTATCAACAACGTAGGTTTTACGAGTTTTCTAAGTCTCTCTTATTTTCTTGTACTTATACTTGGAATTCTCTGTGTAAACCTCTGTAACTTCTCTAGGTAGATGAATCACTGTGGACTTTCTCTTGTTTCTATCTGTTACCAATCTTGAGAAACTCATACATTCTCTGTTCACTGATTCCCGGTCTTAGAGAAGCAGATTTCTTTCTGCGAAAGTCCTGTTTTCACAGTGCTAAGTACTCCCAACTCTATCAACAATGTAGGTTTTACCAGTTTTCTAAGTCTCTCTTATTTTGTTGAAGTTACACTTGGATTTCTCTGTGTAAACCTCTGTAACTTCTCTACGTAGATGAATCACTGTGTACTTTCTCTTGTTTCTATCTGGTACCAATCTTGAGAAACTGATACATTCTCTGTTCACTGTTTCGCGGTCTTAGAGAAGTAGATTTGTTTCTGCGAAAGTGCTGTTTTCACAGTGCTAAGTACTCCCAACTCTATCAACAATGTAGTTTTTAATAGTTTTCTAAGTCTCTCTTATTTGCTTGTACTTATACTTGGAATTCTCCGTGTTATCCTCTGTAACTTCTCTATGTAGATGAATCACTGTGTACTTTCTCTTGTTTCTATCTGTTACCAATCTTGAGAAACTCATACATTCTCTGTTTACTGTTTCCCGGTCTTAGAGAAGTAGATTTCTTTCTGCGAAAGTGCTGTTTTCACAGTGCTAAATACTCCCAACTCTATCAACAATGTAGGTTTTAACAGTTTTCTAAGTCTCTCTTATTTTCTTGTACTTATACTTGGAATTCTCTGTGTAAACCTCTGTAACTTTTCTAGGTAGATGAATCCCTGTGTACTTTCTCTTGTTTCTATCTGTTACCAATCTTGAGAAACTCCTACATTCTCTGTTCACTGTTTCTCAGTCTTAGACAAGTAGATTTCTTTCTGCGAAAGTGCTGTTTTCACAGTACTAAGTACTCCCAACTCTATCAACAATGTAGGTTTTACCAGTTTTCTAAGTCTCTCTTATTTTCTTGTACTTATACTTGGAATTCTCTGTGTAAACCTCTGTAACTTTTCTATGTAGATGAATCACTGCGTACTTTCTCTTCTTTCTATCTGTTACCAATCTAGAGAAACTCATACATTCTGTGTTCACTGTTTCCCAGTCTTAGAGAAGTAGATTTCTTTCGGAGAAAGTGCTGTTTTCACAGTGGTAAGTACTACCAACTCTATCCACAACGTAGGTTTTACCAGTTTTCTAAGTCTCTCTTCTTTTCTTGTACTTATACATGGAATTCTCTATGTAAACTTCTGTAACTTCTCTAGGTAGATGAATCACTGTGTACTTTCTCTTGTTTCTATCTGTTACCAATCTTGAGAAACTCATACATTCTCTGTTCACTGTTTCCCAGTGTTAGAGAAGTTGATTTCTTTCTGCGAAAGTGCTGTTTTCACAGTGCTAAGTACTCCCAATTCTATCAACAATGTAGGTTTTACCAGTTTTCTAAGTCTCTCTTATTTTCTTGTACTTATACTTGGAATTCTCTGTGTAAACCTCTGTAACTTTTCTAGGTAGATGAATCCCTGTGTACTTTCTCTTGTTTCTATCTGTTACCAATCTTGAGAAACTCATACATTCTCTGTTCACTGTTTCACGGACTTAGAGAACTAAATTTCTTTCGGCGAAAGTGCTGTTTTCACAGTGCTAAGTACTCCCAACTCTATCAACAATGTAGGTTTTACCAGTTTTCTAAGTCTCTCTTATTTTATTGTACTTATACTTGGAATTCTCTGTGTAAACCTCTGTAACTTTTCTAGGTAGATGAATCACTGTGTACTTTCTCTTCTTTCTATCTGTTACCAATCTTGAGAAACTCACACATTCTCTGTTCACTGTTTCCCAGTCTTAGAGAAGTAGATTTGTTTCTGCGTAAGTGCTGTTTTCACAGTGCTAAGTACTCCGAACTCTATCCACAATGTAGGTTTTACCAGTTTTCTGAGTCTCTCTTATTTTCTTGTACTTATACATGGAATTCTCTGTGTAAACTTCTGTAACTTCTCTAGGTAGATGAATCACTGTGTACTTTCTTTTGTTTCTATCTGTTACCAATCTTGAGAAACTCATACATTCTCTGTTCACTGTTTCCCAGTCTTAGAGAAGTAGATTTCTTTCTGCGAAACTGCTGTTTTCACAATGCTAAGTACTCCCAACTCTATCAACAATGTAGGTTTTACCACTTTTCTAAGTCTCTCTTATTTTCTTGTACTTATACTTGGAATTCTCTGTGTAAACCTCTGTAACTTCTCTCGGTAGATGAATCACTGTGGACTTTCTGTTGTTTCTATCTGTTACCAATCTTGAGAAACTCATACATTCTCTGTTTACTGTTTCGCGGTCTTAGAGAAGTAGATTTCTTTGTGGGAAAGTGCTGTTTTCACAGTGCTAAGTACTCCCAACTCTATCAACAATGGAGTTTTTAATAGTTTTATAAGTCTCTCCTATTTGCTTGTACTTATACTTGGAATTCTCTGTGTAAACCTCTGTAACTTCTCTAGATAGATGAATCACTGTGGACTTTCCCTCGTTTCTATCTGTTACCAATCTTGAGAAACTCATACATTCTCTGTTCACTGATTCCCGGTCTTAGAGAAGCAGATTTCTTTCTGCGAAAGTCCTGTTTTCACAGTGCTAAGTACTCCCAACTCTATCAACAATGTAGGTTTTACCAGTTTTCTAAGTCTCTCTTATTGTGTTGAAGTTACACTTGGATTTCTCTGTGTAAACCTCTGTAACTTCTCTAGGTAGATGAATCACTGTGTACTTTCTCTTGTTTCTATCTGGTACCAATCTTGAGAAACTCATACATTCTCCGTTCACAGTTTCCCGGTCTTAGACAAGTAGATTTCTTTGTGCGAAAGTGCTGTTTTCACAGTGCTAAGTACTCCCAACTCTATCAACAATGTAGTTTCTACCGGTTTTCTAAGTCTCTCTAATTTTCATGAAGTTACACTTGGATTTCTCTGTGTAAACATCTGTAACGTCTCTAGGTAGATGAATCACTGTGTACTTTCTCTTGTTTCCATCTGTTACCAATCTTGAGAAACTCATACATTCTCTGTTCCATTTTTCCCGGTCTTAGAGAAGTAGATTTCTTTCTGCGAAAGTGCTGTTTTCACAGTGCTAAGTACTCCCAACTCTATCAACAATGTAGGTTTTACCAGTTTTCTAAGTCTCTCTCATTTTCTTGTACTTATACTTGGAATTCTCTGTGTAAACCTCTGTAACTTCTCTCGGTAGATGAATCACTGTGGACTTGCTCTTGTTTCTATCTGTTACCAATCTTGAGAAACTCCTACATTCTCTGTTCACTGTTTCGCGGTCTTAGAGAAGTAGATCTCTTTGTGCGAAAGTGCTGTTTTCACAGTGCTAAGTACTCCCAACTCTATCAACAATGTAGGTTTTACCAGTTTTGTAAGTCTCACTTATTTTCTTGGAGTTACACTTGGATTTCTCTGTGTAAACTTCTGGAACTTCTCTAAGTAGATGAGTCAGTGTGTACTTTCTCTTGTTTCTATCTGTTACCAATCTTGAGAAACTCATACATTCTCTGTTCACTGTTTCCCGGTCTTAGAGAAGTAGATTTCTTTGTGCGAAAGTGCTGTTTTCACAGTGCTAAGTACTCCCAACTCTATCAACAATGTAGGTTTTACCAGTTTTCTAAGTCTCTCTTATTTGCTTGTACTTATACTTTGAATTCTTTGTGTAAACCTCTGTAACTTCTCTCGGTAGATGAATCACTGTGGACTTTCTCTTGTTTCTATCTGTTACCAATCTTGAGAAACTCATACATTCTCTGTTCAGTGTTTCCCAGTCTTAGAGAAGTAGATTTCTTTCTGCGAAAGTGCTGTTTTCACAATGCTAAGTACTCCCAACTCTATCAACAATGTAGGTTTTACCAGTTTTCTAAGTCTCTCTTATTTGCTTCTACTTATACTTGGAATTCTCTGTGTAAACCTCTGTAACTTTTCTATGTAAATGAATCACTGTGTACTTTCTCTTGTTTCTATCTGTTACCAATCTTGAGAAACTGATACATTCTCTGTTCACTGTTTCGCGGTCTTAGAGAAGTATATTTCTTTGTGCGAAAGTGCTGTTTTCACAGTGATAAGTACTCCCAACTCTATCAACAATGTAATTTTTAATAGTTTTCTAAGTCTCTCTTATTTGCTTGTACTTATACTTGGTATTCTCTGTGTAATCCTCTGTAACTTCTCTAGGTAGATGAATCCCTGTGTACTTTCTCTTGTTTCTATCTGTTACCAGGCTTGAGAAACTCATACATTCTCTGTTTACTGTTTCCCGGTCTTAGAGAAGTAGATTTCTTTGTGGGAAAGTGCTGTTTTCACAGTGCTAAGTACTTCCAACTCTATCAACAACGTAGGTTTTACGAGTTTTCTAAGTCTCTCTTATTTTCTTGTACTTATACTTGGAATTCTCTGTGTAAACCTCTGTAACTTCTCTAGGTAGATGAATCACTGTGTACTTTCTCTTGTTTCTATCTGTTACCAATCTTGAGAAACTCATACATTCTCTGTTCACTGATTCCCGTTCTTAGAGAAGCAGATTTCTTTCTGCGAAAGTCCTGTTTTCACAGTGCTAAGTACTCCCAACTCTATCAACAATGTAGGTTTTACCAGTTTTCTAAGTCTCTCTTATTTTGTTGAAGTTACACTTGGATTTCTCTGTGTAAACCTCTGTAACTTCTCTAGGTAGATGAATCACTGTGTACTTTCTCTTGTTTCTATCTGGTACCAATCTTGAGAAACTGATACATTCACTGTTCACTGTTTCGCGGTCTTAGAGAAGTAGATTTCTTTGTGCGAAAGTGCTGTTTTCACAGTGCTAAGTACTCCCAACTCTATCAACAATGTAGTTTTTAATAGTTTTCTAAGTCTCTCTTATTTGCTTGTACTTATACTTGGAATTCTCTGTGTTAACCTCTGTAACTTCTCTATGTAGATGAATCACTGTGTACTTTCTCTTGTTTCTATCTGTTACCAATCTTGAGAAACTCATACATTCTCTGTTTACTGTTTCCCGGTCTTAGAGAAGTAGATTTCTTTGTGCGAAAGTGCTGTTTTCACAGTGCTAAGTACTCCCAACTCTATCAACAATGTAGGTTTTACCAGTTTTCTAAGTCTCTCTTATTTTCTTGTACTTATACTTGGAATTCTCTGTGTAAACCTCTGTAACTTTTCTAGGTAGATGAATCCCTGTGTACTTTCTCTTGTTTCTATCTGTTACCAATCTTGAGAAACTCCTACATTCTCTGTTCACTGTTTCCCAGTCTTAGACAAGTAGATTTCTTTCTGCGAAAGTGCTGTTTTCACAGTACTAAGTACTCCCAACTCTATCAACAATGTAGGTTTTACCAGTTTTCTAAGTCTCTCTTATTTTCTTGTACTTATACTTGGAATTCTCTGTGTAAACCTCTGTAACTTTTCTATGTAGATGAATCACTGCGTACTTTCTCTTCTTTCTATCTGTTACCAATCTTGAGAAACTCATACATTCTCTGTTCACTGTTTCCCAGTCTTAGAGAAGTAGATTTCTTTCTGAGAAAGTGCTGTTTTCACAGTGGTAAGTACTACCAACTCTATAAACAACGTAGGTTTTACCAGTTTTCTAAGTCTCTCTTCTTTTCTTGTATTTATACATGGACTTCTCTATGTAAACTTCTGTAACTTCTCTAGGTAGATGAATCACTGTGTACTTTCTCTTGTTTCTATCTGTTACCAATCTTGAGAAACTCATACATTCTCTGTTCACTGTTTCCCAGTGTTAGAGAAGTTGATTTCTTTCTGCGAAAGTGCTGTTTTCACAGTGCTAAGTACTCCCAATTCTATCAACAATGTAGGTTTTACCAGTTTTCTAAGTCTCTCTTATTTTCTTGTACTTATACTTGGAATTCTCTGTGTAAACCTCTGTAACTTTTCTAGGTAGATGAATCCCTGTGTACTTTCTCTTGTTTCTATCTGTTACCAATCTTGAGAAACTCATACATTCTCTGTTCACTGTTTCACGGACTTAGGGAACTAAATTTCTTTCGGCGAAAGTGCTGTTTTCACAGTGCTAAGTACTCCCAACTCTATCAACAATGTAGGTTTTACCAGTTTTCTAAGTCTCTCTTATTTTCTTGTACTTATACTTGGAATTCTCTGTGTAAACCTCTGTAACTTTTCTAGGTAGATGAATCCCTGTGTACTTTCTCTTCTTTCTATCTGTTACCAATCTTGAGAAACTCACACATTCTCTGTTCACTGTTTCCCAGTCTTAGAGAAGTAGATTTGTTTCTGCGAAAGTGCTATTTTCACAGTGCTAAGTACTCCGAACTCTATCAACAATGTAGGTTTTACCAGTTTTCTGAGTCTCTCTTATTTTCTTGTACTTATACATGGAATTCTCTGTGTAAACTTCTGTAACTTCTCTTGGTAGATGAATCACTGTGTACTTTCTTTTGTTTCTATCTGTTAACAATCTTGAGAAACTCATACATTCTCTGTTCACTGTTTCCCAGTCTTAGAGAAGTAGATTTCTTTCTGCGAAACTGCTGTTTTCACAATGCTAAGTACTCCCAACTCTATCAACAATGTAGGTTTTACCAGTTTTCTAAGTCTCTCTTATTTGCTTGTACTTATACTTGGAATTCTCTGTGTAAACCTCTGTAACTTTTCTAGGTAGATGAATCACTGTGTACTTTCTCTTGTTTCTATCTGTTACCAATCTTGAGAAACTGATACATTCTCTGTTCACTGTTTCGCGGTCTTAGAGAAGTATATTTCTTTGTGCGAAAGTGCTGTTTTCACAGTGATAAGTACTCCCAACTCTGTCAACAATGTAGTTTTTAATAGTTTTCTAAGTCTCTCTTATTTGCTTGTACTTATACTTGGTATTCTCTGTGTAAACCTCTGTAACTTCTCTAGGTAGATGAATCACTGTGTACTTTCTCTTGTTTCTATCTGTTACCAGTCTTGAGAAACTCATACATTCTCTGTTTACTGTTTCGTGGTCTTAGAGAAGTAGATTTCTTTGTGGGAAAGTGCTGTTTTCACAGTGCTAAGTACTTCCAACTCTAT
This sequence comes from Heterohyrax brucei, assembly GCA_028571685.1. Classification (NCBI taxonomy): domain Eukaryota; kingdom Metazoa; phylum Chordata; class Mammalia; order Hyracoidea; family Procaviidae; genus Heterohyrax; species Heterohyrax brucei. The sequence continues at coordinate 21,500,961 of CM053144.1, read as the reverse complement.
CAACAACGTAGGTTTTACGAGTTTTCTAAGTCTCTCTTATTTTCTTGTACTTATACTTGGAATTCTCTGTGTAAACCTCTGTAACTTCTCTAGGTAGATGAATCACTGTGGACTTTCTCTTGTTTCTATCTGTTACCAATCTTGAGAAACTCATACATTCTCTGTTCACTGATTCCCGGTCTTAGTGAAGCAGATTTCTTTCTGCGAAAGTCCTGTTTTCACAGTGCTAAGTACTCCCAACTCTATCAACAATGTAGGTTTTACCAGTTTTCTAAGTCTCTCTTATTTTGTTGAAGTTACACTTGGATTTCTCTGTGTAAACCTCTGTAACTTCTCTAGGTAGATGAATCACTGTGGACTTTCTCTTGTTTCTATCTGGTACCAATCTTGAGAAACTGATACATTCTCTGTTCACTGTTTCGCGGTCTTAGAGAAGTAGATTTCTTTGTGCGAAAGTGCTGTTTTCACAGTGCTAAGTACTCCCAACTCTATCAACAATGTAGTTTTTAATAGTTTTCTAAGTCTCTCTTATTTGCTTGTACTTATACTTGGAATTCTCTGTGTTATCCTCTGTAACTTCTCTATGTAGATGAATCACTGTGTACTTTCTCTTGTTTCTATCTGTTACCAATCTTGAGAAACTCATACATTCTCTGTTTACTGTTTCCCGGTCTTAGAGAAGTAGATTTCTTTCTGCGAAAGTACTGTTTTCACAGTGCTAAATACTCCCAACTCTATCAACAATGTAGGTTTTAACAGTTTTCTAAGTCTCTCTTATTTTCTGTACTTATACTTGGAATTCTCTGTGTAAACCTCTGTAACTTCTCTAGGTAGATGAATCACTGTTGACTTTCTCTTGTTTCTATCTGTTACCAATCTTGAGAAACTCATACATTCTCTGTTCACTATTTCCCAGTGTTAGAGAAGTTGATTTCTTTCTGCGAAAGTGCTGTTTTCACAGTGCTAAGTACTCCCAATTCTATCAACAATGTAGGTTTTACCAGTTTTCTAAGTCTCTCTTATTTTCTTGTACTTATACTTGGAATTCTCTGTGTAAACCTCTGTAACTTTTCTAGGTAGATGAATCCCTGTGAACTTTCTCTTGTTTCTATCTGTTACCAATCTTGAGAAACTCATACATTCGCTGTTCACTGTTTCACGGACTTAGAGAACTAAATTTCTTTCGGCGAAAGTCCTGTTTTCACAGTGCTAAGTACTCCCAACTCTATCAACAATGTAGGTTTTACCAGTTTTCTAAGTCTCTCTTATTTTCTTGTACTTATACTTGGAATTCTCTGTGCAAACCTCTGTAACTTTTCTAGGTAGATGAATCACTGTGTACTCTCTCTTCTTTCTATCTGTTACCAATCTTGAGAAACTCATAGATTCTCTGTTCACTGATTCCCGGTCTTAGAGAAGCAGATTTCTTTCTGCGAAAGTCCTGTTTTCACAGTGCTAAGTACTCCCAACTCTATCAACAATATAGGTTTTACCAGTTTTCTAAGTCTCTCTTATTTTGTTGAAGTTACACTTGGATTTCTCTGTGTAAACCTCTGTAACTTCTCTACGTAGATGAATCACTGTGTACTTTCTCTTGTTTCTATCTGGTACCAATCTTGAGAAACTGATACATTCTCTGTTCACTGTTTCGCGGTCTTAGAGAAGTAGATTTCTTTGTGCGAAAGTGCTGTTTTCACAGTGCTAAGTACTCCCAACTCTATCAACAATGTAGTTTTTAATAGTTTTCTAAGTCTCTCTTATTTGCTTGTACTTATACTTGGAATTCTCTGTGTTATCCTCTGTAACTTCTCTATGTAGATGAATCACTGTGTACTTTCTCTTGTTTCTATCTGTTACCAATCTTGAGAAACTCATACATTCTCTGTTTACTGTTTCCCGGTCTTAGAGAAGTAGATTTCTTTCTGCGAAAGTGCTGTTTTCACAGTGCTAAATACTCCCAACTCTATCAACAATGTAGGTTTTAACAGTTTTCTAAGTCTCTCTTATTTTCTTGTACTTATACTTGGAATTCTCTGTGTAAACCTCTGTAACTTCTCTCGGTAGATGAATCACTGTTGACTTTCTCTTGTTTCTATCTGTTACCAATCTTGAGAAACTCATACATTCTCTGTTGAATGTTTCCCAGTCTTAGAGAAGTAGATTTCTTTGTGCGAAAGTGCTGTTTTCACAGTGCTAAGTACTCCCAACTCTATCAACAATGTAGGTTTTACCAGTTTTCTAAGTCTCTCTTATTTTGTTGAAGTTACACTTGGATTTCTCTGTGTAAACCTCTGTAACTTTTCTATGTAGATGAATCACTGCGTACTTTCTCTTCTTTCTATCTGTTACCAATCTAGAGAAACTCATACATTCTCTGTTCACTGTTTCCCAGTCTTAGAGAAGTAGATTTCTTTCGGAGAAAGTGCTGTTTTCACAGTGGTAAGTACTACCAACTCTATCCACAACGTAGGTTTTACCAGTTTTCTAAGTCTCTCTTCTTTTCTTGTACTTATACATGGAATTCTCTATGTAAACTTCTGTAACTTCTCTAGGTAGATGAATCACTGTGTACTTTCTCTTGTTTCTATCTGTTACCAATCTTGAGAAACTCATACATTCTCTGTTCACTGTTTCCCAGTGTTAGAGAAGTTGATTTCTTTCTGCGAAAGTGCTGTTTTCACAGTGCTAAGTACTCCCAATTCTATCAACAATGTAGGTTTTATCAGTTTTCTAAGTCTCTCTTATTTTCTTGTACTTATACTTGGAATTCTCTGTGTAAACCTCTGTAACTTTTCTAGGTAGATGAATCCCTGTGTACTTTCTCTTGTTTCTATCTGTTACCAATCTTGAGAAACTCATACATTCTCTGTTCACTGTTTCACGGACTTAGAGAACTAAATTTCTTTCGGCGAAAGTGCTGTTTTCACAGTGCTAAGTACTCCCAACTCTATCAACAATGTAGGTTTTACCAGTTTTCTAAGTCTCTCTTATTTTCTTGTACTTATACTTGGAATTCTCTGTGTAAACCTCTGTAACGTTTCTAGGTAGATGAATCACTGTGTACTTTCTCTTCTTTCTATCTGTTACCAATCTTGAGAAACTCACACATTCTCTGTTCACTGTTTCCCAGTCTTAGAGAAGTAGATTTGTTTCTGCGTAAGTGCTGTTTTCACAGTGCTAAGTACTCCGAACTCTATCCACAATGTAGGTTTTACCAGTTTTCTGAGTCTCTCTTATTTTCTTGTACTTATACATGGAATTCTCTGTGTAAACTTCTGTAACTTCTCTAGGTAGATGAATCACTGTGTACTTTCTTTTGTTTCTATCTGTTACCAATCTTGAGAAACTCATACATTCTCTGTTCACTGTTTCCCAGTCTTAGAGAAGTAGATTTCTTTCTGCGAAACTGCTGTTTTCACAATGCTAAGTACTCCCAACTCTATCAACAATGTAGGTTTTACCACTTTTCTAAGTCTCTCTTATTTTCTTGTACTTATACTTGAAATTCTCTGTGTAAACCTCTGTAACTTCTCTCGGTAGATGAATCACTGTGGACTTTCTGTTGTTTCTATCTGTTACCAATCTTGAGAAACTCATACATTCTCTGTTTACTGTTTCGCGGTCTTAGAGAAGTAGATTTCTTTGTGGGAAAGTGCTGTTTTCACAGTGCTAAGTACTCCCAACTCTATCAACAATGGAGTTTTTAATAGTTTTATAAGTCTCTCCTATTTGCTTGTACTTATACTTGGAATTCTCTGTGTAAACCTCTGTAACTTCTCTAGATAGATGAATCACTGTGGACTTTCCCTCGTTTCTATCTGTTACCAATCTTGAGAAACTCATACATTCTCTGTTCACTGATTCCCGGTCTTAGAGAAGCAGATTTCTTTCTGCGAAAGTCCTGTTTTCACAGTGCTAAGTACTCCCAACTCTATCAACAATGTAGGTTTTACCAGTTTTCTAAGTCTCTCTTATTTTGTTGAAGTTACACTTGGATTTCTCTGTGTAAACCTCTGTAACTTCTCTAGGTAGATGAATCACTGTGTACTTTCTCTTGTTTCTATCTGTTACCAATCTTGAGAAACTCATACATTCTCCGTTCACAGTTTCCCGGTCTTAGACAAGTAGATTTCTTTGTGCGAAAGTGCTGTTTTCACAGTGCTAAGTACTCCCAACTCTATCAACAATGTAGTTTCTACCGGTTTTCTAAGTCTCTCTAATTTTCATGAAGTTACACTTGGATTTCTCTGTGTAAACATCTGTAACGTCTCTAGGTAGATGAATCACTGTGTACTTTCTCTTGTTTCCATCTGTTACCAATCTTGAGAAACTCATACATTCTCTGTTCCATTTTTCCCGGTCTTAGAGAAGTAGATTTCTTTCTGCGAAAGTGCTGTTTTCACAGTGCTAAGTACTCCCAACTCTATCAACAATGTAGGTTTTACCAGTTTTCTAAGTCTCTCTCATTTTCTTGTACTTATACTTGGAATTCTCTGTGTAAACCTCTGTAACTTCTCTCGGTAGATGAATCACTGTGGACTTGCTCTTGTTTCTATCTGTTACCAATCTTGAGAAACTCCTACATTCTCTGTTCACTGTTTCGCGGTCTTAGAGAAGTAGATCTCTTTGTGCGAAAGTGCTGTTTTCACAGTGCTAAGTACTCCCAACTCTATCAACAATGTAGGTTTTACCAGTTTTGTAAGTCTCAATTATTTTCTTGGAGTTACACTTGGATTTCTCTGTGTAAACTTCTGGAACTTCTCTAAGTAGATGAATCAGTGTGTACTTTCTCTTGTTTCTATCTGTTACCAATCTTGAGAAACTCATACATTCTCTGTTCACTGTTTCCCGGTCTTAGAGAAGTAGATTTCTTTGTGCGAAAGTGCTGTTTTCACAGTGCTAAGTACTCCCAACTCTATCAACAATGTAGGTTTTACCAGTTTTCTAAGTCTCTCTTATTTGCCTGTACTTATACTTGGAATTCTCTGTGTAAACCTCTGTAACTTCTCTCGGTAGATGAATCACTGTGGACTTTCTCTTGTGTCTATCTGTTACCAATCTTGAGAAACTCATACATTCTCTGTTCACTGTTTCCCAGTCTTAGAGAAGTAGATTTCTTTCTGCGAAAGTGCTGTTTTCACAATGCTAAGTACTCCCAACTCTATCAACAATGTAGGTTTTACCAGTTTTCTAAGTCTCTCTTATTTGCTTGTACTTATACTTGGAATTCTCTGTGTAAACCTCTGTAACTTTTCTAGGTAGATGAATCACTGTGTACTTTCTCTTGTTTCTATCTGTTACCAATCTTGAGAAACTGATACATTCTCTGTTCACTGTTTCGCGGTCTTAGAGAAGTATATTTCTTTGTGCGAAAGTGCTGTTTTCACAGTGATAAGTACTCCCAACTCTATCAACAATGTAGTTTTTAATAGTTTTCTAAGTGTCTCTTATTTGCTTGTACTTATACTTGGTATTCTCTGTGTAAACCTCTGTAACTTCTCTAGGTAGATGAATCCCTGTGTACTTTCTCTTGTTTCTATCTGTTACCAGGCTTGAGAAACTCATACATTCTCTGTTTACTGTTTCCCGGTCTTAGAGAAGTAGATTTCTTTGTGGGAAAGTGCTGTTTTCACAGTGCTAAGTACTTCCAACTCTATCAACAACGTAGGTTTTACGAGTTTTCTAAGTCTCTCTTATTTTCTTGTACTTATACTTGGAATTCTCTGTGTAAACCTTTGTAACTTCTCTAGGTAGATGAATCACTGTGTACTTTCTCTTGTTTCTATCTGTTACCAATCTTGAGAAACTCATACATTCTCTGTTCACTGATTCCCGTTCTTAGAGAAGCAGATTTCTTTCTGCGAAAGTCCTGTTTTCACAGTGCTAAGTACTCCCAACTCTATCAACAATGTAGGTTTTACCAGTTTTCTAAGTCTCTCTTATTTTGTTGAAGTTACACTTGGATTTCTCTGTGTAAACCTCTGTAACTTCTCTAGGTAGATGAATCACTGTGTACTTTCTCTTGTTTCTATCTGGTACCAATCTTGAGAAACTGATACATTCACTGTTCACTGTTTCGCGGTCTTAGAGAAGTAGATTTCTTTGTGCGAAAGTGCTGTTTTCACAGTGCTAAGTACTCCCAACTCTATCAACAATGTAGTTTTTAATAGTTTTCTAAGTCTCTCTTATTTGCTTGTACTTATACTTGGAATTCTCTGTGTTAACCTCTGTAACTTCTCTATGTAGATGAATCACTGTGTACTTTCTCTTGTTTCTATCTGTTACCAATCTTGAGAAACTCCTACATTCTCTGTTCACTGTTTCCCAGTCTTAGACAAGTAGATTTCTTTCTGCGAAAGTGCTGTTTTCACAGTACTAAGTACTCCCAACTCTATCAACAATGTAGGTTTTACCAGTTTTCTAAGTCTCTCTAATTTTCTTGTACTTATACTTGGAATTCTCTGTGTAAACCTCTGTAACTTTTCTAGGTAGATGAATCCCTGTGTACTTTCTCTTCTTTCTATCTGTTACCAATCTTGAGAAACTCATACATTCTCTGTTCACTGTTTCACGGACTTAGGGAACTAAATTTCTTTCGGCGAAAGTGCTGTTTTCACAGTGCTAAGTACTCCCAACTCTATCAACAATGTAGGTTTTACCAGTTTTCTAAGTCTCTCTTATTTTCTTGTACTTGGAATTCTCTGTGTAAACCTCTGTAACTTTTCTAGGTAGATGAATCCCTGTGTACTTTCTCTTCTTTCTATCTGTTACCAATCTTGAGAAACTCACACATTCTCTGTTCACTGTTTCCCAGTCTTAGAGAAGTAGATTTGTTTCTGCGAAAGTGCTGTTTTAACAGTGCTAAGTACTCCGAACTCTATCAACAATGTAGGTTTTACCAGTTTTCTGAGTCTCTCTTATTTTCTTGTACTTATACATGGAATTCTCTGTGTAAACTTCTGTAACTTCTCTTGGTAGATGAATCACTGTGTACTTTCTTTTGTTTCTATCTGTTAACAATCTTGAGAAACTCATACATTCTCTGTTCACTGTTTCCCAGTCTTAGAGAAGTAGATTTCTTTCTGCGAAACTGCTGTTTTCACAATGCTAAGTAATCCCAACTCTATCAACAATGTAGGCTTTACCAGTTTTCTAAGTCTCTCTTATTTGCTTGTACTTATACTTGGAATTCTCTGTGTAAACCTCTGTAACTTTTCTAGGTAGATGAATCACTGTGTACTTTCTCTTGTTTCTATCTGTTACCAATCTTGAGAAACTGATACATTCTCTGTTCACTGTTTCGCGGTCTTAGAGAAGTATATTTCTTTGTGCGAAAGTGCTGTTTTCACAGTGATAAGTACTCCCAACTCTATCAACAATGTAGTTTTTAATAGTTTTCTAAGTCTCTCTTATTTGCTTGTACTTATACTTGGTATTCTCTGTGTAAACCTCTGTAACTTCTCTAGGTAGATGAATCACTGTGTACTTTCTCTTGTTTCTATCTGTTACCAGTCTTGAGAAACTCATACATTCTGTGTTTACTGTTTCCTGGTCTTAGAGAAGTAGATTTCTTTGTGGGAAAGTGCTGTTTTCACAGTGCTGAGTACTTCCAACTCTATCAACAACGTAGGTTTTACGAGTTTTCTAAGTCTCTCTTATTTTCTTGTACTTATACTTGGAATTCTCTGTGTAAACCTCTGTAACTTCTCTAGGTAGATGAATCACTGTGGACTTTCTCTTGTTTCTATCTGTTACCAATCTTGAGAAACTCATACATTCTCTGTTCACTGATTCCCGGTCTTAGTGAAGCAGATTTCTTTCTGCGAAAGTCCTGTTTTCACAGTGCTAAGTACTCCCAACTCTATCAACAATGTAGGTTTTACCAGTTTTCTAAGTCTCTCTTATTTTGTTGAAGTTACACTTGGATTTCTCTGTGTAAACCTCTGTAACTTCTCTAGGTAGATGAATCACTGTGGACTTTCTCTTGTTTCTATCTGGTACCAATCTTGAGAAACTGATACATTCTCTGTTCACTGTTTCGCGGTCTTAGAGAAGTAGATTTCTTTGTGCGAAAGTGCTGTTTTCACAGTGCTAAGTACTCCCAACTCTATCAACAATGTAGTTTTTAATAGTTTTCTAAGTCTCTCTTATTTGCTTGTACTTATACTTGGAATTCTCTGTGTTATCCTCTGTAACTTCTCTATGTAGATGAATCACTGTGTACTTTCTCTTGTTTCTATCTGTTACCAATCTTGAGAAACTCATACATTCTCTGTTCACTATTTCCCAGTGTTAGAGAAGTTGATTTCTTTCTGCGAAAGTGCTGTTTTCACAGTGCTAAGTACTCCCAATTCTATCAACAATGTAGGTTTTACCAGTTTTCTAAGTCTCTCTTATTTTCTTGTACTTATACTTGGAATTCTCTGTGTAAACCTCTGTAACTTTTCTAGGTAGATGAATCCCTGTGAACTTTCTCTTGTTTCTATCTGTTACCAATCTTGAGAAACTCATACATTCGCTGTTCACTGTTTCACGGACTTAGAGAACTAAATTTCTTTCGGCGAAAGTGCTGTTTTCACAGTGCTAAGTACTCCCAACTCTATCAACAATGTAGGTTTTACCAGTATTCTAAGTCTCTCTTATTTTCTTGTACTTATACTTGGAATTCTCTGTGCAAACCTCTGTAACTTTTCTAGGTAGATGAATCACTGTGTACTCTCTCTTCTTTCTATCTGTTACCAATCTTGAGAAACTCATAGATTCTCTGTTCACTGATTCCCGGTCTTAGAGAAGCAGATTTCTTTCTGCGAAAGTCCTGTTTTCACAGTGCTAAGTACTCCCAACTCTATCAACAATGTAGTTTTTAATAGTTTTCTAAGTCTCTCTTATTTGCTTGTACTTATACTTGGAATTCTCTGTGTTATCCTCTGTAACTACTCTATGTAGATGAATCACTGTGTACTTTCTCTTGTTTCTATCTGTTACCAATCTTGAGAAACTCATACATTCTCTGTTTACTGTTTCCCGGTCTTAGAGAATTAGATTTCTTTCTGCGAAAGTGCTGTTTTCACAGTGCTAAATACTCCCAACTCTATCAACAATGTAGGTTTTAACAGTTTTCTAAGTCTCTCTTATTTTCTTGTACTTATACTTGGAATTCTCTCTGTAAACCTCTGTAACTTCTCTCGGTAGATGAATCACTGTTGACTTTCTCTTGTTTCTATCTGTTACCAATCTTGAGAAACTCATACATTCTCTGTTGAATGTTTCCCAGTCTTAGAGAAGTAGATTTCTTTGTGCGAAAGTGCTGTTTTCACAGTGCTAAGTACTCCCAACTCTATCAACAATGTAGGTTTTACCAGTTTTCTAAGTCTCTCTTATTTTCTTGTACTTATACTTGGAATTCTCTGTGTAAACCTCTGTAACTTTTCTAGGTAGATGAATCCCTGTGTACTTTCTCTTGTTTCTATCTGTTACCAATCTTGAGAAACTCCTACATTCTCTGTTCACTGTTTCCCAGTCTTAGACAAGTAGATTTCTTTCTGCGAAAGTGCTGTTTTCACAGTACTAAGTACTCCCAACTCTATCAACAATGTAGGTTTTACCAGTTTTCTAAGTCTCTCTTATTTTCTTGTACTTATACTTGGAATTCTCTGTGTAAACCTCTGTAACTTTTCTAGGTAGATGAATCACTGTGTACTTTCTCTTCTTTCTATCTGTTACCAATCTTGAGAAACTCACACATTCTCTGTTCACTGTTTCCCAGTCTTAGAGAAGTAGATTTGTTTCTGCGAAAGTGCTGTTTTCACAGTGCTAAGTACTCCGAACTCTATCCACAATGTAGGTTTTACCAGTTTTCTGAGTCTCTCTTATTTTCTTGTACTTATACATGGAATTCTCTGTGTAAACTTCTGTAACTTCTCTAGGTAGATGAATCACTGTGTACTTTCTTTTGTTTCTATCTGTTACCAATCTTGAGAAACTCATACATTCTCTGTTCACTGTTTCCCAGTCTTAGAGAAGTAGATTTCTTTCTGCGAAACTGCTGTTTTCACAATGCTAAGTACTCCCAACTCTATCAACAATGTAGGTTTTACCACTTTTCTAAGTCTCTCTTATTTTCTTGTACTTATACTTGGAATTCTCTGTGTAAACCTCTGTAACTTCTCTCGGTAGATGAATCACTGTGGACTTTCTGTTGTTTCTATCTGTTACCAATCTTGAGAAACTCATACATTCTCTGTTTACTGTTTCGCGGTCTTAGAGAAGTAGATTTCTTTGTGGGAAAGTGCTGTTTTCACAGTGCTAAGTACTCCCAACTCTATCAACAATGGAGTTTTTAATAGTTTTATAAGTCTCTCCTATTTGCTTGTACTTATACTTGGAATTCTCTGTGTAAACCTCTGTAACTTCTCTAGATAGATGAATCACTGTGAACTTTCCCTCGTTTCTATCTGTTACCAATCTTGAGAAACTCATACATTCTCTGTTCACTGATTCCCGGTCTTAGAGAAGCAGATTTCTTTCTGCGAAAGTCCTGTTTTCACAGTGCTAAGTACTCCCAACTCTATCAACAATGTAGGTTTTACCAGTTTTCTAAGTCTCTCTTATTTTGTTGAAGTTACACTTGGATTTCTCTGTGTAAACCTCTGTAACTTCTCTAGGTAGATGAATCACTGTGTACTTTCTCTTGTTTCTATCTGGTACCAATCTTGAGAAACTCATACATTCTCTGTTCACAGTTTCCCGGTCTTAGACAAGTAGATTTCTTTGTGCGAAAGTGCTGTTTTCACAGTGCTAAGTACTCACAACTCTATCAACAATGTAGTTTCTACCGGTTTTCTAAGTCTCTCTAATTTTCATGAAGTTACACTTGGATTTCTCTGTGTAAACATCTGTAACGTCTCTAGGTAGATGAATCACTGTGTACTTTCTCTTGTTTCCATCTGTTACCAATCTTGAGAAACACATACATTCTCTGTTCAATGTTTCCCGGTCTTAGAGAAGTAGATTTCTTTCTGCGAAAGTGCTGTTTTCACAGTGCTAAGTACTCCCAACTCTATCAACAATGTAGGTTTTACCAGTTTTCTAAGTCTCTCTCATTTTCTTGTACTTATACTTGGAATTCTCTGTGTAAACCTCTGTAACTTCTCTCGGTAGATGAATCACTGTGGACTTGCTCTTGTTTCTATCTGTTACCAATCTTGAGAAACTCCTACATTCTCTGTTCACTGTTTCGCGGTCTTAGAGAAGTAGATCTCTTTGTGCGAAAGTGCTGTTTTCACAGTGCTAAGTACTCCCAATTCTATCAACAATGTAGGTTTTACCAGTTTTCTAAGTCTCACTTATTTTCTTGGAGTTACACTTGGATTTCTCTGTGTAAACTTCTGGAACTTCTCTAAGTAGATGAATCACTGTGTACTTTCTCTTGTTTCTATCTGTTACCAATCTTGAGAAACTCATACATTCTCTGTTCACTGTTTCCCGGTCTTAGAGAAGTAGATTTCTTTCGGAGAAAGTGCTGTTTTCACAGTGCTAAGTACTCCCAACTCTATCAACAATGTAGGTTTTACCAGTTTTCTAAGTCTCTCTTATTTGCCTGTACTTATACTTGGAATTCTCTGTGTAAACCTCTGTAACTTCTCTCGGTAGATGAATCACTGTGGACTTTCTCTTGTGTCTATCTGTTACCAATCTTGAGAAACTCATACATTCTCTGTTCACTGTTTCCCAGTCTTAGAGAAGTAGATTTCTTTCTGCGAAAGTGCTGTTTTCACAATGCTAAGTACTCCCAACTCTATCAACAATGTAGGTTTTACCAGTTTTCTAAGTCTCTCTTATTTGCTTGTACTTATACTTGGAATTCTCTGTGTAAACCTCTGTAACTTTTCTAGGTAGATGAATCACTGTGTACTTTCTCTTGTTTCTATCTGTTACCAATCTTGAGAAACTGATACATTCTCTGTTCACTGTTTCGCGGTCTTAGAGAAGTATATTTCTTTGTGCGAAAGTGCTGTTTTCACAGTGATAAGTACTCCCAACTCTGTCAACAATGTAGTTTTTAATAGTTTTCTAAGTGTCTCTTATTTGCTTGTACTTATACTTGGAATTCTCTGTGTAAACCTCTGTAACTTCTCTAGGTAGATGAATCACTGTGTACTTTCTCTTGTTTCTATCTGTTACCAATCTTGAGAAACTCATACATTCTCTGTTTACTGTTTCCCGGTCTTAGAGAAGTAGATTTCTTTCTGCGAAAGTGCTGTTTTCACAGTGCTAAGTACTCCCAACTCTATCAACAATGTAGGTTTTAACAGTTTTCTAAGTCTCTCTTATTTTCATGTACTTATACTTGGAATTCTCTGTGTAAACCTCTGTAACTTCTCTCGGTAGATGAATCACTGTGGACTTTCTCTTGTTTCTATCTGTTACCAATCTTGAGAAACTCATACATTCTCTGTTCACTGATTCCCAGTCTTAGAGAAGTAGATTTCTTTCTGCGAAAGTGCTGTTTTCACAATGCTAAGTACTCCCAACTCTATCAACAATGTAGGTTTTACCAGTTTTCTAAGTCTCTCTTATTTGCTTGTACTTATACTTGGAATTCTCTGTGTAAACCTCTGTAACTTTTCTAGGTAGATGAATCACTGTGTACTTTCTCTTGTTTCTATCTGTTACCAATCTTGAGAAACTGATACATTCTCTGTTCACTGTTTCGCGGTCTTAGAGAAGTATATTTCTTTGTGCGAAAGTGCTGTTTTCACAGTGATAAGTACTCCCAACTCTGTCAACAATGTAGTTTTTAATAGTTTTCTAAGTGTCTCTTATTTGCTTGTACTTATACTTGGAATTCTCTGTGTAAACCTCTGTAACTTCTCTAGGTAGATGAATCACTGTGTACTTTCTCTTGTTTCTATCTGTTACCAATCTTGAGAAACTCATACATTCTCTGTTTACTGTTTCCCGGTCTTAGAGAAGTAGATTTCTTTCTGCGAAAGTGCTGTTTTCACAGTGCTAAGTACTCCCAACTCTATCAACAATGTAGGTTTTAACAGTTTTCTAAGTCTCTCTTATTTTCATGTACTTATACTTGGAATTCTCTGTGTAAACCTCTGTAACTTCTCTCGGTAGATGAATCACTGTGGACTTTCTCTTGTTTCTATCTGTTACCAATCTTGAGAAACTCATACATTCTCTGTTCACTGTTTCCCAGTCTTAGAGAAGTAGATTTCTTTCTGCGAAAGTGCTGTTTTCACAATGCTAAGTACTCCCAACTCTATCAACAATGTAGGTTTTACCAGTTTTCTAAGTCTCTCTTATTTGCTTGTACTTATACTTGGAATTCTCTGTGTAAACCTCTGTAACTTTTCTAGGTAGATGAATCACTGTGTACTTTCTCTTGTTTCTATCTGTTACCAATCTTGAGAAACTGATACATTCTCTGTTCACTGTTTCGCGGTCTTAGAGAAGTATATTTCTTTGTGCGAAAGTGCTGTTTTCACAGTGATAAGTACTCCCAACTCTATCAACAATGTAGTTTTTAATAGTTTTCTAAGTCTCTCTTATTTGCTTGTACTTATACTTGGAATTCTCTGTGTAAACCTCTGTAACTTCTCTAGGTAGATGAATCACTGTGTACTTTCTCTTGTTTCTATCTGTTACCAATCTTGAGAAACTCATACATTCTCTGTTCACTGTTTCGCGGTCTTAGAGAAGTAGATTTCTTTGTGCGAAAGTGCTGTTTTCACAGTGCTAAGTACTCCCAACTCTATCAACAATGTAGTTCTTAATAGTTTTCTAAGTCTCTCTTATTTGCTTGTACTTATACTTGGAATTCTCTGTGCAAACCTCTGTAACTTCTCTAGGTAGATGAATCACTGTGCACTTTCTCTTGTTTCTATCTGTTACCAATCTTGAGAAAGTCATACATTCTCCGTTCACTGTTTCCCAGTCTCAGAGAAGTAGATTTCTTTCTGCGAAAGTGCTGTTTTCACAGTGTTAAGTACTCCCAACTCTATCAACAATGTAGGTTTGAACAGTTTTCTAAATCTCTCTTATTTTCTTGTACTTATACTTGGAATTCTCTGTGTAAACCTCTGTAACTTCTCTTGGTAGATGAATCACTGTGGACTTTCTCTTGTTTCTATCTGTTACCAATCTTGAGAAACTCATACATTCTCTGTTTACTGTTTCGCGGTCTTAGAGAAGTAGATTTCTTTGTGGGATAGTGCTGTTTTCACAGTGCTAAGTACTCCAAACTCTATCAACAATGGAGTTTTTAATAGTTTTCTAAGTCTCTCTTATTTGCTTGTACTTATACTTGGAATTCTCTGTGTAAACCTCTGTAACTTCTCTAGGTATATGAATCACTGTGTACTTTCTCTTGTTTCTATCTGTTACCAATCTTGAGAAACTCATACATTCTCTGTTCACTGTTTCCCGGTCTTAGAGAAGTAGATTTCTTGGTTCGAAAGTGCTGTTTTCACAGTGCTAAGTATTCCCAACTCTATCAACAATGTAGGTTTTACCAGTTTTCTAAGTCTCTCTTATTTTCTTGGAGTTACACTTGGATTTCTCTGTGTAAACCTCTGGAACTTCTCTAAGTAGATGAATCACTGTGTACTTTCTCTTGTTTCTATCTGTTACCAATCTTGAGAAACTCATCCATTCTCTGTTCACTGTTTCGCGGTCTTAGAGAAGTAGATTTCTTTGTGCGAAAGTGGTGTTTTCACAGTGCCAAGTACTCCCAACTCTATCAACAATGTAGGTTTTACCAGTTTTCTAAGTCTCTCTCATTTTCTTGTACTTATACTTGGAATTCTCTGTGTAAACCGCTGTAACTTCTCTCGGTAGATGAATCACTGTGGACTTTCTCTTGTTTCTATCTGTTACCAATCTTGAGAAACTCCTACATTCTCTGTTCACTGTTTCGCGGTCTTAGAGAAGTAGATCTCTTTGTGCGAAAGTGCTGTTTTCACATGGCTAAGTACTTCCAACTCTATCAACAACGTAGGTTTTACCAGTTTTCTAAGTCTCACTTATTTTCTTGGAGTTACACTTGGATTTCTCTGTGTAAACTTCTGGAACTTCTCTAAGTAGATGAATCAGTGTGTACTTTCTCTTGTTTCTATCTGTTACCAATCTTGAGAAACTCATACATTCTCTGTTCACTGTTTCCCGGTCTTAGAGAAGTAGATTTCTTTGTGCGAAAGTGCTGTTTTCACAGTGCTAAGTACTCCCAACTCTATCAACAATGTAGGTTTTACCAGTTTTCTAAGTCTCTCTTATTTGCTTGTACTTATACTTGGAATTCTCTGTGTAAACCTCTGTAACTTCTCTCGGTAGATGAATCACTGTGGACTTTCTCTTGTTTCTATCTGTTACCAATCTTGAGAAACTGATACATTCTCTGTTCACTGTTTCGCGGTCTTAGAGAAGTATATTTCTTTGTGCGAAAGTGCTGTTTTCACAGTGATAAGTACTCCCAACTCTATCAACAATGTAGTTTTTAATAGTTTTCTAAGTCTCTCTTATTTGCTTGTACTTATACTTGGTATTCTCTGTGTAAACCTCTGTAACTACTCTAGGTAGATGAATCACTGTGTACTTTCTCTTGTTTCTATCTGTTACCAGTCTTGAGAAACTCATACATTCTCTGTTTACTGTTTCCTGGTCTTAGAGAAGTAGATTTCTTTGTGGGAAAGTGCTGTTTTCACAGTGCTAAGTACTTCCAACTCGATCAACAACGTAGGTTTTACGAGTTTTCTAAGTCTCTCTTATTTTCTTGTACTTATACTTGGAATTCTCTGTGTAAACCTCTGTAACTTCTCTAGGTAGATGAATCACTGTGGACTTTCTCTTGTTTCTATCTGTTACCAATCTTGAGAAACTCATACATTCTCTGTTCACTGATTCCCGGTCTTAGAGAAGCAGATTTCTTTCTGCGAAAGTCCTGTTTTCACAGTGCTAAGTACTCCCAACTCTATCAACAATGTAGGTTTTACCAGTTTTCTAAGTCTCTCTTATTTTGTTGAAGTTACACTTGGATTTCTCTGTGTAAACCTCTGTAACTTCTCTAGGTAGATGAATCACTGTGTACTTTCTCTTGTTTCTATCTGTTACCAATCTTGAGAAACTCATACATTCTCTGTTTACTGTTTCCCGGTCTTAGAGAAGTAGATTTCTTTCTGCGAAAGTGCTGTTTTCACAGTGCTAAATACTCCCAACTCTATCAACAATGTAGGTTTTAACAGTTTTCTAAGTCTCTCTTATTTTCTGTACTTATACTTGGAATTCTCTGTGTAAACCTCTGTAACTTCTCTCTGTAGATGAATCACTGTTGACTTTCTCTTGTTTCTATCTGTTACCAATCTTGAGAAACTCATACATTCTCTGTTCACTATTTCCCAGTGTTAGAGAAGTTGATTTCTTTCTGCGAAAGTGCTGTTTTCACAGTGCTAAGTACTCCCAATTCTATCAACAATGTAGGTTTTACCAGTTTTCTAAGTCTCTCTTATTTTCTTGTACTTATACTTGGAATTCTCTGTGTAAACCTCTGTAACTTTTCTAGGTAGATGAATCCCTGTGAACTTTCTCTTGTTTCTATCTGTTACCAATCTTGAGAAACTCATACATTCGCTGTTCACTGTTTCACGGACTTAGAGAACTAAATTTCTTTCGGCGAAAGTGCTGTTTTCACAGTGCTAAGTACTCCCAACTCTATCAACAATGTAGGTTTTACCAGTTTTCTAAGTCTCTCTTATTTTCTTGTACTTATACTTGGAATTCTCTGTGCAAACCTCTGTAACTTTTCTAGGTAGATGAATCACTGTGTACTCTCTCTTCTTTCTATCTGTTACCAATCTTGAGAAACTCATAGATTCTCTGTTCACTGATTCCCGGTCTTAGAGAAGCAGATTTCTTTCTGCGAAAGTCCTGTTTTCACAGTGCTAAGTACTCCCAACTCTATCAACAATGTAGGTTTTACCAGTTTTCTAAGTCTCTCTTATTTGCCTGTACTTATACTTGGAATTCTCTGTGTAAACCTCTGTAACTTCTCTCGGTAGATGAATCACTGTGGACTTTCTCTTGTGTCTATCTGTTACCAATCTTGAGAAACTCATACATTCTCTGTTCACTGTTTCCCAGTCTTAGAGAAGTAGATTTCTTTCTGCGAAAGTGCTGTTTTCACAATGCTAAGTACTCCCAACTCTATCAACAATGTAGGTTTTACCAGTTTTCTAAGTCTCTCTTATTTGCTTGTACTTATACTTGGAATTCTCTGTGTAAACCTCTGTAACTTTTCTAGGTAGATGAATCACTGTGTACTTTCTCTTGTTTCTATCTGTTACCAATCTTGAGAAACTGATACATTCTCTGTTCACTGTTTCGCGGTCTTAGAGAAGTATATTTCTTTGTGCGAAAGTGCTGTTTTCACAGTGATAAGTACTCCCAACTCTGTCAACAATGTAGTTTTTAATAGTTTTCTAAGTGTCTCTTATTTGCTTGTACTTATACTTGGAATTCTCTGTGTAAACCTCTGTAACTTCTCTAGGTAGATGAATCACTGTGTACTTTCTCTTGTTTCTATCTGTTACCAATCTTGAGAAACTCATACATTCTCTGTTTACTGTTTCCCGGTCTTAGAGAAGTAGATTTCTTTCTGCGAAAGTGCTGTTTTCACAGTGCTAAGTACTCCCAACTCTATCAACAATGTAGGTTTTAACAGTTTTCTAAGTCTCTCTTATTTTCATGTACTTATACTTGGAATTCTCTGTGTAAACCTCTGTAACTTCTCTCGGTAGATGAATCACTGTGGACTTTCTCTTGTTTCTATCTGTTACCAATCTTGAGAAACTCATACATTCTCTGTTCACTGTTTCCCAGTCTTAGAGAAGTAGATTTCTTTCTGCGAAAGTGCTGTTTTCACAATGCTAAGTACTCCCAACTCTATCAACAATGTAGGTTTTACCAGTTTTCTAAGTCTCTCTTATTTGCTTGTACTTATACTTGGAATTCTCTGTGTAAACCTCTGTAACTTTTCTAGGTAGATGAATCACTGTGTACTTTCTCTTGTTTCTATCTGTTACCAATCTTGAGAAACTGATACATTCTCTGTTCACTGTTTCGCGGTCTTAGAGAAGTATATTTCTTTGTGCGAAAGTGCTGTTTTCACAGTGATAAGTACTCCCAACTCTGTCAACAATGTAGTTTTTAATAGTTTTCTAAGTGTCTCTTATTTGCTTGTACTTATACTTGGAATTCTCTGTGTAAACCTCTGTAACTTCTCTAGGTAGATGAATCACTGTGTACTTTCTCTTGTTTCTATCTGTTACCAATCTTGAGAAACTCATACATTCTCTGTTTACTGTTTCCCGGTCTTAGAGAAGTAGATTTCTTTCTGCGAAAGTGCTGTTTTCACAGTGCTAAGTACTCCCAACTCTATCAACAATGTAGGTTTTAACAGTTTTCTAAGTCTCTCTTATTTTCATGTACTTATACTTGGAATTCTCTGTGTAAACCTCTGTAACTTCTCTCGGTAGATGAATCACTGTGTACTTTCTCTTGTTTCTATCTGTTACCAATCTTGAGAAACTCATACATTCTCTGTTCACTGTTTCGCGGTCTTAGAGAAGTAGATTTCTTTGTGCGAAAGTGCTGTTTTCACAGTGCTAAGTACTCCCAACTCTATCAACAATGTAGTTCTTAATAGTTTTCTAAGTCTCTCTTATTTGCTTGTACTTATACTTGGAATTCTCTGTGCAAACCTCTGTAACTTCTCTAGGTAGATGAATCACTGTGCACTTTCTCTTGTTTCTATCTGTTACCAATCTTGAGAAAGTCATACATTCTCCGTTCACTGTTTCCCAGTCTCAGAGAAGTAGATTTCTTTCTGCGAAAGTGCTGTTTTCACAGTGTTAAGTACTCCCAACTCTATCAACAATGTAGGTTTGAACAGTTTTCTAAATCTCTCTTATTTTCTTGTACTTATACTTGGAATTCTCTGTGTAAACCTCTGTAACTTCTCTTGGTAGATGAATCACTGTGGACTTTCTCTTGTTTCTATCTGTTACCAATCTTGAGAAACTCATACATTCTCTGTTTACTGTTTCGCGGTCTTAGAGAAGTAGATTTCTTTGTGGGATAGTGCTGTTTTCACAGTGCTAAGTACTCCAAACTCTATCAACAATGGAGTTTTTAATAGTTTTCTAAGTCTCTCTTATTTGCTTGTACTTATACTTGGAATTCTCTGTGTAAACCTCTGTAACTTCTCTAGGTATATGAATCACTGTGTACTTTCTCTTGTTTCTATCTGTTACCAATCTTGAGAAACTCATACATTCTCTGTTCACTGTTTCCCGGTCTTAGAGAAGTAGATTTCTTGGTTCGAAAGTGCTGTTTTCACAGTGCTAAGTATTCCCAACTCTATCAACAATGTAGGTTTTACCAGTTTTCTAAGTCTCTCTTATTTTCTTGGAGTTACACTTGGATTTCTCTGTGTAAACCTCTGGAACTTCTCTAAGTAGATGAATCACTGTGTACTTTCTCTTGTTTGTATCTGTTACCAATCTTGAGAAACTCATCCATTCTCTGTTCACTGTTTCGCGGTCTTAGAGAAGTAGATTTCTTTGTGCGAAAGTGGTGTTTTCACAGTGCCAAGTACTCCCAACTCTATCAACAATGTAGGTTTTACCAGTTTTCTAAGTCTCTCTTATTTTCTTGTACTTATACTTGGAATTCTCTGTGTAAACCGCTGTAACTTCTCTCGGTAGATGAATCACTGTGGACTTTCTCTTGTTTCTATCTGTTACCAATCTTGAGAAACTCCTACATTCTCTGTTCACTGTTTCGCGGTCTTAGAGAAGTAGATCTCTTTGTGCGAAAGTGCTGTTTTCACATGGCTAAGTACTTCCAACTCTATCAACAACGTAGGTTTTACCAGTTTTCTAAGTCTCACTTATTTTCTTGGAGTTACACTTGGATTTCTCTGTGTAAACTTCTGGAACTTCTCTAAGTAGATGAATCAGTGTGTACTTTCTCTTGTTTCTATCTGTTACCAATCTTGAGAAACTCATACATTCTCTGTTCACTGTTTCCCGGTCTTAGAGAAGTAGATTTCTTTGTGCGAAAGTGCTGTTTTCACAGTGCTAAGTACTCCCAACTCTATCAACAATGGAGTTTTTAATAGTTTTATAAGTCTCTCCTATTTGCTTGTACTTATACTTGGAATTCTCTGTGTAAACCTCTGTAACTTCTCTAGATAGATGAATCACTGTGGACTTTCCCTCGTTTCTATCTGTTACCAATCTTGAGAAACTCACACATTCTCTGTTCACTGATTCCCGGTCTTAGAGAAGCAGATTTCCTTCTGCGAAAGTCCTGTTTTCACAGTGCTAAGTACTCCCAACTCTATCAACAATGTAGGTTTTACCAGTTTTCTAAGTCTCTCTTATTTTGTTGAAGTTACACTTGGATTTCTCTGGTAAACCTCTGTAACTTCTCTAGGTAGATGAATCACTGTGTACTTTCTCTTGTTTCTATCTGGTACCAATCTTGAGAAACTCATACATTCTCCGTTCACAGTTTCCCGGTCTTAGACAAGTAGATTTCTTTGTGCGAAAGTGCTGTTTTCACAGTGCTAAGTACTCCCAACTCTATCAACAATGTAGTTTCTACCGGTTTTCTAAGTCTCTCTAATTTTCATGAAGTTACACTTGGATTTCTCTGTGTAAACATCTGTAACGTCTCTAGGTAGATGAATCACTGTGTACTTTCTCTTGTTTCCATCTGTTACCAATCTTGAGAAACTCATACATTCTCTGTTCAATTTTTCCCGGTCTTAGAGAAGTAGATTTCTTTCTGCGAAAGTGCTGTTTTCACAGTGCTAAGTACTCCCAACTCTATCAACAATGTAGGTTTTACCAGTTTTCTAAGTCTCTCTCATTTTCTTGTACTTATACTTGGAATTCTCTGTGTAAACCTCTGTAACTTCTCTCGGTAGATGAATCACTGTGGACTTGCTCTTGTTTCTATCTGTTACCAATCTTGAGAAACTCCTACATTCTCTGTTCACTGTTTCGCGGTCTTAGAGAAGTAGATCTCTTTGTGCGAAAGTGCTGTTTTCACAGTGCTAAGTACTCCCAACTCTATCAACAATGTAGGTTTTACCAGTTTTGTAAGTCTCACTTATTTTCTTGGAGTTACACTTGGATTTCTCTGTGTAAACTTCTGGAACTTCTCTAAGTAGATGAATCAGTGTGTACTTTCTCTTGTTTCTATCTGTTACCAATCTTGAGAAACTCATACATTCTCTGTTCACTGTTTCCCGGTCTTAGAGAAGTAGATTTCTTTGTGCGAAAGTGCTGTTTTCACAGTGCTAAGTACTCCCAACTCTATCAACAATGTAGGTTTTACCAGTTTTCTAAGTCTCTCTTATTTGCTTGTACTTATACTTTGAATTCTTTGTGTAAACCTCTGTAACTTCTCTCGGTAGATGAATCACTGTGGACTTTCTCTTGTTTCTATCTGTTACCAATCTTGAGAAACTCATACATTCTCTGTTCAGTGTTTCCCAGTCTTAGAGAAGTAGATTTCTTTCTGCGAAAGTGCTGTTTTCACAATGCTAAGTACTCCCAACTCTATCAACAATGTAGGTTTTAACAGTTTTCTAAGTCTCTCTTATTTGCTTCTACTTATACTTGGAATTCTCTGTGTAAACCTCTGTAACTTTTCTATGTAAATGAATCACTGTGTACTTTCTCTTGTTTCTATCTGTTACCAATCTTGAGAAACTGATACATTCTCTGTTCACTGTTTCGCGGTCTTAGAGAAGTATATTTCTTTGTGCGAAAGTGCTGTTTTCACAGTGATAAGTACTCCCAACTCTATCAACAATGTAGTTTTTAATAGTTTTCTAAGTCTCTCTTATTTGCTTGTACTTATACTTGGTATTCTCTGTGTAAACCTCTGTAACTTCTCTAGGTAGATGAATCCCTGTGTACTTTCTCTTGTTTCTATCTGTTACCAGGCTTGAGAAACTCATACATTCTCTGTTTACTGTTTCCCGGTCTTAGAGAAGTAGATTTCTTTGTGGGAAAGTGCTGTTTTCACAGTGCTAAGTACTTCCAACTCTATCAACAACGTAGGTTTTACGAGTTTTCTAAGTCTCTCTTATTTTCTTGTACTTATACTTGGAATTCTCTGTGTAAACCTCTGTAACTTCTCTAGGTAGATGAATCACTGTGTACTTTCTCTTGTTTCTATCTGTTACCAATCTTGAGAAACTCATACATTCTCTGTTCACTGATTCCCGTTCTTAGAGAAGCAGATTTCTTTCTGCGAAAGTCCTGTTTTCACAGTGCTAAGTACTCCCAACTCTATCAACAATGTAGGTTTTACCAGTTTTCTAAGTCTCTCTTATTTTGTTGAAGTTACACTTGGATTTCCCTGTGTAAACCTCTGTAACTTCTCTAGGTAGATGAATCACTGTGTACTTTCTCTTGTTTCTATCTGGTACCAATCTTGAGAAACTGATACATTCACTGTTCACTGTTTCGCGGTCTTAGAGAAGTAGATTTCTTTGTGCGAAAGTGCTGTTTTCACAGTGCTAAGTACTCCCAACTCTATCAACAATGTAGTTTTTAATAGTTTTCTAAGTCTCTCTTATTTGCTTGTACTTATACTTGGAATTCTCTGTGTTAACCTCTGTAACTTCTCTATGTAGATGAATCACTGTGTACTTTCTCTTGTTTCTATCTGTTACCAATCTTGAGAAACTCATACATTCTCTGTTTACTGTTTCCCGGTCTTAGAGAAGTAGATTTCTTTCTGCGAAAGTGCTGTTTTCACAGTGCTAAATACTCCCAACTCTATCAACAATGTAGGTTTTAACAGTTTTCTAAGTCTCTCTTATTTTCTGTACTTATACTTGGAATTCTCTGTGTAAACCTCTGTAACTTCTCTCGGTAGATGAATCACTGTTGACTTTCTCTTGTTTCTATCTGTTACCAATCTTGAGAAACTCATACATTCTCTGTTCAATGTTTCCCAGTCTTAGAGAAGTAGATTTCTTTGTGCGAAAGTGCTGTTTTCACAGTGCTAAGTACTCCCAACTCTATCAACAATGTCGGTTTTACCAGTTTTCTAAGTCTCTCTTATTTTCTTGTACTTATACTTGGAATTCTCTGTGTAAACCTCTGTAACTTTTCTAGGTAGATGAATCCCTGTGTACTTTCTCTTGTTTCTATCTGTTACCAATCTTGAGAAACTCCTACATTCTCTGTTCACTGTTTCCCAGTCTTAGACAAGTAGATTTCTTTCTGCGAAAGTGCTGTTTTCACAGTACTAAGTACTCCCAACTCTATCAACAATGTAGGTTTTACCAGGTTTCTAAGTCTCTCTTATTTTCTTGTACTTATACTTGGAATTCTCTGTGTAAACCTCTGTAACTTTTCTATGTAGATGAATCACTGCGTACTTTCTCTTCTTTCTATCTGTTACCAATCTTGAGAAACTCATACATTCTCTGTTCACTGTTTCCCAGTCTTAGAGAAGTAGATTTCTTTCTGAGAAAGTGCTGTTTTCACAGTGGTAAGTACTACCAACTCTATCCACAACGTACGTTTTACCAGTTTTCTAAGTCTCTCTTCTTTTCTTGTACTTATACATGGAATTCTCTATGTAAACTTCTGTAACTTCTCTAGGTAGATGAATCACTGTGTACTTTCTCTTGTTTCTATCTGTTACCAATCTTGAGAAACTCATACATTCTCTGTTCACTGTTTCCCAGTGTTAGAGAAGTTGATTTCTTTCTGCGAAAGTGCTGTTTTCACAGTGCTAAGTACTCCCAATTCTATCAACAATGTAGGTTTTACCAGTTTTCTAAGTCTCTCTTATTTTCTTGTACTTATACTTGGAATTCTCTGGGTAAACCTCTGTAACTTTTCTAGGTAGATGAATCCCTGTGTACTTTCTCTTGTTTCTATCTGTTACTAATCTTGAGAAACTCATACATTCTCTGTTCACTGTTTCACGGACTTAGGGAACTAAATTTCTTTCGGCGAAAGTGCTGTTTTCACAGTGCTAAGTACACCCAACTCTATCAACAATGTAGGTTTTACCAGTTTTCTAAGTCTCTCTTATTTTCTTGTACTTATACTTGGAATTCTCTGTGTAAACCTCTGTAACTTTTCTAGGTAGATGAATCCCTGTGTACTTTCTCTTCTTTCTATCTGTTACCAATCTTGAGAAACTCACACATTCTCTGTTCACTGTTTCCCAGTCTTAGAGAAGTAGATTTGTTTCTGCGAAAGTGCTGTTTTCACAGTGCTAAGTACTCCGAACTCTATCAACAATGTAGGTTTTACCAGTTTTCTGAGTCTCTCTTATTTTCTTGTACTTATACATGGAATTCTCTGTGTAAACTTCTGTAACTTCTCTTGGTAGATGAATCACTGTGTACTTTCTTTTGTTTCTATCTGTTAACAATCTTGAGAAACTCATACATTCTCTGTTCACTGTTTCCCAGTCTTAGAGAAGTAGATTTCTTTCTGCGAAACTGCTGTTTTCACAATGCTAAGTACTCCCAACTCTATCAACAATGTAGGTTTTACCAGTTTTCTAAGTCTCTCTTATTTGCTTGTACTTATACTTGGAATTCTCTGTGTAAACCTCTGTAACTTTTCTAGGTAGATGAATCACTGTGTACTTTCTCTTGTTTCTATCTGTTACCAATCTTGAGAAAGTGATACATTCTCTGTTCACTGTTTCGCGGTCTTAGAGAAGTATATTTCTTTGTGCGAAAGTGCTGTTTTCACAGTGATAAGTACTCCCAACTCTATCAACAATGTAGTTTTTAATAGTTTTCTAAGTCTCTCTTATTTGCTTGTACTTATACTTGGTATTCTCTGTGTAAACCTCTGTAACTTCTCTAGGTAGATGAATCACTGTGTACTTTCTCTTGTTTCTATCTGTTACCAGTCTTGAGAAACTCATACATTCTCTGTTTACTGTTTCCTGGTCTTAGAGAAGTAGATTTCTTTGTGGGAAAGTGCTGTTTTCACAGTGCTAAGTACTTCCAACTCTATCAACAACGTAGGTTTTACGAGTTTTCTAAGTCTCTCTTATTTTCTTGTACTTATACTTGGAATTCTCTGTGTAATCCTCTGTAACTTCTCTAGGTAGATGAATCACTGTGGACTTTCTCTTGTTTCTATCTGTTACCAATCTTGAGAAACTCATACATTCTCTGTTCACTGATTCCCGGTCTTAGTGAAGCAGATTTCTTTCTGCGAAAGTCCTGTTTTCACAGTGCTAAGTACTCCCAACTCTATCAACAATGTAGGTTTTACCAGTTTTCTAAGTCTCTCTTATTTTGTTGAAGTTACACTTGGATTTCTCTGTGTAAACCTCTGTAACTTCTCTAGGTAGATGAATCACTGTGGACTTTCTCTTGTTTCTATCTGGTACCAATCTTGAGAAACTGATACATTCTCTGTTCACTGTTTCGCGGTCTTAGAGAAGTAGATTTCTTTGTGCGAAAGTGCTGTTTTCACAGTGCTAAGTACTCCCAACTCTATCATCAATGTAGTTTTTAATAGTTTTCTAAGTCTCTCTTATTTGCTTGTACTTATACTTGGAATTCTCTGTGTTATCCTCTGTAACTTCTCTATGTAGATGAATCACTGTGTACTTTCTCTTGTTTCTATCTGTTACCAATCTTGAGAAACTCATACATTCTCTGTTTACTGTTTCCCGGTCTTAGAGAAGTAGATTTCTTTCTGCGAAAGTGCTGTTTTCACAGTGCTAAATACTCCCAACTCTATCAACAATGTAGGTTTTAACAGTTTTCTAAGTCTCTCTTATTTTCTGTACTTATACTTGGAATTCTCTGTGTAAACCTCTGTAACTTTTCTAGGTAGATGAATCCCTGTGAACTTTCTCTTGTTTCTATCTGTTACCAATCTTGAGAAACTCATACATTCGCTGTTCACTGTTTCACGGACTTAGAGAACTAAATTTCTTTCGGCGAAAGTGCTGTTTTCACAGCGCTAAGTACTCCCAACTCTATCAACAATGTAGGTTTTACCAGTTTTCTAAGTCTCTCTTATTTTCTTGTACTTATACTTGGAATTCTCTGTGCAAACCTCTGTAACTTTTCTAGGTAGATGAATCACTGTGTACTCTCTCTTCTTTCTATCTGTTACCAATCTTGAGAAACTCATAGATTCTCTGTTCACTGATTCCCGGTCTTAGAGAAGCAGATTTCTTTCTGCGAAAGTCCTGTTTTCACAGTGCTAAGTACTCCCAACTCTATCAACAATGTAGGTTTTACCAGTTTTCTAAGTCTCTCTTATTTTCTTGTACTTATACTTGGAATTCTCTGTGTAAACCTCTGTAACTTTTCTAGGTAGATGAATCCCTGTGTACTTTCTCTTGTTTCTATCTGTTACCAATCTTGAGAAACTCCTACATTCTCTGTTCACTGTTTCCCAGTCTTAGACAAGTAGATTTCTTTCTGCGAAAGTGCTGTTTTCACAGTACTAAGTACTCCGAACTCTATCAACAATGTAGGTTTTACCAGTTTTCTAAGTCTCTCTTATTTTCTTGTACTTATACTTGGAATTCTCTGTGTAAACCTCTGTAACTTTTCTAGGTACATGAATCACTGTGTACTTTCTCTTCTTTCTATCTGTTACCAATCTTGAGAAACTCACACATTCTCTGTTCACTGTTTCCCAGTCTTAGAGAAGTAGATTTGTTTCTGCGAAAGTGCTGTTTTCACAGTGCTAAGTACTCCGAACTCTATCCACAATGTAGGTTTTACCAGTTTTCTGAGTCTCTCTTATTTTCTTGTACTTATACATGGAATTCTCTGTGTAAACTTCTGTAACTTCTCTAGGTAGATGAATCACTGTGTACTTTCTTTTGTTTCTATCTGTTACCAATCTTGAGAAACTCATACATTCTCTGTACACTGTTTCCCAGTCTTAGAGAAGTAGATTTCTTTCTGCGAAACTGCTGTTTTCACAATGCTAAGTACTCCCAACTCTATCAACAATGTAGGTTTTACCACTTTTCTAAGTCTCTCTTATTTTCTTGTACTTATACTTGGAATTCTCTGTGTAAACCTCTGTAACTTCTCTCGGTAGATGAATCACTGTGGACTTTCTGTTGTTTCTATCTGTTACCAATCTTGAGAAACTCATACATTCTCTGTTTACTGTTTCGCGGTCTTAGAGAAGTAGATTTCTTTGTGGGAAAGTGCTGTTTTCACAGTGCTAAGTACTCCCAACTCTATCAACAATGGAGTTTTTAATAGTTTTATAAGTCTCTCCTATTTGCTTGTACTTATACTTGGAATTCTCTGTGTAAACCTCTGTAACTTCTCTAGATAGATGAATCACTGTGGACTTTCCCTCGTTTCTATCTGTTACCAATCTTGAGAAACTCATACATTCTCTGTTCACTGATTCCCGGTCTTAGAGAAGCAGATTTCTTTCTGCGAAAGTCCTGTTTTCACAGTGCTAAGTACTCCCAACTCTATCAACAATGTAGGTTTTACCAGATTTCTAAGTCTCTCTTATTTTGTTGAAGTTACACTTGGATTTCTCTGTGTAAACCTCTGTAAGTTCTCTAGGTAGATGAATCACTGTGTACTTTCTCTTGTTTCTATCTGGTACCAATCTTGAGAAACTCATACATTCTCCGTTCACAGTTTCCCGGTCTTAGACAAGTAGATTTCTTTGTGCGAAAGTGCTGTTTTCACAGTGCTAAGTACTCCCAACTCTATCAACAATGTAGTTTCTACCGGTTTTCTAAGTCTCTCTAATTTTCATGAAGTTACACTTGGATTTCTCTGTGTAAACATCTGTAACGTCTCTAGGTAGATGAATCACTGTGTACTTTCTCTTGTTTCCATCTGTTACCAATCTTGAGAAACTCATACATTCTCTGTTCAATGTTTCCCGGTCTTAGAGAAGTAGATTTCTTTCTGCGAAAGTGCTGTTTTCACAGTGCTAAGTACTCCCAACTCTATCAACAATGTAGGTTTTACCAGTTTTCTAAGTCTCTCTCATTTTCTTGTACTTATACTTGGAATTCTCTGTGTAAACCTCTGTAACTTCTCTCGGTAGATGAATCACTGTGGACTTGCTCTTGTTTCTATCTGTTACCAATCTTGAGAAACTCCTACATTCTCTGTTCACTGTTTCGCGGTCTTAGAGAAGTAGATCTCTTTGTGCGAAAGTGCTGTTTTCACAGTGCTAAGTACTCCCAATTCTATCAACAATGTAGGTTTTACCAGTTTTCTAAGTCTCACTTATTTTCTTGGAGTTACACTTGGATTTCTCTGTGTAAACTTCTGTAACTTCTCTAGGTAGATGAATCAGTGTGTACTTTCTCTTGTTTCTATCTGTTACCAATCTTGAGAAACTCATACATTCTCTGTTCACTGTTTCCCGGTCTTAGAGAAGTAGATTTCTTTGTGCGAAAGTGCTGTTTTCACAGTGCTAAGTACTCCCAACTCTATCAACAATGTAGATTTTACCAGTTTTCTAAGTCTCTCTTATTTGCCTGTACTTATACTTGGAATTCTCTGTGTAAACCTCTGTAACTTCTCTCGGTAGATGAATCACTGTGGACTTTCTCTTGTGTCTATCTGTTACCAATCTTGAGAAACTCATACATTCTCTGTTCACTGTTTCCCAGTCTTAGAGAAGTAGATTTCTTTCTGCGAAAGTGCTGTTTTCACAATGCTAAGTACTCCCAACTCTATCAACAATGTAGGTTTTACCAGTTTTCTAAGTCTCTCTTATTTGCTTGTACTTATACTTGGAATTCTCTGTGTAAACCTCTGTAACTTTTCTAGGTAGATGAATCACTGTGTACTTTCTCTTGTTTCTATCTGTTACCAATCTTGAGAAACTGATACAATCTCTGTTCACTGTTTCGCGGTCTTAGAGAAGTATATTTCTTTGTGCGAAAGTGCTGTTTTCACAGTGATAAGTACTCCCAACTCTATCAACAATGTAGTTTTTAATAGTTTTCTAAGTGTCTCTTATTTGCTTGTACTTATACTTGGAATTCTCTGTGTAAACCTCTGTAACTTCTCTAGGTAGATGAATCACTGTGTACTTTCTCTTGTTTCTATCTGTTACCAATCTTGAGAAACTCATACATTCTCTGTTTACTGTTTCCCGGTCTTAGAGAAGTAGATTTCTTTCTGCGAAAGTGCTGTTTTCACAGTGCTAAGTACTCCCAACTCTATCAACAATGTAGGTTTTAACAGTTTTCTAAGTCTCTCTTATTTTCATGTACTTATACTTGGAATTCTCTGTGTAAACCTCTGTAACTTCTCTCGGTAGATGAATCACTGTTGACTTTCTCTTGTTTCTATCTGTTACCAATCTTGAGAAACTCATACATTCTCTGTTCAATGTTTCCCAGTCTTAGAGAAGTAGATTTCTTTGTGCGAAAGTGCTGTTTTCACAGTGCTAAGTACTCCCAACTCTATCAACAATGTAGGTTTTACCAGTTTTCTAAGTCTCTCTTATTTTCTTGTACTTATACTTGGAATTCTCTGTGTAAACCTCTGTAACTTTTCTAGGTAGATGAATCCCTGTGTACTTTCTCTTGTTTCTATCTGTTACCAATCTTGAGAAATTCCTATATTCTCTGTTCACTGTTTCTCAGTCTTAGAGAAGTAGATTTGTTTCTGCGAAAGTGCTGTTTTCACAGTGCTAAGTACTCCCAACTCTATCCACGATGTAGGTTTTACCAGTTTTCTAAGTCTCTCTTATTTTCTTGTACTTATACATGGAATTCTCTGTGTAAACTTGTTTAACTTCTCTAGGTAGATGAATCACTGTGTACTTTCTTTTGGTTCTATCTGTTATCAATCTTGAGAAACTCATACATTCTCTGTTCACTGTTTCCCAGTCTTAGAGAAGTAGATTTTTTTCTGCGAAAGTGCTGTTTTCACAATGTTAAGTACTCCCAACTCTATCAACAATGTAGGTTTTACCAGTTTTCTAAGTCTCTTTTATTTGCTTGTACTTATACTTGGAATTCTCTGTGTAAACCTCTGTAACTTCTCTAGGTAGATGAATCACTGTGTACTTTCTCTTGTTTCTATCTGTTACCAATCTTGAGAAAGTCATACATTCTCCGTTAACTGTTTCCCAGTCTCAGAGAAGTAGATTTCTTTCTGCGAAAGTGCTGTTTTCACAGTGTTAAGTACTCCCAACTCTATCAACAATGTAGGTTTGAACAGTTTTCTAAATCTCTCTTATTTTCTTGTACTTATACTTGGAATTCTCTGTGTAAACCTCTGTAACTTCTCTTGGTAGATGAATCACTGTGGACTTTCTCTTGTTTCTATCTGTTACCAATCTTGAGAAACTCATACATTCTCTGTTTACTGTTTCGCGGTCTTAGAGAAGTAGATTTCTTTGTGGGATAGTGCTGTTTTCACAGTGCTAAGTACTCCAAACTCTATCAACAATGGAGTTCTTAATAGTTTTCTAAGTCTCTCTTATTTGCTTGTACTTATACTTGGAATTCTCTGTGTAAACCTCTGTAACTTCTCTAGGTAGATGAATCACTGTGTACTTTCTCTTGTTTCTATCTGTTACCAATCTTGAGAAACTCATACATTCTCTGTTTACTGTTTCCCAGTCTTAGAGAAGTAGATTTCTTTGTGCGAAAGTGCTGTTTTCACAGTGCTAAGTACTCCCAACTCTATCAACAATGTAGTTTCTACCGGTTTTCTAAGTCTCTCTAATTTTCATGAAGTTACACTTGGATTTCTCTGTGTAAACATCTGTAACGTCTCTAGGTAGATGAATCACTGTGTACTTTCTCTTGTTTCTATCTGTTACCAATCTTGAGAAACTCATACATTCTCTGTTCACTGTTTCCAGGTCTTAGAGAAGTAGATTTCTTTCTGCGAAAGTGCTGTTTTCACAGTGCTAAGTACTCCCAACTCTATCAACAATGTAGGTTTTACCAGTTTTCTAAGTCTCTCTCATTTTCTTGTACTTATACTTGGAATTCTCTGTGTAAACCTCTGTAACTTCTCTCGGTAGATGAATCACTGTGGGCTTTCTCTTGTTTCTATCTGTTACCAATCTTGAGAAACTCATACATTCTCTGTTCACTGTTTCGCGGTCTTAGAGAAGTAGATCTCTTTGTGCGAAAGTGCTGTTTTCACAGTGCTAAGTACTCCCAACTCTATCAACAATGTAGGTTTTACCAGTTTTCTAAGTCTCACTTATTTTCTTGGAGTTAAACTTGGATTTCTCTGTGTAAACTTCTGGAACTTGTCTAAGTAGATGAATCACTGTGTACTTTCTCTTGTTTCTATCTGTTACCAATCTTGAGAAACTCATACATTCTCTGTTCACTGTTTCCCGGTCTTAGAGAAGTAGATTTCTTTGTGCGAAAGTGCTGTTTTCACAGTGCTAAGTACTCCCAACTCTATCAACAATGTAGGTTTTACCAGTTTTCTAAGTCTCTCTTATTTTCTTGTACTTATACTTGGAATTCTCTGTGTAAACCTCTGTAACTTTTCTAGGTACATGAATCACTGTGTACTTTCTCTTCTTTCTATCTGTTACCAATCTTGAGAAACTCACACATTCTCTGTTCACTGTTTCCCAGTCTTAGAGAAGTAGATTTGTTTCTGCGAAAGTGCTGTTTTCACAGTGCTAAGTACTCCGAACTCTATCCACAATGTAGGTTTTACCAGTTTTCTGAGTCTCTCTTATTTTCTTGTACTTATACATGGAATTCTCTGTGTAAACTTCTGTAACTTCTCTAGGTAGATGAATCACTGTGTACTTTCTTTTGTTTCTATCTGTTACCAATCTTGAGAAACTCATACATTCTCTGTTCACTGTTTCCCAGTCTTAGAGAAGTAGATTTCTTTCTGCGAAACTGCTGTTTTCACAATGCTAAGTACTCCCAACTCTATCAACAATGTAGGTTTTACCACTTTTCTAAGTCTCTCTTATTTTCTTGTACTTATACTTGGAATTCTCTGTGTAAACCTCTGTAACTTCTCTCGGTAGATGAATCACTGTGGACTTTCTGTTGTTTCTATCTGTTACCAATCTTGAGAAACTCATACATTCTCTGTTTACTGTTTCGCGGTCTTAGAGAAGTAGATTTCTTTGTGGGAAAGTGCTGTTTTCACAGTGCTAAGTACTCCCAACTCTATCAACAATGGAGTTTTTAATAGTTTTATAAGTCTCTCCTATTTGCTTGTACTTATACTTGGAATTCTCTGTGTAAACCTCTGTAACTTCTCTAGATAGATGAATCACTGTGGACTTTCCCTCGTTTCTATCTGTTACCAATCTTGAGAAACTCATACATTCTCTGTTCACTGATTCCCGGTCTTAGAGAAGCAGATTTCTTTCTGCGAAAGTCCTGTTTTCACAGTGCTAAGTACTCCCAACTCTATCAACAATGTAGGTTTTACCAGTTTTCTAAGTCTCTCTTATTTTGTTGAAGTTACACTTGGATTTCTCTGTGTAAACCTCTGTAACTTCTCTAGGTAGATGAATCACTGTGTACTTTCTCTTGTTTCTATCTGGTACCAATCTTGAGAAACTCATACATTCTCCGTTCACAGTTTCCCGGTCTTAGACAAGTAGATTTCTTTGTGCGAAAGTGCTGTTTTCACAGTGCTAAGTACTCACAACTCTATCAACAATGTAGTTTCTACCGGTTTTCTAAGTCTCTCTAATTTTCATGAAGTTACACTTGGATTTCTCTGTGTAAACATCTGTAACGTCTCTAGGTAGATGAATCACTGTGTACTTTCTCTTGTTTCCATCTGTTACCAATCTTGAGAAACTCATACATTCTCTGTTCAATGTTTCCCGGTCTTAGAGAAGTAGATTTCTTTCTGCGAAAGTGCTGTTTTCACAGTGCTAAGTACTCCCAACTCTATCAACAATGTAGGTTTTACCAGTTTTCTAAGTCTCTCTCATTTTCTTGTACTTATACTTGGAATTCTCTGTGTAAACCTCTGTAACTTCTCTCGGTAGATGAATCACTGTGGACTTGCTCTTGTTTCTATCTGTTACCAATCTTGAGAAACTCCTACATTCTCTGTTCACTGTTTCGCGGTCTTAGAGAAGTAGATCTCTTTGTGCGAAAGTGCTGTTTTCACAGTGCTAAGTACTCCCAATTCTATCAACAATGTAGGTTTCACCAGTTTTCTAAGTCTCACTTATTTTCTTGGAGTTACACTTGGAATTCTCTGTGTAAACTTCTGTAACTTCTCTAGGTAGATGAATCACTGTGTACTTTCTCTTGTTTCTATCTGTTACCAATCTTGAGAAACTCATACATTCTCTGTTTACTGTTTCCCTGTCTTAGAGAAGTAGATTTCTTTCTGCGAAAGTGCTGTTTTCACAGTGCTAAGTACTCCCAACTCTATCAACAATGTAGGTTTTAACAGTTTTCTAAGTCTCTCTTATTTTCTTGTACTTATACTTGGAATTCTCTGTGTAAACCTCTGTAACTTCTCTCGGTAGATGAATCACTGTTGACTTTCTCTTGTTTCTATCTGTTACCAATCTTGAGAAACTCATACATTCTCTGTTCAATGTTTCCCAGTCTTAGAGAAGTAGATTCCTTTTTGAGAAAGTGCTGTTTTCACAGTGGTAAGTACTCCCAACTCTATCAACAATGTAGGTTTTAACAGTTTTCTAAGTCTCTCTTATTTTCTTGTACTTATACTTGGAATTCTCTGTGTAAACCTCTGTAACTTTTCTAGGTAGATGAATCCCTGTGTACTTTCTCTTGTTTGTATCTGTTACCAATCTTGAGAAACTCCTACATTCTCTGTTCACTGTTTCCCAGTCTTAGAGAAGTAGATTTCTTTCTGCGAAAGTGCTGTTTTCACAGTACTAAGTACTCCCAACTCTATCAACAATGTAGGTTTTACCAGTTTTCTAAGTCTCTCTTATTTTCTTGTACTTATACTTGGAATTCTCTGTGTAGACCTCTGTAACCTTTCTATGTAGATGAATCACTGCGTACTTTCTCTTCTTTCTATCTGTTACCAATCTTGGGAAACTCATACATTCTCTGTTCACTGTTTCCCAGTCTTAGAGAAGTAGATTTCTTTCTGAGAAAGTGCTGTTTTCACAGTGGTAAGTACTACCAACTCTATCCACAACGTAGGTTTTACCAGTTTTCTAAGACTCTCTTCTTTTCTTGTACTGATACATGGAATTCTCTATGTAAACTTCTGTAACTTCTCTAGGTAGATGAATCACTGTGTACTTTCTCTTGTTTCTATCTGTTACCAATCTTGAGAAACTCATATATTCTCTGTTCACTGTTTCCCAGTGTTAGAGAAGTTGATTTCTTTCTGCGAAAGTGCTGTTTTCACAGTGCTAAGTACTCCCAACTCTATCAACAATGTAGGTTTTACCAGTTTTCTAAGTCTCTCTTATTTTCTTGTACTTATACTTGGAATTCTCTGTGTAAACCTCTGTAACTTTTCTAGGTAGATGAATCCCTGTGTACTTTCTCTTGTTTTTATCTGTTACCAATCTTGAGAAACTCATACATTCTCTGTTCACTGTTTCACGGACTTAGAGAACTAAATTTCTTTCGGCGAAAGTGCTGTTTTCACAGTGCTAAGTACTCCCAACTCTATCAACAATGTAGGTTTTACCAGTTTTCTAAGTCTCTCTTATTTTCTTGTACTTATACTTGGAATTCTCTGTGTAAACCTATGTAACTTTTCTATGTAGATGAATCACTGTGTACTTTCTCTTCTTTCTATCTGTTACCAATCTTGAGAAACTCACACATTCTCTGTTCACTGTTTCCCAGTCTTAGAGAAGTAGATTTGTTTCTGCGAAAGTGCTGTTTTCACAGTGCTAAGTACTCTGAACTCTATCCACAATGTCGGTTTTACCAGTTTTCTAAGTCTCTCTTATTTTCTTGTACTTATACATGGAATTCTCTGTGTAAACTTCTGTAACTTCTCTAGGTAGATGAATCACTGTGTACTTTCTTTTGTTTCTATCTGTTACCAATCTTGAGAAACTCATACATTCTCTGTTCACTGTTTCCCAGTCTTAGAGAAGTAGATTTCTTTCTGCGAAACTGCTGTTTTCACAATGCTAAGTACTCCCAACTCTATCAACAATGTAGGTTTTACCAGTTTTCTAAGTCTCTCTTATTTTGTTGAAGTTACACTTGGATTTCTCTGTGTAAACCTCTGTAACTTCTCTAGGTAGATGAATCACTGTGTACTTTCTCTTGTTTCTATCTGGTACCAATCTTGAGAAACTCATACATTCTCCGTTCACAGTTTCCCAGTCTTAGACAAGTAGATTTCTTTGTGCGAAAGGGCTGTTTTCACAGTGCTAATTACTCCCAACTCTATCAACAATGTAGTTTCTACCGGTTTTCTAAGTCTCTCTAATTTTCATGAAGTTACACTTGGATTTCTCTGTGTAAACATCTGTAACGTCTCTAGGTAGATGAATCACTGTGTACTTTCTCTTGTTTCCATCTGTTACCAATCTTGAGAAACTCATACATTCTCTGTTCACTGTTTCCCGGTCTTAGAGAAGTAGATTTCTTTCTGCGAAAGTGCTGTTTTCACAGTACTAAGTACTCCCAACTCTATCAACAATGTAGGTTTTACCAGTTTTCTAAGTCTCTCTTATTTTCTTGTACTTATACTTGGAATTCTCTGTGTAGAACTCTGTAACCTTTCTATGTAGATGAATCACTGCGTACTTTCTCTTCTTTCTATCTGTTACCAACTTTGAGAAACCCATACATTCTCTGTTCACTGTTTCCCAGTCTTAGAGAAGTAGATTTGTTTCTGAGAAAGTGCTGTTTTCACAGTGGTAAGTACTACCAACTCTATCCACAACGTAGGTTTTACCAGTTTTCTAAGTCTCTCTTCTTTTCTTGTACTGATACATGGAATTCTCTATGTAAACTTCTGTAACTTCTCTAGGTAGATGAATCACTGTGTACTTTCTCTTGTTTCTATCTGTTACCAATCTTGAGAAACTCATACGTTCTCTGTTCACTGTTTCCCAGTGTTAGAGAAGTTGATTTCTTTCTGCGAAAGTGCTGTTTTCACAGTGCTAAGTACTCCCAACTCTATCAACAATGTAGGTTTTACCAGTTTTCTAAGTCTCTCTTATTTTCTTGAACTTATACTTGGAATTCTCTGTGTAAACCTCTGTAACTTTTCTAGGTAGATGAATCCCTGTGTACTTTCTCTTGTTTTTATCTGTTACCAATCTTGAGAAACTCATACATTCTCTGTTCACTGTTTCACGGACTTAGAGAACTAAATTTCTTTCGGCGAAAGTGCTGTTTTCACAGTGCTAAGTACTCCCAACTCTATCAACAATGTAGGTTTTACCAGTTTTCTAAGTCTCTCTTATTTTCTTGTACTTATACTTGGAATTCTCTGTGTAAACCTATGTAACTTTTCTATGTAGATGAATCACTGTGTATTTTCTCTTCTTTCTATCTGTTACCAATCTTGAGAAACTCACACATTCTCTGTTCACTGTTTCCCAGTCTTATTGAAGTAGATTTGTTTCTGCGAAAGTGCTGTTTTCACAGTGCTAAGTACTCCGAACTCTATCCACAATGTAGGTTTTACCAGTTTTCTAAGTCTCTCTTATTTTCTTGTACTTATACATGGAATTCTCTGTGTAAACTTCTGTAACTTCTCTAGGTAGATGAATCACTGTGTACTTTCTTTTGTTTCTATCTGTTACCAATCTTGAGAAACTCATACATTCTCTGTTCACTGTTTCCCAGTCTTAGAGAAGTAGATTTCTTTCTGCGAAACTGCTGTTTTCACAATGCTAAGTACTCCCAACTCTATCAACAATGTAGATTTTACCAGTTTTCTAAGTCTCTCTTATTTTGTTGAAGTTACACTTGGATTTCTCTGTGTAAACCTCTGTAACTTCTCTAGGTAGATGAATCACTGTGTACTTTCTCTTGTTTCTATCTGGTACCAATCTTGGGAAACTCATACATTCTCCGTTCACAGTTTCCCAGTCTTAGACAAGTAGATTTCTTTGTGCGAAAGGGCTGTTTTCACAGTGCTAAGTACTCCCAACTCTATCAACAATGTAGTTTCTACCGGTTTTCTAAGTCTCTCTAATTTTCATGAAGTTACACTTGGATTTCTCCGTGTAAACATCTGTAACGTCTCTAGGCAGATGAATCACTGTGTACTTTCTCTTGTTTCCATCTGTTACCAATCTTGAGAAACTCATACATTCTCTGTTCACTGTTTCCCGGTCTTAGAGAAGTAGATTTCTTTCTGCGAAAGTGCTGTTTTCACAGTGCTAAGTACTCCCAACTCTATCAACAATGTAGGTTTTACCAGTTTTTTAAGTCTCTCTCATTTTCTTGTACTTATACTTGGAATTCTCTGTGTAAACCTCTGTAACTTCTCTCGGTAGATGAATCACTGTGGACTTTCTCTTGTTTCTATCTGTTACCAATCTTGAGAAACTCACACATTCTCTGTTTACTGTTTCGCGGTCTTAGAGAAGTAGATTTCTTTCTG
This sequence comes from Heterohyrax brucei, assembly GCA_028571685.1. Classification (NCBI taxonomy): domain Eukaryota; kingdom Metazoa; phylum Chordata; class Mammalia; order Hyracoidea; family Procaviidae; genus Heterohyrax; species Heterohyrax brucei. Next base: position 21,463,376 of record CM053144.1, on the reverse strand, counting down.
CGAAAGTGCTGTTTTCACAGTGCTAAGTACTCCCAACTCTATCAACAATGTAGGTTTTACCGGTTTTCTAAGTCTCTCTTATTTTCTTGTACTTATACTTGGAATTCTCTGTGTAAACCTCTGTAACTTTTCTAGGTAGATGAATCCCTGTGTACTTTCTCTTGTTTCTATCTGTTACCAATCTTCAGAAACTCATACATTCTCTGTTCACTGTTTCCCAGTGTTAGAGAAGTTGATTTCTTTCTGCGAAAGTGCTGTTTTCACAGTGCTAAGTACTCCCAACTCTATCCACAATGGAGTTTTTAATAGTTTTCTAAGTCTCTCTTATTTGCTTGTACTTATACTTGGAATTCTCTGTGTAAACCTCTGTAACTTCTCTAGGTAGATGAATCACTGTGTACTTTCTCTTGTTTCTATCAGTTACCAGTCTTGAGAAACTCATACATTCTGTGTTCACTGTTTCCCGGTCTTAGAGAAGTAGATTTCTTGGTTCGAAAGTGCTGTTTTCACAGTGCTAAGTACTCCCATCTCTATCAACAATGTAGGTTTTACCAGTTTTCTAAGTCTCTCTTATTTTCTTGGAGTTACACTTGGATTTCTCTGTGTAAACCTCTGGAACTTCTCTAAGTAGATGAATCACTGTGTACTTTCTCTTGTTTCTATCTGTTACCAATCTTGAGAAACTCATCCATTCTCTGTTCACTGTTTCGCGGTCTTAGAGAAGTAGATTTCTTTGTGCGAAAGTGGTGTTTTCACAGTACTAAGTACTCCCAACTCTATCAACAATGTAGGTTTTACCAGTTTTCTAAGTCTCTCTTATTTTCTTGTGCTTATACTTGGAATTCTCTGTGTAAACCTCTGTAACTTTTCTAGGTAGATGAATCACTGTGTACTTTCTCTTGTTTCTATCTGTTACCAATCTTGAGAAACTCATCCATTCTCTGTTCACTGTTTCGCGGTCTTAGAGAAGTAGATTTCTTTGTGCGAAAGTGGTGTTTTCACAGTGCTAAGTACTCCCAACTCTATCAACAATGTAGGTTTTACCAGTTTTCTAAGTCTCTCTTATTTACTTGTACTTATACTTGGAATTCTCTGTGTAAACCTCTGTAACTTTTCTAGGTAGATGAATCCCTGTGTACTTTCTCTTGTTTCTATCTGTTACCAATCTTGAGAAACTCCTACATTCTCTGTTCACTGTTTCCCAGTCTTAGAGAAGTAGATTTCTTTCTGCGAAAGTGCTGTTTTCACAGTACTAAGTACTCCCAACTCTATCAACAATGTAGGTTTTACCAGTTTTCTAAGTCTCTCTTATTTTCTTGTACTTATACTTGGAATTCTCTGTGTAAACCTCTGTAACTTTTCTATGTAGATGAATCACTGCGTACTTTCTCTTCTTTCTATCTGTTACCAATCTTGAGAAACTCATACATTCTCTGTTCACTGTTTCCCAGTCTTAGAGAAGTAGATTTCTTTCTGAGAAAGTGCTGTTTTCACAGTCGTAAGTACTACCAACTCTATCCACAACGTAGGTTTTACCAGTTTTCTAAGTCTCTCTTCTTTTCTTGTACTTATACATGGAATTCTCTATGTAAACTTCTGTAACTTCTCTAGGTAGATGAATCACTGTGTACTTTCTCTTGTTTCTATCTGTTACCAATCTTGAGAAACTCATACATTCTCTGTTCACTGTTTCACGGACTTAGAGAACTAAATTTCTTTCGGCGAAAGTGCTGTTTTCACAGTGCTAAGCACTCCCAACTCTATCAACAATGTAGGTTTTACCAGTTTTCTAAGTCTCTCTTATTTGCTTGTACTTATACTTGGAATTCTCTGTGTAAACCTCTGTAACTTCTCTAGGTAGATGAATCACTGTGTACTTTCTCTTGTTTCTATCTGTTACCAATCTTGAGAAACTCATACATTTTCTGTTTACTGTTTCCCGGTCTTAGAGAAGTAGATTTCTTTCTGCGAAAGTGCTGTTTTCACAGTGCTAAGTACTCCCAACTCTATCAACAATGTAGGTTTTAACAGTTTTCTAAGTCTCTCTTATTTTCATGTACTTATACTTGGAATTCTCTGTGTAAACCTCTGTAACTTTTCTAGGTAGATGAATCCCTGTGTACTTTCTCTTGTTTCTATCTGTTACCAATCTTGAGAAATTCCTATATTCTCTGTTCACTGTTTCCCAGTCTTAGAGAAGTAGATTTGTTTCTGCGAAAGTGCTGTTTTCACAGTGCTAAGTACTCCCATCTCTATCCACGACGTAGGTTTTACCAGTTTTCTAAGTCTCTCTTATTTTCTTGTACTTATACATGGAATTCTCTGTGTAAACTTCTGTAACTTCTCTAGGTAGATGAATCACTGTGTACTTTCTTTTGGTTCTATCTGTTATCAATCTTGAGAAACTCATACATTCTCTGTTCACTGTTTCCCAGTCTTAGAGAAGTAGATTTTTTTCTGCGAAAGTGCTGTTTTCACAATGTTAAGTACTCCCAACTCTATCAACAATGTAGGTTTTACCAGTTTTCTAAGTCTCTCTTATTTTCTCGTATTTATACTTGGAATTCTCTGTGTAAACCTCTGTAACTTTTCTAGGTAGATGAATCACTGTGTACTTTCTCTTGTTTCTATCTGTTACCAATCTTGAGAAACTCATACATTCTCTGTTCACTGTTTCGCGGTCTTAGAGAAGTAGATTTCTTTGTGCGAAAGTGCTGTTTTCACAGTGCTAAGTACTCCCAACTCTATCAACAATGTAGTTTTTAATAGTTTTCTAAGTCTCTTTTATTTGCTTGTACTTATACTTGGAATTCTCTGTGTAAACCTCTGTAACTTCTCTAGGTAGATGAATCACTGTGTACTTTCTCTTGTTTCTATCTGTTACCAATCTTGAGAAAGTCATACATTCTCCGTTAACTGTTTCCCAGTCTCAGAGAAGTAGATTTCTTTCTGCGAAAGTGCTGTTTTCACAGTGTTAAGTACTCCCAACTCTATCAACAATGTAGGTTTGAACAGTTTTCTAAATCTCTCTTATTTTCTTGTACTTATACTTGGAATTCTCTGTGTAAACCTCTGTAACTTCTCTTGGTAGATGAATCACTGTGGACTTTCTCTTGTTTCTATCTGTTACCAATCTTGAGAAACTCATACATTCTCTGTTTACTGTTTCGCGGTCTTAGAGAAGTAGATTTCTTTGTGCGAAAGTGGTGTTTTCACAGTACTAAGTACTCCCAACTCTATCAACAATGTAGGTTTTACCAGTTTTCTAAGTCTCTCTTATTTTCTTGTGCTTATACTTGGAATTCTCTGTGTAAACCTCTGTAACTTTTCTAGGTAGATGAATCACTGTGTACTTTCTCTTGTTTCTATCTGTTACCAATCTTGAGAAACTCATCCATTCTCTGTTCACTGTTTCGCGGTCTTAGAGAAGTAGATTTCTTTGTGCGAAAGTGGTGTTTTCACAGTGCTAAGTACTCCCAACTCTATCAACAATGTAGGTTTTACCAGTTTTCTAAGTCTCTCTTATTTTCTTGTACTTATACTTGGAATTCTCTGTGTAAACCTCTGTAACTTTTCTAGGTAGATGAATCCCTGTGTACTTTCTCTTGTTTCTATCTGTTACCAATCTTGAGAAACTCCTACATTCTCTGTTCACTGTTTCCCAGTCTTAGAGAAGTAGATTTCTTTCTGCGAAAGTGCTGTTTTCACAGTACTAAGTACTCCCAACTCTATCAACAATGTAGGTTTTACCAGTTTTCTAAGTCTCTCTTATTTTCTTGTACTTATACTTGGAATTCTCTGTGTAAACCTCTGTAACTTTTCTATGTAGATGAATCACTGCGTACTTTCTCTTCTTTCTATCTGTTACCAATCTTGAGAAACTCATACATTCTCTGTTCACTGTTTCCCAGTCTTAGAGAAGTAGATTGCTTTCTGAGAAAGTGCTGTTTTCACAGTCGTAAGTACTACCAACTCTATCCACAACGTAGGTTTTACCAGTTTTCTAAGTCTCTCTTCTTTTCTTGTACTTATACATGGAATTCTCTATGTAAACTTCTGTAACTTCTCTAGGTAGATGAATCACTGTGTACTTTCTCTTGTTTCTATCTGTTACCAATCTTGAGAAACTCATACATTCTCTGTTCACTGTTTCACGGACTTAGAGAACTAAATGTCTTTCGGCGAAAGTGCTCTTTTCACAGTGCTAAGTACTCCCAACTCTATCAACAATGTAGGTTTTACCAGTTTTCTAAGTCTCTCTTATTTGCTTGTACTTATACTTGGAATTCTCTGTGTAAACCTCTGTAACTTCTCTAGGTAGATGAATCCCTGTGTACTTTCTCTTGTTTCTATCTGTTACCAATCTTGAGAAACTCCTACATTCTCTGTTCACTGTTTCCCAGTCTTAGAGAAGTAGATTTGTTTCTGTGAAAGTGCTGTTTTCACAGTGCTAAGTACTCCCAACTCTATCCACGATGTAGGTTTTACCAGTTTTCTAAGTCTCTCTTATTTTCTTGTACTTATACATGGAATTCTCTGTGTAAACTCCTGTAACTTCTCTAGGTAGATGAATCACTGTGTACTTTCTTTTGTTTCTATCTGTTACCAATCTTGAGAAACTCATACATTCTCTGTTCACTGTTTCCCAGTCTTAGAGAAGTAGATTTCTTTCTGCGAAACTGCTGTTTTCACAATGCTAAGTACTCCCAACTCTATCAACAATGTAGGTTTTAGCACTTTTCTAAGTCTCTCTTATTTTCTTGTACTTATACTTGGAACTCTCTGTGTAAACTTCTGTAACTTCTCTCGGTAGATGAATCACTGTGGACTTTCTCTTGTTTCTATCTGTTACCAATCTTGAGAAACTCATACATTCTCTGTTTACTGTTTCGCGGTCTTAGAGAAGTAGATTTCTTTGTGGGAAAGTGCTGTTTTCACAGTGCTAAGTACTCCCAACTCTATCAACAATGGAGTTTTTAATAGTTTTCTAAGTCTCTCTTATTTGCTTGTACTTATACTTGGAATTCTCTGTGTAAACCTCTGTAACTTCTCTAGATAGATGAATCACTGTGGACTTTCCCTTGTTTCTATCTGTTACCAATCTTGAGAAACTCATACATTCTCTGTTCACTGATTCCCGGTCTTAGAGAAGCAGATTTCTTTCTGCGAAAGTCCTGTTTTCACAGTGCTAAGTACTCCCAACTCTATCAACAATGTAGGTTGTACCAGTTTTCTAAGTCTCTCTTATTTTGTTGAAGTTACACTTGGATTTCTCTGTGTAAACCTCTGTAACTTCTCTAGGTAGATGAATCACTGTGTACTTTCTCTTGTTTCTATCTGGTACCAATCTTGAGAAACTCATACATTCTCCGTTCTCAGTTTCCCGGTCTTAGACAAGTAGATTTCTTTGTGCGAAAGTGCTGTTTTCACAGTGCTAAGTACTCCCAACTCTATCAACAATGTAGTTTCTACCGGTTTTCTAAGTTTCTCTAATTTTCATGAAGTTACACTTGGATTTCTCTGTGTAAACATCTGTAACGTCTCTAGGTAGATGAATCACTGTGTACTTTCTCTTGTTTCTATCTGTTACCAATCTTGAGAAACTCATACATTCTCTGTTCACTGTTTCCAGGTCTTAGAGAAGTAGATTTCTTTCTGCGAAAGTGCTGTTTTCACAGTGCTAAGTACTCCCAACTCTATCCACAATGTAGGTTTTACCAGTTTTCTAAGTCTCTCTTATTTTCTTGTACTTATACATGGAATTCTCTGTGTAAACTTCTGTAACTTCTCTAGGTAGATGAATCACTGTGTACTTTCTTTTGTTTCTATCTGTTACCAATCTTGAGAAACTCATACATTCTCTGTTCACTGTTTCGCAGTCTTAGAGAAGTAGATTTCTTTCTGCGAAAGTGCTGTTTTCACAATGCTAAGTACTCCCAACTCTATCAACAATGTAGGTTTTACCAGTTTTCTAAATCTCTCTTATTTTCTTGTACTTATACTTGGAATTCTCTGTGTAAACCTCTGTAACTTTTCTAGGTAGATGAATCACTGTGTACTTTCTCTTGTTTCTATCTGTTACCAATCTTGAGAAACTCATACATTCTCTGTTCACTGTTTCGCGGTCTTAGAGAAGTAGATTTCTTTGTGCGAAAGTGCTGTTTTCACAGTGCTAAGTACTCCCAACTCTATCAACAATGTAGGTTTTACTGGTTTTCTAAGTCTCTCTTATTTTCTTGTGCTTATACTTGGAATTCTCTGTGTAAACCTCTGCAACTTTTCTAGGTAGATGAATCACTGTGTACTTTCTCTTGTTTCTATCTGTTACCAATCTTGAGAAACTCATACATTCTCTGTTCACTGTTTCGCGGTCTTAGAGCAGTAGATTTCTTTGTGGGAAACTGTTGTTTTCACAGTGCTAAGTACTCCCAACTCTATCAACAATGGAGTTTTTAATAGTTTTCTAAGTCTCTCTTATTTGCTTGTACTTATACTTGGAATTCTCTGTGTAAACCTCTGTAACTTCTCTAGGTAGATGAATCACTGTGTACTTTCTCTTGTTTCTATCTGTTACCAGTCTTGAGAAACTCATACATTCTGTGTTCACTGTTTCCCGGTCTTAGAGAAGTAGATTTCTTGGTTCGAAAGTGCTGTTTTCACAGTGCTAAGTACTCCCAACTCTATCAACAATGTAGGTTTTACCAGTTTTCTAAGTCTCTCTTATTTTCTTGGAGTTACACTTGGATTTCTCTGTGTAAACCTCTGGAACTTCTCTAAGTAGATGAATCACTGTGTACTTTCTCTTGTTTCTATCTGTTACCAATCTTGAGAAACTCATCCATTCTCTGTTCACTGTTTCGCGGTCTTAGAGAAGTAGATTTCTTTGTGCGAAAGTGGTGTTTTCACAGTACTAAGTACTCCCAACTCTATCAACAATGTAGGTTTTACCAGTTTTCTAAGTCTCTCTTATTTTCTTGTGCTTATACTTGGAATTCTCTGTGTAAACCTCTGTAACTTTTCTAGGTAGATGAATCACTGTGTACTTTCTCTTGTTTCTATCTGTTACCAATCTTGAGAAACTCATCCATTCTCTGTTCACTGTTTCGCGGTCTTAGAGAAGTAGATTTCTTTGTGCGAAAGTGGTGTTTTCACAGTGCTAAGTACTCCCAACTCTATCAACAATGTAGGTTTTACCAGTTTTCTAAGTCTCTCTTATTTTCTTGTACTTATACTTGGAATTCTCTGTGTAAACCTCTGTAACTTTTCTAGGTAGATGAATCCCTGTGTACTTTCTCTTGTTTCTATCTGTTACCAATCTTGAGAAACTCCTACATTCTCTGTTCACTGTTTCCCAGTCTTAGAGAAGTAGATTTCTTTCTGCGGAAGTGCTGTTTTCACAGTACTAAGTACTCCCAACTCTATCAACAATGTAGGTTTTACCAGTTTTCTAAGTCTCTCTTATTTTCTTGTACTTATACTTGGAATTCTGTGTGTAGAACTCTGTAACCTTTCTATGTAGATGAATCACTGCGTACTTTCTCTTCTTTCTATCTGTTACCAATCTTGAGAAACTCATACATTCTCTGTTCACTGTTTCCCAGTCTTAGAGAAGTAGATTTCTTTCTGAGAAAGTGCTGTTTTCACAGTGGTAAGTACTACCAACTCTATCCACAACGTAGGTTTTACCAGTTTTCTAAGTCTCTCTTCTTTTCTTGTACTGATACATGGAATTCTCTATGTAAACTTCTGTAACTTCTCTAGGTAGATGAATCACTGCGTACTTTCTCTTCTTTCTATCTGTTACCAATCTTGAGAAACTCATACATTCTCTGTTCACTGTTTCCCAGTCTTAGAGAAGTAGATTGCTTTCTGAGAAAGTGCTGTTTTCACAGTCGTAAGTACTACCAACTCTATCCACAACGTAGGTTTTACCAGTTTTCTAAGTCTCTCTTCTTTTCTTGTACTTATACATGGAATTCTCTATGTAAACTTCTGTAACTTCTCTAGGTAGATGAATCACTGTGTACTTTCTCTTGTTTCTATCTGTTACCAATCTTGAGAAACTCATACATTCTCTGTTCACTGTTTCACGGACTTAGAGAACTAAATTTCTTTCGGCGAAAGTGCTGTTTTCACAGTGCTAAGTACTCCCAACTCTATCAACAATGTAGGTTTTACCAGTTTTCTAAGTCTCTCTTATTTGCTTGTACTTATACTTGGAATTCTCTGTGTAAACCTCTGTAACTTCTCTAGGTAGATGAATCCCTGTGTACTTTCTCTTGTTTCTATCTGTTACCAATCTTGAGAAACTCCTACATTCTCTGTTCACTGTTTCCCAGTCTTAGAGAAGTAGATTTGTTTCTGTGAAAGTGCTGTTTTCACAGTGCTAAGTACTCCCAACTCTATCCACGATGTAGGTTTTACCAGTTTTCTAAGTCTCTCTTATTTTCTTGTACTTATACATGGAATTCTCTGTGTAAACTCCTGTAACTTCTCTAGGTAGATGAATCACTGTGTACTTTCTTTTGTTTCTATCTGTTACCAATCTTGAGAAACTCATACATTCTCTGTTCACTGTTTCCCAGTCTTAGAGAAGTAGATTTCTTTCTGCGAAACTGCTGTTTTCACAATGCTAAGTACTCCCAACTCTATCAACAATGTAGGATTTAGCACTTTTCTAAGTCTCTCTTATTTTCTTGTACTTATACTTGGAACTCTCTGTGTAAACTTCTGTAACTTCTCTCGGTAGATGAATCACTGTGGACTTTCTCTTGTTTCTATCTGTTACCAATCTTGAGAAACTCATACATTCTCTGTTTACTGTTTCGCGGTCTTAGAGAAGTAGATTTCTTTGTGGGAAAGTGCTGTTTTCACAGTGCTAAGTACTCCCAACTCTATCAACAATGGAGTTTTTAATAGTTTTCTAAGTCTCTCTTATTTGCTTGTACTTATACTTGGAATTCTCTGTGTAAACCTCTGTAACTTCTCTAGATAGATGAATCACTGTGGACTTTCCCTTGTTTCTATCTGTTACCAATCTTGAGAAACTCATACATTCTCTGTTCACTGATTCCCGGTCTTAGAGAAGCAGATTTCTTTCTGCGAAAGTCCTGTTTTCACAGTGCTAAGTACTCCCAACTCTATCAACAATGTAGGTTGTACCAGTTTTCTAAGTCTCTCTTATTTTGTTGAAGTTACACTTGGATTTCTCTGTGTAAACCTCTGTAACTTCTCTAGGTAGATGAATCACTGTGTACTTTCTCTTGTTTCTATCTGGTACCAATCTTGAGAAACTCATACATTCTCCGTTCTCAGTTTCCCGGTCTTAGACAAGTAGATTTCTTTGTGCGAAAGTGCTGTTTTCACAGTGCTAAGTACTCCCAACTCTATCAACAATGTAGTTTCTACCGGTTTTCTAAGTTTCTCTAATTTTCATGAAGTTACACTTGGATTTCTCTGTGTAAACATCTGTAACGTCTCTAGGTAGATGAATCACTGTGTACTTTCTCTTGTTTCTATCTGTTACCAATCTTGAGAAACTCATACATTCTCTGTTCACTGTTTCCAGGTCTTAGAGAAGTAGATTTCTTTCTGCGAAAGTGCTGTTTTCACAGTGCTAAGTACTCCCAACTCTATCCACAATGTAGGTTTTACCAGTTTTCTAAGTCTCTCTTATTTTCTTGTACTTATACATGGAATTCTCTGTGTAAACTTCTGTAACTTCTCTAGGTAGATGAATCACTGTGTACTTCCTTTTGTTTCTATCTGTTACCAATCTTGAGAAACTCATACATTCTCTGTTCACTGTTTCGCAGTCTTAGAGAAGTAGATTTCTTTCTGCGAAAGTGCTGTTTTCACAATGCTAAGTACTCCCAACTCTATCAACAATGTAGGTTTTACCAGTTTTCTAAGTCTCTCTTATTTTCTTGTACTTATACTTGGAATTCTCTGTGTAAACCTCTGTAACTTTTCTAGGTAGATGAATCACTGTGTACTTTCTCTTGTTTCTATCTGTTACCAATCTTGAGAAACTCATACATTCTCTGTTCACTGTTTCGCGGTCTTAGAGAAGTAGATTTCTTTGTGCGAAAGTGCTGTTTTCACAGTGCTAAGTACTCCCAACTCTATCAACAATGTAGGTTTTACTGGTTTTCTAAGTCTCTCTTATTTTCTTGTGCTTATACTTGGAATTCTCTGTGTAAACCTCTGCAACTTTTCTAGGTAGATGAATCACTGTGTACTTTCTCTTGTTTCTATCTGTTACCAATCTTGAGAAACTCATACATTCTCTGTTCACTGTTTCGCGGTCTTAGAGCAGTAGATTTCTTTGTGGGAAACTGTTGTTTTCACAGTGCTAAGTACTCCCAACTCTATCAACAATGGAGTTTTTAATAGTTTTCTAAGTCTCTCTTATTTGCTTGTACTTATACTTGGAATTCTCTGTGTAAACCTCTGTAACTTCTCTAGGTAGATGAATCACTGTGTACTTTCTCTTGTTTCTATCTGTTACCAGTCTTGAGAAACTCATACATTCTGTGTTCACTGTTTCCCGGTCTTAGAGAAGTAGATTTCTTGGTTCGAAAGTGCTGTTTTCACAGTGCTAAGTACTCCCAACTCTATCAACAATGTAGGTTTTACCAGTTTTCTAAGTCTCTCTTATTTTCTTGGAGTTACACTTGGATTTCTCTGTGTAAACCTCTGGAACTTCTCTAAGTAGATGAATCACTGTGTACTTTCTCTTGTTTCTATCTGTTACCAATCTTGAGAAACTCATCCATTCTCTGTTCACTGTTTCGCGGTCTTAGAGAAGTAGATTTCTTTGTGCGAAAGTGGTGTTTTCACAGTACTAAGTACTCCCAACTCTATCAACAATGTAGGTTTTACCAGTTTTCTAAGTCTCTCTTATTTTCTTGTGCTTATACTTGGAATTCTCTGTGTAAACCTCTGTAACTTTTCTAGGTAGATGAATCACTGTGTACTTTCTCTTGTTTCTATCTGTTACCAATCTTGAGAAACTCATCCATTCTCTGTTCACTGTTTCGCGGTCTTAGAGAAGTAGATTTCTTTGTGCGAAAGTGGTGTTTTCACAGTGCTAAGTACTCCCAACTCTATCAACAATGTAGGTTTTACCAGTTTTCTAAGTCTCTCTTATTTTCTTGTACTTATACTTGGAATTCTCTGTGTAAACCTCTGTAACTTTTCTAGGTAGATGAATCCCTGTGTACTTTCTCTTGTTTCTATCTGTTACCAATCTTGAGAAACTCCTACATTCTCTGTTCACTGTTTCCCAGTCTTAGAGAAGTAGATTTCTTTCTGCGGAAGTGCTGTTTTGACAGTACTAAGTACTCCCAACTCTATCAACAATGTAGGTTTTACCAGTTTTCTAAGTCTCTCTTATTTTCTTGTACTTATACTTGGAATTCTGTGTGTAGAACTCTGTAACCTTTCTATGTAGATGAATCACTGCGTACTTTCTCTTCTTTCTATCTGTTACCAATCTTGAGAAACTCATACATTCTCTGTTCACTGTTTCCCAGTCTTAGAGAAGTAGATTTCTTTCTGAGAAAGTGCTGTTTTCACAGTGGTAAGTACTACCAACTCTATCCACAACGTAGGTTTTACCAGTTTTCTAAGTCTCTCTTCTTTTCTTGTACTGATACATGGAATTCTCTATGTAAACTTCTGTAACTTCTCTAGGTAGATGAATCACTGTGTACTTTCTCTTGTTTCTATCTGTTACCAATCTTGAGAAACTCATACGTTCTCTGTTCACTGTTTCCCAGTGTTAGAGAAGTTTATTTCTTTCTGCGAAAGTGCTGTTTTCACAGTGCTAAGTACTCCCAACTCTATCAACAATGTAGATTTTACCAGTTTTCTAAGTCTCTCTTATTTTCTTGAACTTATACTTGGAATTCTCTGTGTAAACCTCTGTAACTTTTCTAGGTAGATGAATCCCTGTGTACTTTCTCTTGTTTTTATCTGTTACCAATCTTGAGAAACTCATACATTCTCTGTTCACTGTTTCACGGACTTAGAGAACTAAATTTCTTTCGGCGAAAGTGCTGTTTTCACAGTGCTAAGTACTCCCAACTCTATCAACAATGTAGGTTTTACCAGTTTTCTAAGTCTCTCTTATTTTCTTGGAGTTACACTTGGATTTCTCTGTGTAAACCTCTGGAACTTCTCTAAGTAGATGAATCACTGTGTACTTTCTCTTGTTTCTATCTGTTACCAATCTTGAGAAACTCATCCATTCTCTGTTCACTGTTTCGCGGTCTTAGAGAAGTAGATTTCTTTGTGCGAAAGTGGTGTTTTCACAGTACTAAGTACTCCCAACTCTATCAACAATGTAGGTTTTACCAGTTTTCTAAGTCTCTCTTATTTTCTTGTGCTTATACTTGGAATTCTCTGTGTAAACCTCTGTAACTTTTCTAGGTAGATGAATCACTGTGTACTTTCTCTTGTTTCTATCTGTTACCAATCTTGAGAAACTCATCCATTCTCTGTTCACTGTTTCGCGGTCTTAGAGAAGTAGATTTCTTTGTGCGAAAGTGGTGTTTTCACAGTGCTAAGTACTCCCAACTCTATCAACAATGTAGGTTTTACCAGTTTTCTAAGTCTCTCTTATTTTCTTGTACTTATACTTGGAATTCTCTGTGTAAACCTCTGTAACTTTTCTAGGTAGATGAATCCCTGTGTACTTTCTCTTGTTTCTATCTGTTACCAATCTTGAGAAACTCCTACATTCTCTGTTCACTGTTTCCCAGTCTTAGAGAAGTAGATTTCGTTCTGCGGAAGTGCTGTTTTCACAGTACTAAGTACTCCCAACTCTATCAACAATGTAGGTTTTACCAGTTTTCTAAGTCTCTCTTATTTTCTTGTACTTATACTTGGAATTCTCTGTGTAAACCTATGAAACTTTTCTATGTAGATGAATCACTGTGTACTTTCTCTTCTTTCTATCTGTTACCAATCTTGAGAATCTCACACATTCTCTGTTCACTGTTTCCCAGTCTTATTGAAGTAGATTTGTTTCTGCGAAAGTGCTGTTTTCACAGTGCTAAGTACTCCGAACTCTATCCACAATGTAGGTTTTACCAGTTTTCTAAGTCTCTCTTATTTTCTTGTACTTATACATGGAATTCTCTGTGTAAACTTCTGTAACTTCTCTAGGTAGATGAATCACTGTGTACTTTCTTTTGTTTCTATCTGTTACCAATCTTGAGAAACTCATACATTCTCTGTTCACTGTTTCCCAGTCTTAGAGAAGTAGATTTCTTTCTGCGAAACTGCTGTTTTCACAATGCTAAGTACTCCCAACTCTATCAACAATGTAGGTTTTACCAGTTTTCTAAGTCTCTCTTATTTTGTTGAAGTTACACTTGGATTTCTCTGTGTAAACCTCTGTAACTTCTCTAGGTAGATGAATCACTGTGTACTTTCTCTTGTTTCTATCTGGTACCAATCTTGAGAAACTCATACATTCTCCGTTCACAGTTTCCCAGTCTTAGACAAGTAGATTTCTTTGTGCGAAAGGGCTGTTTTCACAGTGCTAAGTACTCCCAACTCTATCAACAATGTAGTTTCTACCGGTTTTCTAAGTCTCTCTAATTTTCATGAAGTTACACTTGGATTTCTCTGTGTAAACATCTGTAACGTCTCTAGGTAGATGAATCACTGTGTACTTTCTCTTGTTTCCATCTGTTACCAATCTTGAGAAACTCATACATTCTCTGTTCACTGTTTCCCAGTCTTAGAGAAGTAGATTTCTTTCTGCGAAAGTGCTGTTTTCACAGTGCTAAGTACTCCCAACTCTATCAACAATGTAGGTTTTACCAGTTTTTTAAGTCTCTCTCATTTTCTTGTACTTATACTTGGAATTCTCTGTGTAAACCTCTGTAACTTCTCTCGGTAGATGAATCACTGTGGACTTTCTCTTGTTTCTATCTGTTACCAATCTTGAGAAACTCACACATTCTCTGTTCACTGTTTCTCAGTCTTATAGAAGCAGATTTCTTTCTGCGAAACTGCTGTTTTCACAGTGCTAAGTACTCCCAACTCTATCCACAATGTAGGTTTTACCAGTTTTCTAAGTCTCTCTTATTTTCTTGTACTTATACATGGAATTCTCTGTGTAAACTTCTGTAACTTCTCTAGGTAGATGAATCACTGTGTACTTTCTTTTGTTTCTATCTGTTACCAATCTTGAGAAACTCATACATTCTCTGTTCACTGTTTCCCAGTCTTAGAGAAGTAGATTTCTTTCTGCGAAAGTGCTGTTTTCACAATGCTAAGTACTCCCAACTCTATCAACAATGTAGGTTTTACCAGTTTTCTAAGTCTCTCTTATTTTCTTGTACTTATACTTGGAATTCTCTGTGTAAACCTCTGTAACTTCTCTCGGTAGATGAATCACTGTGGACTTTCTCTTGTTTCTATCTGTTACCAATCTTGAGAAACTCATACATTCTCTGTTTACTGTTTCGCGGTCTTAGAGAAGTAGATTTCTTTCTGCGAAAGTGCTGTTTTCACAGTGCTAAGTACTCCCAACTCTATCAACAATGTAGGTTTTACCAGTTTTCTAAGTCTCTCTTATTTTCTTGTACTTATACTTGGAATTCTCTGTGTAAACCTCTGTAACTTTTCTAGGTAGATGAATCCCTGTGTACTTTCTCTTGTTTCTATCTGTTACCAATCTTCAGAAACTCATACATTCTCTGTTCACTGTTTCCCAGTGTTAGAGAAGTTGATTTCTTTCTGCGAAAGTGCTGTTTTCACAGTGCTAAGTACTCCCAACTCTATCCACAATGTAGGTTTTACCAGTTTTCTAAGTCTCTCTTATTTTCTTGTACTTATACATGGAATTCTCTGTGTAAACTTCTGTAACTTCTCTAGGTAGATGAATCACTGTGTACTTTCTTTTGTTTCTATCTGTTACCAATCTTGAGAAACTCATACATTCTCTGTTCACTGTTTCGCAGTCTTAGAGAAGTAGATTTCTTTCTGCGAAAGTGCTGTTTTCACAATGCTAAGTACTCCCAACTCTATCAACAATGTAGGTTTTACCAGTTTTCTAAGTCTCTCTTATTTTCTTGTACTTATACTTGGAATTCTCTGTGTAAACCTCTGTAACTTTTCTAGGTAGATGAATCACTGTGTACTTTCTCTTGTTTCTATCTGTTACCAATCTTGAGAAACTCATACATTCTCTGTTCACTGTTTCGCGGTCTTAGAGAAGTAGATTTCTTTGTGCGAAAGTGCTGTTTTCACAGTGCTAAGTACTCCCAACTCTATCAACAATGTAGGTTTTACTGGTTTTCTAAGTCTCTCTTATTTTCTTGTGCTTATACTTGGAATTCTCTGTGTAAACCTCTGCAACTTTTCTAGGTAGATGAATCACTGTGTACTTTCTCTTGTTTCTATCTGTTACCAATCTTGAGAAACTCATACATTCTCTGTTCACTGTTTCGCGGTCTTAGAGAAGTAGATTTCTTTGTGGGAAACTGTTGTTTTCACAGTGCTAAGTACTCCCAACTCTATCAACAATGGAGTTTTTAATAGTTTTCTAAGTCTCTCTTATTTGCTTGTACTTATACTTGGAATTCTCTGTGTAAACCTCTGTAACTTCTCTAGGTAGATGAATCACTGTGTACTTTCTCTTGTTTCTATCTGTTACCAGTCTTGAGAAACTCATACATTCTGTGTTCACTGTTTCCCGGTCTTAGAGAAGTAGATTTCTTGGTTCGAAAGTGCTGTTTTCACAGTGCTAAGTACTCCCAACTCTATCAACAATGTAGGTTTTACCAGTTTTCTAAGTCTCTCTTATTTTCTTGGAGTTACACTTGGATTTCTCTGTGTAAACCTCTGGAACTTCTCTAAGTAGATGAATCACTGTGTACTTTCTCTTGTTTCTATCTGTTACCAATCTTGAGAAACTCATCCATTCTCTGTTCACTGTTTCGCGGTCTTAGAGAAGTAGATTTCTTTGTGCGAAAGTGGTGTTTTCACAGTACTAAGTACTCCCAACTCTATCAACAATGTAGGTTTTACCAGTTTTCTAAGTCTCTCTTATTTTCTTGTGCTTATACTTGGAATTCTCTGTGTAAACCTCTGTAACTTTTCTAGGTAGATGAATCCCTGTGTACTTTCTCTTGTTTCTATCTGTTACCAATCTTGAGAAACTCCTACATTCTCTGTTCACTGTTTCCCAGTCTTAGAGAAGTAGATTTCTTTCTGCGAAAGTGCTGTTTTCACAGTACTAAGTACTCCCAACTCTATCAACAATGTAGGTTTTACCAGTTTTCTAAGTCTCTCTTATTTTCTTGTACTTATACTTGGAATTCTCTGTGTAAACCTCTGTAACTTTTCTATGTAGATGAATCACTGCGTACTTTCTCTTCTTTCTATCTGTTACCAATCTTGAGAAACTCATACATTCTCTGTTCACTGTTTCCCAGTCTTAGAGAAGTAGATTTCTTTCTGAGAAAGTGCTGTTTTCACAGTCGTAAGTACTACCAACTCTATCCACAACGTAGGTTTTACCAGTTTTCTAAGTCTCTCTTCTTTTCTTGTACTTATACATGGAATTCTCTATGTAAACTTCTGTAACTTCTCTAGGTAGATGAATCACTGTGTACTTTCTCTTGTTTCTATCTGTTACCAATCTTGAGAAACTCATACATTCTCTGTTCACTGTTTCACGGACTTAGAGAACTAAATTTCTTTCGGCGAAAGTGCTGTTTTCACAGTGCTAAGTACTCCCAACTCTATCAACAATGTAGGTTTTACCAGTTTTCTAAGTCTCTCTTATTTGCTTGTACTTATACTTGGAATTCTCTGTGTAAACCTCTGTAACTTCTCTAGGTAGATGAATCCCTGTGTACTTTCTCTTGTTTCTATCTGTTACCAATCTTGAGAAACTCCTACATTCTCTGTTCACTGTTTCCCAGTCTTAGAGAAGTAGATTTGTTTCTGTGAAAGTGCTGTTTTCACAGTGCTAAGTACTCCCAACTCTATCCACGATTTAGGTTTTACCAGTTTTCTAAGTCTCTCTTATTTTCTTGTACTTATACATGGAATTCTCTGTGTAAACTCCTGTAACTTCTCTAGGTAGATGAATCACTGTGTACTTTCTTTTGTTTCTATCTGTTACCAATCTTGAGAAACTCATACATTCTCTGTTCACTGTTTCCCAGTCTTAGAGAAGTAGATTTCTTTCTGCGAAACTGCTGTTTTCACAATGCTAAGTACTCCCAACTCTATCAACAATGTAGGTTTTACCACTTTTCTAAGTCTCTCTTATTTTCTTGTACTTATACTTGGAACTCTCTGTGTAAACTTCTGTAACTTCTCTCGGTAGATGAATCACTGTGGACTTTCTCTTGTTTCTATCTGTTACCAATCTTGAGAAACTCATACATTCTCTTTTTACTGTTTCGCGGTCTTAGAGAAGTAGATTTCTTTGTGGGAAAGTGCTGTTTTCACAGTGCTAAGTACTCCCAACTCTATCAACAATGGAGTTTTTAATAGTTTTCTAAGTCTCTCTTATTTGCTTGTACTTATACTTGGAATTCTCTGTGTAAACCTCTGTAACTTCTCTAGATAGATGAATCACTGTGGACTTTCCCTTGTTTCTATCTGTTACCAATCTTGAGAAACTCATACGTTCTCTGTTCACTGATTCCCGGTCTTAGAGAAGCAGATTTCTTTCTGTGAAAGTCCTGTTTTCACAGTGCTAAGTACTCCCAACTCTATCAACAATGTAGGTTGTACCAGTTTTCTAAGTCTCTCTTATTTTGTTGAAGTTACACTTGGATTTCTCTGTGTAAACCTCTGTAACTTCTCTAGGTAGATGAATCACTGTGTACTTTCTCTTGTTTCTATCTGGTACCAATCTTGAGAAACTCATACATTCTCCGTTCTCAGTTTCCCGGTCTTAGACAAGTAGATTTCTTTGTGCGAAAGTGCTGTTTTCACAGTGCTAAGTACTCCCAACTCTATCAACAATGTAGTTTCTACCGGTTTTCTAAGTTTCTCTAATTTTCATGAAGTTACACTTGGATTTCTCTGTGTAAACATCTGTAACGTCTCTAGGTAGATGAATCACTGTGTACTTTCTCTTGTTTCTATCTGTTACCAATCTTGAGAAACTCATACATTCTCTGTTCACTGTTTCCAGGTCTTAGAGAAGTAGATTTCTTTGTGCGAAAGTGCTGTTTTCACAGTGCTAAGTACTCCCAACTCTATCAACAATGTAGGTTTTACCAGTTTTCTAAGTCTCTCTCATTTTCTTGTACTTATACTTGGAATTCTCTGTGTAAACCTCTGTAACTTCTCTCGGTAGATGAATCACTGTGGGCTTTCTCTTGTTTCTATCTGTTACCAATCTTGAGAAACTCATACATTCTCTGTTCACTGTTTCGCCGTCTTAGAGAAGTAGATCTCTTTGTGCGAAAGTGCTGTTTTCACAGTGCTAAGTACTCCCAACTCTATCAACAATGTAGGTTTTACCAGTTTTCTAAGTCTCACTTATTTTCTTGGAGTTACACTTGGATTTCTCTGTGTAAACTTCTGGAACTTCTCTAAGTAGATGAATCACTGTGTACTTTCTCTTGTTTCTATCTGTTACCAATCTTGAGAAACTCATACATTCTCTGTTCACTGTTTCCCGGTCTTAGAGAAGTAGATTTCTTTGTGCGAAAGTGCTGTTTTCACAGTGCTAAGTACTCCCAACTCTATCAACAATGTAGGTTTTACCAGTTTTCTAAGTCTCTCTTATTTGCCTGTACTTATACTTGGAATTCTCTGTGTAAACCTCTGTAACTTCTCTCGGTAGATGAATCACTGTGGACTTTCTCTTGTTTCTATCTGTTACCAATCTTGAGAAACTCATGCATTCTCTGTTCACTGTTTCCCAGTCTTAGAGAAGTAGATTTCTTTCTGCGAAAGTGCTGTTTTCACAATGCTAAGTACTCCCAACTCTATCAACAATGTAGGCTTTACCAGTTTTCTAAGTCTCTCTTATTTGCTTGTACTTATACTTGGAATTCTCTGTGTAAACCTCTGTAACTTTTCTAGGTAGATGAATCACTGTGTACTTTCTCTTGTTTCCATCTGTTACCAATCTTGAGAAACTGATACATTCTCTGTTCACTGTTTCGCGGTCTTAGAGCAGTAGATTTCTTTGTGCGAAAGTGCTGTTTTCACAGTGATAAGTACTCCCAACTCTATCAACAATGTAGGTTTTAATAGTTTTCTAAGTCTCTCTTATTTGCTTGTACTTATACTTGGAATTCTCTGTGTAAACCTCTGTAACTTCTCTAGGTAGATGAATCACTGTGTACTTTCTCTTGTTTCTATCTGTTACCAATCTTGAGAAACTCATACATTCTCTGTTTACTGTTTCCCTGTCTTAGAGAAGTAGATTTCTTTCTGCGAAACTGCTGTTTTCACAATGCTAAGTACTCCCAACTCTATCAACAATGTAGGTTTTACCAGTTTTCTAAGTCTCTCTTATTTTGTTGAAGTTACACTTGGATTTCTCTGTGTAAACCTCTGTAACTTCTCTAGGTAGATGAATCACTGTGTACTTTCTCTTGTTTCTATCTGGTACCAATCTTGAGAAACTCATACATTCTCCATTCACAGTTTCCCGGTTTTAGACAAGTAGATTTCTTTGTGCGAAAGGGCTGTTTTCACAGTGCTAAGTACTCCCAACTCTATCAACAATGTAGTTTCTACCGGTTTTCTAAGTCTCTCTAATTTTCATGAAGTTACACTTGGATTTCTCTGTGTAAACATCTGTAACGTCTCTAGGTAGATGAATCACTGTGTACTTTCTCTTGTTTCCATCTGTTACCAATCTTGAGAAACTCATACATTCTCTGTTGACTGTTTCCCGGTCTTAGAGAAGTAGATTTCTTTCTGCGAAAGTGCTGTTTTCACAGTGCTAAGTACTCCCAACTCTATCAACAATGTAGGTTTTACCAGTTTTCTAAGTCTCTGTCATTTTCTTGTACTTATACTTGGAATTCTCTGTGTAAACCTCTGTAACTTCTCTCGGTAGGTGAATCACTGTGGACTTTCTCTTGTTTCTATCTGTTACCAATCTTGAAAAACTCACACATTTTCTGTTCACTGTTTCTCAGTCTTATAGAAGCAGATTTCTTTCTGCGAAAGTGCTGTTTTCACAGTGCTAAGTACTCCCAACTCTATCCACAATGTAGGTTTTACCAGTTTTCTAAGTCTCTCTTATTTTCTTGTACTTATACATGGAATTCTCTGTGTAAACTTCTGTAGCTTCTCTAGGTAGATGAATCACTGTGTACTTTCTGTTGTTTCTATCTGTTACCAATCTTGAGAAACTCATACATTCTCTGTTCACTGTTTCCCAGTCTTAGAGAAGTAGATTTCTTTCTGCGAAAGTGCTGTTTTCACAATGCTAAGTACTCCCAACTCTATCAACAATGTAGGTTTTACCAGTTTTCTAAGTCTCTCTTATTTTCTTGTACTTATACTTGGAATTCTCTGTGTAGACCTCTGTAACCTTTCTATGTAGATGAATCACTGCGTACTTTCTCTTCTTTCTATCTGTTACCAATCTTGAGAAACTCATACATTCTCTGTTCACTGTTTCCCAGTCTTAGAGAAGTAGTTTTCTTTCTGAGAAAGTGCTGTTTTCACAGTGGTAAGTTCTACCAACTCTATCCACAACGTAGGTTTTACCAGTTTTCTAAGTCTCTCTTCTTTTCTTGTACTGATACATGGAATTCTCTATGTAAACTTCTGTAACTTCTCTAGGTAGATGAATCACTGTGTACTTTCTCTTGTTTCTATCTGTTACCAATCTTGAGAAACTCATACATTCTCTGTTCACTGTTTCCCAGTGTTAGAGAAGTTGATTTCTTTCTGTGAAAGTGCTGTTTTCACAGTGCTAAGTACTCCCAACTCTATCAACAATGTAGGTTTTACCAGTTTTCTAAGTCTCTCTTATTTTCTTGTACTTATACTTGGAATTCTCTGTGTAAACCTCTGTAACTTTTCTAGGTAGATGAATCCCTGTGTACTTTCTCTTGTTTTTATCTGTTACCAATCTTTAGAAACTCATACATTCTCTGTTCACTGTTTCACGGACTTAGAGAACTAAATTTCTTTCGGCGAAAGTGCTGTTTTCACAGTGCTAAGTACTCCCAACTCTATCAACAATGTAGGTTTTACCAGTTTTCTAAGTCTCTCTTACTTTCTTGTACTTATACTTGGAATTCTCTGTGTAAACCTCTGTAACTTTTCTAGGTAGATGAATCACTGTGTACTTTCTCTTCTTTCTAGCTGTTACCAATCTTGAGAAACTCACACATTCTCTGTTCACTGTTTCCCAGTCTTAGAGAAGTAGATTTGTTTCTGCGAAAGTGCTGTTTTCACAGTGCTAAGTACTCCGAACTCTATCCACAATGTAGGTTTTACCAGTTTTCTAAGTCTCTCTTATTTTCTTGTACTTATACATGGAATTCTCTGTGTAAACTTCTGTAACTTCTCTAGGTAGATGAATCACTGTGTACTTTCTTTTGTTTCTATCTGTTACCAATCTTGAGAAACTCATACATTCTCTGTTCACTGTTTCCCAGTCTTAGAGAAGTAGATTTCTTTCTGCGAAACTGCTGTTTTCACAATGCTAAGTACTCCCAACTCTATCAACAATGTAGGTTTTACCAGTTTTCTAAGTCTCTCTTATTTTGTTGAAGTTACACTAGGATTTCTCTGTGTAAACCTCTGTAACTTCTCTAGGTAGATGAATCACTGTGTACTTTCTCTTGTTTCTATCTGGTACCAATCTTGAGAATCTCATACATTCTCCGTTCACAGTTTCCCGGTCTTAGACAAGTAGATTTCTTTGTGCGAAAGGGCTGTTTTCACAGTGCTAAGTACTCCCAACTCTATCAACAATGTAGTTTCTACCGGTTTTCTAAGTCTCTCTAATTTTCATGAAGTTACACTTGGATTTCTCTGTGTAAACATCTGTAACGTCTCTAGGTAGATGAATCACTGTGTACTTTCTCTTGTTTCCATCTGTTACCAATCTTGAGAAACTCATACATTCTCTGTTCACTGTTTCCCGGTCTTAGAGAAGTAGATTTCTTTCTGCGAAAGTGCTGTTTTCACAGTGCTAAGTACTCCCAACTCTATCAACAATGTAGGTTTTACCAGTTTTCTAAGTCTCTCTCATTTTCTTGTACTTATACTTGGAATTCTATGTGTAAACCTCTGTAACTTCTCTCGGTAGATGAATGACTGTGGACTTTCTCTTGTTTCTATCTGTTACCAATCTTGAGAAACTCACACATTCTCTGTTCACTGTTTCTCAGTCTTATAGAAGCAGATTTCTTTCTGCGAAAGTGCTGTTTTCACAGTGCTAAGTACTCCCAACTCTATCCACAATGTAGGTTTTACCAGTTTTCTAAGTCTCTCTTATTTTCTTGGAGTTACACTTGGATTTCTCTGTGTAAACCTCTGGAACTTCTCTAAGTAGATGAATCACTGTGTACTTTCTCTTGTTTCTATCTGTTACCAATCTTGAGAAACTCATCCATTCTCTGTTCACTGTTTCGCGGTCTTAGAGAAGTAGATTTCTTTGTGTGAAAGTGGTGTTTTCACAGTGCTAAGTACTCCCAACTCTATCAACAATGTAGGTTTTACCAGTTTTCTAAGTCTCTCTTATTTTCTTGTACTTATACTTGGAATTCTCTGTGTAAACCGCTGTAACTTCTCTCGGTAGATGAATCACTGTGGACTTTCTCTTGGTTCTATCTGTTAGCAATCTTGAGAAACTCATACATTCTTTGTTCACTGTTTCGCGGTCTTAGAGAAGTAGATTTCTTTGTGGGAAAGTGCTGTTTTCACAGTGCTAAGTACTTCCAACTCTATCAACAACGTAGGTTTTACGAGTTTTCTAAGTCTCTCTTATTTTCTTGTACTTATACTTGGAATTCTCTGTGTAAACCTCTGTAACTTTTCTAGGTAGATGAATCACTGTGTACTTTCTCTTGTTTCTATCTGTTACCAATCTTGAGAAACTCATACATTCTCTGTTCACTGTTTCGCGGTCTTAGAGAAGTAGATTTCTTTGTGGGAAAGTGTTGTTTTCACAGTGCTAAGTACTCCCAACTCTATCAACAATGGAGTTTTTAATAGTTTTCTAAGTCTCTCTTATTTGCTTGTACTTATACTTGGAATTCTCTGTGTCAACCTCTGTAACTTCTCTAGGTAGATGAATCACTGTGTACTTTCTCTTGTTTCTATCTGTTACCAGTCTTGAGAAACTCATACATTCTGTGTTCACTGTTTCCCGGTCTTAGAGAAGTAGATTTCTTGGTTCGAAAGTGCTGTTTTCACAGTGCTAAGTACTCCCAACTCTATCAACAATGTAGGTTTTACCAGTTTTCTAAGTCTCTCTTATTTTCTTGGAGTTACACTTGGATTTCTCTGTGTAAACCTCTGGATCTTCTCTAAGTAGATGAATCACTGTGTACTTTCTCTTGTTTCTATCTGTTACCAATCTTGAGAAACTCATACATTCTCTGTTCACTGTTTCGCGGTCTTAGAGAAGTAGATTTCTTTGTGCGAAAGTGGTGTTTTCACAGTACTAAGTACTCCCAACTCTATCAACAATGTAGGTTTTACCAGTTTTCTAAGTCTCTCTTATTTTCTGGTGCTTATACTTGGAATTCTCTGTGTAAACCTCTGTAACTTTTCTAGGTAGATGAATCACTGTGTACTTTCTCTTGTTTCTATCTGTTACCAATCTTGAGAAACTCATACATTCTCTGTTCACTGTTTCGCGGTCTTAGAGAAGTAGATTTCTTTGTGGGAAAGTGTTGTTTTCACAGTGCTAAGTACTCCCAACTCTATCAACAATGGAGTTTTTAATAGTTTTCTAAGTCTCTCTTATTTGCTTGTACTTATACTTGGAATTCTCTGTGTCAACCTCTGTAACTTCTCTAGGTAGATGAATCACTGTGTACTTTCTCTTGTTTCTATCTGTTACCAGTCTTGAGAAACTCATACATTCTGTGTTCACTGTTTCCCGGTCTTAGAGAAGTAGATTTCTTGGTTCGAAAGTGCTGTTTTCACAGTGCTAAGTACTCCCAACTCTATCAACAATGTAGGTTTTACCAGTTTTCTAAGTCTCTCTTATTTTCTTGGAGTTACACTTGGATTTCTCTGTGTAAACCTCTGGATCTTCTCTAAGTAGATGAATCACTGTGTACTTTCTCTTGTTTCTATCTGTTACCAATCTTGAGAAACTCATACATTCTCTGTTCACTGTTTCGCGGTCTTAGAGAAGTAGATTTCTTTGTGCGAAAGTGGTGTTTTCACAGTACTAAGTACTCCGAACTCTATCAACAATGTAGGTTTTACCAGTTTTCTAAGTCTCTCTTATTTTCTGGTGCTTATACTTGGAATTCTCTGTGTAAACCTCTGTAACATTTCTAGGTAGATGAATCACTGTGTACTTTCTCTTGTTTCTATCTGTTACCAATCTTGAGAAACTCATCAATTCTCTGTTCACTGTTTCGCGGTCTTAGAGAAGTAGATTTCTTTGTGCGAAAGTGGTGTTTTCACAGTGCTAAGTACTCCCAACTCTATCAACAATGTAGGTTTTACCAGTTTTCTAAGTCTCTCTTATTTTCTTGTACTTATACTTGGAATTCTCTGTGTAAACCTCTGTAACTTTTCTAGGTAGATGAATCACTGTGTACTTTCTCTTGTTTCTATCTGTTACCAATCTTGAGAAACTCCTACATTCTCTGTTCACTGTTTCCCAGTCTTAGAGAAGTAGATTTCTTTCTGCGAAAGTGCTGTTTTCACAGTACTAAGTACTCCCAACTCTATCAACAATGCAGGTTTTACCAGTTTTCTAAGTCTCTCTTATTTTCTTGTACTTATACTTGGAATTCTCTGTGTAAACCTCTGTAACTTTTCTATGTAGATGAATCACTGCGTACTTTCTCTTCTTTCTATCTGTTACCAATCTTGAGAAACCCATACATTCTCTGTTCACTGTTTCCCAGTCTTAGAGAAGTAGATTTCTTTCTGAGAAAGTGCTGTTTTCACAGTCGTAAGTACTACCAACTCTATCCACAACGTAGGTTTTACCAGTTTTCTAAGTCTCTCTTCTTTTCTTGTACTTATACATGG
The DNA here is from genome assembly GCA_028571685.1 of Heterohyrax brucei. Classification (NCBI taxonomy): domain Eukaryota; kingdom Metazoa; phylum Chordata; class Mammalia; order Hyracoidea; family Procaviidae; genus Heterohyrax; species Heterohyrax brucei. The sequence goes on along the minus strand of CM053144.1, from coordinate 21,438,182 downwards.
AATTCTCTATGTAAACTTCTGTAACTTCTCTAGGTAGATGAATCACTGTGTACTTTCTCTTGTTTCTATCTGTTACCAATCTTGAGAAACTCATAAATTCTCTGTTCACTGTTTCACGGACTTAGAGAACTAAATTTCTTTCTGCGAAAGTGCTGTTTTCACAGTGCTAAGTACTCCCAACTCTATCAACAATGTAGGTTTTACCAGTTTTCTAAGTCTCTCTTATTTTCTTGTACTTATACTTGGAATTCTCTGTGTAAACCTCTGTAACTTTTCTAGGTAGATGAATCCCTGTGTACTTTCTCTTGTTTCTATCTGTTACCAATCTTGAGAAACTCCTACATTGTCTGTTCACTGTTTCCCAGTCTTAGAGAAGTAGATTTGTTTCTGTGAAAGTGCTGTTTTCACAGTGCTAAGTACTCCCAACTCTATCCACGATGTAGGTTTTACCAGTTTTCTAAGTCTCTCTTATTTTCTTGTACTTATACATGGAATTCTCTGTGTAAACTTCTGTAACTTCTCTAGGTAGATGAATCACTGTGTACTTTCTTTTGTTTCTATCTGTTACCAATCTTGAGAAATTCATACATTCTCTGTTCAGTGTTTCCCAGTCTTAGAGAAGTAGATTTCTTTCTGCGAAACTGCTGTTTTCACAATGCTAAGTACTCCCAACTCTATCAACAATGTAGGTTTTACCACTTTTCTAAGTCTCTCTTATTTTCTTGTACTTATACTTGGAATTCTCTGTGTAAACTTCTGTAACTTCTCTCGGTAGATGAATCACTGTGGACTTTCTCTTGTTTCTATCTGTTACCAATCTTGAGAAACTCATACATTCTCTGTTTACTGTTTCGCGGTCTTAGAGAAGTAGATTTCTTTGTGGGAAAGTGCTGTTTTCACAGTGCTAAGTACTCCCAACTCTATCAACAATGGAGTTTTTAATAGTTTTCTAAGTCTCTCTTATTTGCTTGTACTTATACTTGGAATTCTCTGTGTAAACCTCTGTAACTTCTCTAGATAGATGAATCACTGTGGACTTTCACTTGTTTCTATCTGTTACCAATCTTGAGAAACTCATACATTCTCTGTTCACTGATTCCCGGTCTTAGAGAAGCAGATTTCTTTCTGCGAAAGTCCTGTTTTCACAGTGCTAAGTACTCCCAACTCTATCAACAATGTAGGTTTTACCAGTTTTCTAAGTCTCTCTTATTTTGTTGAAGTTACACTTGGATTTCTCTGTGTAAACCTCTGTAACTTCTCTAGGTAGATGAATCCCTGTGTACTTTCTCTTGTTTCTATCTGGTACCAATCTTGAGAAACTCATACATTCTCCGTTCACAGTTTCCCGGTCTTAGACAAGTAGATTTCTTTGTGCGAAAGTGCTGTTTTCACAGTGCTAAGTACTCCCAACTCTATCAACAATGTAGTTTCTACCGGTTTTCTAAGTCTCTCTAATTTTCATGAAGTTACACTTGGATTTCTCTGTGTAAACATCTGTAACGTCTCTAGGTAGATGAATCACTGTGTACTTTCTCTTGTTTCTATCTGTTACCAATCTTGAGAAACTCATACATTCTCTGTTCACTGTTTCCAGGTCTTAGAGAAGTAGATTTCTTTCTGCGAAAGTGCTGTTTTCACAGTGCTAAGTACTCCCAACTCTATCAACAATGTAGGTTTTACCAGTTTTCTAAGTCTCTCTCATTTTCTTGTACTTATACTTGGAATTCTCTTTGTAAACCTCTGTAACTTCTCTCGGTAGATGAATCACTGTGGGCTTTCTCTTGTTTCTATCTGTTACCAATCTTGAGAAACTCATACATTCTCTGTTCACTGTTTCACGGACTTAGAGAACTAAATTTCTTTCGGCGAAAGTGCTGTTTTCACAGTGCTAAGTACTCCCAACTCTATCCACAATGTAGGTTTTACCAGTTTTCTAAGTCTCTCTTATTTTCTTGTACTTATACTTGGAATTCTCTGTGTAAACCTCTGTAACTTTTCTAGGTAGATGAATCACTGTGTACTTTCTCTTGTTTCTATCTGTTACCAATCTTGAGAAACTCACACATTCTCTGTTCACTGTTTCCCGGTCTTAGAGAAGTAGATTTGTTTCTGCGAAAGTGCTGTTTTCACAGTGCTAAGTACTCCGAACTCTATCCACAATGTAGGTTTTACCAGTTTTCTGAGTCTCTCTTATTTTCTTGTACTTATACATGGAATTCTCTGTGTAAACTTCTGTAACTTCTCTAGGTAGATGAATCACTGTGTACTTTCTTTTGTTTCTATCTGTTACCAATCTTGAGAAACTCATACATTCTCTGTTCACTGTTTCCCAGTCTTAGAGAAGTAGATTTCTTTCTGCGAAACTGCTGTTTTCACAATGCTAAGTACTCCCAACTCTATCAACAATGTAGGTTTGAACAGTTTTCTAAATCTCTCTTATTTTCTTGTACTTATACTTGGAATTCTCTGTGTAAACCTCTGTAACTTCTCTCGGTAGATGAATCACTGTGGACTTTCTCTTGTGTCTATCTGTTACCAATCTTGAGAAACTCATACATTCTCTGTTTACTGTTTCGCGGTCTTAGAGAAGTAGATTTCTTTGTGGGAAAGTGCTGTTTTCACAGTGCTAAGTACTCCCAACTCTATCAACAATGGAGTTTTTAATAGTTTTATAAGTCTCTCTTATTTGCTTGTACTTATACTTGGAATTCTCTGTGTAAACCTCTGTAACTTCTCTAGATAGATGAATCACTGTGGACTTTCCCACGTTTCTATCTGCTACCAATCTTGAGAAACTCATACATTCTCTGTTCACTGATTCCCGGTCTTAGAGAAGCAGATTTCTTTCTGCGAAAGGCCTGTTTTCACAGTGCTAAGTACTCCCAACTCTATCAACAATGTACGTTTTACCAGTTTTCTAAGTCTCTCTTATTTTGTTGAAGTTACACTTGGATTTCTCTGTGTAAACCTCTGTAACTTCTCTAGGTAGATGAATCACTGTGTACTTTCTCTTGTTTCTATCTGGTACCAATCTTGAGAAACTCATACATTCTCCGTTCACAGTTTCCCGGTCTTAGACAAGTAGATTTCTTTGTGCGAAAGTGCTGTTTTCACAGTGCTAAGTACTCCCAACTCTATCAACAATGTAGTTTCTACCGGTTTTCTAAGTCTCTCTAATTTTCATGAAGTTACACTTGGATTTCTCTGTGTAAACATGTGTAACGTCTCTAGGTAGATGAATCACTGTGTACTTTCTCTTGTTTCCATCTGTTACCAATCTTGAGAAACTCATACATTCTCTGTTCACTGTTTCCCGGTCTTAGAGAAGTAGATTTCTTTCTGCGAAAGTGCTGTTTTCACAGTGCTAAGTACTCCCAACTCTATCAACAATGTAGGTTTTACCAGTTTTCTAAGTCTCTCTCATTTCCTTGTACTTATACTTGGAATTCTCTGTGTAAACCTCTGTAACTTCTCTCGGTAGATGAATCACTGTGGACTTTCTCTTGTTTCTATCTGTTACCAATCTTGAGAAACTCCTACATTCTCTGTTCACTGTTTCGCGGTCTTAGAGAAGTAGATCTCTTTGTGCGAAATTGCTGTTTTCACAGTGCTAAGTACTCCCAACTCTATCAACAATGTAGTTTTTACCAGTTTTCTAAGTCTCACTTATTTTCTTGGAGTTACACTTGGATTTCTCTGTGTAAACTACTGGAACTTCTCTAAGTAGATGAATCAGTGTGTACTTTCTCTTGTTTCTATCTGTTACCAATCTTGAGAAACTCATACATTCTCTGTTCACTGTTTCCCGGTCTTAGAGAAGTAGATTTCTTTGTGCGAAAGTGCTGTTTTCACAGTGCTAAGTACTCCCAACTCTATCAACAATGTAGGTTTTACCAGTTTTCTAAGTCTCTCTTATTTTCTTGTACTTATACTTGGAATTCTCTGTGTAAACCTCTGTAACTTTTCTATGTAGATGAATCACTGCGTACTTTCTCTTGTTTCTATCTGTTACGAATCTTGAGAAACTCATACATTCTCTGTTCACTGTTTCCCAGTCTTAGAGAAGTAGATTTCTTTCTGAGAAAGTGCTGTTTTCACAGTGGTAAGTACTACCAACTCTATCCACAACGTAGGTTTTACCAGTTTTCTAAGTCTCTCTTCTTTTCTTGTACTTATACATGGAATTCTCTATGTAAACTTCTGTAACTTCTCTAGGTAGATGAATCAGTGTGTACTTTCTCTTGTTTCTATCTGTTACCAATCTTGAGAAACTCATACATTCTCTGTTCACTGTTTCCCAGTGTTAGAGAAGTTGATTTCTTTCTGCGAAAGTGCTGTTTTCACAGTGGTAAGTACTCCCAATTCTATCAACAATGTAGGTTTTACCAGTTTTCTAAGTCTCTCTTATTTTCTTGTACTTATACTTGGAATTCTCTGTGTAAACCTCTGTAACTTTTCTAGGTAGATGAATCCCTGTGGACTTTCTCTTGTTTCTATCTGTTACCAATCTTGAGAAACTCATACATTCTCTGTTCACTGTTTCACGGACTTAGAGAACTAAATTTCTTTCGGCGAAAGTGCTGTTTTCACAGTGCTAAGTACTCCCAACTCTATCAACAATGTAGGTTTTACCAGTTTTCTAAGTCTCTCTTACTTTCTTGTACTTATACTTGGAATTCTCTGTGTAAACCTCTGTAACTTTTCTAGGTAGATGAATCACTGTGTACTTTCTCTTCTTTCTAGCTGTTACCAATCTTGAGAAACTCACACATTCTCTGTTCACTGTTTCCCAGTCTTAGAGAAGTAGATTTGTTTCTGCGAAAGTGCTGTTTTCACAGTGCTAAGTACTCCGAACTCTATCCACAATGTAGGTTTTACCAGTTTTCTAAGTCTCTCTTATTTTCTTGTACTTATACATGGAATTCTCTGTGTAAACTTCTGTAACTTCTCTAGGTAGATGAATCACTGTGTACTTTCTTTTGTTTCTATCTGTTACCAATCTTGAGAAACTCATACATTCTCTGTTCACTGTTTCCCAGTCTTAGAGAAGTAGATTTCTTTCTGCGAAACTGCTGTTTTCACAGTGCTAAGTACTCCCAACTCTATCAACAATGTAGGTTTTACCACTTTTCTAAGTCTCTCTTATTTTCTTGTACTTATACTTGGAATTCTCTGTGTAAACCTCTGTAACTTCTCTAGATAGATGAATCACTGTGTACTTTCTCTTGTTTCTATCTGGTACCAATCTTGAGAAACTCATACATTCTCCGTTCACAGTTTCCCGGTCTTAGACAAGTAGATTTCTTTGTGCGAAAGTGCTGTTTTCACAGTGCTAAGTACTCCCAACTCTATCAACAATGTAGTTTCTACCGGTTTTCTAAGTCTCTCTAATTTTCATGAAGTTACACTTGGATTTCTCTGTGTAAACATCTGTAACGTCTCTAGGTAGATGAATCACTGTGTACTTTCTCTTGTTTCTATCTGTTACCAATCTTGAGAAACTCATACATTCTCTGTTCACTGTTTCCCGGTCTTAGAGAAGTAGATTTCTTTCTGCGAAAGTGCTGTTTTCACAGTGCTAAGTACTCCCAACTCTATCAACAATGTAGGTTTTACCAGTTTTCTAAGTCTCTCTCATTTCCTTGTACTTATACTTGGAATTCTCTGTGTAAACCTCTGTAACTTCTCTCGGTAGATGAATCACTGTGGACTTTCTCTTGTTTCTATCTGTTACCAATCTTGAGAAACTCCTACATTCTCTGTTCACTGTTTCGCGGTCTTAGAGAAGTAGATCTCTTTGTGCGAAATTGCTGTTTTCACAGTGCTAAGTACTCCCAACTCTATCAACAATGTAGTTTTTACCAGTTTTCTAAGTCTCACTTATTTTCTTGGAGTTACACTTGGATTTCTCTGTGTAAACTACTGGAACTTCTCTAAGTAGATGAATCACTGTGTACTTTCTCTTGTTTCTATCTGTTACCAATCTTGAGAAACTCATACATTCTCTGTTCACTGTTTCCCGGTCTTAGAGAAGTAGATTTCTTTGTGCGAAAGTGCTGTTTTCACAGTGCTAAGTACTCCCAACTCTATCAACAATGTAGGTTTTACCAGTTTTCTAAGTCTCTCTTATTTTCTTGTACTTATACTTGGAATTCTCTGTGTAAACCTCTGTAACTTTTCTATGTAGATGAATCACTGCGTACTTTCTCTTGTTTCTATCTGTTACGAATCTTGAGAAACTCATACATTCTCTGTTCACTGTTTCCCAGTCTTAGAGAAGTAGATTTCTTTCTGAGAAAGTGCTGTTTTCACAGTGGTAAGTACTACCAACTCTATCCACAACGTAGGTTTTACCAGTTTTCTAAGTCTCTCTTCTTTTCTTGTACTTATACATGGAATTCTCTATGTAAACTTCTGTAACTTCTCTAGGTAGATCAATCAGTGTGTACTTTCTCTTGTTTCTATCTGTTACCAATCTTGAGAAACTCATACATTCTCTGTTCACTGTTTCCCAGTGTTAGAGAAGTTGATTTCTTTCTGCGAAAGTGCTGTTTTCACAGTGGTAAGTACTCCCAATTCTATCAACAATGTAGGTTTTACCAGTTTTCTAAGTCTCTCTTATTTTCTTGTACTTATACTTGGAATTCTCTGTGTAAACCTCTGTAACTTTTCTAGGTAGATGAGTCCCTGTGGACTTTCTCTTGTTTCTATCTGTTACCAATCTTGAGAAACTCATACATTCTCTGTTCACTGTTTCACGGACTTAGAGAACTAAATTTCTTTCGGCGAAAGTGCTGTTTTCACAGTGCTAAGTACTCCCAACTCTATCAACAATGTAGGTTTTACCAGTTTTCTAAGTCTCTCTTACTTTCTTGTACTTATACTTGGAATTCTCTGTGTAAACCTCTGTAACTTTTCTAGGTAGATGAATCACTGTGTACTTTCTCTTCTTTCTAGCTGTTACCAATCTTGAGAAACTCACACATTCTCTGTTCACTGTTTCCCAGTCTTAGAGAAGTAGATTTGTTTCTGCGAAAGTGCTGTTTTCACAGTGCTAAGTACTCCGAACTCTATCCACAATGTAGGTTTTACCAGTTTTCTAAGTCTCTCTTATTTTCTTGTACTTATACATGGAATTCTCTGTGTAAACTTCTGTAACTTCTCTAGGTAGATGAATCACTGTGTACTTTCTTTTGTTTCTATCTGTTACCAATCTTGAGAAACTCATACATTCTCTGTTCACTGTTTCCCAGTCTTAGAGAAGTAGATTTCTTTCTGCGAAACTGCTGTTTTCACAGTGCTAAGTACTCCCAACTCTATCAACAATGTAGGTTTTACCAGTTTTCTAAGTCTCTCTCATTTTCTTGTACTTATACTTGGAATTCTCTGTGTAAACCTCTGTAACTTCTCTCGGTAGATGAATCACTGTGGACTTTCTCTTGTTTCTATCTGTTACCAATCTTGAGAAACTCATACATTCTCTGTTCACTGTTTCGCGGTCTTAGAGAAGTAGATCTCTTTGTGCGAAAGTCCTGTTTTCACAGTGCTAAGTACTCCCAACTCTATCAACAATGTAGGTTTTACCAGTTTTCTAAGTCTCACTTATTTTCTTGGAGTTACACTTGGATTTCTCTGTGTAAACTTCTGGAACTTCTCTAAGTAGATGAATCACTGTGTACTTTCTCTTGTTTCTATCTGTTACCAATCTTGAGAAACTCATACATTCTCTGTTCACTGTTTCCCGGTCTTAGAGAAGTAGATTTCTTTCTGCGAAAGTGCTGTTTTCACAGTGCTAAGTACTCCCAACTCTATCAACAATGTAGGTTTTACCACTTTTCTGAGTCTCTCTTATTTGCCTGTACTTATACTTGGAATTCTCTGTGTAAACCTCTGTAACTTCTCTCGGTAGATGAATCACTGTGGACTTTCTCTTGTTTTTATCTGTTACCAATCTTGAGAAACTCATACATTCTCTGTTCACTGTTTCCCAGTCTTAGAGAAGTAGATTTCTTTCTGCGAAAGTGCTGTTTTCACAATGCTAAGTACTCCCAACTCTATCAACAATGTAGGTTTTACCAGTTTTCTAAGTCTCTCTTATTTGCTTGTACTTATACTTGGAATTCTCTGTGTAAACCTCTGTAACTTTTCTAGGTAGATGAATCACTGTGTACTTTCTCTTGTTTCTATCTGTTACCAATCTTGAGAAACTGATACATTCTCTGTTCACTGTTTCGCGGTCTTAGAGCAGTAGATTTCTTTGTGCGAAAGTGCTGTTTTCACAGTGCTAAGTACTCCCAACTCTATCAACAATGTAGGTTTTACCAGTTTTCTAAGTCTCTCTTATTTTCTTGTACTTATACTTGGAATTCTCTGTGTAAACCTATGTAACTTTTCTATGTAGATGAATCACTGTGTACTTTCTCTTCTTTCTATCTGTTACCAATCTTGAGAAACTCACACATTCTCTGTTCACTGTTTCCCAGTCTTAGAGAAGTAGATTTGTTTCTGCGAAAGTGCTGTTTTCACAGTGCTAAGTACTCCGAACTCTATCCACAATGTAGGTTTTACCAGTTTTCTAAGTCTCTCTTATTTTGTTGAAGTTACACTTGGATTTCTCTGTGTAAACCTCTGTAACTTCTCTAGGTAGATGAATCACTGTGTACTTTCTCTTGTTTCTATCTGGTACCAATCTTGAGAAACTCATACATTCTCCGTTCACAGTTTCCCGGTCTTAGACAAGTAGATTTCTTTGTGCGAAAGGGCTGTTTTCACAGTGCTAAGTACTCCCAACTCTATGAACAATGTAGTTTCTACCGGTTTTCTAAGTCTCTCTAATTTTCATGAAGTTACACTTGGATTTCTCTGTGTAAACATCTGTAACGTCTCTAGGTAGATGAATCACTGTGTACTTTCTCTTGTTTCCATCTGTTACCAATCTTGAGAAACTCATACATTCTCTGTTCACTGTTTCCCGGTCTTAGAGAAGTAGATTTCTTTCTGCGAAAGTGCTGTTTTCACAGTGCTAAGTACTCCCAACTCTATCAACAATGTAGGTTTTACCAGTTTTCTAAGTCTCTCTCATTTTCTTGTACTTATACTTGGAATTCTCTGTGTAAACCTCTGTAACTTCTCTCGGTAGATGAATCACTGTGGACTTTCTCTTGTTTCTATGTGTTACCAATCTTGAGAAACTCACACATTCTCTGTTCACTGTTTCTCAGTCTTATAGAAGCAGATTTCTTTCTGCGAAAGTGCTGTTTTCACAGTGCTAAGTACTCCCAACACTATGCACAATGTAGGTTTTAACAGTTTTCTAAGTCTCTCTTATTTTCCTGGAGTTACACTTGGATTTCTCTGTGTAAACCTCTGGAACTTCTCTAAGTAGATGAATCACTGTGTACTTTCTCTTGTTTCTATCTGTTACCAATCTTGAGAAACTCATCCATTCTCTGTTCACTGTTTCGCGGTCTTAGAGAAGTAGATTTCTTTGTGCGAAAGTGGTGTTTTCACAGTGCTAAGTACTCCCAACTCTATCAACAAGGTAGGTTTTACCAGTTTTCTAAGTCTCTCTTATTTTCTTGTACTTATACTTGGAATTCTCTGTGTAAACCGCTGTAACTTCTCTAGGTAGATGAATCACTGTGTACTTTCTCTTGTTTCTATCTGTTACCAATCTTGAGAAACTCATACATTCTCTGTTCACTGATTCCCGGTCTTAGAGAAGCAGATTTCTTTCTGCGAAAGTCCCGTTTTCACAGTGCTAAGTACTCCCAACTCTATCAACAATGTAGGTTTTACCAGTTTTCTAAGTCTCTCTTATTTTGTTGAAGTTACACTTGGATTTCTCTGTGTAAACCTCTGTAACTTTTCTATGTAGATGAATCACTGCGTACTTTCTCTTCTTTCTATCTGTTACCAATCTTGAGAAACTCATACATTCTCTGTTCACTGTTTCCCAGTCTTAGAGAAGTAGATTTCTTTCTGAGAAAGTGCTGTTTTCACAGTGGTAAGTACTACCAAGTCTATCCACAACGTAGGTTTTACCAGTTTTCTAAGTCTCTCTTATTTTCTTGTACTTATACTTGGAATTCTCTGTGTAAACCTCTGTAACTTTTCTAGGTAGATGAATCACTGTGTACTTTCTCTTCTTTCTATCTGTTACCAATCTTGAGAAACTCACACATTCTCTGTTCACTGTTTCCCAGTCTTAGAGAAGTAGATTTGTTTCTGCGAAAGTGCTGTTTTCACAGTGCTAAGTACTCCGAACTCTATCCACAATGTAGGTTTTACCAGTTTTCTAAGTCTCTCTTATTTTCTTGTACTTATACATGGAATTCTCTGTGTAAACTTCTGTAACTTCTCTAGGTAGATGAATCACTGTGTACTTTCTTTTCTTTCTATCTGTTACCAATCTTGAGAAACTCATACATTCTCTGTTCACTGTTTCCCAGTCTTAGAGAAGTAGATTTCTTTCTGCGAAACTGCTGTTTTCACAATGCTAAGTACTCCCAACTCTATCAACAATGTAGGTTTTACCACTTTTCTAAGTCTCTCTTATTTTCTTGTACTTATACTTGGAATTATCTGTGTAAACCTCTGTAACTTCTCTCGGTAAATGAATCACTGTGGAGTTTCTCTTGTTTCTATCTGTTACCAATCTTGAGAAACTCATACATTCTCTGTTTACTGTTTCGCGGTCTTAGAGAAGTAGATTTCTTTGTGGGAAAGTGCTGTTTCCACAGTGCTAAGTACTCCCAACTCTATCAACAATGGAGTTTTTAATAGTTTTATAAGTCTCTCTTATTTGCTTGTACTTATACTTGGAATTCTCTGTGTAAACCTCTGTAACTTCTCTAGATAGATGAATCACTGTGGACTTTCCCTCGTTCTATCTGTTACCAATCTTGAGAAACTCATACATTCTCTGTTCACTGATTCCCGGTCTTAGAGAAGTAGATTTGTTTGTGCGAAAGTGCTGTTTTCACAGTGCTAAGTACTCCCAACTCTATCAACAATGTAGGTTTTACCAGTTTTCTAAGTCTCTCTTATTTTCTTGTACTTATACTTGGAATTCTCTGTGTAAACCTCTGTAACTTATCTAGGTAGATGAATCACTGTGTACTTTCTCTTGTTTCTATCTGTTACCAATCTTGAGAAACTCATACATTCTCTGTTCACTGTTTCGCGGTCTTAGAGAAGTAGATTTCTTTGTGCGAAAGTGCTGTTTTCACAGTGCTAAGTACTCCCAACTCTATCAACAATGTAGTTTTTAATAGTTTTCTAAGTCTCTCTTATTTGCTTGTACTTATACTTGGAATTCTCTGTGTAAACCTCTGTAACTTCTCTAGGTAGATGAATCACTGTGTACTTTCTCTTGTTTCTATCTGTTACCAATCTTGAGAAAGTCATACATTCTCCGTTCACTGTTTCCCAGTCTTAGAGAAGTAGATTTCTTTCTGCGAAAGTGCTGTTTTCACAGTGTTAAGTACTCCCAACTCTATCAACAATGTAGGTTTGAACAGTTTTCTAAATCTCTCTTATTTTCTTGTACTTATACTTGGAATTCTCTGTGTAAACCTCTGTAACTTCTCTTGGTAGATGAATCACTGTGGACTTTCTCTTGTTTCTATCTGTTACCAATCTTGAGAAACTCATACATTCTCTGTTTACTGTTTCGCGGTCTTAGAGAAGTAGATTTCTTTGTGGGATAGTGCTGTTTTCACAGTGCTAAGTACTCCAAACTCTATCAACAATGGAGTTTTTACTAGTTTTCTAAGTCTCTCTTATTTGCTTGTACTTATACTTGGAATTCTCTGTGTAAACCTCTGTAACTTCTCTAGGTAGATGAATCACTGTGTACTTTCTCTTGTTTCTATCTGTTACCAATCTTGAGAAACTCATACATTCTCTGTTCACTGTTTCCCGGTCTTAGAGAAGTAGATTTCTTGGTTCGAAAGTGCTGTTTTCACAGTGCTAAGTATTCCCAACTCTATCAACAATGTAGGTTTTACCAGTTTTCTAAGTCTCTCTTATTTTCTTGGAGTTACACTTGGATTTCTCTGTGTAAACCTCTGGAACTTCTCTAAGTAGATGAATCACTGTGTAGTTTCTCTTGTTTCTATCTGTTACCAATCTTGAGAAACTCATCCATTCTCTGTTCACTGTTTCGCGGTCTTAGAGAAGTAGATTTCTTTGTGCGAAAGTGGTGTTTTCACAGTGCTAAGTACTCCCAACTCTATCAACAATGTAGGTTTTACCAGTTTTCTAAGTCTCTCTTATTTTCTTGTACTTATACTTGGAATTCTCTGTGTAAACCACTGTAACTTCTCTCGGTAGATGAATCACTGTGGACTTTCTCTTGTTTCTATCTGTTAGCAATCTAGAGAAACTCATACATTCTTTGTTCACTGTTTCGCGGTCTTAGAGAAGTAGATTTCTTTGTGGGAAAGTGCTGTTTTCACAGTGCTAAGTACTTCCAACTCTATCAACAACGTAGGTTTTACGAGTTTTCTAAGTCTCTCTTATTTTCTTGTACTTATACTTGGAATTCTCTGTGTAAACCTCTGTAACTTCTCTACGTAGATGAATCACTGTGGACTTTCTCTTGTTTCTATCTGTTACCAATCTTGAGAAACTCATACATTCTCTGTTCACTGTTTCCCAGTGTTAGAGAAGTTGATTTCTTTCTGCGAAAGTGCTGTTTTCACAGTGGTAAGTACTCCCAATTCTATCAACAATGTAGGTTTTACCAGTTTTCTAAGTCTCTCTTATTTTCTTGTACTTATACTTGGAATTCTCTGTGTAAACCTCTGTAACTTTTCTAGGTAGATGAATCCCTGTGGACTTTCTCTTGTTTCTATCTGTTACCAATCTTGAGAAACTCATACATTCTCTGTTCACTGTTTCACGGACTTAGAGAACTAAATTTCTTTCGGCGAAAGTGCTGTTTTCACAGTGCTAAGTACTCCCAACTCTATCAACAATGTAGGTTTTACCAGTTTTCTAAGTCTCTCTTACTTTCTTGTACTTATACTTGGAATTCTCTGTGTAAACCTCTGTAACTTTTCTAGGTAGATGAATCACTGTGTACTTTCTCTTCTTTCTAGCTGTTACCAATCTTGAGAAACTCACACATTCTCTGTTCACTGTTTCCCAGTCTTAGAGAAGTAGATTTGTTTCTGCGAAAGTGCTGTTTTCACAGTGCTAAGTACTCCGAACTCTATCCACAATGTAGGTTTTACCAGTTTTCTAAGTCTCTCTTATTTTCTTGTACTTATACATGGAATTCTCTGTGTAAACTTCTGTAACTTCTCTAGGTAGATGAATCACTGTGTACTTTCTTTTGTTTCTATCTGTTACCAATCTTGAGAAACTCATACATTCTCTGTTCACTGTTTCCCAGTCTTAGAGAAGTAGATTTCTTTCTGCGAAACTGCTGTTTTCACAGTGCTAAGTACTCCCAACTCTATCAACAATGTAGGTTTTACCACTTTTCTAAGTCTCTCTTATTTTCTTGTACTTATACTTGGAATTCTCTGTGTAAACCTCTGTAACTTCTCTAGATAGATGAATCACTGTGTTCTTTCTCTTGTTTCTATCTGGTACCAATCTTGAGAAACTCATACATTCTCCGTTCACAGTTTCCCGGTCTTAGACAAGTAGATTTCTTTGTGCGAAAGTGCTGTTTTCACAGTGCTAAGTACTCCCAACTCTATCAACAATGTAGTTTCTACCGGTTTTCTAAGTCTCTCTAATTTTCATGAAGTTACACTTGGATTTCTCTGTGTAAACATCTGTAACGTCTCTAGGTAGATGAATCACTGTGTACTTTCTCTTGTTTCTATCTGTTACCAATCTTGAGAAACTCATACATTCTCTGTTCACTGTTTCCCGGTCTTAGAGAAGTAGATTTCTTTCTGCGAAAGTGCTGTTTTCACAGTGCTAAGTACTCCCAACTCTATCAACAATGTAGGTTTTACCAGTTTTCTAAGTCTCTCTCATTTTCTTGTACTTATACTTGGAATTCTCTGTGTAAACCTCTGTAACTTCTCTCGGTAGATGAATCACTGTGGACTTTCTCTTGTTTCTATCTGTTACCAATCTTGAGAAACTCATACATTCTCTGTTCACTGTTTCGCGGTCTTAGAGAAGTAGATCTCTTTGTGCGAAAGTGCTGTTTTCACAGTGCTAAGTACTCCCAACTCTATCAACAATGTAGGTTTTACCAGTTTTCTAAGTCTCACTTATTTTCTTGGAGTTACACTTGGATTTCTCTGTGTAAACTTCTGGAACTTCTCTAAGTAGATGAATCACTGTGTACTTTCTCTTGTTTCTATCTGTTACCAATCTTGAGAAACTCATACATTCTCTGTTCACTGTTTCCCGGTCTTAGAGAAGTAGATTTCTTTCTGCGAAAGTGCTGTTTTCACAGTGCTAAGTACTCCCAACTCTATCAACAATGTAGGTTTTACCACTTTTCTGAGTCTCTCTTATTTGCCTGTACTTATACTTGGAATTCTCTGTGTAAACCTCTGTAACTTCTCTCGTAGATGAATCACTGTGGACTTTCTCTTGTTTTTATCTGTTACCAATCTTGAGAAACTCATACATTCTCTGTTCACTGTTTCCCAGTCTTAGAGAAGTAGATTTCTTTCTGCGAAAGTGCTGTTTTCACAATGCTAAGTACTCCCAACTCTATCAACAATGTAGGTTTTACCAGTTTTCTAAGTCTCTCTTATTTGCTTGTACTTATACTTGGAATTCTCTGTGTAAACCTCTGTAACTTTTCTAGGTAGATGAATCACTGTGTACTTTCTCTTGTTTCTATCTGTTACCAATCTTGAGAAACTGATACATTCTCTGTTCACTGTTTCGCGGTCTTAGAGCAGTAGATTTCTTTGTGCGAAAGTGCTGTTTTCACAGTGCTAAGTACTCCCAACTCTATCAACAATGTAGGTTTTACCAGTTTTCTAAGTCTCTCTTATTTTCTTGTACTTATACTTGGAATTCTCTGTGTAAACCTCTGTAACTTTTCTAGGTAGATGAATCACTGTGTACTTTCTCTTGTTTCTATCTGTTACCAATCTTGAGAAACTCACACATTCTCTGTTCACTGTTTCCCGGTCTTAGAGAAGCAGATTTCTTTCTGCGAAAGTCCTGTTTTCACAGTGCTAAGTACTCCCAACTCTATCAACAATGTAGGTTTTACCAGTTTTCTAAGTCTCTCTTATTTTGTTGAAGTTACACTTGGATTTCTCTGTGTAAACCTCTGTAACTTCTCTAGGTAGATGAATCACTGTGTACTTTCTCTTGTTTCTATCTGGTACCAATCTTGAGAAAGTCATACATTCTCCGTTCACAGTTTCCCGGTCTTAGACAAGTAGATTTCTTTGTGCGAAAGTGCTGTTTTCACAGTGCTAAGTACTCCCAACTCTATCAACAATGTAGTTTCTACCGGTTTTCTAAGTCTCTCTAATTTTCATGAAGTTACACTTGGATTTCTCTGTGTAAACATCTGTAACGTCTCTAGGTATATGAATCACTGTGTACTTTCTCTTGTTTCCATCTGTTACCAATCTTGAGAAACTCATACATTCTCTGTTCACTGTTTCCCGGTCTGAGAGAAGTAGATTTCTTTCTGCGAAAGTGCTGTTTTCACAGTGCTAAGTACTCCCAACTCTATCAACAATGTAGGTTTTACCAGTTTTCAAAGTCTCTCTCATTTTCTTGTACTTATACTTGGAATTCTCTGTGTAAACCTCTGTAACTTCTCTCGGTAGATGAATCACTGTGGACTTTCTCTTGTTTCTATCTGTTACCAGTCTTGAGAAACTCCTACATTCTCTGTTCACTGTTTCGCGGTCTTAGAGAACTAGATCTCTTTCTGCGAAATTGCTGTTTTCACAGTGCTAAGTACTCCCAACTCTATCAACAATGTAGTTTTTACCAGTTTTCTAAGTCTCACTTATTTTCTTGGAGCTACACTTGGATTTCTCTGTGTAAACTTCTGGAACTTCTCTAAGTAGATGAATCAGTGTGTACTTTCTCTTGTTTCTATCTGTTACCAATCTTGAGAAACTCATACATTCTCTGTTCACTGTTTCCCGGTCTTAGAGAAGTAGATTTCTTTGTGCGAAAGTGCTGTTTTCACAGTGCTAAGTACTCCCAACTCTATCAACAATGTAGGTTTTACCAGTTTTCTAAGTCTCTCCTATTTGCTTGTACTTATACTTGGAATTCTCTGTGTAAACCTCTGTAACTTCTCTCGGTAGATGAATCACTGTGGACTTTCTCTTGTTTCTATCTGTTAGCAATCTTGAGAAACTCATACATTCTCTGTTCACTGTTTGCCAGTCTTAGAGAAGTAGATTTCTATCTGCGAATGTGCTGTTTTCACAGTGCTAAGTACTCCCACTCTATCAACAATGTAGGTTTTACCAGTTTTCTAAGTCTCTCTTATTTGCTTGTACTTATACTTGGAATTCTCTGTGTAAACCTCTGTGACTTTTCTAGGTAGATGAATACCTGTGTACTTTCTCTTGTTTCTATCTGTTACCAATCTTGAGAAACTCATACATTCTCTGTTCACTGTTTCACGGACTTAGAGAACTAAATTTCTTTCGGCGAAAGTGCTGTTTTCACAGTGCTAAGTACTCCCAACTCTATCAACAATGTAGGTTTTACCAGTTTTCTAAGTCTCTCTTACTTTCTTGTACTTATACTTGGAATTCTCTGTGTAAACCTCTGTAACTTTTCTAGGTAGATGAATCACTGTGTACTTTCTCTTCTTTCTAGCTGTTACCAATCTTGAGAAACTCACACATTCTCTGTTCACTGTTTCCCAGTCTTAGAGAAGTAGATTTGTTTCTGCGAAAGTGCTGTTTTCACAGTGCTAAGTACTCCGAACTCTATCCACAATGTAGGTTTTACCAGTTTTCTAAGTCTCTCTTATTTTCTTGTACTTATACATGGAATTCTCTGTGTAAACTTCTGTAACTTCTCTATGTAGATGAATCACTGTGTACTTTCTTTTGTTTCTATCTGTTACCAATCTTGAGAAACTCATACATTCTCTGTTCACTGTTTCCCAGTCTTAGAGAAGTAGATTTCTTCCTGCGAAACTGCTGTTTTCACAATGCTAAGTACTCCCAACTCTATCAACAACGTAGGTTTTACCACTTTTCTAAGTCTCTCTTATTTTCTTGTACTTATACTTGGAATTCTCTGTGTAAACCTCTGTAACTTCTCTAGATAGATGAATCACTGTGTACTTTCTCTTGTTTCTATCTGGTACCAATCTTGAGAAACTCATACATTCTCCGTTCACAGTTTCCCGGTCTTAGACAAGTAGATTTCTTTGTGCGAAAGTGCTGTTTTCACAGTGCTAAGTACTCCCAACTCTATCAACAATGTAGTTTCTACCGGTTTTCTAAGTCTCTCTAATTTTCATGAAGTTACACTTGGATTTCTCTGTGTAAACATCTGTAACGTCTCTAGGTAGATGAATCACTGTGTACTTTCTCTTGTTTCTATCTGTTACCAATCTTGAGAAACTCATACATTCTCTGTTCACTGTTTCCCGGTCTTAGAGAAGTAGATTTCTTTCTGCGAAAGTGCTGTTTTCACAGTGCTAAGTACTCCCAACTCTATCAACAATGTAGGTTTTACCAGTTTTCTAAGTCTCTCTCATTTTCTTGTACTTATACTTGGAATTCTCTGTGTAAACCTCTGTAACTTCTCTCGGTAGATGAATCACTGTGGACTTTCTCTTGTTTCTATCTGTTACCAATCTTGAGATACTCATACATTCTCTGTTCACTGTTTCCCGGTCTTAGAGAAGTAGATTTCTTTGTGGTAAAGTGCTGTTTTCACAGTGCTAAGTACTCCCAACTCTATCAACAATGTAGTTTTTAATAGTTTTCTAAGTCTCTCTTATTTGCTTGTACTTATACTTGGAATTCTCTGTGTAAACCTCTGTAACTTCTCTAGGTAGATGAATCACTGTGTACTTTCTCATGTTTCTATCTGTTACCAATCTTGAGAAACTCATACATTCTCTGTTTACTGTTTCCCGGTCTTAGAGAAGTAGATTTCTTTCTGCGAAAGTGCTGTTTTCACAGTGCTAAGTACTCCCAACTCTATCAACAATGTAGGTTTTAACAGTTTTCTAAGTCTCTCTTATTTTCTTGTACTTATACTTGGAATTCTCTGTGTAAACCTCTGTAACTTCTCTCGGTAGATGAATCACTGTTGACTTTCTCTTGTTTCTATCTGTTACCAATCTTGAGAAACTCATCCATTCTCTGTTCAATGTTTCCCAGTCTTAGAGAAGTAGATTTCTTTGTGCGAAAGTGCTGTTTTCACAGTGTTAAGTACTCCCAACTCTATCAACAATGTAGGTTTTACCAGTTTTCTAAGTCTCTCTTATTTTCTTGTACTTATACTTGGAATTCTCTGTGTAAACCTCTGTAACTTTTCTAGGTAGATGAATCCCTGTGTACTTTCTCTTGTTTCTATCTGTTACCAATCTTGAGAAACTCATACATTCTCTGTTCACTGTTTCACGGACTTAGAGAACTAAATTTCTTTCGGCGAAAGTGCTGTTTTTATAGTGCTAAGTACTCCCAACTCTATCAACAATGTAGGTTTTACCAGTTTTCTAAGTCTCTCTTATTTTCTTGTACTTATACTTGGAATTCTCTGTGTAAACCTCTGTAACTTTTCTAGGTAGATGAATCACTGTGTACTTTCTCTTGTTTCTATCTGGTACCAATCTTGAGAAACTGATACATTCTCTGTTCACTGTTTCGCGGTCTTAGAGAAGTAGATTTCTTTCTGCGAAAGTGCTGTTTTCACAGTGCTAAATACTCCCAACTCTATCAACAATGTAGGTTTTAACAGTTTTCTAAGTCTCTCTTATTTTCTTGTACTTATACTTGGAATTCTCTGTGTAAACCTCTGTAACTTCTCTCGGTAGATGAATCACTGTTGACTTTCTCTTGTTTCTATCTGTTACCAATCTTGAGAAACTCATACATTCTCTGTTGAATGTTTCCCAGTCTTAGAGAAGTAGATTTCTTTGTGCGAAAGTGCTGTTTTCACAGTGCTAAGTACTCCCAACTCTATCAACAATGTAGGTTTTACCAGTTTTCTAAGTCTCTCTTATTTTCTTGTACTTATACTTGGAATTCTCTGTGTAAACCTCTGTAACTTCTCTACGTAGATGAATCACTGTGGACTTTCTCTTGTTTCTATCTGTTACCAATCTTGAGAAACTCATACATTCTCTGTTCACTGTTTCCCAGTGTTAGAGAAGTTGATTTCTTTCTGCGAAAGTGCTGTTTTCACAGTGGTAAGTACTCCCAATTCTATCAACAATGTAGGTTTTACCAGTTTTCTAAGTCTCTCTTATTTTCTTGTACTTATACTTGGAATTCTCTGTGTAAACCTCTGTAACTTTTCTAGGTAGATGAATCCCTGTGGACTTTCTCTTGTTTCTATCTGTTACCAATCTTGAGAAACTCATACATTCTCTGTTCACTGTTTCACGGACTTAGAGAACTAAATTTCTTTCGGCGAAAGTGCTGTTTTTATAGTGCTAAGTACTCCCAACTCTATCAACAATGTAGGTTTTACCAGTTTTCTAAGTCTCTCTTATTTTCTTGTACTTATACTTGGAATTCTCTGTGTAAACCTCTGTAACTTTTCTAGGTAGATGAATCACTGTGTACTTTCTCTTGTTTCTATCTGGTACCAATCTTGAGAAACTGATACATTCTCTGTTCACTGTTTCGCGGTCTTAGAGAAGTAGATTTCTTTCTGCGAAAGTGCTGTTTTCACAGTGCTAAATACTCCCAACTCTATCAACAATGTAGGTTTTAACAGTTTTCTAAGTCTCTCTTATTTTCTTGTACTTATACTTGGAATTCTCTGTGTAAACCTCTGTAACTTCTCTCGGTAGATGAATCACTGTTGACTTTCTCTTGTTTCTATCTGTTACCAATCTTGAGAAACTCATACATTCTCTGTTGAATGTTTCCCAGTCTTAGAGAAGTAGATTTCTTTGTGCGAAAGTGCTGTTTTCACAGTGCTAAGTACTCCCAACTCTATCAACAATGTAGGTTTTACCAGTTTTCTAAGTCTCTCTTATTTTCTTGTACTTATACTTGGAATTCTCTGTGTAAACCTCTGTAACTTCTCTACGTAGATGAATCACTGTGGACTTTCTCTTGTTTCTATCTGTTACCAATCTTGAGAAACTCATACATTCTCTGTTCACTGTTTCCCAGTGTTAGAGAAGTTGATTTCTTTCTGCGAAAGTGCTGTTTTCACAGTGGTAAGTACTCCCAATTCTATCAACAATGTAGGTTTTACCAGTTTTCTAAGTCTCTCTTATTTTCTTGTACTTATACTTGGAATTCTCTGTGTAAACCTCTGTAACTTTTCTAGGTAGATGAATCCCTGTGGACTTTCTCTTGTTTCTATCTGTTACCAATCTTGAGAAACTCATACATTCTCTGTTCACTGTTTCACGGACTTAGAGAACTAAATTTCTTTCGGCGAAAGTGCTGTTTTCACAGTGCTAAGTACTCCCAACTCTATCAACAATGTAGGTTTTACCAGTTTTCTAAGTCTCTCTTACTTTCTTGTACTTATACTTGGAATTCTCTGTGTAAACCTCTGTAACTTTTCTAGGTAGATGAATCACTGTGTACTTTCTCTTCTTTCTAGCTGTTACCAATCTTGAGAAACTCACACATTCTCTGTTCACTGTTTCCCAGTCTTAGAGAAGTAGATTTGTTTCTGCGAAAGTGCTGTTTTCACAGTGCTAAGTACTCCGAACTCTATCCACAATGTAGGTTTTACCAGTTTTCTAAGTCTCTCTTATTTTCTTGTACTTATACATGGAATTCTCTGTGTAAACTTCTGTAACTTCTCTAGGTAGATGAATCACTGTGTACTTTCTTTTGTTTCTATCTGTTACCAATCTTGAGAAACTCATACATTCTCTGTTCACTGTTTCCCAGTCTTAGAGAAGTAGATTTCTTTCTGCGAAACTGCTGTTTTCACAGTGCTAAGTACTCCCAACTCTATCAACAATGTAGGTTTTACCACTTTTCTAAGTCTCTCTTATTTTCTTGTACTTATACTTGGAATTCTCTGTGTAAACCTCTGTAACTTCTCTAGATAGATGAATCACTGTGTTCTTTCTCTTGTTTCTATCTGGTACCAATCTTGAGAAACTCATACATTCTCCGTTCACAGTTTCCCGGTCTTAGACAAGTAGATTTCTTTGTGCGAAAGTGCTGTTTTCACAGTGCTAAGTACTCCCAACTCTATCAACAATGTAGTTTCTACCGGTTTTCTAAGTCTCTCTAATTTTCATGAAGTTACACTTGGATTTCTCTGTGTAAACATCTGTAACGTCTCTAGGTAGATGAATCACTGTGTACTTTCTCTTGTTTCTATCTGTTACCAATCTTGAGAAACTCATACATTCTCTGTTCACTGTTTCCCGGTCTTAGAGAAGTAGATTTCTTTCTGCGAAAGTGCTGTTTTCACAGTGCTAAGTACTCCCAACTCTATCAACAATGTAGGTTTTACCAGTTTTCTAAGTCTCTCTCATTTTCTTGTACTTATACTTGGAATTCTCTGTGTAAACCTCTGTAACTTCTCTCGGTAGATGAATCACTGTGGACTTTCTCTTGTTTCTATCTGTTACCAATCTTGAGAAACTCATACATTCTCTGTTCACTGTTTCGCGGTCTTAGAGAAGTAGATCTCTTTGTGCGAAAGTGCTGTTTTCACAGTGCTAAGTACTCCCAACTCTATCAACAATGTAGGTTTTACCAGTTTTCTAAGTCTCACTTATTTTCTTGGAGTTACACTTGGATTTCTCTGTGTAAACTTCTGGAACTTCTCTAAGTAGATGAATCACTGTGTACTTTCTCTTGTTTCTATCTGTTATCAATCTTGAGAAACTCATACATTCTCTGTTCACTGTTTCCCGGTCTTAGAGAAGTAGATTTCTTTCTGCGAAAGTGCTGTTTTCACAGTGCTAAGTACTCCCAACTCTATCAACAATGTAGGTTTTACCACTTTTCTGAGTCTCTCTTATTTGCCTGTACTTATACTTGGAATTCTCTGTGTAAACCTCTGTAACTTCTCTCGGTAGATGAATCACTGTGGACTTTCTCTTGTTTTTATCTGTTACCAATCTTGAGAAACTCATACATTCTCTGTTCACTGTTTCCCAGTCTTAGAGAAGTAGATTTCTTTCTGCGAAAGTGCTGTTTTCACAATGCTAAGTACTCCCAACTCTATCAACAATGTAGGTTTTACCAGTTTTCTAAGTCTCTCTTATTTGCTTGTACTTATACTTGGAATTCTCTGTGTAAACCTCTGTAACTTTTCTAGGTAGATGAATCACTGTGTACTTTCTCTTGTTTCTATCTGTTACCAATCTTGAGAAACTGATACATTCTCTGTTCACTGTTTCGCGGTCTTAGAGCAGTAGATTTCTTTGTGCGAAAGTGCTGTTTTCACAGTGCTAAGTACTCCCAACTCTATCAACAATGTAGGTTTTACCAGTTTTCTAAGTCTCTCTTATTTTCTTGTACTTATACTTGGAATTCTCTGTGTAAACCTCTGTAACTTTTCTAGGTAGATGAATCACTGTGTACTTTCTCTTGTTTCTATCTGTTACCAATCTTGAGAAACTCACACATTCTCTGTTCACTGTTTCCCGGTCTTAGAGAAGCAGATTTCTTTCTGCGAAAGTCCTGTTTTCACAGTGCTAAGTACTCCCAACTCTATCAACAATGTAGGTTTTACCAGTTTTCTAAGTCTCTCTTATTTTGTTGAAGTTACACTTGGATTTCTCTGTGTAAACCTCTGTAACTTCTCTAGGTAGATGAATCACTGTGTACTTTCTCTTGTTTCTATCTGGTACCAATCTTGAGAAAGTCATACATTCTCCGTTCACAGTTTCCCGGTCTTAGACAAGTAGATTTCTTTGTGCGAAAGTGCTGTTTTCACAGTGCTAAGTACTCCCAACTCTATCAACAATGTAGTTTCTACCGGTTTTCTAAGTCTCTCTAATTTTCATGAAGTTACACTTGGATTTCTCTGTGTAAACATCTGTAACGTCTCTAGGTATATGAATCACTGTGTACTTTCTCTTGTTTCCATCTGTTACCAATCTTGAGAAACTCATACATTCTCTGTTCACTGTTTCCCGGTCTGAGAGAAGTAGATTTCTTTCTGCGAAAGTGCTGTTTTCACAGTGCTAAGTACTCCCAACTCTATCAACAATGTAGGTTTTACCAGTTTTCAAAGTCTCTCTCATTTTCTTGTACTTATACTTGGAATTCTCTGTGTAAACCTCTGTAACTTCTCTCGGTAGATGAATCACTGTGGACTTTCTCTTGTTTCTATCTGTTACCAGTCTTGAGAAACTCCTACATTCTCTGTTCACTGTTTCGCGGTCTTAGAGAACTAGATCTCTTTCTGCGAAATTGCTGTTTTCACAGTGCTAAGTACTCCCAACTCTATCAACAATGTAGTTTTTACCAGTTTTCTAAGTCTCACTTATTTTCTTGGAGCTACACTTGGATTTCTCTGTGTAAACTTCTGGAACTTCTCTAAGTAGATGAATCAGTGTGTACTTTCTCTTGTTTCTATCTGTTACCAATCTTGAGAAACTCATACATTCTCTGTTCACTGTTTCCCGGTCTTAGAGAAGTAGATTTCTTTGTGCGAAAGTGCTGTTTTCACAGTGCTAAGTACTCCCAACTCTATCAACAATGTAGGTTTTACCAGTTTTCTAAGTCTCTCCTATTTGCTTGTACTTATACTTGGAATTCTCTGTGTAAACCTCTGTAACTTCTCTCGGTAGATGAATCACTGTGGACTTTCTCTTGTTTCTATCTGTTAGCAATCTTGAGAAACTCATACATTCTCTGTTCACTGTTTGCCAGTCTTAGAGAAGTAGATTTCTATCTGCGAATGTGCTGTTTTCACAGTGCTAAGTACTCCCACTCTATCAACAATGTAGGTTTTACCAGTTTTCTAAGTCTCTCTTATTTGCTTGTACTTATACTTGGAATTCTCTGTGTAAACCTCTGTGACTTTTCTAGGTAGATGAATACCTGTGTACTTTCTCTTGTTTCTATCTGTTACCAATCTTGAGAAACTCATACATTCTCTGTTCACTGTTTCACGGACTTAGAGAACTAAATTTCTTTCGGCGAAAGTGCTGTTTTCACAGTGCTAAGTACTCCCAACTCTATCAACAATGTAGGTTTTACCAGTTTTCTAAGTCTCTCTTACTTTCTTGTACTTATACTTGGAATTCTCTGTGTAAACCTCTGTAACTTTTCTAGGTAGATGAATCACTGTGTACTTTCTCTTCTTTCTAGCTGTTACCAATCTTGAGAAACTCACACATTCTCTGTTCACTGTTTCCCAGTCTTAGAGAAGTAGATTTGTTTCTGCGAAAGTGCTGTTTTCACAGTGCTAAGTACTCCGAACTCTATCCACAATGTAGGTTTTACCAGTTTTCTAAGTCTCTCTTATTTTCTTGTACTTATACATGGAATTCTCTGTGTAAACTTCTGTAACTTCTCTATGTAGATGAATCACTGTGTACTTTGTTTTGTTTCTATCTGTTACCAATCTTGAGAAACTCATACATTCTCTGTTCACTGTTTCCCAGTCTTAGAGAAGTAGATTTCTTCCTGCGAAACTGCTGTTTTCACAATGCTAAGTACTCCCAACTCTATCAACAACGTAGGTTTTACCACTTTTCTAAGTCTCTCTTATTTTCTTGTACTTATACTTGGAATTCTCTGTGTAAACCTCTGTAACTTCTCTAGATAGATGAATCACTGTGTACTTTCTCTTGTTTCTATCTGGTACCAATCTTGAGAAACTCATACATTCTCCGTTCACAGTTTCCCGGTCTTAGACAAGTAGATTTCTTTGTGCGAAAGTGCTGTTTTCACAGTGCTAAGTACTCCCAACTCTATCAACAATGTAGTTTCTACCGGTTTTCTAAGTCTCTCTAATTTTCATGAAGTTACACTTGGATTTCTCTGTGTAAACATCTGTAACGTCTCTAGGTAGATGAATCACTGTGTACTTTCTCTTGTTTCTATCTGTTACCAATCTTGAGAAACTCATACATTCTCTGTTCACTGTTTCCCGGTCTTAGAGAAGTAGATTTCTTTCTGCGAAAGTGCTGTTTTCACAGTGCTAAGTACTCCCAACTCTATCAACAATGTAGGTTTTACCAGTTTTCTAAGTCTCTCTCATTTTCTTGTACTTATACTTGGAATTCTCTGTGTAAACCTCTGTAACTTCTCTCGGTAGATGAATCACTGTGGACTTTCTCTTGTTTCTATCTGTTACCAATCTTGAGAAACTCATACATTCTCTGTTCACTGTTTCGCGGTCTTAGAGAAGTAGATCTCTTTGTGCGAAAGTGCTGTTTTCACAGTGCTAAGTACTCCCAACTCTATCAACAATGTAGGTTTTACCAGTTTTCTAAGTCTCACTTATTTTCTTGGAGTTACACTTGGATTTCTCTGTGTAAACTTCTGGAACTTCTCTAAGTAGATGAATCACTGTGTACTTTCTCTTGTTTCTATCTGTTACCAATCTTGAGAAACTCATACATTCTCTGTTCACTGTTTCCCGGTCTTAGAGAAGTAGATTTCTTTGTGTGAAAGTGCTGTTTTCACAGTGCTAAGTACTCCCAACTCTATCAACAATGTAGGTTTTACCAGTTTTCTAAGTCTCTCTTATTTGCCTGTACTTATACTTGGAATTCTCTGTGTAAACCTCTGTAACTTCTCTCGGTAGATGAATCACTGTGGACTTTCTCTTGTTTCTATCTGTTACCAATCTTGAGAAACTCATACATTCTCTGTTCACTGTTTCCCAGTCTTAGAGATGTAGATTTCTTTCTGCGAAAGTGCTGTTTTCACAATGCTAAGTACTCCCAACTCTATCAACAATGTAGGTTTTACCAGTTTTCTAAGTCTCTCTTATTTGCTTGTACTTATACTTGGAATTCTCTGTGTAAACCTCTGTAACTTTTCTAGGTAGATGAATCACTGTGTACTTTCTCTTGTTTCTATCTGTTACCAATCTTGAGAAACTGATACATTCTCTGTTCACTGTTTCGCGGTCTTAGAGCAGTAGATTTCTTTGTGCGAAAGTGCTGTTTTCACAGTGATAAGTACTCCCAACTCTATCAACAATGTAGTTTTTAATAGTTTTCTAAGTCTCTCTTATTTGCTTGTACTTATACTTGGAATTCTCTGTGTAAACCTCTGTAACTTCTCTCGGTAGATGAATCACTGTGTACTTTCTCTTGTTTCTATCTGTTACCAATCTTGAGATACTCATACATTCTCTGTTCACTGTTTCCCGGTCTTAGAGAAGTAGATTTCTTTGTGGTAAAGTGCTGTTTTCACAGTGCTAAGTACTCCCAACTCTATCAACAATGTAGTTTTTAATAGTTTTCTAAGTCTCTCTTATTTGCTTGTACTTATACTTGGAATTCTCTGTGTAAACCTCTGTAACTTCTCTAGGTAGATGAATCACTGTGTACTTTCTCATGTTTCTATCTGTTACCAATCTTGAGAAACTCATACATTCTCTGTTTACTGTTTCCCGGTCTTAGAGAAGTAGATTTCTTTCTGCGAAAGTGCTGTTTTCACAGTGCTAAGTACTCCCAACTCTATCAACAATGTAGGTTTTAACAGTTTTCTAAGTCTCTCTTATTTTCTTGTACTTATACTTGGAATTCTCTGTGTAAACCTCTGTAACTTCTCTCGGTAGATGAATCACTGTTGACTTTCTCTTGTTTCTATCTGTTACCAATCTTGAGAAACTCATCCATTCTCTGTTCAATGTTTCCCAGTCTTAGAGAAGTAGATTTCTTTGTGCGAAAGTGCTGTTTTCACAGTGTTAAGTACTCCCAACTCTATCAACAATGTAGGTTTTACCAGTTTTCTAAGTCTCTCTTATTTTCTTGTACTTATACTTGGAATTCTCTGTGTAAACCTCTGTAACTTTTCTAGGTAGATGAATCCCTGTGTACTTTCTCTTGTTTCTATCTGTTACCAATCTTGAGAAACTCATACATTCTCTGTTCACTGTTTCACGGACTTAGAGAACTAAATTTCTTTCGGCGAAAGTGCTGTTTTTATAGTGCTAAGTACTCCCAACTCTATCAACAATATAGGTTTTACCAGTTTTCTAAGTCTCTCTTATTTTCTTGTACTTATACTTGGAATTCTCTGTGTAAACCTCTGTAACTTTTCTAGGTAGATGAATCACTGTGTACTTTCTCTTGTTTCTATCTGGTACCAATCTTGAGAAACTGATACATTCTCTGTTCACTGTTTCGCGGTCTTAGAGAAGTAGATTTCTTTCTGCGAAAGTGCTGTTTTCACAGTGCTAAATACTCCCAACTCTATCAACAATGTAGGTTTTAACAGTTTTCTAAGTCTCTCTTATTTTCTTGTACTTATACTTGGAATTCTCTGTGTAAACCTCTGTAACTTCTCTCGGTAGATGAATCACTGTTGACTTTCTCTTGTTTCTATCTGTTACCAATCTTGAGAAACTCATACATTCTCTGTTGAATGTTTCCCAGTCTTAGAGAAGTAGATTTCTTTGTGCGAAAGTGCTGTTTTCACAGTGCTAAGTACTCCCAACTCTATCAACAATGTAGGTTTTACCAGTTTTCTAAGTCTCTCTTATTTTCTTGTACTTATACTTGGAATTCTCTGTGTAAACCTCTGTAACTTTTCTAGGTAGATGAATCCCTGTGTACTTTCTCTTGTTTCTATCTGTTACCAATCTTGAGAAACTCCTACATTCTCTGTTCACTGTTTCCCAGTCTTAGACAAGTAGATTTCTTTCCGCGAAAGTGCTGTTTTCACAGTACTAAGTACTCCCTACTCTATCAACAATGTAGGTTTTACCAGTTTTCTAAGTCTCTCTTATTTTCTTGTACTTATACTTCGAATTCTCTGTGTAAACCTCTGTAACTTTTCTATGTAGATGAATCACTGCGTACTTTCTCTTCTTTCTATCTGTTACCAATCTAGAGAAACTCATACATTCTCTGTTCACTGTTTCCCAGTCTTAGAGAAGTAGATTTCTTTCGGAGAAAGTGCTGTTTTCACAGTGGTAAGTACTACCAACTCTATCCACAACGTAGGTTTTACCAGTTTTCTAAGTCTCTCTTCTTTTCTTGTACTTATACATGGAATTCTCTATGTAAACTTCTGTAACTTCTCTAGGTAGATGAATCACTGTGTACTTTCTCTTGTTTCTATCTGTTACCAAACTTGAGAAACTCATACATTCTCTGTTCACTGTTTCCCAGTGTTAGAGAAGTTGATTTCTTTCTGCGAAAGTGCTGTTTTCACAGTGCTAAGTACTCCCAATTCTATCAACAATGTAGGTTTTACCAGTTTTCTAAGTCTCTCTTATTTTCTTGTACTTATACTTGGAATTCTCTGTGTAAACCTCTGTAACTTTTCTAGGTAGATGAATCCCTGTGTACTTTCTCTTGTTTCTATCTTTTACCAATCTTGAGAAACTCATACATTCTCTGTTCACTGTTTCACGGACTTAGAGAACTAAATTTCTTTCGGCGAAAGTGCTGTTTTCACAGTGCTATGTACTCCCAACTCTATCAACAATGTAGGTTTTACCAGTTTTCTAAGTCTCTCTTATTTTCTTGTACTTATACTTGGAATTCTCTGTGTAAACCTCTGTAACTTTTCTAGGTAGATGAATCACTGTGTACTTTCTCTTCTTTCTATCTGTTACCAATCTTGAGAAACTCACACATTCTCTGTTCACTGTTTCCCAGTCTTAGAGAAGTAGATTTGTTTCTGCGAAAGTGCTGTTTTCACAGTGCTAAGTACTCCGAACTCTATCCACAATGTAGGTTTTACCAGTTTTCTGAGTCTCTCTTATTTTCTTGTACTTATACATGGAATTCTCTGTGTAAACTTCTGTAACTTCTCTAGGTAGATGAATCACTGTGTACTTTCTTTTGTTTCTATCTGTTACCAATCTTGAGAAACTCATACATTCTCTGTTCACTGTTTCCCAGTCTTAGAGAAGTAGATTTCTTTCTGCGAAACTGCTGTTTTCACAATGCTAAGTACTCCCAACTCTATCAACAATGTAGGTTTTACCACTTTTCTAAGTCTCTCTTATTTTCTTGTACTTATACTTGGAATTCTCTGTGTAAACCTCTGTAACTTCTCTCGGTAGATGAATCACTGTGGACTTTCTCTTGTTTCTATCTGTTACCAATCTTGAGAAACTCATACATTCTCTGTTTACTGTTTCGCGGTCTTACAGAAGTAGATTTCTTTGTGGGAAAGTGCTGTTTTCACAGTGCTAAGTACTCGCAACTCTATCAACAATGGAGTTTTTAATAGTTTTATAAGTCTCTCCTATTTGTTTGTACTTATACTTGGAATTCTCTGTGTAAACCTCTGTAACTTCTCTAGATAGATGAATCACTGTGGACTTTCCCTCGTTTCTATCTGTTACCAATCTTGAGAAACTCATACATTCTCTGTTCACTGATTCCCGGTCTTAGAGAAGCAGATTTCTTTCTGCGAAAGTCCTGTTTTCACAGTGCTAAGTACTCCCAACTCTATCAACAATGTAGGTTTTACCACTTTTCTAAGTCTCTCTTATTTTGTTGAAGTTACACTTGGATTTCTCTGTGTAAACCTCTGTAACTTCTCTAGGTAGATGAATCACTGTGTACTTTCTCTGGTTTCTATCTGGTACCAATCTTGAGAAACTCATACATTCTCCGTTCACAGTTTCCCGGTCTTAGACAAGTAGATTTCTTTGTGCGAAAGTGCTGTTTTCACAGTGCTAAGTACTCCCAACACTGTCAACAATGTAGTTTCTACCGGTTTTCTAAGTCTCTCTAATTTTCATGAAGTTACACTTGGATTTCTCTGTGTAAACATCTGTAACGTCTCTAGGTAGATGAATCACTGTGTACTTTCTCTTGTTTCCATCTGTTACCAATCTTGAGAAACTCATACATTCTCTGTTCAATGTTTCCCGGTCTTAGAGAAGTAGATTTCTTTCTGCGAAAGTGCTGTTTTCACAGTGCTAAGTACTCCCAACTCTATCAACAATGTAGGTTTTACCAGTTTTCTAAGTCTCTCTCATTTTCTTGTACTTATACTTGGAATTCTCTGTGTAAACCTCTGTAACTTCTCTCGGTAGATGAATCACTGTGGACTTTCTCTTGTTTCTATCTGTTACCAATCTTGAGAAACTCCTACATTCTCTGTTCACTGTTTCGCGGTCTTAGAGAAGTAGATCTCTTTGTGCGAAAGTGCTGTTTTCACAGTGCTAAGTACTCCCAACTCTATCAACAATGTAGGTTTTACCAGTTTTCTAAGTCTCTCTTATTTGCTTGTACTTATACTTGGAATTCTCTGTGTAAACCTCTGTAACTTTTCTAGGTAGATGAATCACTGTGTACTTTCTCTTGTTTCTATCTGTTACCAATCTTGAGAAACTGATACATTCTCTGTTCACTGTTTCGCGGTCTTAGAGAAGTATATTTCTTTGTGCGAAAGTGCTGTTTTCACAGTGATAAGTACTCCCAACTCTATCAACAATGTAGTTTTTAATAGTTTTCTAAGTCTCTCTTATTTGCTTGTACTTATACTTGGTATTCTCTGTGTAAACCTCTGTAACTTCTCTATTTAGATGAATCACTGTGTACTTTCTCTTGTTTCTATCTGTTACCAGTCTTGAGAAACTCATACATTCTCTGTTTACTGTTTCCCGGTCTTAGAGAAGTAGATTTCTTTGTGGGAAAGTGCTGTTTTCACAGTGCTAAGTACGTCCAACTCTATCAACAACGTAGGTTTTACGAGTTTTCTAAGACTCTCTTATTTTCTTGTACTTATACTTGGAATTCTCTGTGTAAACCTCTGTAACTTCTCTAGGTAGAGGAATCACTGTGTACTTTCTCTTGTTTCTATCTGTTACCAATCTTGAGAAACTCATACATTCTCTGTTCACTGATTCCCGTTCTTAGAGAAGCAGATTTCTTTCTGCGAAAGTCCTGTTTTCACAGTGCTAAGTACTCCCAACTCTATCAACAATGTAGGTTTTACCAGTTTTCTAAGTCTCTCTTATTTTGTTGAAGTTACACTTGGATTTCTCTGTGTAAACCTCTGTAACTTCTCTAGGTAGATGAATCGCTGTGTACTTTCTCTTGTTTCTATCTGGTACCAATCTTGAGAAACTGATACATTCTCTGTTCACTGTTTCGCGGTCTTAGAGAAGTAGATTTCTTTGTGCGAAAGTGCTGTTTTCACAGTGCTAAGTACTCCCAACTCTATCAACAATGTAGTTTTTAATAGTTTTCTAAGTCTCTCTTATTTGCTTGTACTTATACTTGGAATTCTCTGTGTTAACCTCTGTAACTTCTCTATGTAGATGAATCACTGTGTAGTTTCTCTTGTTTCTATCTGTTACCAATCTTGAGAAACTCATACATTCTCTGTTTACTGTTTCCCGGTCTTAGAGAAGTAGATTTCTTTCTGCGAAAGTGCTGTTTTCACAGTGCTAAATACTCCCAACTCTATCAACAATGTAGGTTTTAACAGTTTTCTAAGTCTCTCTTATTTTCTGTACTTATACTTGGAATTCTCTGTGTAAACCTCTGTAACTTCTCTCGGTAGATGAATCACTGTTGACTTTCTCTTGTTTCTATCTGTTACCAATCTTGAGAAACTCATACATTCTCTGTTCAATGTTTCCCAGTCTTAGAGAAGTAGATTTCTTTGTGCGAAAGTGCTGTTTTCACAGTGCTAAGTACTCCCAACTCTATCAACAATGTAGGTTTTACCAGTTTTCTAAGTCTCTCTTATTTTCTTGTACTTATACTTGGAATTCTCTGTGTAAACCTCTGTAACTTTTCTAGGTAGATGAATCCCTGTGTACTTTCTCTTGTTTCTATCTGTTACCAATCTTGAGAAACTCCTACATTCTCTGTTCACTGTTTCCCAGTCTTAGACAAGTAGATTTCTTTCTGCGAAAGTGCTGTTTTGACAGTACTAAGTACTCCCAACTCTATCAACAATGTAGGTTTTACCAGTTTTCTAAGTCTCTCTTATTTTCTTGTACTTATACTTGGAATTCTCTGTGTAAACCTCTGTAACTTTTCTATGTAGATGAATCACTGCGTACTTTCTCTTCTTTCTATCTGTTACCAATCTTGAGAAACTCATATATTCTCTGTTCACTGTTTCCCAGTCTTAGAGAAGTAGATTTCTTTCTGAGAAAGTGCTGTTTTCACAGTGGTAAGTACTACCAACTCTATCCACAACGTAGGTTTTACCAGTTTTCTAAGTCTCTCTTCTTTTCTTGTACTTATACATGGAATTCTCTATGTAAACTTCTGTAACTTCTGTAGGTAGATGAATCACTGTGTACTTTCTCTTGTTTCTATCTGTTACCAATCTTGAGAAACTCATACATTCTCTGTTCACTGTTTCCCAGTGTTAGAGAAGTTGATTTCTTTCTGCGAAAGTGCTGTTTTCACAGTGCTAAGTACTCCCAATTCTATCAACAATGTAGGTTTTACCAGTTTTCTAAGTCTCTCTTATTTTCTTGTACTTATACTTGGAATTCTCTGTGTAAACCTCTGTAACTTTTCTAGGTAGATGAATCCCTGTGTACTTTCTCTTGTTTCTATCTGTTACCAATCTTGAGAAACTCATACATTCTCTGTTCACTGTTTCACGGACTTAGAGTACTAAATTTCTTTCGGCGAAAGTGCTGTTTTCACAGTGCTAAGTACTCCCAACTCTATCAACAATGTAGGTTTTACCAGTTTTCTAAGTCTCTCTTATTTTCTTGTACTTATACTTGGAATTCTCTGTGTAAACCTCTGTAACTTTTCTAGGTAGATGAATCACTGTGTACTTTCTCTTCTTTCTATCTGTTACCAATCTTGAGAAACTCACACATTCTCTGTTCACTGTTTCCCAGTCTTAGAGAAGTAGATTTGTTTCTGCGAAAGTGCTGTTTTCACAGTGCTAAGTACTCCGAACTCTATCCACAATGTAGGTTTTACCACTTTTCTAAGTCTCTCTTATTTTCTTGTACTTATACTTGGAATTCTCTGTGTAAACCTCTGTAACTTCTCTCGGTAGATGAATCACTGTGGACTTTCTCTTGTTTCTATCTGTTACCAATCTTGAGAAACTCATACATTCTCTGTTTACTGTTTCGCGGTCTTAGAGAAGTAGATTTCTTTGTGGGAAAGTGCTGTTTTCACAGTGCTAAGTACTCCCAACTCTATCAACAATGGAGTTTTTAATAGTTTTATAAGTCTCTCCTATTTGCTTGTACTTATACTTGGAATTCTCTGTGTAAACCTCTGTAACTTCTCTAGATAGATGAATCACTGTGGACTTTCCCTCGTTTCTATCTGTTACCAATCTTGAGAAACTCATACATTCTCTGTTCACTGATTCCCGGTCTTAGAGAAGCAGATTTCTTTCTGCGAAAGTCCTGTTTTCACAGTGCTAAGTACTCCCAACTCTATCAACAATGTAGGTTTTACCAGTTTTCTAAGTCTCTCTTATTTTGTTGAAGTTACACTTGGATTTCTCTGTGTAAACCTCTGTAACTTCTCTAGGTAGATGAATCACTGTGTACTTTCTCTGGTTACTATCTGGTACCAATCTTGAGAAACTCATACATTCTCCGTTCACAGTTTCCCGGTCTTAGACAAGTAGATTTCTTTGTGCGAAAGTGCTGTTTTCACAGTGCTAAGTACTCCCAACTCTGTCAACAATGTAATTTCTACCGGTTTTCTAAGTCTCTCTAATTTTCATGAAGTTACACTTGGATTTCTCTGTGTAAACATCTGTAACGTCTCTAGGTAGATGAATCACTGTGTACTTTCTCTTGTTTCCATCTGTTACCAATCTTGAGAAACTCATACATTCTCTGTTCAATGTTTCCCGGTCTTAGAGAAGTAGATTTCTTTCTGCGAAAGTGCTGTTTTCACAGTGCTAAGTACTCCCAACTCTATCAACAATGTAGGTTTTACCAGTTTTCTAAGTCTCTCTCATTTTCTTGTACTTATACTTGGAATTCTCTGTGTAAATCTCTGTAACTTCTCTCGGTAGATGAATCACTGTAGACTTTCTCTTGTTTCTATCTGTTACCAATCTTGAGAAACTCCTACATTCTCTGTTCACTGTTTCGCGGTCTTAGAGAAGTAGATCTCTTTGTGCGAAAGTGCTGTTTTCACAGTGCTAAGTACTCCCAACTCTATCAACAATGTAGGTTTTACCAGTTTTCTAAGTCTCTCTTATTTGCTTGTACTTATACTTGGAATTCTCTGTGTAAACCTCTGTAACTTTTCTAGGTAGATGAATCACTGTGGACTTTCTATTGTTTCTATCTGTTACCAATCTTGAGAAACTCATACATTCTCTGTTCACTGATTCCCGGTCTTAGAGAAGCAGATTTCTTTCTGCGAAAGTCCTGTTTTCACAGTGCTAAGTACTCCCAACTCTATCAACAATGTAGGTTTTACCAGTTTTCTAAGTCTCTCTTATTTTTTTGAAGTTACACTTGGATTTCTCTGTGTAAACCTCTGTATCTTTTCTAGGTAGATGAATCACTGTGTACTTTCTCTTGTTTCTATCTGGTACCAATCTTGAGAAACTCATACATTCTCTGTTCACTGTTTCACGGACTTAGAGAACTAAATTTCTTTCGGCGAAAGTGCTGTTTTCACAGTGCTAAGTACTCCCAACTCTATCAACAATGTAGGTTTTACCAGTTTTCTAAGTCTCTCTTATTTTCTTGTACTTATACTTGGAATTCTCTGTGTAAACCTCTGTAACTTCTCTCGGTAGATGAATAACTGTTGACTTTCTCTTGTTTCTATCTGTTACCAATCTTGAGAAACTCACACATTCTCTGTTCACTGTTTCCCAGTCTTAGAGAAGTAGATTTGTTTCTGCGAAAGTGCTGTTTTCACAGTGCTAAGTACTCCGAACTCTATCCACAATGTAGGTTTTAACAGTTTTCTGAGTCTCTCTTATTTTCTTGTACTTATACATGGAATTCTCTGTGTAAACTTCTGTAACTTCTCTCGGTAGATGAATCACTGTGTACTTTCTCTTGTTTCTATCTGTTACCAATCTTGAGATACTCATACATTCTCTGTTCACTGTTTCCCGGTCTTAGAGAAGTAGATTTCTTTGTGGTAAAGTGCTGTTTTCACAGTGCTAAGTACTCCCAACTCTATCAACAATGTAGTTTTTAATAGTTTTCTAAGTCTCTCTTATTTGCTTGTACTTATACTTGGAATTCTCTGTGTAAACCTCTGTAACTTCTCTAGGTAGATGAATCACTGTGTACTTTCTCATGTTTCTATC
Organism: Heterohyrax brucei; assembly: GCA_028571685.1. Lineage (NCBI taxonomy): Eukaryota > Metazoa > Chordata > Mammalia > Hyracoidea > Procaviidae > Heterohyrax > Heterohyrax brucei. The sequence goes on along the minus strand of CM053144.1, from coordinate 21,402,693 downwards.
TGTTACCAATCTTGAGAAACTCATACATTCTCTGTTTACTGTTTCCCGGTCTTAGAGAAGTAGATTTCTTTCTGCGAAAGTGCTGTTTTCACAGTGCTAAGTACTCCCAACTCTATCAACAATGTAGGTTTTAACAGTTTTCTAAGTCTCTCTTATTTTCTTGTACTTATACTTGGAATTCTCTGTGTAAACCTCTGTAACTTCTCTCGGTAGATGAATCAATGTTGACTTTCTCTTGTTTCTATCTGTTACCAATCTTGAGAAACTCATCCATTCTCTGTTCAATGTTTCCCAGTCTTAGAGAAGTAGATTTCTTTGTGCGAAAGTGCTGTTTTCACAGTGTTAAGTACTCCCAACTCTATCAACAATGTAGGTTTTACCAGTTTTCTAAGTCTCTCTTATTTTCTTGTACTTATACTTGGAATTCTCTGTGTAAACCTCTGTAACTTTTCTAGGTAGATGAATCCCTGTGTACTTTCTCTTGTTTCTATCTGTTACCAATCTTGAGAAACTCATACATTCTCTGTTCACTGTTTCACGGACTTAGAGAACTAAATTTCTTTCGGCGAAAGTGCTGTTTTTATAGTGCTAAGTACTCCCAACTCTATCAACAATGTAGGTTTTACCAGTTTTCTAAGTCTCTCTTATTTTCTTGTACTTATACTTGGAATTCTCTGTGTAAACCTCTGTAACTTTTCTAGGTAGATGAATCACTGTGTACTTTCTCTTGTTTCTATCTGGTACCAATCTTGAGAAACTGATACATTCTCTGTTCACTGTTTCGCGGTCTTAGAGAAGTAGATTTCTTTCTGCGAAAGTGCTGTTTTCACAGTGCTAAATACTCCCAACTCTATCAACAATGTAGGTTTTAACAGTTTTCTAAGTCTCTCTTATTTTCTTGTACTTATACTTGGAATTCTCTGTGTAAACCTCTGTAACTTCTCTCGGTAGATGAATCACTGTTGACTTTCTCTTGTTTCTATCTGTTACCAATCTTGAGAAACTCATACATTCTCTGTTGAATGTTTCCCAGTCTTAGAGAAGTAGATTTCTTTGTGCGAAAGTGCTGTTTTCACAGTGCTAAGTACTCCCAACTCTATCAACAATGTAGGTTTTACCAGTTTTCTAAGTCTCTCTTATTTTCTTGTACTTATACTTGGAATTCTCTGTGTAAACCTCTGTAACTTTTCTAGGTAGATGAATCCCTGTGTACTTTCTCTTGTTTCTATCTGTTACCAATCTTGAGAAACTCCTACATTCTCTGTTCACTGTTTCCCAGTCTTAGACAAGTAGATTTCTTTCCGCGAAAGTGCTGTTTTCACAGTACTAAGTACTCCCTACTCTATCAACAATGTAGGTTTTACCAGTTTTCTAAGTCTCTCTTATTTTCTTGTACTTATACTTCGAATTCTCTGTGTAAACCTCTGTAACTTTTCTATGTAGATGAATCACTGCGTACTTTCTCTTCTTTCTATCTGTTACCAATCTAGAGAAACTCATACATTCTCTGTTCACTGTTTCCCAGTCTTAGAGAAGTAGATTTCTTTCGGAGAAAGTGCTGTTTTCACAGTGGTAAGTACTACCAACTCTATCCACAACGTAGGTTTTACCAGTTTTCTAAGTCTCTCTTCTTTTCTTGTACTTATACATGGAATTCTCTATGTAAACTTCTGTAACTTCTCTAGGTAGATGAATCACTGTGTACTTTCTCTTGTTTCTATCTGTTACCAAAATTGAGAAACTCATACATTCTCTGTTCACTGTTTCCCAGTGTTAGAGAAGTTGATTTCTTTCTGCGAAAGTGCTGTTTTCACAGTGCTAAGTACTCCCAATTCTATCAACAATGTAGGTTTTACCAGTTTTCTAAGTCTCTCTTATTTTCTTGTACTTATACTTGGAATTCTCTGTGTAAACCTCTGTAACTTTTCTAGGTAGATGAATCCCTGTGTACTTTCTCTTGTTTCTATCTTTTACCAATCTTGAGAAACTCATACATTCTCTGTTCACTGTTTCACGGACTTAGAGAACTAAATTTCTTTCGGCGAAAGTGCTGTTTTCACAGTGCTATGTACTCCCAACTCTATCAACAATGTAGGTTTTACCAGTTTTCTAAGTCTCTCTTATTTTCTTGTACTTATACTTGGAATTCTCTGTGTAAACCTCTGTAACTTTTCTAGGTAGATGAATCACTGTGTACTTTCTCTTCTTTCTATCTGTTACCAATCTTGAGAAACTCACACATTCTCTGTTCACTGTTTCCCAGTCTTAGAGAAGTAGATTTGTTTCTGCGAAAGTGCTGTTTTCACAGTGCTAAGTACTCCGAACTCTATCCACAATGTAGGTTTTACCAGTTTTCTGAGTCTCTCTTATTTTCTTGTACTTATACATGGAATTCTCTGTGTAAACTTCTGTAACTTCTCTAGGTAGATGAATCACTGTGTACTTTCTTTTGTTTCTATCTGTTACCAATCTTGAGAAACTCATACATTCTCTGTTCACTGTTTCCCAGTCTTAGAGAAGTAGATTTCTTTCTGCGAAACTGCTGTTTTCACAATGCTAAGTACTCCCAACTCTATCAACAATGTAGGTTTTACCACTTTTCTAAGTCTCTCTTATTTTCTTGTACTTATACTTGGAATTCTCTGTGTAAACCTCTGTAACTTCTCTCGGTAGATGAATCACTGTGGACTTTCTCTTGTTTCTATCTGTTACCAATCTTGAGAAACTCATACATTCTCTGTTTACTGTTTCGCGGTCTTACAGAAGTAGATTTCTTTGTGGGAAAGTGCTGTTTTCACAGTGCTAAGTACTCGCAACTCTATCAACAATGGAGTTTTTAATAGTTTTATAAGTCTCTCCTATTTGTTTGTACTTATACTTGGAATTCTCTGTGTAAACCTCTGTAACTTCTCTAGATAGATGAATCACTGTGGACTTTCCCTCGTTTCTATCTGTTACCAATCTTGAGAAACTCATACATTCTCTGTTCACTGATTCCCGGTCTTAGAGAAGCAGATTTCTTTCTGCGAAAGTCCTGTTTTCACAGTGCTAAGTACTCCCAACTCTATCAACAATGTAGGTTTTACCACTTTTCTAAGTCTCTCTTATTTTGTTGAAGTTACACTTGGATTTCTCTGTGTAAACCTCTGTAACTTCTCTAGGTAGATGAATCACTGTGTACTTTCTCTGGTTTCTATCTGGTACCAATCTTGAGAAACTCATACATTCTCCGTTCACAGTTTCCCGGTCTTAGACAAGTAGATTTCTTTGTGCGAAAGTGCTGTTTTCACAGTGCTAAGTACTCCCAACACTGTCAACAATGTAGTTTCTACCTGTTTTCTAAGTCTCTCTAATTTTCATGAAGTTACACTTGGATTTCTCTGTGTAAACATCTGTAACGTCTCTAGGTAGATGAATCACTGTGTACTTTCTCTTGTTTCCATCTGTTACCAATCTTGAGAAACTCATACATTCTCTGTTCAATGTTTCCCGGTCTTAGAGAAGTAGATTTCTTTCTGCGAAAGTGCTGTTTTCACAGTGCTAAGTACTCCCAACTCTATCAACAATGTAGGTTTTACCAGTTTTCTAAGTCTCTCTCATTTTCTTGTACTTATACTTGGAATTCTCTGTGTAAATCTCTGTAACTTCTCTCGGTAGATGAATCACTGTAGACTTTCTCTTGTTTCTATCTGTTACCAATCTTGAGAAACTCCTACATTCTCTGTTCACTGTTTCGCGGTCTTAGAGAAGTAGATCTCTTTGTGCGAAAGTGCTGTTTTCACAGTGCTAAGTACTCCCAACTCTATCAACAATGTAGGTTTTACCAGTTATCTAAGTCTCTCTTATTTGCTTGTACTTATACTTGGAATTCTCTGTGTAAACCTCTGTAACTTTTCTAGGTAGATGAATCACTGTGTACTTTCTCTTGTTTCTATCTGTTACCAATCTTGAGAAACTGATACATTCTCTGTTCACTGTTTCGCGGTCTTAGAGAAGTATATTTCTTTGTGCGAAAGTGCTGTTTTCACAGTGATAAGTACTCCCAACTCTATCAACAATGTAGTTTTTAATAGTTTTCTAAGTCTCTCTTATTTGCTTGTACTTATACTTGGAATTCTCTGTGTAAACCTCTGTAACTTCTCTAGGTAGATGAATCACTGTGTACTTTCTCTTGTTTCTATCTGTTACCAATCTTGAGAAACTCATCCATTCTCTGTTCACTGTTTCGCGGTCTTAGAGAAGTAGATTTCTTTGTGCGAAAGTGGTGTTTTCACAGTGCTAAGTACTCCCAACTCTATCAACAATGTAGGTTTTACCAGTTTTCTAAGTCTCTCTTATTTTCTTGTACTTATACTTGGAATTCTCTGTGTAAACCACTGTAACTTCTCTCGGTAGATGAATCACTGTGGACTTTCTCTTGTTTCTATCTGTTAGCAATCTAGAGAAACTCATACATTCTTTGTTCACTGTTTCGCGGTCTTAGAGAAGTAGATTTCTTTGTGGGAAAGTGCTGTTTTCACAGTGCTAAGTACTTCCAACTCTATCAACAACGTAGGTTTTACGAGTTTTCTAAGTCTCTCTTATTTTCTTGTACTTATACTTGGAATTCTCTGTGTAAACCTCTGTAACTTCTCTACGTAGATGAATCACTGTGGACTTTCTATTGTTTCTATCTGTTACCAATCTTGAGAAACTCATACATTCTCTGTTCACTGATTCCCGGTCTTAGAGAAGCAGATTTCTTTCTGCGAAAGTCCTGTTTTCACAGTGCTAAGTACTCCCAACTCTATCAACAATGTAGGTTTTACCAGTTTTCTAAGTCTCTCTTATTTTTTTGAAGTTACACTTGGATTTCTCTGTGTAAACCTCTGTATCTTTTCTAGGTAGATGAATCACTGTGTACTTTCTCTTGTTTCTATCTGGTACCAATCTTGAGAAACTCATACATTCTCTGTTCACTGTTTCACGGACTTAGAGAACTAAATTTCTTTCGGCGAAAGTGCTGTTTTCACAGTGCTAAGTACTCCCAACTCTATCAACAATGTAGGTTTTACCAGTTTTCTAAGTCTCTCTTATTTTCTTGTACTTATACTTGGAATTCTCTGTGTAAACCTCTGTAACTTCTCTCGGTAGATGAATAACTGTTGACTTTCTCTTGTTTCTATCTGTTACCAATCTTGAGAAACTCACACATTCTCTGTTCACTGTTTCCCAGTCTTAGAGAAGTAGATTTGTTTCTGCGAAAGTGCTGTTTTCACAGTGCTAAGTACTCCGAACTCTATCCACAATGTAGGTTTTAACAGTTTTCTGAGTCTCTCTTATTTTCTTGTACTTATACATGGAATTCTCTGTGTAAACTTCTGTAACTTCTCTCGGTAGATGAATCACTGTGTACTTTCTCTTGTTTCTATCTGTTACCAATCTTGAGATACTCATACATTCTCTGTTCACTGTTTCCCGGTCTTAGAGAAGTAGATTTCTTTGTGGTAAAGTGCTGTTTTCACAGTGCTAAGTACTCCCAACTCTATCAACAATGTAGTTTTTAATAGTTTTCTAAGTCTCTCTTATTTGCTTGTACTTATACTTGGAATTCTCTGTGTAAACCTCTGTAACTTCTCTAGGTAGATGAATCACTGTGTACTTTCTCATGTTTCTATCTGTTACCAATCTTGAGAAACTCATACATTCTCTGTTTACTGTTTCCCGGTCTTAGAGAAGTAGATTTCTTTCTGCGAAAGTGCTGTTTTCACAGTGCTAAGTACTCCCAACTCTATCAACAATGTAGGTTTTAACAGTTTTCTAAGTCTCTCTTATTTTCTTGTACTTATACTTGGAATTCTCTGTGTAAACCTCTGTAACTTCTCTCGGTAGATGAATCAATGTTGACTTTCTCTTGTTTCTATCTGTTACCAATCTTGAGAAACTCATCCATTCTCTGTTCAATGTTTCCCAGTCTTAGAGAAGTAGATTTCTTTGTGCGAAAGTGCTGTTTTCACAGTGTTAAGTACTCCCAACTCTATCAACAATGTAGGTTTTACCAGTTTTCTAAGTCTCTCTTATTTTCTTGTACTTATACTTGGAATTCTCTGTGTAAACCTCTGTAACTTTTCTAGGTAGATGAATCCCTGTGTACTTTCTCTTGTTTCTATCTGTTACCAATCTTGAGAAACTCATACATTCTCTGTTCACTGTTTCACGGACTTAGAGAACTAAATTTCTTTCGGCGAAAGTGCTGTTTTTATAGTGCTAAGTACTCCCAACTCTATCAACAATGTAGGTTTTACCAGTTTTCTAAGTCTCTCTTATTTTCTTGTACTTATACTTGGAATTCTCTGTGTAAACCTCTGTAACTTTTCTAGGTAGATGAATCACTGTGTACTTTCTCTTGTTTCTATCTGGTACCAATCTTGAGAAACTGATACATTCTCTGTTCACTGTTTCGCGGTCTTAGAGAAGTAGATTTCTTTCTGCGAAAGTGCTGTTTTCACAGTGCTAAATACTCCCAACTCTATCAACAATGTAGGTTTTAACAGTTTTCTAAGTCTCTCTTATTTTCTTGTACTTATACTTGGAATTCTCTGTGTAAACCTCTGTAACTTCTCTCGGTAGATGAATCACTGTTGACTTTCTCTTGTTTCTATCTGTTACCAATCTTGAGAAACTCATACATTCTCTGTTGAATGTTTCCCAGTCTTAGAGAAGTAGATTTCTTTGTGCGAAAGTGCTGTTTTCACAGTGCTAAGTACTCCCAACTCTATCAACAATGTAGGTTTTACCAGTTTTCTAAGTCTCTCTTATTTTCTTGTACTTATACTTGGAATTCTCTGTGTAAACCTCTGTAACTTTTCTAGGTAGATGAATCCCTGTGTACTTTCTCTTGTTTCTATCTGTTACCAATCTTGAGAAACTCCTACATTCTCTGTTCACTGTTTCCCAGTCTTAGACAAGTAGATTTCTTTCCGCGAAAGTGCTGTTTTCACAGTACTAAGTACTCCCTACTCTATCAACAATGTAGGTTTTACCAGTTTTCTAAGTCTCTCTTATTTTCTTGTACTTATACTTCGAATTCTCTGTGTAAACCTCTGTAACTTTTCTATGTAGATGAATCACTGCGTACTTTCTCTTCTTTCTATCTGTTACCAATCTAGAGAAACTCATACATTCTCTGTTCACTGTTTCCCAGTCTTAGAGAAGTAGATTTCTTTCGGAGAAAGTGCTGTTTTCACAGTGGTAAGTACTACCAACTCTATCCACAACGTAGGTTTTACCAGTTTTCTAAGTCTCTCTTCTTTTCTTGTACTTATACATGGAATTCTCTATGTAAACTTCTGTAACTTCTCTAGGTAGATGAATCACTGTGTACTTTCTCTTGTTTCTATCTGTTACCAAACTTGAGAAACTCATACATTCTCTGTTCACTGTTTCCCAGTGTTAGAGAAGTTGATTTCTTTCTGCGAAAGTGCTGTTTTCACAGTGCTAAGTACTCCCAATTCTATCAACAATGTAGGTTTTACCAGTTTTCTAAGTCTCTCTTATTTTCTTGTACTTATACTTGGAATTCTCTGTGTAAACCTCTGTAACTTTTCTAGGTAGATGAATCCCTGTGTACTTTCTCTTGTTTCTATCTTTTACCAATCTTGAGAAACTCATACATTCTCTGTTCACTGTTTCACGGACTTAGAGAACTAAATTTCTTTCTGCGAAACTGCTGTTTTCACAGTGCTATGTACTCCCAACTCTATCAACAATGTAGGTTTTACCAGTTTTCTAAGTCTCTCTTATTTTCTTGTACTTATACTTGGAATTCTCTGTGTAAACCTCTGTAACTTTTCTAGGTAGATGAATCACTGTGTACTTTCTCTTCTTTCTATCTGTTACCAATCTTGAGAAACTCACACATTCTCTGTTCACTGTTTCCCAGTCTTAGAGAAGTAGATTTGTTTCTGCGAAAGTGCTGTTTTCACAGTGCTAAGTACTCCGAACTCTATCCACAATGTAGGTTTTACCAGTTTTCTGAGTCTCTCTTATTTTCTTGTACTTATACATGGAATTCTCTGTGTAAACTTCTGTAACTTCTCTAGGTAGATGAATCACTGTGTACTTTCTTTTGTTTCTATCTGTTACCAATCTTGAGAAACTCATACATTCTCTGTTCACTGTTTCCCAGTCTTAGAGAAGTAGATTTCTTTCTGCGAAACTGCTGTTTTCACAATGCTAAGTACTCCCAACTCTATCAACAATGTAGGTTTTACCACTTTTCTAAGTCTCTCTTATTTTCTTGTACTTATACTTGGAATTCTCTGTGTAAACCTCTGTAACTTCTCTCGGTAGATGAATCACTGTGGACTTTCTCTTGTTTCTATCTGTTACCAATCTTGAGAAACTCATACATTCTCTGTTTACTGTTTCGCGGTCTTACAGAAGTAGATTTCTTTGTGGGAAAGTGCTGTTTTCACAGTGCTAAGTACTCGCAACTCTATCAACAATGGAGTTTTTAATAGTTTTATAAGTCTCTCCTATTTGTTTGTACTTATACTTGGAATTCTCTGTGTAAACCTCTGTAACTTCTCTAGATAGATGAATCACTGTGGACTTTCCCTCGTTTCTATCTGTTACCAATCTTGAGAAACTCATACATTCTCTGTTCACTGATTCCCGGTCTTAGAGAAGCAGATTTCTTTCTGCGAAAGTCCTGTTTTCACAGTGCTAAGTACTCCCAACTCTATCAACAATGTAGGTTTTACCACTTTTCTAAGTCTCTCTTATTTTGTTGAAGTTACACTTGGATTTCTCTGTGTAAACCTCTGTAACTTCTCTAGGTAGATGAATCACTGTGTACTTTCTCTGGTTTCTATCTGGTACCAATCTTGAGAAACTCATACATTCTCCGTTCACAGTTTCCCGGTCTTAGACAAGTAGATTTCTTTGTGCGAAAGTGCTGTTTTCACAGTGCTAAGTACTCCCAACACTGTCAACAATGTAGTTTCTACCGGTTTTCTAAGTCTCTCTAATTTTCATGAAGTTACACTTGGATTTCTCTGTGTAAACATCTGTAACGTCTCTAGGTAGATGAATCACTGTGTACTTTCTCTTGTTTCCATCTGTTACCAATCTTGAGAAACTCATACATTCTCTGTTCAATGTTTCCCGGTCTTAGAGAAGTAGATTTCTTTCTGCGAAAGTGCTGTTTTCACAGTGCTAAGTACTCCCAACTCTATCAACAATGTAGGTTTTACCAGTTTTCTAAGTCTCTCTCATTTTCTTGTACTTATACTTGGAATTCTCTGTGTAAACCTCTGTAACTTCTCTCGGTAGATGAATCACTGTGGACTTTCTCTTGTTTCTATCTGTTACCAATCTTGAGAAACTCCTACATTCTCTGTTCACTGTTTCGCGGTCTTAGAGAAGTAGATCTCTTTGTGCGAAAGTGCTGTTTTCACAGTGCTAAGTACTCCCAACTCTATCAACAATGTAGGTTTTACCAGTTTTCTAAGTCTCTCTTATTTGCTTGTACTTATACTTGGAATTCTCTGTGTAAACCTCTGTAACTTTTCTAGGTAGATGAATCACTGTGTACTTTCTCTTGTTTCTATCTGTTACCAATCTTGAGAAACTGATACATTCTCTGTTCACTGTTTCGCGGTCTTAGAGAAGTATATTTCTTTGTGCGAAAGTGCTGTTTTCACAGTGATAAGTACTCCCAACTCTATCAACAATGTAGTTTTTAATAGTTTTCTAAGTCTCTCTTATTTGCTTGTACTTATACTTGGTATTCTCTGTGTAAACCTCTGTAACTTCTCTATTTAGATGAATCACTGTGTACTTTCTCTTGTTTCTATCTGTTACCAGTCTTGAGAAACTCATACATTCTCTGTTTACTGTTTCCCGGTCTTAGAGAAGTAGATTTCTTTGTGGGAAAGTGCTGTTTTCACATTGCTAAGTACGTCCAACTCTATCAACAACGTAGGTTTTACGAGTTTTCTAAGTCTCTCTTATTTTCTTGTACTTATACTTGGAATTCTCTGTGTAAACCTCTGTAACTTCTCTAGGTAGAGGAATCACTGTGTACTTTCTCTTGTTTCTATCTGTTACCAATCTTGAGAAACTCATACATTCTCTGTTCACTGATTCCCGTTCTTAGAGAAGCAGATTTCTTTCTGCGAAAGTCCTGTTTTCACAGTGCTAAGTACTCCCAACTCTATCAACAATGTAGGTTTTACCAGTTTTCTAAGTCTCTCTTATTTTGTTGAAGTTACACTTGGATTTCTCTGTGTAAACCTCTGTAACTTCTCTAGGTAGATGAATCGCTGTGTACTTTCTCTTGTTTCTATCTGGTACCAATCTTGAGAAACTGATACATTCTCTGTTCACTGTTTCGCGGTCTTAGAGAAGTAGATTTCTTTGTGCGAAAGTGCTGTTTTCACAGTGCTAAGTACTCCCAACTCTATCAACAATGTAGTTTTTAATAGTTTTCTAAGTCTCTCTTATTTGCTTGTACTTATACTTGGAATTCTCTGTGTTAACCTCTGTAACTTCTCTATGTAGATGAATCACTGTGTACTTTCTCTTGTTTCTATCTGTTACCAATCTTGAGAAACTCATACATTCTCTGTTTACTGTTTCCCGGTCTTAGAGAAGTAGATTTCTTTCTGCGAAAGTGCTGTTTTCACAGTGCTAAATACTCCCAACTCTATCAACAATGTAGGTTTTAACAGTTTTCTAAGTCTCTCTTATTTTCTGTACTTATACTTGGAATTCTCTGTGTAAACCTCTGTAACTTCTCTCGGTAGATGAATCACTGTTGACTTTCTCTTGTTTCTATCTGTTACCAATCTTGAGAAACTCATACATTCTCTGTTCAATGTTTCCCAGTCTTAGAGAAGTAGATTTCTTTGTGCGAAAGTGCTGTTTTCACAGTGCTAAGTACTCCCAACTCTATCAACAATGTAGGTTTTACCAGTTTTCTAAGTCTCTCTTATTTTCTTGTACTTATACTTGGAATTCTCTGTGTAAACCTCTGTAACTTTTCTAGGTAGATGAATCCCTGTGTACTTTCTCTTGTTTCTATCTGTTACCAATCTTGAGAAACTCCTACATTCTCTGTTCACTGTTTCCCAGTCTTAGACAAGTAGATTTCTTTCTGCGAAAGTGCTGTTTTGACAGTACTAAGTACTCCCAACTCTATCAACAATGTAGGTTTTACCAGTTTTCTAAGTCTCTCTTATTTTCTTGTACTTATACTTGGAATTCTCTGTGTAAACCTCTGTAACTTTTCTATGTAGATGAATCACTGCGTACTTTCTCTTCTTTCTATCTGTTACCAATCTTGAGAAACTCATATATTCTCTGTTCACTGTTTCCCAGTCTTAGAGAAGTAGATTTCTTTCTGAGAAAGTGCTGTTTTCACAGTGGTAAGTACTACCAACTCTATCCACAACGTAGGTTTTACCAGTTTTCTAAGTCTCTCTTCTTTTCTTGTACTTATACATGGAATTCTCTATGTAAACTTCTGTAACTTCTCTAGGTAGATGAATCACTGTGTACTTTCTCTTGTTTCTATCTGTTACCAATCTTGAGAAACTCATACATTCTCTGTTCACTGTTTCCCAGTGTTAGAGAAGTTGATTTCTTTCTGCGAAAGTGCTGTTTTCACAGTGCTAAGTACTCCCAATTCTATCAACAATGTAGGTTTTACCAGTTTTCTAAGTCTCTCTTATTTTCTTGTACTTATACTTGGAATTCTCTGTGTAAACCTCTGTAACTTTTCTAGGTAGATGAATCCCTGTGTACTTTCTCTTGTTTCTATCTGTTACCAATCTTGAGAAACTCATACATTCTCTGTTCACTGTTTCACGGACTTAGAGTACTAAATTTCTTTCGGCGAAAGTGCTGTTTTCACAGTGCTAAGTACTCCCAACTCTATCAACAATGTAGGTTTTACCAGTTTTCTAAGTCTCTCTTATTTTCTTGTACTTATACTTGGAATTCTCTGTGTAAACCTCTGTAACTTCTCTAGGTAGATGAATCACTGTGTACTTTCTCTTCTTTCTATCTGTTACCAATCTTGAGAAACTCACACATTCTCTGTTCACTGTTTCCCAGTCTTAGAGAAGTAGATTTGTTTCTGCGAAAGTGCTGTTTTCACAGTGCTAAGTACTCCGAACTCTATCCACAATGTAGGTTTTACCACTTTTCTAAGTCTCTCTTATTTTCTTGTACTTATACTTGGAATTCTCTGTGTAAACCTCTGTAACTTCTCTCGGTAGATGAATCACTGTGGACTTTCTCTTGTTTCTATCTGTTACCAATCTTGAGAAACTCATACATTCTCTGTTTACTGTTTCGCGGTCTTAGAGAAGTAGATTTCTTTGTGGGAAAGTGCTGTCTTCACAGTGCTAAGTACTCCCAACTCTATCAACAATGGAGTTTTTAATAGTTTTATAAGTCTCTCCTATTTGCTTGTACTTATACTTGGAATTCTTTGTGTAAACCTCTGTAACTTCTCTAGATAGATGAATCACTGTGGACTTTCCCTCGTTTCTATCTGTTACCAATCTTGAGAAACTCATACATTCTCTGTTCACTGATTCCCGGTCTTAGAGAAGCAGATTTCTTTCTGCGAAAGTCCTGTTTTCACAGTGCTAAGTACTCCCAACTCTATCAACAATGTAGGTTTTACCAGTTTTCTAAGTCTCTCTTATTTTGTTGAAGTTACACTTGGATTTCTCTGTGTAAACCTCTGTAACTTCTCTAGGTAGATGAATCACTGTGTACTTTCTCTGGTTTCTATCTGGTACCAATCTTGAGAAACTCATACATTCTCCGTTCACAGTTTCCCGGTCTTAGACAAGTAGATTTCTTTGTGCGAAAGTGCTGTTTTCACAGTGCTAAGTACTCCCAACTCTGTCAACAATGTAGTTTCTACCGGTTTTCTAAGTCTCTCTAATTTTCATGAAGTTACACTTGGATTTCTCTGTGTAAACATCTGTAACGTCTCTAGGTAGATGAATCACTGTGTACTTTCTCTTGTTTCCATCTGTTACCAATCTTGAGAAACTCATACATTCTCTGTTCAATGTTTCCCGGTCTTAGAGAAGTAGATTTCTTTCTGCGAAAGTGCTGTTTTCACAGTGCTAAGTACTCCCAACTCTATCAACAATGTAGGTTTTACCAGTTTTCTAAGTCTCTCTCATTTTCTTGTACTTATACTTGGAATTCTCTGTGTAAATCTCTGTAACTTCTCTCGGTAGATGAATCACTGTAGACTTTCTCTTGTTTCTATCTGTTACCAATCTTGAGAAACTCCTACATTCTCTGTTCACTGTTTCGCGGTCTTAGAGAAGTAGATCTCTTTGTGCGAAAGTGCTGTTTTCACAGTGCTAAGTACTCCCAACTCTATCAACAATGTAGGTTTTACCAGTTTTCTAAGTCTCTCTTATTTGCTTGTACTTATACTTGGAATTCTCTGTGTAAACCTCTGTAACTTTTCTAGGTAGATGAATCACTGTGTACTTTCTCTTGTTTCTATCTGTTACCAATCTTGAGAAACTGATACATTCTCTGTTCACTGTTTCGCGGTCTTAGAGAAGTATATTTCTTTGTGCGAAAGTGCTGTTTTCACAGTGATAAGTACTCCCAACTCTATCAACAATGTAGTTTTTAATAGTTTTCTAAGTCTCTCTTATTTGCTTGTACTTATACTTGGAATTCTCTGTGTAAACCTCTGTAACTTCTCTAGGTAGATGAATCACTGTGTACTTTCTCTTGTTTCTATCTGTTACCAATCTTGAGAAACTCATCCATTCTCTGTTCACTGTTTCGCGGTCTTAGAGAAGTAGATTTCTTTGTGCGAAAGTGGTGTTTTCACAGTGCTAAGTACTCCCAACTCTATCAACAATGTAGGTTTTAACAGTTTTCTAAGTCTCTCTTATTTTCTTGTACTTATACTTGGAATTCTCTGTGTAAACCACTGTAACTTCTCTCGGTAGATGAATCACTGTGGACTTTCTCTTGTTTCTATCTGTTAGCAATCTAGAGAAACTCATACATTCTTTGTTCACTGTTTCGCGGTCTTAGAGAAGTAGATTTCTTTGTGGGAAAGTGCTGTTTTCACAGTGCTAAGTACTTCCAACTCTATCAACAACGTAGGTTTTACGAGTTTTCTAAGTCTCTCTTATTTTCTTGTACTTATACTTGGAATTCTCTGTGTAAACCTCTGTAACTTCTCTACGTAGATGAATCACTGTGGACTTTCTATTGTTTCTATCTGTTACCAATCTTGAGAAACTCATACATTCTCTGTTCACTGATTCCCGGTCTTAGAGAAGCAGATTTCTTTCTGCGAAAGTCCTGTTTTCACAGTGCTAAGTACTCCCAACTCTATCAACAATGTAGGTTTTACCAGTTTTCTAAGTCTCTCTTATTTTTTTGAAGTTACACTTGGATTTCTCTGTGTAAACCTCTGTATCTTTTCTAGGTAGATGAATCACTGTGTACTTTCTCTTGTTTCTATCTGGTACCAATCTTGAGAAACTCATACATTCTCTGTTCACTGTTTCACGGACTTAGAGAACTAAATTTCTTTCGGCGAAAGTGCTGTTTTCACAGTGCTAAGTACTCCCAACTCTATCAACAATGTAGGTTTTACCAGTTTTCTAAGTCTCTCTTATTTTCTTGTACTTATACTTGGAACTCTCTGTGTAAACCTCTGTAACTTCTCTCGGTAGATGAATAACTGTTGACTTTCTCTTGTTTCTATCTGTTACCAATCTTGAGAAACTCACACATTCTCTGTTCACTGTTTCCCAGTCTTAGAGAAGTAGATTTGTTTCTGCGAAAGTGCTGTTTTCACAGTGCTAAGTACTCCGAACTCTATCCACAATGTAGGTTTTAACAGTTTTCTGAGTCTCTCTTATTTTCTTGTACTTATACATGGAATTCTCTGTGTAAACTTCTGTAACTTCTCTAGGTAGATGAATCACTGTGTATTTTCTTTTGTTTCTATCTGTTACCAATCTTGAGAAACTCATACATTCTCTGTTCACTGTTTCCCAGTCTTAGAGAAGTAGATTTCTTTCTGCGAAACTGCTGTTTTCACAATGCTAAGTACTCCCAACTCTATCAACAATGTAGGTTTTACCACTTTTCTAAGTCTCTCTTATTTTCTTGTACTTATACTTGGAATTCTCTGTGTAAACCTCTGTAACTTCTCTCGGTAGATGAATCACTGTGGACTTTCTCTTGTTTCTATCTGTTACCAACCTTGAGAAACTCATACATTCTCTGTTTACTGTTTCGCGGTCTTAGAGAAGTAGATTTCTTTGTGGGAAAGTGCTGTTTTCACAGTGCTAAGTACTCCCAACTCTATCAACAATGCAGTTTTTAATAGTTTTATAAGTCTCTCTTATTTGCTTGTACTTATACTTGGAATTCTCTGTGTAAACCTCTGTAACTTCTCTAGATAGATGAATCACTGTGGACTTTCCCTCGTTTCTATCTGTTACCAAACTTGAGAAACTCATACATTCTCTGTTCACTGATTCCCGGTCTTAGAGAAGCAGATTTCTTTCTGCGAAAGTCCTGTTTTCACAGTGCTAAGTACTCCCAACTCTATCAACAATGTAGGTTTTACCAGTTTTCTAAGTCTCTCTTATTTTGTTGACGTTACACTTGGATTTCTCTGTGTAAACCTCTGTAACTTCTCTAGGTAGATGAATCACTGTGTACTTTCTCTTGTTTGTATCTGGTACCAATCTTGAGAAAGTCATACATTCTCCGTTCACAGTTTCCCGGTCTTAGACAAGTAGATTTCTTTGTGCGAAAGTGCTGTTTTCACAGTGCTAAGTACTCCCAACTCTATCAACAATGTAGTTTCTACCGGTTTTCTAAGTCTCTCTAATTTTCATGAAGTTACACTTGGATTTCTCTGTGTAAACATCTGTAACGTCTCTAGGTATATGAATCACTGTGTACTTTCTCTTGTTTCCATCTGTTACCAATCTTGAGAAACTCATACATTCTCTGTTCACTGTTTCCCGGTCTGAGAGAAGTAGATTTCTTTCTGCGAAAGTGCTGTTTTCACAGTGCTAAGTACTCCCAACTCTATCAACAATGTAGGTTTTACCAGTTTTCAAAGTCTCTCTCATTTTCTTGTACTTATACTTGGAATTCTCTGTGTAAACCTCTGTAACTTCTCTCGGTAGATGAATCACTGTGGACTTTCTCTTGTTTCTATCTGTTACCAATCTTGAGAAACTCCTACATTCTCTGTTCACTGTTTCGCGGTCTTAGAGAAGTAGATCTCTTTGTGCGAAATTGCTGTTTTCACAGTGCTAAGTACTCCCAACTCTATCAACAATGTAGTTTTTACCAGTTTTCTAAGTCTCACTTATTTTCTTGGAGCTACACTTGGATTTCTCTGTGTAAACTTCTGGAACTTCTCTAAGTAGATGAATCAGTGTGTACTTTCTCTTGTTTCTATCTGTTACCAATCTTGAGAAACTCATACATTCTCTGTTCACTGTTTCCCGGTCTTAGAGAAGTAGATTTCTTTGTGCGAAAGTGCTGTTTTCACAGTGCTAAGTACTCCCAACTCTATCAACAATGTAGGTTTTACCAGTTTTCTAAGTCTCTCTTATTTGCTTGTACTTATACTTGGAATTCTCTGTGTAAACCTCTGTAACTTCTCTCGGTAGATGAATCACTGTGGACTTTCTCTTGTTTCTATCTGTTACCAATCTTGAGAAACTCATACATTCTCTGTTCACTGTTTCCCAGTCTTAGAGAAGTAGATTTCTATCTGCGAATGTGCTGTTTTCACAGTGCTAAGTACTCCCAACTCTATCAACAATGTAGGTTTTACCAGTTTTCTAAGTCTCTCTTATTTGCTTGTACTTATACTTGGAATTCTCTGTGTAAACCTCTGTGACTTTTCTAGGTAGATGAATACCTGTGTACTTTCTCTTGTTTCTATCTGTTACCAATCTTGAGAAACTCATACATTCTCTGTTCACTGTTTCACGGACTAAGAGAACTAAATTTCTTTCGGCGAAAGTGCTGTTTTCACAGTGCTAAGTACTCCCAACTCTATCAACAATGTAGGTTTTACCAGTTTTCTAAGTCTCTCTTACTTTCTTGTACTTATACTTGGAATTCTCTGTGTAAACCTCTGTAACTTTTCTAGGTAGATGAATCACTGTGTACTTTCTCTTCTTTCCAGCTGTTACCAATCTTGAGAAACTCACACATTCTCTGTTCACTGTTTCCCAGTCTTAGAGAAGTAGATTTGTTTCTGCGAAAATGCTGTTTTCACAGTGCTAAGTACTCCGAACTCTATCCACAATGTAGGTTTTACCAGTTTTCTAAGTCTCTCTTATTTTCTTGTACTTATACATGGAATTCTCTGTGTAAACTTCTGTAACTTCTCTAGGTAGATGAATCACTGTGTACTTTCTTTTGTTTCTATCTGTTACCAATCTTGAGAAACTCATACATTCTCTGTTCACTGTTTCCCAGTCTTAGAGAAGTAGATTTCTTTCTGCGAAACTGCTGTTTTCACAATGCTAAGTACTCCCAACTCTATCAACAACGTAGGTTTTACCACTTTTCTAAGTCTCTCTTATTTTCTTGTACTTATACTTGGAATTCTCTGTGTAAACCTCTGTAACTTCTCTAGATAGATGAATCACTGTGTACTTTCTCTTGTTTCTATCTGGTACCAATCTTGAGAAACTCATACATTCTCCGTTCACAGTTTCCCGGTCTTAGACAAGTAGATTTCTTTGTGCGAAAGTGCTGTTTTCACAGTGCTAAGTACTCCCAACTCTATCAACAATGTAGTTTCTACCGGTTTTCTAAGTCTCTCTAATTTTCATGAAGTTACACTTGGATTTCTCTGTGTAAACATCTGTAACGTCTCTAGGTAGATGAATCACTGTGTACTTTCTCTTGTTTCTATCTGTTACCAATCTTGAGAAACTCATACATTCTCTGTTCACTGTTTCCCGGTCTTAGAGAAGTAGATTTCTTTCTGCGAAAGTGCTGTTTTCACAGTGCTAAGTACTCCCAACTCTATCAACAATGTAGGTTTTACCAGTTTTCTAAGTCTCTCTCATTTTCTTGTACTTATACTTGGAATTCTCTGTGTAAACCTCTGTAACTTCTCTCGGTAGATGAATCACTGTGGACTTTCTCTTGTTTCTATCTGTTACCAATCTTGAGAAACTCATACATTCTCTGTTCACTGTTTCGCGGTCTTAGAGAAGTAGATCTCTTTGTGCGAAAGTGCTGTTTTCACAGTGCTAAGTACTCCCAACTCTATCAACAATGTAGGTTTTACCAGTTTTCTAAGTCTCACTTATTTTCTTGGAGTTACACTTGGATTTCTCTGTGTAAACTTCTGGAACTTCTCTAAGTAGATGAATCAGTGTGTACTTTCTCTTGTTTCTATCTGTTACCAATCTTCAGAAACTCATACATTCTCTGTTCACTGTTTCCCGGTCTTAGAGAAGTAGATTTCTTTGTGTGAAAGTGCTGTTTTCACAGTGCTAAGTACTCCCAACTCTATCAACAATGTAGGTTTTACCAGTTTTCTAAGTCTCTCTTATTTGCCTGTACTTATACTTGGAATTCTCTGTGTAAACCTCTGTAACTTCTCTCGGTAGATGAATCACTGTGGACTTTCTCTTGTTTCTATCTGTTACCAATCTTGAGAAACTCATACATTCTCTGTTCACTGTTTCCCAGTCTTAGAGATGTAGATTTCTTTCTGCGAAAGTGCTGTTTTCACAATGCTAAGTACTCCCAACTCTATCAACAATGTAGGTTTTACCAGTTTTCTAAGTCTCTCTTATTTGCTTGTACTTATACTTGGAATTCTCTGTGTAAACCTCTGTAACTTTTCTAGGTAGATGAATCACTGTGTACTTTCTCTTGTTTCTATCTGTTACCAATCTTGAGAAACTGATACATTCTCTGTTCACTGTTTCGCGGTCTTAGAGCAGTAGATTTCTTTGTGCGAAAGTGCTGTTTTCACAGTGATAAGTACTCCCAACTCTATCAACAATGTAGTTTTTAATAGTTTTCTAAGTCTCTCTTATTTGCTTGTACTTATACTTGGAATTCTCTGTGTAAACCTCTGTAACTTCTCTCGGTAGGTGAATCACTGTGGACTTTCTCTTGTTTCTATCTGTTACCAAACTTGAGAAACTCATACATTCTCTGTTTACTGTTTCCCAGTCTTAGAGAAGTAGATTTCTTTGTGCGAAAGTGCTGTTTTCACAGTGCTAAGTACTCCCAACTCTATCAACAATGTAGGTTTTACCAGTTTTCTAAGTCTCTCTTATTTTCTTGTACTTATACTTGGAATTCTCTATGTAAACCTCTGTAACTTTTCTAGGTAGATGAATCCCTGTGTACTTTCTCTTGTTTCTATCTGTTACCAATCTTGAGAAACTCCTACATTCTCTGTTCACTGTTTCCCAGTCTTAGACAAGTAGATTTCTTTCTGCGAAAGTGCTGTTTTCGCAGTACTAAGTACTCCCAACTCTATCAACAATGTAGGTTTTACCAGTTTTCTAAGTCTCTCTTATTTTCTTGTACTTATATTTGGAATTCTCTGTGTAAACCTCTGTAACTTTTCTATGTAGATGAATCACTGCGTACTTTCTCTTTTTTCTATCTGTTACCAATCTTGAGAAACTCATACATTCTCTGTTCACTGTTTCCCAGTCTTAGAGAAGTAGATTTCTTTCTGAGAAAGTGCTGTTTTCACAGTGGTAAGTACTACCAACTCTATCCACAACGTACTTTTTACCCGTTTTCTAAGTGTCTCTTCTTTTCTTGTACTTATACATGGAATTCTCTATGTAAACTTCTGTAACTTCTCTAGGTAGATGAATCACTGTGTACTTTCTCTTGTTTCTATCTGTTACCAATCTTGAGAAACTCATATATTCTCTGTTCACTGTTTCCCAGTGTTAGAGAAGTTGATTTCTTTCTGCGAAAGTGCTGTTTTCACAGTGCTAAGTACTCCCAATTCTATCAACAATGTAGGTTTTACCTGTTTTCTAAGTCTCTCTTATTTTCTTGTACTTATACTTGGAATTCTCTGTGTAAACCTCTGTAACTTTTCTAGGTAGATGAATCCCTGTGTACTTTCTCTTGTTTCTATCTGTTACCAATCTTGAGAAACTCATACATTCTCTGTTCACTGTTTCACGGACTTAGAGAACTAAATTTCTTTCGGCGAAAGTGCTGTTTTCACAGTGCTAAGTACTCCCAACTCTATCAACAATGTAGGTTTTACCAGTTTTCTAAGTCTCTCTTATTTTCTTGTACTTATACTTGGAATTCTCTGTGTAAACCTCTGTAACTTTTCTAGGTAGATGAATCACTGTGTACTTTCTCTTCTTTCTATCTGTTACCAATCTTGTGAAACTCACACATTCTCTGTTCACTGTTTCCCAGTCTTAGAGAAGTAGATTTGTTTCTGCGAAAGTGCTGTTTTCACAGTGCTAAGTACTCCCAACTCTATCAACAATGTAGGTTTTACCAGTTTTCTGAGTCTCTCTTATTTTCTTGTACTTATACATGGAATTCTCTGTGTAAACTTCTGTAACTTCTCTAGGTAGATGAATCACTGTGTACTTTCTTTTGTTTCTATCTGTTAACAATCTTGAGAAACTCATACATTCTCTGTTCACTGTTTCCCAGTCTTAGAGAAGTAGATTTCTTTCTGCGAAACTGCTGTTTTCACAATGCTAAGTACTCCCAACTCTATCAACAATGTAGGTTTTACCACTTTTCTAAGTCTCTCTTATTTTCTTGTACTTATACTTGGAATTCTCTGTGTAAACCTCTGTAACTTCTCTCGGTAGATGAATCACTGTGGACTTTCTCTTGTTTCTATCTGTTACCAATCTTGAGAAACTCATACATTCTCTGTTTACTGTTTCGCGGTCTTAGAGAAGTAGATTTCTTTGTGGGAAAGTGCTGTTTTCAAAGTGCTAAGTACTCCCTACTCTATCAACAATGGAGTTTTTAATAGTTTTATAAGTCTCTCTTATTTGCTTGTACTTATACTTGGAATTCTCTGTGTAAACCTCTGTAACTTCTCTAGATAGATGAATCACTGTGGACTTTCCCTCGTTTCTATCTGTTACCAATCTTGAGAAACTCATACATTCTCTGTTCACTGATTCCCGGTCTTAGAGAAGCAGATTTCTTTCTGCGAAAGTCCTGTTTTCACAATGCTAAGTACTCCCAACTCTATCAACAATGTAGGTTTTACCAGTTTTCTAAGTCTCTCTTATTTTGTTGAAGTTACACTTGGATTTCTCTGTGTAAACCTCTGTAACTTCTCTAGGTAGATGAATCACTGTGTAGTTTCTCTTGTTTCTATCTGGTACCAATCTTGAGAAACTCATACATTCTCCGTTCACAGTTTCCCGGTCTTAGACAAGTAGATTTCTTTGTGCGAAAGTGCTGTTTTCACAGTGCTAAGTACTCCCAACTCTATCAACAATGTAGTTTCTACCGGTTTTCTAAGTCTCTCTAATTTTCATGAAGTTACACTTGGATTTCTCTGTGTAAACATCTGTAACGTCTCTAGGTAGATGAATCACTGTGTACTTTCTCTTGTTTCTATCTGTTACCAATCTTGAGAAACTCATACATTCTCTGTTCACTGTTTCCCGGTCTTAGAGAGGTAGATTTCTTTCTGCGAAAGTGCTGTTTTCACAGTGCTAAGTACTCCCAACTCTATCAACAATGTAGGTTTTACCAGTTTTCTAAGTCTCTCTCATTTTCTTGTACTTATACTTGGAATTCTCTGTGTAAACCTCTGTAACTTCTCTCGGTACATGAATCACTGTGGACTTTCTCTTGTTTCTATCTGTTACCAATATTGAGAAACTCCTACATTCTCTGTTCACTGTTTCGCGGTCTTAGAGAAGTAGATCTCTTTGTGCGAAAGTGCTGTTTTCACAGTGCTAAGTACTCCCAACTCTATCAACAATGTAGGTTTTACCAGTTTTCTAAGTCTCACTTATTTTCTTGGAGTTACACTTTTATTTCTCTGTGTAAACTTCTGGAACTTCTCTAAGTAGATGAATCAGTGTGTACTTTCTCTTGTTTCTATCTGTTACCAATCTTGAGAAACTCATACATTCTCTGTTCACTGTTTCCCGGTCTTAGAGCAGTAGATTTCTTTGTGCAAAAGTGCTGTTTTCACAGTGATAAGTACTCCCAACTCTATCAACAATGTAGTTTTTAATAGTTTTCTAAGTCTCTCTTATTTGCTTGTACTTATACTTGGAATTCTCTGTGTAAACCTCTGTAACTTCTCTAGGTAGATGAATCATTGTGTACTTTCTCTTGTTTCTATCTGGTACCAATCTTGAGAAACTCATACATTCTCTGGTCACTGTTTCACGGACTTAGAGAACTAAATTTCTTTCGGCGAAAGTGCTGTTTTCACAGTGCTAAGTACTCCCAACTCTATCAACAATGTAGGTTTTACCAGTTTTCTAAGTCTCTCTTATTTTCTTGTACTTATACTTGGAATTCTCTGTGTAAACCTCTGTAACTTTTCTAGGTAGATGAATCACTGTGTACTTTCTCTTGTTTCTATCTGTTACCAATCTTGAGAAACTCACACATTCTCTGTTCACTGTTTCCCAGTCTTAGAGAAGTAGATTTGTTTCTGCGAAAGTGCTGTTTTCACAGTGCTAAGTACTCCGAACTCTATCCACAATGTAGGTTTTACCAGTTTTCTGAGTCTCTCTTATTTTCTTGTACTTATACATGGAATTCTCTGTGTAAACTTCTGTAACTTCTGTAGGTAGATGAATCACTGTGTACTTTCTCTTGTTTCTATCTGGTACCAATCTTGAGAAACTCATACATTCTCCGTTCACAGTTTCCCGGTCTTAGACAAGTAGATATCTTTGTGCGAAAGTGCTGTTTTCACAGTGCTAAGTACTCCCAACTCTATCAACAATGTAGTTTCTACCGGTTTTCTAAGTCTCTCTAATTTTCATGAAGTTACACTTGGATTTCTCTGTGTAAACCTCTGTAACTTCTCTAGGTAGATGAATCACTGTGTACTTTCTCTTGTTTCTATCTGGTACCAATCTTGAGAAACTCATACATTCTCCGTTCACAGTTTCCCGGTCTTAGACAAGTAGATATCTTTGTGCGAAAGTGCTGTTTTCACAGTGCTAAGTACTCCCAACTCTATCAACAATGTAGTTTCTACCGGTTTTCTAAGTCTCTCTAATTTTCATGAAGTTACACTTGGATTTCTCTGTGTAAACATCTGTAACGTCTCTAGGTAGATGAATCACTGTGTACTTTCTCTTGTTTCCATCTGTTACCAATCTTGAGAAACTCATACATTCTCTGTTCAATGTTTCCCGGTGTTAGAGAAGTAGATTTCTTTCTGCGAAAGTGCTGTTTTCACAGTGCTAAGTACTCCCAACTCTATCAACAATGTAGGTTTTACCAGTTTTCTAAGTCTCTCTCATTTTCTTGTACTTATACTTGGAATTCTCTGTGTAAACCTCTGTAACTTCTCTCGGTAGATGAATCACTGTGGACTTTCTCTTGTTTCTATCTGTTACCAGTCTTGAGAAACTCCTACATTCTCTGTTCACTGTTTCGCGGTCTTAGAGAAGTAGATCTCTTTGTGCGAAATTTCTGTTTTCACAGTGCTAAGTACTCCCAACTCTATCAACAATGTAGGTTTTACCAGTTTTCTAAGTCTCACTTATATTCTTGGAGTTACACTTGGATTTCTCTGTGTAAACTTCGGGAACTTCTCTAAGTAGATGAATCAGTGTGTACTTTCTCTTGTTTCTATCTGTTACCAATCTTGAGAAACTCATACATTCTCTGTTCACTGTTTCCCGGTCTTAGAGAAGTAGATTTCTTTGTGCGAAAGTGCTGTTTTCACAGTGCTAAGTACTCCCAACTCTATGAACAATGTAGGTTTTACCAGTTTTCTAAGTCTGTCTTATTTGCTTGTACTTATACTTGGAATTCTCTGTGTAAACCTCTGTAACTTCTCTCGGTAGATGAATCACTGTGGACTTTCTCTTGTTTCTATCTGTTACCAATCTTGAGAAACTCATACATTCTCTGTTCACTGTTTCCCAGTCTTAGAGAAGTAGATTTCTTTCTGCGAAAGTGCTGTTTTCACAATGCTAAGTACTCCCAACTCTATCAACAATGTAGGTTTTACCAGTTTTCTAAGTCTCTCTTATTTTTTTGAAGTTACACTTGGATTTCTCTGTGTAAACCTCTGTAACTTCTCTAGGTAGATGAATCACTGTGTACTTTCTCTTGTTTCTATCTGGTACCAATCTTGAGAAACTCATACATTCTCCGTTCACAGTTTCCCGGTCTTAGACAAGTAGATTTCTTTGTGCGAAAGTGCTGTTTTCACAGTGCTAAGTACTCCCAACTCTATCAACAATGTAGTTTCTACCGGTTTTCTAAGTCTCTCTAATTTTCATGAAGTTACACTTGGATTTCTCTGTGTAAACATCTGTAACGTCTCTAGGTAGATGAATCACTGTGTACTTTCTCTTGTTTCTATCTGTTACCAATCTTGAGAAACTCATACATTCTCTGTTCACTGTTTCCCGGTATTAGAGAAGTAGATTTCTTTCTGCGAAAGTGCTGTTTTCACAGTGCTAAGTACTCCCAACTCTATCAACAATGTAGGTTTTACCAGTTTTCTAAGTCTCTCTCATTTTCTTGTACTTATACTTGGAATTCTCTGTGTAAACCTCTGTAACTTCTCTCGGTAGATGAATCACTGTGGACTTTCTCTTGTTTCTATCTGTTACCAATCTTGAGAAACTCCTACATTCTCTGTTCACTGTTTCGCGGTCTTAGAGAAGTAGATCTCTTTGTGCGAAAGTGCTGTTTTCACAGTGCTAAGTACTCCCAACTCTATCAACAATGTAGGTTTTACCAGTTTTCTAAGAATCACTTATTTTCTTGGAGTTACACTTGGATTTCTCTGTGTAAACTTCTGGAACTTCTCTAAGTAGATGAATCAGTGTGTACTTTCTCTTGTTTCTATCTGTTACCAATCTTGAGAAACTCATACATTCTCTGTTCACTGTTTCCCGGTCTTAGAGAAGTAGATTTCTTTGTGCGAAAGTGCTGTTTTCACAGTGCTAAGTACTCCCAACTCTATCAACAATGTAGGTTTTACCAGTTTTCTAAGTCTCTCTTATTTGCTTGTACTTATACTTGGAATTCTCTGCGTAAACCTCTGTAACTTCTCTCGGTAGATGAATCACTGTGGACTTTCTCTTGTTTCTATCTGTTACCAATCTTGAGAAACTCATACATTCTCTGTTCACTGTTTCCCAGTCTTAGAGAAATAGATTTCTTTCTGCGAAAGTGCTGTTTTCACAATGCTAAGTACTCCCAACTCTATCAACAATGTAGGTTTTACCAGTTTTCTAACTCTCTTATTTGCTTGTACTTATACTTGGAATTCTCTGTGTAAACCTCTGTAACTTTTCTAGGTAGATGAATCACTGTGTACTTTCTCTTGTTTCTATCTGTTACCAATCTTGAGAAACTGATACATTCTCTGTTCACTGTTTCGCGGTCTTAGAGCAGTATATTTCTTTGTGCGAAAGTGCTGTTTTCACAGTGATAAGTACTCCCAACTCTATCAACAATGTAGTTTTTAATAGTTTTCTAAGTCTCTCTTATTTGCTTGTACTTATACTTGGAATTCTCTGTGTAAACCTCTGTAACTTCTCTAGGTAGATGAATCACTGTGTACTTTCTCTTGTTTCTATCTGGTACCAATCTTGAGAAACTCATACATTCTCTGGTCACTGTTTCACGGACTTAGAGAACTAAATTTCTTTCGGCGAAAGTGCTGTTTTCACAGTGCTAAGTACTCCCAACTCTATCAACAATGTAGGTTTTACCAGTTTTCTAAGTCTCTCTTATTTTCTTGTACTTATACTTGGAATTCTCTGTGTAAACCTCTGTAACTTTTCTAGGTAGATGAATCACTGTGTACTTTCTCTTGTTTCTATCTGTTACCAATCTTGAGAAACTCACACATTCTCTGTTCACTGTTTCCCAGTCTTAGAGAAGTAGATTTGTTTCTGCGAAAGTGCTGTTTTCACAGTGCTAAGTACTCCGAACTCTATCCACAATGTAGGTTTTACCAGTTTTCTGAGTCTCTCTTATTTTCTTGTACTTATACATGGAATTCTCTGTGTAAACTTCTGTAACTTCTGTAGGTAGATGAATCACTGTGTACTTTCTTTAGTTTCTATCTGTTACCAATCTTGAGAAACTCATACATTCTCTGTTCACTGTTTCCCAGTCTTAGAGAAGTAGATTTCTTTCTGCGAAACTGCTGTTTTCACAATGCTAAGTACTCCCAACTCTATCAATAATGTAGGTTTTACCACTTTTCTAAGTCTCTCTTATTTTCTTGTACTTATACTTGGAATTGTCTGTGTAAACCTCTGTAACTTCTCTCGGTAGATGAATCACTGTGGACTTTCTCTTGTTTCTATCTGTTACCAATCTTGAGAAACTCATACATTCTCTGTTTACTGTTTCGCGGTCTTAGAGAAGTAGATTTCTTTGTGGTAATGTGCTGTTTTCACAGTGCTAAGTACTCCCAACTCTATCAACAATGGAGATTTAATAGTTTTATAAGTCTCTCTTATTTGCTTGTACTTATACTTGGAATTCTCTGTGTAAACCTCTGTAACTTCTCTAGATAGATGAATCACTGTGGACTTTCCCTCGTTTCTATCTGTTACCAATCTTGAGAAACTCATACATTCTCTGTTCACTGATTCCCGGTCTTAGAGAAGCAGATTTCTTTCTGCGAAAGTCCTGTTTTCACAGTGCTAAGTACTCCCAACTCTATCAACAATGTAGGTTTTACCAGTTTTCTAAGTCTCTCTTATTTTGTTGAAGTTACACTTGGATTTCTCTGTGTAAACCTCTGTAACTTCTCTAGGTAGATGAATCACTGTGTACTTTCTCTTGTTTCTATCTGGTACCAATCTTGAGAAACTCATACATTCTCCGTTCACAGTTTCCCGGTCTTAGACAAGTAGATTTCTTTGTGCGAAAGTGCTGTTTTCACAGTGCTAAGTACTCCCAACTCTATCAACAATGTAGTTTCTACCGGTTTCTAAGTCCCTCTAATTTTCATGAAGTTACACTTGGATTTCTCTGTGTAAACATCTGTAACGTCTCTAGGTAGATGAATCACTGTGTACTTTCTCTTGTTTCCATCTGTTACCAATCTTGAGAAACTCATACATTCTCTGTTCAATGTTTCCCGGTCTTAGAGAAGTAGATTTCTTTCTGCGAAAGTGCTGTTTTCACAGTGCTAAGTACTCCCAACTCTATCAACAATGTAGGTTTTACCAGTTTTCTAAGTCTCTCTCATTTTCTAGTACTTATACTTGGAATTCTCTGTGTAAACCTCTGTAACTTCTCTCGGTAGATGAATCACTGTGGACTTTCTCTTGTTTCTATCTGTTACCAATCTTGAGAAACTCCTACATTCTCTGTTCACTGTTTCGCGGTCTTAGAGAAGTAGATCTCTTTGTGCGAAATTTCTGTTTTCACAGTGCTAAGTACTCCCAACTCTATCAACAATGTAGGTTTTACCAGTTTTCTAAGTCTCACTTATTTTCTTGGAGTTCCACTTGGATTTCTCTGTGTAAACTTCTGGAACTTCTCTAAGTAGATGAATCAGTGTGTACTTTCTCTTGTTTCTATCTGTTACCAATCTTGAGAAACTGATACATTCTCTGTTCACTGTTTCGCGGTCTTACAGCAGTATATTTCTTTGTGCGAAAGTGCTGTTTTCACAGTGATAAGTACTCCCAACTCTATCAACAATGTAGTTTTTAATAGTTTTCTAAGTCTCTCTTATTTGCTTGTACTTATACTTGGAATTCTCTGTGTAAACCTCTGTAACTTCTCTCGGTAGATGAATCACTGTGTACTTTCTCTTGTTTCTATCTGTTACCAATCTTGAGAAACTCATACATTCTCTGTTTACTGTTTCCCGGTCTTAGAGAAGTAGATTTCCTTCTGCGAAAGTGCTGTTTTCACAGTGCTAAATACTCCCAACTCTATCAACAATGTAGGTTTTAACAGTTTTCTAAGTCTCTCTTATTTTCTTGTACTTATACTTGGAATTCTCTGTGTAAACCTCTGTAACTTCTCTCGGTAGATGAATCACTGTTGACTTTCTCTTGTTTCTATCTGTTACCAATCTTGAGAAACTCATACATTCTCTGTTCAATTTTTCCCAGTCTTAGAGAAGTAGATTTCTTTGTGCGAAAGTGCTGTTTTCACAGTGCTAAGTACTCCCAACTCTATCAACAATGTAGGTTTTACCAGTTTTCTAAGTCTCTCTTATTTTCTTGTACTTATACTTGGAATTCTCTGTGTAAACCTCTGTAACTTTTCTAGGTAGATGCATCCCTGTGTACTTTCTCTTGTTTCTATCTGTTACCAATCTTGAGAAACTCCTACATTTTCTGTTCACTGTTTCCCAGTCTTAGAGAAGTAGATTTGTTTCTGCGAAAGTGCTGTTTTCACAGTGCTAAGTACTCCCAACTCTATCCACGATGTAGGTTTTACCAGTTTTCTAAGTCTCTCTTATTTTCTTGTACTTATACATGGAATTCTCTGTGTAAACTTCTGTAACTTCTCTAGGTAGATGAATCACTGTGTACTTTCTTTTGTTTCTATCTGTTACCAATCTTGAGAAACTCATACATTCTCTGTTCACTGTTTCCCAGTCTTAGAGAAGTTGATTTCTTTCTGCGAAACTGCTGTTTTCACAATGCTAAGTACTCCCAACTCTATCAACAATATAGGTTTTACCAGTTTTCTAAGTCTCTCTTATTTTCTTGTACTTATACTTGGAATTCTCTGTGTAAACCTCTGTAACTTTTCTAGGTAGATGAATCACTGTGTACTTTCTCTTGTTTCTATCTGTTACCAATCTTGAGAAACTCATACATTCTCTGTTCACTGTTTCGCGGTCTTAGAGAAGTAGATTTCTTTGTGCGAAAGTGCTGTTTTCACAGTGCTAAGTACTCCCAACTCTATCAACAATGTAGTTTTTAATAGTTTTCTAAGTCTCTCTTATTTGCTTGTACTTATACTTGGAATTCTCTGTGTAAACCTCTGTAACTTTTCTAGGTAGATGAATCACTGTGTACTTTCTCTAGTTTCTATCTGTTACCAATCTTGAGAAACTCATACATTCTCCGTTCACTGTTTCCCGGTCTTAGAGAAGTAGATTTCTTTGTGAGAAAGTGCTGTTTTCACAGTGCTAAGTCCTCCCAACTCTATCAACAATGTAGTTTTTACCAGTTTTCTAAGTCTCTCTTATTTTCAAGACGTTACACTTTTATTTCTCTGTGTAAACCTCTGTAACTTCTCTAGGTAGATGAATCACTGTGTACTTTCTCTTGTTTCTATCTGTTACCAATCTTGAGAATCTCATACATTCTCTGTTCACTGTTTCCCAGTCTTAGAGAAGTAGATTTCTTTGTGCGAAAGTGCTGTTTTCACAGTGCTAAGTACTCCCAACTCTATCAACAATGTAGGTTTTACCGGTTTTCTAAGTTTCTCTTATTTGCTTGTACTTATACTTGGAATTCTCTGTGTAAACCTCTGTAACTTCTCTCGGTAGATGAATCACTGTGGACTTTCTCTTGTTTCTGTCTGTTACCAATCTTGAAAAACTCATACATTCTCTTTTCACTGTTTCCCGGTCTTAGACAAGTAGATTTCTTTCTGGGAAAGTGCTGTTTTCACAGTGCTAAGTACTCCCAACTCTATCAACAATGTAGATTTTACCTAGTTTTCTAAGTCTCTCTTATTTTCTTATACTTATACTTGGAATTCTCTGTGTAGGGTTAGGGTTAGATTTGTTAGGGTTAGGGTTAGGTTTGTTAGGGTTAGGGTTAGGGTTAGGGTTAGGGTTAGGGTTAGGGTTAGGGTTAGGGTTAGGGTTAGGGTTAGGGTTAGGGTTAGGGTTAGGGTTAGGGTTAGGGTTGGGTTTGGGGTTGGGGTTGGGGTTGGGGTTGGGGTTGGGGTTGGGGTTGGGGTTGGGGTTGGGGTTGGGGTTGGGGTTAGGGTTTCAGGGTTAGGGTTTCAGGGTTAGGGTTTCAGGGTTAGGGTTAGGGTTTCAGGGTTAGGGTTTCAGGGTTAGGGTTTCAGGGTTAGGGTTAGGGTTTCAGGGTTAGGGTTAGGGTTAGGGATTCAGGGTTAGGGTTAGGGTTAGGGTTTCAGGGTTAGGGTTTCAGGGTTAGGGTTTCAGGGTTAGGGTGGTTAGGGTTTCAGGGTTAGGGTGGTTAGGGTTTCAGGGTTAGGGTGGTTAGGGTTTCAGGGTTAGGGTGGTTAGGGTTTCAGGGTTAGGGTTTCAGGGTTAGGGTTTCAGGGTTAGGGTTTCAGGGTTAGGGTTTCAGGGTTAGGGTTTCAGGGTTAGGGTTTCAGGGTTAGGGTTTCAGGGTTAGGGTTTCAGGGTTAGGGTTTCAGGGTTAGGGTTTCAGGGTTAGGGTTTCAGGGTTAGGGTTTCAGGGTTAGGGTTTCAGGGTTAGGGTTTCAGGGTTAGGGTTTCAGGGTTAGGGTTTCAGGGTTAGGGTTTCAGGGTTAGGGTTTCAGGGTTAGGGTTTCAGGGTTAGGGTTTCAGGGTTAGGGTTTCAGGGTTAGGGTTTCAGGGTTAGGGTTTCAGGGTTAGGGTTTCAGGGTTAGGGTTTCAGGGTTAGGGTTTCAGGGTTAGGGTTTCAGGGTTAGGGTTTCAGGGTTAGGGTTTCAGGGTTAGGGTTTCAGGGTTAGGGTTTCAGGGTTAGGGTTTCAGGGTTAGGGTTTCAGGGTTAACGTTTCAGGGTTAGGGTTTCAGGGTTAGGGTTTCAGGGTTAGGGTTTCAGGGTTAGGGTTTCAGGGTTAGGGTTTCAGGGTTAGGGTTTCAGGGTTAGGGTTTCAGGGTTAGGGTTTCAGGGTTAGGGTTTCAGGGTTAGGGTTTCGGGGTTTCAGGGTTTCGGGGTTAGAGTTTCGGGGTTTCAGGTTTTCGGGGTTAGGGTTTCTGGGTTTCAGGGTTTCGGGGTTAGGGTTTCGGGGTTTCAGGGTTTCGGGGTTAGGGTTTCGGGGTTAGGGTTTCAGGGTTAGGGTTTCAGGGTTAGGGTTTCAGGGTTAGGGTTTCAGGGTTAGGGTTAGGGTTTCAGGGTTAGGGTTAGGGTTTCAGGGTTTCAGGGTTTCAGGGTTAGGATTAGGGTTTCAGGGTTTCAGGGTTTCAGGGTTAGGGTTAGGGTTTCAGGGTTAGGGTTAGGGTTTCAGGGTTAGGGTTAGGGTTTCAGGGTTAGGGTTAGGGTTTCAGGGTTAGGGTTAGGGTTTCAGGGTTAGGGTTAGGTTTTCAGGGTTAGGGTTAGGGTTTCAGGATTAGGGTTAGGGTTTCAGGGTTAGGGTTAGGGTTTCAGGGTTAGGGTTAGGGTTTCAGGGTTAGGGTTAGGGTTTCAGGGTTAGGGTTAGGGTTTCAGGGTTAGGGTTAGGGTTTCAGGGTTAGGGTTAGGGTTAGGGTTAGGGTTAGGGTTAGGGTTAGGGTTAGGGTTAGGGTTTCAGGGTTAGGGTTAGGGTTTCAGGGTTAGGGTTAGGGTTTCAGGGTTAGGGTTAGGGTTTCAGGGTTAGGGTTAGGGTTTCAGGGTTAGGGTTAGGGTTTCAGGGTTAGGGTTAGGGTTTCAGGGTTAGGGTTAGGGTTTCAGGGTTAGGGTTAGGGTTTCAGGGTTAGGGTTAGGGTTTCAGGGTTAGGGTTAGGGTTAGGGTTAGGGTTAGGGTTAGGGTTAGGGTTAGGGTTAGGGTTAGGGTTAGGGTTAGGGTTAGGGTTAGGGTTAGGGTTAGGGTTAGGGTTAGGGTTAGGGTTAGGGTTAGGGTTAGGGTTAGGGTTAGGGTTAGGGTTAGGGTTAGGGTTAGGGTTAGGGTTAGGGTTAGGGTTAGGGTTAGGGTTAGGGTTAGGGTTAGGGTTAGGGTTAGGGTTAGGGTTAGGGTTAGGGTTAGGGTTTCAGGGTTAGGGTTTCAGGGTTAGGGTTTCAGGGTTAGGGTTAGGGTTTCAGGGTTAGGGTTTCAGGGTTAGGGTTTCAGGGTTAGGGTTAGGGTTTCAGGGTTAGGGTTAGGGTTAGGGATTCAGGGTTAGGGTTAGGGTTAGGGTTTCAGGGTTAGGGTTTCAGGGTTAGGGTTTCAGGGTTAGGGTGGTTAGGGTTTCAGGGTTAGGGTGGTTAGGGTTTCAGGGTTAGGGTGGTTAGGGTTTCAGGGTTAGGGTGGTTAGGGTTTCAGGGTTAGGGTTTCAGGGTTAGGGTTTCAGGGTTAGGGTTTCAGGGTTAGGGTTTCAGGGTTAGGGTTTCAGGGTTAGGGTTTCAGGGTTAGGGTTTCAGGGTTAGGGTTTCAGGGTTAGGGTTTCAGGGTTAGGGTTTCAGGGTTAGGGTTTCAGGGTTAGGGTTTCAGGGTTAGGGTTTCAGGGTTAGGGTTTCAGGGTTAGGGTTTCAGGGTTAGGGTTTCAGGGTTAGGGTTTCAGGGTTAGGGTTTCAGGGTTAGGGTTTCAGGGTTAGGGTTTCAGGGTTAGGGTTTCAGGGTTAGGGTTTCAGGGTTAGGGTTTCAGGGTTAGGGTTTCAGGGTTAGGGTTTCAGGGTTAGGGTTTCAGGGTTAGGGTTTCAGGGTTAGGGTTTCAGGGTTAGGGTTTCAGGGTTAGGGTTTCAGGGTTAGGGTTTCAGGGTTAGGGTTTCAGGGTTAGGGTTTCAGGGTTAGGGTTTCAGGGTTAGGGTTTCAGGGTTAGGGTTTCAGGGTTAGGGTTTCAGGGTTAGGGTTTCAGGGTTAGGGTTTCAGGGTTAGGGTTTCAGGGTTAGGGTTTCAGGGTTAGGGTTTCAGGGTTAGGGTTTCAGGGTTAGGGTTTCAGGGTTAGGGTTTCAGGGTTAGGGTTTCAGGGTTAGGGTTTCAGGGTTAGGGTTTCGGGGTTTCAGGGTTTCGGGGTTTCAGAGTTTCGGGGTTTCAGTGTTTCGGGGTTTCAGGGTTTCTGGGTTTCAGGGTTTCAGGGTTTCGGGGTTTCAGGGTTAGGGTTTCGGGGTTTCAGGGTTTCGGGGTTAGGGTTTCGGGGTTAGGGTTTCAGGGTTAGGGTTTCAGGGTTAGGGTTTCAGGGTTAGGGTTTCAGGGTTAGGGTTAGGGTTTCAGGGTTAGGGTTAGGGTTTCAGGGTTTCAGGGTTTCAGGGTTAGGATTAGGGTTTCAGGGTTTCAGGGTTTCAGGGTTAGGGTTAGGGTTTCAGGGTTAGGGTTAGGGTTTCAGGGTTAGGGTTAGGGTTTCAGGGTTAGGGTTAGGGTTTCAGGGTTAGGGTTAGGGTTTCAGGGTTAGGGTTAGGTTTTCAGGGTTAGGGTTAGGGTTTCAGGGTTAGGGTTAGGGTTTCAGGGTTAGGGTTAGGGTTTCAGGGTTAGGGTTAGGGTTTCAGGGTTAGGGTTAGGGTTTCAGGGTTAGGGTTAGGGTTTCAGGGTTAGGGTTAGGGTTTCAGGGTTAGGGTTAGGGTTAGGGTTAGGGTTAGGGTTAGGGTTAGGGTTAGGGTTAGGGTTTCAGGGTTAGGGTTAGGGTTTCAGGGTTAGGGTTAGGGTTTCAGGGTTAGGGTTAGGGTTTCAGGGTTAGGGTTAGGGTTTCAGGGTTAGGGTTAGGGTTTCAGGGTTAGGGTTAGGGTTTCAGGGTTAGGGTTAGGGTTTCAGGGTTAGGGTTAGGGTTTCAGGGTTAGGGTTAGGGTTAGGGTTAGGGTTAGGGTTAGGGTTAGGGTTTCAGGGTTAGGGTTAGGGTTTCAGGGTTAGGGTTAGGGTTTCAGGGTTAGGGTTAGGGTTTCAGGGTTAGGGTTAGGGTTTCAGGGTTAGGGTTAGGGTTTCAGGGTTAGGGTTAGGGTTTCAGGGTTAGGGTTAGGGTTTCAGGGTTAGGGTTAGGGTTTCAGGGTTAGGGTTAGGGTTTCAGGGTTAGGGTTAGGGTTTCAGGGTTAGGGTTAGGGTTTCAGGGTTAGGGTTCGGGTTTCAGGGTTCGGGTTCGGGTTTCAGGGTTCGGGTTCGGGTTTCCGGGTTTCAGGGTTCGGGTTTCAGGGTTCGGGTTTCAGGGTTCGGGTTTCAGGGTTCGGGTTTCAGGGTTCGGGTTTCAGGGTTCGGGTTTCAGGGTTCGGGTTTCAGGGTTCGGGTTTCAGGGTTCGGGTTTCAGGGTTCGGGTCAGGGTTAGGATTAGGGTTTTAGGGTTTGGGTTTTAGGGTTTGGGTTTTAGGGTTAGGGTTTTAGGCATAGGGTTAGGGTTAGGTTTAGGGTTAGGGTTAGGGTAACTTCTCTAGCTAGATTAATCAGTGTGTACTTTCTTTTGTTTCTATCTGTTACCAATCTTGAGAAACTCATACATTCTCCGTTCACAGTTTCCCGGTCTTAGACAAGTAGATTTCTTTGTGCGAAAGTGCTGTTTTCACAGTGCTACGTACTCCCAACTCTATCAGCAATGTAGTTTTTAATAGTTTTCTAAGTTTCTGTTATTTGCTTGTACTTATACTTGGAACTCTCTGTGTAAACCTCTGTAACTTCTCTAGGTAGATGAATCACTGTGTACTTTCTCTTGTTTCTATCTGTTACCAATCTTGAGAAACTCATACATTCTCCGTTCACTGTTTCCCAGTCTTAGAGAAGTAGATTTCTTTCTGCGAAAGTGCTGTTTTCACAGTGCTAAGTACTCTCAACTCTATCAACAATGTAGGTTTTAACAGTTTTCTAAGTCTCTCTTATTGGCTTGTACTTATACTTGGAATTCTCTGTGTAAACCTCTGTAACTTCTCTAGGTAGATGAATCACTGTGTACTTTCTCTTGTTTCTATCTGTTACCAATCTTGAGAAACTCATACATTCTCCGTTCACTGTTTCCCTGTCTTAGAGAAGTAGATTTCTTGGTTCGAAAGTGCTGTTTTCACAGTGCTAAGTACTTCGAAATCTATCAACATTGTAATTTTTACCAGTTTTCTAAGTCTCTCTGATTTTCTTGAAGTTACACTTGGATTTTTCTGTGTAAACCTCTGTAACTTCTCAAGGTAGATGAATCACTGTGTACTTTCTCTTGTTTCTATCTGTTACCAATCTTGAGAAACTCGTACATTCTCTCTTCACTGTTTCGCGGTCTTAGAGAAATAGATTTCTTGTGCGAAAGTGCTGTTTTCACAGTGCTAAGTGCCCCCAACTCTATCAACAATGTAGGTTTTACCAGTTTTCTAAGTCTCTCTTATTTTCTTGTACTTATACTTGGAATTCTCTGTGTAAACCTCTGTAACTTCTCTCGGTAGATGAATCACTGTGAATTTTCTCTTGTTTCTATCTGTTACCAATCTTGAGAAAATCATACATTCTCTGTTTAGTGTTTCGCGGTCTTAGAGAAGTAGATTTCTTTCTGCGAAAGTGCTGTTTTCACAGTGCTAAGTACTCCCAACTCTATCAACAATGTAGGTTTTCCCAGTTTTCTAAGTCTCTCTTATTTTCATGAAGTTACACTTGGATTTCTCTGTGTAAACCTCTGTAACTTCTCTAGGTAGATGAATTACTGTGTACTTTCTCTTGTTTCTATCTGTTACTTATTTGAGAAACTCATACATTCTCTGTTCACTGTTTCCCAGTCTTAGAGAAGTAGATTTCTTTCTGCGAAAGTGCTGTTTTCACAGTGCTAAGTACTCCTAACTCTATCAACAATGTAGGTTTTACCAGTTTTCTAAGTCTCTCTTATTTTCTTGTACTTATACTTGGAATTCTCTGTGTAAACCTCTGTAACTTCTCTCGTAGATGAATCACTGTGTACTTTCTCTTGTTTCTATCTGTTGCCATTCTTAAGAAACTCATACATTCTTTGTTCACTGATACCCAGTCTTAGAGAAGTAGATTTCTTTGTGCGAAAGTGCTGTTTTCACAGTGCTAAGTACTCCCAACTCTATCAACAATGTAGGTTTTACCGGTTTTCTAAGTCTCTCTTATTTGCTTGTACTTATACTTGGAATTCTCTGTGTAAACCTCTGTAACTTTTCTAGGTAGGTGAATCACTGTGTACTTTCTCTTTTTTCTATCTGTTACCAATCTTGAGAAACTCATACATTCTCTGTTCACTGATTCCCACTCTTAGAGAAGTAGATTTCTTTGTGCGAAAGTGCTGTTTTCACAGTGCTAAGTACTCCCAACTCTATCAACAATGTAGTTTCTACCGGTTTTCTAAGTCTTTCTAATTTTCATGAAGTTACACTTGGATTTCTCTGTGTAAACATCTGTAACGTCTCTAGGTAGATGAATCACTGTGTACTTTCTCTTGTTTCTATCTGTTACCAATCTTGAGAAACTCATACATTCTCTGTTCACTGTTTCGCGGTCTTAGAGAAGTAGATTTCTTTGTGCGAAAGTGCTGTTTTCACACTGCTAAGTACTCTCAACTCTATCAACAATGTAGGTTTTACCAGTTTTCTAAGTCTCTCTTATTTTCTTGTAGTTATACTTGGATTTCTCTGTGTAAACCTCTGTAACTTCTCTAGGTAGATGAATCACTGTGGACTTTCTCTTGTTTCTATCTGTTACCAATCTTGAGAAACTCATACATTCTCTGTTTACTGTTTCTCGGTCTTAGAGAAGTAGATTAATTTGTGCGAAAGTGCTGTTTTCACAGTGCTAAGTACTCCCAACTCTATCAACAATGTAGTTTTTAATAGTTTTCTAAGTCTTTCTTATTTGCTTGTACTTATACTTGGAATTCTCTGTGTAAACCTCTGTAACTTCTCTAGGTAGATGAATCACTGTGTACTTTCTCTTGTTTCTATCTGTTACCAATCTTGAGAAAGTCATACGTTCTCCGTTCACTGTTTCCCAGTCTTAGAGAAGTAGATTTCTTGGTTCGAAAGTGTTGTTTTCACAGTGCGAAGTACTCCCAACTCTATTAACAATGTATGTTTTACCAGTTTTCTAAGTCTCTCTTGTTTTCTTGGAGTTGCACTTGGATTTCTCTCTGTAAACCTCTGGAACTTCTCTAAGTAGATGAATCACTGTGTACTTTCCTTTGTTTCTATCTGTTACCAATCTTGAGAAACTCATACATTCTCTGTTCACTCTTTCACGGTCTTAGAGAAGTAGATTTCTTTGTGCGAAAGTGCTGTTTTCACAGTGCTAAGTACTCCCAACTCTATCAACAATGTAGGTTTTACCAGTTTTCTAAGTCTCTCTTATTTTCTTGTACTTATACTTGGAATTCTCTGTGTAAACCGCTGTAACTTCTCTCGGTAGATGAATCACTGTGGACTTTCTCTTGTTTCTATCTGTTACCAATCTTGAGAAACTCATACATTCTCTGTTCACGGTTTCGCGGTCTTAGAGAAGTAGATTTCTTTGTGCGAATGTGCTGTTTTCACACTGCTTAGTACTCCCAACTCTATCAACAATGTAGGTTTTACCAGTTTTCTAAGTCTCTCTTATTTTCTTGGAGTTCCACTTGGATTTCTCTGTGTAAACTTCTGGAACTTCTCTAATTAGATGAATCACTGTGTACTTTCTCTTGTTTCTATCTGTTACCAATCTTGAGAAACTCATACATTCTCTGTTCACTGTTTCCCGGTCTTAGAGAAGTAGATTTCTTTGTGCGAAAGTGCTGTTTTCACAGTGCTAAGTACTCCCAACTCTATCAACAATGTAGGTTTTACCAGTTTTCTAAGGCTCTCTTATTTGCTTGTACTTATACTTGGAATTCTCTGTGTAAACCTCTGTAACTTCTCTCGGTAGATGAATCACTGTGTACTTTCTCTTGTTTCTATCTGTTACCAATCTTGAGAAACTCATACATTCTCTGTTCACTGTTTCCCGGTCTTAGAGAAGTAGATTTCTTTGTGCGAAAGTGCTGTTTTCACAATGCTAAGTACTCCCAACTCTATCAACAATGTAGGTTTTACCAGTTTTCTAAGTCTCTCTTCTTTTCTTGTACTTATACTTGGAATTCTCTGTGTAAAGCTCTGTAACTTCTCTCGTAGATGAATCACTGTGGACTTTCTGTTGTTTCTATCTGTTACCATTCTTAAGAAACTCATACATTCTCTGTTCACTGATTCCGAGTCTTAGAGAAGTAGATTTCTTTGTGCGAAAGTGCTGTTTTCACAGTGCTAAGTACTCCCAACTCTATCAACAATGTAGGTTTTACCGGTTTTCTAGGTCTCTCTTATTTGCTTGTACTTATACTTGGAATTCTCTGTGTAAACCTCTGTAACTTTTCTAGGTAGGTGAATCACTGTGTACTTTCTCTTCTTTCTATCTGTTACCAATCTTGAGAAACTCATACATTCTCTGTTCACTGATTCCCACTCTTAGAGAAGTAGATTTCTTTGTGCGAAAGTGCTGTTTTCACAGTGCTAAGTACTCCCAACTCTATCAACAATGTAGTTTCTACCGGTTTTCTAAGTCTTTCTAATTTTCATGAAGTTACACTTGGATTTCTCTGTGTAAACATCTGTAACGTCTCTAGGTAGATGAATCACTGTGTACTTTCTCTTGTTTCTATCTGTTACCAATCTTGAGAAACTCATACATTCTCTGTTCACTGTTTCGCGGTCTTAGAGAAGTAGATTTCTTTGTGCGAAAGTGCTGTTTTCACACTGCTAAGTACTCTCAACTCTATCAACTATGTAGGTTTTACCAGTTTTCTAAGTCTCTCTTATTTTCTTGTACTTATACTTGGATTTCTCTGTGTAAACCTCTGTAACTTCTCTAGGTAGATGAATCACTGTGTACTTTCTCTTGTTTCTATCTGTTACCAATCTTGAGAAAGTCATACATTCTCCGTTCACTGTTTCCCAGTCTTAGAGAAGTAGATTTCTTGGTTCGAAAGTGCTGTTTTCACAGTGCTAAGTACTCCCAACTCTATGAACAATGTATGTTTTACCAGTTTTCTAAGTCTCTCTTATTTTCTTGGAGTTACACTTGGATTTCTCTCTGTAAACCTCTGGAACTTCTCTAAGTAGATGAATCACTGTGTACTTTCCCTTGTTTCTATCTGTTACCAATCTTGAGAAACTCATACATTCTCTGTTCACTCTTTCACGGTCTTAGAGAAGTAGATTTCTTTGTGCGAAAGTGCTGTTTTCACAGTGCTAAGTACTCCCAACTCTATCAACAATGTAGGTTTTACCAGTTTTCTAAGTCTCTCTTATTTTCTTGTACTTATACTTGGAATTCTCTGTGTAAACCGCTGTAACTTCTCTCGGTAGATGAATCACTGTGGACTTTCTCTTGTTTCTATCTGTTACCAATCTTGAGAAACTCATACATTCTCTGTTCACGGTTTCGCGGTCTTAGAGAAGCAGATTTCTTTGTGCGAAAGTGCTGTTTTCACACTGCTTAGTACTCCCAACTCTATCAACAATGTAGGTTTTACCAGTTTTCTAAGTCTCTCTTATTTTCTTGGAGTTCCACTTGGATTTCTCTGTGTAAACTTCTGGAACTTCTCTAATTAGATGAATCACTGTGTACTTTCTCTTGTTTCTATCTGTTACCAATCTTGAGAAACTCATACATTCTCTGTTCACTGTTTCCCGGTCTTAGAGAAGTAGATTTCTTTGTGCGAAAGTGCTGTTTTCACAGTGCTAAATACTCCCAACTCTATCAACAATGTAGGTTTTACCAGTTTTCTAAGGCTCTCTTATTTGCTTGTACTTATACTTGGAATTCTCTGTGTAAACCTCTGTAACTTCTCTCGTAGATGAATCACTGTGGACTTTCTCTTGTTTCTATCTGTTACCATTCTTAAGAAACTCATACATTCTCTGTTCTCTGATTCCGAGTCTTAGAGAAGTAGATTTCTTTGTGCGAAAGTGCTGTTTTCACAGTGCTAAGTACTCCGAACTCTATCAACAATGTAGGTTTTACCAGGTTTCTAAGTCTCTCTTATTTTCTTGTACTTATACTTGGAATTCTCTGTGTAAACCTCTGTAACGTTTCTATGTAGATGAATCACTGCGTACTTTCTCTTTTTTCTATCTGTTACCAATCTTGAGAAACTCATACATTCTCTGTTCACTGTTTCCCAGTCTTAGAGAAGTAGATTTCTTTCGGAGAAAGTGCTGTTTTCACAGTGGTAAGTACTCCCAACTCTATCCACAACGTAGGTTTTACCAGTTTTCTAAGTCTCTCTTCTTTCCCTGTACTTATACATGGAATTCTCTGTGTAAACTTCTGTAACTTCTCTAGGTAGATGAATCACTGTGTACTTTCTCTTGTTTCTATCTGTTACCAATCTTGAGAAATTCATACATTCTCTATTCACTGTTTACCAGTGTTAGAGAAGTTGATTTCTTTCTGCGAAAGTGCTGTTTTCACAGTGCTAAGTACTCCCAACTCTATCAACATTGTAGGTTTTACCGGTTTTCTAAGTCTCTCTTATTTGCTTGTACTTATACTTGGAATTCTCTGTGTAAACCTCTATAACTTCTCTAAGTAGATGAATCACTGTGTACTTTCTCTTGTTTCTATCTGTTACCAATCTTGAGAAACTCATACATTCTCTGTTCACTGTTTCACGGACTTAGAGAACTAAATTTCTTTCGGCGAAAGTGCTGTTTTCACAGTGCTAAGTACTCCCAAC
Source organism: Heterohyrax brucei (assembly GCA_028571685.1). Lineage (NCBI taxonomy): Eukaryota > Metazoa > Chordata > Mammalia > Hyracoidea > Procaviidae > Heterohyrax > Heterohyrax brucei. The sequence continues at coordinate 21,362,006 of CM053144.1, read as the reverse complement.
TGTATCAACATTGTAGATTTTACCGGTTTTCTAAGTCTCTCTTCTTCTCTTGTACTTATACATGGAATTCTCTGTGTAAACTTCTTTAACTTCTCTAGGTAGATGAATCACTGTGTACTTTCTCTTGTTTCTATCTGTTACCAATTTTGAGAAACTCATACATTCTCTGTTCACTGTTTCCCAGTGTTAGAGAAGTAGATTTCTATGTGGGAAATTGCTGTTTTCACAGTGCTAAGTACTCCCAACTCTATCAACATGTAGGTTTTACCACTTTTCTAAGTCTCTCTTATTTTTTTGTACTTATACTTGGAATTCTCTGTGTAAACCTCTGTAACTTTTCTAGGTAGATGAATCACTGTGTACTTTCTCTTGTTTCTATCTGTTACCAATCCTGAGAAATTCATACATTCTCTCTTCTCAGTGTTTCACGGACTTAGAGAACTAAACTTCTTTCGGCGAAAGTGTTGTTTTCACAGTGCTAAGTACTCCCAACTCTTTCAACAATATTGGTTTTACCAGTTTTCTAAGTCTCTCTTATTTTCTTGTACTTATACTTGGAATTCTCTGTGTAAACCTCTGTAACTTCTCTCGGTAGATGAATCACTGTGGACTTTCTCTTGTTTCTATCTGTTACCAATCTTGAGAAAATCATACATTCTCTGTTTAGTGTTTCGCGGTCTTAGAGAAGTAGATTTCTTTCTGCGAAAGTGCTGTTTTCACAGTGCTAAGTACTCCCAACTCTATCAACAATGTAGGTTTTCCCAGTTTTCTAAGTCTCTCTTATTTTCATGAAGTTACACTTGGATTTCTCTGTGTAAACCTCTGTAACTTCTCTAGGTAGATGAATCACTGTGTACTTTCTCTTGTTTCTATCTGTTACTTATCTTGAGAAACTCATACATTCTCTGTTCACTGTTTCCCAGTCTTAGAGAAGTAGATTTCTTTCTGCGAAAGTGCTGTTTTCACAGTGATAAGTACTCCTAACTCTATCAACAATGTAGGTTTTACCAGTTTTCTAAGTCTCTCTTACTTTCTTGCACTTATTCTTGGAATTCTTTGTGTAAACCTCTGTAACTTCTCTAGGTAGATGAATCACTGTGTACTTTCTCTTGTTTCTATCTGTTACCAATCTTGAGAAACTCATACATAATCTGTTCTCTGATTCCCAGTCTTAGAGAAGTAGATTTCTTTCTGCGAAAGTGCTGTTTTCACAGTGCTAAGTACTCCCAACTCTATCAACAATGTAGGTTTTACCGGTTTTCTAAGTATCTCTTATTTGCTTGTACTTATACTTGGAATTCTCTGTGTAAACCTCTGTAACTTCTCTAGGTAGATGAATCACTGTGGACTTTCTCTTGTTTCTATCTGTTAGCAATCTTGAGAAACTCATACATTCTCTGTTCACTGTTTCGCGGTCTTAGAGAAGTAGATTTCTTTGTGCGAAAGTGCTGTTTTCACAGTGCTAAGTACTCCCAACTCTATCAACAATGTAGGTTTTACCAGTTTTCTAAGTCTCTCTTATTTTCTTGTACCTATACTTGGAATTCTCTGTGTAAACCTCTGTAACTTCTCTCGTAGATGAATCACTGTGGACTTTCTCTTGTTTCTATCTGTTACCATTCTTAAGAAACTCATACATTCTTTGTTCACTGATACCCAGTCTTAGAGAAGTAGATTTCTTTGTGCGAAAGTGCTGTTTTCACAGTGTTAAGTACTCCCAACTCTATCAACAATGTAGGTTTTACCGGTTTTCTAAGTCTCTCTTATTTGCTTGTACTTATACTTGGAATTCTCTGTGTAAACCTCTGTAACCTTTCTAGGTAGGTGAATCACTGTGTACTTTCTCTTCTTTCTATCTGTTACCAATCTTGAGAAACTCATACATTCTCTGTTCACTGATTCCCACTCTTAGAGAAGTAGATTTCTTTGTGCGAAAGTGCTGTTTTCACAGTGCTAAGTACTCCCAACTCTATCAACATTGTAGGTTTTACCGGTTTTCTAAGTCTCTCTTATTTGCCTGTACTTATACTTAGAATTCTCTGTGTAAACCTCTGTAACTTCTCTAGGTAGATGAATCACTGTGTACTTTCTCTTGTTTCTATCTGTTACCAATCTTGAGAAACTCATACATTCTCCGTTCACTGCTTTCCGGTCTTAGAGAAGTAGATTTCTTTCTGCGAAAGTGCTGTTTTCACAGTGCTAAGTACTCTCAACTCTATCAACAATGTAGGTTTTACCAGTTTTCTAAGTCTCTCTTATATTCTTGAAGTTATACTTGGATTTCTCTGTGTAAACCTCTGTAACTTCTCTAGGTAGATGAATCACTGTGTACTTTCTCTTGTTTCTATCTGTTACCAATCTTGACAAACTCATACATTCTCCGTTCACTGTTTCCCGATGTTAGACAAGTAGATTTCTTTGTGCGAAAGTTCTGTTTTCACAGTGCTAAGTACTCCCAACTCTATCAACAATGTAGTTTCTACCGGTTTTCTAAGTCTTTCTAATTTTCATGAAGTTACACTTGGATTTCTCTGTGTAAACATCTGTAACGTCTCTAGGTAGATGAATCACTGTGTACTTTCTCTTGTTTCTATCTGTTACCAATCTTGAGAAACTCATACATTCTCTGTTCACTGTTTCCCGGTCTTAGAGAAGTAGATTTCTTTCTGCGAAAGTGCTGTTTTCACAGTGCTAAGTACTCCCAACTCTATCCACGATGTAGGTTTTACCAGTTTTCTAAGTCTCTCTTATTTTCTTTTACTTATACATGGAATTCTCTGTGTAAACTTCTGTAACTTCTCTAGGTAGATGAATCACTGTGTACTTTCTCTTGTTTCTATCTGTTACCAATCTTGAGAAACTCATACATTCTCTGTTCACTGTTTCACAGACTTAGAGAACTAAATTTCTTTCGGCGAAAGTGCTGTTTTCACAGTGCTAAGTACTCCCAACTCTATCAACAATGTAGGTTTTACCAGTTTTCTAAGTCTCACTTATTTTCTTGCAGTTACACTTGGATTTCTCTGTGTAAACTTCTGGAACTTCTCTAAGTAGATGAATCACTGTGTACTTTCTCTTGTTTCTATCTATTACCAATCTTGAGAAACTCATACATTCTCTGTTCACTGTTTCCCGGTCTTAGAGAAGTAGATTTCTCTGTGCGAAAGTGCTGTTTTCACAGTGCTAAGTACTCCCAACTCTATCAACAATGTAGGTTTTACCAGTTTTCTAAGTCTCTCTTATTTGCTTGTACTTATACTTGGCATTCTCTGTGTAAACCTCTGTAACTTTTCTAGGTAGATGAATCACTGTGTACTTTCTCTTGTTTCTATCTGTTACCAATCTTGAGAAACTGATACATTCTCTGTTCACTGTTTCCCGGTCTTAGAGCAGTAGATTTCTTTGTGCGAAAGTGCTGTTTTCACAGTGCTAAGTACTCCCAACACTATCAACAATGTAATTTTTAATACTTTTCTAAGTCTCTCTTATTTTCTTGTACTTATACTTGGAATTCTCTGTGTTAACCTTTGTAACTTCTCTAGGTAGATGAATCACTGTGTACTTTCTCTTGTTTCTGTTACCAATCTTGAGAAACTCATACATTCTCTGTTTACTGTTTCCCGGTCTTAGAGAAGTAGATTTCTTTCTGCGAAAGTGCTGTTTTCACAGTGCTAAGTACTCCCAACTCTATCAACAATGTAGGTTTTAACAGTTTTCTAAGTCTCTCTTATTTTCTTGTACTTATACTTGGAATTCTCTGTGTAAACATCTGTAACTTCTCTCGGTAGATGAATCACTGTTGACTTTCTCTTGTTTCTATCTGTTACCAATCTTGAGAAACTCATACATTCTCTGTTCAATGTTTCCCAGTCTTAGAGAAGTAGATTTCTTTGTGCGAAAGTGCTGTTTTCACAGTGCTAAGTACTCCCAACTCTATCAACAATGTAAGTTTTACCAGTTTTCTAAGTCTCTCTTAGTTTCTTGTACTTATACTTGGAATTCTCTGTGTAAACCTCTGTAACTTTTCTAGGTAGATTAATCCCTGTGTACTTTCTCTTCTTTCTATCTGTTACCAATCTTGAGAAACTCATACATTCTCTGTTCTCTGATTCCCACTCTTAGAGAAGTAGATTTCTTTGTGCGAAAGTGCTGTTTTCAAAGTGCTAAGTACTCCCAACTCTATCAACATTGTAGGTTTTACCGGTTTTCTAAGTCTCTCTTATTTGCTTGTACTTATACTTGGAATTCTCTGTGTAAACCTCTGTAACTTCTCTAGGTAGATGAATCACTGTGTACTTTCTCTTGTTTCTATCTGTTACCAATCTTGAGAAACTCATACATTCTCCGTTCACTGCTTCCCGGTCTTAGAGAAGTAGATTTCTTTCTGCGAAAGTGCTGTTTTCACAGTGCTAAGTACTCCCAACTCTATGAACAATGTAGGTTTTACCAGTTTTCTAAGTCTCTCTTATTTTCTTGAAGTTACACTTGGATTTCTCTGTGTAAACCTCTGTAACTTCTCTAGGTTGATGAATCACTGTGTACTTTCTCTTGTTTCTATCTGTTACCAATCTTGACAAACTCATACATTCTCCGTTCACTGTTTCCCGATCTTAGACAAGTAGATTTCTTTGTGCGAAAGTTCTGTTTTCACAGTGCTAAGTACTCCCAACTCTATCAACAATGTAGTTTCTACCGGTTTTCTAAGTCTTTCTAATTTTCATGAAGTTACACTTGGATTTCTCTGTGTAAACATCTGTAACTTTTCTAGGTAGATGAATCACTGTGTACTTTCTCTTGTTTCTATCTGTTACCAATCTTGAGAAACTCATACATTCTCTGTTCACTGTTTCGCGGTCTTAGAGAAGTAGATTTCTTTCTGCGAAAGTGCTGTTTTCACAGTGCTAAGTACTCCCAACTCTATCAACATGAAGGTTTTACCAGTTTTCTAAGTCTCTCTTATTTTTTTGTACTTATACTTGGAATTCTCTGTGTAAACCTCTGTAACTTTTCTAGGTAGATGAATCACTGTGTACTTTCTCTTGTTTCTATCTGTTACCAATCCTGAGAAATTCATACATTCTCTCTTCTCACTGTTTCACGAACTTAGAGAACTAAATTTCTTTCGGCGAAAGTGCTGTTTTCACAGTGCTAAGTACTCCCAACTCTATCAACAATATTGGTTTTACCAGTTTTCTAAGTCTCTCTTATTTTCTTGTACTTATACTTGGAATTCTCTGTGTAAACCTCTGTAACTTTTCTATGTAGATGAATCACTGCGTACTTTCTCTTCTTTCTATCTGTTACCAATCTTGAGAAACTCATACATTCTCTGTTCACTGTTTCCCAGTCTTAGAGAAGTAGATTTCTTTCTGCGAAAGTGCTGTTTTCACAGTGCTAAGTACTCCCAACTCTATCCACAATGTACGTTTTACCAGTTTTCTAAGTCTCTCTTATTTTCTTGTACTTATACATGGAATTCTCTGTGTAAACTTCTGTAACTTCTCTAGGTAGATGAATCACTGTGTACTTTCTCTTGTTTCTATTTGTTACCAATCTTGAGAAACTCATACATTCTCTGTTCACTGTTTCACGGACTTAGAGAACTAAATTTCTTTCGGCGAAAGTGCTGTTTTCACAGTGCTAAGTACTCCCAACTCTATCAACAATGTAGGTTTTACCAGTTTTTAAGTCTCTCTTATTTTCTTGTACTTATACTTGGAATTCTCTGTGTAAACCTCTGTAACGTTTCTATGTAGATGAATCACTGCGTACTTTCTCTTCTTTCTATCTGTTACCATTCTTGAGAAACTCATACATTCTCTGTTCACTGTTTCCCAGTCTTAGAGAAGTAGATTTCTTTCGGAGAAAGTGCTGTTTTCACAGTGCTAAGTACTCCCAACTCTATCCACAACATAGGTTTTACCACTTTTCTAAGTCTCTCTTCTTTTCTTGTACTTATACATGGAATTCTCTGTGTAAACTTCTTTAACTTCTCTAGGTAGATGAATCACTGTGTACTTTCTCTTGTTTCTATCTGTTACCAATCTTGAGATATTCATACATTCTCTGTTCACTGTTTCCCAGTGTTAGAGAAGTTGATTTCTTTCTGTGAAAGTGCTGTTTTCACAGTGCTAAGTACTCCCAACTCTATCAACAATGTAGGTTTTACCAGTTTTCTAAGTCTCTCTTATTTTCTTGCACTTATACTTGGAATTCTCTGTGTAAACCTCTGTAACTTTTCTAGGTAGATGAATCCCTGTGTACTTTCTCTTGTTTCTTTCTGTTACCAATCTAGAGAAACTCATACATTCTCTGTTCACTGTTTCACGGACTTAGAGAACTAAATTTCTTTCGGCGAAAGTGCTGTTTTCACAGTGCTAAGTACTCCCAACTCTATCAACATTGTAGGTTTTACCAGTTTTCTAAGTCTCTCTTATTTGCTTGTACTTATACTTGGAATTCTCTGTGTAAACCTCTGGAACTTCTCTAAGTAGATGAATCACTGTGTACTTTCTCTTGTTTCTATCTGTTACCAATCTTGAGAAACTCATACATTCTCTGTTCACTGTTTCACGGACTTAGAGAACTAAATTTCTTTTGGCGAAAGTGCTGTTTTCACAGTGCTAAGTACTCCCAACTCTATCAACATTGTAGGTTTTACCGGTTTTCTAAGTCTCTCTTCTTTTCTTGTACTTATACATGGAATTCTCTGTGTAAACTTCTTTAACTTCTCTAGGTAGATGAATCACTGTGTACTTTCTCTTGTTTCTATCTGTTACGAATTTTGAGAAACTCATACATTCTCTGTTCACTGTTTCCCAGTGTTAGAGAAGTAGATTGCTTTGTGCGAAATTGCTGTTTTCACAGTGCTAAGTACTCCCAACTCTATCAACAATGTAGTTTCTACCGGTTTTCTAAGTCTTTCTAATTTTCATGAAGTTACACTTGGATTTCTCTGTGTAAACATCTGTAACTTTTCTAGGTAGATGAATCACTGTGTACTTTCTCTTGTTTCTATCTGTTACCAATCTTGAGAAACTCATACATTCTCTGTTCACTGTTTCCCGGTCTTAGAGAAGTAGATTTCCTTCTGCGAAAGTGCTGTTTTCACAGTGCTAAGTACTCCCAACTCTATCAACAATGTAGGTTTTACCAGTTTTCTAAGTCTCTCTTATTTTCTTGCACTTATACTTGGATTTCTCTGTGTAAAATTCTGTAACTTATCTACGTAGATCAATCCCTGTGTACTTTCTCTTGTTTCTATCTGGCACCAATCTTGAGAAACTCATACATTCTCTGTTCACTGTTTCGCGGTCTTAGAGAAGTAGATTTCTTTCTGCGAAAGTGCTGTTTTCACAGTGCTAAGTACTCCCAACTCTATCAACATGTAGGTTTTACCAGTTTTCTAAGTCTCTCTTATTTTTTTGTACTTATACTTGGAATTCTCTGTGTAAACCTCTGTAACTTTTCTAGGTAGATGAATCACTGTGTACTTTCTCTTGTTTCTATCTGTTACCTATCCTGAGAAATTCATACATTCTCTCTTCTCACTGTTTCACGAACTTAGAGAACTAAATTTCTTTCGGCGAAAGTGCTGTTTTCACAGTGCTAAGTACTCCCAACTCTATCAACAATATTGGTTTTACCAGTTTTCTAAGTCTCTCTTATTTTCTTGTACTTATACTTGGAATTCTCTGTGTAAACCTCTGTAACTTTTCTATGTAGATGAATCACTGCGTACTTTCTCTTCTTTCTATCTGTTACCAATCTTGAGAAACTCATACATTCTCTGTTCACTGTTTCGCGGTCTTAGAGAAGTAGATTTCTTTCTGCGAAAGTGCTGTTTTCACAGTGCTAAGTACTCCCAACTCTATCCACAATGTACGTTTTACCAGTTTTCTAAGTCTCTCTTATTTTCTTGTACTTATACATGGAATTCTCTGTGTAAACTTCTGTAACTTCTCTAGGTAGATGAATCACTGTGTACTTCCTCTTGTTTCTATTTGTTACCAATCTTGAGAAACTCATACATTCTCTGTTCACTGTTTCACGGACTTAGAGAACTAAATTTCTTTCGGCGAAAGTGCTGTTTTCACAGTGCTAAGTACTCCCAACTCTATCAACAATGTAGGTTTTACCAGTTTTCTAAGTCTCTCTTATTTTCTTGTACTTATACATGGAATTCTCTGTGTAAACCTCTGGAACTTCTCTAAGTAGATGAATCACTGTGTACTTTCTCTTGTTTCTATCTGTTACCAATCTTGAGAAACTCATACATTCTCTGTTCACTGTTTCACGGACTTAGAGAACTAAATTTCTTTTGGCGAAAGTGCTGTTTTCACAGTGCTAAGTACTCCCAACTCTATCAACATTGTAGGTTTTACCGGTTTTCTAAGTCTCTCTTCTTCTCTTGTACTTATACATGGAATTCTCTGTGTAAACTTCTTTAACTTCTCTAGGTAGATGAATCACTGTGTACTTTCTCTTCTTTCTATCTGTTACGAATTTTGAGAAACTCATACATTCTCTGTTCACTGTTTCCCAGTGTTAGAGAAGTAGATTTCTTTGTGCGAAATTGCTGTTTTCACAGTGCTAAGTACTCCCAACTCTATCAACATGTAGGTTTTACCAGTTTTATAAGTCTCTCTTATTTTTTTGTACTTATACTTGGAATTCTCTGTGTAAACCTCTGTAACTTTTCTAGGTAGATGAATCACTGTGTATTTTCTCTTGTTTCAATCTGTTACCAATCCTGAGAAATTCATACATTCTCTCTTCTCACTGTTACACGGACTTAGAGAACTAAATTTCTTTCGGCGAAAGTGCTGTTTTCACAGTGCTAAGTACTCCCAACTCTATCAACAATGTAGGTTTTACCAGTTTTCTAAGACTCTCTTATTTTCTTGTACTTATACATGGAATTCTCTGTGTAAACTTCTGTAACTTCTGTAGGTAGATGAATCACTGCTTACTTTCTCTTGTTTCTATCTGTTACCAATCTTGAGAAACTCATACATTCTCTGTTCACTGTTTCACGGACTTAGAGAACTAAATTTCTTTCGGCGAAAGTGCTGTTTTCACAGTGCTAAGTACTCCCAACTCTATCAACAAAGTAGGTTTTACCAGTTTTCTAAGTCTCTCTTATTTTCTTGTACTTATACTTGGAATTCTCTGTGTAAACCTCTGTAACGTTTCTATGTAGATGAATCACTGCGTACTTTCTCTTCTTTCTATCTGTTACCAATCTTGAGAAACTCATACATTCTCTGTTCACTGTTTCCCAGTCTTAGAGAAGTAGATTTCTTTCGGAGAAAGTGCTGTTTTCACAGTGGTAAGTACTCCCAACTCTATCCACAACGTAGGTTTTAACAGTTTTCTAAGTCTCTCTTCTTTCTTGTACTTATACATGGAATTCTCTGTGTAAACTTCTGTAACTTCTCTAGGTAGATGAATCACTGTGTACTTTCTCTTGTTTCTATCTGTTACCAATCTTGAGAAATTCATACATTCTCTGTTCCCAGTTTCCCAGTTTTAGAGAAGTTGATTTCTTTCTGCGAAAGTGCTGTTTTCACAGTGCTAAGTACTCCCAACTCTATCAACAATGTAGGTTTTACCAGTTTTCTAAGTCTCTCTTATTTTTTTGTACTTATACTTGGAATTCTCTGTGTAAACTTCTGTAACTTTTCTAGGTAGATGAATCACTGTGTACTTTCTCTTGTTTCTATCTGTTACCAATCCTGAGAAACTCATACATTCTCTCTTCTCACTGTTTTACGGACTTAGAGAACTAAATTTCTTTCGGCGAAAGTGCTGTTTTTACAGTGCTAAGTACTCCCAACTCTATCAACAATAGTGGTTTTACCAGTTTTCTAAGTCTCTTTTATTTTCTACTCCTTATACTTGGAATTCTCTGTGTAAACCTCTGTAACGTTTCTATGTAGATGAATCACTGCGTACTTTCTCTTCTTTCTATCTGTTACCAATCTTGAGAAACTCATACATTCTCTGTTCACTGTTTCCCAGACTTAGAGAAGTAGATTTCTTTCTGTGAAAGTGCTGTTTTCACAGTGCTAAGAACTCCCAACTCTATCCACAATGTAGGTTTTACCAATTTTCTAAGTCTCTCTTATTTTCTTGTACTTATGTATGGAATTCTCTGTGTAAACTTCTGTAGCTTCTCTAGGTAGATGAATCACTGTGTACTTTCTCTTGTTTCTATCTTTTACCAATCTTGAGAAACTCATACATTCTCTTTTCACTGTTTCCCTGTCTTAGAGAAGTAGATTTCCTTCGGCGAAAGTGCTGTTTTCACAGTGCTAAGTACTCCCCACTCTATAAACAATGTAGGTTTTACCAGTTTTCTAAGTCTCTCTTATTTTCTTGTACTTATACTTGGAATTCTCTTTGTAAACCTCTGTAACTTTTCTAGGTAGATGAATCACTGTGTACTTTCTCTTGTTTCTATCTGTTACCAATCTTGAGAAACTCCTACATTCTCTGTTCACTGTTTCACAGTCTTAGAGAAGTAGATTTCTTTCTGCGAAAGTGCTGTTTTCACAGTACTATGTACTCCCAACTCTATCAACAATGTAGGTTTTACCAGTTTTCTAAGTCTCTCTTATTTTCTTGTACTTATACTTGGAATTCTCTGTGTAAACCTCTGTAACTTTTCTATGTAGATGAATCACTGCGTACTTTCTCTTCTTTCTATCTGTTACCAATCTTGAGAAACTCATACATAATCTGTTCTCTGATTCCCAGTCTTAGAGAAGTAGATTTCTTTGTGCGAAAGTGCTGTTTTCACAGTGCCTAGTACTCCCAACTCTATCAACAATGTAGGTTTTACCGGTTTTCTAAGTCTCTCTTATTTTCTTGTACTTATACTTGGAATTCTCTGTGTAAACCTCTGTAACTTTTCTATGTAGATGAATCACTGCGTACTTTCTCTTGTTTCTATCTGTTACCAATCTTGAGAAACTCATACATTCTCTGTTCACTGTTTCACGGACTTAGAGAACTAAATTTCTTTCGGCGAAAGGGCTGTTTTCACAGTGCCTAGTACTCCCAACTCTATCAACAATGTAGGTTTTACCGGTTTTCTAAGTATCTCTTATTTTCTTCTACTTATACTTGGAATTCTCTGTGTAAACCTCTGTAACTTTCCTATGTAGATGAATCACTGCGTACTTTCTCTTCTTTCTATCTGTTACCCATCTTGAGAAACTCACACATTCTCTGTTCACTGTTTCCCAGTCTTAGAGAAGTAGATTTCTTTGTGCAAAAGTGCTGTTTTCACAGTGCTAAGTACTCCCAACTCTATCAACAATGTAGGTTTTACCAGTTTTCTAAGTCTCTCTTCTTTTCTTGTACCAATACTTGGAATTCTCTGTGTAAACCTCTGTAACTTCTCTCGTAGATGAATCACTGTGGACTTTCTCTTGTTTCTATCTGTTACCATTCTTAAGAAACTCATACATTCTTTGTTCACTGATTCCCAGTCTTAGAGAAGTAGATTTCTTTGTGCGAAAGTGCTGTTTTCACAGTGCTAAGTACTCCTAACTCTATCAACAATGTAGGTTTTACCGGTTTTCTAAGTCTCTCTTATTTGCTTGTACTTACACTTGGAATTCTCTGTGTAAACCTCTGTAACTTCTCTAGGTAGATGAATCACTGTGTACTTTCTCTTGTTTCTATCTGTTACCAATCTTGAGAAACTCATACATTCTCTGTTCACTGTTTCACGGACTTAGAGAACTAAATTTCCTTCGGCCAAAGTGCTGTTTTCACAGTGCTAAGTACTCCCAACTCTATCAACAATGTAGGTTTTACCGGTTTTCTAAGTCTCTCTTATTTGCTTGTACTTATACTTGGAATTCTCTGTGTAAACCTCTGTAACTTTTCTAGGTAGGTGAATCACTGTGTACTTTCTCTTGTTTCTATCTGTTACCAATCTTGAGAAACTCATACATTCTCTGTTCACTGATTCCCACTCTTAGAGAAGTAGATTTCTTTGTGCGAAAGTGCTGTTTTCAAAGTGCTAAGTACTCCCAACTCTATCAACATTGTAGGTTTTACCGGTTTTCTAAGTCTCTCTTATTTGCTTGTACTTATACTTGGAATTCTCTGTGTAAACCTCTGTAACTTCTCTAGGTAGATGAATCACTGTGTACTTTCTCTTGTTTCTATCTGTTACCAATCTTGAGAAACTCATACATTCTCCGTTCACTGCTTCCCGGTCTTAGAGAAGTAGATTTCTTTCTGCGAAAGTGCTGTTTTCACAGTGCTAAGTACTCCCAACTCTATCAACAATGTAGGTTTTACCAGTTTTCTAAGTCTCTCTTATTTTCTTGAAGTTACACTTGGATTTCTCTGTGTAAACCTCTGTAACTTCTCTAGGTAGATGAATCACTGTGTACTTTCTCTTGTTTCTATCTGTTACCAATCTTGACAAACTCATACATTCTCCGTTCACTGTTTCCCGATCTTAGACAAGTAGATTTCTTTGTGCGAAAGTTCTGTTTTCACAGTGCTAAGTACTCCCAACTCTATCAACAATGTAGTTTCTACCGGTTTTCTAAGTCTTTCTAATTTTCATGAAGTTACACTTGGATTTCTCTGTGTAAACATCTGTAACTTTTCTAGGTAGATGAATCACTGTGTACTTTCTCTTGTTTCTATCTGTTACCAATCTTGAGAAACTCATACATTCTCTGTTCACTGTTTCCCGGTCTTAGAGAAGTAGATTTCTTTCTGCGAAAGTGCTGTTTTCACAGTGCTAAGTACTCCCAACTCTATCAACAATGTAGGTTTTACCAGTTTTCTAAGTCTCTCTTATTTTCTTGCACTTATACTTGGATTTCTCTGTGTAAAATTCTGTAACTTATCTACGTAGATGAATCCCTGTGTACTTTCTCTCGTTTCTATCTGTCACCAATCTTGAGAAACTCATACATTCTCTGTTCACTGTTTCGCGGTCTTAGAGAAGTAGATTTCTTTGTGCGAAAATGCTGTTTTCACACTGCTAAGTACTCTCAACTCTATCAACAATGTAGGTTTAACAGTTTTCTAAGTCTCTCTTATTTTCTTGTAGTTATACTTGGATTTCTCTGTGTAAACCTCTGTAACTTCTCTAGGTAGATGAATCACTGTGGACTTTCTCTTGTTTCTATCTGTTACCAATCTTGAGAAACTCATACATTCTCTGTTTACTGTTTCTCGGTCTTAGAGAAGTAGATTAATTTGTGCGAAAGTGCTGTTTTCACAGTGCTAAGTACTCCCAACTCTATCAACAATGTAGTTTTTAATAGTTTTCTAAGTCTCTCTTATTTGCTTGTACTTATACTTGGAATTCTCTGTGTAAAACTCTGTAACTTCTCTAGGTAGTTGAATCACTGTGTACTTTCTCTTGTTTCTATCTGTTACCAATCTTGAGAAAGTCATACATTCTCCGTTCACTGTTTCCTAGTCCTAGAGAAATAGATTTCTTTCTGCGAAAGTGCTGTTTTCACAGTGTTAAGTACTCCCAACTCTATCAACAATGTAGGTTTTAACAGTTTTCTAAGTCTCTCTTATTTTCTTGTACTAATACTTGGAATTCTCTGTGTAAACCTCTGTAACTTCTCTCGGTAGATGAATCACTGTGGACTTTCTCTTGTTCCTATCTGTTACCAATCTTGAGAAACTCATACATTCTCTGTTTACTGTTTCGCGGTCTTAGAGAAGTAGATTTCTTTGTGCGAAAGTGCTGTTTTCACAGTGCTAAGTACTCCCAACTCTATCAACAATGTAGTTTTTAATAGTTTTCTAAGTCTCTCTTATTTGCTTGTACTTATACTTGGAATTCTCCGTGTAAACTTCTGTAACTTCTCTAGGTAGATGAATCACTGTGTACTTTCTCTTGTTTCTATCTGTTACCAATCTTGAGAAAATCATACATTCTCCGTTCACTGTTTCCCGGTCTTAGAGAAGTAGATTTCTTTTGCGAAAGTGCTGTTTTCACAGTGCTAAGTACTCCCAACTCTATCAACAATGTAGGTTTTACCAGTTTTCTAAGTCTCTCTTATTTTCTTGGAGTTACACTTGGATTTCTCTCTGTAAACCTCTGGAACTTCTCTAAGTAGATGAATCACTGTGTACTTTCCCTTGTTTCTATCTGTTACCAATGTTGAGAAACTCATACATTCTCTGTTCACTCTTTCGTGGTCTTAGAGAAGTAGATTTCTTTGTGCGAAAGTGCTGTTTTCACATTGCTAAGTACTCCCAACTCTATCAACAATGTAGGTTTTACCAGTTTTCTAAGTCTCTTTTCTTTTCTTGTACTTATACTTGGAATTCTCTGTGTAAACCTGTGTAACTTCTCTCGGTAGATGAATCACTGTGGACTTTCTCTTGTTTCTATCTGTTACCAATCTTGAGAAACTCATACATTCTCTGTTCACTGATTCCGAGTCTTAGAGAAGTAGATTTCTTGGTGCGAAAGTGCTGTTTTCACAGTGCTAAGTACTCCCAACTCTATCAACAATGTAGGTTTTACCGGTTTTCTAAGTCTCTCTTATTTGCTTGTACTTATACTTGGAATTCTCTGTGTAAACCTCTGTAACGTTTCTATGTAGATGAATCACTGCGTACTTTCTCTTCTTTCTATCTGTTACCAACCTTGAGAAACTCATACATTCTCTGTTCACTGTTTCCCAGTCTTAGAGAAGTAGATTTCTTTCGGAGAAAGTGCTGTTTTCACAGTGGTAAGTACTCCCAACTCTATCAACATTGTAGGTTTTACCGGTTTTCTAAGTCTCTCTTATTTGCTTGTACTTATACTTGGAATTCTATGTGTAAACCTCTGTAACTTCTCTAGGTAGATGAATCACTGTGTACTTTCTCTTGTTTCTATCTGTTACCAATCTTGAGAAACTCATACATTCTCTGTTTACTGTTTCCCGGTCTTAGAGAAGTAGATTTCTTCTGCGAAAGTGCTGTTTTCACAGTGCTAAGTACTCCCAACTCTATCAACAATGTAGTTTTTAATAGTTTTCTAAGTCTCTCTTATTTGCTTGTACTTATACTTGGAATTCTCTGTGTAAACCTCTGTAACTTTTCTATGCAGATGAATCACTTCGTACTTTCTCTTCTTTATATCTGTTACCAATCTTGAGATACTCATACATTCTCTGTTCACTGTTTCCCAGACTTAGAGAAGTAGATTTCTTTCTGCGAAACTGCTGTTTTCACAATGCTAAGTACTCCCAACTCTATCAACAATGTTGGTTTTACCAGTTTTCTAAGTCTCTCTTATTTTGTTGAAGTTACACTTGGATTTCTCTGTGTAAACCTCTGTAACTTCTCTAGGTAGATGAATCACTGTGTACTTTCTCTTGTTTCCATCTGGTACCAATCTTGAGAAACTCATACATTCTCTGTTCACTGTTTACCGGTCTTAGAGAAGTAGATTTCTTTCAGCGAAAGTGCTGTTTTCACAGTGCTAAGTACTCCCAACTCTATCAACAATGTAGGTTTTACCAGTTTTCTAAGTCTCTCTCATTTTCTTGTACTTATACTTGGAATACTCTGTGTAAACCTCTGTAACTTCTCTCGGTAAATGAATCACTGTGGACTTTCTCTTGTTTCTATCTGTTACCAATCTTGAGAAACTCATACATTCTCTGTTCACTGTTTCGCGGTCTTAGAGAAGTAGATCTCTTTGTGCGAAAGTGCTGTTTTCACAGTGCTAAGTACTCCCAACTCTATCAACAATGTAGTTTTTAATAGTTTTCTAAGGCTCTCTTATTTGCTTGTACTTACACTTGGAATTCTCTGTGTAAACCTCTGTAACTTCTCTAGGTAAATGAATCACTGTGTACTTTCTCTTGTTTCTATCTGTTACCAATCCTGAGAAATTCATACATTATCTGTTTACTGTTTCCCGGTCTTAGAGAAGTAGATTTCTTTCTGCGAAAGTGCTGTTTTCACAGTGCTAAGTACTCCCAACTCTATCACCAATGTAGGTTTTACCAGTTTTCTAAGTCTCTCTTATTTTCTTGTACTTATACTTGGAATTCTCTGTGTAAACCTCTGTAACTTCTCTCGGTAGATGAATCACTGTTGACTTTCTATTGTTTCTATCTGTTACCAATCTTGAGAAACTCATACATTCTCTGTTCAATGTTTCCCAGTCTTAGAGAAGTAGATTTCTTTCTGCGAAAGTGCTGTTTTCACAGTGCCAAGTACTCCCAACTCTATCAACAATGTAGGTTTTACCAGTTTTCTAAGTCTCTCTTAGTTTCTTGTACTTATACTTGGAATTCTCTGTGTAAACCTCTGTAACTTTTCTAGGTAGATGAATCCCTGTGTACTTTCTCTTGTTTCTATCTGTTACCAATCTTGAGAAACTCCTACATTCTCTGTTCACTGTTTCCCAGTCTTAGAGAAGTAGATTTCTTTCTGCGAAACTGCTGTTTTCACAATGCTAAGTACTCCCAACTCTATCAACAATGTAGGTTTTAACAGTTTTCTAAGTCTCTCTTATTTTCTTGTACTAATACTTGGAATTCTCTGTGTAAACCTCTGTAACTTCTCTCGGTAGATGAATCACTGTGGACTTTCTCTTGTTTCTATCTGTTACCCATCTTGAGAAACTCACACATTCTCTGTTCACTGTTTCCCAGTCTTAGAGAAGTAGATTTCTTTGTGCAAAAGTGCTGTTTTCACAGTGCTAAGTACTCCCAACTCTATCAACAATGTAGGTTTTACCAGTTTTCTAAGTCTCTCTTCTTTTCTTGTACCAATACTTGGAATTCTCTGTGTAAACCTCTGTAACTTCTCTCGTAGATGAATCACTGTGGACTTTCTCTTGTTTCTATCTGTTACCATTCTTAAGAAACTCATACATTCTTTGTTCACTGATTCCCAGTCTTAGAGAAGTAGATTTCTTTGTGCGAAAGTGCTGTTTTCACAGTGCTAAGTACTCCTAACTCTATCAACAATGTAGGTTTTACCGGTTTTCTAAGTCTCTCTTATTTGCTTGTACTTACACTTGGAATTCTCTGTGTAAACCTCTGTAACTTCTCTAGGTAGATGAATCACTGTGTACTTTCTCTTGTTTCTATCTGTTACCAATCTTGAGAAACTCATACATTCTCTGTTCACTGTTTCACGGACTTAGAGAACTAAATTTCCTTCGGCCAAAGTGCTGTTTTCACAGTGCTAAGTACTCCCAACTCTATCAACAATGTAGGTTTTACCGGTTTTCTAAGTCTCTCTTATTTGCTTGTACTTATACTTGGAATTCTCTGTGTAAACCTCTGTAACTTTTCTAGGTAGGTGAATCACTGTGTACTTTCTCTTGTTTCTATCTGTTACCAATCTTGAGAAACTCATACATTCTCTGTTCACTGATTCCCACTCTTAGAGAAGTAGATTTCTTTGTGCGAAAGTGCTGTTTTCAAAGTGCTAAGTACTCCCAACTCTATCAACATTGTAGGTTTTACCGGTTTTCTAAGTCTCTCTTATTTGCTTGTACTTATACTTGGAATTCTCTGTGTAAACCTCTGTAACTTCTCTAGGTAGATGAATCACTGTGTACTTTCTCTTGTTTCTATCTGTTACCAATCTTGAGAAACTCATACATTCTCCGTTCACTGCTTCCCGGTCTTAGAGAAGTAGATTTCTTTCTGCGAAAGTGCTGTTTTCACAGTGCTAAGTACTCCCAACTCTATCAACAATGTAGGTTTTACCAGTTTTCTAAGTCTCTCTTATTTTCTTGAAGTTACACTTGGATTTCTCTGTGTAAACCTCTGTAACTTCTCTAGGTAGATGAATCACTGTGTACTTTCTCTTGTTTCTATCTGTTACCAATCTTGACAAACTCATACATTCTCCGTTCACTGTTTCCCGATCTTAGACAAGTAGATTTCTTTGTGCGAAAGTTCTGTTTTCACAGTGCTAAGTACTCCGAACTCTATCAACAATGTAGTTTCTACCGGTTTTCTAAGTCTTTCTAATTTTCATGAAGTTACACTTGGATTTCTCTGTGTAAACATCTGTAACTTTTCTAGGTAGATGAATCACTGTGTACTTTCTCTTGTTTCTATCTGTTACCAATCTTGAGAAACTCATACATTCTCTGTTTACTGTTTCTCGGTCTTAGAGAAGTAGATTAATTTGTGCGAAAGTGCTGTTTTCACAGTGCTAAGTACTCCCAACTCTATCAACAATGTAGTTTTTAATAGTTTTCTAAGTCTCTCTTATTTGCTTGTACTTATACTTGGAATTCTCTGTGTAAAACTCTGTAACTTCTCTAGGTAGTTGAATCACTGTGTACTTTCTCTTGTTTCTATCTGTTACCAATCTTGAGAAAGTCATACATTCTCCGTTCACTGTTTCCTAGTCTTAGAGAAATAGATTTCTTTCTGCGAAAGTGCTGTTTTCACAGTGTTAAGTACTCCCAACTCTATCAACAATGTAGGTTTTAACAGTTTTCTAAGTCTCTCTTATTTTCTTGTACTAATACTTGGAATTCTCTGTGTAAACCTCTGTAACTTCTCTCGGTAGATGAATCACTGTGGACTTTCTCTTGTTCCTATCTGTTACCAATCTTGAGAAACTCATACATTCTCTGTTTACTGTTTCGCGGTCTTAGAGAAGTAGATTTCTTTGTGCGAAAGTGCTGTTTTCACAGTGCTAAGTACTCCCAACTCTATCAACAATGTAGTTTTTAATAGTTTTCTAAGTCTCTCTTATTTGCTTGTACTTATACTTGGAATTCTCCGTGTAAACCTCTGTAACTTCTCTAGGTAGATGAATCACTGTGTACTTTCTCTTGTTTCTATCTGTTACCAATCTTGAGAAAATCATACATTCTCCGTTCACTGTTTCCCGGTCTTAGAGAAGTAGATTTCTTTTGCGAAAGTGCTGTTTTCACAGTGCTAAGTACTCCCAACTCTATCAACAATGTAGGTTTTACCAGTTTTCTAAGTCTCTCTTATTTTCTTGGAGTTACACTTGGATTTCTCTCTGTAAACCTCTGGAACTTCTCTAAGTAGATGAATCACTGTGTACTTTCCCTTGTTTCTATCTGTTACCAATGTTGAGAAACTCATACATTCTCTGTTCACTCTTTTGTGGTCTTAGAGAAGTAGATTTCTTTGTGCGAAAGTGCTGTTTTCACATTGCTAAGTACTCCCAACTCTATCAACAATGTAGGTTTTACCAGTTTTCTAAGTCTCTTTTCTTTTCTTGTACTTATACTTGGAATTCTCTGTGTAAACCTGTGTAACTTCTCTCGGTAGATGAATCACTGTGGACTTTCTCTTGTTTCTATCTGTTACCAATCTTGAGAAACTCATACATTCTCTGTTCACTGATTCCGAGTCTTAGAGAAGTAGATTTCTTGGTGCGAAAGTGCTGTTTTCACAGTGCTAAGTACTCCCAACTCTATCAACAATGTAGGTTTTACCGGTTTTCTAAGTCTCTCTTATTTGCTTGTACTTATACTTGGAATTCTCTGTGTAAACCTCTGTAACGTTTCTATGTAGATGAATCACTGCGTACTTTCTCTTCTTTCTATCTGTTACCAACCTTGAGAAACTCATACATTCTCTGTTCACTGTTTCCCAGTCTTAGAGAAGTAGATTTCTTTCGGAGAAAGTGCTGTTTTCACAGTGGTAAGTACTCCCAACTCTATCAACATTGTAGGTTTTACCGGTTTTCTAAGTCTCTCTTATTTGCTTGTACTTATACTTGGAATTCTATGTGTAAACCTCTGTAACTTCTCTAGGTAGATGAATCACTGTGTACTTTCTCTTGTTTCTATCTGTTACCAATCTTGAGAAACTCATACATTCTCTGTTTACTGTTTCCCGGTCTTAGAGAAGTAGATTTCTTCTGCGAAAGTGCTGTTTTCACAGTGCTAAGTACTCCCAACTCTATCAACAATGTAGTTTTTAATAGTTTTCTAAGTCTCTCTTATTTGCTTGTACTTATACTTGGAATTCTCTGTGTAAACCTCTGTAACTTTTCTATGCAGATGAATCACTTCGTACTTTCTCTTCTTTATATCTGTTACCAATCTTGAGATACTCATACATTCTCTGTTCACTGTTTCCCAGACTTAGAGAAGTAGATTTCTTTCTGCGAAACTGCTGTTTTCACAATGCTAAGTACTCCCAACTCTATCAACAATGTTGGTTTTACCAGTTTTCTAAGTCTCTCTTATTTTGTTGAAGTTACACTTGGATTTCTCTGTGTAAACCTCTGTAACTTCTCTAGGTAGATGAATCACTGTGTACTTTCTCTTGTTTCCATCTGGTACCAATCTTGAGAAACTCATACATTCTCTGTTCACTGTTTACCGGTCTTAGAGAAGTAGATTTCTTTCAGCGAAAGTGCTGTTTTCACAGTGCTAAGTACTCCCAACTCTATCAACAATGTAGGTTTTACCAGTTTTCTAAGTCTCTCTCATTTTCTTGTACTTATACTTGGAATACTCTGTGTAAACCTCTGTAACTTCTCTCGGTAAATGAATCACTGTGGACTTTCTCTTGTTTCTATCTGTTACCAATCTTGAGAAACTCATACATTCTCTGTTCACTGTTTCGCGGTCTTAGAGAAGTAGATCTCTTTGTGCGAAAGTGCTGTTTTCACAGTGCTAAGTACTCCCAACTCTATCAACAATGTAGTTTTTAATAGTTTTCTAAGGCTCTCTTATTTGCTTGTACTTACACTTGGAATTCTCTGTGTAAACCTCTGTAACTTCTCTAGGTAAATGAATCACTGTGTACTTTCTCTTGTTTCTATCTGTTACCAATCCTGAGAAATTCATACATTATCTGTTTACTGTTTCCCGGTCTTAGAGAAGTAGATTTCTTTCTGCGAAAGTGCTGTTTTCACAGTGCTAAGTACTCCCAACTCTATCACCAATGTAGGTTTTACCAGTTTTCTAAGTCTCTCTTATTTTCTTGTACTTATACTTGGAATTCTCTGTGTAAACCTCTGTAACTTCTCTCGGTAGATGAATCACTGTTGACTTTCTATTGTTTCTATCTGTTACCAATCTTGAGAAACTCATACATTCTCTGTTCAATGTTTCCCAGTCTTAGAGAAGTAGATTTCTTTCTGCGAAAGTGCTGTTTTCACAGTGCCAAGTACTCCCAACTCTATCAACAATGTAGGTTTTACCAGTTTTCTAAGTCTCTCTTAGTTTCTTGTACTTATACTTGGAATTCTCTGTGTAAACCTCTGTAACTTTTCTAGGTAGATGAATCCCTGTGTACTTTCTCTTGTTTCTATCTGTTACCAATCTTGAGAAACTCCTACATTCTCTGTTCACTGTTTCCCAGTCTTAGAGAAGTAGATTTCTTTCTGCGAAACTGCTGTTTTCACAATGCTAAGTACTCCCAACTCTATCAACAATGTAGGTTTTAACAGTTTTCTAAGTCTCTCTTATTTTCTTGTACTAATACTTGGAATTCTCTGTGTAAACCTCTGTAACTTCTCTCGGTAGATGAATCACTGTGGACTTTCTCTTGTTTCTATCTGTTACCAATCTTGAGAAACTCATACATTCTCTGTTCAGTGATTCCGAGTCTTAGAGAAGTAGATTTCTTTGTGAGAAAGTGCTGTTTTCACAGTGCTAAGTACTCCCAACTCTATCAACAATGTAGGTTTTACCGGTTTTCTAAGTCTCTCTTATTTGCTTGTACTTATACTTGGAATTCTCTGTGTAAACCTCTGTACCTTCTCTAGGTAGATGAATCACTGTGTACTTTCTCTTGTTTCTATCTGTTACCAATCTTGAGAAACTCATACATTCTCTGTTCACTGATTCCCACTCTTAGAGAAGTAGATTTCTTTGTGCGAAAGTGCTGTTTTCACAGTGCTAAGTACTCCCAACTCTATCAACAATGTAGGTTTTACCACTTTTCTAAGTTTCTCTTATTTTTTTGTACTTATACTTGGAATTCTCTGTGTAAACCACTGTAACTTTTCTAGGTAGATGAATCCCTGTGTACTTTCTCTTGTTTCTATCTGTTACCAATCCTGAGAAATTCATACATTCTCTCTTCTCACTGTTTCACGGACTTAGAGAACTAAATTTCTTTCGGCGAAAGTGCTGTTTTCACAGTGCTAAGTACTCCCAACTCTATCAACAATATTGGTTTTACCAGTTTTCTAAGTCTCTCTTATTTTCTTGTACTTATACTTGGAATTCTCTGTGTAAACCTCTGTAACTTTTCTATGTAGATGAAACACTTCGTACTTTCTCTTCTTTCTATCTGTTACCAATCTTGAGAAACTCATACATTCTCTGTTCACTGTTTCCCAGACTTAGAGAAGTAGATTTCTTTCTGCGAAAGTGCTGTTTTCACAGTGCTAAGTACTCCCAACTCTATCAACAATGTAGTTTCTACCGGTTCTCTAAGTCTCTCTAATTTTCATGAAGTTACACTTGGATTTCTCTGTGTAAACATCTGTAACGTCTCTAGGTAGATGAATCACTGTGTACTTTCTCTTGTTTCCATCTGTTACCAATCTTGAGAAACTGATACATTCTCTGTTCACTGTTTACCGGTCTTAGAGAAGTAGATTTCTTTCAGCGAAAGTGCTGTTTTCACAGTGCTAAGTACTCCCAACTCTATCAACAATGTAGGTTTTACCAGTTTTCTAAGTCTCTCTCATTTTCTTGTACTTATACTTGGAATTCTCTGTGTAAACTTCTGTAACTTCTCTCGGTAGATGAATCACTGTGGACTTTCTCTTGTTTCTATCTTTTACCAATCTTGAGAAACTCATACATTCTCTGTTCACTGTTTCGCGGTCTTAGAGAAGTAGATCTCTTTGTGCGAAAGTGGTGTTTTCACAGTGCTAAGTACTCCCAACTCTATCAACAATGTAGGTTTTACCAGTTTTCTAAGTCTCACTTATTTTCTTGGAGTTACACTTGGATTTCTCTGTGTAAACTTCTGGAACTTCTCTAAGTAGATGAATCACTGTGGACTTTCTCTTGTTTCTATCTGTTACCAATCTTGAGAAACTCATACATTCTCTGTTCACTGTTTCGCGGTCTTAGAGAAGTAGATTTCTTTCGGAGAAAGTGCTGTTTT
Organism: Heterohyrax brucei; assembly: GCA_028571685.1. NCBI lineage: Eukaryota > Metazoa > Chordata > Mammalia > Hyracoidea > Procaviidae > Heterohyrax > Heterohyrax brucei. The sequence continues at coordinate 21,338,910 of CM053144.1, read as the reverse complement.
CACAGTGGTAAGTACTCCCAACTCTATCAACAATGTAGGTTTTACCAGTTTTCTAAGTCTCTCTTATTTGCCTGTACTTATACTTGGAATTCTCTGTGTAAACCTCTGTAACTTCTCTCGGTAAATGAATCACTGTGGACTTTCTCTTGTTTCTATCTGTTACCAATCTTGAGAAACTCATACATTCTCTGTTCACTGTTTCCCAGTCTTAGAGAAGTAGATTTCTTTCTGCGAAACTGCTGTTTTCACAATGCTAAGTACTCCCAACTCTATCAACAATGTAGGTTTTAACAGTTTTCTAAGTCTCTCTTATTTTCTTGTACTAATACTTGGAATTCTCTGTGTAAACCTCTGTAACTTCTCTCGGTAGATGAATCACTGTGGACTTTCTCTTGTTTCTATCTGTTACCAATCTTGAGAAACTCATACATTCTCTGTTTACTGTTTCGCGGTCTTAGAAAAGTAGATTTCTTTGTGGGAAATTGCTGTTTTCACAGTGCTAAGTACTCCCAACTCTATCAACAATGGAGTTTTTAATAGTTTTCTAAGTCTCTCTTATTTGCTTGTACTTATACTTGGAATTCTCTGTGTAAACCTCTGTAACTTTTCTATGTAGATGAATCACTGCGTACTTTCTCTTCTTTCTATCTGTTACCAATCTTGAGAAACTCATACATTCTCTGTTCACTGTTTCCCAGTCTTAGAGAAGTAGATTTCTTTCTGCGAAAGTGCTGTTTTCACAGTGCTAAGTACTCCCAACTCTATCCACAATGTACGTTTTACCAGTTTTCTAAGTCTCTCTTATTTTCTTGTACTTATACATGGAATTCTCTGTGTAAACTTCTGTAACTTCTCTAGGTAGATGAATCCCTGTGTACTTTCTCTTGTTTCTATCTGTTACCAATCTTGAGAAACTCCTACATTCTCTGTTCACTGTTTCCCAGTCTTAGAGAAGTAGATTTCTTTCGGAGAAAGTGCTGTTTTCACAGTGGTAAGTACTCCCAACTCTATCCACAACGTAGGTTTTACCACTTTTCTAAGTCTCTCTTCTTTTCTTGTACTTATACATGGATTTCTCTGTGTAAACTTCTGTAACTTCTCTAGGTAGATGAATCACTGTGTACTTTCTCTTGTTTCTATCTATTACCAATCTTGAGCAATTCATACATTCTCTGTTCACTGTTTCCCAGTGTTAGAGAAGTTGATTTCTTTCTGCGAAAGTGCTGTTTTCACAGTGCTAAGTACTCCCAACTCTATCAACAATGTAGGTTTTACCAGTTTTCTAAGTCTCTCTTATTTTCTTGCACTTATACTTGGAATTCTCTGTGTAAACCTCTGTAACTTTTCTAGGTAGATGAATCCCTGTGTACTTTCTCTTGTTTCTTTCTGTTACCAATCTAGAGAAACTCATACATTCTCTGTTCACTGTTTCACGGACTTAGAGAACTAAATTTCTTTCGGCGAAAGTGCTGTTTTCACAGTGCTAAGTACTCCCAACTCTATCAACATTGTAGGTTTTACCGGTTTTCTAAGTCTCTCTTATTTGCTTCTAATTATACTTGGAATTCTCTGTGTAAACCTCTGGAACTTCTCTAAGTAGATGAATCACTGTGTACTTTATCTTGTTTCTATCTGTTACCAATCTTGAGAAAGTGATACATTCTCTGTTCACTGTTTCACGGACTTAGAGAACTAAATTTCTTTCGGCGAAAGTGCTGTTTTCACAGTGCTAAGTACTGCCAACTCTATCCACATTGTAGGTTTTACCGGTTTCCTAAGTCTCTCTTCTCTTGTACTTATACATGGAATTCTCTGTGTAAACTTCTTTAACTTCTCTAGGTAGATGAATCACTGTGTACTTTCTCTTGTTTCTATCTGTTACCAATTTTGAGAAACTCATACAATCTCTGTTCACTGTTTCCCAGTGTTAGAGAAGTAGAATTCTTGGTGCGAAATTGCAGTTTGCACAGTGCTAAGTACTCCCAACTCTATCAACATGTAGGTTTTACCAGTTTTCTAAGTCTCTCTTATTTTTTTGTACTTATACTTGGAATTCTCTGTGTAAACCTCTGTAACTTTTCTAGGTAGATGAATCACTGTGTACTTTCTCTTGTTTCTATCTGTTACCAATCCTGAGAAATTCATACATTCTCTCTTCTCACTGTTTCACGGACTTAGAGAACTAAATTTCTTTCGGCGAAAGTGCTGTTTTCACAGTGCTAAGTACTCCCAACTCAATCAACAATATTGGTTTTACCAGTTTTCTAAGTCTCTCTTATTTTCTTGTACTTATACTTGGAATTCTCTGTGTAAACCTCGGGAACTTTTCTATGTAGATGAATCACTGTGTACTTTCTCTTCTTTCTATCTGTTACCAATCTTGAGAAACTCATACATTCTCTGTTCACTGTTTCCCAGTCTTAGAGAAGTAGATTTCTTTCTGCGAAAGTGCTGTTTTCACAGTGGTAAGTACTCCCAACTCTATCCACAATGTACGTTTTACCAGTTTTCTAAGTCTCTTTTATTTGCTTGTACTTATACATGGAATTCTCTGTGTAAATTTCTGTAACTTCTCTAGGTAGATGAATCACCGTTTACTTTCTCTTGTTTCTATCTGTTACCAATCATGAGAAACTCATACATTCTCTGTTCACTGTTTCACGGACTTAGAGAACTAAATTTCTTTCGGCGAAAGTGCTGTTTTCACAGTGCTAAGTACTCCCAACTCTATCAACAAAGTAGGTTTTACCAGTTTTCTAAGTCTCTCTTATTTTCTTGTACTTATACTTGGAATTCTCTGTGTAAACCTCTGTAACGTTTCTATGTAGATGAATCACTGCGTACTTTCTCTTCTTTCTATCTGTTACCAATCTTGAGAAACTCATACATTCTCTGTTCACTGTTTCCCAGTCTTAGAGAAGTAGATTTCTTTCGGAGAAAGTGTTGTTTTCACAGTGGTAAGTACTCCCAACTCTATCCACAACGTAGGTTTTAACAGTTTTCTAAGTCTCTCTTCTTTTCTTGTACTTATACATGGAATTCTCTGTGTAAACTTCTGTAACTTCTCTAGGTAGATGAATCACTGTGTACTTTCTCTTGTTTCTATCTGTTACCAATCTTGAGAAATTCATACATTCTCTGTTCACAGTTTCCCAGTTTTAGAGAAGTAGATTTCTTTGTGCGAAATTGCTGTTTTCACAGTGCTAAGTACTCCCAACTCTATCAACAATGTAGGTTTTACCAGTTTTCTAAGTCTCTCTTATTTTTTTGTACTTATACTTGGAATTCTCTGTGTAAACCTCTGTAACTTTTCTAGGTAGATGAATCATTGTGTACTTTCTCTTGTTTCTATCTGTTACCAATCCTGAGAAACTCATACATTCTCTCTTCTCACTGTTTCACAGACTTAGAGAACTAAATTTCTTTCGGCGAAAGTACTGTTTTCACAGTGCTGAGTACTCCCAACTCTATCAACAATATTGGTTTTACCAGTTTTCTAAGTCTCTCTTATTTTCTTGTACTTATACTTGGAATTCTCTGTGTAAACCTCTGTAACGTTTCTATGCAGATGAATCACTGCGTACTTTCTCTTCTTTCTATCTGTTACCAATCTTGAGAAACTCATACATTCTCTGTTCACTGTTTCCCAGACTTAGAGAAGTAGATTTCTTTCTGTGAAAGTGCTGTTTTCACAGTGCTAAGAACTCCCAACTCTATCCACAATGTAGGTTTTACCAGTTTTCTAAGTCTCTCTTATTTGCTTGTACTTATATATGGAATTCTCTGTGTAAACTTCTGTAGCTTCTCTAGGTAGATGAATCACTGTGTACTTTCTCTTGTTTCTATCTTTTACCAATCTTGAGAAACTCATACATTCTCTTTTCACTGTTTCCCAGTCTTAGAGAAGTAGATTTCCTTCGGCGAAAGTGCTGTTTTCACAGTGCTAAGTACTCCCCACTCTATCAACAATGTAGGTTTTACCAGTTTTCTAAGTCTCTCTTATTTTCTTGTACTTATACTTGGAATTCTCTTTGTAAACTTCTGTAACTTTTCTAGGTAGATGAATCACTGTGTACTTTCTCTTGTTTCTATCTGTTACCAATCTTGAGAAACTCCTACATTCTCTGTTCACCGTTTCCCAGTCTTAGAGAAGTAGATTTCTTTCTGCGAAAGTGCTGTTTTCACAGTACTAAGTACTCCCAACTCTATCAACAATGTAGGTTTTACAAGTTTTCTAAGTCTCTCTTATTTTCTTGTACTTATACTTGGAATTCTCTGTGTAAACCTCTGTAACTTTTCTATGTAGATGAATCACTGCGTACTTACTCTTCTTTCTATCTGTTACCAATCTTGAGAAACTCATACATTCTCTGTTCACTGATTCCCAGTCTTAGAGAAGTAGATTTCTTTTTGCGAAAGTGCTGTTTTCAAAGTGCTAAGTACTCCTACTCTATCAACATTGTAGGTTTTACCGGTTTTCTAAGTCTCTCTTATTTGCTTGTACTTATACTTGGAATTCTCTGTGTAAACCTCTGTAACTTCTCTAGGTAGATGAATCACTGTGTACTTTCTCTTGTTTCTATCTGTTACCAATCTTGAGAAACTCATACATTCTCCGTTCACTGCTTCCCAGTCTTAGAGAAGTAGATTTCTTTCTGCGAAAGTGCTGTTTTCACAGTGCTAAGTACTCCCAACTCTATCAACAATGTAGGTTTTCCCAGTTTTCTAAGTCTCTCTTATTTTCATGAAGTTACACTTGTATTTCTCTGTGTAAACCTCTGTAACTTCTCTAGGTAGATGAATCACTGTGTACTTTCTCTTGTTTCTATCTGTTACTTATTTTGAGAAACTCATACATTCTCTGTTCACTGTTTCCCAGTCTTAGAGAAGTAGATTTCTTTGTGAGAAAGTGCTGTTTTCACAGTGCTAAGTACTCCCAACTCTATCAACAATGTAGGTTTTACAGGTTTTCTAAGTCTCTCTTATTTGCTTGTACTTATACTTGGAATTCTCTGTGTAAACCTCTGTACCTTATCTAGGTAGATGAATCACTGTGTACTTTCTCTTGTTTCTATCTGTTACCAATCTTGAGAAACTCATACATTCTCCGTTCACTGTTTCCCGGTCTTAGAGAAGTAGATTTCTTTCTGCGAAAGTGCTGTTTTCACAGTGCTAAGTACTCCTAACTCTATCAACAATGTAGGTTTTACCAGTTTTCTAAGTCTCTCTTACTTTCTTGCACTTATTCTTGGAATTCTTTGTGTAAACCTCTGTAACTTCTCTAGGTAGATGAATCACTGTGTACTTTCTCTTGTTTCTATCTGTTACCAATCTTGAGAAACTCATACATAATCTGTTCTCTGATTCCCAGTCTTAGAGAAGTAGATTTCTTTGTGCGAAAGTGCTGTTTTCACAGTGCTAAGTACTCCCAACTCTATCAACAATGTAGGTTTTACCGGTTTTCCAAGTCTCTCTTATTTGCTTGTACTTATACTTGGAATTCTCTGTGTAAACCTCTGTAACTTCTCTAGGTAGATGAATCACTGTGTACTTTCTCTTGTTTCTATCTGTTACCAATCTTGAGAAACTCATACATTCTCTGTTCACTGATTCCCACTCTTAGAGAAGTAGATTTCGTTCTGCGAAAGTGCTGTTTTCACAGTGCTAAGTACTCCCAACTCTATCAACAATGTAGGTTTTAACAGTTTTCTAAGTCTCTCTTATTTTCTTGTACTTATACTTGGAATTCTCTGTGTAAACCTCTGTAACTTCTCTAGGTAGATGAATCACTGTGTACTTTCTCTTGTTTCTATCTGTTACCAATCTTGAGAAACTCATACATACTCTGTTCACTGTTTCCAGGTCTTAGAGAAGTAGATTTCTTTCTGCGAAAGTGCTGTTTTCACAGTGCTAAGTACTCCCAAATCTATCAGCAATGTAGGTTTTACCAGTTTTCTAAGTCTCTCTCATTTTCTTGTACTGATACTTGGAATTCTCTGTGTAAACCTCTGTAACTTCTCTCGGTAGATGAATCACTGTGGGCTTTCTCTTGTTTCTATCTGTTACCAATCTTGAGAAACTCATACATTCTCTGTTCACTGTTTCGCGGTCTTAGAGAAGTAGATCTCTTTGTGCGAACGTGCTGTTTTCACAGTGCTAAGTACTCCCAACTCTATCAACAATGTAGGTTTTACCAGTTTTCTAAGTCTCACTTATTTTCTTGGAGTTACACTTGGATTTCTCTGTGTAAACTTCTGGAACTTCTCTAAGTAGATGAATCACTGTGTACTTTCTCTTGTTTCTATCTGTTACCAATCTTGAGAAACTCATACATTCTCTGTTCACTGTTTCCCGGTCTTAGAGAAGTAGATTTCTTTGTGCGAAAGTGCTGTTTTCACAGTGCTAAGTATTCCCAACTCTATCAACAATGTAGGTTTTACCAGTTTTCCAAGTCTCTCTTATTTGCCTGTACTTATACTTGGAATTCTCTGTGTAAACCTCTGTAACTTCTCTCGGTAGATGAATCACTGTGGACTTTCTCTTGTTTCTATCTGTTACCAATCTTGAGAAACTCATACATTCTCTGTTCACTGTTTCCCAGTCTTAGAGAAGTAGATTTCTTTCTGCGAAAGTGCTGTTTTCACAATGCTAAGTACTCCCAACTCTATCAACAATGTAGGTTTTACCAGTTTTCTAAGTCTCTCTTATTTGCTTGTACTTATACTTGGAATTCTCTGTGTAAACCTCTGTAACTTCTCTACGTAGATGAATCATTGTGTACTTTCTCTTGTTTCTATCTGTTACCAATCTTGAGAAACTGATACATTCTCTGTTCACTGTTTCGCGGTCTTAGAGCAGTAGATTTCTTTGTGCGAAAGTGCTGCTTTCACAGTGCTAAGTACTCCCAACTCTATCAACAATGTAGGTTTTAATAGTTTTCTAAGTCTCTGTTATTTGCTTGTACTTATACTTGGAATTCTCTGTGTAAACCTCTGTAACTTCTCTAGGTAGATGAATCACTGTGGACTTTCTCTTGTTTCTATCTGTTACCAATCTTGAGAAACTCATACATTCTCTGTTTACTGTTTCCCTGTCTTAGAGAAGTAGATTTCTTTCTGCGAAAGTGCTGTTTTCACAGTGCTAAGTACTCCCAACTCTATCAACAATGTAGGTTTTAACAGTTTTCTAAGTCTCTCTTATTTTCTTGTACTTATACTTGGAATTCTCTGTGTAAACCTCTGTAACTTCTCTCGGTAGATGAATCACTGTTGACTTTCTCTTGTTTCTATCTGTTACCAATCTTGAGAAACTCATACATTCTCTGTTCAATGTTTCCCAGTCTTAGAGAAGTAGATTTCTTTGTGCGAAAGTGCTGTTTTCACAGTGCTAAGTACTCCGAACTCTATCCACAATGTAGGTTTTACCAGTTTTCTAAGTCTCTCTTATTTTCTTGTACTTATACATGGATTTCTCTGTGTAAACTTCTGTAACTTCTCTAGGTAGATGAATCACTGTGTACTTTCTTTTGTTTTTATCTGTTACCAATCTTGAGAAACTCATACATTCTCTGTTCACTGTTTCCCAGTCTTAGAGAAGTAGATTTCTTTCTGCGAAACTGGTGTTTTCACAATGCTAAGTACTCCCAACTCTATCAACAATGTAGGTTTTACCAGTTTTCTAAGTCTCTCTTATTTTTTTGAAATTACACTTGGATTTCTCTGTGTAAACCTCTGTAACTTCTCTAGGTAGATGAATCACTGTGTACTTTCTCTTGTTTCTATCTGGTACCAATCTTGAGAAACTCATACATTCTCCGTTCACAGTTTCCCGGTCTTAGACAAGTAGATTTCTTTGTGCGAAAGGGCTGTTTTCACAGTGCTAAGTACTCCCAACTCTGTCAACAATGTAGTTTCTACCGGTTTTCTAAGTCTCTCTAATTTTCATGAAGTTACACTTGGATTTCTCTGTGTAAAAATCTGTAAAGTCTCTAGGTAGATGAATCACTGTGTACTTTCTCTTGTTTCCATCTGTTACCAATCTTGAGAAACTCATACATTCTCTGTTCACTGTTTCCCGGTCTTAGAGAAGTAGATTTGTTTCTGCGAAAGTGCTGTTTTCACAGTGCTAAGTACTCCCAACTCTATCAACAATGTAGGTTTTACCAGTTTTCTAAGTCTCTCTCATTTTCTTGTACTTATACTTGGAATTCTCTGTGTAAACCTCTGTAACTTCTCTCGGTAGATGAATCACTGTGGACTTTCTCTTGTTTCTATCTGTTACCAGTCTTGAGAAACTCACACATTCTCTGTTCACTGTTTCTCAGTCTTATAGAAGCAGATTTCTTTCTGCGAAAGTGCTGTTTTCACAGTGCTAAGTACTCCCAACTCTATCCACAATGTAGGTTTTACCAGTTTTCTAAGTCTCTCTTATTTTCTTGTACTTATACATGGAATTCTCTGTGTAAACTTCTGTAACTTCTCTAGGTAGATGAATCACTGTGTACTTTCTCTTGTTTCTATCTGTTACCAATCTTGAGAAACTCATACATTCTCTGTTCACTGTTTCCCAGTCTTAGAGAAGTAGATTTCTTTCTGCGAAAGTGCTGTTTTCACAATGCTAAGTACTCCCAACTCTATCAACAATGTAGGTTTTACCAGTTTTCTAAGTCTCTCTTATTTGCTTGTACTTATACTTGGAATTCTCTGTGTAAATCTCTGTAACTTTTCTAGGTAGATGAATCACTGTGTACTTTCTCTTGTTTCTATCTGTTACCAATCTTGAGAAACTGATACATTTTCTGTTCACTGTTTCGCGGTCTTACAGCAGTATATTTCTTTTTGCGAAAGTGCTGTTTTCACAGTGATAAGTACTCCCAACTCTATCAACAATGTAGTTTTTAATAGTTTTCTAAGTCTCTCTTATTTGCTTGTACTTATACTTGGAATTCTCTGTGTAAACCTCTGTAACTTCTCTAGGTAGATGAATCACTGTGTACTTTCTCTTGTTTCTATGTGTTACCAATCTTGAGAAACTCATACATTCTCTGTTTACTGTTTCCCGGTCTTAGAGAAGTAGATTTCTTTCTGCGAAAGTGCTGTTTTCACAGTGCTAAGTACTCCCAACTCTATCAACAATGTAGGTTTTAACAGTTTTCTAATTCTCTCTTATTTTCTTGTACTTATACTTGGAATTCTCTGTGTAAACCTCTGTAACTTCTCTCGGTAGATGAATCACTGTGTACTTTCTCTTGTTTCTATCTGTTACCAATCTTGAGAAATTCATACATTCTCTGTTCACTGTTTACAGGTGTTAGAGAAGTTGGTTTCTTTCTGCGAAAGTGCTGTTTTCACAGTGCTAAGTACTCCCAACTCTATCAACATTGTAGGTTTTACCGGTTTTCTAAGTCTCTCTTATTTGCTTGTACTTATACTTGGAATTCTCTGTGTAAACCTCTGGAACTTCTCTAAGTAGATGAATCACTGTGTACTTTCTCTTGTTTCTATCTGTTACCAATCTTGAGAAACTCATACATTCTCTGTTCACTGTTTCACGGACTTAGAGAACTAAATTTCTTTCGGCGAAAGTGCTGTTTTCACAGTGCTAAGTACTCCCAACTGTATCAACACTGTAGGTTTTACCGGTTTTCTAAGTCTCTCTTCTTCTCTTGTACTTATACATGGAATTCTCTGTGTAAACTTCTTTAACTTCTCTAGGTAGATGAATCACTGTGTACTTTCTCTTCTTTCTATCTGTTACCAATTTTGAGAAACTCATACATTCTCTGTTCACTGTTTCCCAGTGTTAGAGAAGTAGATTTCTTTGTGCGAAATTGCTGTTTTCACAGTGCTAAGTACTCCCAACTCTATCAACATGTAGGTTTTACCACTTTTCTAAGTCTCTCTTATTTTTTTGTACTTATACTTGGAATTCTCTGTGTAAACCTCTGTAACTTTTCTAGGTAGATGAATCACTGTGTACTTTCTCTTCTTTCTATCTGTTACCAATCCTGAGAAATTCATACATTCTCTCTTCTCACTGTTTCACGGACTTAGAGAACTAAATTTCTTTCGGCGAAAGTGCTGTTTTCACAGTGCTAAGTACTCCCAACTCTATCAACAATATTGGTTTTACCAGTGTTCTAAGTCTCTCTTATTTTCTTGTACTTATACTTGGAATTCTCTGTGTAAACCTCTGTAACTTCTCTACGTAGATGAATCACTGTGTACTTTCTCTTGTTTCTATCTGTTACCAATCTTGAGAAACTCATACATAATCTGTTCTCTGATTCCCAGTCTTAGAGAAGTAGATTTCTTTGTGCGAAAGTGCTGTTTTCACAGTGCTAAGTACTCCCAACTCTATCAACAATGTAGGTTTTACCGGTTTTCCAAGTCTCTCTTATTTGCTTGTACTTATACTTGGAATTCTCTGTGTAAACCTCTGTAACTTCTCTAGGTAGATGAATCACTGTGTACTTTCTCTTGTTTCTATCTGTTACCAATCTTGAGAAACTCATACATTCTCTGTTCACTGATTCCCACTCTTAGAGAAGTAGATTTCTTTGTGCGAAAGTGCTGTTTTCACAGTGATAAGTACTCCCACCTCTATCAACAATGTAGTTTTTAATAGTTTTCTAAGTCTCTCTTATTTCCTTGTACTTATACTTGGAATTCTCTGTGTAAACCTCTGTAACTTCTCTACGTAGATGAATCACTGTGTACTTTCTCTTGTTTCTATCTGTTACCAATCTTGAGAAACTCATACATACTCTGTTCACTGTTTCCAGGTCTTAGAGAAGTAGATTTCTTTCTGCGAAAGTGCTGTTTTCACAGTGCTAAGTACTCCCAACTCTATCCACGATGTAGGTTTTACCAGTTTTCTAAGTCTCTCTTATTTTCTTGTACTTATACTTGGAATTCTCTGTGTAAACCTCTGTAACTTCTCTAGGTAGATGAATCACTGTGTACTTTCTCTTGTTTCTATCTGTTACCAATCTTGAGAAAGTCATACATTCTCCGTTCACTGTTTCCCAGTCTTAGAGAAGTAGATTTCTTTCTGCGAAAGTGCTGTTTTCACAGTGTTAAGGACTCCCAACTCTATCAACAATGTATTTTTGAACAGTTTTCTAAATCTCTCTTATTTTCTTGTACTTATACTTGGAATTCTCTGTGTAAACCTCTGTAACTTCTCTTGGTAGATGAATCACTGTGGACTTTCTCTTGTTTCTATCTGTTACCAATGTTGAGAAACTCATACATTCTCTGTTTACTGTTTCGCGGTCTTAGAGAAGTAGATTTCTTTGTCGGATAGTGCTGTTTTCACAGTGCTAAGTACTCCCAACTCTATCAACAATGGAGTTTTTAATAGTTTTCTAAGTCTCTCTTATTTGCTTGTACTTATACTTGGAATTCTCTGTGTAAACCTCTGTAACTTCTCTAGGTAGATGAATCACTGTGTACTTTCTCTTATTTCTATCTGTTACCAATCTTGAGAAACTCATACATTCTCTGTTCACTGTTTCCCGGTCTTAGAGAAGTAGATTTCTTGGTTCGAAAGTGCTGTTTTCACAGTGCTAAGTATTCCCAACTCTATCAACAATGTAGGTTTTACCAGTTTTCTAGGTCTCTCTTATTTTCTTGGAGTTACACTTGGATTTCTCTGTGTAAACCTCTGGAACTTCTCTAAGTAGATGAATCACTGTGTACTTTCTCTTGTTTCTATCTGTTACCAATCTTGAGAAACTCATCCATTCTCTGTTCACTGTTTTGCGGTCTTAGAGAAGTAGATTTCTTTGTGCGAAAGTGGTGTTTTCACAGTGCTAAGTACTCCCAACTCTATCAACAATGTAGGTTTTACCAGTTTTCTAAGTCTCTCTTATTTTCTTGTACTTATACTTGGAATTCTCTGTGTAAACCGCTGTAACTTCTCTCGGTAGATGAATCACTGTGGACTTTCTCTTGTTTCTATCTGTTAGCAATCTTGAGAAACTCATACATTCTTTGTTCACTGTTTCGCGGTCTTAGAGAAGTAGATTTCTTTGTGGGAAAGTGCTGTTTTCACAGTGCTAAGTACTTCCAACTCTATCAACAACGTAGGTTTTACGAGTTTTCTAAGTCTCTCTTATTTTCTTGTACTTATACTTGGAATTCTCTGTGTAAACCTCTGTAACTTCTCTAGGTAGATGAATCACTGTGGACTTTCTCTTGTTTCTATCTGTTACCAATCTTGAGAAACTCATATATTCTCTGTTCACTGATTCCCGGTCTTAGAGAAGCAGATTTCTTTCTGCGAAAGTCCTGTTTTCACAGTGCTAAGTACTCCCAACACTATCAACAATGTAGGTTTTACCAGTTTTCCAAGTCTCTCTTATTTTGTTGAAGTTACACTTGGATTTCTCTGTGTAAACCTCTGTAACTTCTCTAGGTAGATGAATCACTGTGTACTTTCTCTTGTTTCTATCTGGTACCAATCTTGAGAAACTGATACATTCTCTGTTCACTGTTTCGCTGTCTTAGAGAAGTAGATTTCTTTGTGCGAAAGTGCTGTTTTCACAGTGCTAAGTACTCCCAACTCTATCAACAATGTAGGTTTTACCAGTTTTCTAAGTCTCTCTTATTTGCTTGTACTCATACTTGGAATTCTCTGTGTTAACCTCTGTAACTTCTCTATGTAGATGAATCACTGTGTACTTTCTCTTGTTTCTATCTGTTACCAATCTTGAGAAACTCATACATCCTCTGTTTACTGTTTCCCGGTCTTAGAGAAGTAGATTTCTTTCTGCGAAAGTGCTGTTTTCACAGTGCTAAATACTCCCAACTCCATCAACAATGTAGGTTTTAACAGTTTTCTAAGTCTCTCTTATTTTCTTGTACTTATACTTGGAATTCTCTGTGTAAACCTCTGTAACTTCTCTCGGTAGATGAATCACTGTTGACTTTCTCTTGTTTCTATCTGTTACCAATCTTGAGAAACTCATACATTCTCTGTTCAATGTTTCCCAGTCTTAGAGAAGTAGATTTCTTTGTGCGAAAGTGCTGTTTTCACAGTGCTAAGTACTCCCAACTCTATCAACAATGTAGGTTTTACCAGTTTTCTAAGTCTCTCTTATTTTCTTGTACTTATACTTGGAATTCTCTGTGTAAACCTCTGTAACTTTTCTAGGTAGATGAATCCCTGTGTACTTTCTCTTGTTTCTATCTGTTACCAATCTTGAGAAACTCCTACATTCTCTGTTCACTGTTTCCCAGTCTTAGACAAGCAGATTTCTTTGTGCGAAAGTGCTGTTTTCACAGTACTAAGTACTCCCAACTCTATCAACAATGTAGGTTTTACCAGTTTTCTAAGTCTCTCTTATTTTCTTGTACTTATACTTGGAATTCTCTGTGTAAACCTCTGTAACTTTTCTATGTAGATGAATCACTGCGTAGTTTCTCTTCTTTCTATCTGTTACCAATCTTGAGAAACTCATACATTCTCTGTTCACTGTTTCCCGGTCTTAGAGAAGTAGATTTCTTTCTGAGAAAGTGCTGTTTTCACAGTGGTAAGTACTCCCAACTCTATCCACAACGTAGGTTTTACCAGTTTTCTAAGTCTCTCTTCTTTTCTTGTACTTATACATGGAATTCTCTATGTAAACTTCTGTAACTTCTCTAGGTAGATGAATCACTGTGTACTTTATCTTGTTTCTATCTGTTACCAATCTTGAGAAACTCATACATTCTCTGTTCACTGTTTCCCAGTGTTAGAGAAGTTGATTTCTTTGTGCGAAAGTGCTGTTTTCACAGTGCTATGTACTCCCAATTCTATCAACAATGTAGGTTTTACCAGTTTTCTAAGTCTCTCTTATTTTCTTGTACTTATACTTGGAATTCTCTGTGTAAACCTCTGTAACTTTTCTAGGTAGATGAATCCCTGTGTACTTTCTCTTGTTTCTATCTGTTACCAATCTTGAGAAACTCATACATTCTCTGTTCACTGTTTCACGGACTTAGAGAACTAAATTTCTTTCGGCGAAAGTGCTGTTTTCACAGTGCTAAGTACTCCCAACTCTATCAACAATGTAGGTTTTACCAGTTTTCTAAGTCTCTCTTATTTTCTTGTACTTATACTTGGAATTCTCTGTGTAAGCCTCTGTAACTTTTCTAGGTAGATGAATCACTGTGTACTTTCTCTTCTTTCTATCTGTTACCAATCTTGAGAAACTCACACATTCTCTGTTCACTGTTTCCCAGTCTTAGAGAAGTAGATTTGTTTCTGCGAAAGTGCTGTTTTCACAGTGCTAAGTACTCCGAACTCTATCCACAATGTAGGTTTTACCAGTTTTCTAAGTCTCTCTTATTTTCTTGTACTTATACATGGAATTCTCTGTGTAAACTTCTGTAACTTCTCTAGGTAGATGAATCACTGTGTACTTTCTTTTGTTTCTATCTGTTACCAATCTTGAGAAACTCATACATTCTCTGTTCACTGTTTCCCAGTCTTAGAGAAGTAGATTTCTTTCTGCGAAAGTGCTGTTTTCACAGTGCTAAGTACTCCCATCTCTATCAACAATGTAGGTTTTACCAGTTTTCTAAGTCTCTCTCATTTTCTTGTACTTATACTTGGAATTCTCTGTGTAAACCTCTGTAACTTCTCTCGGTAGATGAATCACTGTGGACTTTCTCTTGTTTCTATCTGTTACCAATCTTGAGAAACTCCTACATTCTCTGTTCACTGTTTCGCGGTCTTAGAGAAGTAGATCTCTTTGTGCGAAAGTGCTGTTTTCACAGTGCTAAGTACTCCCAACTCTATCAACAATGTAGGTTTTACCAGTTTTCTAAGTCTCACTTATTTTCTTGGAGTTACACTTGGATTTCTCTGTGTAAACTTCTGGAACTTCTCTAAGTAGATGATTCAGTGTGTACTTTCTCTTGTTTCTATCTGTTACCAATCTTGAGAAACTCATACATTCTCTGTTCACTGTTTCCCGGTCTTAGAGAAGTAGATTTCTTTGTGCGAAAGTGCTGTTTTCACAGTGCTAAGTACTCCCAACTCTATCAACAATGTAGGTTTTAACAGTTTTCTAAGTCTCTCTTATTTGCCTGTACTTATACTTGGAATTCTCTGTGTAAACCTCTGTAACTTCTCTCGGTAGATGAATCACTGTGGACTTTCTCTTGTTTCTATCTGTTACCAATCTTGAGAAACTCATACATTCTCTGTTCACTGTTTCCCAGTCTTAGAGAAGTAGATTTCTTTCTGCGAAAGTGCTGTTTTCACAATGCTAAGTACTCCCAACTCTATCAACAATGTAGGTTTTACCAGTTTTCTAAGTCTCTCTTATTTGCTTGTACTTATACTTGGAATTCTCTGGGTAAACCTCTGTAACTTTTCTAGGTAGATGAATCACTGCGTACTTTCTCTTGTTTCTATCTGTTACCAATCTTGAGAAACTCATACATTCTCTGTTCACTGTTTCGCGGTCTTAGAGCAGTAGATTTCTTTGTGCGAAAGTGCTGTTTTCACAGTGCTAAGTACTCCGAACTCTATCAACAATGTAGTTTTTAATAGTTTTCTAAGTCTCTCTTATTTGCTTGTACTTATACTTGGAATTCTCTGTGTAAACCTCTGTAACTTCTCTAGGTAGATGAATCACTGTGTACTTTCTCTTGTTTCTATCTGTTACCAATCTTGAGAAACTCATACATTCTCTGTTTACTGTTTCCCGGTCTTAGAGAAGTAGATTTCTTTGTGCGAAAGTGCTGTTTTCACAGTGCTAAGTACTGCCAACTCTATCAACAATGTAGGTTTTACCAGTTTTCTAAGTCTCTCTTATTTTCTTGTACTTATACTTGGAATTCTCTGTGTAAACCTCTGTAACTTTTTTAGGTAGATGAATCCCTGTGTACTTTCTCTTGTTTCTATCTGTTACCAATCTTGAGAAACTCCTACATTCTCTGTTCACTGTTTCCCAGTCTTAGAGAAGTAGATTTCTTTCTGTGAAATTGCTGTTTTCACAGTACTAAGTACTCCCAACTCTATCAACAATGTAGGTTTTACCAGTTTTCTAAGTCTCTCTTATTTTCTTGTACTTATACTTGGAATTCTCTGTGTAAACCTCTGTAACTTTTCTATGTAGATGAATCACTGCGTACTTTCTCTTCTTTCTATCTGTTACCAATCTTGAGAAACTCATACATTCTCTGTTCACTGTTTCCCAGTCTTAGAGAAGTAGATTTCTTTCTGAGAAAGTGCTGTTTTCACAGTGGTAAGTACTCCCAACTCTATCAACAATGTAGGTTTTACCAGTTTTCTAAGTCTCTCTTATTTTCTTGTACTTATACTTGGAATTCTCTGTGTAAACCTCTGTAACTTCTCTAGGTAGATGAATCCCTGTGTACTTTCTCTTCTTTCTATCTGTTACCAATCTTGAGAAACTCACACATTCTCTGTTCACTGTTTCCCAGTCTTAGAGAAGTAGATTTGTTTCTGCGAAAGTGCTGTTTTCACAGTGCTAAGTACTCCCAACTCTATCGACGATGTAGGTTTTACCAGTTTTCTAAGTCTCTCTTATTTTCTTCTACTTATACATGGAATTCTCTGTGTAAACTTCTGTAACTTCTCTAGGTAGATGAATCACTGTGTACTTTCTTTTGTTTCTATCTGTTACCAATCTTGAGAAACTCATACATTCTCTGTTCACTGTTTCCCAGTCTTAGAGAAGTAGATTTCTTTCTGTGAAAGTGCTGTTTTCACAGTGCTAAGAACTCCCAACTCTATCAACAATGTAGGTTTTACCAGTTTTCTAAGTCTCTCTTATTTTCTTGAAGTTACTCTTGGATTTCTCTGTGTAAACCTCTGTAACTTCTCTCGGTAGATGAATCACTGTGGACTTTCTCTTGTTAGGGTTAGGGTTAGGGTTAGGGTTAGGGTGAGGGTGAGGGTGAGGGTGAGGGTGAGGGTGAGGGTGAGGGTGAGGGTGAGGGTTTCAGGGTGAGGGTGAGGGTTTCAGGGTGAGGGTGAGGGTTTCAGGGTGAGGGTGAGGGTTTCAGGGTGAGGGTGAGGGTTTCAGGGTGAGGGTGAGGGTTTCAGGGTGAGGGTGAGGGTTTCAGGGTGAGGGTGAGGGTTTCAGGGTGAGGGTGAGGGTTTCAGGGTGAGGGTGAGGGTTTCAGGGTGAGGGTGAGGGTTTCAGGGTGAGGGTGAGGGTTTCAGGGTGAGGGTGAGGGTTTCAGGGTGAGGGTGAGGGTTTCAGGGTGAGGGTGAGGGTTTCAGGGTGAGGGTGAGGGTTTCAGGGTGAGGGTGAGGGTTTCAGGGTGAGGGTGAGGGTTTCAGGGTGAGGGTGAGGGTTTCAGGGTGAGGGTGAGGGTTTCAGGGTGAGGGTGAGGGTTTCAGGGTGAGGGTGAGGGTTTCAGGGTGAGGGTGAGGGTTTCAGGGTGAGGGTGAGGGTTTCAGGGTGAGGGTGAGGGTTTCAGGGTGAGGGTGAGGGTTTCAGGGTGAGGGTGAGGGTTTCAGGGTGAGGGTGAGGGTTTCAGGGTGAGGGTGAGGGTTTCAGGGTGAGGGTGAGGGTTTCAGGGTGAGGGTGAGGGTTTCAGGGTGAGGGTGAGGGTTTCAGGGTGAGGGTGAGGGTTTCAGGGTGAGGGTGAGGGTTTCAGGGTGAGGGTGAGGGTTTCAGGGTGAGGGTGAGGGTTTCAGGGTGAGGGTGAGGGTTTCAGGGTGAGGGTGAGGGTTTCAGGGTGAGGGTGAGGGTTTCAGGGTGAGGGTGAGGGTTTCAGGGTGAGGGTGAGGGTTTCAGGGTGAGGGTGAGGGTTTCAGGGTGAGGGTGAGGGTTTCAGGGTGAGGGTGAGGGTTTCAGGGTGAGGGTGAGGGTTTCAGGGTGAGGGTGAGGGTTTCAGGGTGAGGGTGAGGGTTTCAGGGTGAGGGTGAGGGTTTCAGGGTGAGGGTGAGGGTTTCAGGGTGAGGGTGAGGGTTTCAGGGTGAGGGTGAGGGTTTCAGGGTGAGGGTTCGGGTTTCAGGGTGAGGGTTCGGGTTTCAGGGTGAGGGTTCGGGTTTCAGGGTGAGGGTTCGGGTTTCAGGGTGAGGGTTTCAGGGTTCGAGTTTCAGGGTTCGGGTTTCAGGGTTCGGGTTTCAGGGTTCGGGTTTCAGGGTTCGGGTTCGGGTTTCAGGGTTCGGGTTCGGGTTTCAGGGTTCGGGTTCGGGTTTCAGGGTTCGGGTTCGGGTTTCAGGGTTCGGGTCCGGGTTTCAGGGTTCGGGTCCGGGTTTCAGGGTTCGGGTCCGGGTTTCAGGGTGAGGGTGAGGGTTTCAGGGTGAGGGTGAGGGTTTCAGGGTGAGGGTGAGGGTTTCAGGGTGAGGGTGAGGGTTTCAGGGTGAGGGTTTCAGGTGAGGGTGAGGGTTTCAGGGTTCGGGTTCGGGTTTCAGGGTTCGGGTTCGGTTTTCAGGGTTCGGGTTCGGGTTTCAGGGTTCGGGTTCGGGTTTCAGGGTTCCGGTTCGGGTTTCAGGGTTCGGGTTCGGGTTTCAGGGTTCGGGTTCGGGTTTCAGGGTTCGGGTTCGGGTTTCAGGGTTCGGGTTCGGGTTTCAGGGTTCGGGTTCGGGTTTCAGGGTTCGGGTTTCAGGGTTCGGGTTCGGGTTTCAGGGTTCGGGTTTCAGGGTTCAGGTTCGGGTTTCAGGGTTCGGGTTTCAGGGTTCGGGTTCGGGTTTCAGGGTTCGGGTTCGGGTTTCAGGGTTCGGGTTCGGGTTTCAGGGTTCGGGTTCGGGTTTCAGGGTTCGGGTTCGGGTTTCAGGGTTCGGGTTCGGGTTTCAGGGTTTCAGGGTTCGGGATTCAGGGTTCGGGTTTCAGGGTTCGGGTTTCAGGGTTCGGGTTTCAGGGTTCGGGTTTCAGGGTTCGGGTTTCAGGGTTCGGGTTTCAGGGTTCGGGTTTCAGGGTTCGGGTTTCAGGGTTCGGGTTTCAGGGTTCCGGTTTCAGGGTTCGGGTTTCAGGGTTCGGGTTTCAGGGTTCGGGTTTCAGGGTTCGGGTTTCTGGGTTTGGGTGAGGGTTAGGATTAGGGTTTTAGGGTTTGGGTTTTAGGGTTTGGGTTTTAGGGTTAGGGTTTTAGGGATAGGGTTAGGGTTAGGTTTAGGTTTAGGGTTAGGGTAACTTCTCTAGCTAGATGAATCAGTGTGTACTTTCTTTTGTTTCTATCTGTTACCAATCTTGAGAAACTCACACATTCTCTGTTCACTGTTTCCCTGTCTTACAGAAGTAGATTTCTTTGTGCGAAAGTGCTGTTTTCACACTGCTAAGTACTCCGAACTCTATCAACAATGTAGGTTTGACGAGTTTTCTAAGTCTCTCTTATTTTCTTGTACTTATACCTGGAATTCTCTGTGTAAACCGCGGTAACTTCTCTAGCTAGATGAATCACTGTGTACTTTCTCTTGTTTCTATCTGTAACCAATCTTCAGAAACTCATACATTCTCTGTTCACGGTTTCACGATCTTAGAGAAGTAGATTTCTTGGTTCGAAAGTGCTGTTTTCACAGTGCTAAGTACTCCCAACTCTATCAACAATGTAGGTTTTACCAGTTTTCTAAGTCTCTCTTATTTTCTTGGAGTTACACTTGGATTTCTCTCTGTAAACCTCTGGAACTTCTCTAAGTAGATGAATCACTGTGTACTTTCCCTTTTTTCTATGTGTTACCAATCTTGAGAAACTCATACATTCTCTGTTCACTCTTTCGCGGTCTTAGAGAAGTAGATTTCTTTGTGCGAAAGTGCTGTTTTCACAGTGCTAAGTACTCCCAACTCTATCAACAATGTAGGTTTTACCAGTTTTCTAAGTCTCTCTTATTTTCTTGTACTTATACTTGGAATTCTCTGTGTAAACCGCTGTAACTTCTCTCGGTAGATGAATCACTGTGGACTTTCTCTTGTTTCTATCTGTTACCAATCTTGAGAAACTCACACATTCTCTGTTCACTGTTTCGCGGTCTTAGAGAAGTAGATTTCTTTGTGGGAAAGTGCTGTTTTCACAGTGCTAAGTACTTCCAACTCTATCAACAACGTAGGTTTTACGAGTTTTCTAAGTCTCTCTTATTTTCTTGTACTTATACTTGGAATTCTCTGTGTAAACCTCTGTAACTTCTCTAGGTAGATGAATCACTGTGGACTTTCTCTTGTTTCTATCTGTTACCAATCTTGACAAACTCATACATTCTCCGTTCACTGTTTCCCAGTCTTAGAGAAGTAGATTTCTTTCTGCGAAATTGCTGTTTTCACAGTACTAAGTACTCCCAACTCTATCAACAATGTAGGTTTTACCAGTTTTCTAAGTCTCTCTTATTTTCTTGTACTTATACTTGGAATTCTCTGTGTAAATCTCTGTAACTTTTCTATGTAGATGAATCACTGCGTACTTTCTCTTCTTTCTATCTGTTACCAATCTTGAGAAACTCATACATTCTCTGTTCAATGTTTCCCAGTCTTAGAGAAGTAGATTTCTTTCTGAGAAAGTGCTGTTTTCACAGTGGTAAGTACTCCCAACTCTATCAACAATGTAGGTTTTACCAGTTTTCTAAGTCTCTCTTATTTTCTTGTACTTATACTTGGAATTCTCTGTGTAAACCTCTGTAACTTCTCTAGGTAGATGAATCCCTGTGTACTTTCTCTTCTTTCTATCTGTTACCAATCTTGAGAAACTCACACATTCTCTGTTCACTGTTTCCCAGTCTTAGAGAAGTAGATTTGTTTCTGCGAAAGTGCTGATTTCACAGTGCTAAGTACTCCCAACTCTATCCACGATGTAGGTTTTACCAGTTTTCTAAGTCTCTCTTATTTTCTTGTACTTATACATGGAATTCTCTGTGTAAACTTCTGTAACTTCTCTAGGTAGATGAATCACTGTGTACTTTCTTTTGTTTCTATCTGTTACCAATCTTGAGAAACTCATACATTCTCTGTTCACTGTTTCCCGGTCTTAGAGAAGTAGATTTCTTTGTGCGAAAGTGCTGTTTTCACACTGCGAAGTACTCCCAACTCTATCAACAATGTAGGTTTTACTGGTTTTCTAAGTCTCTCTTATTTTCTTGTGCTTATACTTGGAATTCTCTGTGTAAACCTCTGTAACTTTTCTAGGTAGATGAATCACTGTGTACTTTCTCTTGTTTCTATCTGTTACCAATCTTGAGAAACTCATACATTCTCTGTTCACTGTTTCGCGGTCTTAGAGAAGTAGATTTCTTTGTGGGAAAGTGTTGTTTTCACAGTGCTAAGTACTCCCAACTCTATCAACAATGGAGTTTTTAATAGTTTTCTAAGTCTCTCTTATTTGCTTGTACTTATACTTGGAATTCTCTGTGTAAACCTCTGTAACTTCTCTAGGTAGATGAATCACTGTGTACTTTCTCTTGTTTCTATCTGTTACCAGTCTTGAGAAACTCATACATTCTGTGTTCACTGTTTCCCGGTCTTAGAGAAGTAGATTTCTTGGTTCGAAAGTGCTGTTTTTACAGTGCTAAGTACTCCCAACTCTATCAACAATGTAGGTTTTACCAGTTTTCTAAGTCTCTCTTATTTTCTTGGAGTTACACTTGGATTTCTCTGTGTAAACCTCTGGAACTTCTCTAAGTAGATGAATCACTGTGTACTTTCTCTTGTTTCTATCTGTTACCAATCTTGAGAAACTCATACATTCTCTGTTCACTGTTTCGCGGTCTTAGAGAAGTAGATTTCTTTGTGCGAAAGTGGTGTTTTCACAGTACTAAGTACTCCCAACTCTATCAACAATGTAGGTTTTACCAGTTTTCTAAGTCTCTCTTATTTTCTTGTGCTTATACTTGGAATTCTCTGTGTAAACCTCTGTAACTTTTCTAGGTAGATGAATCCCTGTGTACTTTCTCTTTTTTCTATCTGTTACCAATCTTGAGAAACTCCTACATTCTCTGTTCACTGTTTCCCAGTCTTAGAGAAGTAGATTTCTTTCTGCGAAAGTGCTGTTTTCACAGTACTAAGTACTCCCAACTCTATCAACAATGTAGGTTTTACCAGTTTTCTAAGTCTCTCTTATTTTCTTGTACTTATACTTGGAATTCTCTGTGTAAACATCTGTAACTTTTCTATGTAGATGAATCACTGCGTAGTTTCTCTTCTTTCTATCTGTTACCAATCGTGAGAAACTCATACATTCTCTGTTCACTGTTTCCCAGTCTTAGAGAAGTAGATTTCTTTCTGAGAAAGTGCTGTTTTCACAGTGGTAAATACTACCAACTCTATCCACAACGTAGGTTTTACCAGTTTTCTAAGTCTCTCTTCTTTTCTTGTACTTATACATGGAATTCTCTATGTAAACTTCTGTAACTTCTCTAGGTAGATGAATCACTGTGTACTTTATCTTGTTTCTATCTGTTACCAATCTTGAGAAACTCATACATTCTCTGTTCACTGTTTCACAGTGTTAGAGAAGTTGATTTCTTTCTGCGAAAGTGCTGTTTTCACAGTGCTAAGTACTCCCAATTCTATCAACAATGTAGGTTTTACCAGTTTTCTAAGTCTCTCTTATTTTCTTGTACTTATACTTGGAATTCTCTGTGTAAACCTCTGTAACTTTTCTAGGTAGATGAATCCCTGTGTACTTTCTCTTGTTTCTATCTGTTACCAATCTTGAGAAACTCATACATTCTCTGTTCACTGTTTCACGGACTTAGAGAACTAAATTTCTTTCGGCGAAAGTGCTGTTTTCACAGTGCTAAGTACTCCCAACTCTATCAACAATGTAGGTTTTACCAGTTTTCTAAGTCTCTCTTATTTTCTTGTACTTATACTTGGAATTCTCTGTGTAAGCCTCTGTAACTTTTCTAGGTAGATGAATCACTGTGTACTTTCTCTTCTTTCTATCTGTTACCAATCTTGAGAAACTCACACATTCTCTGTTCACTGTTTCCCAGTCTTAGAGAAGTAGATTTCTTTCTGCGAACGTGCTGTTTTCACAATGCTAAGTACTCCCAACTCTATCAACAATGTAGGTTTTACCAGTTTTCTAAGTCTCTCTTATTTGCTTGTACTTATACTTGGAATTCTCTGTGTAAACCTCTGTAACTTTTCTAGGTAGATGAATCACTGTGTACTTTCTCTTGTTTCTATCTGTTACCAATCTTGAGAAACTCATACATTCTCTGTTCACTGTTTCGCGGTCTTAGAGCAGTAGATTTCTTTGTGCGAAAGTGCTGTTTTCACAGTGCTAAGTACTCCCAACTCTATCAACAATGTAGTTTTTAATAGTTTTCTAAGTCTCTCTTATTTGCTTGTACTTATACTTGGAATTCTCTGTGTAAACCTCTGTAACTTCTCTAGGTAGATGAATCACTGTGTACTTTCTCTTGTTTCTATCTGTTACCAATCTTGAGAAACTCATACATTCTCTGTTTACTGTTTCCCGGTCTTAGAGAAGTAGATTTCTTTGTGCGAAAGTGCTGTTTTCACAGTGCTAAGTACTCCCAACTCTATCAACAATGTAGGTTTTAACAGTTTTCTAAGTCTCTCTTATTTTCTTGTACTTATACTTGGAATTCTCTGTGTAAACCTCTGTAACTTCTCTCGGTAGATGAATCACTGTTGACTTTCTCTTGTTTCTATCTGTTACCAATCTTGAGAAACTCGTACATTCTCTGTTCAATGTTTCCCAGTCTTAGAGAAGTAGATTTCTTTGTGCGAAAGTGCTGTTTTCACAGTGCTAAGTACTGCCAACTCTATCAACAATGTAGGTTTTACCAGTTTTCTAAGTCTCTCTTATTTTCTTGTACTTATACTTGGAATTCTCTGTGTAAACCTCTGTAACTTTTTTAGGTAGATGAATCCCTGTGTACTTTCTCTTGTTTCTATCTGTTACCAATCTTGAGAAACTCCTAGTTTCTCTGTTCACTGTTTCCCAGTCTTAGAGAAGTAGATTTCTTTCTGCGAAATTGCTGTTTTCACAGTACTAAGTACTCCCAACTCTATCAACAATGTAGGTTTTACCAGTTTTCTAAGTCTCTCTTATTTTCTTGTACTTATACTTGGAATTCTCTGTGTAAATCTCTGTAACTTTTCTATGTAGATGAATCACTGCGTACTTTCTCTTCTTTCTATCTGTTACCAATCTTGAGAAACTCATACATTCTCTGTTCACTGTTTCCCAGTCTTAGAGAAGTAGATTTCTTTCTGAGAAAGTGCTGTTTTCACAGTGGTAAGTACTCCCAACTCTATAAACAATGTAGGTTTTACCAGTTTTCTAAGTCTCTCTTATTTTCTTGTACTTATACTTGGAATTCTCTGTGTAAACCTCTGTAACTTCTCTAGGTAGATGAATCCCTGTGCACTTTCTCTTCTTTCTATCTGTTACCAATCTTGAGAAACTCACACATTCTCTGTTCACTGTTTCCCAGTCTTAGAGAAGTAGATTTGTTTCTGCGAAAGTGCTGATTTCACAGTGCTAAGTACTCCCAACTCTATCCACGATGTAGGTTTTACCAGTTTTCTAAGTCTCTCTTATTTTCTTGTACTTATACATGGAATTCTCTGTGTAAACTTCTGTAACTTCTCTAGGTAGATGAATCACTGTGTACTTTCTTTTGTTTCTATCTGTTACCAATCTTGAGAAACTCATACATTCTCTGTTCACTGTTTCCCAGTCTTAGAGAAGTAGATTTCTTTCTGTGAAAGTGCTGTTTTCACAGTGCTAAGAACTCCCAACTCTATCAACAATGTAGGTTTTACCAGTTTTCTAAGTCTCTCTTATTTTCTTGAAGTTACTCTTGGATTTCTCTGTGTAAACCTCTGTAACTTCTCTCGGTAGATGAATCACTGTGGACTTTCTCTTGTTAGGGTTAGGGTTAGGGTTAGGGTTAGGGTTAGGGTGAGGGTGAGGGTGAGGGTGAGGGTGAGGGTGAGGGTTTCAGGGTGAGGGTGAGGGTTTCAGGGTGAGGGTGAGGGTTTCAGGGTGAGGGTGAGGGTTTCAGGGTGAGGGTGAGGGTTTCAGGGTGAGGGTGAGGGTTTCAGGGTGAGGGTGAGGGTTTCAGGGTGAGGGTGAGGGTTTCAGGGTGAGGGTGAGGGTTTCAGGGTGAGGGTGAGGGTTTCAGGGTTCGGGTGAGGGTTTCAGGGTTCGGGTTCGGGTTTCAGGGTTCGGGTTCGGTTTTCAGGGTTCGGGTTCGGGTTTCAGGGTTCGGGTTCGGGTTTCAGGGTTCCGGTTCGGGTTTCAGGGTTCGGGTTCGGGTTTCAGGGTTCGGGTTCGGGTTTCAGGGTTCGGGTTCGGGTTTCAGGGTTCGGGTTCGGGTTTCAGGGTTCGGGTTCGGGTTTCAGGGTTCGGGTTCGGGTTTCAGGGTTCGGGTTCGGGTTTCAGGGTTCGGGTTCGGGTTTCAGGGTTCGGGTTCGGGTTTCAGGGTTCGGGTTCGGGTTTCAGGGTTCGGGTTTCAGGGTTCGGGTTCGGGTTTCAGGATTCGGGTTTCAGGGTTCGGGTTCGGGTTTCAGGGTTCGGGTTCGGGTTTCAGGGTTCGGGTCCGGGTTTCAGGGTTCGGGTCCGGGTTTCAGGGTTCGGGTCCGGGTTTCAGGGTTCGGGTCCGGGTTTCAGGGTTCGGGTCCGGGTTTCAGGGTTCGGGTCCGGGTTTCAGGGTTCGGGTTTCAGGGTTCGGGTTTCAGGGTTCGGGTTTCAGGGTTCGGGTTTCAGGGTTTGGGTGAGGGTTAGGATTAGGGTTTTAGGGTTTGGGTTTTAGGGTTTGGGTTTTAGGGTTAGGGTTTTAGGGATAGGGTTAGGGTTAGGTTTAGGGTTAGGGTTAGGGTAACTTCTCTAGCTAGATGAATCAGTGTGTACTTTCTTTTGTTTCTATCTGTTACCAATCTTGAGAAAATCACACATTCTCTGTTCACTGTTTCCCTGTCTTACAGAAGTAGATTTCTTTGTGCGAAAGTGCTGTTTTCACACTGCTAAGTACTCCGAACTCTATCAACAATGTAGGTTTGACGAGTTTTCTAAGTCTCTCTTATTTTCTTGTACTTATACCTGGAATTCTCTGTGTAAACCGCGGTAACTTCTCTAGCTAGATGAATCACTGTGTACTTTCTCTTGTTTCTATCTGTAACCAATCTTCAGAAACTCATACATTCTCTGTTCACGGTTTCACGATCTTAGAGAAGTAGATTTCTTGGTTCGAAAGTGCTGTTTTCACAGTGCTAAGTACTCCCAACTCTATGAACAATGTAGGTTTTACCAGTTTTCTAAGTCTCTCTTATTTTCTTGGAGTTACACTTGGATTTCTCTCTGTAAACCTCTGGAACTTCTCTAAGTAGATGAATCACTGTGTACTTTCCCTTTTTTCTATGTGTTACCAATCTTGAGAAACTCATACATTCTCTGTTCACTCTTTCGCGGTCTTAGAGAAGTAGATTTCTTTGTGGGAAAGTGCTGTTTTCACAGTGCTAAGTACTTCCAACTCTATCAACAACGTAGGTTTTACGAGTTTTCTAAGTCTCTCTTATTTTCTTGTACTTATACTTGGAATTCTCTGTGTAAACCTCTGTAACTTCTCTAGGTAGATGAATCACTGTGGACTTTCTCTTGTTTCTATCTGTTACCAATCTTGACAAACTCATACATTCTCCGTTCACTGTTTCCCGGTCTTAGAGAAGTAGATTTCTTTGTGCGAAAGTGCTGTTTTCACAGTGCTAAGTACTCCCAACTATATCAACAATGTAGTTTCTACCGGTTTTCTAGGTCTCTCTAATTTTCATGAAGTTACACTTGGATTTCTCTGTGTAAACATCTGTAACGTCTCTAGGTAGATGAATCACTGTGTACTTTCTCTTGTTTCTATCTGTTACCAATCTTGAGAAACTCATACATTCTCTGTTCACTGTTTCCCGGTCTTAGAGAAGTAGATTTCTTTGTGCGAAAGTGCTGTTTTCACAGTGCTAAGTACTCCCAACGCTATCAACAATGTAGGTTTTACCATTTTTCTAAGTCTCTCTTATTTTCTTGAAGTTACTCTTGGATTTCTCTGTGTAAACCTCTGTAACTTCTCTCGGTAGATGAATCACTGTGGACTTTCTCTTGTTAGGGTTAGGGTTAGGGTTAGTGTTAGGGTTAGGGTGAGGGTGAGGGTGAGGGTGAGGGTGAGGGTGAGGGTGAGGGTTTCAGGGTGAGGGTGAGGGTTTCAGGGTGAGGGTGAGGGTTTCAGGGTGAGGGTGAGGGTTTCAGGGTGAGGGTGAGGGTTTCAGGGTGAGGGTGAGGGTTTCAGGGTGAGGGTGAGGGTTTCAGGGTGAGGGTGAGGGTTTCAGGGTGAGGGTGAGGGTTTCAGGGTGAGGGTGAGGGTTTCAGGGTGAGGGTGAGGGTTTCAGGGTGAGGGTGAGGGTTTCAGGGTGAGGGTGAGGGTTTCAGGGTGAGGGTGAGGGTTTCAGGGTGAGGGTGAGGGTTTCAGGGTGAGGGTGAGGGTTTCAGGGTGAGGGTGAGGGTTTCAGGGTGAGGGTGAGGGTTTCAGGGTGAGGGTGAGGGTTTCAGGGTGAGGGTGAGGGTTTCAGGGTGAGGGTGAGGGTTTCAGGGTGAGGGTGAGGGTTTCAGGGTGAGGGTGAGGGTTTCAGGGTGAGGGTGAGGGTTTCAGGGTGAGGGTGAGGGTTTCAGGGTGAGGGTGAGGGTTTCAGGGTGAGGGTGAGGGTTTCAGGGTGAGGGTGAGGGTTTCAGGGTGAGGGTGAGGGTTTCAGGGTGAGGGTGAGGGTTTCAGGGTGAGGGTGAGGGTTTCAGGGTGAGGGTGAGGGTTTCAGGGTGAGGGTGAGGGTTTCAGGGTGAGGGTGAGGGTTTCAGGGTGAGGGTGAGGGTTTCAGGGTGAGGGTGAGGGTTTCAGGGTGAGGGTGAGGGTTTCAGGGTGAGGGTGAGGGTTTCAGGGTGAGGGTGAGGGTTTCAGGGTGAGGGTGAGGGTTTCAGGGTGAGGGTGAGGGTTTCAGGGTGAGGGTGAGGGTTTCAGGGTGAGGGTGAGGGTTTCAGGGTGAGGGTGAGGGTTTCAGGGTGAGGGTGAGGGTTTCAGGGTGAGGGTGAGGGTTTCAGGGTGAGGGTGAGGGTTTCAGGGTGAGGGTGAGGGTTTCAGGGTGAGGGTGAGGGTTTCAGGGTGAGGGTGAGGGTTTCAGGGTGAGGGTGAGGGTTTCAGGGTGAGGGTGAGGGTTTCAGGGTGAGGGTGAGGGTTTCAGGGTGAGGGTGAGGGTTTCAGGGTGAGGGTGAGGGTTTCAGGGTGAGGGTGAGGGTTTCAGGGTGAGGGTGAGGGTTTCAGGGTGAGGGTGAGGGTTTCAGGGTGAGGGTGAGGGTTTCAGGGTGAGGGTGAGGGTTTCAGGGTGAGGGTGAGGGTTTCAGGGTGAGGGTGAGGGTTTCAGGGTGAGGGTGAGGGTTTCAGGGTGAGGGTGAGGGTTTCAGGGTGAGGGTGAGGGTTTCAGGGTGAGGGTGAGGGTTTCAGGGTGAGGGTGAGGGTTTCAGGGTG
The DNA here is from genome assembly GCA_028571685.1 of Heterohyrax brucei. NCBI lineage: Eukaryota > Metazoa > Chordata > Mammalia > Hyracoidea > Procaviidae > Heterohyrax > Heterohyrax brucei. Next base: position 21,310,476 of record CM053144.1, on the reverse strand, counting down.
AGGGTGAGGGTTTCAGGGTGAGGGTGAGGGTTTCAGGGTGAGGGTGAGGGTTTCAGGGTGAGGGTGAGGGTTTCAGGGTGAGGGTGAGGGTTTCAGGGTGAGGGTGAGGGTTTCAGGGTGAGGGTGAGGGTTTCAGGGTGAGGGTGAGGGTTTCAGGGTGAGGGTGAGGGTTTCAGGGTGAGGGTGAGGGTTTCAGGGTGAGGGTGAGGGTTTCAGGGTGAGGGTGAGGGTTTCAGGGTGAGGGTGAGGGTTTCAGGGTGAGGGTGAGGGTTTCAGGGTGAGGGTGAGGGTTTCAGGGTGAGGGTGAGGGTTTCAGGGTGAGGGTGAGGGTTTCAGGGTGAGGGTGAGGGTTTCAGGGTGAGGGTGAGGGTTTCAGGGTGAGGGTGAGGGTTTCAGGGTGAGGGTGAGGGTTTCAGGGTGAGGGTGAGGGTTTCAGGGTGAGGGTGAGGGTTTCAGGGTGAGGGTGAGGGTTTCAGGGTGACGGTTTCAGGGTTGGGGTTTCAGGGTTCGGGTTTCAGGGTTCGGGTTTCAGGGTTCGGGATCGGGTTTCAGGGTTCGGGTTCGGGTTTCAGGGTTCGGGTTCGGGTTTCAGGGTTCGGGTTCGGGTTTCAGGGTTCGGGTCCGGGTTTCAGGGTTCGGGTCCGGGTTTCAGGGTTCGGGTCCGGGTTTCAGGGTTCGGGTCCGGGTTTCAGGGTTCGGGTTCGGGTTTCAGGGTTCGGGTTCGGGTTTCAGGGTTCGGGTTCGGGTTTCAGGGTTCGGGTTCGGTTTTCAGGGTTCGGGTTCGGGTTTCAGGGTTCGGGTTGGGGTTTCAGGGTTCCGGTTCGGGTTTCAGGTTTCGGGTTCGGGTTTCAGGGTTCGGGTTCGGGTTTCAGGGTTCGGGTTCGGGTTTCAGGGTTCGGGTTCGGGTTTCAGGGTTCGGGTTCGGGTTTCAGGGTTCGGGTTCGGGTTTCAGGGTTCGGGTTCGGGATTCAGGGTTCGGGTTCGGGTTTCAGGGTTCGGGTTCGGGTTTCAGGGTTCGGGTTCGGGTTTCAGGGTTCGGGTTTCAGGGTTCGGGTTCGGGTTTCAGGGTTCGGGTTTCAAGGTTCGGGTTCTGGTTTCAGGGTTCGGGTTCGGGTTTCAGGGTTCGGGTTCGGGTTTCAGGGTTCGGGTTCGGGTTTCAGGGTTCGGGTTCGGGTTTCACGGTTCGGGTTCGGGTTTCAGGGTTCGGGTCCGGGTTTCAGGGTTCGGGTTCGGGTTTCAGGGTGAGGGTGAGGGTTTCAGGGTTCCGGTTCGGGTTTCAGGGTTCGGGTTCGGGTTTCAGGGTTCGGGTTCGGGTTTCAGGGTTCGGGTTCGGGTTTCAGGGTTCGGGTTCGGGTTTCAGGGTTCGGGTTCGGGTTTCAGGGTTCGGGTTTCAGGGTTCGGGTTTCAGGGTTCGGGTATCAGGGTTCGGGTTTCAGGGTTCGGGTTTCAGGGTTCGGGTTTCAGGGTTCGGGTTTCAGGGTTCGGGTTTCAGGGTTCGGGTTTCAGGGTTCGGGTTTCAGGGTTCGGGTTTCAGGGTTCGGGTTTCAGGGTTTGGGTGAGGGTTAGGATTAGGGTTTTAGGGTTGGGTTTTAGGGTTTGGGTTTTAGGGTTAGGGTTTTAGGGATAGGGTTAGGGTTAGGTTTAGGGTTAGGGTTAGGGTAACTTCTCTAGCTAGATGAATCAGTGTGTACTTTCTTTTGTTTCTATCTGTTACCAATCTTGAGAAACTCACACATTCTCTGTTCACTGTTTCCCTGTCTTACAGAAGTAGATTTCTTTGTGCGAAAGTGCTGTTTTCACACTGCTAAGTACTCCGAACTCTATCAACAATGTAGGTTTGACGAGTTTTCTAAGTCTCTCTTATTTTCTTGTACTTATACCTGGAATTCTCTGTGTAAACCGCGGTAACTTCTCTAGCTAGATGAATCACTGTGTACTTTCTCTTGTTTCTATCTGTAACCAATCTTCAGAAACTCATACATTCTCTGTTCACGGTTTCACGATCTTAGAGAAGTAGATTTCTTGGTTCGAAAGTGCTGTTTTCACAGTGCTAAGTACTCCCAACTCTATGAACAATGTAGGTTTTACCAGTTTTCTAAGTCTCTCTTATTTTCTTGGAGTTACACTTGGATTTCTCTCTGTAAACCTGTGGAACTTCTCTAAGTAGATGAATCACTGTGTACTTTCCCTTTTTTCTATGTGTTACCAATCTTGAGAAACTCATACATTCTCTGTTCACTCTTTCGCGGTCTTAGAGAAGTAGATTTCTTTGTGCGAAAGTGCTGTTTTCACAGTGCTAAGTACTCCCAACTCTATCAACAATGTAGGTTTTACCAGTTTTCTAAGTCTCTCTTATTTTCTTGTACTTATACTTGGAATTCTCTGTGTAAACCGCTGTAACTTCTCTCGGTAGATGAATCACTGTGGACTTTCTCTTGTTTCTATCTGTTACCAATCTAGAGAAACTCACACATTCTCTGTTCACTGTTTCGCGGTCTTAGAGAAGTAGATTTCTTTGTGGGAAAGTGCTGTTTTCACAGTGCTAAGTACTTCCAACTCTATCAACAACGTAGGTTTTACGAGTTTTCTAAGTCTCTCTTATTTTCTTGTACTTATACTTGGAATTCTCTGTGTAAACCTCTGTAACTTCTCTAGGTAGATGAATCACTGTGGACTTTCTCTTGTTTCTATCTGTTACCAATCTTGACAAACTCATACATTCTCCGTTCACTGTTTCCCGGTCTTAGAGAAGTAGATTTCTTTGTGCGAAAGTGCTGTTTTCACAGTGCTAAGTACTCCCAACTATATCAACAATGTAGTTTCTACCGGTTTTCTAGGTCTCTCTAATTTTCATGAAGTTACACTTGGATTTCTCTGTGTAAACATCTGTAACGTCTCTAGGTAGATGAATCACTGTGTACTTTCTCTTGTTTCTATCTGTTACCAATCTTGAGAAACTCATACATTCTCTGTTCACTGTTTCCCGGTCTTAGAGAAGTAGATTTCTTTGTGCGAAAGTGCTGTTTTCACACTGCTAAGTACTCCCAACTCTATCAACAATGTAGGTTTTACCACTTTTCTAAGTCTCTCTTATTTTCTTGGAGTTCCACTTGGATTTCTCTGTGTAAACTTCTGGAACTTCTCTAATTAGATGAATCACTGTGTACTTTCTCTTGTTTCTATTTGTTACCAATCTTGAGAAACTCATACATTCTCTGTTCACTGTTTCCCGGTCTTAGAGAAGTAGATTTCTTTGTGCGAAAGTGCTGTTTTCACAGTGCTAAGTACTCCCAACTCTATCAACAATGTAGGTTTTACCAGTTTTCTAAGTCTCTCTTATTTGCTTGTACTTATACTTGGAATTCTCTGTGTAAATCTCTGTAACTTCTCTCGGTAGATGAATCATTGTGTACTTTCTCTTGTTTCTATCTGTTACCAATCTTGAGAAACTCATACATTCTCTGTTCACTGTTTCCCGGTCTTAGAGAAGTAGATTTCTTTGTGCGAAAGTGCTGTTTTCACACTGCGAAGTACTCCCAACTCTATCAACAATGTAGGTTTTACCAGTTTTCTAAGTCTCTCTTCTTTTCTTTTACTTATACTTGGAATTCTCTGTGTAAACCTCTGTAACTTCTCTCGTAGATGAATCACTGTGGACTTTCTCTTGTTTCTATCTGTTACCATTCTTAAGAAACACATACATTCTCTGTTCACTGATTCCGAGTCTTAGAGAAGTAGATTTCTTTGTGCGAAAGTGCTGTTTTCACAGTGCTAAGTACTCCCAACTCTATCAACAATGTAGGTTTTACTGGTTTTCTAAGTCTCTCTTATTTTCTTGTGCTTATACTTGGAATTCTCTGTGTAAACCTCTGTAACTTTTCTAGGTAGATGAATCACTGTGTACTTTCTCTTGTTTCTATCTGTTACCAATCTTGAGAAACTCATACATTCTCTGTTCACTGTTTCGCGGTCTTAGAGAAGTAGATTTCTTTGTGGGAAAGTGTTGTTTTCACAGTGCTAAGTACTCCCAACTCTATCAACAATGGAGTTTTTAATAGTTATCTAAGTCTCTCTTATTTGCTTGTACTTATACTTGGAATTCTCTGTGTAAACCTCTGTAACTTCTCTAGGTAGATGAATCACTGTGTACTTTCTCTTGTTTCTATCTGTTACCAGTCTTGAGAAACTCATACATTCTGTGTTCACTGTTTCCCGGTCTTAGAGAACTAGATTTCTTGGTTCGAAAGTGCTGTTTTCACAGTGCTAAGTACTCCCAACTCTATCAACAATGTAGGTTTTACCAGTTTTCTAAGACTCTCTTATTTTCTTGGAGTTACACTTTGATTTCTCTGTGTAAACCTCTGGAACTTCTCTAAGTAGATGAATCACTGTGTACTTTCTCTTGTTTCTATCTGTTACCAATCTTGAGAAACTCATACATTCTCTGTTCACTGTTTCGCGGTCTTAGAGAAGTAGATTTCTTTGTGCGAAAGTGGTGTTTTCACAGTACTAAGTACTCCCAACTCTATCCACAATGTAGGTTTTACCAGTTTTCTAAGTCTCTCTTATTTTCTTGTGCTTATACTTGGAATTCTCTGTGTAAACCTCTGTAACTTTTCTAGGTAGATGAATCACTGTGTACTTTCTCTTGTTTCTATCTGTTACCAATCTTGAGAAACTCATCCATTCTCTGTTCACTGTTTCGCGGTCTTAGAGAAGTAGATTTCTTTGTGCGAAAGTGGTGTTTTCACAGTGCTAAGTACTCCCAACTCTATCAACAATGTAGGTTTTACCAGTTTTCTAAGTCTCTCTTATTTTCTTGTACTTATACTTGGAATTCTCTGTGTAAACCTCTGTAACTTTTCTAGGTAGATGAATCCCTGTGTACTTTCTCTTGTTTCTATCTGTTACCAATCTTGAGAAACTCCTACATTCTCTGTTCACTGTTTCCCAGTCTTAGAGAAGTAGATTTCTTTCTGAGAAAGTGCTGTTTTCACAGTACTAAGTACTCCCAACTCTATCAACAATGCAGGTTTTACCAGTTTTCTAAGTCTCTCTTATTTTCTTGTACTTATACTTGGAATTCTCTGTGTAAACCTCTGTAACTTTTCTATGTAGATGAATCACTGCGTACTTTCTCTTCTTTCTATCTGTTACCAATCTTGAGAAACTCATACATTCTCTGTTCACTGTTTCCCAGTCTTAGAGAAGTAGATTTCTTTCTGAGAAAGTGCTGTTTTCACAGTCGTAAGTACTACCAACTCTATCCACAACGTAGGTTTTACCAGTTTTCTAAGTCTCTCTTCTTTTCTTGTACTTATACATGGAATTCTCTATGTAAACTTCTGTAACTTCTCTAGGTAGATGAATCACTGTGTACTTTCTCTTGTTTCTATCTGTTACCAATCTTGAGAAACTCCTACATTCTCTGTTCACTGTTTCCCAGTCTTAGAGAAGTAGATTTGTTTCTGTGAAAGTGCTGTTTTCACAGTGCTAAGTACTCCCAACTCTATCCACGATGTAGGTTTTACCAGTTTTCTAAGTCTCTCTTATTTTCTTGTACTTATACATGGAATTCTCTGTGTAAACTTGTGTAACTTCTCTAGGTAGATGAATCACTGTGTACTTTCTTTTGTTTCTATCTGTTACCAATCTTGAGAAACTCATACATTCTCTGTTCACTGTTTCCCAGTCTTAGAGAAGTAGATTTCTTTCTGCGAAACTGCTGTTTTCACAATGCTAAGTACTCCCAACTCTATCAACAATGTAGGTTTTACCACTTTTCTAAGTCTCTCTTATTTTCTTGTACTTATACTTGGAATTCTCTGTGTAAACTTCTGTAACTTCTCTCGGTAGATGAATCACTGTGGACTTTCTCTTGTTTCTATCAGTTACCAATCTTGAGAAACTCATACATTCTCTGTTTACTGTTTCGCGGTCTTAGAGAAGTAGATTTCTTTCTGGGAAAGTGCTGTTTTCACAGTGCTAAGTACTCCCAACTCTAGCAACAATGGAGTTTTTAATAGTTTTCTAAGTCTCTCTTATTTGCTTGTACTTATACTTGGAATTCTCTGTGTAAACCTCTGTAACTTCTCTAGATAGATGAATCACTGTGGACTTTCCCTTGTTTCTATCTGTTACCAATCTTGAGAAACTCATACATTCTCTGTTCACTGATTCCCGATCTTAGAGAAGCAGATTTCTTTCTGCGAAAGTCCTGTTTTCACAGTGCTAAGTACTCCCAACTCTATCAACAATGTAGGTTTTACCAGTTTTCTAAGTCTCTCTTATTTTGTTGAAGTTACACTAGGATTTCTCTGTGTAAACCTCTGTAACTTCTCTAGGTAGATGAATCACTGTGTACTTTCTCTTGTTTCTATCTGTTACCAATCTTGAGAAACTCATACATTCTCTGTTCACTGTTTCCCGGTCTTAGAGAAGTAGATTTCTTTGTGCGAAAGTGCTGTTTTCACACTGCTAAGTACTCCCAACTCTATCAACAATGTAGGTTTTACCACTTTTCTAAGTCTCTCTTATTTTCTTGGAGTTCCACTTGGATTTCTCTGTGTAAACTTCTGGAACTTCTCTAATTAGATGAATCACTGTGTACTTTCTCTTGTTTCTATTTGTTACCAATCTTGAGAAACTCATACATTCTCTGTTCACTGTTTCCCGGTCTTAGAGAAGTAGATTTCTTTCTGCGAAAGTGCTGTTTTCACAGTGCTAAGTACTCCCAACTCTATCAACAATGTAGGTTTTACCAGTTTTCTAAGTCTCTCTTATTTGCTTGTACTTATACTTGGAATTCTCTGTGTAAATCTCTGTAACTTCTCTCGGTAGATGAATCATTGTGTACTTTCTCTTGTTTCTATCTGTTACCAATCTTGAGAAACTCATACATTCTCTGTTCACTGTTTCCCGGTCTTAGAGAAGTAGATTTCTTTGTGCGAAAGTGCTGTTTTCACACTGCGAAGTACTCCCAACTCTATCAACAATGTAGGTTTTACCAGTTTTCTAAGTCTCTCTTCTTTTCTTTTACTTATACTTGGAATTCTCTGTGTAAACCTCTGTAACTTCTCTCGTAGAGGAATCACTGTGGACTTTCTCTTGTTTCTATCTGTTACCATTCTTAAGAAACACATACATTCTCTGTTCACTGATTCCGAGTCTTAGAGAAGTAGATTTCTTTGTGCGAAAGTGCTGTTTTCACAGTGCTAAGTACTCCCAACTCTATCAACAATGTAGGTTTTACTGGTTTTCTAAGTCTCTCTTATTTTCTTGTACTTATACTTGGAATTCTCTGTGTAAACCTCTGTAACTTTTCTAGGTAGATGAATCACTGTGTACTTTCTCTTGTTTCTATCTGTTACCAATCTTGAGAAACTCATACATTCTCTGTTCACTGTTTCGCGGTCTTAGAGAAGTAGATTTCTTTGTGGGAAAGTGTTGTTTTCACAGTGCTAAGTACTCCCAACTCTATCAACAATGGAGTTTTTAATAGTTTTCTAAGTCTCTCTTATTTGCTTGTACTTATACTTGGAATTCTCTGTGTAAACCTCTGTAACTTCTCTAGGTAGATGAATCACTGTGTACTTTCTCTTGTTTCTATCTGTTACCAGTCTTGAGAAACTCATACATTCTGTGTTCACTGTTTCCCGGTCTTAGAGAACTAGATTTCTTGGTTCGAAAGTGCTGTTTTCACAGTGCTAAGTACTCCCAACTCTATCAACAATGTAGGTTTTACCAGTTTTCTAAGTCTCTCTTATTTTCTTGGAGTTACACTTGGATTTCTCTGTGTAAACCTCTGGAACTTCTCTAAGTAGATGAATCACTGTGTACTTTCTCTTGTTTCTATCTGTTACCAATCTTGAGAAACTCATACATTCTCTGTTCACTGTTTCGCGGTCTTAGAGAAGTAGATTTCTTTGTGCGAAAGTGGTGTTTTCACAGTACTAAGTACTCCCAACTCTATCCACAATGTAGGTTTTACCAGTTTTCTAAGTCTCTCTTATTTTCTTGTGCTTATACTTGGAATTCTCTGTGTAAACCTCTGTAACTTTTCTAGGTAGATGAATCACTGTGTACTTTCTCTTGTTTCTATCTGTTACCAATCTTGAGAAACTCATCCATTCTCTGTTCACTGTTTCGCGGTCTTAGAGAAGTAGATTTCTTTGTGCGAAAGTGGTGTTTTCACAGTGCTAAGTACTCCCAACTCTATCAACAATGTAGGTTTTACCAGTTTTCTAAGTCTCTCTTATTTTCTTGTACTTATACTTGGAATTCTCTGTGTAAACCTCTGTAACTTTTCTAGGTAGATGAATCCCTGTGTACTTTCTCTTGTTTCTATCTGTTACCAATCTTGAGAAACTCCTACATTCTCTGTTCACTGTTTCCCAGTCTTAGAGAAGTAGATTTCTTTCTGCGAAAGTGCTGTTTTCACAGTACTAAGTACTCCCAACTCTATCAACAATGCAGGTTTTACCAGTTTTCTAAGTCTCTCTTATTTTCTTGTACTTATACTTGGAATTCTCTGTGTAAACCTCTGTAACTTTTCTATGTAGATGAATCACTGCGTACTTTCTCTTCTTTCTATCTGTTACCAATCTTGAGAAACTCATACATTCTCTGTTCACTGTTTCCCAGTCTTAGAGAAGTAGATTTCTTTCTGAGAAAGTGCTGTTTTCACAGTCGTAAGTACTACCAACTCTATCCACAACGTAGGTTTTACCAGTTTTCTAAGTCTCTCTTCTTTTCTTGTACTTATACATGGAATTCTCTATGTAAACTTCTGTAACTTCTCTAGGTAGATGAATCACTGTGTACTTTCTCTTGTTTCTATCTGTTACCAATCTTGAGAAACTCATACATTCTCTGTTCACTGATTCCCAGTGTTAGAGAAGTTGATTTCTTTCTGCGAAAGTGCTGTTTTCACAGTGCTAAGTACTCCCAACTCTATCAACAATGTAGGTTTTACCAGTTTTCTAAGTCTCTCTTATTTTCTTGTACTTATACTTGGAATTCTCTGTGTAAACCTCTGTAACTTTTCTAGGTAGATGAATCCCTGTGTACTTTCTCTTGTTTCTATCTGTTACCAATCTTGAGAAACTCATACATTCTCTGTTCACTGTTTCACGGACTTAGAGAACTAAATTTCTTTCGGCGAAAGTGCTGTTTTCACAGTGCTAAGTACTCCCAACTCTATCAACAATGTAGGTTTTACCAGTTTTCTAAGTCTCTCTTATTTTCTTGTACTTATACTTGGAATTCTCTGTGTAAACCTCTGTAACTTTTCTAGGTAGATGAATCCCTGTGTACTTTCTCTTGTTTCTATCTGTTACCAATCTTGAGAAACTCCTACATTCTCTGTTCACTGTTTCCCAGTCTTAGAGAAGTAGATTTGTTTCTGTGAAAGTGCTGTTTTCACAGTGCTAAGTACTCCCAACTCTATCCACGATGTAGGTTTTACCAGTTTTCTAAGTCTCTCTTATTTTCTTGTACTTATACATGGAATTCTCTGTGTAAACTTCTGTAACTTCTCTAGGTAGATGAATCACTGTGTACTTTCTTTTGTTTCTATCTGTTACCAATCTTGAGAAACTCATACATTCTCTGTTCACTGTTTCCCAGTCTTAGAGAAGTAGATTTCTTTCTGCGAAACTGCTGTTTTCACAATGCTAAGTACTCCCAACTCTATCAACAATGTAGGTTTTACCACTTTTCTAAGTCTCTCTTATTTTCTTGTACTTATACTTGGAATTCTCTGTGTAAACTTCTGTAACTTCTCTCGGTAGATGAATCACTGTGGACTTTCTCTTGTTTCTATCAGTTACCAATCTTGAGAAACTCATACATTCTCTGTTTACTGTTTCGCGGTCTTAGAGAAGTAGATTTCTTTCTGGGAAAGTGCTGTTTTCACAGTGCTAAGTACTCCCAACTCTAGCAAAAATGGAGTTTTTAATAGTTTTCTAAGTCTCTCTTATTTGCTTGTACTTATACTTGGAATTCTCTGTGTAAACCTCTGTAACTTCTCTAGATAGATGAATCACTGTGGACTTTCCCTTGTTTCTATCTGTTACCAATCTTGAGAAACTCATACATTCTCTGTTCACTGATTCCCGATCTTAGAGAAGCAGATTTCTTTCTGCGAAAGTCCTGTTTTCACAGTGCTAAGTACTCCCAACTCTATCAACAATGTAGGTTTTACCAGTTTTCTAAGTCTCTCTTATTTTGTTGAAGTTACACTAGGATTTCTCTGTGTAAACCTCTGTAACTTCTCTAGGTAGATGAATCACTGTGTACTTTCTCTTGTTTCTATCTGGTACCAATCTTGAGAAACTCATACATTCTCCGTTCACAGTTTCCCGGTCTTAGACAAGTAGATTTCTTTGTGCGAAAGTGCTGTTTTCACAGTGCTAAGTACTCCCAACTCTATCAACAATGTAGTTTCTACCGGTTTTCTAAGTCTCTCTAATTTTCATGAAGTTACACTTGGATTTCTCTGTGTAAACATCTGTAACGTCTCTAGGTAGATGAATCACTGTGTACTTTCTCTTGTTTCTATCTGTTACCAATCTTGAGAAACTCATACATTCTCTGTTCACTGTTTGCAGGTCTTAGAGAAGTAGATTTCTTTCTGCGAAAGTGCTGTTTTCACAGTGCTAAGTACTCCCAACTCTATCAACAATGTAGGTTTTACCAGTTTTCTAAGTCTCTCTTCTTTTCTTGTACTTATACTTGGAATTCTCTGTGTAAACCTCTGTAACTTCTCTCGTAGATGAATCACTGTGGACTTTCTCTTTTTTCTATCTGTTACCATTCTTAAGAAACTCATACATTCTCTGTTCACTGATTCCGAGTCTTAGAGAAGTAGATTTCTTTGTGCGAAAGTGCTGTTTTCACAGTGCTAAGTACTCACAACTCTATCAACAATGTAGGTTTTACTGGTTTTCTAAGTCTCTCTTATTTTCTTGTGCTTATACTTGGAATTCTCTGTGTAAACCTCTGTAACTTTTCTAGGTAGATGAATCACTGTGTACTTTCTCTTGTTTCTATCTGTTACCAATCTTGAGAAACTCATACATTCTCTGTTCACTGTTTCGCGGTCTTAGAGAAGTAGATTTCTTTGTGGGAATGTGTTGTTTTCACAGTGCTAAGTACTCCCAACTCTATCAACAATGGAGTTTTTAATAGTTTTCTAAGTCTCTCTTATTTGCTTGTACTTATACTTGGAATTCTCTGTGTAAACCTCTGTAACTTCTCTAGGTAGATGAATCACTGTGTACTTTCTCTTGTTTCTATCTGTTACCAGTCTTGAGAAACTCATACATTCTGTGTTCACTGTTTCCCGGTCTTAGAGAACTAGATTTCTTGGTTCGAAAGTGCTGTTTTCACAGTGCTAAGTACTCCCAACTCTATCAACAATGTAGGTTTTACCAGTTTTCTAAGTCTCTCTTATTTTCTTGTACTTATACTTGGAATTCTCTGTGTAGACCTCTGTAACCTTTCTATGTAGATGAATCACTGCGTACTTTCTCTTCTTTCTATCTGTTACCAATCTTGAGAAACTCATACATTCTCTGTTCACTGTTTCCCAGTCTTAGAGAAGTAGATTTCTTTCTGAGAAAGTGCTGTTTTCACAGTGGTAAGTACTACCAACTCTATCCACAACGTAGGTTTTACCAGTTTTCTAAGTCTCTCTTCTTTTCTTGTACTGTTACATGGAATTCTCTATGTAAACTTCTGTAACTTCTCTAGGTAGATGAATCACTGTGTACTTTCTCTTGTTTCTATCTGTTACCAATCTTGAGAAACTCATACATTCTCTGTTCACTGTTTCCCAGTGTTAGAGAAGTTGATATCTTTCTGCGAAAGTGCTGTTTTCACAGTGCTAAGTACTCCCATCTCTATCAACAATGTAGGTTTTACCACTTTTCTAAGTCTCTCTTATTTTCTTGTACTTATACTTGGAATTCTCTGTGTAAACCTCTGTAACTTTTCTAGGTAGATGAATCACTGTGTACTTTCTCTTGTTTTTATCTGTTACCAATCTTGAGAAACTCATACATTCTCTGTTCACTGTTTCACGGACTTAGAGAACTAAATTTCTTTCGGCGAAAGTGCTGTTTTCACAGTGCTAAGTACTCCCAACTCTATCAACAATGTAGGTTTTACCAGTTTTCTAAGTCTCTCTTATTTTCTTGTAGTTATACTTGGAATTCTCTGTGTAAACCTATGTAACTTTTCTATGTAGATGAATCACTGTGTACTTTCTCTTCTTTCTATCTGTTACCAATCTTGAGAAACTCACACATTCTCTGTTCACAGTTTCCCAGTCTTAGAGAAGTAGATTTGTTTCTGCGAAAGTGCTGTTTTCACAGTGCTAAGTACTCCGAACTCTATCCACAATGTAGGTTTTACCAGTTTTCTAAGTCTCTCTTATTTTCTTGTACTTATACATGGAATTCTCTGTGTAAACTTCTGTAACTTCTCTAGGTAGATGAATCACTGTGTACTTTCTTTTGTTTCTATCTGTTACCAATCTTGAGAAACTCATACATTTTCTGTTCACTGTTTCCAGGTCTTAGAGAAGTAGATTTCTTTCTGCGAAACTGCTGTTTTCACAATGCTAAGTACTCCCAACTCTATCAACAATGTAGGTTTTACCAGTTTTCTAAGTCTCTCTTATTTTGTTGAAGTTACACTTGGATTTCTCTGTGTAAACCTCTGTAACTTCTCTAGGTAGATGAATCACTGTGTACTTTCTCTTGTTTCTATCTGGTACCAATCTTGAGAAACTCATACATTCTCCGTTCACAGTTTCCCGGTCTTAGACAAGTAGATTTCTTTGTGCGAAAGGGCTGTTTTCACAGTGCTAAGTACTCCCAACTCTATCAACAATGTAGTTTCTACCGGTTTTCTAAGTCTCTCTAATTTTCATGAAGTTACAATTGGATTTCTCTGTGTAAACATCTGTAACGTCTCTAGGTAGATGAATCACTGTGTACTTTCTCTTGTTTCTATCTGTTACCAATCTTGAGAAACTCATACATTCTCTGTTCACTGTTTCCCAGTCTTAGAGAAGTAGATTTCTTTGTGCGAAAGTGCTGTTTTCACACTGCTAAGTACTCCCAACTCTATCAACAATGTAGGTTTTACCAGTTTTCTAAGTCTCTCTCATTTTCTTGTACTTATACTTGGAATTCTCTGTGTAAACCTCTGTAACTTCTCTCGGTAGATGAATCACTGTGGACTTTCTCTTGTTTCTATCTGTTACCAATCTTGAGAAACTCACACATTCTCTGTTCACTGTTTCTCAGTCTTATAGAAGCAGATTTCTTTCTGCGAAAGTGCTGTTTTCACAGTGCTAAGTACTCCCAACTCTATCCACAATGTAGGTTTTACCAGTTTTCTAAGTCTCTCTCATTTTCTTGTACTTATACTTGGAATTCTCTGTGTAAACCTCTGTAACTTCTCTCGGTAGATGAATCACTGTGGACTTTCTCTTGTTTCTATCTGTTACCAGTCTTGAGAAACTCATACATTCTGTGTTCACTGTTTCCCGGTCTTAGAGAACTAGATTTCTTGGTTCGAAAGTGCTGTTTTCACAGTGCTAAGTACTCCCAACTCTATCAACAATGTAGGTTTTACCAGTTTTCTAAGTCTCTCTTATTTTCTTGTACTTATACTTGGAATTCTCTGTGTAGGCCTCTGTAACCTTTCTATGTAGATGAATCACTGCGTACTTTCTCTTCTTTCTATCTGTTACCAATCTTGAGAAACTCATACATTCTCTGTTCACTGTTTCCCAGTCTTAGAGAAGTAGATTTCTTTCTGAGAAAGTGCTGTTTTCACAGTGGTAAGTACTACCAACTCTATCCACAACGTAGGTTTTACCAGTTTTCTAAGTCTCTCTTATTTTGTTGAAGTTACACTTGGATTTCTCTGTGTAAACCTCTGTAACTTCTCTAGATAGATGAATCACTGTGTATTTTCTCTTGTTTCTATCTGGTACCAATCTTGAGAAACTCATACATTCTCCGTTCACAGTTTCCCGGTCTTAGACAAGTAGATTTCTTTGTGCGAAAGGGCTGTTTTCACAGTGCTAAGTACTCCCAACTTTATCAACAATGTAGTTTCTACCGGTTTTCTAAGTCTCTCTAATTTTCATGAAGTTACAATTGGATTTCTCTGTGTAAACATCTGTAACGTCTCTAGGTAGATGAATCACTGTGTACTTTCTCTTGTTTCCATCTGTTACCAATCTTGAGAAACTCATACATTCTCTGTTCACTGTTTCCCGGTCTTAGACAAGTAGATTTCTTTCTGCGAAAGTGCTGTTTTCACAGTGCTAAGTACTCCCAACTCTATCAACAATGTAGGTTTTACCAGTTTTCTAAGTCTCTCTCATTTTCTTGTACTTATACTTGGAATTCTCTGTGTAAACCTCTGTAACTTCTCTCGGTAGATGAATCACTGTGGACTTTCTCTTGTTTCTATCTGTTACCAATCTTGAGAAACTCACACATTCTCTGTTCACTGTTTCTCAGTCTTATAGAAGCAGATTTCTTTCTGCGAAAGTGCTGTTTTCACAGTGCTAAGTACTCCCAACTCTATCAACAATGTAGGTTTTACCAGTTTTCTAAGTCTCTCTTATTTGCTTGTACTTATACTTGGAATTCTCTGTGTAAATCTCTGTAACTTCTGTCGGTAGATGAATCATTGTGTACTTTCTCTTGTTTCTATCTGTTACCAATCTTGAGAAACTCATACATTCTCTGTTCACTGTTTCCCGGTCTTAGAGAAGTAGATTTCTTTGTGCGAAAGTGCTGTTTTCACACTGCTAAGTACTCCCAACTCTATCAACAATGTAGGTTTTACCAGTTTTCTAAGTCTCTCTTCTTTTCTTGTACTTATACTTGGAATTCTCTGTGTAAACCTCTGTAACTTCTCTCGTAGATGAATCACTGTGGACTTTCTCTTGTTTCTATCTGTTACCATTCTTAAGAAACTCATACATTCTCTGTTCACTGATTCCGAGTCTTAGAGAAGTAGATTTCTTTGTGCGAAAGTGCTGTTTTCACAGTGCTAAGTACTCACAACTCTATCAACAATGTAGGTTTTACTGGTTTTCTAAGTCTCTCTTATTTTCTTGTGCTTATATTTGGAATTCTCTGTGTAAACCTCTGTAACTTTTCTAGGTAGATGAATCACTGTGTACTTTCTCTTGTTTCTATCTGTTACCAATCTTGAGAAACTCATACATTCTCTGTTCACTGTTTCGCGGTCTTAGAGAAGTAGATTTCTTTGTGGGAAAGTATTGTTTTCACAGTGCTAAGTACTCCCAACTCTATCAACAATGGAGTTTTTAATAGTTTTCTAAGTCTCTCTTATTTTCTTGTACTTATACTTGGAATTCTCTGTGTAAACCTCTGGAACTTTTCTAGGTAGATGAATCCCTGTGTACTTTCTCTTGTTTCTATCTGTTACCAATCTTGAGAAACTCCTACATTCTCTGTTCACTGTTTCCCAGTCTTAGAGAAGTAGATTTCTTTCTGCGAAAGTGCTGTTTTCACAGTACTAAGTACTCCCAACTCTATCAACAATGTAGGTTTTACCAGTTTTCTAAGTCTCTCTTATTTTCTTGTACTTATACTTGGAATTCTCTGTGTAAACCTCTGTAACTTTTCTATGTAGATGAATCACTGCGTACTTTCTCTTCTTTCTATCTGTTACCAATCTTGAGAAACTCATACATTCTCTGTTCACTGTTTCCCAGTCTTAGAGAAGTAGATTTCTTTCTGAGAAAGTGCTGTTTTCACAGTCGTAAGTACTACCAACTCTATCCACAACGTAGGTTTTACCAGTTTTCTAAGTCTCTCTTCTTTTCTTGTACTTATACATGGAATTCTCTGTGTAAACCTCTGTAACTTCTCTCGGTAGATGAATCACTGTGGACTTTCTCTCGTTTCTATCTGTTACCAATCTTGAGAAACTCACACATTCTCTGTTCACTGTTTCTCAGTCTTATAGAAGCAGATTTCTTTCTGCGAAAGTGCTGTTTTCACAGTGCTAAGTACTCCCAACTCTATCCACAATGTAGGTTTTACCAGTTTTCTAAGTCTCTCTTATTTTCTTGTACTTATACTTGGAATTCTCTGTGTAAACCTCTGTAACTTCTCTCGGTAGATGAATCACTGTGGACTTTCTCTTGTTTCTATCTGTTACCAATCTTGAGAAACTCATACATTCTCTGTTTACTGTTTCGCGGTCTTAGAGAAGTAGATTTCTTTCTGCGAAAGTGCTGTTTTCACAGTGCTCAGTACTCCCAACTCTATCAACAATGTAGGTTTTACCAGTTTTCTAAGTCTCTCTTATTTTCTTGTACTTATACTTGGAATTCTCTGTGTAAACCTCTGTAACTTTTCTAGGTAGATGAATCCCTGTGTACTTTCTCTTGTTTCAATCTGTTACCAATCTTCAGAAACTCATACATTCTCTGTTCAATGTTTCCCAGTGTTAGAGAAGTTGATTTCTTTCTGCGAAAGTGCTGTTTTCACAGTGCTAAGTACTCCCAACTCTATCAACAATGTAGGTTTTACCAGTTTTCTATGTCTCTCTTATTTTCTTGTACTTATACTTGGAATTCTCTGTGTAAACCTCTGTAACTTTTCTAGGTAGATGAATCCCTGTGTACTTTCTCTTGTTTCTATCTGTTACCAATCTTGAGAAACTCCTACATTCTCTGTTCACTGTTTCCCAGTCTTAGAGAAGTAGATTTGTTTCTGTGAAAGTGCTGTTTTCACAGTGCTAAGTACTCCCAACTCTATCCACGATGTAGGTTTCACCAGTTTTCTAAGTCTCTCTTATTTTCTTGTACTTATACATGGAATTCTCTGTGTAAACTTCTGTAACTTCTCTAGGTAGATGAATCACTGTGTACTTTCTTTTGTTTCTATCTGTTACCAATCTTGAGAAACTCATACATTCTCTGTTCACTGTTTCCCAGTCTTAGAGAAGTAGATTTCTTTCTGCGAAACTGCTGTTTTCACAATGCTAAGTACTCCCAACTCTATCACAATGTAGGTTTTACCACTTTTCTAAGTCTCTCTTATTTTCTTGTACTTATACTTGGAATTCTCTGTGTAAACTTCTGTAAATTCTCTCGGTAGATGAATCACTGTGGACTTTCTCTTGTTTCTATCTGTTACCAATCTTGAGAAACTCATACATTCTCTGTTTACTGTTTCGCGGTCTTAGAGAAGTAGATTTCTTTGTGGGAAAGTGCTGTTTTCACAGTGCTAAGTACTCCCAACTCTATCAACAATGGAGTTTTTAATAGTTTTCTAAGTCTCTCTTATTTGCTTGTACTTATACTTGGAATTCTCTGTGTAAACCTCTGTAACTTCTCTAGATAGATGAATCATTGTGGACTTTCCCTTGTTTCTATCTGTTACCAATCTTGAGAAACTCATACATTCTCTGTTCACTGATTCCCGGTCTTAGAGAAGCAGATTTCTTTCTGCGAAAGTCCTGTTTTCACAGTGCTAAGTACTCCCAACTCTATCAACAATGTAGGTTTTACCAGTTTTCTAAGTCTCTCTTATTTGCTTGTACTTATACTTGGAATTCTCTGTGTAAACCTCTGTAACTTCTCTAGGTAGATGAATCACTGTGGACTTTCTCTTGTTTCTATCTGTTACCAATCTTGACAAACTCATACATTCTCCGTTCACTGTTTCCCGGTCTTAGAGAAGTAGATTACTTTGTGCGAAAGTGCTGTTTTCACAGTGCTAAGTACTCCCAACTATATCAACAATGTAGTTTCTACTGGTTTTCTAGGTCTCTCTAATTTTTATGAAGTTACACTTGGATTTCTCTGTGTAAACATCTGTAACGTCTCTAGGTAGATGAATCACTGTGTACTTTCTCTTGTTTCTATCTGTTACCAATCTTGAGAAACTCATACATTCTCTGTTCACTGTTTCCCGGTCTTAGAGAAGTAGATTTCTTTGTGCGAAAGTGCTGTTTTCACACTGCTAAGTACTCCCAACTCTATCAACAATGTAGGTTTTACCACTTTTCTAAGTGTCTCTTATTTTCTTGGAGTTCCACTTGGATTTCTCTATGTAAACTTCTGGAACTTCTCTAATTAGATGAGTCACTGTGTACTTTCTCTTGTTTCTATATGTTACCAATCTTGAGAAACTCATACATTCTCTGTTCACTGTTTTCCGGTCTTAGAGAAGTAGATTTCTTTGTGCGAAAGTGCTGTTTTCACAGTGCTAAGTACTCCCAACTCTATCAACAATGTAGGTTTTACCAGTTTTCTAAGTCTCTCTTATTTGCTTGTACTTATACTTGGAATTCTCTGTGTAAATCTCTGTAACTTCTCTCGGTAGATGAATCATTGTGTACTTTCTCTTGTTTCTATCTGTTACCAATCTTGAGAAACTCATACATTCTCTGTTCACTGTTTCCCGGTCTTAGAGAAGTAGATTTCTTTGTGCGAAAGTGCTGTTTTCACACTGCTAAGTACTCCCAACTCTATCAACAATGTAGGTTTTACCAGTTTTCTAAGTCTCTCTTCTTTTCTTGTACTTATACTTGGAATTCTCTGTGTAAACCTCTGTAACTTCTCTCGTAGATGAATCACTGTGGACTTTCTCTTGTTTCTATCTGTTACCAATCTTGAGAAACTCATACATTCTCTGTTCACTGTTTCGCAGTCTTAGAGAAGTAGATTTCTTTGTGGGAAAGTGCTGTTTTCACAGTGCTAAGTACTTCCAACTCTATCAACTACGTAGGTTTTACGAGTTTTCTAAGGCTGTCTTATTTTCTTGTACTTATACTTGGAATTCTCTGTATAAACCTCTGTAACTTCTCTAGGTAGATGAATCACTGTGGACTTTCTCTTGTTTCTATCTGTTACCAATGTTGAGAAACTCATACATTCTCTGTTCACTGATTCCCGGTGTTAGAGAAGCAGATTTCTTTCTGCGAAAGTCCTGTTTTCACAGTGCTAAGTACTCCCAACTCTATCAACAATGTAGGTTTTACCAGTTTTCTAAGTCTCTCTTATTTTGTTGAAGTTACACTTGGATTTCTCTGTGCAAACCTCTGTAACTTCTCTAGGTAGATGAATCACTGTGTACTTTCTCTTGTTTCTATCTGGTACCAATCTTGAGAAACTCATACATTCTCTGTTCACTGTTTCGCGGTCTTATAGAAGTAGATTTCTTTGTGCGAAAGTGGTGTTTTCACAGTACTAAGTACTCCCAACTCTATCAACAATGTAGGTTTTACCAGTTTTCTAAGTCTCTCTTATTTTCTTGTGCTTATACTTGGAATTCTCTGTGTAAACCTCTGTAACTTTTCTAGGTAGATGAATCACTGTGTACTTTCTCTTGTTTCTATCTGTTACCAATCTTGAGAAACTCATCCATTCTCTGTTCACTGTTTCGCGGTCTTAGAGAAGTAGATTTCTTTGTGCGAAAGTGGTGTTTTCACAGTGCTAAGTACTCCCAACTCTATCAACAATGTAGGTTTTACCAGTTTTCTAAGTCTCTCTTATTTTCTTGTACTTATACTTGGAATTCTCTGTGTAAACCTCTGTAACTTTTCTAGGTAGATGAATCCCTGTGTACTTTCTCTTGTTTCTATCTGTTACCAATCTTGAGAAACTCCTACATTGTCTGTTCACTGTTTCCCAGTCTTAGAGAAGTAGATTTCTTTCTGCAAAAGTGCTGTTTTCACAGCACTAAGTACTCCCAACTCTATCAACAATGTAGGTTTTACCAGTTTTCTAAGTCTCTCTTATTTTCTTGTACTTATACTTGGAATTCTCTGTGTAAACCTCTGTAACTTTTCTATGTAGATTAATCACTGCGTACTTTCTCTTCTTTCTATCTGTTACCAATCTTGAGAAACTCCTACATTCTCTGTTCACTGTTTCCCAGTCTTAGAGAAGTAGATTTCTTTCTGAGAAAGTGCTGTTTTCACAGTCGTAAGTACTACCAACTCTATCCACAACGTAGGTTTTACCAGTTTTCTAAGTCTCTCTTCTTTTCTTGTACTTATACATGGAATTCTCTGTGTAAACCTCTATAACTTTTCTAGGTAGATGAATCCCTGTGTACTTTCTCTTGTTTTTATCTGTTACCAATCTTGAGAAACTCATACATTCTCTGTTCACTGTTTCACGGACTTAGAGAACTAAATTTCTTTCGGCGAAAGTGCTGTTTTCACAGTGCTAAGTACTCCCAACTCTATCAACAATGTAGGTTTTACCAGTTTTCTAAGTCTCTCTTATTTGCTTGGAGTTACACTTGGATTTCTCTGTGTAAACTTCTGGAACTTCTCTAAGTAGATGAATCAGTGTGTACTTTCTCTTGTTTCTATCTGTTACCAATCTTCAGAAACTCATACATTCTCTGTTCACTGTTTCCCGGTCTTAGAGAAGTAGATTTCTTTGTGGGAAGTGCTGTTTTCACAGTGCTAAGTACTCCCAACTCTATCAACAATGTAGGTGTTACCAGTTTTCTAAGTCTCTCTTATTTGCTTGTACTTATACTTGGAATTCTCTGTGTAAACCTCTGTAACTTCTCTCGGTAGATGAATCACTGTGGACTTTCTCTTGTTTCTATCTGTTACCAATCTTGAGAAACTGATACATTCTCTGTTCACTGTTTCGCGGTCTTAGAGAAGTATATTTCTTTGTGCGAAAGTGCTGTTTTCACAGTGATAAGTACTCCCAACTCTATCAACAATGTAGTTTTTAATAGTTTTCTAAGTCTCTCTTATTTGCTTGTACTTATACTTGGAATTCTCTGTGTAAACCTCTGTAACTTCTCTAGGTAGATGAATCACTGTGTACTTTCTCTTGTTTCTATCTGTTACCAATCTTGAGAAACTCATACATTCTCTGTTCACTGTTTCGCGGTCTTAGAGAAGTAGATTTCTTTGTGCGAAAGTGCTGTTTTCACAGTGCTAAGTACTCCCAACTCTATCAACAATGTAGTTTTTAATAGTTTTCTAAGTCTCTCTTATTTGCTTGTACTTATACTTGGAATTCTCTGTGTAAACCTCTGTAACTTCTCTAGGTAGATGAATCTCTGTGTACTTTCTCTTGTTTCTATCTGTTACCAATCTTGAGAAAGTCATACATTCTCCGTTCACTGTTTCCCAGTCTCAGAGAAGTAGATTTCTTTCTGCGAAAGTGCTGTTTTCACAGTGTTAAGTACTCCCAACTCTATCAACAATGTAGGTTTGAACAGTTTTCTAAATCTCTCTTATTTTCTTGTACTTATACTTGGAATTCTCTGTGTAAACCTCTGTAACTTCTCTTGGTAGATGAATCACTGTGGACTTTCTCTTGTTTCTATCTGTTACCAATCTTGAGAAACTCATACACTCTCTGTTCACTGTTTCGCGGTCTTAGAGAAGTAGATTTCTTTGTGGGATAGTGCTGTTTTCACAGTGCTAAGTACTCCAAACTCTATCAACAATGGAGTTTTTAATAGTTTTCTAAGTCTCTCTTATTTGCTTGTACTTATACTTGGAATTCTCTGTGTAAACCTCTGTAACTTCTCTAGGTAGATGAATCACTGTGTACTTTCTCTTGTTTCTATCTGTTACCAATCTTGAGAAACTCATACATTCTCTGTTCACTGTTTCCCGGTCTTAGAGAAGCAGATTTCTTGGTTCGAAAGTGCTGTTTTCACAGTGCTAAGTATTCCCAACTCTATCAACAATGCAGGTTTTACCAGTTTTCTAAGTCTCTCTTATTTTCTTGGAGTTACACTTGGATTTCTCTGTGTAAACCTCTGGAACTTCTCTAAGTAGATGAATCACTGTGTACTTTCTCTTGTTTCTATCTGTTACCAATCTTGAGAAACTCATCCATTCTCTGTTCACTGTTTCGCGGTCTTAGAGAAGTAGATTTCTTTGTGCGAAAGTGGTGTTTTCACAGTGCTAAGTACTCCCAACTCTATCAACAATGTAGGTTTTACCAGTTTTCTAAGTCTCTCTTATTTTCTTGTATTTATACTTGGAATTCTCTGTGTAAACCGCTGTAACTTCTCTCGGTAGATGAATCACTGTGGACTTTCTCTTGTTTCTATCTGTTACCAATCTTGAGAAACTCCTACATTCTCTGTTCACTGTTTCGCGGTCTTAGAGAAGTAGATCTCTTTGTGCGAAAGTGCTGTTTTCACAGTGCTAAGTACTCCCAACTCTATCAACAATGTAGGTTTTACCAGTTTTCTAAGTCTCACTTATTTTCTTGGAGTTACACTTGGATTTCTCTGTGTAAACTTCTGGAACTTCTCTAAGTAGATGAATCAGTGTGTACTTTCTCTTGTTTCTATCTGTTACCAATCTTGAGAAACTCATACATTCTCTGTTCAGTGTTTCCCAGTCTTAGAGAAGTAGATTTCTTTCTGCGAAAGTGCTGTTTTCACAATGCTAAGTACTCCCAACTCTATCAACAATGTAGGTTTTACCAGTTTTCTAAGTCTCTCTTATTTGCTTGTACTTATACTTGGAATTCTCTGTGTAAACCTCTGTAACTTTTCTAGGTAGATGAATCACTGTGTACTTTCTCTTGTTTCTATCTGTTACCAATCTTGAGAAACTGATACATTCTCTGTTCACTGTTTCGCGGTCTTAGAGAAGTATATTTCTTTGTGCGAAAGTGCTGTTTTCACAGTGATAAGTACTCCCAACTCTATCAACAATGTAGTTTTTATAGTTTTCTAAGTCTCTCTTATTTGCTTGTACTTATACTTGGTATTCTCTGTGTAAACCTCTGTAACTTCTCTAGGTAGATGAATCACTGTGTACTTTCTCTTGTTTCTATCTCTTACCAGTCTTGAGAAACTCATACATTCTCTGTTTACTGTTTCCCGGTCTTAGAGAAGTAGATTTCTTTGTGGGAAAGTGCTGTTTTCACAGTGCTAAGTACTTCCAACTCTATCAACTACGTAGGTTTTACGAGTTTTCTAAGGCTGTCTTATTTTCTTGTACTTATACTTGGAATTCTCTGTATAAACCTCTGTAACTTCTCTAGGTAGATGAATCACTGTGGACTTTCTCTTGTTTCTATCTGTTACCAATGTTGAGAAACTCATACATTCTCTGTTCACTGATTCCCGGTGTTAGAGAAGCAGATTTCTTTCTGCGAAAGTCCTGTTTTCACAGTGCTAAGTACTCCCAACTCTATCAACAATGTAGGTTTTACCAGTTTTCTAAGTCTCTCTTATTTTGTTGAAGTTACACTTGGATTTCTCTGTGCAAACCTCTGTAACTTCTCTAGGTAGATGAATCACTGTGTACTTTCTCTTGTTTCTATCTGGTACCAATCTTGAGAAACTGATACATTCTCTGTTCACTGTTTCGCGGTCTTAGAGAAGTAGATTTCTTTGTGCGAAAGTGCTGTTTTCACAGTGCTAAGTACTCCCAACTCTATCAACAATGTAGTTTTTAATAGTTTTCTAAGTCTCTCTTATTTGCTTGTACTTATACTTGGAATTCTCTGTGTAAACCTCTGTAACTTTTCTAGGTAGATGAATCCCTGTGTACTTTCTCTTGTTTCTATCTCTTACCAATCTTGAGAAACTCACACATTCTCTGTTCACTGTTTCCCAGTCTTAGAGAAGTAGATTTGTTTCTGCGAAAGTGCTGTTTTCACAGGGCTAAGTACTCCGAATTCTATCCACAATGAAGGTTTTACCAGTTTTCTGAGTCTCTCTTATTTTCTTGTACTTATACATGGAATTCTCTGTGTAAACTTCTGTAACTTCTCTAGGTAGATGAATCACTGTGTACTTTCTTTTGTTTCTATCTGTTAACAATCTTGAGAAACTCATACATTCTCTGTTCACTGTTTCCCAGTCTTAGAGAAGTAGATTTCTTTCTGCGAAAGTGCTGTTTTCACAGTGCTAAGTACTCCCAACTCTATCAACAATGTAGGTTTTACCACTTTTCTAAGTCTCTCTTATTTTCTTGTACTTATACTTGGAATTCTCTGTGTAAACCTCTGTAACTTCTCTCGGTAGATGAATCACTGTGGACTTTCTCTTGTTTCTATCTGTTACCAATCTTGAGAAACTCATACATTCTCTGTTTACTGTTTCGCGGTCTTAGAGAAGTAGATTTCTTTGTGGGAAAGTGCTGTTTTCACAGTGCTAAGTACTCCCAACTCTATCAACAATGGAGTTTTTAATAGTTTTATAAGTCTCTCTTATTTGCTTGTACTTATACTTGGAATTCTCTGTGTAAACCTCTGTAACTTCTCTAGATAGATGAATCACTGTGGACTTTCCCTCGTTTCTATCTGTTACCAATCTTGAGAAAGTCATACATTCTCTGTTCACTGATTCCCGGTCTTAGAGAAGCAGATTTCTTTCTGCGAAAGTGCTGTTTTCACACTGCTAAGTACTCCCAACTCTATCAACAATGTAGGTTTTACCAGTTTTCTAAGTCTCTCTTATTTTGTTGAAGTTACACTTGGATTTCTCTGTGTAAACATCTGTAACTTCTCTAGGTAGAAGAATCACTGTGTACTTTCTCTTGTTTCTATCTGGTACCAATCTTGAGAAACTCATACATTCTCCGTTCACAGTTTCCCGGTCTTAGACAAGTAGATTTCTTTGTGCGAAAGTGCTGTTTTCACAGTGCTAAGTACTCCCAACTCTATCAACAATGTAGTTTCTACCGGTTTTCTAAGTCTCTCTAATTTTCATGAAGTTACACTTGGATTTCTCTGTGTAAACATCTGTAACGTCTCTAGGTAGATGAATCACTGTGTACTTTCTCTTGTTTCCATCTGTTACCAATCTTGAGAAACTCATACATTCTCTGTTCAATGTTTCCCGGTCTTAGAGAAGTAGATTTCTTTCTGCGAAAGTGCTGTTTTCACAGTGCTAAGTACTCCCAACTCTATCAACAATGTAGGTTTTACCAGTTTTCTAAGTCTCTCTCATTTTCTTGTACTTATACTTGGAATTCTCTGTGTAAACCTCTGTAACTTCTCTCGGTAGATGAATCACTGTGGACTTTCTCTTGTTTCTATCTGTTACCAATCTTGAGAAACTCCTACATTCTCTGTTCACTGTTTCGCGGTCTTAGAGAAGTAGATCTCTTTGTGCGAAAGTGCTGTTTTCACAGTGCTAAGTACTCCCAACTCTATCAACAATGTAGGTTTTACCAGTTTTCTAAGTCTCACTTATTTTCTTGGAGTTACACTTGGATTTCTCTGTGTAAACTTCTGGAACTTCTCTAAGTAGATGAATCAGTGTGTACTTTCTCTTCTTTCTATCTGTTACCAATCTTGAGAAACTCATACATTCTCTGTTCACTGTTTCCCGGTCTTAGAGAAGTAGATTTCTTTGTGCGAAAGTGCTGTTTTCACAGTGTTAAGTACTCCCAACTCTATCAGCAATGTAGGTTTTACCAGTTTTCTAAGTCTCTTATTTGCTTGTACTTATACTTGGAATTCTCTGTGTAAACCTCTGTAACTTTTCTAGGTAGATGAATCACTGTGTACTTTCTCTTGTTTCTATCTGTTACCAATCTTGAGAAACTGATACATTCTCTGTTCACTGTTTCGCGGTCTTAGAGCAGTATATTTCTTTGTGCGAAAGTGCTGTTTTCACAGTGATAAGTACTCCCAACTCTATCAACAATGTAGTTTTTAATAGTTTTCTAAGTCTCTCTTATTTGCTTGTACTTATACTTGGAATTCTCTGTGTAAACCTCTGTAACTTCTCTAGGTAGATGAATCACTGTGTACTTTCTCTTGTTTCTATCTGTTACCAATCTTGAGAAACTCATACATTCTCTGTTTACTGTTTCCCGGTCTTAGAGAAGTAGATTTCTTTCTGCGAAAGTGCTGTTTTCACAGTGCTAAGTACTCCCAACTCTATCAACATTGTAGGTTTTAACAGTTTTCTAAGTCTCTCTTATTTTCTTGTACTTATACTTGGAATTCTCTGTGTAAACCTCTGTAACTTCTCTCGGTAGATGAATCACTGTTGACTTTCTCTTGTTTCTATCTGTTACCAATCTTGAGAAACTCATGCATTCTCTGTTCACTGTTTCCCAGTCTTAGAGAAGTAGATTTGTTTCTGCGAAAGTGCTGTTTTCACAGTGCTAAGTATTCCCAACTCTATCCACAATGTAGGTTTTACCAGTTTTCTAAGTCTCTCTTATTTTCTTGTACTTATACATGGAATTCTCTGTGTAAACTTCTGTAACTTCTCTAGGTAGATGAATCACTGTGTACTTTCTTTTGTTTCTATCTGTTACCAATCTTGAGAAACTCATACATTCTCTGTTCACTGTTTCCCAGTCTTAGAGAAGTTGATTTCTTTCTGCGAAACTGCTGTTTTCACAATGCTAAGTACTCCCAACTCTATCAACAATGTAGGTTTTAACACTTTTCTAAGTCTCTCTTATTTTCTTGTACTTATACTTGGAATTCTCTGTGTAAACCTCTGTAACTTCTCTCGGTAGATGAATCACTGTGGACTTTCTCTTGTTTCTATCTGTTACCAATCTTGAGAAACTCATACATTCTCTGTTTACTGTTTCGCGGTCTTAGAGAAGTAGATTTCTTTGTGGGAAAGTGCTGTTTTCACAGTGCTAAGTACTCCCAACTCTATCAATAATGGAGTTTTTAATAGTTTTATAAGTCTTTCTTATTTGCTTGTACTTATACTTGGAATTCTCTGTGTAAACCTCTGTAACTTCTCTAGATAGATGAATCACTGTGGACTTTCCCTCGTTTCTATCTGTTACCAATCTTGAGAAACTCATACATTCTCTGTTCACTGATTCCCGGTCTTAGAGAAGCAGATTTCTTTCTGCGAAAGTCCTGTTTTCACAGTGCTAAGTACTCCCAACTCTATCAACAATGTAGGTTTTACCAGTTTTCTAAGTCTCTCTTATTTTGTTGAAGTTACACTTGGATTTCTCTGTGTAAACCTCTGTAACTTCTCTAGGTAGATGAATCACTGTGTACTTTCTCTTGTTTCTATCTGGTACCAATCTTGAGAAACTCATACATTCTCCGTTCACAGTTTCCCGGTCTTAGACAAGTAGATTTCTTTGTGCGAAAGTGCTGTTTTCACAGTGCTAAGTACTCCCAACTCTATCAACAATGTAGTTTCTACCGGTTTTCTAAGTCTCTCTAATTTTCATGAAGTTACACTTGGATTTCTCTGTGTAAACATCTGTAACGTCTCTCGGTAGATGAATCACTGTGTACTTTCTCTTGTTTCCATCTGTTACCAATCTTGAGAAACTCATACATTCTCTGTTCACTGTTTCCCGGTCTTAGAGAAGTAGATTTCTTTCTGCGAAAGTGCTGTTTTCACAGTGCTAACTACTCCCAACTCTATCAACAATGTAGGTTTTACCAGTTTTCTAAGTCTCTCTCATTTTCTTGTACTTATACTTGGAATTCTCTGTGTAAACCTCTGTAACTTCTCTCGGTAGATGAATCACTGTGGACTTTCTCTTGTTTCTATCTGTTACCAATCTTGAGAAACTCCTACATTCTCTGTTCACTGTTTCGCGGTCTTAGAGAAGTAGATCTCTTTGTGCGAAAGTGCTGTTTTCACAGTGCTAAGTACTCCCAACTCTATCAACAATATAGGTTTTACCAGTTTTCTAAGTCTCACTTATTTTCTTGGAGTTACACTTGGATTTCTCTGTGTAAACTTCTGGAACTTCTCTAAGTAGATGAATCAGTGTGTACTTTCTCTTGTTTCTATCTGTTACCAATCTTGAGAAACTCATACATTCTCTGTTCACTGTTTCCCGGTCTTAGAGAAGTAGATTTCTTTGTGCGAAAGTGCTGTTTTCACAGTGCTAAGTACTCCCAACTCTATCAACAATGTAGGTTTTAACAGTTTTCTAACTCTCTTATTTGCCTGTACTTATACTTGGAATTCTCTGTGTAAACCTCTGTAACTTTTCTAGGTAGATGAATCACTGTGTACTTTCTCTTGTTTCTATCTGTTACCAATCTTGAGAAACTGATACATTCTCTGTTCACTGTTTCGCGGTCTTAGAGCAGTATATTTCTTTGTGCGAAAGTGCTGTTTTCACAGTGATAAGTACTCCCAACTCTATCAACAATGTAGTTTTTAATAGTTTTCTAAGTCTCTCTTATTTTCTTGTACTTATACTTGGAATTCTCTGTGTAAACCTCTGTAACTTCTCTCGGTAGATGAATCACTGTTGACTTTCTCTTGTTTCTATCTGTTACCAATCTTGAGAAACTCATACATTCTCTGTTCAATGTTTCCCAGTCTTAGAGAAGTAAATTTCTTTGTGCGAAAGTGCTGTTTTCACAGTGCTAAGTACTCCCAACTCTATCAACAATGTAGGTTTTACCAGTTTTCAAAGTCTCTCTTATTTTCTTGTACTTATACTTGGAATTCTCTGTGTAAACCTCTGTAACTTTTCTAGGTAGATGAATCCCTGTGTACTTTCTCTTGTTTCTATCTGTTACCAATCTTGAGAAACTCCTACATTCTCTGTTCACTGTTTCCCAGTCTTAGAGAAGTAGATTTGTTTCTGCGAAAGTGCTGTTTTCACAGTGCTAAGTACTCCCAACTCTATCCACGATGTAGGTTTTACCAGTTTTCTAAGTCTCTCTTATTTTCTTGTACTTATACATGGAATTCTCTGTGTAAACTTCTGTAACTACTCTAGGTAGATGAATCACTGTGTACTTTCTTTTGTTTCTATCTGTTACCAATCTTGAGAAACTCCTAAATTCTCTGTTCACTGTTTCCCAGTCTTAGAGAAGTAGATTTCTTTGTGGGAAAGTGCTGTTTTCACAGTGTTAAGTACTCCCAACTCTATCAACAATGTAGGTTTTACCAGTTTTCTAAGTCTCTCTTATTTTCTTGTACTTATACTTGGAATTCTCTGTGTAAACCTCTGTAACTTTTCTAGGTAGATGAATCCCTGTGTACTTTCTCTTGTTTCTATCTGTTACCAATCTTGAGAAACTCCTACATTCTCTGTTCACTGTTTCCCAGTCTTAGAGAAGTAGATTTGTTTCTGCGAAAGTGCTGTTTTCACAGTGCTAAGTACTCCCAACTCTATCAACAATGTAGGTTTTACCAGTTTTCTAAGTCTCTCTTATTTTCTTGGAGTTACACTTGGATTTCTCTGTGTAAACCTCTGTAACTTCTCTAGGTAGATGAATCACTGTGTACTTTCTCTTGTTTCTATCTGTTATCAATCTTGAGAAACTCATACATTCTCTGTTCACTGTTTCCCAGTCTTAGAGAAGTAGATTTCTTTGTGCGAAAGTGCTGTTTTCACAGTGCTAAGTACTCGCAACTCTATCAACAATGTAGGTTTTACCAGTTTTCTAAGTCTCTCTTATTTTCTTGTACGTATACTTGGAATTCTCTGTGTAAACCTCTGTAACTTCTCTCGGTAGATGAATCACTGTGGACTTTCTCTTGTTTCTATCTGTTACCAATCTTGAGAAACTCATACATTCTCTGTTCACTGTTTCCCGGTCTTAGAGAAGTAGATTTCTTTGTGCCAAAGTGCTGTTTTCACAGTGCTAAGTACTCCCAACTCTATCAACAATGTAGGTTTTATCGGTTTTCTAAGTCTCTCTTATTTGCTTGTACTTATACTTGGAATTCTATGTGTAAACCTCTGTAACTTCTCTAGGTAGATGAATCACTGTGTACTTTCTCTAGTTTCTATCTGTTACCAATCTTGAGAAACTCATACATTCTCTGTTCACTGTTTCCCGGTCTTAGAGAAGTAGATTTCTTTGTGCGAAAGTGCTGTTTTCACAGTGCTAAGTACTCCCAACTCTATCAACAATGTAGGTTTTAACAGTTTTCTAACTCTCTTATTTGCCTGTACTTATACTTGGAATTCTCTGTGTAAACCTCTGTAACTTTTCTAGGTAGATGAATCACTGTGTACTTTCTCTTGTTTCTATCTGTTACCAATCTTGAGAAACTGATACATTCTCTGTTCACTGTTTCGCGGTCTTAGAGCAGTATATTTCTTTGTGCGAAAGTGCTGTTTTCACAGTGATAAGTACTCCCAACTCTATCAACAATGTAGTTTTTAATAGTTTTCTAAGTCTCTCTTATTTTCTTGTACTTATACTTGGAATTCTCTGTGTAAACCTCTGTAACTTCTCTCGGTAGATGAATCACTGTTGACTTTCTCTTGTTTCTATCTGTTACCAATCTTGAGAAACTCATACATTCTCTGTTCAATGTTTCCCAGTCTTAGAGAAGTAAATTTCTTTGTGCGAAAGTGCTGTTTTCACAGTGCTAAGTACTCCCAACTCTATCAACAATGTAGGTTTTACCAGTTTTCAAAGTCTCTCTTATTTTCTTGTACTTATACTTGGAATTCTCTGTGTAAACCTCTGTAACTTTTCTAGGTAGATGAATCCCTGTGTACTTTCTCTTGTTTCTATCTGTTACCAATCTTGAGAAACTCCTACATTCTCTGTTCACTGTTTCCCAGTCTT
This sequence comes from Heterohyrax brucei, assembly GCA_028571685.1. Taxonomy (NCBI): domain Eukaryota; kingdom Metazoa; phylum Chordata; class Mammalia; order Hyracoidea; family Procaviidae; genus Heterohyrax; species Heterohyrax brucei. Next base: position 21,279,947 of record CM053144.1, on the reverse strand, counting down.
AGAGAAGTAGATTTGTTTCTGCGAAAGTGCTGTTTTCACAGTGCTAAGTACTCCCAACTCTATCCACGATGTAGGTTTTACCAGTTTTCTAAGTCTCTCTTATTTTCTTGTACTTATACATGGAATTCTCTGTGTAAACTTCTGTAACTACTCTAGGTAGATGAATCACTGTGTACTTTCTTTTGTTTCTATCTGTTACCAATCTTGAGAAACTCCTAAATTCTCTGTTCACTGTTTCCCAGTCTTAGAGAAGTAGATTTCTTTGTGGGAAAGTGCTGTTTTCACAGTGTTAAGTACTCCCAACTCTATCAACAATGTAGGTTTTACCAGTTTTCTAAGTCTCTCTTATTTTCTTGTACTTATACTTGGAATTCTCTGTGTAAACCTCTGTAACTTTTCTAGGTAGATGAATCCCTGTGTACTTTCTCTTGTTTCTATCTGTTACCAATCTTGAGAAACTCCTACATTCTCTGTTCACTGTTTCCCAGTCTTAGAGAAGTAGATTTGTTTCTGCGAAAGTGCTGTTTTCACAGTGCTAAGTACTCCCAACTCTATCAACAATGTAGGTTTTACCAGTTTTCTAAGTCTCTCTTATTTTCTTGGAGTTACACTTGGATTTCTCTGTGTAAACCTCTGTAACTTCTCTAGGTAGATGAATCACTGTGTACTTTCTCTTGTTTCTATCTGTTATCAATCTTGAGAAACTCATACATTCTCTGTTCACTGTTTCCCAGTCTTAGAGAAGTAGATTTCTTTGTGCGAAAGTGCTGTTTTCACAGTGCTAAGTACTCGCAACTCTATCAACAATGTAGGTTTTACCAGTTTTCTAAGTCTCTCTTATTTTCTTGTACGTATACTTGGAATTCTCTGTGTAAACCTCTGTAACTTCTCTCGGTAGATGAATCACTGTGGACTTTCTCTTGTTTCTATCTGTTACCAATCTTGAGAAACTCATACATTCTCTGTTCACTGTTTCCCGGTCTTAGAGAAGTAGATTTCTTTGTGCCAAAGTGCTGTTTTCACAGTGCTAAGTACTCCCAACTCTATCAACAATGTAGGTTTTATCGGTTTTCTAAGTCTCTCTTATTTGCTTGTACTTATACTTGGAATTCTATGTGTAAACCTCTGTAACTTCTCTAGGTAGATGAATCACTGTGTACTTTCTCTAGTTTCTATCTGTTACCAATCTTGAGAAACTCATACATTCTCTGTTCACTGTTTCCCGGTCTTAGAGAAGTAGATTTCTTTGTGCGAAAGTGCTGTTTTCACAGTGCTAAGTACTCCCAACTCTATCAACAATGTAGGTTTTAACAGTTTTCTAACTCTCTTATTTGCCTGTACTTATACTTGGAATTCTCTGTGTAAACCTCTGTAACTTTTCTAGGTAGATGAATCACTGTGTACTTTCTCTTGTTTCTATCTGTTACCAATCTTGAGAAACTGATACATTCTCTGTTCACTGTTTCGCGGTCTTAGAGCAGTATATTTCTTTGTGCGAAAGTGCTGTTTTCACAGTGATAAGTACTCCCAACTCTATCAACAATGTAGTTTTTAATAGTTTTCTAAGTCTCTCTTATTTTCTTGTACTTATACTTGGAATTCTCTGTGTAAACCTCTGTAACTTCTCTCGGTAGATGAATCACTGTTGACTTTCTCTTGTTTCTATCTGTTACCAATCTTGAGAAACTCATACATTCTCTGTTCAATGTTTCCCAGTCTTAGAGAAGTAAATTTCTTTGTGCGAAAGTGCTGTTTTCACAGTGCTAAGTACTCCCAACTCTATCAACAATGTAGGTTTTACCAGTTTTCAAAGTCTCTCTTATTTTCTTGTACTTATACTTGGAATTCTCTGTGTAAACCTCTGTAACTTTTCTAGGTAGATGAATCCCTGTGTACTTTCTCTTGTTTCTATCTGTTACCAATCTTGAGAAACTCCTACATTCTCTGTTCACTGTTTCCCAGTCTTAGAGAAGTAGATTTGTTTCTGCGAAAGTGCTGTTTTCACAGTGCTAAGTACTCCCAACTCTATCCACGATGTAGGTTTTACCAGTTTTCTAAGTCTCTCTTATTTTCTTGTACTTATACATGGAATTCTCTGTGTAAACTTCTGTAACTACTCTAGGTAGATGAATCACTGTGTACTTTCTTTTGTTTCTATCTGTTACCAATCTTGAGAAACTCCTAAATTCTCTGTTCACTGTTTCCCAGTCTTAGAGAAGTAGATTTCTTTGTGGGAAAGTGCTGTTTTCACAGTGCTAAGTACTCCCAACTCTATCAACAATGTAGGTTTTACCAGTTTTCTAAGTCTCTCTTATTTTCTTGTACTTATACTTGGAATTCTCTGTGTAAACCTCTGTAACTTTTCTAGGTAGATGAATCCCTGTGTACTTTCTCTTGTTTCTATCTGTTACCAATCTTGAGAAACTCCTACATTCTCTGTTCACTGTTTCCCAGTCTTAGAGAAGTAGATTTGTTTCTGCGAAAGTGCTGTTTTCACAGTGCTAAGTACTCCCAACTCTATCAACAATGTAGGTTTTACCAGTTTTCTAAGTCTCTCTTATTTTCTTGGAGTTACACTTGGATTTCTCTGTGTAAACCTCTGTAACTTCTCTAGGTAGATGAATCACTGTGTACTTTCTCTTGTTTCTATCTGTTATCAATCTTGAGAAACTCATACATTCTCTGTTCACTGTTTCCCAGTCTTAGAGAAGTAGATTTCTTTGTGCGAAAGTGCTGTTTTCACAGTGCTAAGTACTCGCAACTCTATCAACAATGTAGGTTTTACCAGTTTTCTAAGTCTCTCTTATTTTCTTGTACGTATACTTGGAATTCTCTGTGTAAACCTCTGTAACTTCTCTCGGTAGATGAATCACTGTGGACTTTCTCTTGTTTCTATCTGTTACCAATCTTGAGAAACTCATACATTCTCTGTTCACTGTTTCTCGGTCTTAGAGAAGTAGATTTCTTTGTGCCAAAGTGCTGTTTTCACAGTGCTAAGTACTCCCAACTCTATCAACAATGTAGGTTTTATCGGTTTTCTAAGTCTCTCTTATTTGCTTGTACTTATACTTGGAATTCTATGTGTAAACCTCTGTAACTTCTCTAGGTAGATGAATCACTGTGTACTTTCTCTAGTTTCTATCTGTTACCAATCTTGAGAAACTCATACATTCTCTGTTCACTGTTTCCCGGTCTTAGAGAAGTAGATTTCTTTGTGCGAAAGTGCTGTTTTCACAGTGCTAAGTACTCCCAACTCTATCAACAATGTAGGTTTTAACAGTTTTCTAACTCTCTTATTTGCCTGTACTTATACTTGGAATTCTCTGTGTAAACCTCTGTAACTTTTCTAGGTAGATGAATCACTGTGTACTTTCTCTTGTTTCTATCTGTTACCAATCTTGAGAAACTGATACATTCTCTGTTCACTGTTTCGCGGTCTTAGAGCAGTATATTTCTTTGTGCGAAAGTGCTGTTTTCACAGTGATAAGTACTCCCAACTCTATCAACAATGTAGTTTTTAATAGTTTTCTAAGTCTCTCTTATTTTCTTGTACTTATACTTGGAATTCTCTGTGTAAACCTCTGTAACTTCTCTCGGTAGATGAATCACTGTTGACTTTCTCTTGTTTCTATCTGTTACCAATCTTGAGAAACTCATACATTCTCTGTTCAATGTTTCCCAGTCTTAGAGAAGTAAATTTCTTTGTGCGAAAGTGCTGTTTTCACAGTGCTAAGTACTCCCAACTCTATCAACAATGTAGGTTTTACCAGTTTTCAAAGTCTCTCTTATTTTCTTGTACTTATACTTGGAATTCTCTGTGTAAACCTCTGTAACTTTTCTAGGTAGATGAATCCCTGTGTACTTTCTCTTGTTTCTATCTGTTACCAATCTTGAGAAACTCCTACATTCTCTGTTCACTGTTTCCCAGTCTTAGAGAAGTAGATTTGTTTCTGCGAAAGTGCTGTTTTCACAGTGCTAAGTACTCCCAACTCTATCCACGATGTAGGTTTTACCAGTTTTCTAAGTCTCTCTTATTTTCTTGTACTTATACATGGAATTCTCTGTGTAAACTTCTGTAACTACTCTAGGTAGATGAATCACTGTGTACTTTCTTTTGTTTCTATCTGTTACCAATCTTGAGAAACTCCTAAATTCTCTGTTCACTGTTTCCCAGTCTTAGAGAAGTAGATTTCTTTGTGGGAAAGTGCTGTTTTCACAGTGCTAAGTACTCCCAACTCTATCAACAATGTAGGTTTTACCAGTTTTCTAAGTCTCTCTTATTTTCTTGTACTTATACTTGGAATTCTCTGTGTAAACCTCTGTAACTTTTCTAGGTAGATGAATCCCTGTGTACGTTCTCTTGTTTCTATCTGTTACCAATCTTGAGAAACTCCTACATTCTCTGTTCACTGTTTCCCAGTCTTAGAGAAGTAGATTTGTTTCTGCGAAAGTGCTGTTTTCACAGTGCTAAGTACTCCCAACTCTATCAACAATGTAGGTTTTACCAGTTTTCTAAGTCTCTCTTATTTTCTTGGAGTTACACTTGGATTTCTCTGTGTAAACCTCTGTAACTTCTCTAGGTAGATGAATCACTGTGTACTTTCTCTTGTTTCTATCTGTTATCAATCTTGAGAAACTCATACATTCTCTGTTCACTGTTTCCCAGTCTTAGAGAAGTAGATTTCTTTGTGCGAAAGTGCTGTTTTCACAGTGCTAAGTACTCGCAACTCTATCAACAATGTAGGTTTTACCAGTTTTCTAAGTCTCTCTTATTTTCTTGTACGTATACTTGGAATTCTCTGTGTAAACCTCTGTAACTTCTCTCGGTAGATGAATCACTGTGGACTTTCTCTTGTTTCTATCTGTTACCAATCTTGAGAAACTCATACATTCTCTGTTCACTGTTTCTCGGTCTTAGAGAAGTAGATTTCTTTGTGCCAAAGTGCTGTTTTCACAGTGCTAAGTACTCCCAACTCTATCAACAATGTAGGTTTTATCGGTTTTCTAAGTCTCTCTTATTTGCTTGTACTTATACTTGGAATTCTATGTGTAAACCTCTGTAACTTCTCTAGGTAGATGAATCACTGTGTACTTTCTCTAGTTTCTATCTGTTACCAATCTTGAGAAACTCATACATTCTCCGTTCACTGTTTCCCGGTCTTAGAGAAGTAGATTTCTTTGTGAGAAAGTGCTGTTTTCACAGTGCTAAGTACTCCCAACTCTATCAACAATGTAGTTTTTACCAGTTTTCTAAGTCTCTCTTATTTTCAAGAAGTTACACTTTTATTTCTCTGTGTAAACCTCTGTAACTTCTCTAGGTAGATGAATCACGGTGTACTTTCTCTTGTTTCTATCTGTTACCAATCTTGAGAATCTCATACATTCTCTGTTCACTGTTTCCCAGTCTTAGAGAAGTAGATTTCTTTGTGCGAAAGTGCTGTTTTCACAGTGCTAAGTACTCCCAACTCTATCAACAATGTAGGTTTTACCGGTTTTCTAAGTCTCTCTTATTGGCTTGTACTTATACTTGGAATTCTCTGTGTAAACCTCTGTAACTTCTCTCGGTAGATGAATCACTGTGGACTTTCTCTTGTTTCTGTCTGTTACCAATCTTGAGAAACTCATACATTCTCTGTTCACTGTTTCCCGGTCTTAGACAAGTAGATTTCTTTCTGGGAAAGTGGTGTTTTCACAGTGCTAAGTACTCCCAACTCTATCAACAATGTACATTTTACCTAGTTTTCTAAGACTCTCTTATTTTCTTATACTTATACTTGGAATTCTCTGTGTAGGGTTAGGGTTAGGTTTGTTAGGGTTAGGGTTAGGTTTGTTAGGGTTAGGGTTAGGGTTAGGGTTAGGGTTAGGGTTAGGGTTAGGGTTAGGGTTAGGGTTAGGGTTAGGGTTAGGGTTAGGGTTAGGGTTAGGGTTAGGGTTAGGGTTAGGGTTAGGGTTAGGGTTAGGGTTAGGGTTAGGGTTAGGGTTAGGGTTAGGGTTAGGGTTAGGGTTAGGGTTAGGGTTAGGGTTAGGGTTAGGGTTAGGGTTAGGGTTAGGGTTAGGGTTAGGGTTAGGGTTAGGGTTAGGGTTAGGGTTAGGGTTAGGGTTAGGGTTAGGGTTAGGGTTAGGGTTAGGGTTAGGGTTAGGGTTAGGGTTAGGGTTAGGGTTAGGGTTAGGGTTAGGGTTAGGGTTAGGGTTAGGGTTAGGGTTAGGGTTAGGGTTAGGGTTAGGGTTAGGGTTAGGGTTAGGGTTAGGGTTAGGGTTAGGGTTAGGGTTAGGGTTAGGGTTAGGGTTAGGGTTAGGGTTAGGGTTAGGGTTAGGGTTAGGGTTAGGGTTAGGGTTAGGGTTAGGGTTAGGGTTAGGGTTAGGGTTAGGGTTAGGGTTAGGGTTAGGGTTAGGGTTAGGGTTAGGGTTAGGGTTAGGGTTAGGGTTAGGGTTAGGGTTAGGGTTAGGGTTAGGGTTAGGGTTAGGGTTAGGGTTAGGGTTAGGGTTAGGGTTAGGGTTAGGGTTAGGGTTAGGGTTAGGGTTTTAGGGTTAGGGTTTTAGGGTTAGGGTTAGGGTTTTAGGGTTAGGGTTAGGGTTAGGGTTAGGGTTAGGGTTAGGGTTAGGGTTAGGGTTAGGGTTAGGGTTAGGGTTAGGGTTAGGGTTAGGGTTAGGGTTAGGGTTAGGGTTAGGGTTAGGGTTAGGGTTAGGGTTAGGGTTAGGGTTAGGGTTAGGGTTAGGGTTAGGGTTAGGGTTAGGGTTAGGGTTAGGGTTAGGGTTAGGGTTAGGGTTAGGGTTAGGGTTAGGGTTAGGGTTAGGGTTAGGGTTAGGGTTAGGGTTAGGGTTAGGGTTAGGGTTAGGGTTAGGGTTAGGGTTAGGGTTAGGGTTAGGGTTAGGGTTAGGGTTAGGGTTAGGGTTAGGGTTAGGGTTAGGGTTAGGGTTAGGGTTAGGGTTAGGGTTAGGGTTAGGGTTAGGGTTAGGGTTAGGGTTAGGGTTAGGGTTAGGGTTAGGGTTAGGGTTAGGGTTAGGGTTAGGGTTAGGGTTAGGGTTAGGGTTAGGGTTAGGGTTAGGGTTAGGGTTAGGGTTAGGGTTAGGGTTAGGGTTAGGGTTAGGGTTAGGGTTAGGGTTAGGGTTAGGGTTAGGGTTAGGGTTAGGGTTAGGGTTAGGGTTAGGGTTAGGGTTAGGGTTAGGGTTAGGGTTAGGGTTAGGGTTAGGGTTAGGGTTAGGGTTAGGGTTAGGGTTAGGGTTAGGGTTAGGGTTAGGGTTAGGGTTAGGGTTAGGGTTAGGGTTAGGGTTAGGGTTAGGGTTAGGGTTAGGGTTAGGGTTAGGGTTAGGGTTAGGGTTAGGGTTAGGGTTAGGGTTAGGGTTAGGGTTAGGGTTAGGGTTAGGGTTAGGGTTAGGGTTAGGGTTAGGGTTAGGGTTAGGGTTAGGGTTAGGGTTAGGGTTAGGGTTAGGGTTAGGGTTAGGGTTAGGGTTAGGGTTAGGGTTAGGGTTAGGGTTAGGGTTAGGGTTAGGGTTAGGGTTAGGGTTAGGGTTAGGGTTTTAGGGTTAGGGTTAGGGTTTTAGGGTTAGGGTTAGGGTTTTAGGGTTAGGGTTAGGGTTTTAGGGTTAGGGTTAGGGTTTTAGGGTTAGGGTTAGGGTTTTAGGGTTAGGGTTAGGGTTTTAGGGTTAGGGTTAGGGTTTTAGGGTTAGGGTTAGGGTTAGGGTTAGGGTTAGGGTTAGGGTTAGGGTTAGGGTTAGGGTTAGGGTTAGGGTTAGGGTTAGGGTTAGGGTTAGGGTTAGGGTTAGGGTTAGGGTTAGGGTTAGGGTTAGGGTTAGGGTTAGGGTTAGGGTTAGGGTTAGGGTTAGGGTTAGGGTTAGGGTTAGGGTTAGGGTTAGGGTTAGGGTTAGGGTTAGGGTTAGGGTTAGGGTTAGGGTTAGGGTTAGGGTTAGGGTTAGGGTTAGGGTTAGGGTTAGGGTTAGGGTTAGGGTTAGGGTTAGGGTTAGGGTTAGGGTTAGGGTTAGGGTTAGGGTTAGGGTTAGGGTTAGGGTTAGGGTTAGGGTTAGGGTTAGGGTTAGGGTTAGGGTTAGGGTTAGGGTTAGGGTTAGGGTTAGGGTTAGGGTTAGGGTTAGGGTTAGGGTTAGGGTTAGGGTTAGGGTTAGGGTTAGGGTTAGGGTTAGGGTTAGGGTTAGGGTTAGGGTTAGGGTTAGGGTTAGGGTTAGGGTTAGGGTTAGGGTTAGGGTTAGGGTTAGGGTTAGGGTTAGGGTTAGGGTTAGGGTTAGGGTTAGGGTTAGGGTTAGGGTTAGGGGGTTAGGGTTAGGGGGTTAGGGGGTTAGGGTTAGGGGGTTAGGGGGTTAGGGTTAGGGGGTTAGGGGGTTAGGGTTAGGGGGTTAGGGGGTTAGGGTTAGGGGGTTAGGGGGTTAGGGTTAGGGGGTTAGGGGGTTAGGGTTAGGGGGTTAGGGGGTTAGGGTTAGGGGGTTAGGGGGTTAGGGTTAGGGGGTTAGGGGGTTAGGGTTAGGGGGTTAGGGGGTTAGGGTTAGGGGGTTAGGGGGTTAGGGTTAGGGGGTTAGGGGTTAGGGTTAGGGGGTTAGGGGGTTAGGGTTAGGGGGTTAGGGGGTTAGGGTTAGGGGGTTAGGGGGTTAGGGTTAGGGGGTTAGGGGGTTAGGGTTAGGGGGTTAGGGGGTTAGGGGGTTAGGGGGTTAGGGGGTTAGGGGGTTAGGGGGTTAGGGGGTTAGGGGGTTAGGGGGTTAGGGGGTTAGGGGGTTAGGGGGATAGGGGGTTAGGGGGTTAGGGGGTTAGGGGGTTAGGGGGTTAGGGGGTTAGGGTGAGGGGGTTAGGGTGAGGGGGTTAGGGTGAGGGTTTCAGGGTGAGGGGGTTAGGGTGAGGGTTTCAGGGTGAGGGTTTCAGGGTGAGGGTTTCAGGGTGAGGGTTTCAGGGTGAGGGTTTCAGGGTGAGGGTTTCAGGGTGAGGGTTTCAGGGTGAGGGTTTCAGGGTGAGGGTTTCAGGGTGAGGGTTTCAGGGTGAGGGTTTCAGGGTGAGGGTTTCAGGGTGAGGGTTTCAGGGTGAGGGTTTCAGGGTGAGGGTTTCAGGGTGAGGGTTTCAGGGTGAGGGTTTCAGGGTGAGGGTTTCAGGGTGAGGGTTTCAGGGTGAGGGTTTCAGGGTGAGGGTTTCAGGGTGAGGGTTTCAGGGTGAGGGTTTCAGGGTGAGGGTTTCAGGGTGAGGGTTTCAGGGTGAGGGTTTCAGGGTGAGGGTTTCAGGGTGAGGGTTTCAGGGTGAGGGTTTCAGGGTGAGGGTTTCAGGGTGAGGGTTTCAGGGTGAGGGTTTCAGGGTGAGGGTTTCAGGGTGAGGGTGAGGGTTTCAGGGTGAGGGTGAGGGTTTCAGGGTGAGGGTGAGGGTTTCAGGGTGAGGGTGAGGGTTTCAGGGTGAGGGTGAGGGTTTCAGGGTGAGGGTGAGGGTTTCAGGGTGAGGGTGAGGGTTTCAGGGTGAGGGTGAGGGTTTCAGGGTGAGGGTGAGGGTTTCAGGGTGAGGGTGAGGGTTTCAGGGTGAGGGTGAGGGTTTCAGGGTGAGGGTGAGGGTTTCAGGGTGAGGGTGAGGGTTTCAGGGTGAGGGTGAGGGTTTCAGGGTGAGGGTGAGGGTTTCAGGGTGAGGGTGAGGGTTTCAGGGTGAGGGTGAGGGTTTCAGGGTGAGGGTGAGGGTTTCAGGGTGAGGGTGAGGGTTTCAGGGTGAGGGTGAGGGTTTCAGGGTGAGGGTGAGGGTTTCAGGGTGAGGGTGAGGGTTTCAGGGTGAGGGTGAGGGTTTCAGGGTGAGGGTGAGGGTTTCAGGGTGAGGGTGAGGGTTTCAGGGTGAGGGTGAGGGTTTCAGGGTGAGGGTGAGGGTTTCAGGGTGAGGGTGAGGGTTTCAGGGTGAGGGTGAGGGTTTCAGGGTGAGGGTGAGGGTTTCAGGGTGAGGGTGAGGGTTTCAGGGTGAGGGTGAGGGTTTCAGGGTGAGGGTGAGGGTTTCAGGGTGAGGGTGAGGGTTTCAGGGTGAGGGTGAGGGTTTCAGGGTGAGGGTGAGGGTTTCAGGGTGAGGGTGAGGGTTTCAGGGTGAGGGTGAGGGTTTCAGGGTGAGGGTGAGGGTTTCAGGGTGAGGGTGAGGGTTTCAGGGTGAGGGTGAGGGTTTCAGGGTGAGGGTGAGGGTTTCAGGGTGAGGGTGAGGGTTTCAGGGTGAGGGTGAGGGTTTCAGGGTGAGGGTGAGGGTTTCAGGGTGAGGGTGAGGGTTTCAGGGTGAGGGTGAGGGTTTCAGGGTGAGGGTGAGGGTTTCAGGGTGAGGGTGAGGGTTTCAGGGTGAGGGTGAGGGTTTCAGGGTGAGGGTGAGGGTTTCAGGGTGAGGGTGAGGGTTTCAGGGTGAGGGTGAGGGTTTCAGGGTGAGGGTGAGGGTTTCAGGGTGAGGGTGAGGGTTTCAGGGTGAGGGTGAGGGTTTCAGGGTGAGGGTGAGGGTTTCAGGGTGAGGGTGAGGGTTTCAGGGTGAGGGTGAGGGTTTCAGGGTGAGGGTGAGGGTTTCAGGGTGAGGGTGAGGGTTTCAGGGTGAGGGTGAGGGTTTCAGGGTGAGGGTGAGGGTTTCAGGGTGAGGGTGAGGGTTTCAGGGTGAGGGTGAGGGTTTCAGGGTGAGGGTGAGGGTTTCAGGGTGAGGGTGAGGGTTTCAGGGTGAGGGTGAGGGTTTCAGGGTGAGGGTGAGGGTTTCAGGGTGAGGGTGAGGGTTTCAGGGTGAGGGTGAGGGTTTCAGGGTGAGGGTGAGGGTTTCAGGGTGAGGGTGAGGGTTTCAGGGTGAGGGTTTCAGGGTGAGGGTTTCAGGGTTAGGGTTTCAGGGTTAGGGTTTCAGGGTTAGGGTTTCAGGGTTAGGCTTAGGGTTTCAGGGTTTCAGGGTTTCAGGGTTAGGGTAAGGGTTTCAGGGTTAGGGTTAGGGTTTCAGGGTAAGGGTTTCAGGGTTAGGGTTAGGGTTTCAGGGTTTCAGGGTTTCAGGGTTAGGGTTAGGGTTTCAGGGTTAGGGTTAGGGTTTCAGGGTTAGGGTTAGGGTTTCAGGGTTAGGGTTAGGGTTTCAGGGTTAGGGTTAGGGTTTCAGGGTTAGGGTTAGGGTTTCAGGGTTAGGGTTAGGGTTTCAGGGTTAGGGTTAGGGTTTCAGGGTTAGGGTTAGGGTTTCAGGGTTAGGGTTAGGGTTTCAGGGTTAGGGTTAGGGTTTCAGGGTTAGGGTTAGGGTTTCAGGGTTAGGGTTAGGGTTTCAGGGTTAGGGTTAGGGTTTCAGGGTTAGGGTTAGGGTTTCAGGGTTAGGGTTAGGGTTTCAGGGTTAGGGTTAGGGTTTCAGGGTTAGGGTTAGGGTTTCAGGGTTAGGGTTAGGGTTTCAGGGTTAGGGTTAGGGTTTCAGGGTTAGGGTTAGGGTTTCAGGGTTAGGGTTAGGGTTTCAGGGTTAGGGTTAGGGTTTCAGGGTTAGGGTTAGGGTTTCAGGGTTAGGGTTAGGGTTTCAGGGTTAGGGTTAGGGTTTCAGGGTTAGGGTTAGGGTTTCAGGGTTAGGGTTAGGGTTTCAGGGTTAGGGTTAGGGTTTCAGGGTTAGGGTTAGGGTTTCAGGGTTAGGGTTAGGGTTTCAGGGTTAGGGTTAGGGTTTCAGGGTTAGGGTTAGGGTTTCAGGGTTAGGGTTAGGGTTTCAGGGTTAGGGTTAGGGTTTCAGGGTTAGGGTTAGGGTTTCAGGGTTAGGGTTAGGGTTTCAGGGTTAGGGTTAGGGTTTCAGGGTTAGGGTTAGGGTTTCAGGGTTAGGGTTAGGGTTTCAGGGTTAGGGTTAGGGTTTCAGGGTTAGGGTTAGGGTTTCAGGGTTAGGGTTAGGGTTTCAGGGTTAGGGTTAGGGTTTCAGGGTTAGGGTTAGGGTTTCAGGGTTAGGGTTAGGGTTTCAGGGTTAGGGTTAGGGTTTCAGGGTTAGGGTTAGGGTTTCAGGGTTAGGGTTAGGGTTTCAGGGTTAGGGTTAGGATTTCAGGGTTAGGGTTAGGGTTTCAGGGTTAGGGTTAGGGTTTCAGGGTTAGGGTTAGGGTTTCAGGGTTAGGGTTTCAGGGTTAGGGTTTCAGGGTTAGGGTTTCAGGGTTAGGGTTTCAGGGTTAGGGTTTCAGGGTTAGGGTTTCAGGGTTAGGGTTAGGGTTTCAGGGTTTCAGGGTTTCAGGGTTAGGGTAAGGGTTTCAGGGTTAGGGTTAGGGTTTCAGGGTTAGGGTTTCAGGGTTAGGGTTAGGGTTTCAGGGTTTCAGGGTTTCAGGGTTAGGGTTAGGGTTTCAGGGTTAGGGTTAGGGTTTCAGGGTTAGGGTTAGGGTTTCAGGGTTAGGGTTAGGGTTTCAGGGTTAGGGTTAGGGTTTCAGGGTTAGGGTTAGGGTTTCAGGGTTAGGGTTAGGGTTTCAGGGTTAGGGTTAGGGTTTCAGGGTTAGGGTTAGGGTTTCAGGGTTAGGGTTAGGGTTTCGGGGTTAGGGTTAGGGTTTCGGGGTTAGGGTTAGGGTTTCGGGGTTAGAGTTAGGGTTTCGGGGTTAGGGTTAGGGTTTCGGGGTTAGGGTTAGGGTTTCGGGGTTAGGGTTAGGGTTTCGGGGTTAGGGTTAGGGTTTCAGGGTTAGGGTTAGGGTTTCAGGGTTAGGGTTAGGGTTTCAGGGTTAGGGTTAGGGTTTCAGGGTTAGGGTTTCAGGGTTAGGGTTTCAGGGTTAGGGTTTCAGGGTTAGGGTTTCAGGGTTAGGGTTTCAGGGTTAGGGTTTCAGGGTTAGGGTTTCAGGGTTAGGGTTTCAGGGTTAGGGTTTCAGGGTTAGGGTTTCAGGGTTAGGGTTTCAGGGTTAGGGTTTCAGGGTTAGGGTTTCAGGGTTAGGGTTAGGGTTTCAGGGTTTCAGGGTTTCAGGGTTAGGGTAAGGGTTTCAGGGTTAGGGTTAGGGTTTCAGGGTTAGGGTTTCAGGGTTAGGGTTAGGGTTTCAGGGTTAGGGTTAGGGTTTCAGGGTTAGGGTTAGGGTTTCAGGGTTAGGGTTAGGGTTTCAGGGTTAGGGTTAGGGTTTCAGGGTTAGGGTTAGGGTTTCAGGGTTAGGGTTAGGGTTTCAGGGTTAGGGTTAGGGTTTCAGGGTTAGGGTTAGGGTTTCAGGGTTAGGGTTAGGGTTTCAGGGTTAGGGTTAGGGTTTCAGGGTTAGGGTTAGGGTTTCAGGGTTAGGGTTAGGGTTTCAGGGTTAGGGTTAGGGTTTCAGGGTTAGGGTTAGGGTTTCAGGGTTAGGGTTAGGGTTTCAGGGTTAGGGTTAGGGTTTCAGGGTTAGGGTTAGGGTTTCAGGGTTAGGGTTAGGGTTTCAGGGTTAGGGTTAGGGTTTCAGGGTTAGGGTTAGGGTTTCAGGGTTAGGGTTAGGGTTTCAGGGTTAGGGTTAGGGTTTCAGGGTTAGGGTTAGGGTTTCAGGGTTAGGGTTAGGGTTTCAGGGTTAGGGTTAGGGTTTCAGGGTTAGGGTTAGGGTTTCAGGGTTAGGGTTAGGGTTTCAGGGTTAGGGTTAGGGTTTCAGGGTTAGGGTTAGGGTTTCAGGGTTAGGGTTAGGGTTTCAGGGTTAGGGTTAGGGTTTCAGGGTTAGGGTTAGGGTTTCAGGGTTAGGGTTAGGGTTTCAGGGTTAGGGTTAGGGTTTCAGGGTTAGGGTTAGGGTTTCAGGGTTAGGGTTAGGGTTTCAGGGTTAGGGTTAGGGTTTCAGGGTTAGGGTTAGGGTTTCAGGGTTAGGGTTTCAGGGTTAGGGTTTCAGGGTTAGGGTTTCAGGGTTAGGGTTTCAGGGTTAGGGTTTCAGGGTTAGGGTTTCAGGGTTAGGGTTAGGGTTTCAGGGTTTCAGGGTTTCAGGGTTTCAGGGTTAGGGTAAGGGTTTCAGGGTTAGGGTTAGGGTTTCAGGGTTAGGGTTTCAGGGTTAGGGTTAGGGTTTCAGGGTTTCAGGGTTTCAGGGTTAGGGTTAGGGTTTCAGGGTTAGGGTTAGGGTTTCAGGGTTAGGGTTAGGGTTTCAGGGTTAGGGTTAGGGTTTCAGGGTTAGGGTTAGGGTTTCAGGGTTAGGGTTAGGGTTTCAGGGTTAGGGTTAGGGTTTCAGGGTTAGGCTTAGGGTTTCAGGGTTAGGGTTTCAGGGTTAGGGTTTCAGGGTTAGGGTTTCAGGGTTAGGGTTTCAGGGTTAGGGTTTCAGGGTTAGGGTTTCAGGGTTAGGGTTTCAGGGTTAGGGTTTCAGGGTTAGGGTTTCAGGGTTAGGGTTTCTGGGTTAGGGTTTCAGGGTTAGGGTTTCAGGGTTAGGGTTTCAGGGTTAGGGTTTCAGGGTTATGGTTTCAGGGTTAGGGTTTCAGGGTTAGGGTTTCAGGGTTAGGGTTTCAGGGTTAGGGTTTCAGGGTTAGGGTTTCAGGGTTAGGGTTTCAGGGTTAGGCTTAGGGTTTCAGGGTTTCAGGGTTTCAGGGTTAGGGTAAGGGTTTCAGGGTTAGGGTTAGGGTTTCAGGGTAAGGGTTTCAGGGTTAGGGTTAGGGTTTCAGGGTTTCAGGGTTTCAGGGTTAGGGTTAGGGTTTCAGGGTTAGGGTTAGGGTTTCAGGGTTAGGGTTAGGGTTTCAGGGTTAGGGTTAGGGTTTCAGGGTTAGGGTTAGGGTTTCAGGGTTAGGGTTAGGGTTTCAGGGTTAGGGTTAGGGTTTCAGGGTTAGGGTTAGGGTTTCAGGGTTAGGGTTAGGGTTTCAGGGTTAGGGTTAGGGTTTCAGGGTTAGGGTTAGGGTTTCAGGGTTAGGGTTAGGGTTTCAGGGTTAGGGTTAGGGTTTCAGGGTTAGGGTTAGGGTTTCAGGGTTAGGGTTAGGGTTTCAGGGTTAGGGTTAGGGTTTCAGGGTTAGGGTTAGGGTTTCAGGGTTAGGGTTAGGGTTTCAGGGTTAGGGTTAGGGTTTCAGGGTTAGGGTTAGGGTTTCAGGGTTAGGGTTTCAGGGTTAGGGTTTCAGGGTTAGGGTTTCAGGGTTAGGGTTTCAGGGTTAGGGTTTCAGGGTTAGGGTTTCAGGGTTAGGGTTTCAGGGTTAGGGTTTCAGGGTTAGGGTTAGGGTTTCAGGGTTTCAGGGTTTCAGGGTTAGGGTAAGGGTTTCAGGGTTAGGGTTAGGGTTTCAGGGTTAGGGTTTCAGGGTTAGGGTTAGGGTTTCAGGGTTTCAGGGTTTCAGGGTTAGGGTTAGGGTTTCAGGGTTAGGGTTAGGGTTTCAGGGTTAGGGTTAGGGTTTCAGGGTTAGGGTTAGGGTTTCAGGGTTAGGGTTAGGGTTTCAGGGTTAGGGTTAGGGTTTCAGGGTTAGGGTTAGGGTTTCAGGGTTAGGGTTAGGGTTTCAGGGTTAGGGTTAGGGTTTCAGGGTTAGGGTTAGGGTTTCAGGGTTAGGGTTAGCGTTTCAGGGTTAGGGTTAGGGTTTCAGGGTTAGGGTTAGGGTTTCAGGGTTAGGGTTAGGGTTTCAGGGTTAGGGTTAGGGTTTCAGAGTTAGGGTTAGGGTTTCAGGGTTAGGGTTAGGGTTTCAGGGTTAGGGTTAGGGTTTCAGGGTTAGGGTTAGGGTTTCAGGGTTAGGGTTAGGGTTTCAGGGTTAGGGTTAGGGTTTCAGGGTTAGGGTTAGGGTTTCAGGGTTAGGGTTAGGGTTTCAGGGTTAGGGTTAGGGTTTCAGGGTTAGGGTTAGGGTTTCAGGGTTAGGGTTAGGGTTTCAGGGTTAGGGTTAGGGTTTCAGGGTTAGGGTTAGGGTTTCAGGGTTAGGGTTAGGTTTTCAGGGTTAGGGTTAGGGTTTCAGGGTTAGGGTTAGGGTTTCAGGGTTAGGGTTAGGGTTTCAGGGTTAGGGTTAGGGTTTCAGGGTTAGGGTTAGGGTTTCAGAGTTAGGGTTTCAGGGTTAGGGTTTCAGGGTTAGGGTTTCAGGGTTAGGGTTTCAGGGTTAGGGTTTCAGGGTTAGGGTTTCAGGGTTAGGGTTTCAGGGTTAGGGTTTCAGGGTTAGGGTTTCAGGGTTAGGGTTTCAGGGTTAGGGTTTCAGGGTTAGGGTTTCAGGGTTAGGGTTTCAGGGTTAGGGTTTCAGGGTTAGGGTTTCAGGGTTAGGGTTTCAGGGTTAGGGTTTCAGGGTTAGGGTTTCAGGGTTAGGGTTTCAGGGTTAGGGTTAGGGTTTCAGGGTTTCAGGGTTTCAGGGTTAGGGTAAGGGTTTCAGGGTTAGGGTTAGGGTTTCAGGGTTAGGGTTTCAGGGTTAGGGTTAGGGTTTCAGGGTTTCAGGGTTTCAGGGTTAGGGTTAGGGTTTCAGGGTTAGGGTTAGGGTTTCAGGGTTAGGGTTAGGGTTTCAGGGTTAGGGTTAGGGTTTCAGTGTTAGGGTTAGGGTTTCAGGGTTAGGGTTAGGGTTTCAGGGTTAGGGTTAGGGTTTCAGGGTTAGGGTTAGGGTTTCAGGGTTAGGGTTAGGGTTTCAGGGTTAGGGTTAGGGTTTCAGGGTTAGGGTTAGGGTTTCAGGGTTAGGGTTAGGGTTTCAGGGTTAGGGTTAGGGTTTCAGGGTTAGGGTTAGGGTTTCAGGGTTAGGGTTAGGGTTTCAGGGTTAGGGTTAGGGTTTCAGGGTTAGGGTTAGGGTTTCAGGGTTAGGGTTAGGGTTTCAGGGTTAGGGTTAGGGTTTCAGGGTTAGCGTTAGGGTTTCAGGGTTAGGGTTAGGGTTTCAGGGTTAGGGTTAGGGTTTCAGGGTTAGGGTTAGGGTTTCAGGGTTAGGGTTAGGGTTTGAGGGTTAGGGTTAGGGTTTCAGGGTTAGGGTTAGGGTTTCAGGGTTAGGGTTAGGGTTTCAGGGTTAGGGTTAGGGTTTCAGGGTTAGGGTTAGGGTTTCAGGGTTAGGGTTAGGGTTTCAGGGTTAGGGTTAGGGTTTCAGGGTTAGGGTTAGGGTTTCAGGGTTAGGGTTAGGGTTTCAGGGTTAGGGTTAGGGTTTCAGGGTTAGGGTTAGGGTTTCAGGGTTAAGGTTAGGGTTTCAGGGTTAGGGTTAGGGTTTCAGGGTTAGGATTTCAGGGTTAGGGTTTCAGGGTTAGGGTTAGGGTTTCAGGGTTAGGGTTTCAGGGTTAGGGTTAGGGTTTCAGGGTTAGGGTTAGGGTTTCAGAGTTAGGGTTAGGGTTTCAGGGTTAGGGTTAGGGTTTCAGGGTTAGGGTTAGGGTTTCAGGGTTAGGGTTAGGGTTTCGGGGTTAGGGTTAGGGTTTCGGGGTTAGGGTTAGGGATTCAGGGTTAAGGTTAGGGTTTCAGGGTTAGGGTTAGGGTTTCAGGGTTAGGGTTAGGGTTTCAGGGTTAGGGTTAGGGTTTCAGGGTTAGGGTTAGGGTTTCAGGGTTAGGGTTAGGGTTTCAGGGTTAGGGTTAGGGTTTCAGGGTTAGGGTTAGGGTTTCAGGGTTAGGGTTAGGGTTTCAGGGTTAGGGTTAGGGTTTCAGGGTTAGGGTTAGGGTTTCAGGGTTAGGGTTAGGGTTTCAGGGTTAGGGTTAGGGTTTCAGGGTTAGGGTTTCAGGGTTAGGGTTTCAGGGTTAGGGTTAGGGTTTCAGGGTTAGGGTTTCAGGGTTAGGGTTAGGGTTTCAGGGTTAGGGTTAGGGTTTCAGGGTTAGGGTTAGGGTTTCAGGGTTAGGGTTAGGGTTTCAGGGTTAGGGTTAGGATTTCAGGGTTAGGGTTAGGGTTTCAGGGTTAGGGTTAGGGTTTCAGGGTTAGGGTTAGGGTTTCAGGGTTAGGGTTAGGGTTTCAGGGTTAGGGTTAGGGTTTCAGGGTTAGGGTTAGGGTTTCAGGGTTAGGGTTAGGGTTTCAGGGTTAGGGTTAGGGTTTCAGGGTTAGGGTTAGGGTTTCAGTGTTAGGGTTAGGGTTTCAGGGTTAGGGTTAGGGTTTCAGGGTTAGGGTTTCAGGGTTAGGGTTTCAGGGTTAGGGTTTCAGGGTTAGGGTTTCAGGGTTAGGGTTTCAGGGTGAGGGTTTCAGGGTTAGGGTTTCAGGGTTAGGGTTTCAGGGATAGGGTTTCAGGGTTAGGGTTTCAGGGTTAGGGTTAGGGTTTCAGGGTTTCAGGGTTTCAGGGTTAGGGTAAGGGTTTCAGGGTTAGGGTTAGGGTTTCAGGGTTAGGGTTTCAGGGTTAGGGTTAGGGTTTCAGGGTTAGGGTTAGGGTTTCAGGGTTAGGGTTAGGGTTTCAGGGTTAGGGTTAGGGTTTCAGGGTTAGGGTTAGGGTTTCAGGGTTAGGGTTAGGGTTTCAGGGTTAGGGTTAGGGTTTCAGGGTTAGGGTTAGGGTTTCAGGGTTAGGGTTAGGGTTTCAGGGTTAGGGTTAGGGTTTCAGGGTTAGGGTTAGGGTTTCAGGGTTAGGGTTAGGGTTTCAGGGTTAGGGTTAGGGTTTCAGGGTTAGGGTTAGGGTTTCAGGGTTAGGGTTAGGGTTTCAGGGTTAGGGTTAGGGTTTCAGGGTTAGGGTTAGGGTTTCAGGGTTAGGGTTAGGTTTTCAGGGTTAGGGTTAGGGTTTCAGGGTTAGGGTTAGGGTTTCAGGGTTAGGGTTAGGGTTTCAGGGTTAGGGTTAGGGTTTCAGGGTTAGGGTTAGGGTTTCAGGGTTAGGGTTAGGGTTTCAGGGTTAGGGTTAGGGTTTCAGGGTTAGGGTTAGGGTTTCAGGGTTAGGGTTAGGGTTTCAGGGTTAGGGTTAGGGTTTCAGGGTTAGGGTTAGGGTTTCAGGGTTAGGGTTTCAGGGTTAGGGTTTCAGGGTTAGGGTTTCAGGGTTAGGGTTTCAGGGTTAGGGTTTCAGGGTTAGGGTTAGGGTTTCAGGGTTAGGGTTAGGGTTTCAGGGTTAGGGTTAGGGTTTCAGGGTTAAGGTTAGGGTTTCAGGGTTAGGGTTAGGGTTTCAGGGTTAGGATTTCAGGGTTAGGGTTTCAGGGTTAGGGTTAGGGTTTCAGGGTTAGGGTTTCAGGGTTAGGGTTAGGGTTTCAGGGTTAGGGTTAGGGTTTCAGAGTTAGGGTTAGGGTTTCAGGGTTAGGGTTAGGGTTTCAGGGTTAGGGTTAGGGTTTCAGGGTTAGGGTTAGGGTTTCGGGGTTAGGGTTAGGGTTTCGGGGTTAGTTTTAGGGATTCAGGGTTAGGGTTAGGGTTTCAGGGTTAGGGTTAGGGTTTCAGGGTTAGGGTTAGGGTTTCAGGGTTAGGGTTAGGGTTTCAGGGTTAGGGTTAGGGTTTCAGGGTTAGGGTTAGGGTTTCAGGGTTAGGGTTAGGGTTTCAGGGTTAGGGTTAGGGTTTCAGGGTTAGGGTTAGGGTTTCAGGGTTAGGGTTAGGGTTTCAGGGTTAGGGTTAGGGTTTCAGGGTTAGGGTTAGGGTTTCAGGGTTAGGGTTAGGGTTTCAGGGTTAGGGTTTCAGGGTTAGGGTTTCAGGGTTAGGGTTAGGGTTTCAGGGTTAGGGTTTCAGGGTTAGGGTTAGGGTTTCAGGGTTAGGGTTAGGGTTTCAGGGTTAGGGTTAGGGTTTCAGGGTTAGGGTTAGGGTTTCAGGGTTAGGGTTAGGATTTCAGGGTTAGGGTTAGGGTTTCAGGGTTAGGGTTAGGGTTTCAGGGTTAGGGTTAGGGTTTCAGGGTTAGGGTTAGGGTTTCAGGGTTAGGGTTAGGGTTTCAGGGTTAGGGTTAGGGTTTCAGGGTTAGGGTTAGGGTTTCAGGGTTAGGGTTAGGGTTTCAGGGTTAGGGTTAGGGTTTCAGGGTTAGGGTTAGGGTTTCAGGGTTAGGGTTAGGGTTTCAGGGTTAGGGTTAGGGTTTCAGGGTTAGGGTTAGGGTTTCAGGGTTAGGGTTAGGGTTTCAGGGTTAGGGTTAGGGTTTCAGGGTTAGGGTTAGGGTTTCAGGGTTAGGGTTAGGGTTTCAGTGTTAGGGTTAGGGTTTCAGGGTTAGGGTTAGGGTTTCAGGGTTAGGGTTTCAGGGTTAGGGTTTCAGGGTTAGGGTTTCAGGGTTAGGGTTTCAGGGTTAGGGTTTCAGGGTGAGGGTTTCAGGGTTAGGGTTTCAGGGTTAGGGTTTCAGGGATAGGGTTTCAGGGTTAGGGTTTCAGGGTTAGGGTTAGGGTTTCAGGGTTTCAGGGTTTCAGGGTTAGGGTAAGGGTTTCAGGGTTAGGGTTAGGGTTTCAGGGTTAGGGTTTCAGGGTTAGGGTTAGGGTTTCAGGGTTAGGGTTAGGGTTTCAGGGTTAGGGTTAGGGTTTCAGGGTTAGGGTTAGGGTTTCAGGGTTAGGGTTAGGGTTTCAGGGTTAGGGTTAGGGTTTCAGGGTTAGGGTTAGGGTTTCAGGGTTAGGGTTAGGGTTTCAGGGTTAGGGTTAGGGTTTCAGGGTTAGGGTTAGGGTTTCAGGGTTAGGGTTAGGGTTTCAGGGTTAGGGTTAGGGTTTCAGGGTTAGGGTTAGGGTTTCAGGGTTAGGGTTAGGGTTTCAGGGTTAGGGTTAGGGTTTCAGGGTTAGGGTTAGGGTTTCAGGGTTAGGGTTAGGGTTTCAGGGTTAGGGTTAGGTTTTCAGGGTTAGGGTTAGGGTTTCAGGGTTAGGGTTAGGGTTTCAGGGTTAGGGTTAGGGTTTCAGGGTTAGGGTTAGGGTTTCAGGGTTAGGGTTAGGGTTTCAGGGTTAGGGTTAGGGTTTCAGGGTTAGGGTTAGGGTTTCAGGGTTAGGGTTAGGGTTTCAGGGTTAGGGTTAGGGTTTCAGGGTTAGGGTTAGGGTTTCAGGGTTAGGGTTAGGGTTTCAGGGTTAGGGTTTCAGGGTTAGGGTTTCAGGGTTAGGGTTTCAGGGTTAGGGTTTCAGGGTTAGGGTTTCAGGGTTAGGGTTAGGGTTTCAGGGTTAGGGTTAGGGTTTCAGGGTTAGGGTTAGGGTTTCAGGGTTAAGGTTAGGGTTTCAGGGTTAGGGTTAGGGTTTCAGGGTTAGGATTTCAGGGTTAGGGTTTCAGGGTTAGGGTTAGGGTTTCAGGGTTAGGGTTTCAGGGTTAGGGTTAGGGTTTCAGGGTTAGGGTTAGGGTTTCAGAGTTAGGGTTAGGGTTTCAGGGTTAGGGTTAGGGTTTCAGGGTTAGGGTTAGGGTTTCAGGGTTAGGGTTAGGGTTTCGGGGTTAGGGTTAGGGTTTCGGGGTTAGTTTTAGGGATTCAGGGTTAGGGTTAGGGTTTCAGGGTTAGGGTTAGGGTTTCAGGGTTAGGGTTAGGGTTTCAGGGTTAGGGTTAGGGTTTCAGGGTTAGGGTTAGGGTTTCAGGGTTAGGGTTAGGGTTTCAGGGTTAGGGTTAGGGTTTCAGGGTTAGGGTTAGGGTTTCAGGGTTAGGGTTAGGGTTTCAGGGTTAGGGTTAGGGTTTCAGGGTTAGGGTTAGGGTTTCAGGGTTAGGGTTAGGGTTTCAGGGTTAGGGTTAGGGTTTCAGGGTTAGGGTTTCAGGGTTAGGGTTTCAGGGTTAGGGTTAGGGTTTCAGGGTTAGGGTTTCAGGGTTAGGGTTAGGGTTTCAGGGTTAGGGTTAGGGTTTCAGGGTTAGGGTTAGGGTTTCAGGGTTAGGGTTAGGGTTTCAGGGTTAGGGTTAGGATTTCAGGGTTAGGGTTAGGGTTTCAGGGTTAGGGTTAGGGTTTCAGGGTTAGGGTTAGGGTTTCAGGGTTAGGGTTAGGGTTTCAGGGTTAGGGTTAGGGTTTCAGGGTTAGGGTTAGGGTTTCAGGGTTAGGGTTAGGGTTTCAGGGTTAGGGTTAGGGTTTCAGGTTTAGGGTTAGGGTTTCAGTGTTAGGGTTAGGGTTTCAGGGTTAGGGTTAGGGTTTCAGGGTTAGGGTTTCAGGGTTAGGGTTTCAGGGTTAGGGTTTCAGGGTTAGGGTTTCAGGGTTAGGGTTTCAGGGTGAGGGTTTCAGGGTTAGGGTTTCAGGGTTAGGGTTTCAGGGTTAGGGTTTCAGGGTTAGGGTTTCAGGGTTAGGGTTAGGGTTTCAGGGTTTCAGGGTTTCAGGGTTAGGGTAAGGGTTTCAGGGTTAGGGTTAGGGTTTCAGGGTTAGGGTTTCAGGGTTAGGGTTAGGGTTTCAGGGTTAGGGTTAGGGTTTCAGGGTTAGGGTTAGGGTTTCAGGGTTAGGGTTAGAGTTTCAGGGTTAGGGTTAGGGTTTCAGGGTTAGGGTTAGGGTTTCAGGGTTAGGGTTAGGGTTTCAGGGTTAGGGTTAGGGTTTCAGGGTTAGGGTTAGGGTTTCAGGGTTAGGGTTAGGGTTTCAGGGTTAGGGTTAGGGTTTCAGGGTTAGGGTTAGGGTTTCAGGGTTAGGGTTAGGGTTTCAGGGTTAGGGTTAGGGTTTCAGGGTTAGGGTTAGGGTTTCAGGGTTAGGGTTAGGTTTTCAGGGTTAGGGTTAGGGTTTCAGGGTTAGGGTTAGGGTTTCAGGGTTAGGGTTAGGGTTTCAGGGTTAGGGTTAGGGTTTCAGGGTTAGGGTTAGGGTTTCAGGGTTAGGGTTAGGGTTTCAGGGTTAGGGTTAGGGTTTCAGGGTTAGGGTTAGGGTTTCAGGGTTAGGGTTAGGGTTTCAGGGTTAGGGTTAGGGTTTCAGGGTTAGGGTTAGGGTTTCAGGGTTAGGGTTAGGGTTTCAGGGTTAGGGTTAGGGTTTCAGGGTTAGGGTTAGGGTTTCAGGGTTAGGGTTAGGGTTTCAGGGTTAGGGTTAGGGTTTCAGGGTTAGGGTTAGGGTTTCAGGGTTAGGGTTAGGGTTTCAGGGTTAGGGTTAGGGTTTCAGGGTTAGGGTTAGGGTTTCAGGGTTAGGGTTAGGGTTTCAGGGTTAGGGTTAGGGTTTCAGGGTTAGGGTTAGGGTTTCAGGGTTAGGGTTAGGGTTTCAGGGTTAGGGTTAGGGTTTCAGGGTTAGGGTTAGGGTTTCAGGGTTAGGGTTAGGGTTTCAGGGTTAGGGTTAGGGTTTCAGGGTTAGGGTTTCAGGGTTAGGGTTTCAGGGTTAGGGTTTCAGGGTTAGGGTTTCAGGGTTAGGGTTTCAGGGTTAGGGTTTCAGGGTTAGGGTTTCAGGGTTAGGGTTAGGGTTTCAGGGTTTCAGGGTTTCAGGGTTAGGGTAAGGGTTTCAGGGTTAGGGTTAGGGTTTCAGGGTTTCAGGGTTTCAGGGTTAGGGTTAGGGTTTCAGGGTTTCAGGGTTTCAGGGTTAGGGTTAGGGTTTCAGGGTTAGGGTTAGGGTTTCAGGGTTAGGGTTAGGGTTTCAGGGTTAGGGTTAGGGTTTCAGGGTTAGGGTTAGGGTTTCAGGGTTAGGGTTAGGGTTTCAGGGTTAGGATTAGGGTTTCAGGGTTAGGGTTAGGGTTTCAGGGTTAGGGTTAGGGTTTCGGGGTTAGGGTTAGGGTTTCGGGGTTAGGGTTAGGGTTTCGGGGTTAGGGTTAGGGTTTCGGGGTTAGGGTTAGGGTTTCGGGGTTAGGGTTAGGGTTTCGGGGTTAGGGTTAGGGTTTCGGGGTTAGGGTTAGGGTTTCGGGGTTAGGGTTAGGGTTTCGGGGTTAGGGTTAGGGTTTCAGGGTTAGGGTTTCAGGGTTAGGGTTTCAGGGTTAGGGTTTCAGGGTTAGGGTTTCAGGGTTAGGGTTTCAGGGTTAGGGTTTCAGGGTTAGGGTTTCAGGGTTAGGGTTTCAGGGTTAGGGTTTCAGGGTTAGGGTTTCAGGGTTAGGGTTTCAGGGTTAGGGTTTCAGGGTTAGGGTTTCAGGGTTAGGGTTTCAGGGTTAGGGTTTCAGGGTTAGGGTTTCAGGGTTAGGGTTTCAGGGTTAGGGTTTCAGGGTTAGGGTTTCAGGGTTAGGGTTTCAGGGTTAGGGTTTCAGGGTTAGGGTTTCAGGGTTAGGGTTAGGGTTTCAGGGTTTCAGGGTTTCAGGGTTAGGGTAAGGGTTTCAGGGTTAGGGTTAGGGTTTCAGGGTTAGGGTTTCAGGGTTAGGGTTAGGGTTTCAGGGTTTCAGGGTTTCAGGGTTAGGGTTAGGGTTTCAGGGTTAGGGTTAGGGTTTCAGGGTTAGGGTTCGGGTTTCAGGGTTAGGGTTCGGGTTTCAGGGTTAGGGTTCGGGTTTCAGGGTTAGGGTTCGGGTTTCAGGGTTAGGGTTAGGGTTTCAGGGTTAGGGTTAGGGTTTCAGGGTTAGGGTTAGGGTTTCAGGGTTAGGGTTAGGGTTTCAGGGTTAGGGTTAGGGTTTCAGGGTTAGGGTTAGGGTTTCAGGGTTAGGGTTAGGTTTTCAGGGTTAGGGTTAGGGTTTCAGGGTTAGGGTTAGGGTTTCAGGGTTAGGGTTAGGGTTTCAGGGTTAGGGTTAGGGTTTCAGGGTTAGGGTTAGGGTTTCAGGGTTAGGGTTAGGGTTTCAGGGTTAGGGTTAGGGTTTCAGGGTTAGGGTTAGGGTTTCAGGGTTAGGGTTAGGGTTTCAGGGTTAGGGTTAGGGTTTCAGGGTTAGGGTTTCAGGGTTTCAGGGTTAGGGTTAGGGTTTCAGGGTTAGGGTTAGGGTTTCAGGGTTAGGGTTAGGGTTTCAGGGTTAGGGTTAGGGTTTCAGGGTTAGGGTTAGGGTTTCAGGGTTAGGGTTTCAGGGTTAGGGTTTCAGGGTTAGGGTTTCAGGGTTAGGGTTTCAGGGTTAGGGTTTCAGGGTTAGGGTTTCAGGGTTAGGGTTTCAGGGTTAGGGTTTCAGGGTTAGGGTTTCAGGGTTAGGGTTTCTGGGTTAGGGTTTCAGGGTTAGGGTTTCAGGGTTAGGGTTTCAGGGTTAGGGTTTCAGGGTTAGGGTTTCAGGGTTAGGGTTTCAGGGTTAGTGTTTCAGGGTTAGGATTTCAGGGTTAGGGTTTCAGGGTTAGGCTTAGGGTTTCAGGGTTTCAGGGTTTCAGGGTTAGGGTAAGGGTTTCAGGGTTAGGGTTAGGGTTTCAGGGTAAGGGTTTCAGGGTTAGGGTTAGGGTTTCAGGGTTTCAGGGTTTCAGGGTTAGGGTTAGGGTTTCAGGGTTAGGGTTAGGGTTTCAGGGTTAGGGTTAGGGTTTCAGGGTTAGGGTTAGGGTTTCAGGGTTAGGGTTAGGGTTTCAGGGTTAGGGTTAGGGTTTCAGGGTTAGGGTTAGGGTTTCAGGGTTAGGGTTAGGGTTTCAGGGTTAGGGTTAGGGTTTCAGGGTTAGGGTTAGGGTTTCAGGGTTAGGGTTAGGGTTTCAGGGTTAGGGTTAGGGTTTCAGGGTTAGGGTTAGGGTTTCAGGCTTAGGGTTAGGGTTTCAGGGTTAGGGTTAGGGTTTCAGGGTTAGGGTTAGGGTTTCAGGGTTAGGGTTAGGGTTTCAGGGTTAGGGTTAGGGTTTCAGGGTTAGGGTTAGGGTTTCAGGGTTAGGGTTAGGGTTTCAGGGTTAGGGTTAGGGTTTCAGGGTTAGGGTTAGGGTTTCAGGGTTAGGGTTAGGGTTTCAGGGTTAGGGTTAGGGTTTCAGGGTTAGGGTTAGGGTTTCAGGGTTAGGGTTAGGGTTTCAGGGTTAGGGTTAGGGTTTCAGGGTTAGGGTTTCAGGGTTAGGGTTTCAGGGTTAGGGTTTCAGGGTTAGGGTTTCAGGGTTAGGGTTTCAGGGTTAGGGTTTCAGGGTTAGGGTTTCAGGGTTAGGGTTTCAGGGTTAGGGTTTCAGGGTTAGGGTTTCAGGGTTAGGGTTTCAGGGTTAGGGTTTCAGGGTTAGGGTTTCAGGGTTAGGGTTTCAGGGTTAGGGTTTCAGGGTTAGGGTTTCAGGGTTAGGGTTTCAGGGTTAGGGTTTCAGGGTTAGGGTTTCAGGGTTAGGGTTAGGGTTTCAGGGTTTCAGGGTTTCAGGGTTAGGGTTAGGGTTTCAGGGTTAGGGTTAGGGTTTCAGGGTTAGGGTTAGGGTTTCAGGGTTAGGGTTAGGGTTTCAGGGTTAGGGTTAGGGTTTCAGGGTTAGGGTTAGGGTTTCAGGGTTAGGGTTAGGGTTTCAGGGTTAGGGTTAGGGTTTCAGGGTTAGGGTTAGGGTTTCAGGGTTAGGGTTAGGGTTTCAGGGTTAGGGTTAGGGTTTCAGGGTTAGGGTTAGGGTTTCAGGGTTAGGGTTAGGGTTTCAGGGTTAGGGTTAGGGTTTCAGGGTTAGGGTTAGGGTTTCAGGGTTAGGGTTAGGGTTTCAGGGTTAGGGTTAGGGTTTCAGGGTTAGGGTTAGGGTTTCAGGGTTAGGGTTAGGGTTTCAGGGTTAGGGTTAGGGTTTCAGGGTTAGGGTTAGGGTTTCAGGGTTAGGGTTAGGGTTTCAGGGTTAGGGTTTCAGGGTTAGGGTTTCAGGGTTAGGGTTTCAGGGTTAGGGTTTCAGGGTTAGGGTTTCAGGGTTAGGGTTTCAGGGTTAGGGTTTCAGGGTTAGGGTTTCAGGGTTAGGGTTTCAGGGTTAGGGTTTCAGGGTTAGGGTTAGGGTTTCAGGGTTAGGGTTAGGGTTTCAGGGTTAGGGTTAGGGTTTCAGGGTTAGGGTTAGGGTTTCAGGGTTGGGGTTAGGGTTTCAGGGTTAGGGTTAGGGTTTCAGGGTTAGGGTTAGGGTTTCAGGGTTAGGGTTAGGGTTTCAGGGTTAGGGTTAGGGTTTCAGGGTTAGGGTTAGGGTTTCAGGGTTAGGGTTAGGGTTTCAGGGTTAGGGTTAGGGTTTCAGGGTTAGGGTTAGGGTTTCAGGGTTAGGGTTAGGGTTTCAGGGTTAGGGTTTCAGGGTTAGGGTTTCAGGGTTAGGGTTTCAGGGTTAGGGTTTCAGGGTTAGGGTTTCAGGGTTAGGGTTTCAGGGTTAGGGTTTCAGGGTTAGGGTTTCAGGGTTAGGGTTTCAGGGTTAGGGTTTCAGGGTTAGGGTTTCAGGGTTAGGGTTTCAGGGTTAGGGTTTCAGGGTTAGGGTTAGGGTTTCAGGGTTTCAGGGTTTCAGGGTTAGGGTAAGGGTTTCAGGGTTAGGGTTAGGGTTTCAGGGTTAGGGTTTCAGGGTTAGGGTTAGGGTTTCAGGGTTTCAGGGTTTCAGGGTTAGGGTTAGGGTTTCAGGGTTAGGGTTAGGGTTTCAGGGTTAGGGTTAGGGTTTCAGGGTTAGGGTTAGGGTTTCAGGGTTAGGGTTTCAGGGTTAGGGTTTCAGGGTTAGGGTTTCAGGGTTAGGGTTTCAGGGTTAGGGTTTCAGGGTTAGGGTTTCAGGGTTAGGGTTTCAGGGTTAGGGTTTCAGGGTTAGGGTTTCAGGGTTAGGGTTTCAGGGTTTCAGGGTTTCAGGGTTTCAGGGTTAGGGTAAGGGTTTCAGGGTTAGGGTTAGGGTTTCAGGGTTAGGGTTTCAGGGTTAGGGTTAGGGTTTCAGGGTTTCAGGGTTTCAGGGTTAGGGTTAGGGTTTCAGGGTTAGGGTTAGGGTTTCAGGGTTAGGGTTCGGGTTTCAGGGTTAGGGTTCGGGTTTCAGGGTTAGGGTTCGGGTTTCAGGGTTAGGGTTCGGGTTTCAGGGTTAGGGTTCGGGTTTCAGGGTTAGGGTTAGGGTTTCAGGGTTAGGGTTAGGGTTTCAGGGTTAGGGTTAGGGTTTCAGGGTTAGGGTTAGGGTTTCAGGGTTAGGGTTAGGGTTTCAGGGTTAGGGTTAGGGTTTCAGGGTTAGGGTTAGGGTTTCAGGGTTAGGGTTAGGGTTTCAGGGTTAGGGTTAGGGTTTCAGGGTTAGGGTTAGGGTTTCAGGGTTAGGGTTAGGGTTTCAGGGTTAGGGTTAGGGTTTCAGGGTTAGGGTTAGGGTTTCAGGGTTAGGGTTAGGGTTTCAGGGTTAGGGTTAGGGTTTCAGGGTTAGGGTTAGGGTTTCAGGGTTAGGGTTAGGGTTTCAGGGTTAGGGTTAGGGTTTCAGGGTTAGGGTTAGGGTTTCAGGGTTAGGGTTAGGGTTTCAGGGTTAGGGTTAGGGTTTCAGGGTTAGGGTTAGGGTTTCAGGGTTAGGGTTAGGGTTTCAGGGTTAGGGTTAGGGTTTCAGGGTTAGGGTGTCAGGGTTAGGGTGTCAGGGTTAGGGTTTCAGGGTTAGGGTTTCAGGGTTAGGGTTTCAGGGTTAGGGTTTCAGGGTTAGGGTTTCAGGGTTAGGGTTTCAGGGTTAGGGTTTCAGGGTTAGGGTTTCAGGGTTAGGGTTTCAGGGTTAGGGTTTCAGGGTTAGGGTTAGGGTTTCAGGGTTTCAGGGTTTCAGGGTTAGGGTAAGGGTTTCAGGGTTAGGGTTAGGGTTTCAGGGTTAGGGTTTCAGGGTTAGGGTTAGGGTTTCAGGGTTTCAGGTTTTCAGGGTTAGGGTTAGGGTTTCAGGGTTAGGGTTAGGGTTTCAGGGTTAGGGTTAGGGTTTCAGGGTTAGGGTTAGGGTTTCAGGGTTAGGGTTAGGGTTTCAGGGTTAGGGTTAGGGTTTCAGGGTTAGGGTTAGGGTTTCAGGGTTAGGGTTAGGGTTTCAGGGTTAGGGTTAGGGTTTCAGGGTTAGGGTTAGGGTTTCAGGGTTAGGGTTTCAGGGTTAGGGTTTCAGGGTTAGGGTTTCAGGGTTAGGGTTTCAGGGTTAGGGTTTCAGGGTTAGGGTTTCAGGGTTAGGGTTTCAGGGTTAGGGTTTCAGGGTTAGGGTTTCAGGGTTAGGGTTTCAGGGTTAGGGTTTCAGGGTTAGGGTTTCAGGGTTAGGGTTTCAGGGTTAGGGTTTCAGGGTTAGGGTTTCAGGGTTAGGGTTAGGGTTTCAGGGTTTCAGGGTTTCAGGGTTTCAGGGTTAGGGTAAGGGTTTCAGGGTTAGGGTTAGGGTTTCAGGGTTAGGGTTTCAGGGTTAGGGTTAGGGTTTCAGGGTTTCAGGGTTTCAGGGTTAGGGTTAGGGTTTCAGGGTTAGGGTTAGGGTTTCAGGGTTAGGGTTAGGGTTTCAGGGTTAGGGTTAGGGTTTCAGGGTTAGGGTTAGGGTTTCAGGGTTAGGGTTAGGGTTTCAGGGTTAGGGTTAGGGTTTCAGGGTTAGGGTTAGGGTTTCAGGGTTAGGATTAGGGTTTCAGGGTTAGGGTTAGGGTTTCAGGGTTAGGGTTAGGGTTTCAGGGTTAGGGTTAGGGTTTCAGGGTTAGGGTTAGGGTTTCAGTGTTAGGGTTAGGGTTTCAGGGTTAGGGTTAGGGTTTCAGGGTTAGGGTTAGGGTTTCAGGGTTAGGGTTAGGGTTTCAGGGTTAGGGTTAGGGTTTCAGGGTTAGGGTTAGGGTTTCAGGGTTAGGGTTTAAGGGTTAGGGTTTCAGGGTTAGGGTTTCAGGGTTAGGGTTTCAGGGTTAGGGTTTCAGGGTTAGGGTTTCAGGGTTAGAGTTTCAGGGTTAGGGTTTCAGGGTTAGGGTTTCAGGGTTAGGGTTTCAGGGTTAGGGTTTCAGGGTTAGGGTTTCAGGGTTAGGGTTTCAGGGTTAGGGTTTCAGGGTTAGGGTTAGGGTTTCAGGGTTAGGGTTAGGGTTTCAGGGTTAGGGTTAGGGTTTCAGGGTTAGGGTTAGGGTTTCAGGGTTGGGGTTAGGGTTTCAGGGTTAGGGTTAGGGTTTCAGGGTTAGGGTTAGGGTTTCAGGGTTAGGGTTAGGGTTTCAGGGTTAGGGTTAGGGTTTCAGGGTTAGGGTTAGGGTTTCAGGGTTAGGGTTAGGGTTTCAGGGTTAGGGTTAGGGTTTCAGGGTTAGGGTTAGGGTTTCAGGGTTAGGGTTCGGTTTCAGGGTTAGGGTTAGGGTTTCAGGGTTAGGGTTAGGGTTTCAGGGTTAGGGTTAGGGTTTCAGGGTTAGGGTTAGGGTTTCAGGGTTAGGGTTAGGGTTTCAGGGTTAGGGTTAGGGTTTCAGGGTTAGGGTTAGGGTTTCAGGGTTAGGGTTAGGGTTTCAGGGTTAGGGTTAGGGTTTCAGGGTTAGGGTTAGGGTTTCAGTGTTAGGGTTAGGGTTTCAGGGTTAGGGTTAGGGTTTCAGGGTTAGGGTTAGGGTTTCAGGGTTAGGGTTAGGGTTTCAGGGTTAGGGTTAGGGTTTCAGGGTTAGGGTTAGGGTTTCAGGGTTAGGGTTAGGGTTTCAGGGTTAGGGTTAGGGTTTCAGGGTTAGGGTTAGGGTTTCAGGGTTAGGGTTAGGGTTTCAGGGTTAGGGTTAGGGTTTCAGGGTTAGGGTTTCAGGGTTAGGGTTTCAGGGTTAGGGTTTCAGGGTTAGGGTTTCAGGGTTAGGGTTTCAGGGTTAGGGTTTCAGGGTTAGGGTTTCAGGGTTAGGGTTAGGGTTTCAGGGTTTCAGGGTTTCAGGGTTAGGGTAAGGGTTTCAGGGTTAGGGTTAGGGTTTCAGGGTTAGGGTTTCAGGGTTAGGGTTAGGGTTTCAGGGTTTCAGGGTTTAGGGTTAGGGTTAGGGTTTCAGGGTTAGGGTTAGGGTTTCAGGGTTAGGGTTAGGGTTTCAGGGTTAGGGTTAGGGTTTCAGGGTTAGGGTTAGGGTTTCAGGGTTAGGGTTAGGGTTTCAGGGTTAGGGTTAGGGTTTCAGGGTTAGGGTTAGGGTTTCAGGGTTAGGGTTAGGGTTTCAGGGTAAGGGTTAGGGTTTCAGGGTTAGGGTTAGGGTTTCAGGGTTAGGGTTTCAGGGTTAGGGTTTCAGGGTTAGGGTTTCAGGGTTAGGGTTTCAGGGTTAGGGTTTCAGGGTTAGGGTTTCAGGGTTAGGGTTTCAGGGTTAGGGTTTCAGGGTTAGGGTTTCAGGGTTAGGGTTTCAGGGTTAGGGTTTCAGGGTTAGGGTTTCAGGGTTAGGGTTTCAGGGTTAGGGTTTCAGGGTTAGGGTTTCAGGGTTAGGGTTTCAGGGTTAGGGTTTCAGGGTTAGGGTTTCAGGGTTAGGGTTTCAGGGTTAGGGTTTCAGGGTTAGGGTTTCAGGGTTAGGGTTTCAGGGTTAGGGTTTCAGGGTTAGGGTTTCAGGGTTAGGGTTTCAGGGTTAGGGTTTCAGGGTTAGGCTTAGGGTTTCAGGGTTTCAGGGTTTCAGGGTTAAGGTTAGGGTTTCAGGGTTAGGGTTAGGGTTTCAGGGTTAGGGTTAGGGTTTCAGGGTTAGGGTTAGGGTTTCAGGGTTAGGGTTAGGGTTTCAGGGTTAGGGTTAGGGTTTCAGGGTTAGGGTTAGGGTTTCAGGGTTAGGGTTAGGGTTTCAGGGTTAGGGTTAGGGTTTCAGGGTTAGGGTTAGGGTTTCAGGGTTAGGGTTAGGGTTTCAGGGTTAGGGTTAGGGTTTCAGGGTTAGGGTTAGGGTTTCAGGGTTAGGGTTAGGGTTTCAGGGTTAGGGTTAGGGTTTCAGGGTTAGGGTTAGGGTTTCAGGGTTAGGGTTAGGGTTTCAGGGTTAGGGTTAGGGTTTCAGGGTTAGGGTTAGGGTTTCAGGGTTAGGGTTAGGGTTTCAGGGTTAGGGTTAGGGTTTCAGGGTTAGGGTTTCAGGGTTAGGGTTTCAGGGTTAGGGTTTCAGGGTTAGGGTTTCAGGGTTAGGGTTTCAGGGTTAGGGTTTCAGGGTTAGGGTTTCAGGGTTAGGGTTTCAGGGTTAGGGTTTCAGGGTTAGGGTTTCAGGGTTAGGGTTTCAGGGTTAGGGTTAGGGTTTCAGGGTTAGGGTTAGGGTTTCAGGGTTAGGGTTAGGGTTTCAGGGTTAGGGTTAGGGTTTCAGGGTTGGGGTTAGGGTTTCAGGGTTAGGGTTAGGGTTTCAGGGTTAGGGTTAGGGTTTCAGGGTTAGGGTTAGGGTTTCAGGGTTAGGGTTAGGGTTTCAGGGTTAGGGTTAGGGTTTCAGGGTTAGGGTTAGGGTTTCAGGGTTAGGGTTAGGGTTTCAGGGTTAGGGTTAGGGTTTCAGGGTTAGGGTGTCAGGGTTAGGGTGTCAGGGTTAGGGTTTCAGGGTTAGGGTTTCAGGGTTAGGGTTTCAGGGTTAGGGTTTCAGGGTTAGGGTTTCAGGGTTAGGGTTTCAGGGTTAGGGTTTCAGGGTTAGGGTTTCAGGGTTAGGGTTTCAGGGTTAGGGTTTCAGGGTTAGGGTTTCAGGGTTAGGGTTTCAGGGTTAGGGTTTCAGGGTTAGGGTTTCAGGGTTAGGGTTTCAGGGTTAGGGTTTCAGGGTTAGGGTTTCAGGGTTAGGGTTTCAGGGTTAGGGTTTCAGGGTTAGGGTTTCAGGGTTAGGGTTTCAGGGTTAGGGTTTCAGGGTTAGGGTTAGGGTTTCAGGGTTTCAGGGTTTCAGGGTTAGGGTAAGGGTTTCAGGGTTAGGGTTAGGGTTTCAGGGTTAGGGTTTCAGGGTTAGGGTTAGGGTTTCAGGGTTTCAGGGTTAGGGTTAGGGTTTCAGGGTTAGGGTTAGGGTTTCAGGGTTAGGGTTAGGGTTTCAGGGTTAGGGTTAGGGTTTCAGGGTTAGGGTTAGGGTTTCAGGGTTAGGGTTAGGGTTTCAGGGTTAGGGTTAGGGTTTCAGGGTTAGGGTTAGGGTTTCAGGGTTAGGGTTAGGGTTTCAGGGTTAGGGTTAGGGTTTCAGGGTTAGGGTTAGGGTTTCAGGGTTAGGGTTAGGGTTTCAGGGTTAGGGTTAGGGTTTCAGGGTTAGGGTTAGGGTTTCAGGGTTAGGGTTAGGGTTTCAGGGTTAGGGTTAGGGTTTCAGGGTTAGGGTTAGGGTTTCAGGGTTAGGGTTAGGGTTTCAGGGTTAGGGTTTCAGGGTTAGGGTTTCAGGGTTAGGGTTTCAGGGTTAGGGTTTCAGGGTTAGGGTTTCAGGGTTAGGGTTTCAGGGTTAGGGTTTCAGGGTTAGGGTTTCAGGGTTAGGGTTTCAGGGTTAGGGTTTCAGGGTTAGGGTTTCAGGGTTAGGGTTTCAGGGTTAGGGTTTCAGGGTTAGGGTTTCAGGGTTAGGGTTTCAGGGTTAGGGTTTCAGGGTTAGGGTTTCAGGGTTTCAGGGTTTCAGGGTTTCAGGGTTAGGGTAAGGGTTTCAGAGTTAGGGTTAGGGTTTCAGGGTTAGGGTTTCAGGGTTAGGGTTAGGGTTTCAGGGTTTCAGGGTTTCATGGTTAGGGTTAGGGTTTCAGGGTTAGGGTTAGTGTTTCAGGGTTAGGGTTAGGGTTTCAGGGTTAGGGTTAGGGTTTCAGGGTTAGGGTTAGGGTTTCAGGGTTAGGGTTAGGGTTTCAGGGTTAGGGTTAGGGTTTCAGGGTTAGGGTTAGGGTTTCAGGGTTAGGGTTAGGGTTTCAGGGTTAGGGTTAGGGTTTCAGGGTTAGGGTTAGGGTTTCAGGGTTAGGGTTAGGGTTTCAGGGTTAGGGTTAGGGTTTCAGGGTTAGGGTTAGGGTTTCAGGGTTAGGGTTAGGGTTTCAGGGTTAGGGTTAGGGTTTCAGGGTTAGGGTTAGGGTTTCAGGGTTAGGGTTAGGGTTTCAGGGTTAGGGTTAGGGTTTCAGGGTTAGGGTTAGGGTTTCAGGGTTAGGGTTAGGGTTTCAGGGTTAGGGTTAGGGTTTCAGGGTTAGGGTTAGGGTTTCAGGGTTAGGGTTAGGGTTTCAGGGTTAGGGTTAGGGTTTCAGGGTTAGGGTTAGGGTTTCAGGGTTAGGGTTAGGGTTTCAGGGTTAGGGTTAGGGTTTCAGGGTTAGGGTTAGGGTTTCAGGGTTAGGGTTAGGGTTTCAGGGTTAGGGTTAGGGTTTCAGGGTTAGGGTTAGGGTTTCAGGGTTAGGGTTAGGGTTTCAGGGTTAGGGTTAGGGTTTCAGGGTTAGGGTGTCAGGGTTAGGGTGTCAGGGTTAGGGTTTCAGGGTTAGGGTTTCAGGGTTAGGGTTTCAGGGTTAGGGTTTCAGGGTTAGGGTTTCAGGGTTAGGGTTTCAGGGTTAGGGTTTCAGGTTTAGGGTTTCAGGGTTAGGGTTTCAGGGTTAGGGTTTCAGGGTTAGGGTTTCAGGGTTAGGGTTAGGGTTTCAGGGTTTCAGGGTTTCAGGTTTAGGGTAAGGGTTTCAGGGTTAGGGTTAGGGTTTCAGGGTTAGGGTTTCAGGGTTAGGGTTAGGGTTTCAGGGTTTCAGGTTTTCAGGGTTAGGGTTAGGGTTTCAGGGTTAGGGTTAGGGTTTCAGGGTTAGGGTTAGGGTTTCAGGGTTAGGGTTAGGGTTTCAGGGTTAGGGTTAGGGTTTCAGGGTTAGGGTTAGGGTTTCAGGGTTAGGGTTAGGGTTTCAGGGTTAGGGTTAGGGTTTCAGGGTTAGGGTTAGGGTTTCAGGGTTAGGGTTTCAGGGTTAGGGTTTCAGGGTTAGGGTTTCAGGGTTAGGGTTTCAGGGTTAGGGTTTCAGGGTTAGGGTTTCAGGGTTAGGGTTTCAGGGTTAGGGTTTCAGGGTTAGGGTTTCAGGGTTAGGGTTTCAGGGTTAGGGTTTCAGGGTTAGGGTTTCAGGGTTAGGGTTTCAGGGTTAGGGTTTCAGGGTTAGGGTTTCAGGGTTAGGGTTTCAGGGTTAGGGTTTCAGGGTTAGGGTTTCAGGGTTAGGGTTAGGGTTTCAGGGTTTCAGGGTTTCAGGGTTTCAGGGTTAGGGTAAGGGTTTCAGGGTTAGGGTTAGGGTTTCAGGGTTAGGGTTAGGGTTTCAGGGTTAGGGTTAGGGTTTCAGGGTTAGGGTTAGGGTTTCAGGGTTAGGGTTAGGGTTTCAGGGTTAGGGTTAGGGTTTCAGGGTTAGGGTTAGGGTTTCAGGGTTAGGGTTAGGGTTTCAGGGTTAGGGTTAGGGTTTCAGGGTTAGGGTTAGGGTTTCAGGGTTAGGGTTAGGGTTTCAGGGTTAGGGTTAGGGTTTCAGGGTTAGGGTTAGGGTTTCAGGGTTAGGGTTAGGGTTTCAGGGTTAGGGTTAGGGTTACAGGGTTAGGGTTAGGGTTTCAGGGTTAGGGTTAGGGTTTCAGGGTTAGGGTTAGGGTTTCAGGGTTAGGGTTAGGGTTTCAGGGTTAGGGTTAGGGTTTCAGGGTTAGGGTTAGGGTTTCAGGGTTAGGGTTAGGGTTTCAGGGTTAGGGTTAGGGTTTCAGGGTTAGGGTTAGGGTTTCAGGGTTAGGGTTTCAGGGTTAGGGTTTCAGGGTTAGGGTTTCAGGGTTAGGGTTTCAGGGTTAGGGTTTCAGGGTTAGGGTTTCAGGGTTAGGGTTTCAGGGTTAGGGTTTCAGGGTTAGGGTTTCAGGGTTAGGGTTTCAGGGTTAGGGTTTCAGGGTTAGGGTTTCAGGGTTAGGGTTTCAGGGTTAGGGTTTCAGGGTTAGGGTTTCAGGGTTAGGGTTTCAGGGTTTCAGGGTTTCAGGGTTTCAGGGTTAGGGTAAGGGTTTCAGGGTTAGGGTAAGGGTTTCAGGGTTAGGGTTAGGGTTTCAGGGTTAGGGTTTCAGGGTTAGGGTTAGGGTTTCAGGGTTTCAGGGTTTCAGGGTTAGGGTTTCAGGGTTTCAGGGTTAGGGTTAGGGTTTCAGGGTTAGGGTTAGGGTTTCAGGGTTAGGGTTAGGGTTTCAGGGTTAGGGTTAGGGTTTCAGGGTTAGGGTTAGGGTTTCAGGGTTAGGGTTAGGGTTTCAGGGTTAGGGTTAGGGTTTCAGGGTTAGGGTTAGGGTTTCAGGGTTAGGGTTAGGGTTTCAGGGTTAGGGTTAGGGTTTCAGGGTTAGGGTTAGGGTTTCAGGGTTAGGGTTAGGGTTTCAGGGTTAGGGTTAGGGTTTCAGGGTTAGGGTTTCAGGGTTAGGGTTTCAGGGTTAGGGTTTCAGGGTTAGGGTTTCAGGGTTAGGGTTTCAGGGTTAGGGTTTCAGGGTTAGGGTTTCAGGGTTAGGGTTTCAGGGTTAGGGTTTCAGGGTTAGGGTTTCAGGGTTAGGGTTTCAGGGTTAGGGTTTCAGGGTTAGGGTTTCAGGGTTAGGGTTTCAGGGTTAGGGTTTCAGGGTTAGGGTTAGGGTTTCAGGGTTTCAGGGTTTCAGGGTTAGGGTAAGGGTTTCAGGGTTAGGGTTAGGGTTTCAGGGTTAGGGTTTCAGGGTTAGGGTTAGGGTTTCAGGGTTTCAGGGTTAGGGTTAGGGTTTCAGGGTTAGGGTTAGGGTTTCAGGGTTAGGGTTAGGGTTTCAGGGTTAGGGTTAGGGTTTCAGGGTTAGGGTTAGGGTTTCAGGGTTAGGGTTAGGGTTTCAGGGTTAGGGTTAGGGTTTCAGGGTTAGGGTTAGGGTTTCAGGGTTAGGGTTAGGGTTTCAGGGTTAGGGTTAGGGTTTCAGGGTTAGGGTTAGGGTTTCAGGGTTAGGGTTAGGGTTTCAGGGTTAGGGTTAGGGTTTCAGGGTTAGGGTTAGGGTTTCAGGGTTAGGGTTAGGGTTTCAGGGTTAGGGTTAGGGTTTCAGGGTTAGGGTTAGGGTTTCAGGGTTAGGGTTAGGGTTTCAGGGTTAGGGTTAGGGTTTCAGGGTTAGGGTTTCAGGGTTAGGGTTTCAGGGTTAGGGTTTCAGGGTTAGGGTTTCAGGGTTAGGGTTTCAGGGTTAGGGTTTCAGGGTTAGGGTTTCAGGGTTAGGGTTTCAGGGTTAGGGTTTCAGGGTTAGGGTTTCAGGGTTAGGGTTTCAGGGTTAGGGTTTCAGGGTTAGGGTTTCAGGGTTAGGGTTTCAGGGTTAGGGTTTCAGGGTTAGGGTTTCAGGGTTAGGGTTTCAGGGTTAGGGTTTCAGGGTTAGGGTTTCAGGGTTTCAGGGTTTCAGGGTTTCAGGGTTAGGGTAAGGGTTTCAGAGTTAGGGTTAGGGTTTCAGGGTTAGGGTTTCAGGGTTAGGGTTAGGGTTTCAGGGTTTCAGGGTTTCAGGGTTAGGGTTAGGGTTTCAGGGTTAGGGTTAGGGTTTCAGGGTTAGGGTTAGGGTTTCAGGGTTAGGGTTAGGGTTTCAGGGTTAGGGTTAGGGTTTCAGGGTTAGGGTTAGGGTTTCAGGGTTAGGGTTAGGGTTTCAGGGTTAGGGTTAGGGTTTCAGGGTTAGGGTTAGGGTTTCAGGGTTAGGGTTAGGGTTTCAGGGTTAGGGTTAGGGTTTCAGGGTTAGGGTTAGGGTTTCAGGGTTAGGGTTAGGGTTTCAGGGTTAGGGTTAGGGTTTCAGGGTTAGGGTTAGGGTTTCAGGGTTAGGGTTAGGGTTTCAGGGTTAGGGTTAGGGTTTCAGGGTTAGGGTTAGGGTTTCAGGGTTAGGGTTAGGGTTTCAGGGTTAGGGTTAGGGTTTCAGGGTTAGGGTTAGGGTTTCAGGGTTAGGGTTCGGGTTTCAGGGTTAGGGTTCGGGTTTCAGGGTTAGGGTTCGGGTTTCAGGGTTAGGGTTCGGGTTTCAGGGTTAGGGTTCGGGTTTCAGGGTTCGGGTTTCAGGGTTCGGGTTTCAGGGTTCGGGTTTCAGGGTTCGGGTTTCAGGGTTCGGGTTCGGGTTTCAGGGTTCGGGTTCGGGTTTCAGGGTTCGGTTTCGGGTTTCAGGGTTCGGGTTCGGGTTTCAGGGTTCGGGTTCGGGTTTCAGGGTTCGGGTTCGGGTTTCATGGTTCGCGTCCGGGTTTCAGGGTTCGGGTTCGGATTTCAGGGTTCGGGTTCGGGTTTCAGGGTTCGGGTTCGGGTTTCAGGGTTCGGGTTCGGTTTTCAGGGTTCGGGTTCAGGTTTCAGGGTTCGGGTTCGGGTTTCAGGGTTCGGGTTCGGGTTTCAGGGTTCGGGTTCGGGTTTCAGGGTTCGGGTTCGGGTTTCAGGGTTCGGGTTCGGGTTTCAGGGTTCGGGTTCGGGTTTCAGGGTTCGGGTTCGGGTTTCAGGGTTCGGGTTCGGGTTTCAGGTTTCGGGTTCGGGTTTCAGGGTTCTGGTTCGGGTTTCAGGGTTCGGGTTCGGGTTTCAGGGTTCGGGTTTCAGGGTTCGAGTTCGGGTTTCAGGGTTCGGGTTTCAGGGTTCGGGTTCGGGTTTCAGGGTTCGGGTTCGGGTTTCAGGGTTCGGGTTCGGGTTTCAGGGTTCGGGTTCGGGTTTCAGGGTTTCAGGGTTCGGGTTTCAGGGTTCGGGTTTCAGGGTTCGGGTTTCAGGGTTCGGGTTTCAGGGTTCGGGTTTCAGGGTTCGGGTTTCAGGGTTCGGGTTTCAGGGTTCGGGTTTCAGGGTTCGGGTTTCAGGGTTCGGGTTTCAGGGTTCGGGTTTCAGGGTTCGGGTTTCAGGGTTCGGGTTTCAGGGTTCGGGTTTCAGGGTTTGGGTGAGGGTTAGGATTAGGGTTTTAGGGTTTGGGTTTTAGGGTTTGAGTTTTAGGGTTAGGGTTTTAGGGATAGGGTTAGGTTTAGGGTTAGGGTTAGGGTAACTTCTCTAGCTAGATGAATCAGTGTGTACTTTCTTTTGTTTCTATCTGTTACCAATCTTGAGAAACTCACACATTCTCTGTTCACTGTTTCCCTGTCTTACAGAAGTAGATTTCTTTGTGCGAAAGTGCTGTTTTCACACTGCTAAGTACTCCGAACTCTATCAACAATGTAGGTTTGACGAGTTTTCTAAGTCTCTCTTATTTTCTTGTACTTATACCTGGAATTCTCTGTGTAAACCGCGGTAACTTCTCTAGCTAGATGAATCACTGTGTACTTTCTCTTGTTTCTATCTGTAACCAATCTTCAGAAACTCATACATTCTCTGTTCACGGTTTCACGATCTTAGAGAAGTAGATTTCTTGGTTCGAAAGTGCTGTTTTCACAGTGCTAAGTACTCCGAACTCTATCAACAATGTAGGTTTTACCAGTTTTCT
The DNA here is from genome assembly GCA_028571685.1 of Heterohyrax brucei. Lineage (NCBI taxonomy): Eukaryota > Metazoa > Chordata > Mammalia > Hyracoidea > Procaviidae > Heterohyrax > Heterohyrax brucei. The sequence goes on along the minus strand of CM053144.1, from coordinate 21,241,684 downwards.
AAGTCTCTCTTATTTTCTTGGAGTTACACTTGGATTTCTCTCTGTAAACCTCTGGAACTTCTCTAAGTAGATGAATCACTGTGTACTTTCCCTTTTTTCTATCTGTTACCAATCTTGAGAAACTCATACATTCTCTGTTCACTCTTTCGCGGTCTTAGAGAAGTAGATTTCTTTGTGCGAAAGTGCTGTTTTCACAGTGCTAAGTACTCCCAACTCTATCAACAATGTAGGTTTTACCAGTTTTCTAAGTCTCTCTTATTTTCTTGTACTTATACTTGGAATTCTCTGTGTAAACCGCTGTAACTTCTCTCGGTAGATGAATCACTGTGGACTTTCTCTTGTTTCTATCTGTTACAAATCTTGAGAAACTCACACATTCTCTGTTCACTGTTTCGCGGTCTTAGAGAAGTAGATTTCTTTGTGCGAAAGTGCTGTTTTCACAGTGCTAAGTACTTCCAAGTCTATCAACAACGTAAGTTTTACGAGTTTTCTAAGTCTCTCTTATTTTCTTGTACTTATACTTGGAATTCTCTGTGTAAACCTCTGTAACTTCTCTAGGTAGATGAATCACTGTGGACTTTCTCTTGTTTCTATCTGTTACCAGTCTTGAGAAACTCATACATTCTCCGTTCACTGTTTCCCGGTCTTAGAGAAGTAGATTTCTTTGTGCGAAAGTGCGGTTTTCACAGTGCTAAGTACTCCCAACTATATCAACAATGTAGTTTCTACCGGTTTTCTAGGTCTCTCTAATTTTCATGAAGTTACACTTGGATTTCTCTGTGTAAACCTCTGTAACTTCTCTCGTAGATGAATCACTGTGGACTTTCTCTTGTTTCTATCTGTTACCATTCTTAAGAAACTCATACATTCTCTGTTCACTGATTCCGAGTCTTAGAGAAGTAGATTTCTTTGTGCGAAAGTGCTGTTTTCACAGTGCTAAGTACTCCCAACTCTATCAACAATGTAGGTTTTACTGGTTTTCTAAGTGTCTCTTATTTTCTTGTGCTTATACTTGGAATTCTCTGTGTAAACCTCTGTAACTTTTCTAGGTAGATGAATCACTGTGTACTTTCTCTTGTTTCTATCTGTTACCAATCTTGAGAAACTCATACATTCTCTGTTCACTGTTTCGCGGTCTTAGAGAAGTAGATTTCTTTGTGGGAAAGTGTTGTTTTCACAGTGCTAAGTACTCCCAACTCTATCAACAATGGAGTTTTTAATAGTTTTCTAAGTCTCTCTTATTTGCTTGTACTTATACTTGGAATTCTCTGTGTAAACCTCTGTAACTTCTCTAGGTAGATGAATCACTGTGTACTTTCTCTTGTTTCTATCTGTTACCAGTCTTGAGAAACTCATACATTCTGTGTTCACTGTTTCCCGGTCTTAGAGAAGTAGATTTCTTGGTTCGAAAGTGCTGTTTTCACAGTGCTAAGTACTCCCAACTCTATCAACAATGTAGGTTTTACCAGTTTTCTAAGTCTCTCTTATTTTCTTGGAGTTACACTTGGATTTCTCTGTGTAAACCTCTGGAACTTCTCTAAGTAGATGAATCACTGTGTACTTTCTCTTGTTTCTATCTGTTACCAATCTTGAGAAACTCATCCATTCTCTGTTCACTGTTTCGCGGTCTTAGAGAAGTAGATTTCTTTGTGCGAAAGTGGTGTTTTCACAGTGCTAAGTACTCCCAACTCTATCAACAATGTAGGTTTTACCAGTTTTCTAAGTCTCTCTTATTTTCTTGTACTTATACTTGGAATTCTCTGTGTAAATCTCTGTAACTTTTCTAGGTAGATAAATCCCTGTGTACTTTCTCTTGTTTCTATCTGTTACCAATCTTGAGAAACTCCTACATTCTCTGTTCACTGTTTCCCAGTCTTAGAGAAGTAGATTTCTTTCTGCGAAAGTGCTGTTTTCACAGTACTAAGTAATCCCAACTCTATCAACAATGTAGGTTTTACCAGTTTTCTAAGTCTCTCTTATTTTCTTGTACTTATACTTGGAATTCTCTGTGTAAACCTCTGTAACTTTTCTAGGTAGATGAATCCCTGTGTACTTTCTCTTGTTTCTATCTGTTACCAATCTTGAGAAACTCATACATTCTCTGTTCACTGTTTCACGGACTTAGAGAACTAAATTTCTTTCGGCGAAAGTGCTGTTTTCACAGTGCTAAGTACTCCCAACTCTATCAACAATGTAGGTTTTACCAGTTTTCTAAGTCTCTCTTATTTTCTTGTACTTATACTTGGAATTCTCTGTGTAAACCTCTGTAACTTTTCTAGGTAGATGAATCCCTGTGTACTTTCTCTTGTTTCTATCTGGTACCAATCTTGAGAAACTCATACATTCTCCGTTCACAGTTTCCCGGTCTTAGACAAGTAGATTTCTTTGTGCGAAAGTGCTGTTTTCACAGTGCTAAGTACTCCCAACTCTATCAACAATGTAGTTTCTACCGGTTTTCTAAGTCTCTCTAATTTTCATGAAGTTACACTTGGATTTCTCTGTGTAAACATCTGTAACGTCTCTAGGTAGATGAATCACTGTGTACTTTCTCTTGTTTCTATCTGTTACCAATCTTGAGAAACTCATACATTCTCTGTTCACTGTTTCCAGGTCTTAGAGAAGTAGATTTCTTTCTGCGAAAGTGCTGTTTTCACAGTGCTAAGTACTCTCAACTCTATCAACAATGTAGGTTTTACCAGTTTTCTGAGTCTCTCTCATTTTCTTGTACTTATACTTGGAATTCTCTGTGTAAACCTCTGTAACTTCTCTCGGTAGATGAATCACTGTGGGCTTTCTCTTGTTTCTATCTGTTACCAATCTTGAGAAACTCATACATTCTCTGTTCACTGTTTCGCGGTCTTAGACAAGTAGATCTCTTTGTGCGAAAGTGCTGTTTTCCTAGTGCTAAGTACTTCCAACTCTATCAACAATGTAGGTTTTACCAGTTTTCTAAGTCTCACTTATTTTCTTGGAGTTACACTTGGATTTCTCTGTGTAAACTTCTGGAACTTCTCTAAGTAGATGAATCACTGTGTACTTTCTCTTGTTTCTATCTGTTACCAATCTTGAGAAACTCATACATTCTCTGTTCACTGTTTCCCGGTCTTAGAGAAGTAGATTTCTTTGTGCGAAAGTGCTGTTTTCACAGTGCTAAGTACTCCCATCTCTATCAACAATGTAGGTTTTACCAGTTTTCCAATTCTCCCTTATTTGCCTGTACTTATACTTGGAATTCTCTGTGTAAACCTCTGTAACTTCTCTCGGTAGATGAATCACTGTGGACTTTCTCTTGTTTCTATCTGTTACCAATCTTGAGAAACTCATACATTCTCTGTTCACTGTTTCCCAGTCTTAGAGAAGTAGATTTCTTTCTGCGAAAGTGCTGTTTTCACAATGCTAAGTACTCCCAACTCTATCAACAATGTAGGTTTTACCAGTTTTCTAAGTCTCTCTTATTTGCTTGTACTTATACTTGGCATTCTGTGTGTAAAACTCTGTAACTTTTCTAGGTAGATGAATCACTGTGTACTTTCTCTTCTTTCTATCTGTTACCAATCTTGAGAAACTGATACATTCTCTGTTCACTGTTTCGCGGTCTTAGAGCAGTAGATTTCTTTGTGCGAAAGTGCTATTTTCACAGTGATAAGTACTCCCAACTCTATCAACAATGTAGGTTTTAATAGTTTTCTAAGTCTCTCTTATTTGCTTGTACTTATACTTGGAATTCTCTGTGTAAACCTCTGTAACTTCTCTAGGTAGATGAATCACTGTGTACTTTCTCTTGTTTCTATCTGTTACCAATCTTGAGAAACTCATACATTCTCTGTTTACTGTTTCCCTGTCTTAGAGAAGTAGATTTCTTTCTGCGAAAGTGCTGTTTTCACAGTGCTAAGTACTCCCAACTCTATCAACAATGTAGGTTTTAACAGTTTTCTAAGTCTCTCTTATTTTCTTGTACTTATACTTGGAATTCTCTGTGTAAACCTCTGTAACTTCTCTCGGTAGATGAATCACTGTTGACTTTCTCTTGTTTCTATCTGTTACCAATCTTGAGAAACTCATACATTCTCTGTTCAATGTTTCCCAGTCTTAGAGAAGTAGATTTCTTTGTGAGAAAGTGCTGTTTTCACAGTGCTAAGTACTCCCAACTCTATCAACAATGTAGGTTTTACCAGTTTTCTAAGTCTCTCTTATTTTCTTGTACTTATACTTGGAATTCTCTGTGTAAACCTCTGTAACTTTTCTAGGTAGATGAATCCCTGTGTACTTTCTCTTGTTTCTATCTATTACCAATCTTGAGAAACTCCTACATTCTCTGTTCACTGTTTCCCAGTCTTAGAGAAGTAGATTTCTTTCTGCGAAACTGCTGTTTTCACAATGCTAAGTACTCCCAACTCTATCAACAATGTAGGTTTTACCAGTTTTCTAAGTCTCTCTTCTTTTCTTGTACTTATACTTGGAATTCTCTGTGTAAACCTCTGTAACTTCTCTCGTAGATGAATCACTGTGGACTTTCTCTTGTTTCTATCTGTTACCATTCTTAAGAAACTCATACATTCTCTGTTCACTGATTCCGAGTCTTAGAGAAGTAGATTTCTTTGTGCGAAAGTGCTGTTTTCACAGTGCTAAGTACTCCCAACTCTATCAACAATGTAGGTTTTACTGGTTTTCTAAGTCTCTCTTATTTTCTTGTGCTTATACTTGGAATTCTCTGTGTAAACCTCTGTAACTTTTCTAGGTAGATGAATCACTGTGTACTTTCTCTTGTTTCTATCTGTTACCAATCTTGAGAAACTCATACATTCTCTGTTCACTGTTTCGCGGTCTTAGAGAAGTAGATTTCTTTGTGGGAAAGTGTTGTTTTCACAGTGCTAAGTACTCCCAACTCTATCAACAATGGAGTTTTTAATAGTTTTCTAAGTCTCTCTTATTTGCTTGTACTTATACTTGGAATTCTCTGTGTAAACCTCTGTAACTTCTCTAGGTAGATGAATCACTGTGTACTTTCTCTTGTTTCTATCTGTTACCAGTCTTGAGAAACTCATACATTCTGTGTTCACTGTTTCCCGGTCTTAGAGAAGTAGATTTCTTGGTTCGAAAGTGCTGTTTTCACAGTGCTAAGTACTCCCAACTCTATCAACAATGTAGGTTTTACCAGTTTTCTAAGTCTCTCTTATTTTCTTGGAGTTACACTTGGATTTCTCTGTGTAAACCTCTGGAACTTCTCTAAGTAGATGAATCACTGTGTACTTTCTCTTGTTTCTATCTGTTACCAATCTTGAGAAACTCATACATTCTCTGTTCACTGTTTCGCGGTCTTAGAGAAGTAGATTTCTTTGTGCGAAAGTGGTGTTTTCACAGTACTAAGTACTCCCAACTCTATCAACAATGTAGGTTTTACCAGTTTTCTAAGTCTCTCTAATTTTCTTGTGCTTATACTTGGAATTCTCTGTGTAAACCTCTGTAACTTTTCTAGGTAGATGAATCACTGTGTACTTTCTCTTGTTTCTATCTGTTACCAATCTTGAGAAACTCATCCATTCTCTGTTCACTGTTTCGCGGTCTTAGAGAAGTAGATTTCTTTGTGCGAAAGTGCTGTTTTCACAGTGCTAAGTACTCCCAACTCTATCAACAATGTAGGTTTTACCAGTTTTCTAAGTCTCTCTTATTTTCTTGTACTTATACTTGGAATTCTCTGTGTAAACCTCTGTAACTTTTCTAGGTAGATGAATCCCTGTGTACTTTCTCTTGTTTCTATCTGTTACCAATCTTGAGAAACTCCTACATTCTCTGTTCACTGTTTCCCAGTCTTAGAGAAGTAGATTTCTTTCTGCGAAAGTGCTGTTTTCACAGTACTAAGTACTCCCAACTCTATCAACAATGTAGGTTTTACCAGTTTTCAAAGTCTCTCTTATTTTGTTGTACTTATACTTGGAATTCTCTGTGTAAACCTCTGTAACTTTTCTAGGTAATGAATCCCTGTGTACTTTCTCTTGTTTCTATCTGTTACCAATCTTGAGAAACTCCTACATTCTCTGTTCACTGTTTCCCAGTCTTAGAGAAGTAGATTTGCTTCTGTGAAAGTGCTGTTTTCACAGTGCTAAGTACTCCCAACTCTATCCACGATGTAGGTTTTACCAGTTTTCTAAGTCTCTCTTATTTTCTTGTACTTATACATGGAATTCTCTGTGTAAACTTCTGTAACTTCTCTAGGTAGATGAATCACTGTGTACTTTCTTTTGTTTCTATCTGTTACCAATCTTGATAAACTCATACATTCTCTGTTCACTGTTTCCCAGTCTTAGAGAAGTAGATTTCTTTCTGCGAAACTGCTGTTTTCACAATGCTAAGTACTCCCAACTCTATCAACAATGTAGGTTTTACCACTTTTCTAAGTCTCTCTTATTTTCTTGTACTTATACTTGGAATTCTCTGTGTAAACTTCTGTAACTTCTCTCGGTAGATGAATCACTGTGGACTTTCTCTTGTTTCTATCAGTTACCAATCTTGAGAAACTCATACATTCTCTGTTTACTGTTTCGCGGTCTTAGAGAAGTAGATTTCTTTGTGGGAAAGTGCTGTTTTCACAGTGCTAAGTACTCCCAACTCTAGCAACAATGAAGTTTTTAATAGTTTTCTAAGTCTCTCTTATTTGCTTGTACTTATACTTGGAATTCTCTGTGTAAACCTCTGTAACTTCTGTAGATAGATGAATCACTGTGGACTTTCCCTTGTTTCTATCTGTTACCAATCTTGAGAAACTCATACATTCTCTGTTCACTGATTCCCGGTCTTAGAGAAGCAGATTTTTTCTGCGAAAGTCCTGTTTTCACAGTGCTAAGTACTCCCAAATCTATCAACAATGTAGGTTTTACCAGTTTTCTAAGTCTCTCTTATTTTGTTGAAGTTACACTTGGATTTCTCTGTGTAAACCTCTCTAACTTCTCTAGGTAGATGAATCACTGTGTACTTTCTCTTGTTTCTATCTGGTACCAATCTTGAGAAACTCATACATTCTCCGTTCACAGCTTCCCGGTCTTAGACAAGTAGATTTCTTTGTGCGAAAGTGCTGTTTTCACAGTGCTAAGTACTCCCAACTCTATCAACAATGTAGTTTCTACCGGTTTTCTAAGTCTCTCTAATTTTCATGAAGTTACACTTGGATTTCTCTGTGTAAACATCTGTAACGTCTCTAGGTAGATGAATCACTGTGTACTTTCTCTTGTTTCTATCTGTTACCAATCTTGAGAAACTCATACATTCTCTGTTCACTGTTTCACGGACTTAGAGAACTAAATTTCTTTCGGCGAAAGTGCTGTTTTCACAGTGCTAAGTACTCCCAACTCTATCAACAATGTAGGTTTTACCAGTTTTCTAAGTCTCTCTTATTTTCTTGTACTTATACTTGGAATTCTCTGTGTAAACTTCTGTAACTTCTCTAGGTAGATGAATCACTGTGTACTTTCTTTTGTTTCTATCTGTTACCAATCTTGAGAAACTCATACATTCTCTGTTCACTGTTTCCCAGTCTTAGAGAAGTAGATTTCTTTCTGTGAAACTGCTGTTTTCACAATGCTAAGTACTCCCAACTCTATCAACAATGTAGGTTTTACCACTTTTCTAAGTCTCTCTTATTTTCTTGTACTTATACTTGGAATTCTCTGTGTAAACTTCTGTAACTTCTCTAGGTAGATGAATGACTGTGGACTTTCTCTTGTTTCTATCTGTTACCAATCTTGAGAAACTCATACATTGTCTGTTTACTGTTTCGCGGTCTTAGAGAAGTAGATTTCTTTGTGGGAAAGTGCTGTTTTCACAGTGCTAAGTACTCCCAACTCTAGCAACAATGGAGTTTTTAATAGTTTTCTAAGTCTCTTATTTGCTTGTACTTATACTTGGAATTCTCTGTGTAAACCTCTGTAACTTTTCTAGGTAGATGAATCCCTGTGTACTTTCTCTTGTTTTTATCTGTTACCAATCTTGAGAAACTCATACATTCTCTGTTCACTGTTTCACGGACTTAGAGAACTAAATTTCTTTCGGCGAAAGTGCTGTTTTCACAGTGCTAAGTACTCCCAACTCTATCAACAATGTAGGTTTTACCAGTTTTCTAAGTCTCTCTTATTTTCTTGTACTTATACTTGGAATTCTCTGTGTAAACCTATGTAACTTTTCTATGTAGATGAATCACTGTGTACTTTCTCTTCTTTCTATCTGTTACAAATCTTGAGAAACTCACACATTCTCTGTTCACTGTTTCCCAGTCTTAGAGAAGTAGATTTGTTTCTGCGAAAGTGCTGTTTTCACAGTGCTAAATACTCCGAATTCTATCCACAATGTAGGTTTTACCAGTTTTCTAAGTCTCTCTTATTTGCTTGTACTTATACATGGAATTCTCTGTGTAAACTTCTGTAACTTCTCTAGGTAGATGAATCACTGTGTACTTTCTTTTGTTTCTATCTGTTACCAATCTTGAGAAACTCATACATTCTCTGTTCACTGTTTCCCAGTCTTAGAGAAGTAGATTTCTTTCTGCGAAACTGCTGTGTTCACAATGCTAAGTACTCCCAACTCTATCAACAATGTAGGTTTTACCAGTTTTCTAAGTCTCTCTTATTTTGTTGAAGTTACACTTGGATTTCTCTGTGTAAACCTCTGTAACTTCTCTAGGTAGATGAATCACTGTGTACTTTCTCTTGTTTCTATCTGGTACCAATCTTGAGAAACGCATACATTCTCCGTTCACAGTTTCCCGGTCTTAGACAAGTAGATTTCTTTGTGCGAAAGGGCTGTTTTCACAGTGCTAAGTACTCCCAACTCTATCAATAATGTAGTTTCTACCGGTTTTCTAAGTCTCTCTAATTTTCATGAAGTTACAATTGGATTTCTCTGTGTAAACATCTGTAACGTCTCTAGGTAGATGAATCACTGTGTACTTTCTCTTGTTTCCATCTGTTACCAATCTTGAGAAACTCATACATTCTCTGTTCACTGTTTCCCGGTCTTAGAGAAGTAGATTTCTTTCTGCGAAAGTGCTGTTTTCACAGTGCTAAGTACTCCCAACTCTATCAACAATGTAGGTTTTACCAGTTTTCTAAGTCTCTCTCATTTTCTTGTACTTATACTTGGAATTCTCTGTGTAAACCTCTGTAACTTCTCTCGGTAGATGAATCACTGTGTACTTTCTCTTGTTTCCATCTGTTACCAATCTTGAGAAACTCACACATTCTCTGTTCACTGTTTCTCAGTCTTATAGAAGCAGATTTCTTTCTGCGAAAGTGCTGTTTTCACAGTGCTAAGTACTCCCAACTCTATCCACAATGTAGGTTTTACCAGTTTTCTAAGTCTCTCTTATTTTCTTGTACTTATACATGGAATTCTCTGTGTAAACTTCTGTAACTTCTCTAGGTAGATGAATCACTGTGTACTTTCTTTTGTTTCTATCTGTTACCAATCTTGAGAAACTCATACATTCTCTGTTCACTGTTTCCCAGTCTTAGAGAAGTAGATTTCTTTGTGCGAATGTGCTGTTTTCACAGTGCTAAGTACTCCCAACTCTATCAACAATGTAGGTTTTACTGGTTTTCTAAGTCTCTCTTATTTTCTTGTGCTTATACTTGGAATTCTCTGTGTAAACCTCTGTAACTTTTCTAGGTAGATGAATCACTGTGTACTTTCTCTTGTTTCTATCTGTTACCAATGTTGAGAAACTCATACATTCTCTGTTCACTGTTTCGCGGTCTTAGAGAAGTAGATTTCTTTGTGGGAAAGTGTTGTTTTCACAGTGCTAAGTACTCCCAACTCTATCAACAATGGAGTTTTTAATAGTTTTCTAAGTCTCTCTTATTTGCTTGTACTTATACTTGGAATTCTCTGTGTAAACCTCTGTAACTTCTCTAGGTAGATGAATCACTGTGTACTTTCTCTTGTTTCTATCTGTTACCAGTCTTGAGAAACTCATACATTCTCTGTTCACTGTTTCCCGGTCTTAGAGAACTAGATTTCTTGGTTCGAAAGTGCTGTTTTCACAGTGCTAAGTACTCCCAACTCTATCAACAATGTAGGTTTTACCAGTTTTCTAAGTCTCTCTTATTTTCTTGGAGTTACACTTGGATTTCTCTGTGTAAACCTCTGGAACTTCTCTAAGTAGATGAATCACTGTGTACTTTCTCTTGTTTCTATCTGTTACCAATCTTGAGAAACTCATACATTCTCTGTTCACTGTTTCGCGGTCTTAGAGAAGTAGATTTCTTTGTGCGAAAGTGGTGTTTTCACAGTACTAAGTACTCCCAACTCTATCAACAATGTAGGTTTTACCAGTTTTCTAAGTCTCTCTTATTTTCTTGTGCTTATACTTGGAATTCTCTGTGTAAACCTCTGTAACTTTTCTAGGTAGATGAATCACTGTGTACTTTCTCTTGTTTCTATCTGTTACCAATCTTGAGAAACTCATCCATTCTCTGTTCACTGTTTCGCGGTCTTAGAGAAGTAGATTTCTTTGTGCGAAAGTGGTGTTTTCACAGTGCTAAGTACTCCCAACTCTATCAACAATGTAGGTTTTACCAGTTTTCTAAGTCTCTCTTATTTTCTTGTACTTATACTTGGAATTCTCTGTGTAAACCTCTGTAACTTTTCTAGGTAGATGAATCCCTGTGTACTTTCTCTTGTTTCTATCTGTTACCAATCTTGAGAAACTCCTACATTCTCTGTTCACTGTTTCCCAGTCTTAGAGAAGTAGATTTCTTTCTGCGAAAGTGCTGTTTTCACAGTACTAAGTACTCCCAACTCTATCAACAATGTAGGTTTTACCAGTTTTCTAAGTCTCTCTTATTTTCTTGTACTTATACTTGGAATTCTCTGTGTAAACCTCTGTAACTTTTCTATGTAGATGAATCACTGCGTACTTTCTCTTGTTTCTATCTGTTACCAATCTTGAGAAACTCATACATTCTCTGTTCACTGTTTCCCAGTCTTAGAGAAGTAGATTTCTTTCTGAGAAAGTGCTGTTTTCACAGTCGTAAGTACTACCAACTCTATCCACAACGTAGGTTTTACCAGTTTTCTAAGTCTCTCTTCTTTTCTTGTACTTATACATGGAATTCTCTATGTAAACTTCTGTAACTTCTCTAGGTAGATGAATCACTGTGTACTTTCTCTTGTTTCTATCTGTTACCAATCTTGAGAAACTCATACATTCTCTGTTCACTGTTTACCAGTGTTAGAGAAGTTGATTTCTTTCTGCGAAAGTGCTGTTTTCACAGTGCTAAGTACTCCCAACTCTATCAACAATGTAGGTTTTACCAGTTTTCTAAGTCTCTCTTATTTTCTTGTACTTATACTTGGAATTCTCTGTGTAAACCTCTGTAACTTTTCTAGGTAGATGAATCCCTGTGTACTTTCTCTTGTTTCTATCTGTTACCAATCTTGAGAAACTCATACATTCTCTGTTCACTGTTTCACGGACTTAGAGAACTAAATTTCTTTCTGCGAAAGTGCTGTTTTCACAGTGCTAAGTACTCCCAACTCTATCAACAATGTAGGTTTTACCAGTTTTCTAAGTCTCTCTTATTTTCTTGTACTTATACTTGGAATTCTCTGTGTAAACCTCTGTAACTTTTCTAGGTAGATGAATCCCTGTGTACTTTCTCTTGTTTCTATCTGTTACCAATCTTGAGAAACTCCTACATTCTCTGTTCACTATTTCCCAGTCTTAGAGAAGTAGATTTGTTTCTGTGAAAGTGCTGTTTTCACAGTGCTAAGTACTCCCAACTCTATCCACGATGTAGGTTTTACCAGTTTTCTAAGTCTCTCTTATTTTCTTGTACTTATACATGGAATTCTCTGTGTAAACTTCTGTAACTTCTCTAGGTAGATGAATCACTGTGTACTTTCTTTTGTTTCTATCTGTTACCAATCTTGAGAAACTCATACATTCTCTGTTCACTGTTTCCCAGTCTTAGAGAAGTAGATTTCTTTCTGCGAAACTGCTGTTTTCACAATGCTAAGTACTCCCAACTCTATCAACAATGTAGGTTTTACCACTTTTCTAAGTCTCTCTTATTTTCTTGTACTTATACTTGGAATTCTCTGTGTAGACCTCTGTAACCTTTCTATGTAGATGAATCACTGCGGACTTTCTCTTCTTTCTATCTGTTACCAATCTTGAGAAACTCATACATTCTCTGTTCACTGTTTCCCAGTCTTAGAGAAGTAGATTTCTTTCTGAGAAAGTGCTGTTTTCACAGTCGTAAGTACTACCAACTCTATCCACAACGTAGGTTTTACCAGTTTTCTAAGTCTCTCTTCTTTTCTTGTACTGATACATGGAATTCTCTATGTAAACCTCTGTAACTTCTATCGGTAGATGAATCACTGTGGACTTTCTCTTGTTTCTATCTGTTACCAATCTTGAGAAACTCATACATTCTCTGTTCACTGTTTCCCAGTGTTAGAGAAGTTGATTTCTTTCTGCGAAAGTGCTGTTTTCACAGTGCTAAGTACTCCCAAATCTATCAACAATGTAGGTTTTACCAGTTTTCTAAGTCTCTCTTATTTTCTTGTACTTATACTTGGAATCTCTGTGTAAACCTCTGTAACTTTTCTAGGTAGATGAATCACTGTGTACTTTCTCTTGTTTCTATCTGTTACCAATCTTGAGAAACTCATACATTCTCTGTTCACTGTTTCGCGGTCTTAGAGAAGTAGATTTCTTTGTGGGAAAGTGTTGTTTTCACAGTGCTAAGTACTCCCAACTCTATCAACAATGGAGTTTTTAATAGTTTTCTAAGTCTCTCTTATTTGCTTGTACTTATACTTGGAATTCTCTGTGTAAACCTCTGTAACTTCTCTAGGTAGATGAATCACTGTGTACTTTCTCTTGTTTCTATCTGTTACCAGTCTTGAGAAACTCACACATTCTGTGTTCACTGTTTCCCGGTCTTAGAGAAGTAGATTTCTTGGTTCGAAAGTCCTGTTTTCACAGTGCTAAGTACTCCCAACTCTATCAACAATGTAGGTTTTACCAGTTTTCTAAGTCTCTCTTATTTTCTTGGAGTTACACTTGGATTTCTCTGTGTAAACCTCTGGAGCTTCTCTAAGTAGATGAATCACTGTGTACTTTCTCTTGTTTCTATCTGTTACCAATCTTGAGAAACTCCTACATTCTCTGTTCACTGTTTCCCAGTCTTAGAGAAGTAGATTTGTTTCTGTGAAAGTGCTGTTTTCACAGTGCTAAGTACTCCCAACTCTATCCACGATGTAGGTTTTACCAGTTTTCTAAGTCTCTCTTATTTTCTTGTACTTATACATGGAATTCTCTGTGTAAACTTCTGTAACTTCTCTAGGTAGATGAATCACTGTGTACTTTCTTTTGTTTCTATCTGTTACCAATCTTGAGAAACTCATACATTCTCTGTTCACTGTTTCCCAGTCTTAGAGAAGTAGATTTCTTTCTGCGAAACTGCTGTTTTCACAATGCTAAGTACTCCCAACTCTATCAACAATGTAGGTTTTACCACTTTTCTAAGTCTCTCTTATTTTCTTGTACTTATACTTGGAATTCTCTATGTAAACTTCTGTAACTTCTCGCGGTGGATGAATCACTGTGGACTTTCTCTTGTTTCTATCTGTTACCAATCTTGAGAAACTCATACATTCTCTGTTTCCTGTTTCGCGGTCTTAGAGAAGTAGATTTCTTTGTGGGAAAGTGCTGTTTTCACAGTGCTAAGTACTCCCAACTCTATAAACAATGGAGTTTTTAATAGTTTTCTAGGTCTCTCTTATTTGCTTGTACTTATACTTGGAATTCTCTGTGTAAACCTCTGTAACTTCTCTAGATATATGAATCACTGTGGACTTTCCCTTGTTTCTATCTGTTACCAATCTTGAGAAACTCATACATTCTCTGTTCACTGATTCCCGGTCTTAGAGAAGCAGATTTCTTTCTGCGAAAGTGCTGTTTTCACAGTGCTAAGTACTCCCAACTCTATCAACAATGTAGGTTTTACCAGTTTTCTAAGTCTCTCTTATTTTGTTGAAGTTACACTTGGATTTCTCTGTGTAAACCTCTGTAACTTCTCTAGGTAGATGAATCACTGTGTACTTTCTCTTGTTTCTATCTGGTACCAATCTTGAGAAACTCATACATTCTCCGTTCACAGTTTCCCGGTCTTAGACAAGTAGATATCTTTGTGCAAAGTGCTGTTTTCACAGTGCTAAGTACTCCCAACTCTATCAACAATGTAGTTTCTACCGGTTTTCTAAGTCTCTCTAATTTTCATGAAGTTACACTTGGATTTCTCTGTGTAAACATCTGTAACGTCTCTAGGTAGATGAATCACTGTGTACTTTCTCTTGTTTCTATCTGTTACCAATCTTGAGAAACTCATACATTCTCTGTTCACTGTTTCCAGGTCTTAGAGAAGTAGATTTCTTTCTCGGAAAGTGCTGTTTTCACAGTGCTAAGTACTCCCAACTCTATCAACAATGTAGGTTTTACCAGTTTTCTAAGTCTCTCTCATTTCCTTGTACTTATACTTGGAATTCTCTTTGTAAACCTCTGTAACTTCTCTCGGTAGATGAATCACTGTGGGCTTTCTCTTGTTTCTATCTGTTACCAATCTTGAGAAACTCATAATTCTCTGTTCACTGTTTCGCGGTCTTAGAGAAGTAGATCTCTTTGTGCGAAAGTGCTGTTTTCACAGTGCTAAGTACTCCCAACTCTATCAACAATGTAGGCTTTACCAGTTTTCTAAGTCTCACTTATTTTCTTGGAGTTACACTTGGATTTCTCTGTGTAAACTTCTGGAACTTCTCTAAGTAGATGAATCACTGTGTACTTTCTCTTGTTTCTATCTGTTACCAATCTTGAGAAACTCATACATTCTCTGTTCACTGTTTCCCGGTCTTAGAGAAGTAGATTTCTTTGTGCGAAAGTGCTGTTTTCACAGTGCTAAGTACTCCCAACTCTATCAACAATGTAGGTTTTACCAGTTTTCTAAGTCTCTCTTATTTGCCTGTACTTATACTTGGAATTCTCTGTGTAAACCTCTGTAACTTCTCTCGGTAGATGAATCACTGTGGACTTTCTCTTGTTTCTATCTGTTACCAATCTTGAGAAACTCATACATTCTCTGTTCACTGTTTCCCAGTCTTAGAGAAGTAGATTTCTTTCTGCGAAAGTGCTGTTTTCACAATGCTAAGTACTCCCAACTCTATCAACAATGTAGGTTTTACCAGTTTTCTAAGTCTCTCTTATTTGCTTGTACTTATACTTGGAATTCTCTGTGTAAACCTCTGTAACTTTTCTAGGTAGATGAATCACTGTGTACTTTCTCTTGTTTCTATCTGTTACCAATCTTGAGAAACTGATACATTCTCTGTTCACTGTTTCGCGGTCTTAGAGCAGTAGATTTCTTTCTGCGAAAGTCCTGTTTTCACAGTGCTAAGTACTCCCAACTCTATCAACAATGTAGGTTTTACCAGTTTTCTAAGTCTCTCTTATTTTGTTGAAGTTACACTTGGATTGCTCTGTGTAAACCTCTGTAACTTCTCTAGGTAGATGAATCACTGTGTACTTTCTCTTTTTTCTATCTGGTACCAATCTTGAGAAACTGATACATTCTCTGTTCACTGTTTCGCGGTCTTAGAGAAGTAGATTTCTTTGTGCGAAAGTGCTGTTTTCACAGTGCTAAGTACTCCCAACTCTATCAACAATGTAGTTTTTAATAGTTTTCTAAGTCTCTCTTATTTGCTTGTACTTATACTTGGAATTCTCTGTGTTAACCTCTGTAACTTCTCTATGTAGATGAATCACTGTGTACTTTCTCTTGTTTCTATCTGTTACCAATCTTGAGAAACTCCTACATTCTCTGTTCACTGTTTCGCGGTCTTAGAGAAGTAGATTTCTTTGTGCGAAAGTGGTGTTTTCACAGTACTAAGTACTCCCAACTCTATCAACAATGTAGGTTTTACCAGTTTTCTAAGTCTCTCTTATTTTCTTGTGCTTATACTTGGAATTCTCTATGTAAACCTCTGTAACTTTTCTAGGTAGATGAATCACTGTGTACTTTCTCTTGTTTCTATCTGTTACCAATCTTGAGAAACTCATCCATTCTCTGTTCACTGTTTCGCGGTCTTAGAGAAGTAGATTTCTTTGTGCGAAAGTGGTGTTTTCACAGTGTAAGTACTCCCAACTCTATCAACAATGTAGGTTTTACCAGTTTTCTAAGTCTCTCTTATTTTCTTGTACTTATACTTGGAATTCTCTGTGTAAACCTCTGTAACTTTTCTAGGTAGATGAATCCCTGTGTACTTTCTCTTGTTTCTATCTGTTACCAATCTTGAGAAACTCCCACATTCTCTGTTCACTGTTTCGCGGTCTTAGAGCAGTAGATTTCTTTCTGCGAAAGTTCTGTTTTCACAGTGCTAAGTACTCCCAACTCTATCAACAATGTAGGTTTTACCAGTTTTCTAAGTCTCTCTTATTTTGTTGAAGTTACACTTGGATTTCTCTGTGTAAACCTCTGTAACTTCTCTAGGTAGATGAATCACTGTGTACTTTCTCTTTTTTCTATCTGGTACCAATCTTGAGAAACTGATACATTCTCTGTTCACTGTTTCGCGGTCTTAGAGAAGTAGATTTCTTTGTGCGAAAGTGCTGTTTTCACAGTGCTAAGTACTCCCAACTCTATCAACAATGTAGTTTTTAATAGTTTTCTAAGTCTCTCTTATTTGCTTGTACTTATACTTGGAATTCTCTGTGTTAACCTCTGTAACTTCTCTATGTAGATGAATCACTGTGTACTTTCTCTTGTTTCTATCTGTTACCAATCTTGAGAAACTCATACATTCTCTGTTCACTGTTTCCCAGTGTTAGAGAAGTTGATTTCTTTCTGCGAAAGTGCTGTTTTCACAGTGCTAAGTACTCCCAATTCTATCAACAATGTAGGTTTTACCAGTTTTCTAAGTCTCTCTTATTTTCCTGTACTTATACTTGGAATTCTCTGTGTAAACCTCTGTAACTTTTCTAGGTAGATGAATCCCTGTGTACTTTCTCTTGTTTCTATCTGTTACCAATCTTGAGAAACTCATACATTCTCTGTTCACTGTTTCACGGACTTAGAGAACTAAATTTCTTTCGGCGAAAGTGCTGTTTTCACAGTGCTAAGTACTCCCAACTCTATCAACAATGTAGGTTTTACCAGTTTTCTAAGTCTCTCTTATTTTCTTGTACTTATACTTGGAATTCTCTGTGTAAACCTCTGTAACTTTTCTAAGTAGATGAATCCCTGTGTACTTTCTCTTGTTTCTATCTGTTACCAATCTTGAGAAACTCCTACATTCTCTGTTCACTGTTTCCCAGTCTTAGACAAGTAGATTTCTTTATGCGAAAGTGCTGTTTTCACAGTACTAAGTACTCCCAACTCTATCAACAATGTAGGTTTTACCAGTTTTCTAAGTCTCTCTTATTTTCTTGTACTTATACATGGAATTCTCTGTGTAAACTTCTGTAACTTCTCTAGGTAGATGAATCACTGTGTACTTTCTTTTGTTTCTATCTGTTACCAATCTTGAGAAACTCATACATTCTCTGTTCACTGTTTCCCAGTCTTAGAGAAGTAGATTTCTTTCTGCGAAACTGCTGTTTTCACAATGCTAAGTACTCCCAACTCTATCAACAATGTAGGTTTTACCACTTTTCTAAGTCTCTCTTATTTTCTTGTACTTATACTTGGAATTCTCTGTGTAGACCTCTGTAACCTTTCTATGTAGATGAATCACTGCGTACTTTCTCTTCTTTCTATCTGTTACCAATCTTGAGAAACTCATACATTCTCTGTTCACTGTTTCCCAGTCTTAGAGAAGTAGATTTCTTTCTGAGAAAGTGCTGTTTTCACAGTCGTAAGTACTACCAACTCTATCCACAACGTAGGTTTTACCAGTTTTCTAAGTCTCTCTTCTTTTCTTGTACTGATACATGGAATTCTCTATGTAAACCTCTGTAACTTCTATCGGTAGATGAATCACTGTGGACTTTCTTTTGTTTCTATCTGTTACCAATCTTGAGAAACTCATACATTCTCTGTTCACTGTTTCCCAGTGTTAGAGAAGTTGATTTCTTTCTGCGAAAGTGCTGTTTTCACAGTGCTAAGTACTCCCAACTCTATCAACAATGTAGGTTTTACCAGTTTTCTAAGTCTCTCTTATTTTCTTGTACTTATACTTGGAATTCTCTGTGTAAACCTCTGTAACTTTTCTAGGTAGATGAATCACTGTGTACTTTCTCTTGTTTCTATCTGTTACCAATCTTGAGAAACTCATACATTCTCTGTTCACTGTTTCGCGGTCTTAGAGAAGTAGATTTCTTTGTGGGAAAGTGTTGTTTTCACAGTGCTAAGTACTCCCAACTCTATCAACAATGGAGTTTTTAATAGTTTTCTAAGTCTCTCTTATTTGCTTGTACTTATACTTGGAATTCTCTGTGTAAACCTCTGTAACTTCTCTAGGTAGATGAATCACTGTGTACTTTCTCTTGTTTCTATCTGTTACCAGTCTTGAGAAACTCATACATTCTGTGTTCACTGTTTCCCGGTCTTAGAGAAGTAGATTTCTTGGTTCGAAAGTGCTGTTTTCACAGTGCTAAGTACTCCCAACTCTATCAACAATGTAGGTTTCACCAGTTTTCTAAGTCTCTCTTATTTTCTTGGAGTTACACTTGGATTTCTCTGTGTAAACCTCTGGAGCTTCTCTAAGTAGATGAATCACTGTGTACTTTCTCTTGTTTCTATCTGTTACCAATCTTGAGAAACTCACACATTCTCTGTTCACTGTTTCGCGGTCTTAGAGAAGTAGATTTCTTTGTGCGAAACTGGTGTTTTCACAGTACTAAGTACTCCCAACTCTATCAACAATGTAGGTTTTACCAGTTTTCTAAGTCTCTCTTATTTTCTTGTGCTTATACTTGGAATTCTCTATGTAAACCTCTGTAACTTTTCTAGGTAGATGAATCACTGTGTACTTTCTCTTGTTTCTATCTGTTACCAATCTTGAGAAACTCATCCATTCTCTGTTCACTGTTTCGCGGTCTTAGAGAAGTAGATTTCTTTGTGCGAAAGTGGTGTTTTCACAGTGTAAGTACTCCCAACTCTATCAACAATGTAGGTTTTACCAGTTTTCTAAGTCTCTCTTATTTTCTTGTACTTATACTTGGAATTCTCTGTGTAAACCTCTGTAACTTTTCTAGGTAGATGAATCCCTGTGTACTTTCTCTTGTTTCTATCTGTTACCAATCTTGAGAAACTCCTACATTCTCTGTTCACTGTTTCCCAGTCTTAGAGAAGTAGATTTCTTTCTGCGAAAGTGCTGTTTTCACAGTACTAAGTACTCCCAACACTATCAACAATGTAGGTTTTACCAGTTTTCTAAGTCTCTCTTATTTTCTTGTACTTATACTTGGAATTCTCTGTGTAAACCTCTGTAACTTTTCTATGTAGATGAATCACTGCGTACTTTCTCTTCTTTCTATCTGTTACCAATCTTCAGAAACTCATACATTCTCTGTTCACTGTTTCCCAGTCTTAGAGAAGTAGATTTCTTTCTGAGAAAGTGCTGTTTTCACAGTCGTAAGTACTACCAACTCTATCCACAACGTAGGTTTTACCAGTTTTCTAAGTCTCTCTTCTTTTCTTGTACTTATACATGGAATTCTCTATGTAAACTTCTGTAACTTCTCTAGGTAGATGAATCACTGTGTACTTTCTCTTGTTTCTATCTGTTACCAATCTTGAGAAACTCATACATTCTCTGTTCACTGTTTCCCAGTGTTAGAGAAGTTGATTTCTTTCTGCGAAAGTGCTGTTTTCACAGTGCTAAGTACTCCCAACTCTATCAACAATGTAGGTTTCACCAGTTTTCTAAGTCTCTCTTATTTTCTTGTACTTATACTTGGAATTCTCTGTGTAAACCTCTGTAACTTTTCTAGGTAGATGAATCCCTGTGTACTTTCTCTTGTTTCTATCTGTTACCAATCTTGAGAAACTCCTACATTCTCTGTTCACTGTTTCCCAGTCTTAGAGAAGTAGATTTGTTTCTGTGAAAGTGCTGTTTTCACAGTGCTAAGTACTCCCAACTCTATCCACGATGTAGGTTTAACCAGTTTTCTAAGTCTCTCTTATTTTCTTGTACTTATACATGGAATTCTCTGTGTAAACTTCTGTAACTTCTCTAGGTAGATGAATCACTGTGTACTTTCTTTTGTTTCTATCTGTTACCAATCTTGAGAAACTCATACATTCTCTGTTCACTGTTTCCCAGTCTTAGAGAAGTAGATTTCTTTCTGCGAAACTGCTGTTTTCACAATGCTAAGTACTCCCAACTCTATCAACAATGTAGGTTTTACCACTTTTCTAAGTCTCTCTTATTTTCTTGTACTTATACTTGGAATTCTCTGTGTAAACTTCTGTAACTTCTCGCGGTGGATGAATCACTGTGGACTTTCTCTTGTTTCTATCTGTTACCAATCTTGAGAAACTCATACATTCTCTGTTTACTGTTTCGCGGTCTTAGAGAAGTAGATTTCTTTGTGGGAAAGTGCTGTTTTCACAGTGCTAAGTACTCCCAACTCTATCAACAATGGAGTTTTTAATAGTTTTCTCGGTCTCTCTTATTTGCTTGTACTTATACTTGGAATTCTCTGTGTAAACCTCTGTAACTTCTCTAGATATATGAATCACTGTGGACTTTCCCTTGTTTCTATCTGTTACCAATCTTAAGAAACTCATACATTCTCTGTTCACTGATTCCCGGTCTTAGAGAAGCAGATTTCTTTCTGCGAAAGTGCTGTTTTCACAGTGCTAAGTACTCCCAACTCTATCAACAATGTAGGTTTTACCAGTTTTCTAAGTCTCTCTTATTTTGTTGAAGTTACACTTGGATTTCTCTGTGTAAACCTCTGTAACTTCTCTAGGTAGATGAATCACTGTGTACTTTCTCTTGTTTCTATCTGGTACCAATCTTGAGAAACTCATACATTCTCCGTTCACAGTTTCCCGGTCTTAGACAAGTAGATTTCTTTGTGCAAAGTGCTGTTTTCACAGTGCTAAGTACTCCCAACTCTATCAACAATGTAGTTTCTACCGGTTTTCTAAGTCTCTCTAATTTTCATGAAGTTACACTTGGATTTCTCTGTGTAAACATCTGTAACGTCTCTAGGTAGATAAATCACTGTGTACTTTCTCTTGTTTCTATCTGTTACCAATCTTGAGAAACTCATACATTCCCTGTTCACTGTTTCCAGGTCTTAGAGAAGTAGATTTCTTTCTGCGAAAGTGCTGTTTTCACAGTGCTAAGTACTCCGAACTCTATCAACAATGTAGGTTTTACCAGTTTTCTAAGTCTCTCTCATTTTCTTGTACTTATACTTGGAATTCTCTTTGTAAACCTCTGTAACTTCTCTCGGTAGATGAATCACTGTGGGCTTTCTCTTGTTTCTATCTGTTACCAATCTTGAGAAACTCATACATTCTCTGTTCACTGTTTCGCGGTCTTAGAGAAGTAGATCTCTTTGTGCGAAAGTGCTGTTTTCACAGTGCTAAGTACTCCCAACTCTATCAACAATGTAGGTTTTACCAGTTTTCTAAGTCTCACTTATTTTCTTGGAGTTACACTTGGATTTCTCTGTGTAAACTTCTGGAACTTCTCTAAGTAGATGAATCACTGTGTACTTTCTCTTGTTTCTATCTGTTACCAATCTTGAGAAACTCATACATTCTCTGTTCACTGTTTCCCGGTCTTAGAGAAGTAGATTTCTTTGTGTGAAAGTGCTGTTTTCACAGTGCTAAGTACTCCCAACTCTATCAACAATGTAGGTTTTACCAGTTTTCTAAGTCTCTCTTATTTGCCTGTACTTATACTTGGAATTCTCTGTGTAAACCTCTGTAACTTCTCTCTGTAGATGAATCACTGTGGACTTTCTCTTGTTTCTATCTGTTACCAATCTTGAGAAACTCATACATTCTCTGTTCACTGTTTCCCAGTCTTAGAGAAGTAGATTTCTTTCTGCGAAAGTGCTGTTTTCACAATGCTAAGTACTCCCAACTCTATCAACAATGTAGGTTTTACCAGTTTTCTAAGTCTCTCTTATTTGCTTGTACTTATACTTGGAATTCTCTGTGTAAACCTCTGTAACTTTTCTAGGTAGATGAATCACTGTGTACTTTCTCTTGTTTCTATCTGTTACCAATCTTGAGAAACTGATACATTCTCTGTTCACTGTTTCGCGGTCTTAGAGCAGTAGATTTCTTTCTGCGAAAGTCCTGTTTTCACAGTGCTAAGTACTCCCAACTCTATCAACAATGTAGGTTTTACCAGTTTTCTAAGTCTCTCTTATTTTGTTGAAGTTACACTTGGATTTCTCTGTGTAAACCTCTGTAACTTCTCTAGGTAGATGAATCACTGTGTACTTTCTCTTTTTTCTATCTGGTACCAATCTTGAGAAACTGATACATTCTCTGTTCACTGTTTCGCGGTCTTAGAGAAGTAGATTTCTTTTTGCGAAAGTGCTGTTTTCACAGTGCTAAGTACTTCCAACTCTATCAACAATGTAGTTTTTAATAGTTTTCTAAGTCTCTCTTATTTGCTTGTACTTATACTTGGAATTCTCTGTGTTAACCTCTGTAACTTCTCTATGTAGATGAATCACTGTGTACTTTCTCTTGTTTCTATCTGTTACCAATCTTGAGAAACTCATACATTCTCTGTTCACTGTTTCCCAGTGTTAGAGAAGTTGATTTCTTTCTGCGAAAGTGCTGTTTTCACAGTGCTAAGTACTCCCAATTCTATCAACAATGTAGGTTTTACCAGTTTTCTAAGTCTCTCTTTTTTTCCTGTACTTATACTTGGAATTCTCTGTGTAAACCTCTGTAACTTTTCTAGGTAGATGAATCCCTGTGTACTTTCTCTTGTTTCTATCTGTTACCAATCTTGAGAAACTCATACATTCTCTGTTCACTGTTTCACGGACTTAGAGAACTAAATTTCTTTCAGCGAAAGTGCTGTTTTCACAGTGCTAAGTACTCCCAACTCTATCAACAATGTAGGTTTTACCAGTTTTCTAAGTCTCCTTATTTTCTTGTACTTATACTTGGAATTCTCTGTGTAAACCTCTGTAACTTTTCTAAGTAGATGAATCCCTGTGTACTTTCTCTTGTTTCTATCTGTTACCAATCTTGAGAAACTCCTACATTCTCTGTTCACTGTTTCCCAGTCTTAGACAAGTAGATTTCTTTATGCGAAAGTGCTGTTTTCACAGTACTAAGTAGTCCCAACTCTATCAACAATGTAGGTTTTACCAGTTTTCTAAGTCTCTCTTATTTTCTTGTACTTATACTTGGAATTCTCTGTGTAAACCTCTGTAACTTTTCTATGTAGATGAATCACTGCGTACTTTCTCTTCTTTCTATCTGTTACCAATCTAGAGAAACTCATACATTCTCTGTTCACTGTTTCCCAGTCTTAGAGAAGTAGATTTCTTTCGGAGAAAGTGCTGTTTTCACAGTGGTAAGTACTACCAACTCTATCCACAACGTAGGTTTTACCAGTTTTCTAAGTCTCTCTTCTTTTCTTGTACTTATTCATGGAATTCTCTATGTAAACTTCTGTAACATCTCTAGGTTGATGAATCACTGTGTACTTTCTCTTGTTTGTATCTGTTACCAATCTTGAGAAACTCATACATTCTCTGTTCACTGTTTCCCAGTGTTAGAGAAGTTGATTTCTTTCTGCGAAAGTGCTGTTTTCACAGTGCTAAGTACTCCCAATTCTATCAACAATGTAGGTTTTACCAGTTTTCTAAGTCTCTCTTATTTTCTTGTACTTATACTAGGAATTCTCTGTGTAAACCTCTGTAATTTTTCTAGGTAGATGAATCCCTGTGTACTTTCTCTTGTTTCTATCTGTTACCAATCTTGAGAAACTGATACATTCTCTGTTCACTGTTTCAAGGACTTAGAGAACTAAATTTCTTTCGGCGAAAGTGCTGTTTTCACAGTGCTAAGTACTCCCAACTCTATCAACAATGTAGGTTTTACCAGTTTTCTAAGTCTCTCTTATTTTCTTGTACTTATACTTGGAATTCTCTGTGTAAACCTCTGTAACATTTCTAGGTAGATGAATCACTGTGTACTTTCTCTTCTTTCTATCTGTTACCAATCTTGAGAAACTCACACATTCTCTGTTCACTGTTTCCCAGTCTTAGAGAAGTAGATTTGTTTCTGCAAAAGTGCTGTTTTCACAGTGCTAAGTACTCCCAACTCTATCCACAATGTAGGTTTTACCAGTTTTCTGAGTCTCTCTTATTTTCTTGTACTTATACATGGAATTCTCTGTGTAAACTTCTTTAACTTCTCTAGGTAGATGAATCACTGTGTACTTTCTTTTGTTTCTATCTGTTACCAATCTTGAGAAACTCATACATTCTCTGTTCACTGTTTCCCAGTCTTAGAGAAGTAGATTTCTTTCTGCGAAACTGCTGTTTTCACAATGCTAAGTACGCCCAACTCTATCAACAATGTAGGTTTTACCACTTTTCTAAGTCTCTCTTATTTTCTTGTACTTATACTTGGAATTCTCTGTGTAAACCTCTGTAAATTCTCTCGGTAGATGAATCACTGTGGACTTTCTCTTGTTTCTATCTGTTACCAATCTTGAGAAACTCATACATTCTCTGTTTACTGTTTCGCGGTCTTAGAGAAGTAGATTTCTTTGTGGGAAAGTGCTGTTTTCACAGTGCTAAGTACTGCCAACTCTATCAACAATGGAGTTTTTAATAGTTTTATAAGTCTCTCTTATTTGCTTGTACTTATACTTGGAATTCTCTGTGTAAACCTCTGTAACTTCTCTAGATAGATGAATGACTGTGGACTTTCCCTCGTTTCTATGTGTTACCAATCTTGAGAAACTCATACATTCTCTGTTCACTGATTCCCGGTCTTAGAGAAGCAGATTTCTTTCTGCCAAAGTCCTGTTTTCACAGTGCTAAGTACTCCCAACTCTATCAACAATGTAGGTTTTACCAGTTTTCTAAGTCTCTCTTATTTTGTTGAAGTTACACTTGGATTTCTCTGTGTAAACCTCTGTAACTTCTCTAGGTAGATGAATCACTGTGTACTTTCTCTTGTTTCTATCTGGTACCAATCTTGAGAAACTCATACATTCTCCGTTCACAGTTTCCCGGTCTTAGACAAGTAGATTTCTTTGTGCGAAAGTGCTGTTTTCACAGTGCTAAGTACTCCCAACTCTATCAACAATGTAGTTTCTACCGGTTTTCTAAGTCTCTCTAATTTTCATGAAGTTACACTTGGATTTCTCTGTGTAAACATCTGTAACGTCTCTAGGTAGATGAATCACTGTGTACTTTCTCTTGTTTCCATCTGTTACCAATCTTGAGAAACTCATACATTCTCTGTTCACTGTTTCCCGGTCTTAGAGAAGTAGATTTCTTTCTGCGAAAGTGCTGTTTTCACAGTGCTAAGTACTCCCAACTCTATCAACAATGTAGGTTTTACCAGTTTTCTAAGTCTCTCTTATTTTCTTGTACTTATACTTGGAATTCTCTGTGTAAACCTCTGTAACTTCTCTCGGTAGATGAATCCCTGTGGACTTTCTCTTGTTTCTATCTGTTACCAATCTTGAGAAACTCCTACATTCTCTGTTCACTGTTTCGCGGTCTTAGAGAAGTAGATCTCTTTGTGCGAAAGTGCTGTTTTCACAGTGCTAAGTACTCCCAACTCTATCAACAATGTAGGTTTTACCAGTTTTCTAAGTCTCCCTTATTTTCTTGGAGTTACACTTGGATTTCTCTGTGTAAACTTCTGGAACTTCTCTAAGTAGATGAATCAGTGTGTACTTTCTCTTGTTTCTATCTGTTACCAATCTTGAGAAACTCATACATTCTCTGTTCACTGTTTCCCGGTCTTAGAGAAGTAGATTTCTTTGTGCGAAAGTGCTGTTTTCACAGTGCTAAGTACTCCCAACTCTATCAGCAATGTAGGTTTTACCAGTTTTCTAAGTCTCTCTTATTTGCTTGTACTTATACTTGGAATTCTCTGTGTAAACCTCTGTAACTTCTCTCGGTAGATGAATCACTGTGGACTTTCTCTTGTTTATATCTGTTACCATTCTTGAGAAACTCATACATTCTCTGTTCACTGTTTACCAGTCTTAGAGAAGTAGATTTCTTTCTGCGAAAGTGCTGTTTTCACAATGCTAAGTACTCCCAACTCTATCAACAATGTAGGTTTTACCAGTTTTCTAAGTCTCTCTTATTTTCTTGTACTTATACTTGGAATTCTCTGTGTAAACCTCTGTAACTTTTCTAGGTAGATGAATCACTGTGTACTTTCTCTTCTTTCTATCTGTTACCAATCTTGAGAAACTCACACATTCTCTGTTCACTGTTTCCCAGTCTTAGAGAAGTAGATTTGTTTCTGCGAAAGTGCTGTTTTCACAGTGCTAAGTACTCCGAACTCTATCCACAATGTAGGTTTTACCAGTTTTCTGAGTCTCTCTTATTTTCTTGTACGTATACATGGAATTCTCTGTGTAAACTTCTGTAACTTCTCTAGGTAGATGAATCACTGTGTACTTTCTTTTGTTTCTATCTGTTACCAATCTTGAGAAACTCATACATTCTCTGTTCACTGTTTCCCAGTCTTAGAGAAGTAGATTTCTTTCTGTGAAACTGCTGTTTTCACAATGCTAAGTACTCCCAACTCTATCAACAATGTAGGTTTTACCACTTTTCTAAGTCTCTCTTATTTTCTTGTACTTATACTTGGAATTCTCTGTGTAACCTCTGTAACTTCTCTCGGTAGATGAATCACTGTGGACTTTCTCTTGTTTCTATCTGTTACCAATCTTGAGAAACTCATACATTCTCTGTTTACTGTTTCGCGGTCTTAGAGAAGTAGATTTCTTTGTGGGAAAGTGCTGTTTTCACAGTGCTAAGTACTGCCAACTCTATCAACAATGGAGTT
Source organism: Heterohyrax brucei (assembly GCA_028571685.1). Taxonomy (NCBI): domain Eukaryota; kingdom Metazoa; phylum Chordata; class Mammalia; order Hyracoidea; family Procaviidae; genus Heterohyrax; species Heterohyrax brucei. Next base: position 21,214,652 of record CM053144.1, on the reverse strand, counting down.
TTTAATAGTTTTATAAGTCTCTCTTATTTGCTTGTACTTATACTTGGAATTCTCTGTGTAAACCTCTGTAACTTCTCTAGATAGATGAATGACTGTGGACTTTCCCTCGTTTCTATCTGTTACCAATCTTGAGAAACTCATACATTCTCTGTTCACTGATTCCCGGTCTTAGAGAAGCAGATTTCTCTCTGCGAAAGTCCTGTTTTCACAGTGCTAAGTACTCCCAACTCTATCAACAATGTAGGTTTTAACAGTTTTCTAAGTCTCTCTTATTTTGTTGAAGTTACACTTGGATTTCTCTGTGTAAACCTCTGTAACTTCTCTAGGTAGATGAATCACTGTGTACTTTCTCTTGTTTCTATCTGGTACCAATCTTGAGAAACTCATACATTCTCCGTTCACAGTTTCCCGGTCTTAGACAAGTAGATTTCTTTGTGCGAAAGTGCTGTTTTCACAGTGCTAAGTACTCCCAACTCTATCAACAATGTAGTTTCTACCGGTTTTCTAAGTCTCTCTAATTTTCATGAAGTTACACTTGGATTTCTCTGTGTAAACATCTGTAACGTCTCTAGGTAGATGAATCACTGTGTACTTTCTCTTGTTTCTATCTGTTACCAATCTTGAGAAACTCATACATTCTCTGTTCACTGTTTCCCGGTCTTAGAGAAGTAGATTTCTTTCTGCGAAAGTGCTGTTTTCACAGTGCTAAGTACTCCCAACTCTATCAACAATGTAGGTTTTACCGGTTTTCTAAGTCTCCCTTATTTTCTTGGAGTTACACTTGGATTTCTCTGTGTAAACTTCTGGAACTTCTCTAAGTAGATGAATCAGTGTGTACTTTCTCTTGTTTCTATCTGTTACCAATCTTGAGAAACTCATACATTCTCTGTTCACTGTTTCCCGGTCTTAGAGAAGTAGATTTCTTTGTGCGAAAGTGCTGTTTTCACAGTGCTAAGTACTCCCAAATCTATCAGCAATGTAGGTTTTACCAGTTTTCTAAGTCTCTCTTATTTGCTTGTATTTATACTTGGAATTCTCTGTGTAAACCTCTGTAACTTCTCTCGGTAGATGAATCACTGTGGACTTTCTCTTGTTTCTATCTGTTACCAATCTTGAGAAACTCATACATTCTCTGTTCACTGTTTACCAGTCTTAGAGAAGTAGATTTCTTTCTGCGAAAGTGCTGTTTTCACAATGCTAAGTACTCCCAACTCTATCAACAATGTAGGTTTTACCAGTTTTCTAAGTCTTTCTTATTTTCTTGTACTTATACTTGGAATTCTCTGTGTAAACCTCTGTAACTTTTCTAGGTAGATGAATCACTGTGTACTTTCTCTTCTTTCTATCTGTTACCAATCTTGAGAAACTCACACATTCTCTGTTCACTGTTTCCCAGTCTTAGAGAAGTAGATTTGTTTCTGCGAAAGTGCTGTTTTCACAGTGCTAAGTACTCCGAACTCTATCCACAATGTAGGTTTTACCAGTTTTCTGAGTCTCTCTTATTTTCTTGTACGTATACATGGAATTCTCTGTGTAAACTTCTGTAACTTCTCTAGGTAGATGAATCACTGTGTACTTTCTTTTGTTTCTATCTGTTACCAATCTTGAGAAACTCATACATTCTCTGTTCACTGTTTCCCAGTCTTAGAGAAGTAGATTTCTTTCTGCGAAACTGCTGTTTTCACAATGCTAAGTACTCCCAACTCTATCAACAATGTAGGTTTTACCACTTTTCTAAGTCTCTCTTATTTTCTTGTACTTATACTTGGAATTCTCTGTGTAAACCTCTGTAACTTCTCTCGGTAGATGAATCACTGTGGACTTTCTCTTGTTTCTATCTGTTACCAATCTTGAGAAAGTCATACATTCTCTGTTTACTGTTTCGCGGTCTTAGAGAAGTAGATTTCTTTGTGGGAAAGTGCTGTTTTCACAGTGCTAAGTAATGCCAACTCTATCAACAATGGAGTTTTTAATAGTTTTATAAGTCTCTCTTATTTGCTTGTACTTATACTTGGAATTCTCTGTGTAAAACTCTGTAACTTCTCTAGATAGATGAATGACTGTGGACTTTCCCTCGTTTCTATCTGTTACCAATCTTGAGAAACTCATACATTCTCTGTTCACTGATTCCCGGTCTTAGAGAAGCAGATTTCTCTCTGCGAAAGTCCTGTTTTCACAGTGCTAAGTACTCCCAACTCTATCAACAATGTAGGTTTTAACAGTTTTCTAAGTCTCTCTTATTTTGTTGAAGTTACACTTGGATTTCTCTGTGTAAACCTCTGTAACTTCTCTAGGTAGATGAATCACTGTGTACTTTCTCTTGTTTCTATCTGGTACCAATCTTGAGAAACTCATACATTCTCCGTTCACAGTTTCCCGGTCTTAGACAAGTAGATTTCTTTGTGCGAAAGTGCTGTTTTCACAGTGCTAAGTACTCCCAACTCTATCAACAATGTAGTTTCTACCGGTTTTCTAAGTCTCTCTAATTTTCATGAAGTTACACTTGGATTTCTCTGTGTAAACATCTGTAACGTCTCTAGGTAGATGAATCACTGTGTACTTTCTCTTGTTTCTATCTGTTACCAATCTTGAGAAACTCATACATTCTCTGTTCACTGTTTCCCGGTCTTAGAGAAGTAGATTTCTTTCTGCGAAAGTGCTGTTTTCACAGTGCTAAGTACTCCCAACTCTATCAACAATGTAGGTTTTACCAGTTTTCTAAGTTTCTCTCATTTTCTTGTACTTATACTTGGAATTCTCTGTGTAAACCTCTGTAACTTCTCTCGGTAGATGAATCACTGTGGACTTTCTCTTGTTTCTATCTGTTACCAATCTTGAGAAACTCCTACATTCTCTGTTCACTGTTTCGCGGTCTTAGAGAAGTAGATCTCTTTGTGCGAAAGTGCTGTTTTCACAGTGATAAGTACTCCCAACTCTATCAACAATGTAGGTTTTACCAGTTTTCTAAGTCTCACTTATTTTCTTGGTGTTACAGTTGGATTTCTCTGTGTAAACTTCTGGAACTTCTCTAAGTAGATGAATCAGTGTGTAATTTCTCTTGTTTCTATCTGTTACCAATCTTGAGAAACTCATACATTCTCTGTTCACTGTTTCCCGGTCTTAGAGAAGTAGATTTCCTTCTGCGAAAGTGCTGTTTTCACAGTGCTAAGTACTCCCAACTCTATCAACAATGTAGGTTTTACCAGTTTTCTAAGTCTCTCTCATTTTCTTGTACTTATACTTGGAATTCTCTGTGTAAACCTCTGTAACTTCTCTCGGTAGATGAATCACTGTGGACTTTCTCTTGTTTCTATCTGTTACCAATCTTGAGAAACTCCTACATTCTCTGTTCACTGTTTCGCGGTCTTAGAGAAGTAGATCTCTTTGTGCGAAAGTGCTGTTTTCACAGTGCTAAGTACTCCCAACTCTATCAACAATGTAGGTTTTACCAGTTTTCTAAGTCTCCCTTATTTTCTTGGAGTTACACTTGGATTTCTCTGTGTAAACTTCTGGAACTTCTCTAAGTAGATGAATCAGTGTGTACTTTCTCTTGTTTCTATCTGTTACCAATCTTGAGAAACTCATACATTCTCTGTTCACTGTTTCCCGGTCTTAGAGAAGTAGATTTCTTTGTGCGAAAGTGCTGTTTTCACAGTGCTAAGTACTCCCAACTCTATCAGCAATGTAGGTTTTACCAGTTTTCTAAGTCTCTCTTATTTGCTTGTACTTATACTTGGAATTCTCTGTGTAAACCTCTGTAACTTCTCTCGGTAGATGAATCACTGTGGACTTTCTCTTGTTTCTATCTGTTACCAATCTTGAGAAACTCATACATTCTCTGTTCACTGTTTCCCGGTCTTAGAGAAGTAGATTTCTTTCTGCGAAAGTGCTGTTTTCACAGTGCTAAGTACTCCCAACTCTATCAACAATGTAGGTTTTACCAGTTTTCTAAGTCTCTCTCATTTTCTTGTACTTATACTTGGAATTCTCTGTGTAAACCCCTGGAACTTCTCTAGGTAGATGAATCACTGTGGACTTTCTCTTGTTTCTATCTGTTACCAATCTTGAGAAACTCATACATTCTCTGTTTACTGTTTCCCTGTCTTAGAGAAGTAGATCTCTTTGTGCGAAAGTGCTGTTTTCACAGTGCTAAGTACTCCCAACTCTATCAACAATGTAGGTTTTACCAGTTTTCTAAGTCTCTCTTATTTTCTTGTACTTATACTTGGAATTCTCTGTGTCAACCTCTGTAACTTTTCTATGTAGATGAATCACTGCATACTTTCTCTTCTTTCTATCTGTTAGCAATCTAGAGAAACTCATACATTCTCTGTTCACTGTTTCCCGGTCTTAGAGAAGTAGAATTCTTTCGGAGAAAGTGCTGTTTTCACAGTGGTAAGTACTACCAACTCTATCCACAACGTAGGTTTTACCAGTTTTCTAAGTCTCTCTTCTTTTCTTATACTTATACATGGAATTCTCTATGTAAACTTCTGTAACTTCTCTAGGTAGATGAATCACTGTGTACTTTCTCTTGTTTGTATCTGTTACCAATCTTGAGAAACTCATACATTCTCTGTTCACTGTTTCCCAGTGTTAGAGAAGTTGATTTCTTTCTGCGAAAGTGCTGTTTTCACAGTGCTAAGTACTCCCAATTCTATCAACAATGTAGGTTTTACCAGTTTTCTAAGTCTCTCTTATTTTCTTGTACTTATACTTGGAATTCTCTGTGTAAACCTCTGTAATTTTTCTAGGTAGATGAATCCCTGTGTACTTTCTCTTGTTTCTATCTGTTACCAATCTTGAGAAACTCATACATTCTCTGTTCACTGTTTCACGGACTTAGAGAACTAAATTTCTTTCGGCGAAAGTGCTGTTTTCACAGTGCTAAGTACTCCCAACTCTATCAACAATGTAGGTTTTACCAGTTTTCTAAGTCTCTCTTATTTTCTTGTACTTATACTTGGAATTCTCTGTGTCAACCTCTGTAACTTTTCTAGGTAGATGAATCACTGTGTACTTTCTCTTCTTTCTATCTGTTACCAATCTTGAGAAACTCACACATTCTCTGTTCACTGTTTCTCAGTCTTAGAGAAGTAGATTTGTTTCTGCGAAAGTGCTGTTTTCACAGTGCTAAGTACTCCGAACTCTATCCACAATGTAGGTTTTACCAGTTTTCTGAGTCTCTCTTATTTTCTTGTACTTATACATGGAATTCTCTGCGTAAACTTCTGTAACTTCTCTAGGTAGATGAATCACTGTGTACTTTCTTTTGTTTCTATCTGTTACCAATCTTGAGAAACTCATACATTCTCTGTTCACTGTTTCTCAGTCTTAGAGAAGTAGATTTCTTTCTGCGAAACTGCTGTTTTCACAATGCTAAGTACTCCCAACTCTATCAACAATGTAGGTTTTACCAGTTTTCTAAGTCTCTCTTATTTTCTTGTACTTATACTTGGAATTCTCTGTGTAAACTTCTGTAACTTCTCTCGGTAGATGAATCACTGTGGACTTTCTCTTGTTTCTATCTGTTACCAATCTTGAGAAACTCATACATTCTCTGTTTACTGTTTCGCGGTCTTAGAGAAGTAGATTTCTTTGTGGGAAAGTGCTGTTTTCACAGTGCTAAGTACTCCCAACTCTATCAACAATGGAGTTTTTAATAGTTTTATAAGTCTCTCTTATTTGCTTGTACTTATACTTGGAATTCTCTGTGTAAACCTCTGTACCTTCTCTACATAGATGAATGACTGTGGACTTTCCCTCGTTTCTATCTGTTACCAATCTTGAGAAACTCATACATTCTCTGTTCACTGATTCCCGGTCTTAGAGAAGCAGATTTCTTTCTGCGAAAGTCCTGTTTTCACAGTGCTAAGTACTCCCAACTGTATCAACAATGTAGGTTTTACCAGTTTTCTAAGTCTCTCTTATTTTGTTGAAGTTACACTTGGATTTCTCTGTGTAAACCTCTGTAACTTCTCTAGGTAGATGAATCACTGTGTACTTTCTCTTGTTTCTATCTGGTACCAATCTTGAGAAACTCATACATTCTCCGTTCACAGTTTCCCGGTCTTAGACAAGTAGATTTCTTTGTGCGAAAGTGCTGTTTTCACAGTGCTAAGTACTCCCAACTCTATCAACAATGTAGTTTCTACCGGTTTTCTGAGTCTCTCTAATTTTCATGAAGTTACACTTGGATTTCTCTGTGTAAACATCTGTAACGTCTCTAGGTAGATGAATCACTGTGTACTTTCTCTTGTTTCCATCTGTTACCAATCTTGAGAAACTCATACATTCTCTGTTCACTGTTTCCCGGTCTTAGAGAAGTAGATTTCTTTCTGCGAAAGTGCTGTTTTCACAGTGCTAAGTACTCCCAACTCTATCAACAATGTAGGTTTTACCAGTTTTCTAAGTCTCACTTATTTTCTTGGAGTTACACTTGGATTTCTCTGTGTAAACTTCTGGAACTTCTCTAAGTAGAAGAATCAGTGTGTACTTTCTCTTGTTTCTATATGTTACCAATCTTGAGAAACCCATACATTCTCTGTTCACTGTTTCCCGGTCTTAGAGAGGTAGATTTCTTTGTGCGAAAGTGCTGTTTTCACAGTGCTAAGTACTCCCAACTCTATCAACAATGTAGGTTTTACCAGTTTTCTAAGTCTCTCTTATTTTCTTGTACTTATACTTGGAATTCTCTGTGTAAACCTCTGTATCTTCTCTCGGTAGATGAATCACTGTGGACTTTCTCTTGTTTCTATCTGTTACCAATCTTGAGAAACTCATACATTCTCCATTCACTGTTTCCCGGTCTTAAAGAAGTAGATTTCTTTCTGCGAAAGTGCTGTTTTCACAGTGCTAAGTACTCCCAACTCTATCAACAATGTAGGTTTTACCAGTTTTCTAAGTCTCTCTCATTTTCTTGTACTTATACTTGGAATTCTCTGTGTAAACCTCTGTAACTTCTCTCGGTACATGAATCACTGTGGACTTTCTCTTGTTTCTATCTGTTACCAATCTTGAGAAACTCCTACATTCTCTGTTCACTGTTTCGCGGCTTAGAGAAGTAGATCTCTTTGTGCGAAAGTGCTGTTTTCACAGTGCTAAGTACTCCCAACTCTATCAACAATGTAGGTTTTACCAGTTTTCTAAGTCTCCCTTATTTTCTTGGAGTTACACTTGGATTTCTCTGTGTAAACCTCTGGAACTTCTCTAAGTAGATGAATCAGTGTGTACTTTCTCTTGTTTCTATCTGTAACCAATCTTGAGAAACTCATACATTCTCTGTTCACTGTTTCCCGGTCTTAGAGAAGTAGATTTCTTTGTGCGAAAGTGCTGTTTTCACAGTGCTAAGTACTCCCAACTCTATCAACAATGTAGGTTTTACCAGTTTTCTAAGTCTCTCTTATTTGCTTGTACTTATACTTGGAATTCTCTGTGTAAACCTCTGTAACTTCTCTCGGTAGATGAATCACTGTGGACTTTCTCTTGTTTCTATCTGTTACCAATCTTGAGAAACTCATACATTCTCTGTTCACTGGTTACCAGTCTTAGAGAAGTAGATTTCTTTCTGCGAAAGTGCTGTTTTCACAATGCTAAGTACTCCCAACTCTATCAACAATGTAGGTTTTACCAGTTTTCTAAGTCTCTCTTATTTGCTTGTACTTATACTTGGAATTCTCTGTGTAAACCTCTGGAACTTCTCTAGGTAGATGAATCACTGTGTACTTTCTCTTGTTTCTATCTGTTACCAGTCTTGAGAAACTCATACATTCTCTGTTTACTGTTTCCCTGTCTAAGAGAAGTAGATTTCTTTCTGCGAAAGTGCTGTTTTCACAGTGCTAAGTACTCCCAACTCTATCAACAATGTAGGTTTTAGCAGTTTTCTAAGTCTCTCTTATTTTCTTGTACTTATACTTGGAATTCTCTGTGTAAACCTCTGTAACTTCTCTCGGTAGATGAATCACTGTTGACTTTCTCTTGTTTCTATCTGTTACCAATCTTGAGAAACTCATACATTCTCTGTTCAATGTTTCCCAGTCTTAGAGAAGTAGATTTCTTTCTGAGAAAGTGCTGTTTTCACAGTGGTAAGTACTCCCAACTCTATCAACAATGTAGGTTTTACCAGTTTTCTAAGTCTCTCTTATTTTCTTGTACTTATACTTGGAATTCTCTGTGTAAACCTCTGTAACTTTTCTAGGTAGATGAATCCCTGTGTACTTTCTCTTGTTTGTATCTGTTACCAATCTTGAGAAACTCCTACATTCTCTGTTCACTGTTTCCCAGTCTTAGAGAAGTAGATTTCTTTCTGCGAAAGTGCTGTTTTCACAGTACTAAGTACTCCCAAATCTATCAACAATGTAGGTTTTACCAGTTTTCTAAGTCTCTCTTATTTTCTTGTACTTATACTTGGAATTCTCTGTGTAGAACTCTGTAACCTTTCTATGTAGATGAATCACTGCGTACTTTCTCTTCTTTCTATCTGTTACCAATCTTGAGAAACTCCTACATTCTCTGTTCACTGTTTCCCAGTCTTAGAGAAGTAGATTTCTTTCTGAGAAAGTGCTGTTTTCACAGTGGTAAGTACTACCAACTCTATCCACAACGTAGGTTTTACCAGTTTTCTAAGTCTCTCTTCTTTTCTTGTACTGATACATGGAATTCTCTATGTAAACTTCTGTAACTTCTCTAGGTAGATGAATCACTGTGTACTTTCTCTTGTTTCTATCTGTTACCAATCTTGAGAAACTCATACATTCTCTGTTCACTGTTTCCCAGTGTTAGAGAAGTTGATTTCTTTCTGCGAAAGTGCTGTTTTCACAGTGCTAAGTACTCCCAACTCTATCAACAATGTAGGTTTTACCAGTTTTCTAAGTCTCTCTTATTTTCTTGTACTTATACTTGGAATTCTCTGTGTAAACCTCTGTAACTTTTCTAGGTAGATGAATCACTGTGTACTTTCTCTTGTTTCTATCTGTTACCAATCTTGAGAAACTCATACATTCTCTGTTCACTGTTTCGCGGTCTTAGAGAAGTAGATTTCTTTGTGGGAAAGTGTTGTTTTCACAGTGCTTAGTACTCCCAACTCTATCAACAATGGAGTTTTTAATAGTTTTCTAAGTCTCTCTTATTTGCTTGTACTTATACTTGGAATTCTCTGTGTAAACCTCTGTAACTTCTCTAGGTAGATGAATCACTGTGTACTTTCTCTTGTTTCTATCTGTTACCAGTCTTGAGAAACTCATACATTCTGTGTTCACTGTTTCCCGGTCTTAGAGTAGTAGATTTCTTGATTCGAAAGTGCTGTTTTCACAGTGCTAAGTACTCCCAACTCTATTCAACAATGTAGGTTTTACCAGTTTTCTAAGTCTCTCTTATTTTCTTGGAGTTACACTTGGATTTCTCTGTGTAAACCTCTGGAACTTCTCTAAGTAGATGAATCACTGTGTACTTTCTCTTGTTTCTATCTGTTACCAATCTTGAGAAACTCATACATTCTCTGTTCACTGTTTCGCGGTCTTAGAGAAGTAGATTTCTTTGTGCGAAAGTGGTGTTTTCACAGTACTAAGTACTCCCAACTCTATCTACAACGTAGGTTTTACCAGTTTTCTAAGTCTCTCTTCTTTTCTTGTACTTATACATGGAATTCTCTATGTAAACTTCTGTAACTTCTCTAGGTAGATGAATCACTGTGTACTTTCTCTTGTTTCTATCTGTTACCAATCTTGAGAAACTCATACATTCTCTGTTCACTGTTTCCCAGTGTTAGAGAAGTTGATTTCTTTCTGCGAAAGTGCTGTTTTCACAGTGCTAAGTACTCCCAACTCTATCAACAATGTAGGTTTTACCAGTTTTCTAAGTCTCTCTTATTTTCTTGTACTTATACTTGGAATTCTCTGTGTAAACCTCTGTAACTTTTCTAGGTAGATGAATTCCTGTGTACTTTCTCTTGTTTCTATCTGTTACCAATCTTGAGAAACTCATACATTCTCTGTTCACTGTTTCACGGACTTAGAGAACTAAATTTCTTTCTGCGAAAGTGCTGTTTTCACAGTGCTAAGTACTCCCAACTCTATCAACAATGTAGGTTTTACCAGTTTTCTAAGTCTCTCTTATTTTCTTGTACTTATACTTGGAATTCTCTGTGTAAACCTCTGTAACTTTTCTAGGTAGATGAATCACTGTGTACTTTCTCTTGTTTCTATCTGTTACCAATCTTGAGAAACTCATACATTCTCTGTTCACTGTTTCGCGGTCTTAGAGAAGTAGATTTCTTTGTGGGAAAGTGTTGTTTTCACAGTGCTAAGTACTCCCAACTCTATCAACAATGGAGTTTTTAATAGTTTTCTAAGTCTCTCTTATTTGCTTGTACTTATACTTGGAATTCTCTGTGTAAACCTCTGTAACTTCTCTAGGTAGATGAATCACTGTGTACTTTCTCTTGTTTCTATCTGTTACCAGTCTTGAGAAACTCATACATTCTGTGTTCACTGTTTCCCGGTCTTAGAGAAGTAGATTTCTTGGTTCGAAAGTGCTGTTTTCACAGTGCTAAGTACTCCCAACTCTATCAACAATGTAGGTTTTACCAGTTTTCTAAGTCTCTCTTATTTTCTTGTACTTATACTTGGAATTCTCTGTGTAAACCTCTGTAACTTTTCTAGGTAGATGAATCCCTGTGTACTTTCTCTTGTTTCTATCTGTTACCAATCTTGAGAAACTCATACATTCTCTGTTCACTGTTTCACGGACTTAGAGAACTAAATTTCTTTCTGCGAAAGTGCTGTTTTCACAGTGCTAAGTACTCCCAACTCTATCAACAATGTAGGTTTTACCAGTTTTCTAAGTCTCTCTTATTTTCTTGTACTTATACCTGGAATTCTCTGTGTAAACCTCTGTAACTTTTCTAGGTAGATGAATCACTGTGTACTTTCTCTTGTTTCTATCTGTTACCAATCTTGAGAAACTCATACATTCTCTGTTCACTGTTTCGCGGTCTTAGAGAAGTAGATTTCTTTGTGGGAAAGTGTTGTTTTCACAGTGCTAAGTACTCCCAACTCTATCAACAATGGAGTTTTTAATAGTTTTCTAAGTCTCTCTTATTTGCTTGTACTTATACTTGGAATTCTCTGTGTAAACCTCTGTAACTTCTCTAGGTAGATGAATCACTGTGTACTTTCTCTTGTTTCTATCTGTTACCAGTCTTGAGAAACTCATACATTCTGTGTTCACTGTTTCCCGGTCTTAGAGAAGTAGATTTCTTGGTTCGAAAGTGCTGTTTTCACAATGCTAAGTACTCCCAACTCTATCAACAATGTAGGTTTTACCAGTTTTCTAAGTCTCTCTTATTTTCTTGGAGTTACACTTGGATTTCTCTGTGTAAACCTCTGGAGCTTCTCTAAGTAGATGAATCACTGTGTACTTTCTCTTGTTTCTATCTGTTACCAATCCTGAGAAACTCATACATTCTCTGTTCACTGTTTCGCGGTCTTAGAGAAGTAGATTTCTTTGTGCGAAAGTGGTGTTTTCACAGTACTAAGTACTCCCAACTCTATCAACAATGTAGGTTTTACCAGTTTTCTAAGTCTCTCTTATTTTCTTGTGCTTATACTTGGAATTCTCTATGTAAACCTCTGTAACTTTTCTAGGTAGATGAATCACTGTGTACTTTCTCTTGTTTCTATCTGTTACCAATCTTGAGAAACTCATCCATTCTCTGTTCACTGTTTCGCGGTCTTAGAGAAGTAGATTTCTTTGTGCGAAAGTGGTGTTTTCACAGTGTAAGTACTCCCAACTCTATCAACAATGTAGGTTTTACCAGTTTTCTAAGTCTCTCTTATTTTCTTGTACTTATACTTGGAATTCTCTGTGTAAACCTCTGTAACTTTTCTAGGTAGATGAATCCCTGTGTACTTTCTCTTGTTTCTATCTGTTACTAATCTTGAGAAACTCCTACATTCTCTGTTCACTGTTTCCCAGTCTTAGAGAAGTAAATTTCTTTCTGCGAAAGTGCTGTTTTCACAGTACTAAGTACTCCCAACTCTATCAACAATGTAGGTTTTACCAGTTTTCTAAGTCTCTCTTATTTTCTTGTACTTATACTTGGAATTCTCTGTGTAAACCTCTGTAACTTTTCTATGTAGATGAATCACTGCGTACTTTCTCTTCTTTCTATCTGTTACCAATCTTGAGAAACTCATACATTCTCTGTTCACTGTTTCCCAGTCTTAGAGAAGTAGATTTCTTTCTGAGAAAGTGCTGTTTTCACAGTCGTAAGTACTACCAACTCGATCCACAACGTAGGTTTTACCAGTTTTCTAAGTCTCTCTTCTTTTCTTGTACTTATACATGGAATTCTCTATGTAAACTTCTGTAACTTCTCTAGGTAGATGAATCACTGTGTACTTTCTCTTGTTTCTATCTGTTACCAATCTTGAGAAACTCATACATTCTCTGTTCACTGTTTCCCAGTGTTAGAGAAGTTGATTTCTTTCTGCGAAAGTGCTGTTTTCACAGTGCTAAGTACTCCCAACTCTATCAACAATGTAGGTTTCACCAGTTTTCTAAGTCTCTCTTATTTTCTTGTACTTATACTTGGAATTCTCTGTGTAAACCTCTGTAACTTTTCTAGGTAGATGAATCCCTGTGTACTTTCTCTTGTTTCTATCTGTTACCAATCTTGAGAAACTCCTACATTCTCTGTTCACTGTTTCCCAGTCTTAGAGAAGTAGATTTGTTTCTGTGAAAGTGCTGTTTTCACAGTGCAAAGTACTCCCAACTCTATCCACGATGTAGGTTTTACCAGTTTTCTAAGTCTCTCTTATTTTCTTGTACTTATACATGGAATTCTCTGTGTAAACTTCTGTAACTTCTCTAGGTAGATGAATCACTGTGTACTTTCTTTTGTTTCTATCTGTTACCAATCTTGAGAAACTCATACATTCTCTGTTCACTGTTTCCCAGTCTTAGAGAAGTAGATTTCTTTCTGCGAAACTGCTGTTTTCACAATGCTAAGTACTCCCAACTCTATCAACAATGTAGGTTTTACCACTTTTCTAAGTCTCTCTTATTTTCTTGTACTTATACTTGGAATTCTCTGTGTAAACTTCTGTAACTTCTCGCGGTGGATGAATCACTGTGGACTTTCTCTTGTTTCTATCTGTTACCAATCTTGAGAAACTCATACATTCTCTGTTTACTGTTTCGCGGTCTTAGAGAAGTAGATTTCTTTGTGGGAAAGTGCTGTTTTCACAGTGCTAAGTACTCCCAACTCTATCAACAATGGAGTTTTTAATAGTTTTCTAGGTCTCTCTTATTTGCTTGTACTTATACTTGGAATTCTCTGTGTAAACCTCTGTAACTTCTCTAGATATATGAATCACTGTGGACTTTCCCTTGTTTCTATCTGTTACCAATCTTGAGAAACTCATACATTCTCTGTTCACTGATTCCCGGTCTTAGAGAAGCAGATTTCTTTCTGCGAAAGTGCTGTTTTCACAGTGCTAAGTACTCCCAACTCTATCAACAATGTAGGTTTTACCAGTTTTCTAAGTCTCTCTTATTTTGTTGAAGTTACACTTGGATTTCTCTGTGTAAACCTCTGTAACTTCTCTAGGTAGATGAATCCCTGTGTACTTTCTCTTGTTTCTATCTGGTACCAATCTTGAGAAACTCATACATTCTCCGTTCACAGTTTCCCGGTCTTAGACAAGTAGATTTCTTTGTGCGAAAGTGCTGTTTTCACAGTGCTAAGTACTCCCAACTCTATCAACAATGTAGTTTCTACCGGTTTTCTAAGTCTCTCTAATTTTCATGAAGTTACACTTGGATTTCTCTGTGTAAACATCTGTAACGTCTCTAGGTAGATGAATCACTGTGTACTTTCTCTTGTTTCTATCTGTTACCAATCTTGAGAAACTCATACATTCTCTGTTCACTGTTTCCAGGTCTTAGAGAAGTAGATTTCTTTCTGCGAAAGTGCTGTTTTCACAGTGCTAAGTACTCCCAACTCTATCAACAATGTAGGTTTTACCAGTTTTCTAAGTCTCTCTTATTTTCTTGTACTTATACTTGGAATTCTCTGTGTAAACCTCTGTATCTTTTCTAGGTAGATGAATCCCTGTGTACTTTCTCTTGTTTCTATCTGTTACCAATCTTGAGAAACTCATACATTCTCTGTTCACTGTTTCACGGACTTAGAGAACTAAATTTCTTTCTGCGAAAGTGCTGTTTTCACAGTGCTAAGTACTCCCAACTCTATCAACAATGTAGGTTTTACCAGTTTTCTAAGTCTCTCTTATTTTCTTGTACTTATACTTGGAATTCTCTGTGTAAACCTCTGTAACTTTTCTAGGTAGATGAATCACTGTGTACTTTCTCTTGTTTCTATCTGTTACCAATCTTGAGAAACTCATACATTCTCTGTTCACTGTTTCGCGGTCTTAGAGAAGTAGATTTCTTTGTGGGAAAGTGTTGTTTTCACAGTGCTAAGTACTCCCAACTCTATCAACAATGGAGTTTTTAATAGTTTTCTAAGTCTCTCTTATTTGCTTGTACTTATACTTGGAATTCTCTGTGTAAACCTCTGTAACTTCTCTAGGTAGATGAATCACTGTGTACTTTCTCTTGTTTCTATCTGTTACCAGTCTTGAGAAACTCATACATTCTGTGTTCACTGTTTCCCGGTCTTAGAGAAGTAGATTTCTTGGTTCGAAAGTGCTGTTTTCACAATGCTAAGTACTCCCAACTCTATTAACAATGTAGGTTTTACCAGTTTTCTAAGTCTCTCTTATTTTCTTGGAGTTACACTTGGATTTCTCTGTGTAAACCTCTGGAGCTTCTCTAAGTAGATGAATCACTGTGTACTTTCTCTTGTTTCTATCTGTTACCAATCCTGAGAATCTCATACATTCTCTGTTCACTGTTTCGCGGTCTTAGAGAAGTAGATTTCTTTGTGCGAAAGTGGTGTTTTCACAGTACTAAGTACTCCCAACTCTATCAACAATGTAGGTTTTACCAGTTTTCTAAGTCTCTCTTATTTTCTTGTGCTTATACTTGGAATTCTCTATGTAAACCTCTGTAACTTTTCTAGGTAGATGAATCACTGTGTACTTTCTCTTGTTTCTATCTGTTACCAATCTTGAGAAACTCATCCATTCTCTGTTCACTGTTTCGCGGTCTTAGAGAAGTAGATTTCTTTGTGCGAAAGTGCTGTTTTCACAGTGTAAGTACTCCCAACTCTATCAACAATGTAGGTTTTACCAGTTTTCTAAGTCTCTCTTATTTTCTTGTACTTATACTTGGAATTCTCTGTGTAAACCTCTGTAACTTTTCTAGGTAGATGAATCCCTGTGTACTTTCTCTTGTTTCTATCTGTTACTAATCTTGAGAAACTCCTACATTCTCTGTTCACTGTTTCCCAGTCTTAGAGAAGTAGATTTCTTTCTGCGAAAGTGCTGTTTTCACAGTACTAAGTACTCCCAACTCTATCAACAATGTAGGTTTTACCAGTTTTCTAAGTCTCTCTTATTTTCTTGTACTTATACTTGGAATTCTCTGTGTAAACCTCTGTAACTTTTCTATGTAGATGAATCACTGCGTACTTTCTCTTCTTTCTATCTGTTACCAATCTTGAGAAACTCATACATTCTCTGTTCACTGTTTCCCAGTCTTAGAGAAGTAGATTTCTTTCTGAGAAAGTGCTGTTTTCACAGTCGTAAGTACTACCAACTCTATCCACAACGTAGGTTTTACCAGTTTTCTAAGTCTCTCTTCTTTTCTTGTACTTATACATGGACTTCTCTATGTAAACTTCTGTAACTTCTCTAGGTAGATGAATCACTGTGTACTTTCTCTTGTTTCTATCTGTTACCAATCTTGAGAAACTCATACATTCTCTGTTCACTGTTTCCCAGTGTTAGAGAAGTTGATTTCTTTCTGCGAAAGTGCTGTTTTCACAGTGCTAAGTACTCCCAACTCTATCAACAATGTAGGTTTCACCAGTTTTCTAAGTCTCTCTTATTTTCTTGTACTTATACTTGGAATTCTCTGTGTAAACCTCTGTAACTTTTCTAGGTAGATGAATCCCTGTGTACTTTCTCTTGTTTCTATCTGTTACCAATCTTGAGAAACTCCTACATTCTCTGTTCACTGTTTCCCAGTCTTAGAGAAGTAGATTTGTTTCTGTGAAAGTGCTGTTTTCACAGTGCTAAGTACTCCCAACTCTATCCACGATGTAGGTTTTACCAGTTTTCTAAGTCTCTCTTATTTTCTTGTACTTATACATGGAATTCTCTGTGTAAACTTCTGTAACTTCTCTAGGTAGATGAATCACTGTGTACTTTCTTTTGTTTCTATCTGTTACCAATCTTGAGAAACTCATACATTCTCTGTTCACTGTTTCCCAGTCTTAGAGAAGTAGATTTCTTTCTGCGAAACTGCTGTTTTCACAATGCTAAGTACTCCCAACTCTATCAACAATGTAGGTTTTACCACTTTTCTAAGTCTCTCTTATTTTCTTGTACTTATACTTGGAATTCTCTGTGTAAACTTCTGTAACTTCTCGCGGTGGATGAATCACTGTGGACTTTCTCTTGTTTCTATCTGTTACCAATCTTGAGAAACTCATACATTCTCTGTTTACTGTTTCGCGGTCTTAGAGAAGTAGATTTCTTTGTGGGAAAGTGCTGTTTTCACAGTGCTAAATACTCCCAACTCTATCAACAATGGAGTTTTTAATAGTTTTCTAGGTCTCTCTTATTTGCTTGTACTTATACTTGGAATTCTCTGTGTAAACCTCTGTAACTTCTCTACATATATGAATCACTGTGGACTTTCCCTTGTTTCTATCTGTTACCAATCTTGAGAAACTCATACATTCTCTGTTCACTGATTCCCGGTCTTAGAGAAGCAGATTTCTTTCTGCGAAAGTGCTGTTTTCACAGTGGTAAGTACTCCCAACTCTATCAACAATGTAGGTTTTACCAGTTTTCTAAGTCTCTCTTATTTTGTTGAAGTTACACTTGGATTTCTCTGTGTAAACCTCTGTAACTTCTCTAGGTAGATGAATCCCTGTGTACTTTCTCTTGTTTCTATCTGGTACCAATCTTGAGAAACTCATACATTCTCCGTTCACAGTTTCCCGGTCTTAGACAAGTAGATTTCTTTGTGCGAAAGTGCTGTTTTCACAGTGCTAAGTACTCCCAACTCTATCAACAATGTAGTTTCTACCGGTTTTCTAAGTCTCTCTAATTTTCATGAAGTTACACTTGGATTGCTCTGTGTAAACATCTGTAACGTCTCTAGGTAGATGAATCACTGTGTACTTTCTCTTGTTTCTATCTGTTACCAATCTTGAGAAACTCATACATTCTCTGTTCACTGTTTCCAGGTCTTAGAGAAGTAGATTTCTTTCTGCGAAAGTGCTGTTTTCACAGTGCTAAGTACTCCCAACTCTATCAACAATGTAGGTTTTACCAGTTTTCTAAGTCTCTCTCATTTTCTTGTACTTATACTTGGAATTCTCTTTGTAAACCTCTGTAACTTCTCTCGGTAGATGAATCACTGTGGGCTTTCTCTTGTTTCTATCTGGTACCAATCTTGAGAAACCTATACATTCTCTGTTCACTGTTTCGCGGTCTTAGAGAAGTAGATCTCTTTGTGCGAAAGTGCTGTTTTCACAGTGCTAAGTACTCCCAACTCTATCAACAATGTAGGTTTTACCAGTTTTCTAAGTCTCACTTATTTTCTTGGAGTTACACTTGGATTTCTCTGTGTAAACTTCTGGAACTTCTCTAAGTAGATGAATCACTGTGTACTTTCTCTTGTTTCTATCTGTTACCAATCTTGAGAAACTCATACATTCTCTGTTCACTGTTTCGCGGTCTTAGAGAAGTAGATTTCTTTGTGCGAAAGTGCTGTTTTCACAGTGCAAAGTACTCCCAACTCTATCCACAATGTAGGTTTTACCAGTTTTCTAAGTCTCTCTTATTTGCCTGTACTTATACTTGGAATTCTCTGTGTAAACCTCTGTAACTTCTCTCGGTAGATGAATCACTGTGGAGTTTCTCTTGTTTCTATCTGTTACCAATCTTGAGAAACTCATACATTCTCTGTTCACTGTTTCCCAGTCTTAGAGAAGTAGATTTCTTTCTGCGAAAGTGCTGTTTTCACAATGCTAAGTACTCCCAACTCTATCAACAATGTAGGTTTTACCAGTTTTCTAAGTCTCTCTTATTTGCTTGTGCTTATACTTGGAATTCTCTGTGTAAACCTCTGTAACTTTTCTAGGTAGATGAATCACTGTGTACTTTCTCTTGTTTCTATCTGTTACCAATCTTGAGAAACTGATACATTCTCTCTTCACTGTTTCGCGGTCTTAGAGCAGTAGATTTCTTTGTGCGAAAGTGCTGTTTTCACAGTGATAAGTACTCCCAACTCTATCAACAATGTAGGTTTTAATAGTTTTCTAAGTCTCTCTTATTTGCTTGTACTTATACTTGGAATTCTCTGTGTAAACCTCTGTAACTTCTCTAGGTAGATGAATCACTGTGTACTTTCTCTTGTTTCTATCTGTTACCAATCTTGAGAAACTCATACATTCTCTGTTTACTGTTTCCCTGTCTTAGAGAAGTAGATTTCTTTGTGCGAAAGTGCTGTTTTCACAGTGCTAAGTACTCCCAACTCTATCAACAATGTAGTTTCTACCGGTTTTCTAAGTCTCTCTAATTTTCATGAAGTTACACTTGGATTTCTCTGTGTAAACATCTGTAACGTCTCTAGGTAGATGAATCACTGTGTACTTTCTCTTGTTTCTATCTGTTACCAATCTTGAGAAACTCATACATTCTCTGTTCACTGTTTCCAGGTCTTAGAGAAGTAGATTTCTTTCTGCGAAAGTGCTGTTTTCACAGTGCTAAGTACTCCCAACTCTATCAACAATGTAGGTTTTACCAGTTTTCTAAGTCTCTCTTATTTTCTTGTACTTATACTTGGAATTCTCTGTGTAAACCTCTGTAACTTTTCTAGGTAGATGAATCCCTGTGTACTTTCTCTTGTTTCTATCTGTTACCAATCTTGAGAAACTCATACATTCTCTGTTCACTGTTTCACGGACTTAGAGAACTAAATTTCTTTCTGCGAAAGTGCTGTTTTCACAGTGCTAAGTACTCCCAACTCTATCAACAATGTAGGTTTTACCAGTTTTCTAAGTCTCTCTTATTTTCTTGTACTTATACTTGGAATTCTCTGTGTAAACCTCTGTAACTTTTCTAGGTAGATGAATCACTGTGTACTTTCTCTTGTTTCTATCTGTTACCAATCTTGAGAAACTCATACATTCTCTGTTCACTGTTTCGCGGTCTTAGAGAAGTAGATTTCTTTGTGGGAAAGTGTTGTTTTCACAGTGCTAAGTACTCCCAACTCTATCAACAATGGAGTTTTTAATAGTTTTCTAAGTCTCTCTTATTTGCTTGTACTTATACTTGGAATTCTCTGTGTAAACCTCTGTAACTTCTCTAGGTAGATGAATCACTGTGTACTTTCTCTTGTTTCTATCTGTTACCAGTCTTGAGAAACTCATACATTCTGTGTTCACTGTTTCCCGGTCTTAGAGAAGTAGATTTCTTGGTTCGAAAGTGCTGTTTTCACAATGCTAAGTACTCTCAACTCTATTAACAATGTAGGTTTTACCAGTTTTCTAAGTCTCTCTTATTTTCTTGGAGTTACACTTGGATTTCTCTGTGTAAACCTCTGGAGCTTCTCTAAGTAGATGAATCACTGTGTACTTTCTCTTTTTTCTATCTGTTACCAATCCTGAGAAACTCATACATTCTCTGTTCACTGTTTCGCGGTCTTAGAGAAGTAGATTTCTTTGTGCGAAAGTGGTGTTTTCACAGTACTAAGTACTCCCAACTCTATCAACAATGTAGGTTTTACCAGTTTTCTAAGTCTCTCTTATTTTCTTGTGCTTATACTTGGAATTCTCTATGTAAACCTCTGTAACTTTTCTAGGTAGATGAATCACTGTGTACTTTCTCTTGTTTCTATCTGTTACCAATCTTGAGAAACTCATCCATTCTCTGTTCACTGTTTCGCGGTCTTAGAGAAGTAGATTTCTTTGTGCGAAAGTGGTGTTTTCACAGTGTAAGTACTCCCAACTCTATCAACAATGTAGGTTTTACCAGTTTTCTAAGTCTCTCTTATTTTCTTGTACTTATACTTGGAATTCTCTGTGTAAACCTCTGTAACTTTTCTAGGTAGATGAATCCCTGTGTACTTTCTCTTGTTTCTATCTGTTACTAATCTTGAGAAACTCCTACATTCTCTGTTCACTGTTTCCCAGTCTTAGAGAAGTAGATTTCTTTCTGCGAAAGTGCTGTTTTCACAGTACTAAGTACTCCCAACTCTATCAACAATGTAGGTTTTACCAGTTTTCTAAGTCTCTCTTATTTTCTTGTACTTATACTTGGAATTCTCTGTGTAAACCTCTGTAACTTTTCTATGTAGATGAATCACTGCGTACTTTCTCTTCTTTCTATCTGTTACCAATCTTGAGAAACTCATACATTCTCTGTTCACTGTTTCCCAGTCTTAGAGAAGTAGATTTCTTTCTGAGAAAGTGCTGTTTTCACAGTCGTAAGTACTACCAACTCTATCCACAACGTAGGTTTTACCAGTTTTCTAAGTCTCTCTTCTTTTCTTGTACTTAAACATGGAATTCTCTATGTAAACTTCTGTAACTTCTCTAGGTAGATGAATCACTGTGTACTTTCTCTTGATTCTATCTGTTACCAATCTTGAGAAACTCATACATTCTCTGTTCACTGTTTCCCAGTGTTAGAGAAGTTGATTTCTTTCTGCGAAAGTGCTGTTTTCACAGTGCTAAGTACTCCCAACTCTATCAACAATGTAGGTTTCACCAGTTTTCTAAGTCTCTCTTATTTTCTTGTACTTATACTTGGAATTCTCTGTGTAAACCTCTGTAACTTTTCTAGGTAGATGAATCCCTGTGTACTTTCTCTTGTTTCTATCTGTTACCAATCTTGAGAAACTCCTACATTCTCTGTTCACTGTTTCCCAGTCTTAGAGAAGTAGATTTGTTTCTGTGAAAGTGCTGTTTTCACAGTGCTAAGTACTCCCAACTCTATCCACGATGTAGGTTTTACCAGTTTTCTAAGTCTCTCTTATTTTCTTGTACTTATACATGGAATTCTCTGTGTAAACTTCTGTAACTTCTCTAGGTAGATGAATCACTGTGTACTTTCTTTTGTTTCTATCTGTTACCAATCTTGAGAAACTCATACATTCTCTGTTCACTGTTTCCCAGTCTTAGAGAAGTAGATTTCTTTCTGCGAAACTGCTGTTTTCACAATGCTAAGTACTCCCAACTCTATCAACAATGTAGGTTTTACCACTTTTCTAAGTCTCTCTTATTTTCTTGTACTTATACTTGGAATTCTCTGTGTAAACTTCTGTAACTTCTCGCGGTGGATGAATCACTGTGGACTTTCTCTTGTTTCTATCTGTTACCAATCTTGAGAAACTCATACATTCTCTGTTTACTGTTTCGCGGTCTTAGAGAAGTAGATTTCTTTGTGGGAAAGTGCTGTTTTCACAGTGCTAAGTACTCCCAACTCTATCAACAATGGAGTTTTTAATAGTTTTCTAGGTCTCTCTTATTTGCTTTTACTTATACTTGGAATTCTCTGTGTAAACCTCTGTAACTTCTCTAGATATATGAATCACTGTGGACTTTCCCTTGTTTCTATCTGTTACCAATCTTGAGAAACTCATATATTCTCTGTTCACTGATTCCCGGTCTTAGAGAAGCAGATTTCTTTCTGCGAAAGTGCTGTTTTCACAGTGGTAAGTACTCCCAACTCTATCAACAATGTAGGTTTTACCAGTTTTCTAAGTCTCTCTTATTTTGTTGAAGTTACACTTGGATTTCTCTGTGTAAACCTCTGTAACTTCTCTAGGTAGATGAATCCCTGTGTACTTTCTCTTGTTTCTATCTGGTACCAATCTTGAGAAACTCATACATTCTCCGTTCACAGTTTCCCGGTCTTAGACAAGTAGATTTCTTTGTGCGAAAGTGCTGTTTTCACAGTGCTAAGTACTCCCAACTTTATCAACAATGTAGTTTCTACCGGTTTTCTAAGTCTCTCTAATTTTCATGAAGTTACACTTGGATTGCTCTGTGTAAACATCTGTAACGTCTCTAGGTAGATGAATCACTGTGTACTTTCTCTTGTTTCTATCTGTTACCAATCTTGAGAAACTCATACATTCTCTGTTCACTGTTTCCAGGTCTTAGAGAAGTAGATTTCTTTCTGCGAAAGTGCTGTTTTCACAGTGCTAAGTACTCCCAACTCTATCAACAATGTAGGTTTTACCAGTTTTCTAAGTCTCTCTCATTTTCTTGTACTTATACTTGGAATTCTCTTTGTAAACCTCTGTAACTTCTCTCGGTAGATGAATCACTGTGGGCTTTCTCTTGTTTCTATCTGGTACCAATCTTGAGAAACTCATACATTCTCTGTTCACTGTTTCGCGGTCTTAGAGAAGTAGATCTCTTTGTGCGAAAGTGCTGTTTTCACAGTGCTAAGTACTCCCAACTCTATCAACAATGTAGGTTTTACCAGTTTTCTAAGTCTCACTTATTTTCTTGGAGTTACACTTGGATTTCTCTGTGTAAACTTCTGGAACTTCTCTAAGTAGATGAATCACTGTGTACTTTCTCTTGTTTCTATCTGTTACCAATCTTGAGAAACTCATACATTCTCTGTTCACTGTTTCGCGGTCTTAGAGAAGTAGATTTCCTTTGTGCGAAAGTGCTGTTTTCACAGTGCTAAGTACTCCCAACTCTATCCACAATGTAGGTTTTACCAGTTTTCTAAGTCTCTCTTATTTGCCTGTACTTATACTTGGAATTCTCTGTGTAAACCTCTGTAACTTCTCTCGGTAGATGAATCACTGTGGAGTTTCTCTTGTTTCTATCTGTTACCAATCTTGAGAAACTCATACATTCTCTGTTCACTGTTTCCCAGTCTTAGAGAAGTAGATTTCTTTCTGCGAAAGTGCTGTTTTCACAATGCTAAGTACTCCCAACTCTATCAACAATGTAGGTTTTACCAGTTTTCTAAGTCTCTCTTATTTGCTTGTACTTATACTTGGAATTCTCTGTGTAAACCTCTGTAACTTTTCTAGGTAGATGAATCACTGTGTACTTTCTCTTGTTTCTATCTGTTACCAATCTTGAGAAACTGATACATTCTCTCTTCACTGTTTCGCGGTCTTAGAGCAGTAGATTTCTTTGTGCGAAAGTGCTGTTTTCACAGTGATAAGTACTCCCAACTCTATCAACAATGTAGGTTTTAATAGTTTTCTAAGTCTCTCTTATTTGCTTGTACTTATACTTGGAATTCTCTGTGTAAACCTCTGTAACTTCTCTAGGTAGATGAATCACTGTGTACTTTCTCTTGTTTCTATCTGTTACCAATCTTGAGAAACTCATACATTCTCTGTTTACTGTTTCCCTGTCTTAGAGAAGTAGATTTCTTTCTGCGAAAGTGCTGTTTTCACAGTGCTAAGTACTCCCAACTCTATCAACAATGTAGGTTTTAACAGTTTTCTAAGTCTCTCTTATTTTCTTGTACTTATACTTGGAATTCTCTGTGTAAACCTCTGTAACTTCTCTAGGTAGATGAATCCCTGTGTACTTTCTCTTGTTTCTATCTGTTACCAATCTTGAGAAACTCATACATTCTCTGTTCACTGTTTCACGGACTTAGAGAACTAAATTTCTTTCTGCGAAAGTGCTGTTTTCACAGTGCTAAGTACTCCCAACTCTATCAACAATGTAGGTTTTACCAGTTTTCTAAGTCTCTCTTATTTTCTTGTACTTATACTTGGAATTCTCTGTGTAAACCTCTGTAACTTTTCTAGGTAGATGAATCCCTGTGTACTTTCTCTTGTTTCTATCTGTTACCAATCTTGAGAAACTCATACATTCTCTGTTCACTGTTTCACGGACTTAGAGAACTAAATTTCTTTCTGTGAAAGTGCTGTTTTCACAGTGCTAAGTACTCCCAACTCTATCAACAATGTAGGTTTTACCAGTTTTCTAAGTCTCTCTTATTTTCTTGTACTTATACTTGGAATTCTCTGTGTAAACCTCTGTAACTTTTCTAGGTAGATGAATCACTGTGTACTTTCTCTTGTTTCTATCTGTTACCAATCTTGAGAAACTCATACATTCTCTGTTCACTGTTTCGCGGTCTTAGAGAAGTAGATTTCTTTGTGGGAAAGTGTTGTTTTCACAGTGCTAAGTACTCCCAACTCTATCAACAATGGAGTTTTTAATAGTTTTCTAAGTCTCTCTTATTTGCTTGTACTTATACTTGGAATTCTCTGTGTAAACCTCTGTAACTTCTCTAGGTAGATGAATCACTGTGTACTTTCTCTTGTTTCTATCTGTTACCAGTCTTGAGAAACTCATACATTCTGTGTTCACTGTTTCCCGGTCTTAGAGAAGTAGATTTCTTGGTTCGAAAGTGCTGTTTTCACAGTGCTAAGTACTCCCAACTCTATCAACAATGTAGGTTTTACCAGTTTTCTAAGTCTCACTTATTTTCTTGGAGTTACACTTGGATTTCTCTGTGTAAACTTCTGGAACTTCTCTAAGTAGATGAATCACTGTGTACTTTCTCTTGTTTCTATCTGTTACCAATCTTGAGAAACTCATACATTCTCTGTTCACTGTTTCCCGGTCTTAGAGAAGTAGATTTCTTTGTGCGAAAGTGCTGTTTTCACAGTGCTAAGTACTCCCAACTCTATCAACAATGTAGGTTTTACAAGTTTTCTAAGTCTCTCTTATTTGCCTGTACTTATACTTGGAATTCTCTGTGTAAACCTCTGTAACTTCTCTCGGTAGATGAATCACTGTGGACTTTCTCTTGTTTCTATCTGTTACCAATCTTGAGAAACTCATACATTCTCTGTTCACTGTTTCCCGGTCTTAGAGAAGTAGATTTCTTTCTGCGAAAGTGCTGTTTTCACAATGCTAAGTACTCCCAACTCTATCAACAATGTAGGTTTTACCAGTTTTCTAAGTCTCTCTTATTTGCTTGTACTTATACTTGGAATTCTCTGTGTAAACCTCTGTAACTTTTCTAGGTAGATGAATCACTGTGTACTTTCTCTTGTTTCTATCTGTTACCAATCTTGAGAAACTGATACATTCTCTGTTCACTGTTTCGCGGTCTTAGAGCAGTAGATTTCTTTCTGCGAAAGTGCTGTTTTCACAGTGATAAGTACTCCCAACTCTATCAACAATGTAGGTTTTAATAGTTTTCTAAGTCTCTCTTATTTGCTTGTACTTATACTTGGAATTCTCTGTGTAAACCTATGTAACTTCTCTAGGTAGATGAATCACTGTGTACTTTCTCTTGTTTCTATCTGTTACCAATCTTGAGAAACTCATACATTCTCTGTTTACTGTTTCCCTGTCTTAGAGAAGTAGATTTCTTTCTGCGAAAGTGCTGTTTTCACAGTGCTAAGTACTCCCAACTCTATCAACAATGTAGGTTTTAACAGTTTTCTAAGTCTCTCTTATTTTCTTGTACTTATACTTGGAATTCTCTGTGTAAACCTCTGTAACTTCTCTCGGTAGATGAATCACTGTTGACTTTCTCTTGTTTCTATCTGTTACCAATCTTGAGAAACTCATACATTCTCTGTTCAATGTTTCCCAGTCTTAGAGAAGTAGATTTCTTTCTGAGAAAGTGCTGTTTTCACAGTGGTATGTACTCCCAACTCTATCAACAATGTAGGTTTTACCTTTTTTCTAAGTCTCTCTTATTTTCTTGTACTTATACTTGGAATTCTCTGTGTAAACCTCTGTAACTTTTGTAGGTAGATGAATCCCTGTGTACTTTCTCTTGTTTGTATCTGTTACAAATCTTGAGAAACTCCTACATTCTCTGTTCACTGTTTCACGGATTTAGAGAACTAAATTTCTTTCGGCGAAAGTGCTGTTTTCACAGTGCTAAGTACTCCCAACACTATCAACAATGTAGGTTTTTCCAGTTTTCTAAGTCTCTCTTATTTTCTTGTACTTATACTTGGAATTCTCTGTGTAAACCTATGTAACTTTTCTATGTAGATGAATCACTGTGTACTTTCTCTTCTTTCTATGTGTTACCAATCTTGAGAAACTCACACATTCTCTGTTCACTGTTTCCCAGTCTTAGAGAAGTAGATTTGTTTCTGCGAAAGTGCTGTTTTCACAGTGCTAAGTACTCCGAACTCTATCCACAATGTAAGTTTTACCAGTTTTCTAAGTCTCTCTTATTTTCTTGTACTTATACATGGAATTCTCTGTGCAAACTTCTGTAACTTCTCTAGGTAGATGAATCACTGTGTACTTTCTTTTGTTTCTATCTGTTACCAATCTTGAGAAAGTCATACATTCTCTGTTCACTGTTTCCCAGTCTTAGAGAAGTAGATTTCTTTCTGCGAAACTGCTGTTTTGACAATGCTAAGTACTCCCAACTCTATCAACAATGTAGGTTTTACCAGTTTTCTAAGTCTCTCTTATTTTGTTGAAGTTACACTTGGATTTCTCTGTGTAAACCTCTGTAACTTCTCTAGGTAGATGAATCACTGTGTACTTTCTCTTGTTTCTATCTGGTACCAATCTTGAGAAACTCATACATTCTCCGTTCACAGTTTCCCGGTCTTAGACAAGTAGATTTCTTTGTGCGAAAGGGCTGTTTTCACAGTGCTAAGTACTCCCAACTCTATCAACAATGTAGTTTCTACCGGTTTTCTAAGTCTCTCTTATTTGCTTGTACTTATACTTGGAATTCTCTGTGTAAACATCTGTAACGTCTCTAGGTAGATGAATCACTGTGTACTTTCTCTTGTTTCCATCTGTTACCAATCTTGAGAAACTCATACATTCTCTGTTCACTGTTTCCCGGTCTTAGAGAAGTAGATTTCTTTCTGCGAAAGTGCTGTTTTCACAGTGCTAAGTACTCCCAACTCTATCAACAATGTATGTTTTACCAGTTTTTTAAGTCTCTCTCATTTTCTTGTACTTATACTTGGAATTCTCTGTGTAAACCTCTGTAACTTCTCTCGGTAGATGAATCACTGTGGACTTTCTCTTGTTTCTATCTGTTACCAATCTTGAGAAACTCACACATTCTCTGTTCACTGTTTCTCAGTCTTATAGAAACAGATTTCTTTCTGCGAAAGTGCTGTTTTCACAGTGCTAAGTACTCCCAACTCTATCCACAATGTAGGTTTTACCAGTTTTCTAAGTCTCTCTTATTTTCTTGTACTTATACATGGAATTCTCTGTGTAAACTTCTGTAACTTCTCTAGGTAGATGAATCACTGTGTACTTTCTTTTGTTTCTATCTGTTACCAATCTTGAGAAACTCATACATTCTCTGTTCACTGTTTCCCGGTCTTAGAGAAGTAGATTTCTTTCTGCGAAAGTGCTGTTTTCACAATGCTAAGTACTCCCAACTCTATCAACAATGTAGGTTTTACCAGTTTTCTAAGTCTCACTTATTTTCTTGGAGTTACACTTGGATTTCTCTGTGTAAACTTCTGGAACTTCTCTAAGTAGATGAATCACTGTGTACTTTCTCTTGTTTCTATCTGTTACCAATCTTGAGAAACTCATACATTCTCTGTTCACTGTTTCGCGGTCTTAGAGAAGTAGATTTCTTTGTGCGAAAGTGCTGTTTTCACAGTGCTAAGTACTCCCAACTCTATCCACAATGTAGGTTTTACCAGTTTTCTAAGTCTCTCTTATTTGCCTGTACTTATACTTGGAATTCTCTGTGTAAACCTCTGTAACTTCTCTCGGTAGATGAATCACTGTGGAGTTTCTCTTGTTTCTATCTGTTACCAATCTTGAGAAACTCATACATTCTCTGTTCACTGTTTCCCAGTCTTAGAGAAGTAGATTTCTTTCTGCGAAAGTGCTGTTTTCACAATGCTAAGTACTCCCAACTCTATCAACAATGTAGGTTTTACCAGTTTTCTAAGTCTCTCTTATTTGCTTGTACTTATACTTGGAATTCTCTGTGTAAACCTCTGTAACTTTTCTAGGTAGATGAATCACTGTGTACTTTCTCTTGTTTCTATCTGTTACCAATCTTGAGAAACTGATACATTCTCTGTTCACTGTTTCGCGGTCTTAGAGCAGTAGATTTCTTTGTGCGAAAGTGCTATTTTCACAGTGATAAGTACTCCCAACTCTATCAACAATGTAGGTTTTAATAGTTTTCTAAGTCTCTCTTATTTGCTTGTACTTATACTTGGAATTCTCTGTGTAAACCTCTGTAACTTCTCTAGGTAGATGAATCACTGTGTACTTTCTCTTGTTTCTATCTGTTACCAATCTTGAGAAACTCATACATTCTCTGTTTACTGTTTCCCTGTCTTAGAGAAGTAGATTTCTTTCTGCGAAAGTGCTGTTTTCACAGTGCTAAGTACTCCCAACTCTATCAACAATGTAGGTTTTAACAGTTTTCTAAGTCTCTCTTATTTTCTTGTACTTATACTTGGAATTCTCTGTGTAAACCTCTGTAACTTCTCTCGGTAGATGAATCACTGTTGACTTTCTCTTGTTTCTATCTGTTACCAATCTTGAGAAACTCATACATTCTCTGTTCAATGTTTCCCAGTCTTAGAGAAGTAGATTTCTTTGTGCGAAAGTGCTGTTTTCACAGTGCTAAGTACTCCCAACTCTATCAACAATGTAGGTTTTACCAGTTTTCTAAGTCTCTCTTATTTTCTTGTACTTATACTTGGAATTCTCTGTGTAAACCTCTGTAACTTTTCTAGGTAGATGAATCCCTGTGTACTTTCTCTTGTTTGTATCTGTAACCAATCTTGAGAAACTCCTACATTCTCTGTTCACTGTTTCCCAGTCTTAGAGAAGTAGATTTCTTTCTGCGAAAGTGCTGTTTCCACAGTACTAAGTACTCCCAACTCTATCAACAATGTAGGTTTTACCAGTTTTGTAAGTCTCTCTTATTTTCTTGTACTTATACTTGGAATTCTCTGTGTAGACCTCTGTAACCTTTCTATGTAGATGAATCACTGCGTATTTCTCTTCTTTCTATCTGTTACCAATCTTGAGAAACTCATACATTCTCTGTTCACTGTTTCCCAGTGTTAGAGAAGTTGATTTCTTTCTGCGAAAGTGCTGTTTTCACAGTGCTAAGTACTCCCAACTCTATCAACAATGTAGGTTTTACCAGTTTTCTAAGTCTCTCTTATTTTCTTGTACTTATACTTGGAATTCTCTGTGTAAACCTCTGTATCTTTTCTAGGTAGATGAATCCCTGTGTACTTTCTCTTGTTTTTATCTGTTACCAATCTTGAGAAACTCATACATTCTCTGTTCACTGTTTCACGGACTAAGAGAACTAAATTTCTTTCGGCGAAAGTGCTGTTTTCACAGTGCTAAGTACTCCCAACTCTATCAACAATGTAGGTTTTACCAGTTTTCTAAGTCTCTCTTATTTTCTTGTACTTATACTTGGAATTCTCTGTGTAAACCTATGTAACTTTTCTATGTAGATGAATCACTGTGTACTTTCTCTTCTTTCTATCTGTTACCAATCTTGAGAAACTCAGACATTCTCTGTTCACTGTTTCCCAGTCTTAGAGAAGTAGATTTGTTTCTGCGAAAGTGCTGTTTTCACAGTGCTAAGTACTCCGAACTCTATCCACAATGTAGGTTTTACCAGTTTTCTAAGTCTCTCTTATTTTCTTGTACTTATACATGGAATTCTCTGTGTAAACTTCTGTAACTTCTCTAGGTAGATGAATCACTGTGTACTTTCTTTTGTTTCTATCTGTTACCAATCTTGAGAAACTCATACATTCTCTGTTCACTGTTTCCCAGTCTTAGAGAAGTAGATTTCTTTCTGCGAAACTGCTGTTTTCACAATGCTAAGTACTCCCAACTCTATCAACAATGTAGGTTTTACCAGTTTTCTAAGTCTCTCTTATTTTGTTGAAGTTACACTTGGATTTCTCTGTGTAAACCTCTGTAACTTCTCTAGGTAGATGAATCCCTGTGTACTTTCTCTTGTTTCTATCTGTTACCAATCTTGAGAAACTCCTACATTCTCTGTTCACTGTTTCCCAGTCTTAGAGAAGTAGATTTGTTTCTGGGAACGTGCTGTTTTCACAGTGCTAAGTACTCCCAACTCTATCCACGATGTAGGTTTTACCAGTTTTCTAAGTCTCTCTTCTTTTCTTGTACTGATACATGGAATTCTCTGTGTAAACTTCTGTAACTTCTCTAGGTAGATGAATCACTGTGTACTTTCTTTTGTTTCTATCTGTTACCAATCTTGAGAAACTCATACATTCTCTGTTCACTGTTTCACGGACTTAGAGAACTAAATTTCTTTCGGCGAAAGTGCTGTTTTCACAGTGCTAAGTACTCCCAACTCTATCAACAATGTAGGTTTTACCACTTTTCTAAGTCTCTCTTATTTTCTTGTACTTATACTTGGAATTCTCTGTGTAAACTTCTGTAACTTCTCTCGGTAGATGAATCACTGTGGACTTTCTCTTGTTTCTATCTGTTACCAATCTTGAGAAACTCATACATTCTCTGTTTACTGTTCCGCGGTCTTAGAGAAGTAGATTTCTTTGTGGGAAAGTGCTGTTTTCACAGTGCTAAGTACTCCCAACTCTATCAACAATGGAGTTTTTAATAGTTTTCTAAGTCTCTCTTATTTGCTTGTACTTATACTTGGAATTCTCTGTGTAAACCTCTGTAACTTCTCTAGATAGATGAATCACTGTGGACTTTCCCTTGTTTCTATCTGTTACCAATCTTGAGAAACTCATACATTCTCTGTTCACTGATTCCCGGTCTTAGAGAAGCAGATTTCTTTCTGCGAAAGTGCTGTTTTCACAGTGCTAAGTACTCCCAACTCTATCAACAATGTAGGTTTTACCAGTTTTCTAAGTCTCTCTTATTTTGTTGAAGTTACACTTGGATTTCTCTGTGTAAACCTCTGTAACTTTTCTAGGTAGATGAATCCCTGTGTACTTTCTCTTGTTTGTATCTGTTACCAATCTTGAGAAACTCCTACATTCTCTGTTCACTGTTTCCCAGTCTTAGAGAAGTAGATTTCTTTCTGCGAAACTGCTGTTTTCACAATGCTAAGTACTCCCAACTCTATCAACAATGTAGGTTTTACCAGTTTTCTAAGTCTCTCTTATATTGTTGAAGTTACACTTGGATTTCTCTGTGTAAACCTCTGTAACTTCTCTAGGTAGATGAATCACTGTGTACTTTCTCTTGTTTCTATCTGGTACCAGTCTTGAGAAACTCATACATTCTCCGTTCACAGTTTCCCGGTCTTAGACAAGTAGATTTCTTTGTGCGAAAGGGCTGTTTTCACAGTGCTAAGTACTCCCAACTCTATCAACAATGTAGTTTCTACCGGTTTTCTAAGTCTCTCTAATTTTCATGAAGTTACACTTGGATTTCTCTGTGTAAACTTCTGGAACTTCTCTAAGTAGATGAATCACTGTGTACTTTCTCTTGTTTCTATCTGTTACCAATCTTGAGAAACTCATATGTTCTCTGTTCACTGTTTCCCGGTCTTAGAGAAGTAGATTTCTTTGTGCGAAAGTGCTGTTTTCACAGTGCTAAGTACTCCCAACTCTTTCAACAATGTAGGTTTTACCAGTTTTCTAAGTCTCTCTTATTTGCTTGTACTTATACTTGGAATTCTCTGTGTAAACCTCTGTAACTTCTCTCGGTAGATGAATCACTGTGGACTTTCTCTTGTTTCTATCTGTTACCAATCTTGAGAAACTCATACATTCTCTGTTCACTGTTTCCCAGTCTTAGAGAAGTAGATTTCTTTCGGCGAAAGTGCTGTTTTCACAGTGCTAAGTACTCCCAACTCTATCAACAATGTAGGTTTTACCAGTTTTCTAAGTCTCTCTTATTTGCTTGTACTTATACTTGGAATTCTCTGTGTAAACCTCTGTAACTTTTCTAGGTAGATGAATCACTGTGTACTTTCTCTTGTTTCTATCTGTTACCAATCTTGAGAAACTGATACATTCTCTGTTGACTGTTTCGCGGTCTTAGAGCAGTATATTTCTTTGTGCGAAAGTGCTGTTTTCACAGTGATAAGTACTCCCAACTCTATCAACAATGTAGTTTTTAATAGTTTTCTAAGTCTCTGTTATTTGCTTGTACTTATACTTGGAATTCTCTGTGTAAACCTCTGTAACTTCTCTAGGTAGATGAATCACTGTGTACTTTCTCTTGTTTCTATCTGTTACCAATCTTGAGAAACTCATACATTCTCTGTTCAATGTTTCCCAGTCTTAGAGAAGTGGATTTCTTTCTGAGAAAATGCTGTTTTCACAGTGGTAAGTACTCCCAACTCTATCAACAATGTAGGTTTTACCAGTTTTCGAAGTCTCTCTCATTTTCTTGTACTTATACTTGGAATTCTCTGTGTAAACCTCTGTAACTTCTCTCAGTAGATGAATCACTGTGGACTTTCTCTTGTTTCTATCTGTTACCAATTTTGAGAAACTCCTACATTCTCTGTTCACTGTTTCGCGGTCTTAGAGAAGTAGATCTCTTTGTGCGAAATTGCTGTTTTCACAGTGCTAAGTACTCCCAACTCTATCAACAATGTAGTTTTTACCAGTTTTCTAAGTCTCACTTATTTTCTTGGAGTTACACTTGGATTTCTCTGTGTAAACTTCTGGAACTTCTCTAAGTAGATGAATCAGTGTGTACTTTCTCTTGTTTCTATCTGTTACCAATCTTGAGAAACTCATACATTCTCTGTTCACTGTTTCCCGGTCTTAGAGAAGTAGATTTCTTTGTGCGAAAGTGCTGTTTTCACAGTGCTAAGTACTCCCAACTCTATCAACAATGTAGGTTTTACCAGTTTTCTAAGTCTCTCTTATTTGCTTGTACTTACACTTGGAATTCTCTGTGTAAACCTCTGTAACTTCTCTCGGTAGATGAATCACTGTGGACTTTCTCTTGTTTCTATCTGTTACCAATCTTGAGAAACTCATACATTCTCTGTTCACTGTTTCCCGGTCTTAGAGAAGTAGATTTCTTTGTGGGAAAGTGCTGTTTTCACAGTGCTAAGTACTTCCAACTCTATCAACAACGTAGGTTTTACAGGTTTTCTAAGTCTCTCTTATTTTCTTGTACTTATACTTGGAATTCTCTGTGTAAACCTCTGTAACTTCTCTACGTAGATGAATCACTGTGGACTTTCTCTTGTTTCTATCTGTTACCAATCTTGAGAAACTCATACATTCTCTGTTCACTGATTCCCGGTCTTAGAGAAGCAGATTTCTTTCTGCGAAAGTCCTGTTTTCACAGTGCTAAGTACTCCCAACTCTATCAACAATGTAGGTTTTACCAGTTTTCTAAGTCTCTCTTATTTTGTTGAAGTTACACTTGGATTTCTCTGTGTAAACCTCTGTAACTTCTCTAGGTAGATGAATCACTGTGTACTTTCTCTTGTTTCTATCTGGTACCAATCTTGAGAAACTCATACATTCTCTGTTCACTGTTTCACGGACTTAGAGAACTAAATTTCTTTCGGCGAAAGTGCTGTTTTCACAGTGCTAAGTACTCCCAACTCTATCAACAATGTAGGTTTTACCAGTTTTCTAAGTCTCTCTTATTTTCTTGTACTTATACTTGGAATTCTCTGTGTAAACCTCTGTAACTTTTCTAGGTAGATGAATCACTGTGTACTTTCTCTTGTTTCTATCTGTTACCAGTCTTGAGAAACTCACACATTCTCTGTTCACTGTTTCCCAGTCTTAGAGAAGTAGATTTGTTTCTGCGAAAGTGCTGTTTTCACAGTGCTAAGTACTCCGAACTCTATCCACAATGTAGGTTTTACCAGTTTTCTGAGTCTCTCTTATTTTCTTGTACTTATACATGGAATTCTCTGTGTAAACTTCTGTAACTTCTCTAGGTAGATGAATCACTGTGTACTTTCTTTTGTTTCTATCTGTTACCAAACTTGAGAAACTCATACATTCTCTGTTCACTGTTTCCCAGTCTTAGAGAAGTAGATTTCTTTCTGCGAAACTGCTGTTTTCACAATGCTAAGTACTCCCAACTCTATCAACAATGTAGGTTTTACCACTTTTCTAAGTCTCTCTTATTTTCTTGTACTTTTACATGGAATTCTCTGTGTAAACCTCTGTAACTTCTCTCGGTAGATGAATCACTGTGGACTTTCTCTTGTTTCTATCTGTTACCAATCTTGAGAAACTCATACATTCTCTGTTTACTGTTTCGCGGTCTTAGAGAAGTAGATTTCTTTGTGGGAAAGTGCTGTTTTCACAGTGCTAAGTACTCCCAACTCTATCAACAATGGAGTTTTTAATAGTTTTATAAGTCTCACTTATTTGCTTGTACTTATACTTGGAATTCTCTGTGTAAACCTCTGTAACTTCTCTAGATAGATGAATCACTGTGGACTTTCCCTCGTTTCTATCTGTTACCAATCTTGAGAAACTCA
The DNA here is from genome assembly GCA_028571685.1 of Heterohyrax brucei. Classification (NCBI taxonomy): domain Eukaryota; kingdom Metazoa; phylum Chordata; class Mammalia; order Hyracoidea; family Procaviidae; genus Heterohyrax; species Heterohyrax brucei. Next base: position 21,180,075 of record CM053144.1, on the reverse strand, counting down.
TACATTCTCTGTTCACTGATTCCCGGTCTTAGAGAAGCAGATTTCTTTCTGCGAAAGTCCTGTTTTCACAGTGCTAAGTACTCCCAACTCTATCAACAATGTAGGTTTTACCAGTTTTCTAAGTCTCTCTTATTTTCTTGGAGTTACACTTGGATTTCTCTGTGTAAACCTCTGTAACTTCTCTAGGTAGATGAATCACTGTGTACGTTCTCTTGTTTCTATCTGGTACCAATCTTGAGAAACTCATACATTCTCCGTTCACAGTTTCCCGGTCTTAGACAAGTAGATTTCTTTGTGCGAAAGTGCTGTTTTCACAGTGCTAAGTACTCCCAACTCTATCAACAATGTAGTTTTTAATAGTTTTCTAAGTCTCTCTTATTTGCTTGTACTTATACTTGGAATTCTCTGTGTAAACCTCTGTAACTTCTCTAGGTAGATGAATCACTGTGTGCTTTCTCTTGTTTCTATCTGTTACCAATCTTGAGAAACTCATACATTCTCTGTTTACTGTTTCGCGGTCTTAGAGAAGTAGATTTCTTTGTGCGAAAGTGCTGTTTTCACAGTGCTAAGTACTCCCAACTCTATCAACAATGTAGGTTTTACCAGTTTTCTAAGTCTCTCTTATTTTCTTGGAGTTACACTTGGATTTCTCTTTGTAAACCTCTGGAAGTTCTCTAAGTAGATGAATCACTGTGTACTTTCTCTTGTTTCTATCTGTTACCAATCTTGAGAAACTCATCCATTCTCTGTTCACTGTTTCGCGGTCTTAGAGAAGTAGATTTCTTTGTGCGAAAGTGGTGTTTTCACAGTGCTATGTACTCCCAACTCTATCAACAATGTAGGTTTTACCAGTTTTCTAAGTCTCTCTTATTTTCTTGTACTTATACTTGGAATTCTCTGTGTAAACCGCTGTAACTTCTCTCGGTAGATGAATCACTGTGGACTTTCTCTTGTTTCTATCTGTTAGCAATCTTGAGAAACTCATACATTCTTTGTTCACTGTTTCGCGGTCTTAGAGAAGTAGATTTCTTTGTGGGAAAGTGCTGTTTTCACAGTGCTAAGTACTTCCAACTCTACCAACAACGTAGGTTTTACGAGTTTTCTAAGTCTCTCTTATTTGCTTGTACTTATACTTGGAATTCTCTGTGTAAACCTCTGTAACTTCTCTAGGTAGATGAATCACTGTGGACTTTCTCTTGTTTCTATCTGTTACCAATCTTGAGAAACTCATACATTCTCTGTTCACTGATTCCCGGTCTTAGAGAAGCAGATTTCTTTCTGCGAAAGTCCTGTTTTCACAGTGCTAAGTACTCCCAACTCTATCAACAATGTAGGTTTTACCAGTTTTCTAACTCTCTCTTATTTTGTTGAAGTTACACTTGGATTTCTCTGTGTAAACCTCTGTAACTTCTCTAGGTAGATGAATCACTGTGTACTTTCTCTTGTTTCTATCTGGTACCAATCTTCAGAAACTGATACATTCTCTGTTCACTGTTTCGCGGTCTTAGAGAAGTAGATTTCTTTGTGCGAAAGTGCTGTTTTCACAGTGCTAAGTACTCCCAACTCTATCAACAATGTAGTTTTTAATAGTTTTCTAAGTCTCTCTTATTTGCTTGTACTTATACTTGGAATTCTCTGTGTTAACCTCTGTAACTTCTCTATGTAGATGAATCACTGTGTACTTTCTCTTGTTTCTATCTGTTACCAATCTTGAGAAACTCATACATTCTCTGTTTACTGTTTCCCGGTCTTAGAGAAGTAGATTTCTTTCTGCGAAAGTGCTGTTTTCACAGTGCTAAATACTCCCAACTCTATCAACAATGTAGGTTTTAACAGTTTTCTAAGTCTCTCTTATTTTCTTGTACTTATACTTGGAATTCTCTGTGTAAACCTCTGTAACTTCTCTCGGTAGATGAATCACTGTTGACTTTCTCTTGTTTCTATCTGTTACCAATCTTGAGAAACTCATCCATTCTCTGTTCAATGTTTCCCAGTCTTAGAGAAGTAGATTTCTTTGTGCGAAAGTGCTGTTTTCACAGTGCTAAGTACTCCCAACTCTATCAACAATGTAGGTTTTACCAGTTTTCTAAGTCTCTCTTATTTTTTGTACTTATACTTGGAATTCTCTGTGTAAACCTCTGTAACTTTTCTAGGTAGATGAATCCCTGTGTACTTTCTCTTGTTTCTATCTGTTACCAATCTTGAGAAACTCCTACATTCTCTGTTCACTGTTTCCCAGTCTTAGACAAGTAGATTTCTTTCGGAGAAAGTGCTGTTTTCACAGTGGTAAGTACTACCAACTCTATCCACAACGTAGGTTTTACCAGTTTTCCAAGTCTCTCTTCTTTTCTTGTACTTATACATGGAATTCTCTATGTAAACTTCTGTAACTTCTCTAGGTAGATGAATCACTGTGTACTTTCTCTTGTTTCTATCTGTTACCAATCTTGAGAAACTCATACATTTTCTGTTCACTGTTTCCCAGTGTTAGAGAAGTTGATTTCTTTCTGCGAAAGTGCTCTTTTCACTGTGCTAAGTACTCCCAATTCTATCAACAATGTAGGTTTTACCAGTTTTCTAAGTCTCTCTTATTTTGTTGTACTTATACTTGGAATTCTCTGTGTAAACCTCTGTAACTTTTCTAGGTAGATGAATCCCTGTGTACTTTCTCTTGTTTCTATCTGTTACCAATCTTGAGAAAGTCATACATTCTCTGTTCACTGTTTCACGGACTTAGAGAACTAAATTTCTTTGGCGAAAGTGCTGTTTTCACAGTGCTAAGTACTCCCAACTCTATCAACAATGTAGGTTTTACCAGTTTTCTAAGTCTCTCTTATTTTCTTGTACTTATACTTGGAATTCTCTGTGTAAACCTCTGTAACTTCTCTAGATAGATGAATCACTGTGGACTTTCTCTTGTTTCTATCTGTTACCAATCTTGAGAAACTCATACATTCTCTGTTTACTGTTTCGCGGTCTTAGAGAAGTAGATTTCTTTGTGGGAAAGTGCTGTTTTCACAGTGCTAAGTACTCCCAACTCTATCAATAATGGAGTTTTTAATAGTTTTATAAGTCTCTCTTATTTGCTTGTACTTATACTTGGAATTCTCTGTGTAAACCTCTGTAACTTCTCTAGATAGATGAATCACTGTGGACTTTCCCTCGTTTCTATCTGATACCAATCTTGAGAAACTCATACATTCTCTGTTCACTGATTCCCGGTCTTAGAGAAGCACATTTCTTTCTGCGAAAGTCCTGTTTTCACAGTGCTAAGTACTCCAAACTCTATCAACAATGTAGGTTTTACCAGTTTTCTAAGTCTCTCTTATTTTGTTGAAGTTACACTTGGATTTCTCTGTGTAAACCTCTGTAACTTCTCTAGGTAGATGAATCACTGTGTACTTTCTCTTGTTTCTATCTGGTACCAATCTTGAGAAACTCATACATTCTCCGTTCACAGTTTCCCGGTCTTAGACAAGTAGATTTCTTTGTGCGAAAGTGCTGTTTTCACAGTGCTAAGTACTCCCAACTCTATCAACAATGTAGTTTCTACCGGTTTTCTAAGTCTCTCTAATTTTCATGAAGTTACACTTGGATTTCTCTGTGTAAACATCTGTAACGTCTCTAGGTAGATGAATCACTGTGTACGTTCTCTTGTTTCCATCTGTTACCAATCTTGAGAAACTCCTACATTCTCTGTTCACTGTTTCGCGGTCTTAGAGAAGTAGATCTCTTTGTGCGAAAGTGCTGTTTTCACAGTGCTAAGTACTCCCAACTCTATCAACAATGTAGGTTTTAGCAGTTTTCTAAGTCTCACTTATTTTCTTGGAGTTACACTTGGATTTCTCTGTGTAAACTTCTGTAACTTCTCTAAGTAGATGAATCAGTGTGTACTTTCTCTTGTTTCTATCTGTTACCAATCTTGAGAAACTCATACATTCTCTGTTCACTGTTTCCCTGTCTTAGAGACGTAGATTTCTTTGTGCGAAAGTGCTGTTTTCACAGTGCTAAGTACTCCCAACTCTATCAACAATGTAGGTTTTACCAGTTTTCTAAGTCTCTCTTATTTGCTTGTACTTATACTTGGAATTCTCTGTGTAAACCTCTGTAACTTCTCTAGGTAGATGAATCACTGTGGACTTTCTCTTGTTTCTATCTGTTACCAATCTTGAGAAACTCATACATTCTCTGTTCACTGATTCCCGGTCTTAGAGAAGCAGATTTCTTTCTGCGAAAGTCCTGTTTTCACAGTGCTAAGTACTCCCAACTCTATCAACAATGTAGGTTTTACCAGTTTTCTAACTCTCTCTTATTTTGTTGAAGTTACACTTGGATTTCTCTGTGTAAACCTCTGTAACTTCTCTAGGTAGATGAATCACTGTGTACTTTCTCTTGTTTCTATCTGGTACCAATCTTCAGAAACTGATACATTCTCTGTTCACTGTTTCGCGGTCTTAGAGAAGTAGATTTCTTTGTGCGAAAGTGCTGTTTTCACAGTGCTAAGTACTCCCAACTCTATCAACAATGTAGTTTTTAATAGTTTTCTAAGTCTCTCTTATTTGCTTGTACTTATACTTGGAATTCTCTGTGTTAACCTCTGTAACTTCTCTATGTAGATGAATCACTGTGTACTTTTTCTTGTTTCTATCTGTTACCAATCTTGAGAAACTCATACATTCTCTGTTTACTGTTACCCGGTCTTAGAGAAGTAGATTTCTTTCTGCGAAAGTGCTGTTTTCACAGTGCTAAATACTCCCAACTCTATCAACAATGTAGGTTTTAACAGTTTTCTAAGTCTCTCTTATTTTCTTGTACTTATACTTGGAATTCTCTGTGTAAACCTCTGTAACTTCTCTCGGTAGATGAATCACTGTTGACTTTCTCTTGTTTCTATCTGTTACCAATCTTGAGAAACTCATCCATTCTCTGTTCAATGTTTCCCAGTCTTAGAGAAGTAGATTTCTTTGTGCGAAAGTGCTGTTTTCACAGTGCTAAGTACTCCCAACTCTATCAACAATGTAGGTTTTACCAGTTTTCTAAGTCTCTCTTATTTTTTGTACTTATACTTGGAATTCTCTGTGTAAACCTCTGTAACTTTTCTAGGTAGATGAATCCCTGTGTACTTTCTCTTGTTTCTATCTGTTACCAATCTTGAGAAACTCCTACATTCTCTGTTCACTGTTTCCCAGTCTTAGACAAGTAGATTTCTTTCTGCGAAAGTGCTGTTTTCACAGTACTAAGTACTCCCAACTCTATCAACAATGTAGGTTTTACCAGTTTTCTAAGTCTCTCTTATTTTCTTGTACTTATACTTGGAATTCTCTGTGTAAACCTCTGTAACTTTTCTATGTAGATGAATCACTGCGTACTTTCTCTTCTTTCTATCTGTTACCAATCTAGAGAAACTCATACATTCTCTGTTCACTGTTTCCCAGTCTTAGAGAAGTAGATTTATTTCGGAGAAAGTGCTGTTTTCACAGTGGTAAGTACTACCAACTCTATCCACAACGTAGGTTTTACCAGTTTTCTAAGTCTCTCTTCTTTTCTTGTACTTATACATGGAATTCTCTATGTAAACTTCTGTAACTTCTCTAGGTAGATGAATCACTGTGTACTTTCTCTTGTTTCTATCTGTTACCAATCTTGAGAAACTCATACATTTTCTGTTCACTGTTTCCCAGTGTTAGAGAAGTTGATTTCTTTCTGCGAAAGTGCTCTTTTCACAGTGCTAAGTACTCCCAATTCTATCAACAATGTAGGTTTTACCAGTTTTCTAAGTCTCTCTTATTTTGTTGTACTTATACTTGGAATTCTCTGTGTAAACCTCTGTAACTTTTCTAGGTAGATGAATCCCTGTGTACTTTCTCTTGTTTCTATCTGTTACCAATCTTGAGAAAGTCATACATTCTCTGTTCACTGTTTCACGGACTTAGAGAACTAAATTTCTTTGGCGAAAGTGCTGTTTTCACAATGCTAAGTACTCCCAACTCTATCAACAATGTAGGTTTTACCAGTTTTCTAAGTCTCTCTTATTTTCTTGTACTTATACTTGGAATTCTCTGTGTAAACCTCTGTAACTTCTCTAGATAGATGAATCACTGTGGACTTTCTCTTGTTTCTATCTGTTACCAATCTTGAGAAACTCATACATTCTCTGTTTACTGTTTCGCGGTCTTAGAGAAGTAGATTTCTTTGTGGGAAAGTGCTGTTTTCACAGTGCTAAGTACTCCCAACTCTATCAATAATGGAGTTTTTAATAGTTTTATAAGTCTCTCTTATTTGCTTGTACTTATACTTGGAATTCTCTGTGTAAACCTCTGTAACTTCTCTAGATAGATGAATCACTGTGGACTTTCCCTCGTTTCTATCTGTTACCAATCTTGAGAAACTCATACATTCTCTGTTCACTGATTCCCGGTCTTAGAGAAGCACATTTCTTTCTGCGAAAGTCCTGTTTTCACAGTGCTAAGTACTCCAAACTCTATCAACAATGTAGGTTTTACCAGTTTTCTAAGTCTCTCTTATTTTGTTGAAGTTACACTTGGATTTCTCTGTGTAAACCTCTGTAACTTCTCTAGGTAGATGAATCACTGTGTACTTTCTCTTGTTTCTATCTGGTACCAATCTTGAGAAACTCATACATTCTCCGTTCACAGTTTCCCGGTCTTAGACAAGTAGATTTCTTTGTGCGAAAGTGCTGTTTTCACAGTGCTAAGTACTCCCAACTCTATCAACAATGTAGTTTCTACCGGTTTTCTAAGTCTCTCTAATTTTCATGAAGTTACACTTGGATTTCTCTGTGTAAACATCTGTAACGTCTCTAGGTAGATGAATCACTGTGTACTTTCTCTTGTTTCCATCTGTTACCAATCTTGAGAAACTCCTACATTCTCTGTTCACTGTTTCGCGGTCTTAGAGAAGTAGATCTCTTTGTGCGAAAGTGCTGTTTTCACAGTGCTAAGTACTCCCAACTCTATCAACAATGTAGGTTTTAGCAGTTTTCTAAGTCTCACTTATTTTCTTGGAGTTACACTTGGATTTCTCTGTGTAAACTTCTGTAACTTCTCTAAGTAGATGAATCAGTGTGTACTTTCTCTTGTTTCTATCTGTTACCAATCTTGAGAAACTCATACATTCTCTGTTCACTGTTTCCCGGTCTTAGAGAAGTAGATCTCTTTGTGCGAAAGTGCTGTTTTCACAGTGCTAAGTACTCCCAACTCTATCAACAATGTAGTTTTTAATAGTTTTCTAAGTCTCTCTTATTTGCTTGTACTTATACTTGGAATTCTCTGTGTTAACCTCTGTAACTTCTCTATGTAGATGAATCACTGTGTACTTTCTCTTGTTTCTATCTGTTACCAATCTTGAGAAACTCATACATTCTCTGTTTACTGTTACCCGGTCTTAGAGAAGTAGATTTCTTTCTGCGAAAGTGCTGTTTTCACAGTGCTAAATACTCCCAACTCTATCAACAATGTAGGTTTTAACAGTTTTCTAAGTCTCTCTTATTTTCTTGTACTTATACTTGGAATTCTCTGTGTAAACCTCTGTAACTTCTCTCGGTAGATGAATCACTGTTGACTTTCTCTTGTTTCTATCTGTTACCAATCTTGAGAAACTCATCCATTCTCTGTTCAATGTTTCCCAGTCTTAGAGAAGTAGATTTCTTTGTGCGAAAGTGCTGTTTTCACAGTGCTAAGTACTCCCAACTCTATCAACAATGTAGGTTTTACCAGTTTTCTAAGTCTCTCTTATTTTTTGTACTTATACTTGGAATTCTCTGTGTAAACCTCTGTAACTTTTCTAGGTAGATGAATCCCTGTGTACTTTCTCTTGTTTCTATCTGTTACCAATCTTGAGAAACTCCTACATTCTCTGTTCACTGTTTCCCAGTCTTAGACAAGTAGATTTCTTTCTGCGAAAGTGCTGTTTTCACAGTACTAAGTACTCCCAACTCTATCAACAATGTAGGTTTTACCAGTTTTCTAAGTCTCTCTTATTTTCTTGTACTTATACTTGGAATTCTCTGTGTAAACCTCTGTAACTTATCTAGGTAGATGAATCACTGTGTACTTTCTCTTGTTTCTATCTGTTACCAATCTTGAGAAACTCATACATTCTCTGTTCACTGTTTCGCGGTCTTAGAGAAGTAGATTTCTTTGTGCGAAAGTACTGTTTTCACAGTGCTAAGTACTCCCAACTCTATCAACAATGTAGTTTTTAATAGTTTTCTAAGTCTCTCTTATTTGCTTGTACTTATACTTGGAATTCTCTGTGTAAACCTCTGTAACTTCTCTAGGTAGATGAATCACTGTGTACTTTCTCTTGTTTCTATCTGTTACCAATCTTGAGAAAGTCATACATTCTCCGTTCACTGTTTCCCAGTCTTAGAGAAGTAGATTTCTTTCTGCGAAAGTGCTGTTTTCACAGTGTTAAGTACTCCCAACTCTATCAACAATGTAGGTTTGAACAGTTTTCTAAATCTCTCTTATTTTCTTGTACTTATACTTGGAATTCTCTGTGTAAACCTCTGTAACTTCTCTTGGTAGATGAATCACTGTGGACTTTCTCTTGTTTCTATCTGTTACCAATCTTGAGAAACTCATACATTCTCTGTTCACTGTTTCACGGACTTAGAGAACTAAATTTCTTTCGGCAAAAGTGCTGTTTTCACAGTGCTAAGTACTCCCAACTCTATCAACAATGTAGGTCTTACCAGTTTTCTAAGTCTCTCTTATTTTCTTGTACTTGTACTTGGAATTCTCTGTGTAAACCTCTGTAACGTTTCTATGTAGATGAATCACTGCGTACTTTCTCTTCTTTCTATCTGTTACCAATCTTGAGAAACTCATACATTCTCTGTTCACTGTTTCCCAGTCTTAGAGAAGTAGATTTCTTTCGGAGAAAGTGCTGTTTTCACAGTGGTAAGTACTCCCAACTCTATCCACAACGTAGGTTTTACCAGTTTTCTAAGTCTCTCTACTTTTCTTGTACTTATACATGGAATTCTCTGTGTAAACTTCTGTAACTTCTCTAGGTAGATGAATCACTGTGTACTTTCTCTTGTTCTATCTGTTACTTATCTTGAGAAACTCATACATTCTCCGTTCACTGTTTCCCGGTCTTAGAGAAGTAGATTTCTTTCTGCGAAAGTGCTGTTTTCACAGTGCTAAGTACTCCTAACTCTATCAACAATGTAGGTCTTACCAGTTTTCTAAGTCTCTCTTACTTTCTTACACTCATTCTTGGAATTCTTTGTGTAAACCTCTGTAACTTCTCTAGGTAGATGAATCCCTGTGTACTTTCTCTTGTTTCTATCTGGTACCAATCTTGAGAAACTCATACATAATCGGTTCTCTGATTCCCAGTCTTAGAGAAGTAGATTTCTTTGTGCGAAAGTGCTGTTTTCACAGTGCTAAGTACTCCCAACTCTATCAGCAATGTAGGTTTTACCGGTTTTCTAAGTCTCTCTTATTTGCTTGTACTTATACTTGGAATTCTCTGTGTAAACCTCTGTAACTTTTCTAGTAGGTGAATCACTGTGTACTTTCTCTTGTTTCTATCTGTTACCAAACTTGAGAAGCTCATACATTCTCTGTTCACTGATTCCCACTCGTAGAGAAGTAGATTTCTTTGTGCGAAAGTGCTGTTTTCACAGTGCTATGTACTCCCAACTATATCAACAATGTAGTTTCTACCGGTTTTCTAGGTCTCTCTAATTTTCATGAAGTTACACTTGGATTTCTCTGTGTAAACATCTGTAACGTCTCTAGGTAGATGAATCACTGTGTACTTTCTCTTGTTTCTATCTGTTACCAATCTTGAGAAACTCATACATTCTCTGTTCACTGTTTCCGGGTCTTAGAGAAGTAGATTTCTTTGTGCGAAAGTGCTGTTTTCACACTGCTAAGTACTCCCAACTCTATCAACAATGTAGGTTTTACCAGTTTTCTAAGTCTCTCTTATTTTCTTGGAGTTCCACTTGGATTTCTCTGTGTAAACTTCTGGAACTTCTCTAATTAGATGAATCACTGTGTACTTTCTCTTGTTTCTATCTGTTACCAATCTTGAGAAACTCATACATTCTCTGTTCACTGTTTCGCGGTCTTAGAGCAGTAGATTTCTTTGTGCGAAAGTGCTGTTTTCACAGTGCTAAGTACTCCCAACTCTATCAACAATGTAGGTTTTACCAGTTTTCTAAGTCTCTCTTATTTGCTTGTACTTATACTTGGAATTCTCTGTGTAAACCTCTGTAACTTCTCTCGGTAGATGAATCACTGTGTACTTTCTCTTGTTTCTATCTGTTACCAATCTTGAGAAACTCATACATTCTCTGTTCACTGTTTCCCGGTCTTAGAGAAGTAGATTTCTTAGTGCGAAAGTGCTGTTTTCACACTGCTAAGTACTCCCAACTCTATCAACAATGTAGGTTTTACCAGTTTTCTAAGTCTCTCTTCTTTTCTTGTACTTATACTTGGAATTCTCTGTGTAAACCTCTGTAACTTCTCTCGTAGATGAATCACTGTGTACTTTCTCTTGTTTCTATCTGTTACCAATCTTGAGAAAATCATACATTCTCTGTTTAGTGTTTCGCGGTTTTAGAGAAGTAGATTTCTTTCTGCGAAAGTGCTGTTTTCACAGTGCTAAGTACTCCCAACTCTATCAACAATGTAGGTTTTCCCAGTTTTCTAAGTCTCTCTTATTTTCATGAAGTTACACTTGGATTTCTATGTGTAAACCCCTGTAACTTCTCTAGGTAGATGAATCACTGTGTACTTTCTCTTGTTTCTATCTGTTACTTATCTTGAGAAACTCATACATTCTCTGTTCACTGTTTCCCAGTCTTAGAGAAGTAGATTTCCTTGTGAGAAAGTGCTGTTTTCACAGTGCTAAGTACTCCCAACTCTATCAACAATGTAGGTTTTACAGGTTTTCTAAGTCTCTCTTATTTGCTTGTACTTATACTTGGAATTCTCTGTGTAAACCTCTGTAACTTATCTAGGTAGATGAATCACTGTGTACTTTCTCTTGTTTCTATCTGTTACCAATCTTGAGAAACTCATACATTCTCCGTTCACTGTTTCCCGGTCTTAGAGAAGTAGATTTCTTTCTGCGAAAGTGCTGTTTTCACAGTACTAAGTACTCCTAACTCTATCAACAATGTAGGTTTTACCAGTTTTCTAAGTCTCTCTTACTTTCTTGCACTTATTCTTGGAATTCTTTGTGTAAAGCTCTGTAACTTCTCTAGGTAGATGAATCACTGTGTACTTTCTCTTGTTTCTATCTGTTACCAATCTTGAGAAACTCATACATAATCTGTTCTCTGATTCCCAGTCTGAGAGAAGTAGATTTCTTTGTGCGAAAGTGCTGTTTTCACAGTGCTAAGTACTCCCAACTCTATCAACAATGTAGGTTTTACCGGTTTTCTAAGTCTCTCTTATTTGCTTGTACTTATACTTGGAATTCTCTGTGTAAACCTCTGTAACTTCTCTAGGTAGATGAATCACTGTGTACTTTCTCTTGTTTCTATCTGTTACCAATCTTGAGAAACTCATACATTCTCTGTTCACTGTTTCGCGGTCTTAGAGAAGTAGAATTCTTTGTGCGAAAGTGCTGTTTTCACAGTGCTAAGTACTCCCAACTCTATCAACAATGTAGGTATTACCAGTTTTCTAAGTCTCTCTTCTTTTCTTGTACCTATACTTGGAATTCTCTGTGTAAACCTCTGTAACTTCTCTCGTAGATGAATCACTGTGGACTTTCTCTTGTTTCTATCTGTTACCATTCTTAAGAAACCCATACATTCTTTGTTCAATGATTCCCAGTCTTAGAGAAGTAGATTTCTTTGTGCGAAAGTGCTGTTTTCACAGTGCTAAGTACTCCCAACTCTATCAACAATGTAGGTTTTACCGGTTTTCTAAGTCTCTCTTATTTGCTTGTACTTATACTTGGAATTCTCTGTGTAAACCTCTGTAACTTTTCTAGGTAGGTGAATCACTGTGTACTTTCTCTTGTTTCTATCTGTTACCAATCTTGAGAAACTCATACATTCTCTGTTCACTGAATCCCACTCTTAGAGAAGTAGATTTCTTTGTGCGAAAGTGCTGTTTTCACAGTGCTAAGTACTCCCAACTCTATCAACATTGTAGGTTTTACCGGTTTTCTAAGTCTCTCTTATTTGCTTGTACTTATACTTGGAATTCTCTGTGTAAACCTCTGTAACTTCTCTAGGTAGATGAATCACTGTGTACTTTCTCTTCTTTCTATCTGTTACCAATCTTGAGAAACTCATACATTCTCCGTTCACTGTTTCCCGGTCTTAGAGAAGTAGATTTCTTTCTTCGAAAGTGCTGTTTTCACAGTGCTAAGTACTCCCAACTCTATCAACAATGTAGGTTTTACCAGTTTTCTAAGTCTCTCTTATTTTCTTGAAGTTACACTTGGATTTGTCTGTGTAAACTTCTGTAACTTCTCTAGGTAGATGAATCACTGTGTACTTTCTCTTGTTTCTATCTGTTACCAATCTTGACAAACTCATACATTCTTCGTTCACTGTTTCCCGGTCTTAGACAAGTAGATTTCTTTGTGCGAAAGTTCTGTTTTCACAGTGCTAAGTACTCCCAACTCTATCAACAATTTAGTTTCTACCGGTTTTCTAAGTCTCTCTAATTTTCATGAAGTTACACTTGGATTTCTCTGTGTAAACATCTGTAACGTCTCTAGGTAGATGAATCACTGTTTACTTTCTCTTGTTTCTGTCTGTTACCAATCTTGAGAAACTCATACATTCTCTGTTCACTGTTTCCCGGTCTTAGAGAAGTAGATTTCTGTCTGTGAAAGTGCTGTTTTCACAGTGCTAAGTACTCCCAACTCTATCAACAATGTAGGTTTTACCAGTTTTCTAAGTCTCTCTTATTTTCTTGCACTTATACTTGGATTTCGCTGTGTAAAATTCTGTAACTTATCTACGTAGATGAATCACTGTGTACTTTCTCTTTTTTCTATCTGTTACCAGTCTTGAGAAACTCATACATTCTCTGTTCACTGTTTCTCGGTCTTAGAGAAGTAGATTTCTTTGTGCGAAAGTGCTGTTTTCACACTGCTAAGTACTCTCAACTCTATCAACAATGTAGGTTTTACCAGTTTTCTAAGTCTCTCTTATTTTCTTGTAGTTATACTTGGATTTCTTTGTGTAAACCTCTGTAACTTCTCTAGGTAGATGAATCACTGTGGACTTTCTCTTGTTTCTATCTGTTACCAATCTTGAGAAACTCATACATTCTCTGTTTACTGTTTCTCGGTCTTAGAGAAGTAGATTAATTTGTGCGAAAGTGCTGTTTTCACAGTGCTAAGTACTCCCAACTCTTTCAACAATGTAGTTTTTAATAGTTTTCTAAGTCTCTCTTCTTTTCTTGTACTTATACTTGGAATTCTCTGTGTAAACCTCTGTAACTTCTCTCGTAGATGAATCACTGTGGACTTTCTCTTGTTTCTATCTGTTACCATTCTTAAGAAACTCATACATTCTCTGTTCACTGATTCCGAGTCTTAGAGAAGTAGATTTCTTTGTGCGAAAGTGCTGTTTTCACAGTGCTAAGTACTCCCAACTCTATCAACAATGGAGTTTTTAATAGTTTTCTAAGTCTCTATTATTTTCTTGCACTTATACTTGGAATTCTCAGGGTAAACCTCTGTAACTTCTCTAGCTAGATGAATCACTGTGTACTTTCTCTTGTTTCTATCTGTTACCAATCTTGACAAACTCATACATTCTCCGTTCACTGTTTCCCGGTCTTAGAGAAGTAGATTTCTTTGTGCGAAAGTGCTGTTTTCACAGTGCTAAGTACTCCCAACTATATCAACAATGTAGTTTCTACCGGTTTTCTAGGTCTCTCTAATTTTCATGAAGTTACACTTGGATTTCTCTGTGTAAACATCTGTAACGTCTCTAGGTAGATGAATCACTGTGTACTTTCTCTTGTTTCTATCTGTTACCAATCTTGAGAATCTCATACATTCTCTGTTCACTGTTTCCCGGTCTTAGAGAAGTAGATTTCTTTGTGCGAAAGTGCTGTTTTCACAGTGCTAAGTACTCCCAACTCTATCAACAATGTAGGTTTTACCAGTTTTCTAAGTCTCTTTTATTTTCTTGGAGTTCCACTTGGATTTCTCTGTGTAAAATTCTGTAACTTATCTACGTAGATGAATCACTGTGGACTTTCTCTTGTTTCTATCTGGTACCAATCTTGAGAAACTCATACATTCTCCGTTCACTGTTTCCCGGTCTTAGAGAAGTAGATTTCTTTCTGCGAAAGTGCTGTTTTCACAGTGCTAAGTACTCCCAACTCTATCAACAATGTAGGTTTTACCAGTTTTCTAAGTCTCTCTTATTTTCTTGCACTTATACTTGGAATTCTCTGTGTAAACCTCTGTAACTTCTCTAGGTAGATGAATCACTGTGTACTTTCTCTTGTTTCTATCTGTTACCAATCTTGAGAAATTCATACATTCTCTGCTCACTGTTTCCCGGTCTTAGGAAGTAGATTTCTTTCTGCGAAAGTGCTGTTTTCACAGTGCTAAGTACTCCCAACTCTATCAACAATGTAGGTTTTACCAGTTTTCTAAGTCTCTCTTATTTTCTTGCACTTATACTTGGAATTCTCTGTGTAAACCTCTGTAACTTTTCTAGGTAGATGAATCCCTGTGTACTTTCTCTTGTTTCTATCTGTTACCAATCTAGAGAAACTCATACATTCTCTGTTCACTGTTTCACGGACTTAGAGAACTAAATTTCTTTCGGCGAAAGTGCTGTTTTCACAGTGCTAAGTACTCCCAACTCTATCAACATTGTAGGTTTTACCGGTTTTCTAAGTCTCTCTTATTTGCTTGTACTTATACTTGGAATTCTCTGTGTAAACCTCTGGAACTTCTCTAAGTAGATGAATCACTGTGTACTTTCTCTTGTTTCTATCTGTTACCAATTTTGAGAAACTCATACATTCTCTGGTCACTGTTTCACGGACTTAGAGAACTAAATTTCTTTCGGCGAAAGTGCTGTTTTCACAGTGCTAAGTACTCCCAACTCTATCAACATTGTAGGTTTTACCGGTTTTCTAAGTCTCTCTTCTTCTCTTGTACTTATACATGGAATTCTCTGTGTAAACTTCTTTAACTTCTCTAGGTAGATGAATCACTGTGTACTTTCCCTTGTTTCTATCTGTTACCAAATTTGAGAAACTCATACATTCTCTGTTCACTGTTTCCCAGTGTTAGAGAAGTAGATTTCTTTCTGCGAAATTGCTGTTTTCACAGTGCTAAGTACTCCCAACTCTATCAACAATGTAGGTTTTACCAGTTTTCTAAGTCTCTCTTATTTTTTTATACTTATACTTGGAATTCTCTGTGTAAACCTCTGTAACTTTTCTAGGTAGATGAATCACTGTGTACTTTCTCTTGTTTCTATCTGTTACCAATTTTGAGAAACTCATACATTCTCTGTTCACTGTTTCAAGGACTTAGAGAACTAAATTTCTTTCGGCAAAAGTGCTGTTTTCACAGTGCTAAGTACTCCCAACTCTATCAACAATGTAGGTTTTACCAGTTTTCTAAGTCTCTCTTATTTTCTTGTACTTATACTTGGAATTCTCTGTGTAAACCTCTGTAACGTTTCTATGTAGATGAATCACTGCGTACTTTCTCTTCTTTCTATCTGTTACCAATCTTGAGAAACTCATACATTCTCTGTTCACTGTTTCCCAGTCTTAGAGAAGTAGATTTCTTTCGGAGAAAGTGCTGTTTTCACACTGATAAGTACTCCCAACTCTATCCACAACGTAGGTTTCACCAGTTTTCTAAGTCTCTCTTCTTTTCTTGTACTTATACATGGAATTCTCTGTGTAAACTTCTGTAACTTCTCTAGGTAGATGAATCACTGTGTACTTTCTCTTGTTCTATCTGTTACTTATCTTGAGAAACTCATACATTCTCTGTTCACTGGTTCCCAGTCTTAGAGAAGTAGATTTCTTTGCGAGAAAGTGCTGTTTTCACAGTGCTAAGTACTCCCAACTCTATCAACAATGTAGGTTTTACAGGTTTTCTAAGTCTCTCTTATTTGCTTGTACTTATACTTGGAATTCTCTGTGTAAACCTCTGTAACTTATCTAGGTAGATGAATCACTGTGTACTTTCTCTTGTTTCTATCTGTTACCAATCTTGAGAAACTCATACATTCTCCGTTCACTGTTTCCCGGTCTTAGAGAAGTAGATTTCTTTCTGCGAAAGTGCTGTTTTCACAGTGCTAAGTACTCCTAACTCTATCAACAATGTAGGTCTTACCAGTTTTCTAAGTCTCTCTTACTTTCTTGCACTCATTCTTGGAATTCTTTGTGTAAACCTCTGTAACTTCTCTAGGTAGATGAATCACTGTGTACTTTCTCTTGTTTCTATCTGTTACCAATCTTGAGAAACTCATACATAATCTGTTCTCTGATTCCCAGTCTTAGAGAAGTAGATTTCTTTGTGCGAAAGTGCTGTTTTCACAGTGCTAAGTACTCCCAACTCTATCAACAATATTGGTTTTACCAGTTTTCTAAGTCTCTCTTATTTTCTTGTACTTATACTTGGAATTCTCTGTGTAAACCTCTGTAACTTTTCTATGTAGATGAATCACTTCGTACTTTCTCTGCTTTCTATCTGTTACCAATCTTGAGAAACTCATACATTCTCTGTTCACAGTTTCCCAGTCTTAGAGAAGTAGATTTCTTTCTGCGAAAGTGCAGTTTTCACAGTGCTAAGTACTCCCAACTCTATCCACAATGTACGTTTTACCAGTTTTCTAAGTCTCTCTTATTTTCTTGTACTTATACATGGAATTCTCTGTGTAAACTTCTGTAACTTCTCTAGGTAGATGAATCACTGTGTACTTTCTCTTGTTTCTATCTGTTACCAATCTTGAGAAACTCATACATTCTCTGTTCACTGTTTCACGGACTTAGAGAACTAAATTTCTTTCGGCAAAAGTGCTGTTTTCACAGTGCTAAGTACTCCCAACTCTATCAACGTTGTAGGTTTTACCGGTTTTCTAAGTCTCTCTTATTTTCTTGAAGTTACACTTGGATTTCTCTGTGTAAACCTCTGTAACTTCTCTAGGTAGATGAATCACTGTGTACTTTCTCTTGTTTCTATCTGTTACCAATCTTGACAAACGCATACATTCTTCGTTCACTGTTTCCCGGTCTTAGACAAGTAGATTTCTTTGTGCGAAAGTTCTGTTTTCACAGTGCTAAGTACTCCCAACTCTATCAACAATTTAGTTTCTACCGGTTTTCTAAGTCTCTCTAATTTTCATGAAGTTACACTTGGATTTCTCTGTGTAAACATCTGTAACGTCTCTAGGTAGATGAATCACTGTGTACTTTCTCTTGTTTCTGTCTGTTACCAATCTTGAGAAACTCATACATTCTCTGTTCACTGTTTCCCGGTCTTAGAGAAGTAGATTTCTGTCTGTGAAAGTGCTGTTTTCACAGTGCTAAGTACTCCCAACTCTATCAACAATGTAGGTTTTACCAGTTTTCTAAGTCTCTCTTATTTTCTTGCACTTATACTTGGATTTCGCTGTGTAAAATTCTGTAACTTATCTACGTAGATGAATCACTGTGTACTTTCTCTTTTTTCTATCTGTTACCAGTCTTGAGAAACTCATACATTCTCTGTTCACTGTTTCTCGGTCTTAGAGAAGTAGATTTCTTTGTGCGAAAGTGCTGTTTTCACACTGCTAAGTACTCTCAACTCTATCAACAATGTAGGTTTTACCAGTTTTCTAAGTCTCTCTTATTTTCTTGTAGTTATACTTGGATTTCTTTGTGTAAACCTCTGTAACTTCTCTAGGTAGATGAATCACTGTGAACTTTCTCTTGTTTCTATCTGTTACCAATC
Source organism: Heterohyrax brucei (assembly GCA_028571685.1). Classification (NCBI taxonomy): domain Eukaryota; kingdom Metazoa; phylum Chordata; class Mammalia; order Hyracoidea; family Procaviidae; genus Heterohyrax; species Heterohyrax brucei. Next base: position 21,162,141 of record CM053144.1, on the reverse strand, counting down.
TTGAGAAACTCATACATTCTCTGTTTACTGTTTCTCGGTCTTAGAGAAGTAGATTAATTTGTGCGAAAGTGCTGTTTTCACAGTGCTAAGTACTCCCAACTCTTTCAACAATGTAGTTTTTAATAGTTTTCTAAGTCTCTCTTCTTTTCTTGTACTTATACTTGGAATTCTCTGTGTAAACCTCTGTAACTTCTCTCGTAGATGAATCACTGTGGACTTTCTCTTGTTTCTATCTGTTACCATTCTTAAGAAACTCATACATTCTCTGTTCACTGATTCCGAGTCTTAGAGAAGTAGATTTCTTTGTGCGAAAGTGCTGTTTTCACAGTGCTAAGTACTCCCAACTCTATCAACAATGGAGTTTTTAATAGTTTTCTAAGTCTCTATTATTTTCTTGCACTTATACTTGGAATTCTCAGGGTAAACCTCTGTAACTTCTCTAGCTAGATGAATCACTGTGTACTTTCTCTTGTTTCTATCTGTTACCAATCTTGACAAACTCATACATTCTCCGTTCACTGTTTCCCGGTCTTAGAGAAGTAGATTTCTTTGTGCGAAAGTGCTGTTTTCACAGTGCTAAGTACTCCCAACTATATCAACAATGTAGTTTCTACCGGTTTTCTAGGTCTCTCTAATTTTCATGAAGTTACACTTGGATTTCTCTGTGTAAACATCTGTAACGTCTCTAGGTAGATGAATCACTGTGTACTTTCTCTTGTTTCTATCTGTTACCAATCTTGAGAATCTCATACATTCTCTGTTCACTGTTTCCCGGTCTTAGAGAAGTAGATTTCTTTGTGCGAAAGTGCTGTTTTCACAGTGCTAAGTACTCCCAACTCTATCAACAATGTAGGTTTTACCAGTTTTCTAAGTCTCTTTTATTTTCTTGGAGTTCCACTTGGATTTCTCTGTGTAAAATTCTGTAACTTATCTACGTAGATGAATCACTGTGGACTTTCTCTTGTTTCTATCTGGTACCAATCTTGAGAAACTCATACATTCTCCGTTCACTGTTTCCCGGTCTTAGGAAGTAGATTTCTTTCTGCGAAAGTGCTGTTTTCACAGTGCTAAGTACTCCCAACTCTATCAACAATGTAGGTTTTACCAGTTTTCTAAGTCTCTCTTATTTTCTTGCACTTATACTTGGAATTCTCTGTGTAAACCTCTGTAACTTTTCTAGGTAGATGAATCCCTGTGTACTTTCTCTTGTTTCTATCTGTTACCAATCTAGAGAAACTCATACATTCTCTGTTCACTGTTTCACGGACTTAGAGAACTAAATTTCTTTCGGCGAAAGTGCTGTTTTCACAGTGCTAAGTACTCCCAACTCTATCAACATTGTAGGTTTTACCGGTTTTCTAAGTCTCTCTTATTTGCTTGTACTTATACTTGGAATTCTCTGTGTAAACCTCTGGAACTTCTCTAAGTAGATGAATCACTGTGTACTTTCTCTTGTTTCTATCTGTTACCAATTTTGAGAAACTCATACATTCTCTGGTCACTGTTTCACGGACTTAGAGAACTAAATTTCTTTCGGCGAAAGTGCTGTTTTCACAGTGCTAAGTACTCCCAACTCTATCAACATTGTAGGTTTTACCGGTTTTCTAAGTCTCTCTTCTTCTCTTGTACTTATACATGGAATTCTCTGTGTAAACTTCTTTAACTTCTCTAGGTAGATGAATCACTGTGTACTTTCCCTTGTTTCTATCTGTTACCAAATTTGAGAAACTCATACATTCTCTGTTCACTGTTTCCCAGTGTTAGAGAAGTAGATTTCTTTCTGCGAAATTGCTGTTTTCACAGTGCTAAGTACTCCCAACTCTATCAACAATGTAGGTTTTACCAGTTTTCTAAGTCTCTCTTATTTTTTTATACTTATACTTGGAATTCTCTGTGTAAACCTCTGTAACTTTTCTAGGTAGATGAATCACTGTGTACTTTCTCTTGTTTCTATCTGTTACCAATTTTGAGAAACTCATACATTCTCTGTTCACTGTTTCAAGGACTTAGAGAACTAAATTTCTTTCGGCAAAAGTGCTGTTTTCACAGTGCTAAGTACTCCCAACTCTATCAACAATGTAGGTTTTACCAGTTTTCTAAGTCTCTCTTATTTTCTTGTACTTATACTTGGAATTCTCTGTGTAAACCTCTGTAACGTTTCTATGTAGATGAATCACTGCGTACTTTCTCTTCTTTCTATCTGTTACCAATCTTGAGAAACTCATACATTCTCTGTTCACTGTTTCCCAGTCTTAGAGAAGTAGATTTCTTTCGGAGAAAGTGCTGTTTTCACACTGATAAGTACTCCCAACTCTATCCACAACGTAGGTTTCACCAGTTTTCTAAGTCTCTCTTCTTTTCTTGTACTTATACATGGAATTCTCTGTGTAAACTTCTGTAACTTCTCTAGGTAGATGAATCACTGTGTACTTTCTCTTGTTCTATCTGTTACTTATCTTGAGAAACTCATACATTCTCTGTTCACTGGTTCCCAGTCTTAGAGAAGTAGATTTCTTTGCGAGAAAGTGCTGTTTTCACAGTGCTAAGTACTCCCAACTCTATCAACAATGTAGGTTTTACAGGTTTTCTAAGTCTCTCTTATTTGCTTGTACTTATACTTGGAATTCTCTGTGTAAACCTCTGTAACTTATCTAGGTAGATGAATCACTGTGTACTTTCTCTTGTTTCTATCTGTTACCAATCTTGAGAAACTCATACATTCTCCGTTCACTGTTTCCCGGTCTTAGAGAAGTAGATTTCTTTCTGCGAAAGTGCTGTTTTCACAGTGCTAAGTACTCCTAACTCTATCAACAATGTAGGTCTTACCAGTTTTCTAAGTCTCTCTTACTTTCTTGCACTCATTCTTGGAATTCTTTGTGTAAACCTCTGTAACTTCTCTAGGTAGATGAATCACTGTGTACTTTCTCTTGTTTCTATCTGTTACCAATCTTGAGAAACTCATACATAATCTGTTCTCTGATTCCCAGTCTTAGAGAAGTAGATTTCTTTGTGCGAAAGTGCTGTTTTCACAGTGCTAAGTACTCCCAACTCTATCAACAATATTGGTTTTACCAGTTTTCTAAGTCTCTCTTATTTTCTTGTACTTATACTTGGAATTCTCTGTGTAAACCTCTGTAACTTTTCTATGTAGATGAATCACTTCGTACTTTCTCTGCTTTCTATCTGTTACCAATCTTGAGAAACTCATACATTCTCTGTTCACAGTTTCCCAGTCTTAGAGAAGTAGATTTCTTTCTGCGAAAGTGCAGTTTTCACAGTGCTAAGTACTCCCAACTCTATCCACAATGTACGTTTTACCAGTTTTCTAAGTCTCTCTTATTTTCTTGTACTTATACATGGAATTCTCTGTGTAAACTTCTGTAACTTCTCTAGGTAGATGAATCACTGTGTACTTTCTCTTGTTTCTATCTGTTACCAATCTTGAGAAACTCATACATTCTCTGTTCACTGTTTCACGGACTTAGAGAACTAAATTTCTTTCGGCAAAAGTGCTGTTTTCACAGTGCTAAGTACTCCCAACTCTATCAACAATGTAGGTTTTACCAGTTTTCTAAGTCTCTCTTATTTTCTTGTACTTATACTTGGAATTCTCTGTGTAAACCTCTGTAACGTTTCTATGTAGATGAATCAAGGCGTACTTTCTCTTCTTTCTATCTGTTACCAATCTTGAGAAACTCATACATTCTCTGTTCACTGTTTCCCAGTCTTAGAGAAGTAGATTTCTTTCGGAGAAAGTGCTGTTTTCACAGTGGTAAGTACTCCCAACTCTATGCACAACGTAGGTTTTACCAGTTTTCTAAGTCTCTCTACTTTTCTTGTACTTATACATGGAATTCTCTGTGTAAACTTCTGTAACTTCTCTAGGTAGATGAATCACTGTGTACTTTCTCTTGTTCTATCTGTTACTTATCTTGAGAAACTCATACATTCTCTGTTCACTGGTTCCCAGTCTTAGAGAAGTAGATTTCTTTGCGAAAAAGTGCTGTTTTCACAGTGCTAAGTACTCCCAACTCTATCAACAATGTAGGTTTTACAGGTTTTCTAAGTCTCTCTTATTTGCTTGTACTTATACTTGGAATTCTCTGTGTAAACCTCTGTAACTTATCTAGGTAGATGAATCACTGTGTACTTTCTCTTGTTTCTATCTGTTACCAATCTTGAGAAACTCATACATTCTCCGTTCACTGTTTCCCGGTCTTAGAGAAGTAGATTTCTTTCTGCGAAAGTGCTGTTTTCACAGTGCTAAGTACTCCTAACTCTATCAACAATGTAGGTCTTACCAGTTTTCTAAGTCTCTCTTACTTTCTTGCACTCATTCTTGGAATTCTTTGTGTAAACCTCTGTAACTTCTCTAGGTAGATGAATCCCTGTGTACTTTCTCTTGTTTCTATCTGTTACCAATCTTGAGAAACTCATACATAATCTGTTCTCTGATTCCCAGTCTTAGAGAAGTAGATTTCTTTGTGCGAAAGTGCTGTTTCCACAGTGCTAAGTACTCCCAACTCTATCAGCAATGTAGGTTTTACCGGTTTTCTAAGTCTCTCTTATTTGCTTGTACTTATACTTGGAATTCTCTGTGTAAACCTCTGTAACTTTTCTAGTAGGTGAATCACTGTGTACTTTCTCTTGTTTCTATCTGTTACCAAACTTGAGAAGCTCATACATTCTCTGTTCACTGATTCCCACTCTTAGAGAAGTAGATTTCTTTGTGCGAAAGTGCTGTTTTCACAGTGCTAAGTACTCCCAACTCTATCAACGTTGTAGGTTTTACCGGTTTTCTAAGTCTCTCTTATTTGCTTGTACTTATACTTGGAATTCTCTGTAAACCTCTGTAACTTCTCTAGGTACATGAATCACTGTCTACTTTCTCTTGTTTCTATCTGTTACCAATCTTGAGAAACTCATACATTCTCCGTTCACTGTTTCCCGGTCTTGGAGAAGTAGATTTCTTTCTGCGAAAGTGCTGTTTTCACAGTGCTAAGTACTCCCAACTCTATCAACAATGTAGGTTTTACCAGTTTTCTAAGTCTCTCTTATTTTCTTGAAGTTACACTTGGATTTCTCTGTGTAAACCTCTGTAACTTCTCTAGGTAGATGAATCACTGTGTACTTTCTCTTGTTTCTATCTGTTACCAATCTTGAGAAACGCATACATTCTTCGTTCACTGTTTCCCGGTCTTAGACAAGTAGATTTCTTTGTGCGAAAGTTCTGTTTTCACAGTGCTAAGTACTCCCAACTCTATCAACAATTTAGTTTCTACCGGTTTTCTAAGTCTCTCTAATTTTCATGAAGTTACACTTGGATTTCTCTGTGTAAACATCTGTAACGTCTCTAGGTAGATGAATCACTGTGTACTTTCTCTTGTTTCTGTCTGTTACCAATCTTGAGAAACTCATACATTCTCTGTTCACTGTTTCCCGGTCTTAGAGAAGTAGATTTCTGTCTGTGAAAGTGCTGTTTTCACAGTGCTAAGTACTCCCAACTCTATCAACAATGTAGGTTTTACCAGTTTTCTAAGTCTCTCTTATTTTCTTGCACTTATACTTGGATTTCGCTGTGTAAAATTCTGTAACTTATCTACGTAGATGAATCACTGTGTACTTTCTCTTTTTTCTATCTGTTACCAGTCTTGAGAAACTCATACATTCTCTGTTCACTGTTTCTCGGTCTTAGAGAAGTAGATTTCTTTGTGCGAAAGTGCTGTTTTCACACTGCTAAGTACTCTCAACTCTATCAACAATGTAGGTTTTACCAGTTTTCTAAGTCTCTCTTATTTTCTTGTAGTTATACTTGGATTTCTTTGTGTAAACCTCTGTAACTTCTCTAGGTAGATGAATCACTGTGAACTTTCTCTTGTTTCTATCTGTTACCAATCTTGAGAAACTCATACATTCTCTGTTTACTGTTTCTCGGTCTTAGAGAAGTAGATTAATTTGTGCGAAAGTGCTGTTTTCACAGTGCTAAGTACTCCCAACTCTTTCAACAATGTAGTTTTTAATAGTTTTCTAAGTCTCTCTTCTTTTCTTGTACTTATACTTGGAATTCTCTGTGTAAACCTCTGTAACTTCTCTCGTAGATGAATCACTGTGGACTTTCTCTTGTTTCTATCTGTTACCATTCTTAAGAAACTCATACATTCTCTGTTCACTGATTCCGAGTCTTAGAGAAGTAGATTTCTTTGTGCGAAAGTGCTGTTTTCACAGTGCTAAGTACTCCCAACTCTATCAACAATGGAGTTTTTAATAGTTTTCTAAGTCTCTATTATTTTCTTGCACTTATACTTGGAATTCTCAGGGTAAACCTCTGTAACTTCTCTAGCTAGATGAATCACTGTGTACTTTCTCTTGTTTCTATCTGTTACCAATCTTGACAAACTCATACATTCTCCGTTCACTGTTTCCCGGTCTTAGAGAAGTAGATTTCTTTGTGCGAAAGTGCTGTTTTCACAGTGCTAAGTACTCCCAACTATATCAACAATGTAGTTTCTACCGGTTTTCTAGGTCTCTCTAATTTTCATGAAGTTACACTTGGATTTCTCTGTGTAAACATCTGTAACGTCTCTAGGTAGATGAATCACTGTGTACTTTCTCTTGTTTCTATCTGTTACCAATCTTGAGAATCTCATACATTCTCTGTTCACTGTTTCCCGGTCTTAGAGAAGTAGATTTCTTTGTGCGAAAGTGCTGTTTTCACAGTGCTAAGTACTCCCAACTCTATCAACAATGTAGGTTTTACCAGTTTTCTAAGTCTCTTTTATTTTCTTGGAGTTCCACTTGGATTTCTCTGTGTAAAATTCTGTAACTTATCTACGTAGATGAATCACTGTGGACTTTCTCTTGTTTCTATCTGGTACCAATCTTGAGAAACTCATACATTCTCCGTTCACTGTTTCCCGGTCTTAGGAAGTAGATTTCTTTCTGCGAAAGTGCTGTTTTCACAGTGCTAAGTACTCCCAACTCTATCAACAATGTAGGTTTTACCAGTTTTCTAAGTCTCTCTTATTTTCTTGCACTTATACTTGGAATTCTCTGTGTAAACCTCTGTAACTTTTCTAGGTAGATGAATCCCTGTGTACTTTCTCTTGTTTCTATCTGTTACCAATCTAGAGAAACTCATACATTCTCTGTTCACTGTTTCACGGACTTAGAGAACTAAATTTCTTTCGGCGAAAGTGCTGTTTTCACAGTGCTAAGTACTCCCAACTCTATCAACATTGTAGGTTTTACCGGTTTTCTAAGTCTCTCTTATTTGCTTGTACTTATACTTGGAATTCTCTGTGTAAACCTCTGGAACTTCTCTAAGTAGATGAATCACTGTGTACTTTCTCTTGTTTCTATCTGTTACCAATTTTGAGAAACTCATACATTCTCTGGTCACTGTTTCACGGACTTAGAGAACTAAATTTCTTTCGGCGAAAGTGCTGTTTTCACAGTGCTAAGTACTCCCAACTCTATCAACATTGTAGGTTTTACCGGTTTTCTAAGTCTCTCTTCTTCTCTTGTACTTATACATGGAATTCTCTGTGTAAACTTCTTTAACTTCTCTAGGTAGATGAATCACTGTGTACTTTCCCTTGTTTCTATCTGTTACCAAATTTGAGAAACTCATACATTCTCTGTTCACTGTTTCCCAGTGTTAGAGAAGTAGATTTCTTTCTGCGAAATTGCTGTTTTCACAGTGCTAAGTACTCCCAACTCTATCAACAATGTAGGTTTTACCAGTTTTCTAAGTCTCTCTTATTTTTTTATACTTATACTTGGAATTCTCTGTGTAAACCTCTGTAACTTTTCTAGGTAGATGAATCACTGTGAACTTTCTCTTGTTTCTATCTGTTACCAATTTTGAGAAACTCATACATTCTCTGTTCACTGTTTCAAGGACTTAGAGAACTAAATTTCTTTCGGCAAAAGTGCTGTTTTCACAGTGCTAAGTACTCCCAACTCTATCAACAATGTAGGTTTTACCAGTTTTCTAAGTCTCTCTTATTTTCTTGTACTTATACTTGGAATTCTCTGTGTAAACCTCTGTAACGTTTCTATGTAGATGAATCACTGCGTACTTTCTCTTCTTTCTATCTGTTACCAATCTTGAGAAACTCATACATTCTCTGTTCACTGTTTCCCAGTCTTAGAGAAGTAGATTTCTTTCGGAGAAAGTGCTGTTTTCACACTGATAAGTACTCCCAACTCTATCCACAACGTAGGTTTCACCAGTTTTCTAAGTCTCTCTTCTTTTCTTGTACTTATACATGGAATTCTCTGTGTAAACTTCTGTAACTTCTCTAGGTAGATGAATCACTGTGTACTTTCTCTTGTTCTATCTGTTACTTATCTTGAGAAACTCATACATTCTCTGTTCACTGGTTCCCAGTCTTAGAGAAGTAGATTTCTTTGCGAGAAAGTGCTGTTTTCACAGTGCTAAGTACTCCCAACTCTATCAACAATGTAGGTTTTACAGGTTTTCTAAGTCTCTCTTATTTGCTTGTACTTATACTTGGAATTCTCTGTGTAAACCTCTGTAACTTATCTAGGTAGATGAATCACTGTGTACTTTCTCTTGTTTCTATCTGTTACCAATCTTGAGAAACTCATACATTCTCCGTTCACTGTTTCCCGGTCTTAGAGAAGTAGATTTCTTTCTGCGAAAGTGCTGTTTTCACAGTGCTAAGTACTCCTAACTCTATCAACAATGTAGGTCTTACCAGTTTTCTAAGTCTCTCTTACTTTCTTGCACTCATTCTTGGAATTCTTTGTGTAAACCTCTGTAACTTCTCTAGGTAGATGAATCACTGTGTACTTTCTCTTGTTTCTATCTGTTACCAATCTTGAGAAACTCATACATAATCTGTTCTCTGATTCCCAGTCTTAGAGAAGTAGATTTCTTTGTGCGAAAGTGCTGTTTTCACAGTGCTAAGTACTCCCAACTCTATCAACAATATTGGTTTTACCAGTTTTCTAAGTCTCTCTTATTTTCTTGTACTTATACTTGGAATTCTCTGTGTAAACCTCTGTAACTTTTCTATGTAGATGAATCACTTCGTACTTTCTCTGCTTTCTATCTGTTACCAATCTTGAGAAACTCATACATTCTCTGTTCACAGTTTCCCAGTCTTAGAGAAGTAGATTTCTTTCTGCGAAAGTGCAGTTTTCACAGTGCTAAGTACTCCCAACTCTATCCACAATGTACGTTTTACCAGTTTTCTAAGTCTCTCTTATTTTCTTGTACTTATACATGGAATTCTCTGTGTAAACTTCTGTAACTTCTCTAGGTAGATGAATCACTGTGTACTTTCTCTTGTTTCTATCTGTTACCAATCTTGAGAAACTCATACATTCTCTGTTCACTGTTTCACGGACTTAGAGAACTAAATTTCTTTCGGCAAAAGTGCTGTTTTCACAGTGCTAAGTACTCCCAACTCTATCAACAATGTAGGTTTTACCAGTTTTCTAAGTCTCTCTTATTTTCTTGTACTTATACTTGGAATTCTCTGTGTAAACCTCTGTAACGTTTCTATGTAGATGAATCAAGGCGTACTTTCTCTTCTTTCTATCTGTTACCAATCTTGAGAAACTCATACATTCTCTGTTCACTGTTTCCCAGTCTTAGAGAAGTAGATTTCTTTCGGAGAAAGTGCTGTTTTCACAGTGGTAAGTACTCCCAACTCTATGCACAACGTAGGTTTTACCAGTTTTCTAAGTCTCTCTACTTTTCTTGTACTTATACATGGAATTCTCTGTGTAAACTTCTGTAACTTCTCTAGGTAGATGAATCACTGTGTACTTTCTCTTGTTCTATCTGTTACTTATCTTGAGAAACTCATACATTCTCTGTTCACTGGTTCCCAGTCTTAGAGAAGTAGATTTCTTTGCGAAAAAGTGCTGTTTTCACAGTGCTAAGTACTCCCAACTCTATCAACAATGTAGGTTTTACAGGTTTTCTAAGTCTCTCTTATTTGCTTGTACTTATACTTGGAATTCTCTGTGTAAACCTCTGTAACTTATCTAGGTAGATGAATCACTGTGTACTTTCTCTTGTTTCTATCTGTTACCAATCTTGAGAAACTCATACATTCTCCGTTCACTGTTTCCCGGTCTTAGAGAAGTAGATTTCTTTCTGCGAAAGTGCTGTTTTCACAGTGCTAAGTACTCCTAACTCTATCAACAATGTAGGTCTTACCAGTTTTCTAAGTCTCTCTTACTTTCTTGCACTCATTCTTGGAATTCTTTGTGTAAACCTCTGTAACTTCTCTAGGTAGATGAATCCCTGTGTACTTTCTCTTGTTTCTATCTGTTACCAATCTTGAGAAACTCATACATAATCTGTTCTCTGATTCCCAGTCTTAGAGAAGTAGATTTCTTTGTGCGAAAGTGCTGTTTCCACAGTGCTAAGTACTCCCAACTCTATCAGCAATGTAGGTTTTACCGGTTTTCTAAGTCTCTCTTATTTGCTTGTACTTATACTTGGAATTCTCTGTGTAAACCTCTGTAACTTTTCTAGTAGGTGAATCACTGTGTACTTTCTCTTGTTTCTATCTGTTACCAAACTTGAGAAGCTCATACATTCTCTGTTCACTGATTCCCACTCTTAGAGAAGTAGATTTCTTTGTGCGAAAGTGCTGTTTTCACAGTGCTAAGTACTCCCAACTCTATCAACGTTGTAGGTTTTACCGGTTTTCTAAGTCTCTCTTATTTGCTTGTACTTATACTTGGAATTCTCTGTAAACCTCTGTAACTTCTCTAGGTACATGAATCACTGTCTACTTTCTCTTGTTTCTATCTGTTACCAATCTTGAGAAACTCATACATTCTCCATTCACTGTTTCCCGGTCTTGGAGAAGTAGATTTCTTTCTGCGAAAGTGCTGTTTTCACAGTGCTAAGTACTCCCAACTCTATCAACAATGTAGGTTTTACCAGTTTTCTAAGTCTCTCTTATTTTCTTGAAGTTACACTTGGATTTCTCTGTGTAAACCTCTGTAACTTCTCTAGGTAGATGAATCACTGTGTACTTTCTCTTGTTTCTATCTGTTACCAATCTTGACAAACGCATACATTCTTCGTTCACTGTTTCCCGGTCTTAGACAAGTAGATTTCTTTGTGCGAAAGTTCTGTTTTCACAGTGCTAAGTACTCCCAACTCTATCAACAATGTAGTTTCTACCGGTTTTCTAAGTCACTCTAATTTTCCTGAAGTTACACTTGGATTTCTCTGTGTAAACATCTGTAACGTCTCTTGGTAGATGAATCACTGTGTACTTTCTCTTGTTTCTATCTGTTACCAATCTTGAGAAACTCATACATTCTCTGTTTACTGTTTCTCGGTCTTAGAGAAGTAGATTAATTTGTGCGAAAGTGCTGTTTTCACAGTGCTAAGTACTCCCAACTCTATCAACAATGTAGTTTTAATAGTTTTCTAAGTCTCTCTTATTTGCTTGTACTTATACTTGGAATTCTCTGTGTAAACCTCTGTAACATCTCTAGGTAGATGAATCACTGTGTACTTTCTCCTGTTTCTATCTGTTACCAATCTTGAGAAACTCATACATTCTCTGTTCACTGTTTCCCGGTCTTAGAGAAGTAGATTTCTTGGTTCGAAAGTGCTGTTTTCACAGTGCTAAGTACTCCCAACTCTATCAACAATGTAGGTTTTACCAGTTTTCTAAGTCTCTCTTATTTTCTTGGAGTTACACTTGGATTTCTCTCTGTAAACCTCTGGAACTTCTCTAAGTAGATGAATCACTGTGTACTTTCCCTTGTTTCTATCTGTTACCAATCTTGAGAAACTCATACATTCTCTGTTCACTCTTTCGCGGTCTTAGAGAAGTAGATTTCTTTGTGCGAAAGTGCTGTTTTCACAGTGCTAAGTACTCCCAACTCTATCAACAATGTAGGTTTTACCAGTTTTCTAAATCTCTCTTATTTTCTTGTACTTATACTTGGAATTCTCTGTGTAAACCGCTGTAACTTCTCTCGGTAGATGAATCACTGTGGACTTTCTCTTGATTCTATCTGTTACCAATCTTGACAAACTCATACATTCTCCGTTCACTGTTTCCCGGTCTTAGAGAAGTAGATTTCTTTGTGCGAAAGTGCTGTTTTCACACTGCTAAGTACTCCCAACTATATTAACAATGTAGTTTCTACCGGTTTTCTAGGTCTCTCTAATTTTCATGAAGTTACACTTGGATTTCTCTGTGTAAACATCTGTAACGTCGCTAGATAGATGAATCACTGTGTACTTTCTCTTGTTTCTATCTGTTACCAATCTTGAGAAACTCATACATTCTCTGTTCACTGTTTCCCGGTCTTAGAGAAGTAGATTTATTTGTGCGAAAGTGCTGTTTTCACACTGCTAAGTACTCCCAACTCTATCAACAATGTAGGTTTTACCAGTTTTCTAAGTCTCTCTTATTTTCTTGGAGTTCCACTTGGATTTCTCTGTGTAAACTTCTGGAACTTTTCTAATTAGATGAATCACTGTGTACTTTCTCTTGTTTCTATCTGTTACCAATCTTGAGAAACTCATACATTCTCTGTTCACTGTTTCCCGGTCTTAGAGAAGTAGATTTCTTTGTGCGAAAGTGCTGTTTTCACAGTGCTAAGTACTCCCAACTCTATCAACAATGTAGGTTTTACCAGTTTTCTAAGTCTCTCTTATTTGCTTGTACTTATACTTGGAATTCTCTGTGTAAACCTCTGTAACTTCTCTCGGTAGATGAATCACTGTGTACTTTCTCTTGTTTCTATCTGTTACCAATCTTGAGAAACTCATACATTCTCTGTTCACTGTTTCCCGGTCTTAGAGAAGTAGATTTCTTAGTGCGAAAGTGCTGTTTTCACACTGCTAAGTACTCCTAACTCTATCAACAATGTAGGTTTTACCAGTTTTCTAAGTCTCTCTTCTTTTCTTGTACTTATACTTGGAATTCTCTGTGTAAACCTCTGTAACTTCTCTCGTAGATGAATCACTGTGGACCTTCTCTTGTTTCTATCTGTTACCAATCTTGAGAAAATCATACATTCTCTGTTTAGTGTTTCGCGGTCTTAGAGAAGTAGATTTCTTTCTGCGAAAGTGCTGTTTTCACAGTGCTAAGTACTCCCAACTCTATCAACAATGTAGGTTTTTCCAGTTTTCTAAGTCTCTCTTATTTTCATGAAGTTACACTTGGATTTCTATGTGTAAACCCCTGTAACTTCTCTAGGTAGATGAATCACTGTGTACTTTCTCTTGTTTCTATCTAGGTTTTACAGGTTTTCTAAGTCTCTCTTATTTGCTTGTACTTATACTTGGAATTCTCTGTGTAAACCTCTGTAACTTATCTAGGTAGATGAATCACTGTGTACTTTCCCTTGTTTCTATCTGTTACCAATCTTGAGAAACTCATACATTCTCTGTTCACTCTTTCGCGGTCTTAGAGAAGTAGATTTCTTTGTGCGAAAGTGCTGTTTTCACAGTGCTAAGTACTCCCAACTCTATCAACAATGTAGGTTTTACCAGTTTTCTAAATCTCTCTTATTTTCTTGTACTTATACTTGGAATTCTCTGTGTAAACCGCTGTAACTTCTCTCGGTAGATGAATCACTGTGGACTTTCTCTTGTTTCTATCTGTTACCAATCTTGAGAAACTGATACATTCTCTGTTCACTGTTTCGCAGTCTTAGAGAAGTAGATTTCTTTGTGCGAAAGTGCTGTTTTCACAGTGCTAAGTACTTCCAACTCTATCAACAACGTAGTTTTTACGAGTTTTCTAAGTCTCTCTTATTTTCTTGTACTTATACTTGGAAGTCTCTGTGTAAACCTCTGTAACTTCTCTAGGTAGATGAATCACTGTGGACTTTCTCTTGTTTCTATCTGTTACCAATCTTGACAAACTCATACATTCTCCGTTCACTGTTTCCCGGTCTTAGAGAAGTAGATTTCTTTGTGCGAAAGTGCTGTTTTCACAGTGCTAAGTACTCCCAACTATATTAACAATGTAGTTTCTACCGGGTTTCTAGGTCTCTCTAATTTTCATGACGTTACACTTGGATTTCTCTGTGTAAACATCTGTAACGTCTCTAGGTAGATGAATCACTGTGTACTTTCTCTTGTTTCTATCTGTTACCAATCTTGAGAAACTCATACATTCTCTGTTCACTGTTTCCCGGTCTTAGAGAAGTAGATTTCTTTGTGCGAAAGTGCTGTTTTCACACTGCTAAGTACTCCCAACTCTATCAACAATGTAGGTTTTACCAGTTTTCTAAGTCTCTCTTATTTTCTTGGAGTTCCACTTGGATTTCTCTGTGTAAACTTCTGGAACTTCTCTAATTAGATGAATCACTGTGTACTTTCTCTTGTTTCTATCTGTTACCAATCTTGAGAAACTCATACATTCTCTGTTCACTGTTTCCCGGTCTTAGAGAAGTAGATTTCTTTGTGCGAAAGTGCTGTTTTCACAGTGCTAAGTACTCCCAACTCTATCAACAATGTAGGTTTTACGAGTTTTCTAAGTCTCTCTTATTTTAATGAAGTTACACTTGGATTTCTATGTGTAAACCCCTGTAACTTCTCTAGGTGGATGAATCACTGTTTACTTTCTCTTGTTTCTATCTGTTACCAATCTTGAGAAACTCATACATTCTCTGTTCACTGATTCCCAGTCTTAGAGAAGTAGATTTCCTTGTGAGAAAGTGCTGTTTTCACAGTGCTAAGTACTCCCAACTCTATCAACAATGTAGGTTTTACAGGTTTTCTAAGTCTCTCTTATTTGCTTGTACTTATACTTGGAATTCTCTGTGTAAACCTCTGTAACTTATCTAGGTAGATGAATCACTGTGTACTTTCTCTTGTTTCTATCTGTTACCAATCTTGAGAAACTCATACATTCTCCGTTCACTGTTTCCCGGTCTTAGAGAAGCAGATTTCTTTCTGCGAAAGTGCTGTTTTCACAGTGCTAAGTACTCCTAACTCTATCAACAATGTAGGTTTTACCAGTTTTCTAAGTCTCTCTTACTTTCTTGCACTTATTCTTGGAATTCTTTGTGTAAACCTCTGTAACTTCTCTAGGTAGATGAATCACTGTGTACTTTCTCTTGTTTCTATCTGTTACCAATCTTGAGAAACTCATACATAATCTGTTCTCTGATTCCCAGTCTTAGAGAAGTAGATTTCTTTGTGCGAAAGTGCTGTTTTCACAGTGCTAAGTACTCCCAACTCTATCAACAATGTAGGTTTTACCGGTTTTCTAAGTCTCTCTTATTTGCTTGTACTTATACTTGGAATTCTCTGTGTAAACCTCTGTAACTTCTCTAGGTAGATGAATCACTGTGTACTTTCTCTTGTTTCTATCTGTTTCCAATCTTGAGAAACTCATACATTCTCTGTTCACTGTTTCGCGGTCTTAGATAAGTAGATTTCTTTGTGCGAAAGTGCTGTTTTCACAGTGCTAAGTACTCCCAACTCTCTCAACAATGTAGGTTTTACCAGTTTTCTAAGTCTCTCTTATTTTGTTGAAGTTACACTTGGATTTCTCTGTGTAAACCTCTGTAACTTCTCTAGGTAGATGAATCACTGTGTACTTTCTCTTGTTTCTATCTGGTACCAATCTTGAGAAACTCATACATTGTCCGTTCACAGTTTCCCGGTCTTAGACAAGTAGATTTCTTTGTGCGAAAGTGCTGTTTTCACAATGCTAAGTACTCCCAACTCTATGAACAATGTAGTTTCTACTGGTTTTCTAAGTCTCTCTAATTTTCATGAAGTTACACTTGGATTTCTCTGTGTAAACATCTGTAACGTCTCTAGGTAGATGAATCACTGTGTACTTTCTCTTGTTTCTATCTGTTAACAATCTTGAGAAACTGATACATTCTCTGTTCACTGTTTCGCGGTCTTAGAGCAGTAGATTTCTTTGTGCGAAAGTGCTGTTTTCACAGTGGTAAGTACTCCCAACTCTATCAACAATGTAGGTTTTACCAGTTTTCTAAGTCTCTCTTATTTGCTTGTACTTATACTTGGAATTCTATGTGTAAACCTCTGTAACTTCTCTAGGTAGATGAATCACTGTGTACTTTCTCTTGTTTCTATCTGTTACCAATCTTGAGAAACTCATACATTCTCTGTTTACTGTTTCCCGGTCTTAGAGAAGTAGATTTCTTTCTGCGAAAGTGCTGTTTTCACAGTGCTAAGTACTCCCAACTCTATCCACAATGTAGGTTTTACCAGTTTTCTAAGTCTCTCTTATTTTCTTGTACTTATACATGGAATTCTCTGTGTAAAGTTCTCTAACATCTCTAGGTAGATGAATCACTGTGTACTTTCTTTTGTTTCTATCTGTTGCCAATCTTGAGAAACTCATAAATTCTCTGTTCACTGTTTCCCAGTCTTAGAGAAGTAGATTTCTTTCTGCGAAACTGCTGTTTTCACAATGCTAAGTACTCCCAACTCCATCAACAATGTAGGTTTTACCACTTTTCTAAGTCTCTCTTATTTTCTTGTACTTATACTTGGAATTCTCTGTGTAAACCTCTGTAACTTCTCTCGGTAGATGAATCACTGCGGACTTTCTCTTGTTTCTATCTGTTACCAATCTTGAGAAACTCATACATTCTCTGTTCACTGTTTCGCGGTCTTAGAGAAGTACATTTCTTTGTGGGAAAGTGCTGTTTTCACAGTGCTAAATACTCCCAACTCTATCAACAATGGAGTTTCTACCGGTTTTATAAGTCTCTCTAATTTTCATGAAGTTACACTTGGAATTCTCTGTGTAAACCTCTGTAACTTTTCTAGGTAGATGAATCCCTGTGTACTTTCTCTTGTTTCTATCTGTTACCAATCTTGAGAAACTCCTACATTCTCTGTTCACTGTTTCCCAGTCTTAGATAAGTAGATTTCTTTCTGCGAAATTGCTGTTTTCACAGTACTAAGTACTCCCAACTCTATCAACAATGTAGGTTTTACCAGTTTTCTAACTCTCTCTTATTTTCTTGTACTTATACTTGGAATTCTCTGTGTAAACCTCTGTAACTTCTCTCGGTAGATGAATCACTGTGGACTTTCTCTTGTTTCTATCTGTTACCAATCTTGAGAAACTCATACATTCTCTGTTTACTGTTTCGCGGTCTTAGAGAAGTAGATTTCTTTGTGGGAAAGTGCTGTTTTCACAGTGCTAAGTACTCCCAACTCTATCAACAATGGAGTTTCTACCGGTTTTCTAAGTCTCTCTAATTTTCATGAAGTTACACTTGGATTTCTCTGTGTAAACATCTGTAACGTCTCTAGGTAGATGAATCACTGTGTACTTTCTCTTGTTTCTATCTGTTACCAATCTTGAGAAACTCATACATTCTCTGTTCACTGTTTCCCGGTCTTACAGAAGTAGATTTCTTTCTGTGAAAGTGCTGTTTTCACAGTGCTAAGTACTCCCAACGCTATCAACAATGTAGGTTTTACCAGTTTTCTAAGTCTCTCTCATTTTCTTGTACTTATACTTGGAATTCTCTGTGTAAACCTCTGTAACTCCTCTCGGTAGATGAATCACTGTGGACTTTCTCTTGTTTCTATCTGTTACCAATCTTGAGAAACTCATACATTCTCTGTTCACTGTTTCCCGGTCTTACAGAAGTAGATTTCTTTCTGTGAAAGTGCTGTTTTCACAGTGCTAAGTACTCCCAACTCTATCAACAATGTAGGTTTTACCAGTTTTCTAAGTCTCTCTTATTTTCTTGGAGTTACACATGGATTTCTCTCTGTAAACCTCTGGAACTTCTCTACGTAGATGAATCACTGTGTACTTTCCCTTGTTTCTATCTGTTACCAATCTTGAGAAACTCATACATTCTCTGTTCACTCTTTCGCGGTCTTAGAGAAGTAGATTTCTTTGTGCGAAAGTGCTGTTTTCACAGTGCTAAGTACTCCCAACTCTATCAACAATGTAGGTTTTACCAGTTTTCTAAATCTCTCTTATTTTCTTGTACTTATACTTGGAATTCTCTGTGTAAACCTCTGTAACTTCTCTCGGTAGATGAATCACTGTGGACTTTCTCTTGTTTCTATCTGTTACCAATCTTGAGAAACTCATACATTCTCTGTTCACTGTTTCGCGGTCTTAGAGAAGTACATTTCTTTGTGGGAAAGTGCTGTTTTCAGAGTGCTAAATACTCCCAACTCTATCAACAATGGAGTTTCTACCGGTTTTATAAGTCTCTCTAATTTTCATGAAGTTACACTTGGAATTCTCTGTGTAAACCTCTGTAACTTTTCTAGGTAGATGAATCCCTGTGTACTTTCTCTTGTTTCTATCTGTTACCAATCTTGAGAAACTCCTACATTCTCTGTTCACTGTTTCCCAGTCTTAGATAAGTAGATTTCTTTCTGCGAAATTGCTGTTTTCACAGTACTAAGTACTCCCAACTCTATCAACAATGTAGGTTTTACCAGTTTTCTAAGTCTCTCTTATTTTCTTGTACTTATACTTGGAATTCTCTGTGTAAACCTCTGTAACTTTTCTATGTAGATGAATCACTGCGTACTTTCTCTTGTTTCTATCTGTTACCAATCTTGAGAAACTCACACATTCTCTGTTCACTGTTTCCCAGTCTTAGAGAAGTAGATTTCTTTCTGCGAAAGTGCTGTTTTCACAGTGCTAAGTACTCCCAACTCTATCAACAATGTAGGTTTTACCACTTTTCTAAGTCTCTCTTATTTTCTTGTACTTATACTTGGAACTCTCTGTGTAAACCTCTGTAACTTCTCTCGGTAGATGAATCACTGTGGACTTTCTCTTGTTTCTATCTGTTACCAATCTTGAGAAACTCATACATTCTCTGTTTACTGTTTCGCGGTCTTAGAGAAGTAGATTTCTTTGTGGGAAAGTGCTGTTTTCACAGTGCTAAGTACTCCCAACTCTATCAACAATGGAGTTTCTACCGGTTTTCTAAGTCTCTCTAATTTTCATGAAGTTACACTTGGATTTCTCTGTGTAAACATCTGTAACGTCTCTAGGTAGATGAATCACTGTGTACTTTCTCTTGTTTCTATCTGTTACCAATCTTGAGAAACTCATACATTCTCTGTTCACTGTTTCCCGGTCTTACAGAAGTAGATTTCTTTCTGTGAAAGTGCTGTTTTCACAGTGCTAAGTACTCCCAACTCTATCAACAATGTAGGTTTTCCCAGTTTTCTAAGTCTCTCTCATTTTCTTGTACTTATACTTGGAATTCTCTGTGTAAACCTCTGTAACTCCTCTCGGTAGATGAATCACTGTGGACTTTCTCTTGTTTCTATCTGTTACCAATCTTGAGAAACTCATACATTCTCTGTTCACTGTTTCCCGGTCTTACAGAAGTAGATTTCTTTCTGTGAAAGTGCTGTTTTCACAGTGCTAAGTACTCCCAACTCTATCAACAATGTAGGTTTTACCAGTTTTCTAAGTCTCTCTTATTTTCTTGGAGTTACACATGGATTTCTCTCTGTAAACCTCTGGAACTTCTCTACGTAGATGAATCACTGTGTACTTTCCCTTGTTTCTATCTGTTACCAATCTTGAGAAACTCATACATTCTCTGTTCACTCTTTCGCGGTCTTAGAGAAGTAGATTTCTTTGTGCGAAAGTGCTGTTTTCACACTGCTAAGTACTCCCAACTCTATCAACAATGTAGGTTTTACCAGTTTTCTAAATCTCTCTTATTTTCTTGTACTTATACTTGGAATTCTCTGTGTAAACCGCTGTAACTTCTCTCGATAGATGAATCACTGTGGACTTTCTATTGTTTCTATCTGTTTCCAATCTTGAGAAACTCATACATTCTCTGTTCACTGTTTCGCAGTCTTAGAGAAGTAGATTTCTTTGTGCGAAAGTGCTGTTTTCACAGTGCTAAGTACTTCCAACTCTATCAACAACGTAGGTTTTACGAGTTTTCTAAGTCTCTCTTATTTTCTTGTACTTATACTTGGAATTCTCTGTGTAAACCTCTGTAACTTCTCTCGGTAGATGAATCACTGTGGACTTTCTCTTGTTTCTATCTGTTACCAATCTTGAGAAACTCATACATTCTCTGTTCACTGTTTCGCGGTCTTAGAGAAGTACATTTCTTTGTGGGAAAGTGCTGTTTTCGTAGTGCTAAATACTCCCAACTCTATCAACAATGGAGTTTCTACCGGTTTTATAAGTCTCTCTAATTTTCATGAAGTTACACTTGGAATTCTCTGTGTAAACCTCTGTAACTTTTCTAGGTAGATGAATCCCTGTGTACTTTCTCTTGTTTCTATCTGTTACCAATCTTGAGAAACTCCTACATTCTCTGTTCACTGTTTCCCAGTCTTAGATAAGTAGATTTCTTTCTGCGAAATTGCTGTTTTCACAGTACTAAGTACTCCCAACTCTATCAACAATGTAGGTTTTACCAGTTTTCTAAGTCTCTCTTATTTTCTTGTACTTATACTTGGAATTCTCTGTGTAAACCTCTGTAACTTTTCTATGTAGATGAATCACTGCGTACTTTCTCTTGTTTCTATCTGTTACCAATCTTGAGAAACTCACACATTCTCTGTTCACTGTTTCCCAGTCTTAGAGAAGTAGATTTCTTTCTGCGAATGTGCTGTTTTCACAGTGCTAAGTACTCCCAACTCTATCAACAATGTAGGTTTTACCACTTTTCTAAGTCTCTCTTATTTTCTTGTACTTATACTTGGAATTCTCTGTGTAAACCTCTGTAACTTCTCTCGGTAGATGAATCACTGTGGACTTTCTCTTGTTTCTATCTGTTACCAATCTTGACAAACTCATACATTCTCCGTTCACTGTTTCCCGGTCTTAGAGAAGTAGATTTCTTTGTGCGAAAGTGCTGTTTTCACAGTGCTAAGTACTCCCAACTATATCAACAATGTAGTTTCTACCGGTTTTCTAGGTCTCTCTAATTTGCATGAACTTACACTTGGATTTCTCTGTGTAAACATCTGTAACGTCTCTAGGTAGATGAATCACTGTGTACTTTCTCTTGTTTCTATCTGTTACCAATCTTGAGGAACTCATACATTCTCTGTTCACTGTTTCCCGGTCTTAGAGAAGTAGATTTCTTTGTGCGAAAGTGCTGTTTTCACACTGCTAAGTACTCCCAACTCTATCAACAATGTAGGTTTTACCAGTTTTCTAAGTCTCTCTTATTTTCTTGGAGTTCCACTTGGATTTCTCTGTGTAAACTTCTGGAACTTCTCTAATTAGATGAATCACTGTGTACTTTCTCTTGTTTCTATCTGTTACCAATCTTGAGAAACTCATACATTCTCTGTTCACTGTTTCCCGGTCTTAGAGAAGTAGATTTCTTTGTGCGAAAGTGCTGTTTTCACAGTGCTAAGTACTCCCAACTCTATCAACAATGTAGGTTTTACCAGTTTTCTAAGTCTCTCTTATTTGCTTGTACTTATACTTGGAATTCTCTGTGTAAACCTCTGTAACTTCTCTCAGTAGATGAATCACTGTGTACTTTCTCTTGTTTCTATCTGTTACCAATCTTGAGAAACTCATACATTCTCTGTTCACTGTTTCCCGGTCTTAGAGAAGTAGATTTCTTAGTGCGAAAGTGCTGTTTTCACACTGCTAAGTACTCCCAACTCTATCAACAATGTATGTTTTACCAGTTTTCTAAGTCTCTCTTCTTTTCTTGTACTTATACTTGGAATTCTCTGTGTAAACCTCTGTAACTTCTCTCGTAGATGAATCACTGTGGACTTTCTCTTGTTTCTATCTGTTACCAATCTTGAGAAAATCATACATTCTCTGTTTAGTGTTTCGCGGTCTTAGAGAAGTAGATGTCTTTCTGCGAAAGTGCTGTTTTCACAGTGCTAAGTACTCCCAAGTCTATCAACAATGTAGGTTTTCCCAGTTTTCTCAGTCTCTCTTATTTTCATGAAGTTACACTTGGATTTCTATGTGTAAACCCCTGTAACTTCTCTAGGTAGATGAATCACTGTGTACTTTCTCTTGTTTCTATCTGTTACCAATCTTGAGAAACTGATACATTCTCTATTCACTGTTTGGCGGTCTTAGAGCAGTAGATTTCTTTGTGCGAAAGTGCTGTTTTCACACTGCTAAGTACTCCCAACTCTATCAACAATGGAGTTTTTAATAGTTTTCTAAGTCTCTCTTATTTGCTTGTACTTATACTTAGAATTCTCTGTGTAAACCTCTGTAACTTCTCTAGGAAGATGAATCACTGTGGACTTTCCCTTGTTTCTATCTGTTACCAATCTTGAGAAACTCATACATTCTCTGTTCACTGATTCCCGGTCTTAGAGAAGTAGATTTCTTTCTGGGAAAGTCCTGTTTTCACAGTGCTAAGTACTCCCAACTCTATCAACAATGTAGGTTTTACCAGTTTTCTAAGTCTCTCTTATTTTGTTGAAGTTACACTTGGATTTCTCTGTGTAAACCTCTGTAACTTCTCTAGGTAGATGAATCACTGTGTACTTTCTCTTGTTTCTATCTGGTACCAATCTTGAGAAACTCATACATTCTCCGTTCACAGTTTCCCGGTCTTAGACAAGTAGATTTCTTTGTGCGAAAGTGCTGTTTTCACAATGCTAAGTACTCCCAACTCTATCAACAATGTAGGTTTTACCAGTTTTCTAAGTCTCTCTTATTTGCTTGTACTTATACTTGGAATTCTCTATGTAAACCTCTGTAACTTCTCTCGGTAGATGAATCACTGTGGACTTTCTCTTGTTTCTATCTGTTACCAATCTTGAGAAACCCATACATTCTCTGTTCCATGTTTCCCAGTCTTAGAGAAGTAGATTTCTTTGTGCGAAAGTGCTGTTTTCACAGTGCTAAGTACTCCCAACTCTATCAACAATGTACGTTTTACCAGTTTTCCAAGACTCTCTTATTTTCTTGTACTTATACTTGGAATTCTCTGTGTAAACCTCTGTAACTTTTCTATGTAGATGATTCACTGCGTACTTTCTCTTGTTTCTATCTGTTACCAATCTTGAGAAACTCATACATTGTCTGTTCACTGTTTCGCGGTCTTAGAGAAGCAGATTTCTTTGTGGGAAAGTGCTGTTTTCACAGTGCTAAGTACTCCCAACTCTATCAACAATGGAGTTTCTACCGGTTTTCTAAGTCTCTCTAATTTTCATGAAGTTACACTTGGATTTCTCTGTGTAAACATCTGTAACGGCTCTAGGTAGATGAATCACTGTGTACTTTCTCTTGTTTCTATCTGTTACCAATCTTGAGAAACTCATACATTCTCTGTTCACTGTTTCCCGGTCTTACAGAAGTAGATTTCTTTCTGTGAAAGTGCTGTTTTCACAGCGCTAAGTACTCCCAACTCTATCAACAATGTAGGTTTTACCAGTTTTCTAAGTCTCTCTCATTTTCTTGTACTTATACTTGGAATTCTCTGTGTAAACCTCTGTAACTTCTCTCGGTAGATGAATCACTGTGGACTTTCTCTTGTTTCTATCTGTTACCAATCTTGAGAAACTCATACATTCTCTGTTCACTGTTTCGCGGTCTTAGAGAAGTAGATTTCTTTGTGCGAAAGTGCTGTTTTCACAGTGCTAAGTACTCCCAATTCTATCAACAATGTAGGTTTTACCAGTTTTCTAAGTCTCTCTTATTTTCTTGGAGTTACACTTGGATTTCTCTGTGTAAACTTCCGGAACTTCTCTAAGTAGATGAATCACTGTGTACTTTCTCTTGTTTCTATCTGTTACCAATCTTGAGAAACTCATACATTCTCTGTTCACTGTTTCCCGGTCTTAGAGAAGTAGATTTTTTTGTGCGAAAGTGCTGTTTTCACACTGCTAAGTACTCCCAACTCTATCAACAATGTAGGTTTTACCAGTTTTCTAAGTCTCTCTTATTTTCTTGGAGTTACACTTGGATTTCTCTGTGTAAACTTCTGGAACTTCTCTAAGTAGATGAATCTCTGTGTACTTTCTTTTGTTTCTATCTGTTACCAATCTTGAGAAACTCATACATTCTCTGTTCACTGTTTCCAGTCTTAGAGAAGTAGATTTCTTTCTGCGAAAGTGCTGTTTTCACAATGCTAAGTACTCCCAACTCTATCAACAATGTAGGTTTTACCACTTTTCTAAGTCTTTCTTATTTTCTTGTACTTATACTTGGAATTCTCTGTGTAAACCTCTATAACTTCTCTCGGTAGATGAATCACTGTGGACTTTCTCTTGTTTCTATCTGTTACCAATCTTGAGAAACTCACACATTCTCTGTTTACTGTTTCGCGGTCTTAGAGAAGTAGATTTCTTTGTGGGAAAGTGCTGTTTTCACAGTGCTAAGTACTCCCAACTCTATCAACAATGGAGTTTTTAATAGTTTTCTAAGTCTCTCTTATTTGCCTGTACTTATACTTGGAATTCTCTGTGTAAACCTCTGTAACTTCTCTAGGTAGATGAATCACTGTGGACTTTCCCTTGTTTCTATCTGTTACCAATCTTGAGAAACTCATACATTCTCTGTTCACTGATTCCCGGTCTTAGAGAAGCAGATTTCTTTGTGCGAAAGTGCTGTTTTCACAGTGCTAAGTACTCCCAACTCTATCAACAATGTAGGTTTTACCAGTTTTCTAAGTCTATCTTATTTTCTTGGAGTTACACTTGGATTTCTCTGTGTAAACTTCTGGAACTTCTCTAAGTAGATGAATCACTGTGTACTTTCTCTTGTTTCTATCTGTTACCAATCTCAAGAAACTCATACATTCTCTGTTCACTGTTTCCCGGTCTTAGAGAAGTAGATTTCTTTGTGCAAAAGTGCTGTTTTCACAGTGCTAAGTACTCCCAACTCTATCAACAATGTAGGTTTTACCAGTTTTCTAAGTCTCTCTTATTTGCTTGTACTTATACTTGGAATTCTCTATGTAAACCTCTGTAACTTCTCTCGGTAGATGAATCACTGTGGACTTTCTCTTGTTTCTATCTGTTACCAATCTTGAGAAACTCATACATTCTCTGTTCACTGTTTCCCAGTCTTGGAGAAGTAGATTTCTTTCTGCGAAAGTGCTGTTTTCACAGTGCTAAGTACTCCCAACTCTATCAACAATGTAGGTTTTACCAGTTTTCTAAGTCTCTCTTATTTGCTTGTACTTATACTTGGAATTCTCTGTGTAAACCTCTGTAACTTCTCTCGTAGATGAATCACTGTGGACTTTCTCTTGTTTCTATCTGTTACCAATCTTGAGAAAATCATACATTCTCTGTTTAGTGTTTCGCGGTCTTAGAGAAGCAGATGTCTTTCTGCGAAAGTGCTGTTTTCACAGTGCTAAGTACTCCCAACTCTATCAACAATGTAGGTTTTCCCAGTTTTCTAAGTCTCTCTTATTTTCATGAAGTTACACTTGGATTTCTATGTGTAAACCCCTGTAACTTCTCTCGGTAGATGAATCACTGTGTACTTTCTCTTGTTTCTATCTGTTACCAATCTTGAGAAACTCATACATAATCTGTTCTCTGATTCCCAGTCTTAGAGAAGTAGATTTCTTTGTGCGAAAGTGCTGTTTTCACAGTGCTAAGTACTCCCAACTCTATCAACAATGTAGGTTTTACCGGGTTTCTTAGTCTCTCTTATTTGCTTGTACTTATACTTGGAATTCTCTGTGTAAACCTCTGTAACTTCTCTAGGTAGATGAATCACTGTGTACTTTCTCTTGTTTCTATCTGTTACCAATCTTGAGAAACTCATACATTCTCTGTTCACTGTTTCGCGGTCTTAGAGAAGTAGATTTCTTTGTGCGAAAGTGCTGTTTTCACAGTGCTAAGTACTCCCAACTCTATCAACAATGTAGGTTTTACCAGTTATCTAAGTCTCTCATCTTTTCTTGTACCTATACTTGGAATTCTCTGTGTAAACCTCTGTAACTTCTCTCGTAGATGAATCACTGTGGACTTTCTCTTGTTTCTATCTGTTACCATTCTTAAGAAACTCATACATTCTTTGTTCACTGATTCCCAGTCTTAGAGAAGTAGATTTCTTTCTGCGAAAGTGCTGTTTTCACAGTGCTAAGTACTCCCAACTCTATCAACAATGTAGGTTTTACCAGTTTTCTAAGTCTCTCTCATTTTCTTGTACTTATACTTGGAATTCTCTGTGTAAACCTCTGTAAGTTCTCTCGGTAGATGAATCACTGTGGACTTTCTCTTGTTTCTATCTGTTACCAATCTTGAGAAACTCATACATTCTCTGTTCACTGTTTCGCGGTCTTAAAGAAGTAGATTTCTTTGTGCCAAAGTGCTGTTTTCACAGTGCTAAGTACTCCCAACTCTATCAACAATGTAGGTTTTACCAGTTTTCTAAGTCTCTCTTATTTTCTTGGAGTTACACTTGGATTTCTCTGTGTAAACTTCTGGAACTTCTCTAAGTAGATGAATCACTGTGTACTTTCTCTTATTTCTATCTGTTACCAATCTTGAGAAACTCATACATTCTCTGTTCACTGTTTCCCGGTCTTAGAGAAGTAGATTTCTTTGTGCGAAAGTGCTGTTTTCACAGTGCTAAGTACTCCCAACTCTATCAACAATGTAGGTTTTACCAGTTTTCTAAGTCTCTCTTATTTGCTTGTACTTATACTTGGAATTCTCTGTGTAAACCTCTGTAACTTCTCTCGGTAGATGAATCGCTGTGGACTTTCTCTTGTTTCTATCTGTTACCAATCTTGAGAAACTGATACATTCTCTGTTCACTCTTTCGCGGTCTTAGAGCAGTAGATTTCTTTGTGCGAAAGTGCTGTTTTCACAGTGCTAAGTACTCCCAACTCTATCAACAATGGAGTTTTTAATAGTTTTCTAAGTCTCTCTTATTTGCTTGTACTTATACTTCGAATTCTCTGTGTAAACCTCTGTAACTTTTCTATGTAGATGAATCACTGCGTACTTTCTCTTGTTTCTATCTGTTACCAATCTTGAGAAACTCATACATTGTCTGTTCACTGTTTCGCGGTCTTAGAGAAGCAGATTTCTTTGTGGGAAAGTGCTGTTTTCACAGTGCTAAGTACTCCCAACTCTATCAACAATGGAGTTTCTACCGGTTTTCTAAGTCTCTCTAATTTTCATGAAGTTACACTTGGATTTCTCTGTGTAAACATCTGTAACGGCTCTAGGTAGAGGAATCACTGTGTACTTTCTCTTGTTTCTATCTGTTACCAATCTTGAGAAACTCATACATTCTCTGTTCACTGTTTCCCGGTCTTACAGAAGTAGATTTCTTTCTGTGAAAGTGCTGTTTTCACAGTGCTAAGTACTCCCAACTCTATCAACAATGTAGGTTTTACCAGTTTTCTAAGTCTCTCTCATTTTCTTGTACTTATACTTGGAATTCTCTGTGTAAACCTCTGTAACTTCTCTCGGTAGATGAATCACTGTGGACTTTCTCTTGTTTCTATCTGTTACCAATCTTGAGAAACTCATACATTCTCTGTTCACTGTTTCGCGGTCTTAGAGAAGTAGATTTCTTTGTGCGAAAGTGCTGTTTTCACAGTGCTAAGTACTCCCAATTCTATCAACAATGTAGGTTTTACCAGTTTTCTAAGTCTCTCTTATTTTCTTGGAGTTACACTTGGATTTCTCTGTGTAAACTTCCGGAACTTCTCTAAGTAGATGAATCACTGTGTACTTTCTCTTGTTTCTATCTGTTACCAATCTTGAGAAACTCATACATTCTCTGTTCACTGTTTCCCGGTCTTAGAGAAGTAGATTTTTTTGTGCGAAAGTGCTGTTTTCACACTGCTAAGTACTCCCAACTCTATCAACAATGTAGGTTTTACCAGTTTTCTAAGTCTCTCTTATTTTCTTGGAGTTACACTTGGATTTCTCTGTGTAAACTTCTGGAACTTCTCTAAGTAGATGAATCACTGTGTACTTTCTTTTGTTTCTATCTGTTACCAATCTTGAGAAACTCATACATTCTCTGTTCACTGTTTCCAGTCTTAGAGAAGTAGATGTCTTTCTGCGAAAGTGCTGTTTTCACAGTGCTAAGTACTCCCAACTCTATCAACAATGTAGGTTTTACCACTTTTCTAAGTCTCTCTTATTTTCTTGTACTTATACTTGGAATTCTCTGTGTAAACCTCTGTAACTTCTCTCGGTAGATGAATCACTGTGGACTTTCTCTTGTTTCTATCTGTTACCAATCTTGAGAAACTCATACATTCTCTGTTTACTGTTTCGCGGTCTTAGAGAAGTAGATTTCTTTGTCGGAAAGTGCTGTTTTCACAGTGCTAAGTACTCCCAACTCTATCAACAATGGAGTTTTTAATAGTTTTCTAAGTCTCTCTTATTTGCTTGTACTTATACTTGGAATTCTCTGTGTAAACCTCTGTAACTTCTCTAGGTAGATGAATCACTGTGGACTTTCCCTTGTTTCTATCTGTTACCAATCTTGAGAAACTCATACATTCTCTGTTCACTGATTCCCGGTCTTAGAGAAGCAGATTTCTTTGTGCGAAAGTGCTGTTTTCACAGTGCTAAGTACTCCCAACTCTATCAACAATGTAGGTTTTACCAGTTTTCTAAGTCTCTCTTATTTTCTTGGAGTTACACTTGGATTTCTCTGTGTAAACTTCTGGAACTTCTCTAAGTAGATGAATCACTGTGTACTTTCTCTTGTTTCTATCTGTTACCAATCTTGAGAAACTCATACATTCTCTGTTCACTGTTTCCCGGTCTTAGAGAAGTAGATTTCTTTGTGCAAAAGTGCTGTTTTCACAGTGCTAAGTACTCCCAACTCTATCAACAATGTAGGTTTTACCAGTTTTCTAAGTCTCTCTTATTTGCTTGTACTTATACTTGGAATTCTGTATGTAAACCTCTGTAACTTCTCTCGGTAGATGAATCACTGTGGACTTTCTCTTGTTTCTATCTGTTACCAATCTTGAGAAACTCATACATTCTCTGTTCACTGTTTCCCAGTCTTGGAGAAGTAGATTTCTTTCTGCGAAAGTGCTGTTTTCACAATGCTAAGTACTCCCAACTCTATCAACAATGTAGGTTTTACCAGTTTTCTAAGTCTCTCTTATTTGCTTGTACTTATACTTGGAATTCTCTGTGTAAACCTCTGTAACTTTTCTAGGTAGATGAATCACTGTGTACTTTCTCTTGTTTCTATCTGTTACCAATCTTGAGAAACTGATACATTCTCTGTTCACTGTTTCGCGGTCTTAGAGCAGTAGATTTCTTTGTGCGAAAGTGCTGTTTTCACAGTGCTAAGTACTCCCAACTCTATCAACAATGTAGTTTTTAATAGTTTTCTAAGTCTCTCTTATTTGCTTGTACTTATACTTGGAATTCTCTGTGTAAACCTCTGTAACTTCTCTAGGTAGATGAATCACTGTGTACTTTCTCTTGTTTCTATCTGTTACCAATCTTGAGAAACTCATACATTCTCTGTTTACTGTTTCCCGGTCTTAGAGAAGTAGATTTCTTTCTGCGAAAGTGCTGTTTTCACAGTGCTAAGTACTCCCAACTCTATCAACAATGTAGGTTTTAACAGTTTTCTAAGTCTCTCTTATTTTCTTGTACTTATACTTGGAATTCTCTGTGTAAACCTCTGTAACTTCTCTCGGTAGATGAATCACTGTTGACTTTCTCTTGTTTCAATCTGTTACCAATCTTGAGAAACTCATACATTCTCTGTTCAATGTTTCCCAGTCTTAGAGAAGTAGATTTTTTTGTGCGAAAGTGCTGTTTTCACAGTGCTAAGTACTCCCAACTCTATCAACAATGTAGTTTCTACTGGATTTCTAAGTCTCTCTAATTTTCATGAAGTTACACTTGGATTTCTCTGTGTAAACATCTGTAACGTCTCTAGGTAGATGAATCACTGTGTACTTTCTCTTGTTTCTATCTGTTACCAATCTTGAGAAACTCATACATTCTCTGTTTACTGTTTCCCGGTCTTAGAGAAGTAGATTTCTTTCTGCGAAAGTGCTGTTTTCACAGTGCTAAGTACTCCCAACTCTATCAACAATGTAGGTTTTACCAGTTTTCTAAGTCTCTCTCATTTTCTTGTACTTATACTTGGAATTCTCTGTGTAAACCTCTGTAACTTCTCTCGGTAGATGAATCACTGTGGACTTTCTCTTGTTTCTATCTGTTACCAATCTTGAGAAACTCATACATTCTCTGTTCACTGTTTCGCGGTCTTAGAGAAGTAGATTTCTTTGTGCGAAAGGGCTGTTTTCACAGTGCTAAGTACTCCCAACTCTATCAACAATGTAGGTTTTACCAGTTTTCTAAGTCTCTCTTATTTTCTTGGAGTTACACTTGGATTTCTCTGTGTAAACTTTTGGAAGTTCTCTAAGTAGATGAATCACTGTGTACTTTCTCTTGTTTGTATCTGTTACCAATCTTGAGAAACTCATACATTCTCTGTTCACTGTTTCGCGGTCTTAGAGCAGTAGATTTCTTTGTGCGAAAGTGCTGTTTTCACAGTGCTAAGTACTCCCAACTCTATCAACAATGTAGGTTTTACCAGTTTTCTAAGTCTCTCTTATTTGCTTGTACTTATACTTGGAATTCTCTATGTAAACCTCTGTAACTTCTCTCGGTAGATGAATCACTGTGGACTTTCTCTTGTTTCTATCTGTTACCAATCTTGAGAAACTCATACATTCTCTGTTCACTGTTTCCCAGTCTTAGAGAAGTAGATTTCTTTCTGCGAAAGTGCTGTTTTCACAATGCTAAGTACTCCCAACTCTATCAACAATGTAGGTTTTACCAGTTTTCTAAGTCTCTCTTATTTGCTTGTACTTATACTTGGAATTCTCTGTGTAAACCTCTGTAACTTTTCTAGGTAGATGAATCACTGTGTACTTTCTCTTGTTTCTATCTGTTACCAATCTTGAGAAACTGATACATTCTCTGTTCACTGTTTCGCTGTCTTAGAGCAGTAGATTTCTTTGTGCGAAAGTGCTGTTTTCACAGTGCTAAGTACTCCCAACTCTATCAACAATGTAGTTTTTAATTGTTTTCTAAGTCTCTCTTATTTGCTTGTACTTATACTTGGAATTCTCTGTGTAAAGTTCTGTAACATCTCTAGGTAGATGAATCACTGTGTACTTTCTCTTGTTTCTATCTGTTACAACTCTTGAGAAACTCACACATTCTCTGTTCACTGTTTCCCAGTCTTAGAGAAGTAGATTTCTTTCTGCGAAAGTGCTGTTTTCACAGTGCTAAGTACTCCCAACTCTATCCACAATGTAGGATTTACCAGTTTTCTAAGTCTCTCTTATTTTCTTGTACTTATACATGGAATTCTCTGTGTAAAGTTCTGTAACTTCTCTAGGTAGATGAATCACTGTGGACTTTCCCTTGTTTCTATCTGTTACCAATCTTGAGAAACTCATACATTCTCTGTTCACTGATTCCCGGTCTTAGAGAAGCAGATTTCTTTCTGCGAAAGTCCTGTTTTCACAGTGCTAAGTACTCCCAACTCTATCAACAATGTAGGTTTTACCAGTTTTCTAAGTCTCTCTTATTTTGTTGAAGTTGCACTTGGATTTCTCTGTGTAAACCTCTGTAACTTCTCTAGGTAGATGAATCACTGTGTACTTTCTCTTGTTTCTATCTGGTACCAATCTTGAGAAACTCATACATTCTCCGTTCACAGTTTCCCGGTCTTAGACAGGTAGATTTCTATGTGCGAAAGTGCTGTTTTCACAATGCTAAGTACTCCCAACTCTATCAACAATGTAGTTTCTACTGGTTTTCTAAGTCTCTCTAATTTTCATGAAGTTACACTTGGATTTCTCTGTGTAAACATCTGTAACGTCTCTAGGTAGATGAATCACTGTGTACTTTCTCTTGTTTCTATCTGTTACCAATCTTGAGAAACTTATACATTCTCTGTTCACTGTTTCCCGGTCTTAGAGAAGTAGATTTCTTTCTGCGAAAGTGCTGTTTTCACAGTGCTAAGTACTCCCAACTCTATCAACAATGTAGGTTTTACCAGTTTTCTAAGTCTCTCTTATTTCCTTGTACTTATACTTGGAATTCTCTGTGTAAACCTCTGTAACTTTTCTATGTAGATGAATCACTGCGTACTTTCTCTTGTTTCTATCTGTTACCAATCTTGAGAAACTCACACATTCTCTGTTCACTGTTTCCCAGTCTTAGAGAAGTAGATTTCTTTCTCCGAAAGTGCTGTTTTCACAGTGCTAAGTACTCCCAACTCTATCAACAATGTAGGTTTTACCACTTTTCTAAGTCTCTCTTATTTTCTTGTACTTATACTTGGAATTCTCTGTGTAAACCTCTGTAACTTCTCTCGGTAGATGAATCACTGTGGACTTTCTCTTGTTTCTATCTGTTACCAATCTTGAGAAACTCATACATTCTCTGTTTACTGTTTCCCGGTCTTAGAGAAGTAGATTTCTTTCTGCGAAAGTGCTGTTTTCACAGTGCTAAGTACTCCCAACTCTATCAACAATGTAGGTTTTAACAGTTTTCTAAGTCTCTCTTATTTTCTTGTACTTATACTTGGAATTCTCTGTGTAAACCTCTGTAACTTCTCTCGGTAGATGAATCACTGTTGACTTTCTCTTGTTTCAATCTGTTACCAATCTTGAGAAACTCATACATTCTCTGTTCAATGTTTCCCAGTCTTAGAGAAGTAGATTTTTTTGTGCGAAAGTGCTGTTTTCACAGTGCTAAGTACTCCCAACTCTATCAACAATGTAGTTTCTACTGGATTTCTAAGTCTCTCTAATTTTCATGAAGTTACACTTGGATTTCTCTGTGTAAACATCTGTAACGTCTCTAGGTAGATGAATCACTGTGTACTTTCTCTTGTTTCTATCTGTTACCAATCTTGAGAAACTCATACATTCTCTGTTTACTGTTTCCCGGTCTTAGAGAAGTAGATTTCTTTCTGCGAAAGTGCTGTTTTCACAGTGCTAAGTACTCCCAACTCTATCAACAATGTAGGTTTTACCAGTTTTCTAAGTCTCTCTCATTTTCTTGTACTTATACTTGGAATTCTCTGTGTAAACCTCTGTAACTTCTCTCGGTAGATGAATCACTGTGGACTTTCTCTTGTTTCTATCTGTTACCAATCTTGAGAAACTCATACATTCTCTGTTCACTGTTTCGCGGTCTTAGAGAAGTAGATTTCTTTGTGCGAAAGGGCTGTTTTCACAGTGCTAAGTACTCCCAACTCTATCAACAATGTAGGTTTTACCAGTTTTCTAAGTCTCTCTTATTTTCTTGGAGTTACACTTGGATTTCTCTGTGTAAACTTTTGGAAGTTCTCTAAGTAGATGAATCACTGTGTACTTTCTCTTGTTTGTATCTGTTACCAATCTTGAGAAACTCATACATTCTCTGTTCACTGTTTCGCGGTCTTAGAGCAGTAGATTTCTTTGTGCGAAAGTGCTGTTTTCACAGTGCTAAGTACTCCCAACTCTATCAACAATGTAGGTTTTACCAGTTTTCTAAGTCTCTCTTATTTGCTTGTACTTATACTTGGAATTCTCTATGTAAACCTCTGTAACTTCTCTCGGTAGATGAATCACTGTGGACTTTCTCTTGTTTCTATCTGTTACCAATCTTGAGAAACTCATACATTCTCTGTTCACTGTTTCCCAGTCTTAGAGAAGTAGATTTCTTTCTGCGAAAGTGCTGTTTTCACAATGCTAAGTACTCCCAACTCTATCAACAATGTAGGTTTTACCAGTTTTCTAAGTCTCTCTTATTTGCTTGTACTTATACTTGGAATTCTCTGTGTAAACCTCTGTAACTTTTCTAGGTAGATGAATCACTGTGTACTTTCTCTTGTTTCTATCTGTTACCAATCTTGAGAAACTGATACATTCTCTGTTCACTGTTTCGCTGTCTTAGAGCAGTAGATTTCTTTGTGCGAAAGTGCTGTTTTCACAGTGCTAAGTACTCCCAACTCTATCAACAATGTAGTTTTTAATTGTTTTCTAAGTCTCTCTTATTTGCTTGTACTTATACTTGGAATTCTCTGTGTAAAGTTCTGTAACATCTCTAGGTAGATGAATCACTGTGTACTTTCTCTTGTTTCTATCTGTTACCACTCTTGAGAAACTCACACATTCTCTGTTCACTGTTTCCCAGTCTTAGAGAAGTAGATTTCTTTCTGCGAAAGTGCTGTTTTCACAGTGCTAAGTACTCCCAACTCTATCCACAATGTAGGATTTACCAGTTTTCTAAGTCTCTCTTATTTTCTTGTACTTATACATGGAATTCTCTGTGTAAAGTTCTGTAACTTCTCTAGGTAGATGAATCACTGTGGACTTTCCCTTGTTTCTATCTGTTACCAATCTTGAGAAACTCATACATTCTCTGTTCACTGATTCCCGGTCTTAGAGAAGCAGATTTCTTTCTGCGAAAGTCCTGTTTTCACAGTGCTAAGTACTCCCAACTCTATCAACAATGTAGGTTTTACCAGTTTTCTAAGTCTCTCTTATTTTGTTGAAGTTGCACTTGGATTTCTCTGTGTAAACCTCTGTAACTTCTCTAGGTAGATGAATCACTGTGTACTTTCTCTTGTTTCTATCTGGTACCAATCTTGAGAAACTCATACATTCTCCGTTCACAGTTTCCCGGTCTTAGACAAGTAGATTTCTATGTGCGAAAGTGCTGTTTTCACAATGCTAAGTACTCCCAACTCTATCAACAATGTAGTTTCTACTGGTTTTCTAAGTCTCTCTAATTTTCATGAAGTTACACTTGGATTTCTCTGTGTAAACATCTGTAACGTCTCTAGGTAGATGAATCACTGTGTACTTTCTCTTGTTTCTATCTGTTACCAATCTTGAGAAACTTATACATTCTCTGTTCACTGTTTCCCGGTCTTAGAGAAGTAGATTTCTTTCTGCGAAAGTGCTGTTTTCACAGTGCTAAGTACTCCCAACTCTATCAACAATGTAGGTTTTACCAGTTTTCTAAGTCTCTCTTATTTCCTTGTACTTATACTTGGAATTCTCTGTGTAAACCTCTGTAACTTTTCTATGTAGATGAATCACTGCGTACTTTCTCTTGTTTCTATCTGTTACCAATCTTGAGAAACTCACACATTCTCTGTTCACTGTTTCCCAGTCTTAGAGAAGTAGATTTCTTTCTCCGAAAGTGCTGTTTTCACAGTGCTAAGTACTCCCAACTCTATCAACAATGTAGGTTTTACCACTTTTCTAAGTCTCTCTTATTTTCTTGTACTTATACTTGGAATTCTCTGTGTAAACCTCTGTAACTTCTCTCGGTAGATGAATCACTGTGGACTTTCTCTTGTTTCTATCTGGTACCAATCTTGAGAAACTCATACATTCTCCGTTCACAGTTTCCCGGTCTTAGACAAGTAGATTTCTTTGTGCGAAAGTGCTGTTTTCACAATGCTAAGTACTCCCAACTCTATCAACAATGTAGTTTCTACTGGTTTTCTAAGTCTCTCTAATTTTCATGAAGTTACACTTGGATTTCTCTGTGTAAACATCTGTAACGTCTCTAGGTAGATGAATCACTGTGTACTTTCTCTTATTTCTATCTGTTACGAATCTTGAGAAACTCATACATTCTCTGTTCACTGTTTCCCGGTCTTAGAGAAGTTGATTTCTTTGTGCGAAAGTGCTGTTTTCACAGTGCTAAGTACTCCCAACTCTATCAACAATGGAATTTTTAATAGTTTTCTAAGTCTCTCTTATTTGCTTGTACTTATACTTGGAATTCTCTGTGTAAACCTCTGTAACTTCTCTAGGTAGATGAATCACTGTGGACTTTCCCTTGTTTCTATCTGTTACCAATCTTGAGAAACTCATACATTCTCTGTTCACTGATTCCCGGTCTTAGAGAAGCAGATTTCTTTCTGGGAAAGTCCTGTTTTCACAGTGCTAAGTACTTCCAACTCTCTCAACAATGTAGGTTTTACCAGTTTTCTAAGTCTCTCTTATTTTGTTGAAGTTACACTTGGATTGCTCTGTGTAAACCTCTGTAACTTCTCTAGGTAGATGAATCACTGTGTACTTTCTCTTGTTTCTATCTGGTACCAATCTTGAGAAACTCATACATTCTCCGTTCACAGTTTCCCGGTCTTAGACAAGTAGATTTCTTTCTGCGAAAGTGCTGTTTTCACAGTGCTAAGTACTCCCAACTCTATCAACAATGTAGGTTTTACCAGTTTTCTAAGTCTCTCATTTTCTTGTACTTATACTTGGAATTCTCTGTGTAAACCTCTGTAACTTCTCTCGGTAGATGAATCACTGTGGACTTTCTCTTGTTTCTATCTGTTACCAATCTTGAGAAACTCATACATTCTCTGTTCACTGTTTCGCGGTCTTAGAGAAGTAGATTTCTTTGTGAGAAAGTGTTGTTTTCACAGTGCTAAGTACTCCCAACTCTATCAACAATGTAGGTTTTACCAGTTTTCTAAGCCTCTCTTATTTTCTAGGCGTTACACTTGGATTTCTCTGTGTAAACTTCTGGAACTTCTCTAAGTAGATGAATCACTGTGTACTTTCTCTTGTTTCTATCTGTTATCAATCTTGAGAAACTCATACATTCTCTGTTCACTGTTTCCCGGTCTTAGAGAAGTTGATTTCTTTGTTCGAAAGTGCTGTTTTCACAGTGCTAAGTACTCCCAACTCTATCAACAATGTAGGTTTTACCAGTTTTCTAAGTCTCTCTTATTTGCTTGTACTTATACTTGGAATTCTCTATGTAAACCTCTGTAACTTCTCTCGGTAGATGAATCACTGTGGACTTTCTCTTGTTTCTATCTGTTACCAATCTTGAGAAACCCATACATTCTCTGTTCAATGTTTCCCAGTCTTAGAGAAATAGATTTCTTTCTGCGAAAGTGCTGTTTTCACAGTGCTAAGTACTCCCAACTCTATCAACAATGTAGGTTTTACCAGTTTTCTAAGTCTCTCTTATTTTCTTGTACTTATACTTGGAATTCTCTGTGTAAACCTCTGTAACTTTTCTAGGTAGATGAATCTCTGTGTACTTTCTCTTGTTTCTATCTGTTACCAATCTTGAGAAACTCCTACATTCTCTGTTCACTGTTTCCCAGTCTTAGAGAAGTAGATTTCTTTCTACGAAATTGCTGTTTTCACAGTACTAAGTACTCCCAACTCTATCAACAATGTAGGTTTTACCAGTTTTCTAAGTCTCTCTTATTTTCTTGTACTTATACTTGGAATTCTCTGTGTAAACCTCTGTAACTTTTCTATGTAGATGAATCACTGCGTACTTTCTCTTGTTTCTATCTGTTACCAATC
The DNA here is from genome assembly GCA_028571685.1 of Heterohyrax brucei. Lineage (NCBI taxonomy): Eukaryota > Metazoa > Chordata > Mammalia > Hyracoidea > Procaviidae > Heterohyrax > Heterohyrax brucei. Next base: position 21,124,896 of record CM053144.1, on the reverse strand, counting down.
TTGAGAAACTCACACATTCTCTGTTCACTGTTTCCCAGTCTTAGAGAAGTAGATTTCTTTCTGCGAAAGTGCTGTTTTCACAGTGCTAAGTACTCCCAACTCTATCCACAATGTAGGTTTTACCAGTTTTCTAAGTCTCTCTTATTTTCTTGTACTTATACATGGAATTCTCTGTGTAAACTTCTGTAACTTCTCTAGGTAGATGAATCACTGTGTACTTTCTTTTGTTTCTATCTGTTACCAATCTTGAGAAACTCATACATTCTCTGTTCACTGTTTCCCAGTCTTAGAGAAGTAGATTTCTTTCTGCGAAACTGCTGTTTTCACAATGCTAAGTACTCCCAACTCTATCAACAATGTAGGTTTTACCAGTTTTCTAAGTCTCTCTTATTTTTTTGTACTTATACTTGGAATTCTCCGTGTAAACCTCTGTAACTTCTCTCGGTAGATGAATCACTGTTGACTTTCTCTTGTTTCAATCTGTTACCAATCTTGAGAAACTCATACATTCTCTGTTCAATGTTTCCCAGTCTTAGAGAAGTAGATTTCTTTGTGCGAAAGTGCTGATTTCACAGTGCTAAGTACTCCCAACTCTATCAACAATGTAGTTTCTACTGGTTTTCTAAGTCTCTCTAATTTTCTTGAAGTTACACTTGGATTTCTCTGTGTAAACATCTGTAACGTCTCTAGGTAGATGAATCACTGTGTACTTTCTCTTGTTTCTATCTGTTACCAATCTTGAGAAACTCATACATTCTCTGTTCACTGTTTCCCGGTCTTAGAGAAGTAGATTTCTTTCTGCGAAAGTCCTGTTTTCACAGTGCTAAGTACTCCCAACTCTATCAACAATGTAGGTTTTACCAGTTTTCTAAGTCTCTCTCATTTTCTTGTACTTATACTTGGAATTCTCTGTGTAAACCTCTGTAACTTCTCTCGGTAGATGAATCACTGTGGACTTTCTCTTGTTTCTATCTGTTACCAATCTTGAGAAACTCATACATTCTCTGTTCACTGTTTCGCGGTCTTAGAGCAGTAGATTTCTTTGTGCGAAAGTGCTGTTTTCACAGTGCTAAGTACTCCCAACTCTATCAACAATGTAGGTTTTGGAAGTTTTCTAAGTCTCTCTTATTTTCTTGGAGTTCCACTTGGATTTCTCTGTGTAAACTTCTGGAACTTCTCTAAGTAGATGAATCACTGTGTACTTTCTCTTGTTTCTATCTGTTACCAATCTTGAGAAACTCATACATTCTCTGTTCACTGTTTCCCGGTCTTAGAGAAGTAGATTTCTTTGTGCGAAAGTGCTGTTTTCACAGTGCTAAGTACTCCCAACTCTATCAACAATGTAGGTTTTACCAGTTTTCTAAGTCTCTCTTATTTGCTTGTACTTATACTTGGAATTCTCTGTGTAAACCTCTGTAACTTCTCTCGGTAGATGAATCACTGTGGACTTTCTCTTGTTTCTATCTGTTACCAATCTTGAGAAACTCATACATTCTCTGTTCACTGTTTCCTAGTCTTAGAGAATTAGATTTCTTTCTGCGAAAGTGCTGTTTTCACAGTGCTAAGTACTCCCAACTCTATCAACAATGTAGGTTTTACCAGTTTTCTAAGTCTCTCTTATTTGCTTGTACTTATACTTGGAATTCTTTGTATAAACCTCTGTAACTTTTCTAGGTAGATGAATCACTGTGTACTTTCTCTTGTTTCTATCTGTTACCAATCTTGAGAAACTGATACATTCTCTGTTCACTGTTTCGCGGTCTTAGAGCAGTAGATTTCTTTGTGCGAAAGTGCTGTTTTCACAGTGCTAAGTACTCCCAACTCTATCAACAATGGAGTTTTTAATAGTTTTCTAAGTCTCTCTTATTTGCTTGTACTTATACTTGGAATTCTCTGTGTAAAACTCTGTAACTTCTCTAGGTAGATGAATCACTGTGTACTTTCTCTTGTTTCTATCTGTTACCAATCTTGAGAAACTCATACATTCTCTATTTACTGTTTCCCGGTCTTAGAGAAGTAGATTTCTTTCTGCGAAAGTGCTGTTTTCACAGTGCTAAGTACTCCCAACTCTATCAACAATGTAGGTTTTAACAGTTTTCTAAGTCTCTCTTATTTTCTTGAAGTTACTCTTGGATTTCTCTGTGTAAACCTCTGTAACTTCTCTAGGTAGATGAATCACTGTTGACTTTCTCTTGTTTCTATCTGTTACCAATCTTGAGAAACTCATACATTCTCTGTTCACTGTTTCCCGGTCTTAGAGAAGTAGATTTCTTTCTGCGAAAGTGCTGTTTTCACAGTGCTAAGTACTCCCAACTCTATCAACAATGTAGGTTTTACCAGTTTTCTAAGTCTCTCTCATTTTCTTGTACTTATACTTGGAATTCTCTGTGTAAACCTCTGTAACTTCTCTCGGTAGATGAATCACTGTGGACTTTCTCTTGTTTTTATCTGTTACCAATCTTGAGAAACTCATACATTCTCTGTTCACTGTTTCCCAGTCTTAGAGAAGTAGATTTCTTTCTGCGAAAGTGCTGTTTTCACAATGCTAAGTACTCCCAACTCTATCAACAATGTAGGTTTTACCAGTTTTCTAAGTCTCTCTTATTTCCTTGTACTTATACTTGGAATTCTCTGTGTAAACCTCTGTAACTTTTCTAGGTAGATGAATCACTGTGTACTTTCTCTTGTTTCTATCTGTTACCAATCTTGAGAAACTGATACATTCTCTGTTCACTGTTTCGCGGTCTTAGAGAAGTAGATTTCGTTGTGCGAAAGTGCTGTTTTCACAGTGCTAAGTACTCCCAACTCTATCAACAATGTAGTTTTTAATTGTTTTCTAAGTCTCTCTTATTTGCTTGTACTTATACTTGGATTTCTCTGTGTAAACCTCTGTAACTTCTCTAGGTAGATGAATCACTGTGTACTTTCTCTTGTTTCTATCTGGTACCAATCTTGAGAAACTCATACATTCTCCGTTCACAGTTTCCCGGTCTTAGACAAGTAGATTTCTATGTGCGAAAGTGCTGTTTTCACAATGCTAAGTACTCCCAACTCTATCAACAATGTAGTTTCTACTGGTTTTCTAAGTCTCTCTAATTTTCATGAAGTTACACTTGGATTTCTCTGTGTAAACATCTGTAACGTCTCTAGGTAGATGAATCACTGTGTACTTTCTCTTGTTTCTATCTGTTACCAATCTTGAGAAACTTATACATTCTCTGTTCACTGTTTCCCGGTCTTAGAGAAGTAGATTTCTTTCTGCGAAAGTGCTGTTTTCACAGTGCTAAGTACTCCCAACTCTATCAACAATGTAGGTTTTACCAGTTTTCTAAGTCTCTCTTATTTCCTTGTACTTATACTTGGAATTCTCTGTGTAAACCTCTGTAACTTTTCTATGTAGATGAATCACTGCGTACTTTCTCTTGTTTCTATCTGTTACCAATCTTGAGAAACTCACACATTCTCTGTTCACTGTTTCCCAGTCTTAGAGAAGTAGATTTCTTTCTCCGAAAGTGCTGTTTTCACAGTGCTAAGTACTCCCAACTCTATCAACAATGTAGGTTTTACCACTTTTCTAAGTCTCTCTTATTTTCTTGTACTTATACTTGGAATTCTCTGTGTAAACCTCTGTAACTTCTCTCGGTAGATGAATCACTGTGGACTTTCTCTTGTTTCTATCTGGTACCAATCTTGAGAAACTCATACATTCTCCGTTCACAGTTTCCCGGTCTTAGACAAGTAGATTTCTTTGTGCGAAAGTGCTGTTTTCACAATGCTAAGTACTCCCAACTCTATCAACAATGTAGTTTCTACTGGTTTTCTAAGTCTCTCTAATTTTCATGAAGTTACACTTGGATTTCTCTGTGTAAACATCTGTAACGTCTCTAGGTAGATGAATCACTGTGTACTTTCTCTTATTTCTATCTGTTACGAATCTTGAGAAACTCATACATTCTCTGTTCACTGTTTCCCGGTCTTAGAGAAGTTGATTTCTTTGTGCGAAAGTGCTGTTTTCACAGTGCTAAGTACTCCCAACTCTATCAACAATGGAATTTTTAATAGTTTTCTAAGTCTCTCTTATTTGCTTGTACTTATACTTGGAATTCTCTGTGTAAACCTCTGTAACTTCTCTAGGTAGATGAATCACTGTGGACTTTCCCTTGTTTCTATCTGTTACCAATCTTGAGAAACTCATACATTCTCTGTTCACTGATTCCCGGTCTTAGAGAAGCAGATTTCTTTCTGGGAAAGTCCTGTTTTCACAGTGCTAAGTACTTCCAACTCTCTCAACAATGTAGGTTTTACCAGTTTTCTAAGTCTCTCTTATTTTGTTGAAGTTACACTTGGATTGCTCTGTGTAAACCTCTGTAACTTCTCTAGGTAGATGAATCACTGTGTACTTTCTCTTGTTTCTATCTGGTACCAATCTTGAGAAACTCATACATTCTCCGTTCACAGTTTCCCGGTCTTAGACAAGTAGATTTCTTTCTGCGAAAGTGCTGTTTTCACAGTGCTAAGTACTCCCAACTCTATCAACAATGTAGGTTTTACCAGTTTTCTAAGTCTCTCATTTTCTTGTACTTATACTTGGAATTCTCTATGTAAACCTCTGTAACTTCTCTCGGTAGATGAATCACTGTGGACTTTCTCTTGTTTCTATCTGTTACCAATCTTGAGAAACTCATACATTCTCTGTTCACTGTTTCGCGGTCTTAGAGAAGTAGATTTCTTTGTGAGAAAGTGTTGTTTTCACAGTGCTAAGTACTCCCAACTCTATCAACAATGTAGGTTTTACCAGTTTTCTAAGCCTCTCTTATTTTCTAGGCGTTACACTTGGATTTCTCTGTGTAAACTTCTGGAACTTCTCTAAGTAGATGAATCACTGTGTACTTTCTCTTGTTTCTATCTGTTATCAATCTTGAGAAACTCATACATTCTCTGTTCACTGTTTCCCGGTCTTAGAGAAGTTGATTTCTTTGTTCGAAAGTGCTGTTTTCACAGTGCTAAGTACTCCCAACTCTATCAACAATGTAGGTTTTACCAGTTTTCTAAGTCTCTCTTATTTGCTTGTACTTATACTTGGAATTCTCTATGTAAACCTCTGTAACTTCTCTCGGTAGATGAATCACTGTGGACTTTCTCTTGTTTCTATCTGTTACCAATCTTGAGAAACCCATACATTCTCTGTTCAATGTTTCCCAGTCTTAGAGAAATAGATTTCTTTCTGCGAAAGTGCTGTTTTCACAGTGCTAAGTACTCCCAACTCTATCAACAATGTAGGTTTTACCAGTTTTCTAAGTCTCTCTTATTTTCTTGTACTTATACTTGGAATTCTCTGTGTAAACCTCTGTAACTTTTCTAGGTAGATGAATCTCTGTGTACTTTCTCTTGTTTCTATCTGTTACCAATCTTGAGAAACTCCTACATTCTCTGTTCACTGTTTCCCAGTCTTAGAGAAGTAGATTTCTTTCTACGAAATTGCTGTTTTCACAGTACTAAGTACTCCCAACTCTATCAACAATGTAGGTTTTACCAGTTTTCTAAGTCTCTCTTATTTTCTTGTACTTATACTTGGAATTCTCTGTGTAAACCTCTGTAACTTTTCTATGTAGATGAATCACTGCGTACTTTCTCTTGTTTCTATCTGTTACCAATCTTGAGAAACTCACACATTCTCTGTTCACTGTTTCCCAGTCTTAGAGAAGTAGATTTCTTTCTGCGAAAGTGCTGTTTTCACAGTGCTAAGTACTCCCAACTCTATCCACAATGTAGGTTTTACCAGTTTTCTAAGTCTCTCTTATTTTCTTGTACTTATACATGGAATTCTCTGTGTAAACTTCTGTAACTTCTCTAGGTAGATGAATCACTGTGTACTTTCTTTTGTTTCTATCTGTTACCAATCTTGAGAAACTCATACATTCTCTGTTCACTGTTTCCCAGTCTTAGAGAAGTAGATTTCTTTCTGCGAAACTGCTGTTTTCACAATGCTAAGTACTCCCAACTCTATCAACAATGTAGGTTTTACCAGTTTTCTAAGTCTCTCTTATTTTTTTGTACTTATACTTGGAATTCTCCGTGTAAACCTCTGTAACTTCTTTCGGTAGATGAATCACTGTTGACTTTCTCTTGTTTCAATCTGTTACCAATCTTGAGAAACTCATACATTCTCTGTTCAATGTTTCCCAGTCTTAGAGAAGTAGATTTCTTTGTGCGAAAGTGCTGATTTCACAGTGCTAAGTACTCCCAACTCTATCAACAATGTAGTTTCTACTGGTTTTCTAAGTCTCTCTAATTTTCATGAAGTTACACTTGGATTTCTCTGTGTAAACATCTGTAACGTCTCTAGGTAGATGAATCACTGTGTACTTTCTCTTGTTTCTATCTGTTACCAATCTTGAGAAACTCATACATTCTCTGTTCACTGTTTCCCGGTCTTAGAGAAGTAGATTTCTTTCTGCGAAAGTCCTGTTTTCACAGTGCTAAGTACTCCCAACTCTATCAACAATGTAGGTTTTACCAGTTTTCTAAGTCTCTCTCATTTTCTTGTACTTATACTTGGAATTCTCTGTGTAAACCTCTGTAACTTCTCTCGGTAGATGAATCACTGTGGACTTTCTCTTGTTTCTATCTGTTACCAATCTTGAGAAACTCATACATTCTCTGTTCACTGTTTCGCGGTCTTAGAGCAGTAGATTTCTTTGTGCGAAAGTGCTGTTTTCACAGTGCTAAGTACTCCCAACTCTATCAACAATGTAGGTTTTGGAAGTTTTCTAAGTCTCTCTTATTTTCTTGGAGTTCCACTTGGATTTCTCTGTGTAAACTTCTGGAACTTCTCTAAGTAGATGAATCACTGTGTACTTTCTCTTGTTTCTATCTGTTACCAATCTTGAGAAACTCATACATTCTCTGTTCACTGTTTCCCGGTCTTAGAGAAGTAGATTTCTTTGTGCGAAAGTGCTGTTTTCACAGTGCTAAGTACTCCCAACTCTATCAACAATGTAGGTTTTACCAGTTTTCTAAGTCTCTCTTATTTGCTTGTACTTATACTTGGAATTCTCTGTGTAAACCTCTGTAACTTCTCTCGGTAGATGAATCACTGTGGACTTTCTCTTGTTTCTATCTGTTACCAATCTTGAGAAACTCATACATTCTCTGTTCACTGTTTCCTAGTCTTAGAGAATTAGATTTCTTTCTGCGAAAGTGCTGTTTTCACAGTGCTAAGTACTCCCAACTCTATCAACAATGTAGGTTTTACCAGTTTTCTAAGTCTCTCTTATTTGCTTGTACTTATACTTGGAATTCTTTGTATAAACCTCTGTAACTTTTCTAGGTAGATGAATCACTGTGTACTTTCTCTTGTTTCTATCTGTTACCAATCTTGAGAAACTGATACATTCTCTGTTCACTGTTTCGCGGTCTTAGAGCAGTAGATTTCTTTGTGCGAAAGTGCTGTTTTCACAGTGCTAAGTACTCCCAACTCTATCAACAATGGAGTTTTTAATAGTTTTCTAAGTCTCTCTTATTTGCTTGTACTTATACTTGGAATTCTCTGTGTAAAACTCTGTAACTTCTCTAGGTAGATGAATCACTGTGTACTTTCTCTTGTTTCTATCTGTTACCAATCTTGAGAAACTCATACATTCTCTATTTACTGTTTCCCGGTCTTAGAGAAGTAGATTTCTTTCTGCGAAAGTGCTGTTTTCACAGTGCTAAGTACTCCCAACTCTATCAACAATGTAGGTTTTAACAGTTTTCTAAGTCTCTCTTATTTTCTTGAAGTTACTCTTGGATTTCTCTGTGTAAACCTCTGTAACTTCTCTAGGTAGATGAATCACTGTTGACTTTCTCTTGTTTCTATCTGTTACCAATCTTGAGAAACTCATACATTCTCTGTTCACTGTTTCCCGGTCTTAGAGAAGTAGATTTCTTTCTGCGAAAGTGCTGTTTTCACAGTGCTAAGTACTCCCAACTCTATCAACAATGTAGGTTTTACCAGTTTTCTAAGTCTCTCTCATTTTCTTGTACTTATACTTGGAATTCTCTGTGTAAACCTCTGTAACTTCTCTCGGTAGATGAATCACTGTGGACTTTCTCTTGTTTTTATCTGTTACCAATCTTGAGAAACTCATACATTCTCTGTTCACTGTTTCCCAGTCTTAGAGAAGTAGATTTCTTTCTGCGAAAGTGCTGTTTTCACAATGCTAAGTACTCCCAACTCTATCAACAATGTAGGTTTTACCAGTTTTCTAAGTCTCTCTTATTTCCTTGTACTTATACTTGGAATTCTCTGTGTAAACCTCTGTAACTTTTCTAGGTAGATGAATCACTGTGTACTTTCTCTTGTTTCTATCTGTTACCAATCTTGAGAAACTGATACATTCTCTGTTCACTGTTTCGCGGTCTTAGAGAAGTAGATTTCGTTGTGCGAAAGTGCTGTTTTCACAGTGCTAAGTACTCCCAACTCTATCAACAATGTAGTTTTTAATTGTTTTCTAAGTCTCTCTTATTTGCTTGTACTTATACTTGGAATTCTCTGTGTAAACCTCTGTAACTTCTCTAGGTAGATGAATCACTGTGTACTTTCTCTTGTTTCTATCTGTTACCAATCTTGACAAACTCATACATTCTCTGTTTACTGTTTCCCGGTCTTAGAGAAGTAGATTTCTTTCTGCGAAAGTGCTGTTTTCACAGTGCTAAGTACTCCCAACTCTATCAACAATGTAGGTTTTAACAGTTTTCTAAGTCTCTCTTATTTTCTTGTACTTATACTTGGAATTCTCTGTGTAAACCTCTGTAACTTTTCTATGTAGATGAATCACTGCGTACTTTCTCTTGTTTCTATCTGTTACCAATCTTGAGAAACTCACACATTCTCTGTTCACTGTTTCCCAGTCTTAGAGAAGTAGATTTCTTTCTGCGAAAGTGCTGTTTTCACAGTGCTAAGTACTCCCAACTCTATCCACAATGTAGGTTTTACCAGTTTTCTAAGTCTCTCTTATTTTCTTGTACTTATACATGGAATTCTCTGTGTAAACTTCTGTAACTTCTCTAGGTAGATGAATCACTGTGTACTTTCTTTTGTTTCTATCTGTTACCAATCTTGAGAAACTCATACATTCTCTGTTCACTGTTTCCCAGTCTTAGAGAAGTAGATTTCTTTCTGCGAAACTGCTGTTTTCACAATGCTAAGTACTCCCAACTCTATCAACAATGTAGGTTTTACCAGTTTTCTAAGTCTCTCTTATTTTCTTGTACTTATACTTGGAATTCTCTATGTAAACCTCTGTAACTTCTCTCGGTAGATGAATCACTGTGGACTTTCTCTTGTTTCTATCTGTTACCAATCTTGAGAAACTCATACATTCTCTGTTCACTGTTTCGCGGTCTTAGAGAAGTAGATTTCTTTGTGGGAAAGTGCTGTTTTCACAGTGCTAAATACTCCCAACTCTATCAACAATGAAGTTTCTACCGGTTTTCTAAGTCTCTCTAATTTTCATGAAGTTACACTTGGATTTCTCTGTGTAAACATCTGTAACGTCTCTAGGTAGATGAATCCCTGTGTACATTCTCTTGTTTCTATCTGTTACCAATCTTGAGAAACTCATACATTCTCTGTTCACTGTTTCCCGGTCTTAGAGAAGTAGATTTCTTTCTGCGAAAGTGCTGTTTTCACAGTGCTAAGTACTCCCAACTCTATCAACAATGTAGGTTTTACCAGTTTTCTAAGTCTCTCTCATTTTCTTGTACTTATACTTGGAATTCTCTGTGTAAACCTCTGTAACTTCTCTCGGTAGATGAATCACTGTGGACTTTCTCTTGTTTCTATCTGTTACCAATCTTGAGAAACTCATCCATTCTCTGTTCACTGTTTCGCGGTCTTAGAGAAGTAGATTTCTTTGTGCGAAAGTGCTGTTTTCACAGTGCTAAGTACTCCCAGCTCTATCAACAATGTAGGTTTTACCAGTTTTCTAAGTCTCTCTTATTTTCTTGGAGTTACACTTGGATTTCTCTGTGTAAACTTCTGGAACTTCTCTAAGTAGATGAATCACTGTGTACTCTCTCTTGTTTCTACCTGTTACCAATCTTGAGAAACTCATACATTCTCTGTTCACTGTTTCCCGGTCTTAGAGAAGTAGATTTCTTTGTGCGAAAGTTCTGTTTTCACAGTGCTAAGTACTCCCAACTCTATCAACAATGTAGGTTTTACCAGTTTTCTAAGTCTCTCTTATTTGCTTGTACTTATACTTGGAATTCTCTGTGTAAACCTCTGTAACTTCTCTCGGTAGATGAATCACTGTGGACTTTCTCTTGTTTCTATCTGTTACAAATCTTGAGAAACTCATACATTCTCTGTTCACTGTTTCCCAGTCTTAGAGAAGTAGATTTCTCTCTGCGAAAGTGCTGTTTTCACAATGCTAAGTACTCCCAACTCTATCCACAATGTAGGTTTTACCAGTTTTCTAAGTCTCTCTTATTTGCTTGTACTTATACTTGGAATTCTCTGTGTAAACCTCTGTAACTTTTCTAGGTAGATGAATCACTGTGTACTTTGTCTTGTTTCTATCTGTTACCAATCTTGAGAATCTGATACATTCTCTGTTCACTGTTTCGCTTGTCTTAGAGCAGTAGATTTCTTTGTGCGAAAGTGCTGTTTTCACAGTGCTAAGTACTCCCAACTCTATCAACAATGGAGTTTTTAATAGTTTTCTAAGTCTCTCTTATTTGCTTGTACTTATACTTGGAATTCTCTGTGTAAACCTCTGTAACTTCTCTAGGTAGATGAATCACTGTGGAATTTCCCTTGTTTCTATCTGTTACCAAACTTGAGAAACTCATACATTCTCTGTTCACTGATTCCCGGTCTTAGAGAAGCAGATTTCTTTCTGCGAAAGTCCTGTTTTCACAGTGGTAAGTACTCCCAACTCTATCAACAATGTAGGTTTTACCAGTTTTCTAAGTCTCTCTTATTTTGTTGAAGTTACACTTGGATTTCTCTGTGTAAACCTCTGTAACTTCTCTAGGTAGATGAATCACTGTGTTCTTTCTCTTGTTTCTATTTGGTACCAATCTTGAGAAACTCATACATTCTCCGTTCACAGTTTCCCGGTCTTAGACAAGTAGATTTTTATGTGCGAAAGTGCTGTTTTCACAATGCTAAGTACTCCCAACTCTATCAACAATGTAGTTTCTACTGGTTTTCTAAGTCTCTCTAATTTTCATGAAGTTACACTTGGATTTCTCTGTGTAAACATCTGTAACGTCTCTAGGTAGATGAATCACTGTGTACTTTCTCTTGTTTCTATCTGTTACCAATCTTGAGAAACTCATACATTCTCTGTTCACTGTTTCCCGGTCTTAGAGAAGTAGATTTCTTTCTGCGAAAGTGCTGTTTTTACAATGCTAAGTACTCCCAACTCTATCAACAATGTAGGTTTTACCAGTTTTCTAAGTCTCTCTCATTTTCTTGTACTTATACTTGGAATTCTCTGTGTAAACCTCTGTAACTTCTCTCGGTAGATGAATCACTGTGGACTTTCTCTTGTTTCTATCTGTTACCAATCTTGAGAAACTCATACATTCTCTGTTCACTGTTTCGCGGTCTTAGAGAAGTAGATTTCTCTGTGAGAAAGTGCTGTTTTCACAGTGCTAAGTACTCCCAGCTCTATCAACAATGTAGGTTTTACCAGTTTTCTAAGTCTCACTTATTTTCTTGGAGTTACACTTGGATTTCTCTGTGTAAACTTCTGGAACTTCTCTAAGTAGATGAATCACTGTGTACTTTCTCTTGTTTCTATCTGTTACCAATCTTGGGAAACTCATACATTCTCTGTTCACTGTTTCCTGGTCTTAAAGAAGTAGATTTCTTTGTGCGAAAGTGCTGTTTTCACAATGCTATGTACTCCCAACTCTATCAACAATATAGGTTTTACCAGTTTTCCAAGTCTCTCTTATTTGCCTGTACTTATACTTGGAATTCTCTGTGTAAACCTCTGTAACTTCTCTCGGTAGATGAATCACTGTGGACTTTCTCTTGTTTCTATCTGTTACCAATCTTGAGAAACTCATACATTCTCTGTTCACTGTTTCCCAGTCTTAGAGAAGTAGATTTCTTTCTGCGAAAGTGCTGTATTCACAATGCTAAGTACTCCCAACTCTATCAACAATGTAGGTTTTACCAGTTTTCTAAGTCTCTCTTATTTGCTTGTACTTATACTTGGAATTCTCTGTGTAAACCTCTGTAACTTCTCTACGTAGATGAATCACTGTGTTCTTTCTCTTGTTTCTATCTGTTACCAATCTTGAGAAACTGATACATTCTCTGTTCACTGTTTCGCGGTCTTAGAGCAGTAGATTTCTTTGTGCGAAAGTGCTGTTTTCACAGTGATAAGTACTCCCAACTCTATCAACAATGTAGGTTTTAATAGTTTTCTAAGTCTCTCTTATTTGCTTGTACTTATACTTGGAATTCTCTGTGTAAACCTCTGTAACTTCTGTCGGTAGATGAATCACTGTGGACTTTCTCTTGTTTCTATCTGTTACCAATCTTGAGAAACTCATACATTCTCTGTTTACTGTTTCCCTGTCTTAGAGAAGTAGATTTCTTTGTGCGAAAGTGCTGTTTTCACAGTGCTAAGTACTCCCAACTCTATCAACAATGTAGGTTTTACCAGTTTTCTAAGTCTCTCTTATTTTCTTGTACTTATACTTGGAATTCTCTGTGTAAACCTCTGTAACTTCTCTCGGTAGATGAATCAGTGTTGACTTTCTCTTGTTTCTATCTGTTACCAATCTTGAGAAACTCATACATTTTCTGTTCAATGTTTCCCAGTCTTAGAGAAGTAGATTTCTTTGTGCGAAAGTGCTGTTTTCACAGTGCTAAGTACTCCCAACTCTATCAACAATGTAGGTTTTACCAGTTTTCTAAGTCTCTCTTATTTTCTTGTACTTATACTTGGAATTCTCTGTGTAAACCTCTGTAACTTTTCTAGGCAGATGAATCCCTGTGTACTTTCTCTTGTGTCTATCTATTACCAATCTTGAGAAACTCCTACATTCTCTGTTCACTGTTTCCCAGTCTTAGAGAAGTAGATTTCTTTCTGCGAAATTGCTGTTTTCACAGTACTAAGTACTCCCAACTCTATCAACAATGTAGGTTTTACCAGTTTTCTAAGTCTCTCTTATTTTCTTGTACTTATACTTGGAATTCTCTGTGTAAACCTCTGTAACTTTTCTATGTAGATGAATCACTGCGTACTTTCTCTTCTATCTATCTGTTACCAATCTTGAGAAACTCATACATTCTCTGTTCACTGTTTCCCAGTCTTAGAGAAGTAGATTTCTTTCTGAGAAAGTGCTGTTTTCACAGTGGTAAGTACTCCCAACTCTATCAACAATGTAGGTTTTACCAGTTTTCTAAGTCTCTCTTATTTTCTTGTACTTATACTTGGAATTCTCTGTGTAAACCTCTGTAACTTCTCTCGGTAGATGAATCACTGTGGACTTTCTCTTGTTTCTATCTGTTACCAATCTTGAGAAACTCATACATTCTCTGTTCACTGTTTCACGGACTTAGAGAAGTAGATTTCTTTGTGCGAATGTGCTGTTTTCACAGTGCTAAGTACTCCCAACTCTATCAACAATGTAGTTTTTAATAGTTTTCTAAGTCTCTCTTATTTGCTTGTACTTATACTTGGAATTCTCTGTGTAAACCTCTGTAACTTCTCTAGGTAGATGAATCACTGTGTACTTTCTCTTGTTTCTATCTGTTACCAATCTTGAGAAAGTCATACATTCTCCGTTCACTGTTTCCCAGTCTCAGAGAAGTAGATTTCTTTCTGCGAAAGTGCTGTTTTCACAGTGTTAAGTACTCCCAACTCTATCAACAATGTAGGTTTGAACAGTTTTCTAAATCTCTCTTATTTTCTTGTACTTATACTTGGAATTCTCCGTGTAAACCTCTGTAACTTCTCTTGGTAGATGAATCACTGTGGACTTTCTCTTGTTTCTATCTGTTACCAATCTTGAGAAACTCATACATTCTCTGTTTACTGTTTCGCGGTCTTAGAGAATTAGATTTCTTTGTGGGATAGTGCTGTTTTCACAGTGCTAAGTACTCCAAACTCTATCAACAATGGAGTTTTTAATAGTTTTCTAAGTCTCTCTTATTTGCTTGTACTTATACTTGGAATTCTCTGTGTAAACCTCTGTAACTTCTCTAGGTAGATGAATCACTGTGTACTTTCTCTTGTTTCTATCTGTTACCAATCTTGAGAAACTCATACATTCTCTGTTCACTGTTTCCCGGTCTTAGAGAAGTAGATTTCTTGGTTCGAAAGTGCTGTTTTCACAGTGCTAAGTATTCCCAACTCTATCAACAATGTAGGTTTTACCAGTTTTCTAAGTCTCTCTTATTTTCTTGGAGTTACACTTGGATTTCTCTCTGTAAACCTCTGGAACTTCTCTAAGTAGATGAATCACTGTGTACTTTCTCTTGTTTCTATCTGTTACCAATCTTGAGAAACTCATCCATTCTCTGTTCACTGTTTCGCGGTCTTAGAGAAGTAGATTTCTTTGTGCGAAAGTGGTGTTTTCACAGTGCTAAGTACTCCCAACTCTATCAACAATGTATGTTTTACCAGTTTTCTAAGTCTCTTATTTTCTTGTACTTATACTTGGAATTCTCTGTGTAAACCGCTGTAACTTCTCTCGGTAGATGAATCACTGTGGACTTTCTCTTGTTTCTATCTGTTAGCAATCTTGAGAAACTCATACATTCTTTGTTCACTGTTTCGCGGTCTTAGAGAAGTAGATTTCTTTGTGGAAAAGTGCTGTTTTCACAGTGCTAAGTACTTCCAACTCTATCAACAACGTAGGTTTTACGAGTTTTCTAAGTCTCTCTTATTTTCTTGTACTTATACTTAGAATTCTCTGTGTAAACCTCTGTAACTTCTCTAGGTAGATGAATCACTGTGGACTTTCTCTTGTTTCTATCTGTTACCAATCTTGAGAAACTCATACATTCTCTGTTCACTGATTCCCGGTCTTAGAGAAGCAGATTTCTTTCTGCGAAAGTCCTGTTTTCACAGTGCTAAGTACTCCCAACTCTATCAACAATGTAGGTTTTACCAGTTTTCTAAGTCTCTCTTATTTTGTTGAAGTTACACTTGGATTTCTCTGTGTAAACCTCTGTAACTTCTCTAGGTAGATGAATCACTGTGTACTTTCTCTTGTTTCTATCTGGTACCAATCTTGAGAAACTGATACATTCTCTGTTCACTGTTTCGCGGTCTTAGAGAAGTAGATTTTTTTGTGCGAAAGTGCTGTTTTCACAGTGCTAAGTACTCCTAACTCTATCAACAATGTAGTTTTTAATAGTTTTCTAAGTCTCTCTTATTTGCTTGTACTTATACTTGGAATTCTCTGTGTTAACCTCTGTAACTTCTCTATGTAGATGAATCACTGTGTACTTTCTCTTGTTTCTATCTGTTACCAATCTTGAGAAACTCATACATTCTCTGTTTACTGTTTCCCGGTCTTAGAGAAGTAGATTTCTTTCTGCGAAAGTGCTGTTTTCACAGTTCTAAATACTCCCAACTGTATCAACAATGTAGGTTTTAACAGTTTTCTAAGTCTCTCTTATTTTCTTGTACTTATACTTGGAATTCTCTGTGTAAACCTCTGTAACTTCTCTCGGTAGATGAATCACTGTTGACTTTCTCTTGTTTCTATCTGTTGCCAATCTTGAGAAACTCATACATTCTCTGTTCAATGTTTCCCAGTCTTAGAGAAGTAGATTTCTTTGTGCGAAAGTGCTGTTTTCACAGTGCTAAGTACTCCCAACTCTATCAACAATGTAGGTTTTACCAGTTTTCTAAGTCTCTCTTATTTTCTTGTACTTATACTTGGAATTCTCTGTGTAAACCTCTGTAACTTTTCTAGGTAGATGAATCCCTGTGTACTTTCTCTTGTTTCTATCTGTTACCAATCTTGAGAAACTCCTACATTCTCTGTTCACTGTTTCCCAGTCTTAGACAAGTAGATTTCTTTCTGCGAAAGTGCTGTTTTCACAGTACTAAGTACTCCCAACTCTATCAACAATGTAGGTTTTACCAGTTTTCTAAGTCTCTTTTATTTTCTTGTACTTATACTTGGAATTCTCTGTGTAAACCTCTGTAACTTTTCTATGTAGATGAATCACTGCGTACTTTCTCTTCTTTCTATCTGTTACCAATCTTGAGAAACTCATACATTCTCTGTTCACTGTTTCCCAGTTTTAGAGAAGTAGATTTCTTTCTGAGAAAGTGCTGTTTTCACAGTGGTAAGTACTACCAACTCTATCCACAACGTAGGTTTTACCAGTTTTCTAAGTCTCTCTTCTTTTCTTGTACTTATACATGGAATTCTCTATGTAAACTTCTGTAACTTCTCTAAGTAGATGAATCACTGTGTTCTTTCTCTTGTTTCTATCTGTTACCAATCTTGAGAAACTCATACATTCTCTGTTCACTGTTTCCCAGTGTTAGAGAAGTTGATTTCTTTCTGCGAAAGTGCTGTTTTCACAGTGCTAAGTACTCCCAATTCTATCAACAATGTAGGTTTTACCAGTTTTCTAAGTCTCTCTTATTTTCTTGTACTTATACTTGGAATTCTCTGTGTAAACCTCTGTAACTTTTCTAGGTAGATGAATCCCTGTGTACTTTCTCTTGTTTCTATCTGTTACCAATCTTGAGAAACTCATACATTCTCTGTTCACTGTTTCACGGACTTAGAGAACTAAATTTCTTTCGGCGAAAGTGCTGTTTTCACAGTGCTAAGTACTCCCAACTCTATCCACAATGTAGGTTTTACCAGTTTTCTGAGTCTCTCCTATTTTCTTGTACTTATACATGGAATTCTCTGTGTAAACTTCTGTAACTTCTCTAGGTAGATGAATCACTGTGTACTTTCTTTTGTTTCTATCTGTTACCAATCTTGAGAAACTCATACATTCTCTGTTCACTGTTTCCCAGTCTTAGAGAAGTAGATTTCTTTCTGCGAAACTGCTGTTTTCACAATGCTAAGTACTCCCAACTCTATCAACAATGTAGGTTTTACCCCTTTTCTAAGTCTCTCTTATTTTCTTGTACTTATACTTGGAATTCTCTGTGTAAACCTCTGTAACTTCTCTCGGTAGATGAATCACTGTGGACTTTCTCTTGTTTCTATCTGTTACCAATCTTGAGAAACTCACACATTCTCTGTTTACTGTTTCGCGGTCTTAGAGAAGTAGATTTCTTTGTGGGAAAGTGCTGTTTTCACAGTGCTAAGTACTCCCAACTCTATCAACAATGGAGTTTTTAATAGTTTTATAAGTCTCTCTTATTTTCTTGTACTTATACTTGGAATTCTCTGTGTAAACCTCTGTAACTTCTCTAGATAGATGAATCACTGTGGACTTTCCCTCGTTTCTATCTGTTACCAATCTTAAGAAACTCATACATTCTCTGTTCACTGATTCCCGGTCTTAGAGAAGCAGATTTCTTTCTGCGAAAGTGGTGTTTTCACAGTGCTAAGTACTCCCAACTCTATCAACAATGTAGGTTTTACCAGTTTTCTAAGTCTCTCTTATTTTCTTGGAGTTACACTTGGATTTCTCTCTGTAAACCTCTGGAACTTCTCTAAGTAGATGAATCACTGTGTACTTTCTCTTGTTTCTATCTGTTACCAATCTTGAGAAACTCATCCATTCTCTGTTCACTGTTTCGCGGTCTTAGAGAAGTAGATTTCTTTGTGCGAAAGTGGTGTTTTCACAGTGCTAAGTACTCCCAACTCTATCAACAATGTATGTTTTACCAGTTTTCTAAGTCTCTTATTTTCTTGTACTTATACTTGGAATTCTCTGTGTAAACCGCTGTAACTTCTCTCGGTAGATGAATCACTGTGGACTTTCTCTTGTTTCTATCTGTTAGCAATCTTTAGAAACTCATACATTCTTTGTTCACTGTTTCGCGGTCTTAGAGAAGTAGATTTCTTTGTGGAAAAGTGCTGTTTTCACAGTGCTAAGTACTTCCAACTCTATCAACAACGTAGGTTTTACGAGTTTTCTAAGTCTCTCTTATTTTCTTGTACTTATACTTAGAATTCTCTGTGTCAACCTCTGTAACTTCTCTAGGTAGATGAATCACTGTGGACTTTCTCTTGTTTCTATCTGTTACCAATCTTGAGAAACTCATACATTCTCTGTTCACTGATTCCCGGTCTTAGAGAAGCAGATTTCTTTCTGCGAAAGTCCTGTTTTCACAGTGCTAAGTACTCCCAACTCTATCAACAATGTAGGTTTTACCAGTTTTCTAAGTCTCTCTTATTTCCTTGTACTTATACTTGGAATTCTCTGTGTAAACCTCTGTAACTTTTCTAGGTAGATGAATCACTGTGTACTTTCTCTTGTTTCTATCTGTTACCAATCTTGAGAAACTGATACATTCTCTGTTCACTGTTTCGCGGTCTTAGAGAAGTAGATTTCGTTGTGCGAAAGTGCTGTTTTCACAGTGCTAAGTACTCCCAACTCTATCAACAATGTAGTTTTTAATTGTTTTCTAAGTCTCTCTTATTTGCTTGTACTTATACTTGGAATTCTCTGTGTAAACCTCTGTAACTTCTCTAGGTAGATGAATCACTGTGTACTTTCTCTTGTTTCTATCTGTTACCAATCTTGACAAACTCATACATTCTCTGTTTACTGTTTCCCGGTCTTAGAGAAGTAGATTTCTTTCTGCGAAAGTGCTGTTTTCACAGTGCTAAGTACTCCCAACTCTATCAACAATGTAGGTTTTAACAGTTTTCTAAGTCTCTCTTATTTTCTTGTACTTATACTTGGAATTCTCTGTGTAAACCTCTGTAACTTTTCTATGTAGATGAATCACTGCGTACTTTCTCTTGTTTCTATCTGTTACCAATCTTGAGAAACTCACACATTCTCTGTTCACTGTTTCCCAGTCTTAGAGAAGTAGATTTCTTTCTGCGAAAGTGCTGTTTTCACAGTGCTAAGTACTCCCAACTCTATCCACAATGTAGGTTTTACCAGTTTTCTAAGTCTCTCTTATTTTCTTGTACTTATACATGGAATTCTCTGTGTAAACTTCTGTAACTTCTCTAGGTAGATGAATCACTGTGTACTTTCTTTTGTTTCTATCTGTTACCAATCTTGAGAAACTCATACATTCTCTGTTCACTGTTTCCCAGTCTTAGAGAAGTAGATTTCTTTCTGCGAAACTGCTGTTTTCACAATGCTAAGTACTCCCAACTCTATCAACAATGTAGGTTTTACCAGTTTTCTAAGTCTCTCTTATTTTCTTGTACTTATACTTGGAATTCTCTATGTAAACCTCTGTAACTTCTCTCGGTAGATGAATCACTGTGGACTTTCTCTTGTTTCTATCTGTTACCAATCTTGAGAAACTCATACATTCTCTGTTCACTGTTTCGCGGTCTTAGAGAAGTAGATTTCTTTGTGGGAAAGTGCTGTTTTCACAGTGCTAAATACTCCCAACTCTATCAACAATGAAGTTTCTACCGGTTTTCTAAGTCTCTCTAATTTTCATGAAGTTACACTTGGATTTCTCTGTGTAAACATCTGTAACGTCTCTAGGTAGATGAATCCCTGTGTACATTCTCTTGTTTCTATCTGTTACCAATCTTGAGAAACTCATACATTCTCTGTTCACTGTTTCCCGGTCTTAGAGAAGTAGATTTCTTTCTGCGAAAGTGCTGTTTTCACAGTGCTAAGTACTCCCAACTCTATCAACAATGTAGGTTTTACCAGTTTTCTAAGTCTCTCTCATTTTCTTGTACTTATACTTGGAATTCTCTGTGTAAACCTCTGTAACTTCTCTCGGTAGATGAATCACTGTGGACTTTCTCTTGTTTCTATCTGTTACCAATCTTGAGAAACTCATCCATTCTCTGTTCACTGTTTCGCGGTCTTAGAGAAGTAGATTTCTTTGTGCGAAAGTGCTGTTTTCACAGTGCTAAGTACTCCCAGCTCTATCAACAATGTAGGTTTTACCAGTTTTCTAAGTCTCTCTTATTTTCTTGGAGTTACACTTGGATTTCTCTGTGTAAACTTCTGGAACTTCTCTAAGTAGATGAATCACTGTGTACTTTCTCTTGTTTCTACCTGTTACCAATCTTGAGAAACTCATACATTCTCTGTTCACTGTTTCCCGGTCTTAGAGAAGTAGATTTCTTTGTGCGAAAGTTCTGTTTTCACAGTGCTAAGTACTCCCAACTCTATCAACAATGTAGGTTTTACCAGTTTTCTAAGTCTCTCTTATTTGCTTGTACTTATACTTGGAATTCTCTGTGTAAACCTCTGTAACTTCTCTCGGTAGATGAATCACTGTGGACTTTCTCTTGTTTCTATCTGTTACAAATCTTGAGAAACTCATACATTCTCTGTTCACTGTTTCCCAGTCTTAGAGAAGTAGATTTCTCTCTGCGAAAGTGCTGTTTTCACAATGCTAAGTACTCCCAACTCTATCCACAATGTAGGTTTTACCAGTTTTCTAAGTCTCTCTTATTTGCTTGTACTTATACTTGGAATTCTCTGTGTAAACCTCTGTAACTTTTCTAGGTAGATGAATCACTGTGTACTTTGTCTTGTTTCTATCTGTTACCAATCTTGAGAATCTGATACATTCTCTGTTCACTGTTTCGCTTGTCTTAGAGCAGTAGATTTCTTTGTGCGAAAGTGCTGTTTTCACAGTGCTAAGTACTCCCAACTCTATCAACAATGGAGTTTTTAATAGTTTTCTAAGTCTCTCTTATTTGCTTGTACTTATACTTGGAATTCTCTGTGTAAACCTCTGTAACTTCTCTAGGTAGATGAATCACTGTGGAATTTCCCTTGTTTCTATCTGTTACCAAACTTGAGAAACTCATACATTCTCTGTTCACTGATTCCCGGTCTTAGAGAAGCAGATTTCTTTCTGCGAAAGTCCTGTTTTCACAGTGGTAAGTACTCCCAACTCTATCAACAATGTAGGTTTTACCAGTTTTCTAAGTCTCTCTTATTTTGTTGAAGTTACACTTGGATTTCTCTGTGTAAACCTCTGTAACTTCTCTAGGTAGATGAATCACTGTGTTCTTTCTCTTGTTTCTATTTGGTACCAATCTTGAGAAACTCATACATTCTCCGTTCACAGTTTCCCGGTCTTAGACAAGTAGATTTTTATGTGCGAAAGTGCTGTTTTCACAATGCTAAGTACTCCCAACTCTATCAACAATGTAGTTTCTACTGGTTTTCTAAGTCTCTCTAATTTTCATGAAGTTACACTTGGATTTCTCTGTGTAAACATCTGTAACGTCTCTAGGTAGATGAATCACTGTGTACTTTCTCTTGTTTCTATCTGTTACCAATCTTGAGAAACTCATACATTCTCTGTTCACTGTTTCCCGGTCTTAGAGAAGTAGATTTCTTTCTGCGAAAGTGCTGTTTTTACAATGCTAAGTACTCCCAACTCTATCAACAATGTAGGTTTTACCAGTTTTCTAAGTCTCTCTCATTTTCTTGTACTTATACTTGGAATTCTCTGTGTAAACCTCTGTAACTTCTCTCGGTAGATGAATCACTGTGGACTTTCTCTTGTTTCTATCTGTTACCAATCTTGAGAAACTCATACATTCTCTGTTCACTGTTTCGCGGTCTTAGAGAAGTAGATTTCTCTGTGAGAAAGTGCTGTTTTCACAGTGCTAAGTACTCCCAGCTCTATCAACAATGTAGGTTTTACCAGTTTTCTAAGTCTCACTTATTTTCTTGGAGTTACACTTGGATTTCTCTGTGTAAACTTCTGGAACTTCTCTAAGTAGATGAATCACTGTGTACTTTCTCTTGTTTCTATCTGTTACCAATCTTGAGAAACTCATACATTCTCTGTTCACTGTTTCCTGGTCTTAAAGAAGTAGATTTCTTTGTGCGAAAGTGCTGTTTTCACAATGCTATGTACTCCCAACTCTATCAACAATATAGGTTTTACCAGTTTTCCAAGTCTCTCTTATTTGCCTGTACTTATACTTGGAATTCTCTGTGTAAACCTCTGTAACTTCTCTCGGTAGATGAATCACTGTGGACTTTCTCTTGTTTCTATCTGTTACCAATCTTGAGAAACTCATACATTCTCTGTTCACTGTTTCCCAGTCTTAGAGAAGTAGATTTCTTTCTGCGAAAGTGCTGTATTCACAATGCTAAGTACTCCCAACTCTATCAACAATGTAGGTTTTACCAGTTTTCTAAGTCTCTCTTATTTGCTTGTACTTATACTTGGAATTCTCTGTGTAAACCTCTGTAACTTCTCTACGTAGATGAATCACTGTGTTCTTTCTCTTGTTTCTATCTGTTACCAATCTTGAGAAACTGATACATTCTCTGTTCACTGTTTCGCGGTCTTAGAGCAGTAGATTTCTTTGTGCGAAAGTGCTGTTTTCACAGTGATAAGTACTCCCAACTCTATCAACAATGTAGGTTTTAATAGTTTTCTAAGTCTCTCTTATTTGCTTGTACTTATACTTGGAATTCTCTGTGTAAACCTCTGTAACTTCTGTCGGTAGATGAATCACTGTGGACTTTCTCTTGTTTCTATCTGTTACCAATCTTGAGAAACTCATACATTCTCTGTTTACTGTTTCCCTGTCTTAGAGAAGTAGATTTCTTTGTGCGAAAGTGCTGTTTTCACAGTGCTAAGTACTCCCAACTCTATCAACAATGTAGGTTTTACCAGTTTTCTAAGTCTCTCTTATTTTCTTGTACTTATACTTGGAATTCTCTGTGTAAACCTCTGTAACTTCTCTCGGTAGATGAATCAGTGTTGACTTTCTCTTGTTTCTATCTGTTACCAATCTTGAGAAACTCATACATTCTCTGTTCAATGTTTCCCAGTCTTAGAGAAGTAGATTTCTTTGTGCGAAAGTGCTGTTTTCACAGTGCTAAGTACTCCCAACTCTATCAACAATGTAGGTTTTACCAGTTTTCTAAGTCTCTCTTATTTTCTTGTACTTATACTTGGAATTCTCTGTGTAAACCTCTGTAACTTTTCTAGGCAGATGAATCCCTGTGTACTTTCTCTTGTGTCTATCTATTACCAATCTTGAGAAACTCCTACATTCTCTGTTCACTGTTTCCCAGTCTTAGAGAAGTAGATTTCTTTCTGCGAAATTGCTGTTTTCACAGTACTAAGTACTCCCAACTCTATCAACAATGTAGGTTTTACCAGTTTTCTAAGTCTCTCTTATTTTCTTGTACTTATACTTGGAATTCTCTGTGTAAACCTCTGTAACTTTTCTATGTAGATGAATCACTGCGTACTTTCTCTTCTATCTATCTGTTACCAATCTTGAGAAACTCATACATTCTCTGTTCACTGTTTCCCAGTCTTAGAGAAGTAGATTTCTTTCTGAGAAAGTGCTGTTTTCACAGTGGTAAGTACTCCCAACTCTATCAACAATGTAGGTTTTACCAGTTTTCTAAGTCTCTCTTATTTTCTTGTACTTATACTTGGAATTCTCTGTGTAAACCTCTGTAACTTCTCTCGGTAGATGAATCACTGTGGACTTTCTCTTGTTTCTATCTGTTACCAATCTTGAGAAACTCATACATTCTCTGTTCACTGTTTCACGGACTTAGAGAAGTAGATTTCTTTGTGCGAATGTGCTGTTTTCACAGTGCTAAGTACTCCCAACTCTATCAACAATGTAGTTTTTAATAGTTTTCTAAGTCTCTCTTATTTGCTTGTACTTATACTTGGAATTCTCTGTGTAAACCTCTGTAACTTCTCTAGGTAGATGAATCACTGTGTACTTTCTCTTGTTTCTATCTGTTACCAATCTTGAGAAAGTCATACATTCTCCGTTCACTGTTTCCCAGTCTCAGAGAAGTAGATTTCTTTCTGCGAAAGTGCTGTTTTCACAGTGTTAAGTACTCCCAACTCTATCAACAATGTAGGTTTGAACAGTTTTCTAAATCTCTCTTATTTTCTTGTACTTATACTTGGAATTCTCCGTGTAAACCTCTGTAACTTCTCTTGGTAGATGAATCACTGTGGACTTTCTCTTGTTTCTATCTGTTACCAATCTTGAGAAACTCATACATTCTCTGTTTACTGTTTCGCGGTCTTAGAGAATTAGATTTCTTTGTGGGATAGTGCTGTTTTCACAGTGCTAAGTACTCCAAACTCTATCAACAATGGAGTTTTTAATAGTTTTCTAAGTCTCTCTTATTTGCTTGTACTTATACTTGGAATTCTCTGTGTAAACCTCTGTAACTTCTCTAGGTAGATGAATCACTGTGTACTTTCTCTTGTTTCTATCTGTTACCAATCTTGAGAAACTCATACATTCTCTGTTCACTGTTTCCCGGTCTTAGAGAAGTAGATTTCTTGGTTCGAAAGTGCTGTTTTCACAGTGCTAAGTATTCCCAACTCTATCAACAATGTAGGTTTTACCAGTTTTCTAAGTCTCTCTTATTTTCTTGGAGTTACACTTGGATTTCTCTCTGTAAACCTCTGGAACTTCTCTAAGTAGATGAATCACTGTGTACTTTCTCTTGTTTCTATCTGTTACCAATCTTGAGAAACTCATCCATTCTCTGTTCACTGTTTCGCGGTCTTAGAGAAGTAGATTTCTTTGTGCGAAAGTGGTGTTTTCACAGTGCTAAGTACTCCCAACTCTATCAACAATGTATGTTTTACCAGTTTTCTAAGTCTCTTATTTTCTTGTACTTATACTTGGAATTCTCTGTGTAAACCGCTGTAACTTCTCTCGGTAGATGAATCACTGTGGACTTTCTCTTGTTTCTATCTGTTAGCAATCTTGAGAAACTCATACATTCTTTGTTCACTGTTTCGCGGTCTTAGAGAAGTAGATTTCTTTGTGGAAAAGTGCTGTTTTCACAGTGCTAAGTACTTCCAACTCTATCAACAACGTAGGTTTTACGAGTTTTCTAAGTCTCTCTTATTTTCTTGTACTTATACTTAGAATTCTCTGTGTAAACCTCTGTAACTTCTCTAGGTAGATGAATCACTGTGGACTTTCTCTTGTTTCTATCTGTTACCAATCTTGAGAAACTCATACATTCTCTGTTCACTGATTCCCGGTCTTAGAGAAGCAGATTTCTTTCTGCGAAAGTCCTGTTTTCACAGTGCTAAGTACTCCCAACTCTATCAACAATGTAGGTTTTACCAGTTTTCTAAGTCTCTCTTATTTTGTTGAAGTTACACTTGGATTTCTCTGTGTAAACCTCTGTAACTTCTCTAGGTAGATGAATCACTGTGTACTTTCTCTTGTTTCTATCTGGTACCAATCTTGAGAAACTGATACATTCTCTGTTCACTGTTTCGCGGTCTTAGAGAAGTAGATTTTTTTGTGCGAAAGTGCTGTTTTCACAGTGCTAAGTACTCCTAACTCTATCAACAATGTAGTTTTTAATAGTTTTCTAAGTCTCTCTTATTTGCTTGTACTTATACTTGGAATTCTCTGTGTTAACCTCTGTAACTTCTCTATGTAGATGAATCACTGTGTACTTTCTCTTGTTTCTATCTGTTACCAATCTTGAGAAACTCATACATTCTCTGTTTACTGTTTCCCGGTCTTAGAGAAGTAGATTTCTTTCTGCGAAAGTGCTGTTTTCACAGTTCTAAATACTCCCAACTGTATCAACAATGTAGGTTTTAACAGTTTTCTAAGTCTCTCTTATTTTCTTGTACTTATACTTGGAATTCTCTGTGTAAACCTCTGTAACTTCTCTCGGTAGATGAATCACTGTTGACTTTCTCTTGTTTCTATCTGTTGCCAATCTTGAGAAACTCATACATTCTCTGTTCAATGTTTCCCAGTCTTAGAGAAGTAGATTTCTTTGTGCGAAAGTGCTGTTTTCACAGTGCTAAGTACTCCCAACTCTATCAACAATGTAGGTTTTACCAGTTTTCTAAGTCTCTCTTATTTTCTTGTACTTATACTTGGAATTCTCTGTGTAAACCTCTGTAACTTTTCTAGGTAGATGAATCCCTGTGTACTTTCTCTTGTTTCTATCTGTTACCAATCTTGAGAAACTCCTACATTCTCTGTTCACTGTTTCCCAGTCTTAGACAAGTAGATTTCTTTCTGCGAAAGTGCTGTTTTCACAGTACTAAGTACTCCCAACTCTATCAACAATGTAGGTTTTACCAGTTTTCTAAGTCTCTTTTATTTTCTTGTACTTATACTTGGAATTCTCTGTGTAAACCTCTGTAACTTTTCTATGTAGATGAATCACTGCGTACTTTCTCTTCTTTCTATCTGTTACCAATCTTGAGAAACTCATACATTCTCTGTTCACTGTTTCCCAGTTTTAGAGAAGTAGATTTCTTTCTGAGAAAGTGCTGTTTTCACAGTGGTAAGTACTACCAACTCTATCCACAACGTAGGTTTTACCAGTTTTCTAAGTCTCTCTTCTTTTCTTGTACTTATACATGGAATTCTCTATGTAAACTTCTGTAACTTCTCTAAGTAGATGAATCACTGTGTTCTTTCTCTTGTTTCTATCTGTTACCAATCTTGAGAAACTCATACATTCTCTGTTCACTGTTTCCCAGTGTTAGAGAAGTTGATTTCTTTCTGCGAAAGTGCTGTTTTCACAGTGCTAAGTACTCCCAATTCTATCAACAATGTAGGTTTTACCAGTTTTCTAAGTCTCTCTTATTTTCTTGTACTTATACTTGGAATTCTCTGTGTAAACCTCTGTAACTTTTCTAGGTAGATGAATCCCTGTGTACTTTCTCTTGTTTCTATCTGTTACCAATCTTGAGAAACTCATACATTCTCTGTTCACTGTTTCACGGACTTAGAGAACTAAATTTCTTTCGGCGAAAGTGCTGTTTTCACAGTGCTAAGTACTCC
Source organism: Heterohyrax brucei (assembly GCA_028571685.1). NCBI lineage: Eukaryota > Metazoa > Chordata > Mammalia > Hyracoidea > Procaviidae > Heterohyrax > Heterohyrax brucei. The sequence continues at coordinate 21,097,992 of CM053144.1, read as the reverse complement.
CAACTCTATCCACAATGTAGGTTTTACCAGTTTTCTGAGTCTCTCCTATTTTCTTGTACTTATACATGGAATTCTCTGTGTAAACTTCTGTAACTTCTCTAGGTAGATGAATCACTGTGTACTTTCTTTTGTTTCTATCTGTTACCAATCTTGAGAAACTCATACATTCTCTGTTCACTGTTTCCCAGTCTTAGAGAAGTAGATTTCTTTCTGCGAAACTGCTGTTTTCACAATGCTAAGTACTCCCAACTCTATCAACAATGTAGGTTTTACCCCTTTTCTAAGTCTCTCTTATTTTCTTGTACTTATACTTGGAATTCTCTGTGTAAACCTCTGTAACTTCTCTCGGTAGATGAATCACTGTGGACTTTCTCTTGTTTCTATCTGTTACCAATCTTGAGAAACTCACACATTCTCTGTTTACTGTTTCGCGGTCTTAGAGAAGTAGATTTCTTTGTGGGAAAGTGCTGTTTTCACAGTGCTAAGTACTCCCAACTCTATCAACAATGGAGTTTTTAATAGTTTTATAAGTCTCTCTTATTTTCTTGTACTTATACTTGGAATTCTCTGTGTAAACCTCTGTAACTTCTCTAGATAGATGAATCACTGTGGACTTTCCCTCGTTTCTATCTGTTACCAATCTTAAGAAACTCATACATTCTCTGTTCACTGATTCCCGGTCTTAGAGAAGCAGATTTCTTTCTGCGAAAGTGGTGTTTTCACAGTGCTAAGTACTCCCAACTCTATCAACAATGTAGGTTTTACCAGTTTTCTAAGTCTCTCTTATTTTCTTGGAGTTACACTTGGATTTCTCTCTGTAAACCTCTGGAACTTCTCTAAGTAGATGAATCACTGTGTACTTTCTCTTGTTTCTATCTGTTACCAATCTTGAGAAACTCATCCATTCTCTGTTCACTGTTTCGCGGTCTTAGAGAAGTAGATTTCTTTGTGCGAAAGTGGTGTTTTCACAGTGCTAAGTACTCCCAACTCTATCAACAATGTATGTTTTACCAGTTTTCTAAGTCTCTTATTTTCTTGTACTTATACTTGGAATTCTCTGTGTAAACCGCTGTAACTTCTCTCGGTAGATGAATCACTGTGGACTTTCTCTTGTTTCTATCTGTTAGCAATCTTTAGAAACTCATACATTCTTTGTTCACTGTTTCGCGGTCTTAGAGAAGTAGATTTCTTTGTGGAAAAGTGCTGTTTTCACAGTGCTAAGTACTTCCAACTCTATCAACAACGTAGGTTTTACGAGTTTTCTAAGTCTCTCTTATTTTCTTGTACTTATACTTAGAATTCTCTGTGTCAACCTCTGTAACTTCTCTAGGTAGATGAATCACTGTGGACTTTCTCTTGTTTCTATCTGTTACCAATCTTGAGAAACTCATACATTCTCTGTTCACTGATTCCCGGTCTTAGAGAAGCAGATTTCTTTCTGCGAAAGTCCTGTTTTCACAGTGCTAAGTACTCCCAACTCTATCAACAATGTAGGTTTTACCAGTTTTCTAAGTCTCTCTTATTTTGTTGAAGTTACACTTGGATTTCTCTGTGTAAACCTCTGTAACTTCTCTAGGTAGATGAATCACTGTGTACTTTCTCTTGTTTCTATCTGGTACCAATCTTGAGAAACTGATACATTCTCTGTTCACTGTTTCGCGGTCTTAGAGAAGTAGATTTTTTTGTGCGAAAGTGCTGTTTTCACAGTGCTAAGTACTCCTAACTCTATCAACAATGTAGTTTTTAATAGTTTTCTAAGTCTCTCTTATTTGCTTGTACTTATACTTGGAATTCTCTGTGTTAACCTCTGTAACTTCTCTATGTAGATGAATCACTGTGTACTTTCTCTTGTTTCTATCTGTTACCAATCTTGAGAAACTCATACATTCTCTGTTTACTGTTTCCCGGTCTTAGAGAAGTAGATTTCTTTCTGCGAAAGTGCTGTTTTCACAGTTCTAAATACTCCCAACTGTATCAACAATGTAGGTTTTAACAGTTTTCTAAGTCTCTCTTATTTTCTTGTACTTATACTTGAAATTCTCTGTGTAAACCTCTGTAACTTCTCTCGGTAGATGAATCACTGTTGACTTTCTCTTGTTTCTATCTGTTACCAATCTTGAGAAACTCATACATTCTCTGTTCAATGTTTCCCAGTCTTAGAGAAGTAGATTTCTTTGTGCGAAAGTGCTGTTTTCACAGTGCTAAGTACTCCCAACTCTATCAACAATGTAGGTTTTACCAGTTTTCTAAGTCTCTCTTATTTTCTTGTACTTATACTTGGAATTCTCTGTGTAAACCTCTGTAACTTTTCTAGGTAGATGAATCCCTGTGTACTTTCTCTTGTTTCTATCTGTTACCAATCTTGAGAAACTCCTACATTCTCTGTTCACTGTTTCCCAGTCTTAGACAAGTAGATTTCTTTCTGCGAAAGTGCTGTTTTCACAGTACTAAGTACTCCCAACTCTATCAACAATGTAGGTTTTACCAGTTTTCTAAGTCTCTCTTATTTTCTTGTACTTATACTTGGAATTCTCTGTGTAAACCTCTGTAACTTTTCTATGTAGATGAATCACTGCGTACTTTCTCTTCTTTCTATCTGTTACCAATCTTGAGAAACTCATACATTCTCTGTTCACTGTTTCCCAGTTTTAGAGAAGTAGATTTCTTTCTGAGAAAGTGCTGTTTTCACAGTGGTAAGTACTACCAACTCTATCCACAACGTAGGTTTTACCAGTTTTCTAAGTCTCTCTTCTTTTCTTGTACTTATACATGGAATTCTCTATGTAAACTTCTGTAACTTCTCTAGGTAGATGAATCACTGTGTTCTTTCTCTTGTTTCTATCTGTTACCAATCTTGAGAAACTCATACATTCTCTGTTCACTGTTTCCCAGTGTTAGAGAAGTTGATTTCTTTCTGCGAAAGTGCTGTTTTCACAGTGCTAAGTACTCCCAATTCTATCAACAATGTAGGTTTTTCCAGTTTTCTAAGTCTCTCTTATTTTCTTGTACTTATACTTGGAATTCTCTGTGTAAACCTCTGTAACTTTTCTAGGTAGATGAATCCCTGTGTACTTTCTCTTGTTTCTATCTGTTACCAATCTTGAGAAACTCATACATTCTCTGTTCACTGGTTCACGGACTTAGAGAACTAAATTTCTTTCGGCGAAAGTGCTGTTTTCACAGTGCTAAGTACTCCCAACTCTATCCACAATGTAGGTTTTACCAGTTTTCTGAGTCTCTCTTATTTTCTTGTACTTATACATGGAATTCTCTGTGTAAACTTCTGTAACTTCTCTAGGTAGATGAATCACTGTGTACTTTCTTTTGTTTCTATCTGTTACCAATCTTGAGAAACTCATACATTCTCTGTTCACTGTTTCCCAGTCTTAGAGAAGTAGATTTCTTTCTGCGAAACTGCTGTTTTCACAATGCTAAGTACTCCCAACTCTATCAACAATGTAGGTTTTACCCCTTTTCTAAGTCTCTCTTATTTTCTTGTACTTATACTTGGAATTCTCTGTGTAAACCTCTGTAACTTCTCTCGGTAGATGAATCACTGTGGACTTTCTCTTGTTTCTATCTGTTACCAATCTTGAGAAACTCATACATTCTCTGTTTACTGTTTCGCGGTCTTAGAGAAGTAGATTTCTTTGTGGGAAAGTGCTGTTTTCACAGTGCTAAGTACTCCCAACTCTATCAACAATGGAGTTTTTAATAGTTTTATAAGTCTCTCTTATTTTCTTGTACTTATACTTGGAATTCTCTGTGTAAACCTCTGTAACTTCTCTAGATAGATGAATCACTGTGGACTTTCCCTCGTTTCTATCTGTTACCAATCTTAAGAAACTCATACATTCTCTGTTCACTGATTCCCGGTCTTAGAGAAGCAGATTTCTTTCTGCGAAAGTGGTGTTTTCACAGTGCTAAGTACTCCCAACTCTATCAACAATGTAGGTTTTACCAGTTTTCTAAGTCTCTCTTATTTTGTTGAAGTTATACTTGGATTTCTCTGTGTAAACCTCTGTAACTTCTCTAGGTAGATGAATCACTGTGTACTTTCTCTTGTTTCTATCTGGTACCAATCTTGAGAAACTCATACATTCTCTGTTCACTGTTTCGCGGTCTTAGAGAAGTAGATCTCTTTGTGCGAAAGTGCAGTTTTCACAGTGCTAAGTACTCCCAACTCTATCAACAATGTAGGTTTTACCAGTTTTCTAAGTCTCACTTATTTTCTTGGAGTTAAACTTGGATTTCTCTGTATAAACTTCTGGAACTTGTCTAAGTAGATGAATCACTGTGTACTTTATCTTGTTTCTATCTGTTACCAATCTTGAGAAACTCATACATTCTCTGTTCACTGTTTCCCGGTCTTAGAGAAGTAGATTTCTTTGTGCGAAAGTGCTGTTTTCACAGTGCTAAGTACTCCCAACTCTATCAACAATGTAGGTTTTACCAGTTTTCTAAGTCTCTCTTATTTGCCTGTACTTATACTTGGAATTCTCTGTGTAAACCTCTGTAACTTCTCTCGGTAGATGAATCCCTGTGGACTTTCTCTTGTTTCTATCTGTTACCAATCTTGAGAAACTCATACATTCTCTGTTCACTGTTTCCCAGTCTTAGAGAACTAGATTTCTTTCTGCGAAAGTGCTGTTTTCTCAATGCTAAGTACTCCCAACTCTATCAACAATGTAGGTTTTACCAGTTTTCTAAGTCTCTCTTATTTGCTTGTACTTATACTTGGAATTCTCTGTGTAAACCTCTGTAACTTTTCTAGGTAGATGAATCACTGTGTACTTTCTCTTGTTTCTATCTGTTACCAATCTTGAGAAACTGATACATTCTCTGTTCACTGATTCGCAGTCTTAGAGCAGTAGATTTCTTTGTGCGAAACTGCTGTTTTCACAGTGCTAAGTACTCCCAACTCTATCAACAATGTAGGTTTTAATAGTTTTCTAAGTCTCTCTTATTTGCTTGTACTTATACTTGGAATTCTCTGTGTAAACCTCTGTAACTTCTCTAGGTAGATGAATCACTGTGTACTTTCTCTTGTTTCTATCTGTTACCAATCTTGAGAAACTCATACATTCTCTGTTCACTGTTTCCCGGTCTTAGAGAAGTAGATTTCTTGGTTCGAAAGTGCTGTTTTCACAGTGCTAAGTATTCCCAACTCTATCAACAATGTAGGTTTTACCAGTTTTCTAAGTCTCTCTTATTTTCTTGGAGTTACACTTGGATTTCTCTCTGTAAACCTCTGGAACTTCTCTAAGTAGATGAATCACTGTGTACTTTCTCTTGTTTCTATCTGTTACCAATCTTGAGAAACTCATCCATTCTCTGTTCACTGTTTCGCGGTCTTAGAGAAGTAGATTTCTTTGTGCGAAAGTGGTGTTTTCACAGTGCTAAGTACTCCCAACTCTATCAACAATGTATGTTTTACCAGTTTTCTAAGTCTCTTATTTTCTTGTACTTATACTTGGAATTCTCTGTGTAAACCGCTGTAACTTCTCTCGGTAGATGAATCACTGTGGACTTTCTCTTGTTTCTATCTGTTAGCAATCTTGAGAAACTCATACATTCTTTGTTCACTGTTTCGCGGTCTTAGAGAAGTAGATTTCTTTGTGGAAAAGTGGTGTTTTCACAGTGCTAAGTACTTCCAACTCTATCAACAACGTAGGTTTTACGAGTTTTCTAAGTCTCTCTTATTTTCTTGTACTTATACTTAGAATTCTCTGTGTAAACCTCTGTAACTTCTCTAGGTAGATGAATCACTGTGGACTTTCTCTTGTTTCTATCTGTTACCAATCTTGAGAAACTCATACATTCTCTGTTCACTGATTCCCGGTCTTAGAGAAGCAGATTTCTTTCTGCGAAAGTCCTGTTTTCACAGTGCTAAGTACTCCCAACTCTATCAACAATGTAGGTTTTACCAGTTTTCTAAGTCTCTCTTATTTTGTTGAAGTTACACTTGGATTTCTCTGTGTAAACCTCTGTAACTTCTCTAGGTAGATGAATCACTGTGTACTTTCTCTTGTTTCTATCTGGTACCAATCTTGAGAAACTGATACATTCTCTGTTCACTGTTTCGCGGTCTTAGAGAAGTAGATTTTTTTGTGCGAAAGTGCTGTTTTCACAGTGCTAAGTACTCCTAACTCTATCAACAATGTAGTTTTTAATAGTTTTCTAAGTCTCTCTTATTTGCTTGTACTTATACTTGGAATTCTCTGTGTTAACCTCTGTAACTTCTCTATGTAGATGAATCACTGTGTACTTTCTCTTGTTTCTATCTGTTACCAATCTTGAGAAACTCATACATTCTCTGTTTACTGTTTCCCGGTCTTAGAGAAGTAGATTTCTTTCTGCGAAAGTGCTGTTTTCACAGTTCTAAATACTCCCAACTGTATCAACAATGTAGGTTTTAACAGTTTTCTAAGTCTCTCTTATTTTCTTGTACTTATACTTGGAATTCTCTGTGTAAACCTCTGTAACTTCTCTCGGTAGATGAATCACTGTTGACTTTCTCTTGTTTCTATCTGTTACCAATCTTGAGAAACTCATACATTCTCTGTTCAATGTTTCCCAGTCTTAGAGAAGTAGATTTCTTTGTGCGAAAGTGCTGTTTTCACAGTGCTAAGTACTCCCAACTCTATCAACAATGTAGGTTTTACCAGTTTTCTAAGTCTCTCTTATTTTCTTGTACTTATACTTGGAATTCTCTGTGTAAACCTCTGTAACTTTTCTAGGTAGATGAATCCCTGTGTACTTTCTCTTGTTTCTATCTGTTACCAATCTTGAGAAACTCCTACATTCTCTGTTCACTGTTTCCCAGTCTTAGACAAGTAGATTTCTTTCTGCGAAAGTGCTGTTTTCACAGTACTAAGTACTCCCAACTCTATCAACAATGTAGGTTTTACCAGTTTTCTAAGTCTCTCTTATTTTCTTGTACTTATACTTGGAATTCTCTGTGTAAACCTCTGTAACTTTTCTATGTAGATGAATCACTGCGTACTTTCTCTTCTTTCTATCTGTTACCAATCTTGAGAAACTCATACATTCTCTGTTCACTGTTTCCCAGTTTTAGAGAAGTAGATTTCTTTCTGAGAAAGTGCTGTTTTCACAGTGGTAAGTACTACCAACTCTATCCACAACGTAGGTTTTACCAGTTTTCTAAGTCTCTCTTCTTTTCTTGTACTTATACATGGAATTCTCTATGTAAACTTCTGTAACTTCTCTAGGTAGAAGAATCACTGTGTTCTTTCTCTTGTTTCTATCTGTTACCAATCTTGAGAAACTCATACATTCTCTGTTCACTGTTTCCCAGTGTTAGAGAAGTTGATTTCTTTCTGCGAAAGTGCTGTTTTCACAGTGCTAAGTACTCCCAATTCTATCAACAATGTAGGTTTTACCAGTTTTCTAAGTCTCTCTTATTTTCTTGTACTTATACTTGGAATTCTCTGTGTAAACCTCTGTAACTTTTCTAGGTAGATGAATCCCTGTGTACTTTCTCTTGTTTCTATCTGTTACCAATCTTGAGAAACTCATACATTCTCTGTTCACTGTTTCACGGACTTAGAGAACTAAATTTCTTTCGGCGAAAGTGCTGTTTTCACAGTGCTAAGTACTCCCAACTCTATCCACAATGTAGGTTTTACCAGTTTTCTGAGTCTCTCTTATTTTCTTGTACTTATACATGGAATTCTCTGTGCAAACTTCTGTAACTTCTCTAGGTAGATGAATCACTGTGTACTTTCTTTTGTTTCTATCTGTTACCAATCTTGAGAAACTCATACATTCTCTGTTCACTGTTTCCCAGTCTTAGAGAAGTAGATTTCTTTCTGCGAAACTGCTGTTTTCACAATGCTAAGTACTCCCAACTCTATCAACAATGTAGGTTTTACCACTTTTCTAAGTCTCTCTTATTTTCTTGTACTTATACTTGGAATTCTCTGTGTAAACCTCTGTAACTTCTCTCGGTAGATGAATCACTGTGGACTTTCTCTTGTTTCTATCTGTTACCAATCTTGAGAAACTCATACATTCTCTGTTTACTGTTTCGCGGTCTTAGAGAAGTAGATTTCTTTGTGGGAAAGTGCTGTTTTCACAGTGCTAAGTACTCCCAACTCTATCAACAATGGAGTTTTTAATAGTTTTATAAGTCTCTCTTATTTTCTTGTACTTATACTTGGAATTCTCTGTGTAAACCTCTGTAACTTCTCTAGATAGATGAATCACTGTGGACTTTCCCTCGTTTCTATCTGTTACCAATCTTAAGAAACTCATACATTCTCTGTTCACTGATTCCCGGTCTTAGAGAAGCAGATTTCTTTCTGCGAAAGTGGTGTTTTCACAGTGCTAAGTACTCCCAACTCTATCAACAATGTAGGTTTTACCAGTTTTCTAAGTCTCTCTTATTTTCTTGGAGTTACACTTGGATTTCTCTCTGTAAACCTCTGGAACTTCTCTAAGTAGATGAATCACTGTGTACTTTCTCTTGTTTCTATCTGTTACCAATCTTGAGAAACTCATCCATTCTCTGTTCACTGTTTCGCGGTCTTAGAGAAGTAGATTTCTTTGTGCGAAAGTGGTGTTTTCACAGTGCTAAGTACTCCCAACTCTATCAACAATGTATGTTTTACCAGTTTTCTAAGTCTCTTATTTTCTTGTACTTATACTTGGAATTCTCTGTGTAAACCGCTGTAACTTCTCTCGGTAGATGAATCACTGTGGACTTTCTCTTGTTTCTATCTGTTAGCAATCTTGAGAAACTCATACATTCTTTGTTCACTGTTTCGCGGTCTTAGAGAAGTAGATTTCTTTGTGGAAAAGTGCTGTTTTCACAGTGCTAAGTACTTCCAACTCTATCAACAACGTAGGTTTTACGAGTTTTCTAAGTCTCTCTTATTTTCTTGTACTTATACTTAGAATTCTCTGTGTAAACCTCTGTAACTTCTCTAGGTAGATGAATCACTGTGGACTTTCTCTTGTTTCTATCTGTTACCAATCTTGAGAAACTCATACATTCTCTGTTCACTGATTCCCGGTCTTAGAGAAGCAGATTTCTTTCTGCGAAAGTCCTGTTTTCACAGTGCTAAGTACTCCCAACTCTATCAACAATGTAGGTTTTACCAGTTTTCTAAGTCTCTCTTATTTTGTTGAAGTTACACTTGGATTTCTCTGTGTAAACCTCTGTAACTTCTCTAGGTAGATGAATCACTGTGTACTTTCTCTTGTTTCTATCTGGTACCAATCTTGAGAAACTGATACATTCTCTGTTCACTGTTTCGCGGTCTTAGAGAAGTACATGTTTTTGTGCGAAAGTGCTGTTTTCACAGTGCTAAGTACTCCTAACTCTATCAACAATGTAGTTTTTAATAGTTTTCTAAGTCTCTCTTATTTGCTTGTACTTATACTTGGAATTCTCTGTGTTAACCTCTGTAACTTCTCTATGTAGATGAATCACTGTGTACTTTCTCTTGTTTCTATCTGTTACCAATCTTGAGAAACTCATACATTCTCTGTTTACTGTTTCCCGGTCTTAGAGAAGTAGATTTCTTTCTGCGAAAGTGCTGTTTTCACAGTTCTAAATACTCCCAACTGTATCAACAATGTAGGTTTTAACAGTTTTCTAAGTCTCTCTTATTTTCTTGTACTTATACTTGGAATTCTCTGTGTAAACCTCTGTAACTTCTCTCGGTAGATGAATCACTGTTGACTTTCTCTTGTTTCTATCTGTTACCAATCTTGAGAAACTCATACATTCTCTGTTCAATGTTTCCCAGTCTTAGAGAAGTAGATTTCTTTGTGCGAAAGTGCTGTTTTCACAGTGCTAAGTACTCCCAACTCTATCAACAATGTAGGTTTTACCAGTTTTCTAAGTCTCTCTTATTTTCTTGTACTTATACTTGGAATTCTCTGTGTAAACCTCTGTAACTTTTCTAGGTAGATGAATCCCTGTGTACTTTCTCTTGTTTCTATCTGTTACCAATCTTGAGAAACTCCTACATTCTCTGTTCACTGTTTCCCAGTCTTGGACAAGTAGATTTCTTTCTGCGAAAGTGCTGTTTTCACAGTACTAAGTACTCCCAACTCTATCAACAATGTAGGTTTTACCAGTTTTCTAAGTCTCTCTTATTTTCTTGTACTTATACTTGGAATTCTCTGTCTAAACCTCTGTAACTTTTCTATGTAGATGAATCACTGCGTACTTTCTCTTCTTTCTATCTGTTACCAATCTTGAGAAACTCATACATTCTCTGTTCACTGTTTCCCAGTTTTAGAGAAGTAGATTTCTTTGTGCGAAAGTGGTGTTTTCACAGTGCTAAGTACTGCCAACTCTATCAACAATGTAGGTTTTACCAGTTTTCTAAGTCTCTCTTCTTTTCTTGTACTTATACATGGAATTCTCTATGTAAACTTCTGTAACTTCTCTAGGTAGATGAATCACTGTGTACTTTCTCTTGTTTCTATCTGTTACCAATCTTGAGAAACTCATACATTCTCTGTTCACTGTTTCCCAGTGTTAGAGAAGTTGATTTCTTTCTGCGAAAGTGCTGTTTTCACAGTGCTAAGTACTCCCAACTCTATCAACAATGTAGGTTTTACCCGTTTTCTAAGTCTCTCTTATTTTCTTGTACTTATACTTGGAATTCTCTGTGTAAACCTCTGTAACTTTTCTAGGTAGATGAATCTCTGTGTACTTTCTCTTGTTTCTATCTGTTACCAATCTTGAGAAACTCCTACATTCTCTGTTCACTGTTTCCCAGTCTTAGAGAAGTAGATTTGTTTCTGTGAAAGTGCTGTTTTCACAGTGCTAAGTACTCCCAACTCTATCCACGATGTAGGTTTTACCAGTTTTCTAAGTCTCTCTTATTTTCTTGTACTTATACATGGAATTCTCTGTGTAAACTTCTGTAACTTCTCTAGGTAGATGAATCACTGTGTACTTTCTTTTGTTTCTATCTGTTACCAATCTTGAGAAACTCATACATTCTCTGTTCACTGTTTCCCAGTCTTAGAGAAGTAGATTTCTTTTTGCGAAACTGCTGTTTTCACAATGCTAAGTACTCCCAACTCTATCAACAATGTAGGTTTTACCACTTTTCTAAGTCTCTCTTATTTTCTTGTACTTATACTTGGAATTCTCTGTGTAAACTTCTGTAACTTTTCTCGGTAGATGAATCACTGTGGACTTTCTCTTGTTTCTATCTGTTACCAATCTTGAGAAACTCATACATTCTCTGTTTACTGTTTCGCGGTCTTAGAGAAGTACATTTCTTTGTGGGAAAGTGCTGTTTTCACAGTGCTAAGTACTCCCAACTCTATCAACAATGGAGTTTTTAATAGTTTTCTAAGTCTCTCTTATTTGCTTGTACTTATACTTGGAATTCTCTGTGTAAACCTCTGTAACTTCTCTAGATAGATGAATCACTGTGGACTTTCCCTTGTTTCTATCTGTTACCAATCTTGAGAAACTCATACATTCTCTGTTCACTGTTTCCCAGTCTTAGAGAAGTAGATTTCTTTCTGCGAAAGTGCTGTTTTCACAATGCTAAGTACTCCCAACTCTATCAACAATGTAGGTTTGAACAGTTTTCTAAATCTCTCTTATTTTCTTGTACTTATACTTGGAATTCTCTGTGTAAACCTCTGTAACTTCTCTAGGTAGATGAATCACTGTGGACTTTCTCTTGTTTCTATCTGTTACCAATCTTGAGAAACTCATACATTCTCTGTTTACTGTTTCGCGGTCTTAGAGAAGTAGATTTCTTTGTGGGATAGTGCTGTTTTCACAGTGCTAAGTACTCCAAACTCTATCAACAATGGAGTTTTTAATAGTTTTCTAAGTCTCTCTTATTTGCTTGTACTTATACTTGGAATTCTCTGTGTAAACCTCTGTAACTGCTCTAGGTAGATGAATCACTGTGTACTTTCTCTTGTTTCTATCTGGTACCAATCTTGAGAAACTCATACATTCTCCGTTCACAGTTTCCCGGTCTTAGACAAGTAGATTTCTTTGTGCGAAAGTGCTGTTTTCACAGTGCTAAGTACTCCCAACTCTATCAACAATGTAGTTTCTACCGGTTTTCTAAGTCTCTCTAATTTTCATGAAGTTACACTTGGATTTCTCTGTGTAAACATCTGTAACGTCTCTAGGTAGATGAATCACTGTGTACTTTCTCTTGTTTCTATCTGTTACCAATCTTGAGAAACTCATACATTCTCTGTTCACTGTTTCCAGGTCTTAGAGAAGTAGATTTCTTTCTGCGAAAGTGCTGTTTTCACAGTGCTAAGTACTCCCAACTCTATCAACAATGTAGGTTTTACCAGTTTTCTAAGTCTGTCTCATTTTCTTGTACTTATACTTGGAATTCTCTGTGTAAACCTCTGTAACTTCTCTCGGTAGATGAATCACTGTGTTCTTTCTCTTGTTTCTATCTGTTACCAATCTTGAGAAACTGATACATTCTCTGTTCACTGTTTCGCGGTCTTAGAGCAGTAGATTTCTTTGTGCGAAAGTGCTGTTTTCACAGTGATAAGTACTCCCAACTCTATCAACAATGTAGGTTTTAATAGTTTTCTAAGTCTCTCTTATTTGCTTGTACTTATACTTGGAATTCTCTGTGTAAACCTCTGTAACTTCTCTAGGTAGATGAATCACTGTGTACTTTCTCTTGTTTCTATCTGTTACCAATCTTGAGAAACTCATACATTCTCTGTTTACTGTTTCCCTGTCTTGGAGAAGTAGATTTCTTTCTGCGAAAGTGCTGTTTTCACAGTGCTAAGTACTCCCAACTCTATCAACAATGTAGGTTTTAACAGTTTTCTAAGTCTCTCTTATTTTCTTGTACTTATACTTGGAATTCTCTGTGTAAACCTCTGTAACTTCTCTCGGTAGATGAATCACTGTTGACTTTCTCTTGTTTCTATCTGTTACCAATCTTGAGAAACTCATACATTCTCTGTTCAATGTTTCCCAGTCTTAGAGAAATAGATTTCTTTGTGCGAAAGTGCTGTTTTCACAGTGCTAAGTACTCCCAACTCTATCAACAATGTAGGTTTTACCAGTTTTCTAAGTCTCTCTTATTTTCTTGTACTTATACTTGGAATTCTCTGTGTAAACCTCTGTATCTTTTCTAGGCAGATGAATCCCTGTGTACTTTCTCTTGTTTCTATCTATTACCAATCTTGAGAAAATCCTACATTCTCTGTTCACTGTTTCCCAGTCTTAGAGAAGTAGATTTCTTTCTGCGAAATTGCTGTTTTCACAGTACTAAGTACTCCCAACTCTATCAACAATGTAGGTTTTACCAGTTTTCTAAGTCTCTCTTATTTTCTTGTACTTATACTTGGAATTCTCTGTGTAAACCTCTGTAACTTTTCTATGTAGATGAATCACTGCGTACTTTCTCTTCTACCTATCTGTTACCAATCTTGAGAAACTCATACATTCTCTGTTCACTGTTTCCCAGTCTTAGAGAAGTAGATTTCTTTCTGAGAATGTGCTGTTTTCACAGTGGTAAGTACTCCCAACTCTATCAACAATGTAGGTTTTACCAGTTTTCTAAGTCTCTCTTATTTTCTTGTACTTATACTTGGAATTCTCTGTGTAAACCTCTGTAACTTCTCTCGGTAGATGAATCACTGTGGACTTTCTCTTGTTTCTATCTGTTACCAATCTTGAGAAACTCATACATTCTCTGTTCACTGTTTCACGGACTTAGAGAAGTAGATTTCTTTGTGCGAAAGTGCTGTTTTCACAGTGCTAAGTACTCCCAACTCTATCAACAATGTAGTTTTTAATAGTTTTCTAAGTCTCTCTTATTTGCTTGTACTTATACTTGGAATTCTCTGTGTAAACCTCTGTAACTTCTCTAGGTAGATGAATCACTGTGTACTTTCTCTTGTTTCTATCTGTTACCAATCTTGAGAAAGTCATACATTCTCCGTTCACTGTTTCCCAGTCTCAGAGAAGTAGATTTCTTTCTGCGAAAGTGCTGTTTTCACAGTGTTAAGTACTCCCAACTCTATCAACAATGTAGGTTTGAACAGTTTTCTAAATCTCTCTTATTTTCTTGTACTTATACTTGGAATTCTCTGTGTAAACCTCTGTAACTTCTCTTGGTAGATGAATCACTGTGGACTTTCTCTTGTTTCTATCTGTTACCAATCTTGAGAAACTCATACATTCTCTGTTTACTGTTTCGCGGTCTTAGAGAATTAGATTTCTTTGTGGGATAGTGCTGTTTTCACAGTGCTAAGTACTCCAAACTCTATCAACAATGGAGTTTTTAATAGTTTTCTAAGTCTCTCTTATTTGCTTGTACTTATACTTGGAATTCTCTGTGTAAACCTCTGTAACTTCTCTAGGTAGATGAATCACTGTGTACTTTCTCTTGTTTCTATCTGTTACCAATCTTGAGAAACTCATACATTCTCTGTTCACTGTTTCCCGGTGTTAGAGAAGTAGATTTCTTGGTTCGAAAGTGCTGTTTTCACAGTGCTAAGTATTCCCAACTCTATCAACAATGTAGGTTTTACCAGTTTTCTAAGTCTCTCTTATTTTCTTGGAGTTACACTTGGATTTCTCTCTGTAAACCTCTGGAACTTCTCTAAGTAGATGAATCACTGTGTACTTTCTCTTGTTTCTATCTGTTACCAATCTTGAGAAACTCATCCATTCTCTGTTCACTGTTTCGCGGTCTTAGAGAAGTAGATTTCTTTGTGCGAAAGTGGTGTTTTCACAGTGCTAAGTACTCCCAACTCTATCAACAATGTATGTTTTACCAGTTTTCTAAGTCTCTTATTTTCTTGTACTTATACTTGGAATTCTCTGTGTAAACCGCTGTAACTTCTCTCGGTAGATGAATCACTGTGGACTTTCTCTTGTTTCTATCTGTTAGCAATCTTGAGAAACTCATACATTCTTTGTTCACTGTTTCGCGGTCTTAGAGAAGTAGATTTCTTTGTGGAAAAGTGCTGTTTTCACAGTGCTAAGTACTTCCAACTCTATCAACAACGTAGGTTTTACGAGTTTTCTAAGTCTCTCTTATTTTCTTGTACTTATACTTAGAATTCTCTGTGTAAACCTCTGTAACTTCTCTAGGTAGATGAATCACTGTGGACTTTCTCTTGTTTCTATCTGTTACCAATCTTGAGAAACTCATACATTCTCTGTTCACTGATTCCCGGTCTTAGAGAAGCAGATTTCTTTCTGCGAAAGTCCTGTTTTCACAGTGGAAAGTACTCCCAACTCTATCAACAATGTAGGTTTTACCAGTTTTCTAAGTCTCTCTTATTTTCTTGTACTTATACTTGGAATTCTCTGTGTAAACCTCTGTAACTTCTCTCGGTAGATGAATCACTGTGGACTTTCTCTTGTTTCTATCTGTTACCAATCTTGAGAAACTCATACATTCTCTGTTCACTGTTTCACGGACTTAGAGAAGTAGATTTCTTTGTGCGAAAGTGCTGTTTTCACAGTGCTAAGTACTCCCAACTCTATCAACAATGTAGTTTTTAATAGTTTTCTAAGTCTCTCTTATTTGCTTGTACTTATACTTGGAATTCTCTGTGTAAACCTCTGTAACTTCTCTAGGTAGATGAATCACTGTGTACTTTCTCTTGTTTCTATCTGTTACCAATCTTGAGAAAGTCATACATTCTCCGTTCACTGTTTCCCAGTCTCAGAGAAGTAGATTTCTTTCTGCGAAAGTGCTGTTTTCACAGTGTTAAGTACTCCCAACTCTATCAACAATGTAGGTTTGAACAGTTTTCTAAATCTCTCTTATTTTCTTGTACTTATACTTGGAATTCTCTGTGTAAACCTCTGTAACTTCTCTTGGTAGATGAATCACTGTGGACTTTCTCTTGTTTCTATCTGTTACCAATCTTGAGAAACTCATACATTCTCTGTTTACTGTTTCGCGGTCTTAGAGAATTAGATTTCTTTGTGGGATAGTGCTGTTTTCACAGTGCTAAGTACTCCAAACTCTATCAACAATGGAGTTTTTAATAGTTTTCTAAGTCTCTCTTATTTGCTTGTACTTATACTTGGAATTCTCTGTGTAAACCTCTGTAACTTCTCTAGGTAGATGAATCACTGTGTACTTTCTCTTGTTTCTATCTGTTACCAATCTTGAGAAACTCATACATTCTCTGTTCACTGTTTCCCGGTCTTAGAGAAGTAGATTACTTGGTTCGAAAGTGCTGTTTTCACAGTGCTAAGTATTCCCAACTGTATCAACAATGTAGGTTTTACCAGTTTTCTAAGTCTCTCTTATTTTCTTGGAGTTACACTTGGATTTCTCTCTGTAAACCTCTGGAACTTCTCTAAGTAGATGAATCACTGTGTACTTTCTCTTGTTTCTATCTGTTACCAATCTTGAGAAACTCATCCATTCTCTGTTCACTGTTTCGCGGTCTTAGAGAAGTAGATTTTTTTGTGCGAAAGTGCTGTTTTCACAGTGCTAAGTACTCCTAACTCTATCAACAATGTAGTTTTTAATAGTTTTCTAAGTCTCTCTTATTTGCTTGTACTTATACTTGGAATTCTCTGTGTTAACCTCTGTAACTTCTCTATGTAGATGAATCACTGTGTACTTTCTCTTGTTTCTATCTGTTACCAATCTTGAGAAACTCATACATTCTCTGTTTACTGTTTGCCGGTCTTAGAGAAGTAGATTTCTTTCTGCGAAAGTGCTGTTTTCACAGTTCTAAATACTCCCAACTGTATCAACAATGTAGGTTTTAACAGTTTTCTAAGTCTCTCTTATTTTCTTGTACTTATACTTGGAATTCTCTGTGTAAACCTCTGTAACTTCTCTCGGTAGATGAATCACTGTTGACTTTCTCTTGTTTCTATCTGTTACCAATCTTGAGAAACTCATACATTCTCTGTTCAATGTTTCCCAGTCTTAGAGAAGTAGATTTCTTTGTGCGAAAGTGCTGTTTTCACAGTGCTAAGTACTCCCAACTCTATCAACAATGTAGGTTTTACCAGTTTTCTAAGTCTCTCTTATTTTCTTGTACTTATACTTGGAATTCTCTGTGTAAACCTCTGTAACTTTTCTAGGTAGATGAATCCCTGTGTACTTTCTCTTGTTTCTATCTGTTACCAATCTTGAGAAACTCCTACATTCTCTGTTCACTGTTTCCCAGTCTTAGACAAGTAGATTTCTTTGTGCGAAAGTGCTGTTTTCACAGTACTAAGTACTCCCAAATCTATCAACAATGTAGGTTTTACCAGTTTTCTAAGTCTCTCTTATTTTCTTGTACTTATACTTGGAATTCTCTGTGTAAACCTCTGTAACTTTTCTATGTAGATGAATCACTGCGTACTTTTTCTTCTTTCTATCTGTTACCAATCTTGAGAAACTCATACATTCTCTGTTCACTGTTTCCCAGTTTTAGAGAAGTAGATTTCTTTCTGAGAAAGTGCTGTTTTCACAGTGGTAAGTACTACCAACTCTATCCACAACGTAGGTTTTACCAGTTTTCTAAGTCTCTCTTCTTTTCTTGTACTTATACATGGAATTCTCTATGTAAACTTCTGTAACTTCTCTAGGTAGATGAATCACTGTGTTCTTTCTCTTGTTTCTATCTGTTACCAATCTTGAGAAACTCATACATTCTCTGTTCACTGTTTCCCAGTGTTAGAGAAGTTGATTTCTTTCTGCGAAAGTGCTGTTTTCACAGTGCTAAGTACTCCCAATTCTATCAACAATGTAGGTTTTACCAGTTTTCTAAGTCTCTCTTATTTTCTTGTACTTATACTTGGAATTCTCTGTGTAAACCTCTGTAACTTTCCTAGGTAGATGAATCCCTGTGTACTTTCTCTTGTTTCTATCTGTTACCAATCTTGAGAAACTCATACATTCTCTGTTCACTGTTTCACGGACTTAGAGAACTAAATTTCTTTCGGTGAAAGTGCTGTTTTCACAGTGCTCAGTACTCCCAACTCTATCCACAATGTAGGTTTTACCAGTTTTCTGAGTCTCTCTTATTTTCTTGTACTTATACATGGAATTCTCTGTGTAAACTTCTGTAACTTCTCTAGGTAGATGAATCACTGTGTGCTTTCTTTTGTTTCTATCTGTTACCAATCTTGAGAAACTCATACATTCTCTGTTCACTGTTTCCCAGTCTTAGAGAAGTAGATTTCTTTCTGCGAAACTGCTGTTTTCACAATGCTAAGTACTCCCAACTCTATCAACAATGTAGGTTTTACCACTTTTCTAAGTCTCTCTTATTTTCTTGTACTTATACTTGGAATTCTCTGTGTAAACCTCTGTAACTTCTCTCGGTAGATGAATCACTGTGGACTTTCTCTTGTTTCTATCTGTTACCAATCTTGAGAAACTCATACATTCTCTGTTTACTCTTTCGCGGTCTTAGAGAAGTAGATTTCTTTGTGGGAAAGTGCTGTTTTCACAGTGCTAAGTACTCCCAACTCTATCAACAATGGAGTTTTTAATAGTTTTATAAGTCTCTCTTATTTTCTTGTACTTATACTTGGAATTCTCTGTGTAAACCTCTGTAACTTCTCTAGATAGATGAATCACTGTGGACTTTCCCTCGTTTCTATCTGTTACCAATCTTAAGAAACTCATACATTCTCTGTTCACTGATTCCCGGTCTTAGAGAAGCAGATTTCTTTCTGCGAAAGTGGTGTTTTCACAGTGCTAAGTACTCCCAACTCTATCAACAATGTAGGTTTTACCAGTTTTCTAAGTCTCTCTTATTTTCTTGGAGTTACACTTGGATTTCTCTGTGTAAACCTCTGTAACTTCTCTAGGTAGATGAATCACTGTGTACTTTCTCTTGTTTCTATCTGTTACCAATCTTGAGAAACTCATACATTCTCTGTTTACTGTTTCCCGGTCTTAGAGAAGTAGATTTCTTTCTGCGAAAGTGCGGTTTTCACAGTGCTAAGTACTCCCAACTCTATCAACAATGTAGGTTTTAACAGTTTTCTAAGTCTCTCTTATTTTCTTGTACTTATACTTGGAATTCTCTGTGTAAACCTCTGTAACTTTTCTATGTAGATGAATCACTGCGTACTTTGTCTTGTTTCTATCTGTTACCAATCTTGAGAAACTCACACATTCTCTGTTCACTGTTTCCCAGTCTTAGAGAAGTAGATTTCTTTCTGCGAAAGTGCTGTTTTCACAGTGCTAAGTACTCCCAACTCTATCCACAATGTAGGTTTTACCAGTTTTCTAAGTCTCTCTTATTTTCTTGTACTTATACATTGAATTCTCTGTGTAAAGTTCTGTAACTTCTCTAGGTAGATGAATCACTGTGTACTTTCTTTTGTTTCTATTTGTTACCAATCTTGAGAAACTCATACATTCTCTGTTCACTGTTTCCCAGTCTTAGAGAAGTAGATTTCTTTCTGCGAAACTGCTGTTTTCACAATGCTAAGTACTCCCAACTCTATCAACAATGTAGGTTTTACCACTTTTCTAAGTCTCTCTTATTTTCTTGTACTTATACTTGGAATTCTCTGTGTAAACCTCTGTAACTTCTCTCGGTAGATGAATCACTGTGGACTTTCTCTTGTTTCTATCTGTTACCAATCTTTAGAAACTCATACATTCTCTGTTTACTGTTTCGCGGTCTTAGAGAAGTAGATTGCTTTGTGGGAAAGTGCTGTTTTCACAGTGCTAAGTACTCCCAACTCTATCAACAATGTAGGTTTTACCAGTTTTCTAAGCCTCTCTTATTTTCTTGGAGTTACACTTGGATTTCTCTGTGTAAACTTCTGGAACTTCTCTAAGTAGATAAATCACTGTGTACTTTCTCTTGTTTCTATCTGTTACCAATCTTGAGAAACTCATACATTCTCTGTTCACTGTTTCCCGGTCTTAGAGAAGTAGATTTCTTTGTGCGAAAGTGCTGTTTTCACAGTGCTAAGTACTCCCAACTCTATCAACAATGTAGGTTTTACCAGTTTTCTCAGTCTCTCTTATTTGCTTGTACTTATACTTGGAATTCTCTATGTAAACCTCTGTAACTTCTCTCGGTAGATGAATCACTGTGGACTTTCTATTGTTTCTATCTGTTACCAATCTTGAGAAACTCAAACATTCTCTGTTCACTGTTTCCCAGTCTTAGAGAAGTAGATTTCTTTCTGCGAAAGTGCTGTTTTCACAATGCTAAGTACTCCCAACTCTATCCACAATGTAGGTTTTACCAGTTTTCTAAGTCTCTCTTATTTGCTTGTACTTATACTTGGAATTCTCTGTGTAAACCTCTGTAACTTTTCTAGGTAGATGAATCACTGTGTACTTTGTCTTCTTTCCATCTGTTACCAATCTTGAGAAACTGATACATTCTCTGTTCACTGTTTCGCGGTCTTAGAGCAGTAGATTTCTTTGTGCGAAAGTGCTGTTTTCACAGTGCTAAGTACTCCCAACTCTATCAACAATGGAGTTTTTAATAGTTTTCTAAGTCTCTCTTATTTGCTTGTACTTATACTTGGAATTCTCTGTGTAAACCTCTGTAACTTCTCTAGGTAGATGAATCACTGTGGACTTTCCCTTGTTTCTATCTGTTACCAATCTTGAGAAACTCATACATTCTCTGTTCACTGATTCCCGGTCTTAGAGAAGCAGATTTCTTTCTGCGAAAGTCCTGTTTTCACAGTGCTAAGTACTCCCAACTCTATCAACAATGTAGGTTTTACCAGTTTTCTAAGTCTCTCTTATTTTGTTGAAGTTACACTTGGATTTCTCTGTGTAAACCTCTGTAACTTCTCTAGGTAGATGAATCACTGTGTACTTTCTCTTGTTTCTATCTGGTACCAATCTTGAGAAACTCATACATTCTCCGTTCACAGTTTCCCGGTCTTAGACAAGTAGATTTCTATGTGCGAAAGTGCTGTTTTCACAATGCTAAGTACTCCCCACTCTATCAACAATGTAGTTTCTACTGGTTTTCTAAGTCTCTCTAATTTTCATGAAGTTACACTTGGATTTCTCTGTGTAAACATCTGTAACGTCTCTAGGTAGATGAATCACTGTGTACTTTCTCTTGTTTCTATCTGTTACCAATCTTGAGAAACTCATACATTCTCTGTTCACTGTTTCCCGGTCTTAGAGAAGTAGATTTCTTTCTGCGAAAGTGCTGTTTTCACAGTGCTAAGTACTCCCAACTCTATCAACAATGTAGGTTTTACCAGTTTTCTAAGTCTCTCTCATTTTCTTGTACTTATATTTGGAATTCTCTGTGTAAACCTCTGTAACTTCTCTCGGTAGATGAATCACTGTGGACTTTCTCTTGTTTCTATCTGTTACCAATCTTGAGAAACTCATACATTCTCTGTTCACTGTTTCGCGGTCTTAGAGCAGTAGATTTCTTTGTGAGAAAGTGCTGTTTTCACAGTGCTAAGTACTCCCAACTCTATCAACAATGTAGGTTTTACCAGTTTTCTAAGCCTCTCTTATTTTCTTGGAGTTACACTTGGATTTCTCTGTGTAAACTTCTGGAACTTCTCTAAGTAGATAAATCACTGTGTACTTTCTCTTGTTTCTATCTGTTACCAATCTTGAGAAACTCATACATTCTCTGTTCACTGTTTCCCGGTCTTAGAGAAGTAGATTTCTTTGTGCGAAAGTGCTGTTTTCACAGTGCTAAGTACTCCCAACTCTATCAACAATGTAGGTTTTACCAGTTTTCTCAGTCTCTCTTATTTGCTTGTACTTATACTTGGAATTCTCTATGTAAACCTCTGTAACTTCTCTCGGTAGATGAATCACTGTGGACTTTCTCTTGTTTCTATCTGTTACCAATCTTGAGAAACTCATACATTCTCTGTTTACTGATTCCCGGTCTTAGAGAAGTAGATTACTTTCTGCGAAAGTGCTGTTTTCACAGTGCTAAGTACTCCCAACTCTATCAACAATGTAGGTTTTAACAGTTTTCTAAGTCTCTCTTATTTTCTTGTACTTATACTTGGAATTCTCTGTGTAAACCTCTGTAACTTCTCTCGGTAGATGAATCCCTGTGTACTTTCTCTTGTTTCTATCTGTTACCAATCTTGAGAAACTCCTACATTCTCTGTTCACTGTTTCCCAGTCTTAGAGAAGTAGATTTCTTTCTGCGAAATTGCTGTTTTCACAGTACTAAGTACTCCCAACTCTATCAACAATGTAGGTTTTACCAGTTTTCTAAGTCTCTCTTATTTTCTTGTACTTATACTTGGAATTCTCTGTGTAAACCTCTGTAACTTTTCTATGTAGATGAATCACTGCGTACTTTCTCTTGTTTCTATCTGTTACCAATCTTGAGAAACTCACACATTCTCTGTTCACTGCTTCCCAGTCTTAGAGAAGTAGATTTCTTTCTGCAAAAGTGCTGTTTTCACAGTCCTAAGTACTCCCAACTCTATCCACAATGTAGGTTTTACCAGTTTTCTAAGTCTCTCTTATTTTCTTGTACTTCTACATGGAATTCTCTGTGTAAACTTTTGTAACTTCTCTAGGTAGATGAATCACTGTGTCCTTTTTTTGTTTCTATCTGTTACCAATCTTGAGAAACTCATACATTCTCTGTTCACTGTTTCCCAGTCTTAGAGAAGTAGATTTCTTTCTGCGAAACTGCTGTTTTCACAATGCTAAGTACTCCCAACTCTATCAACAATGTAGGTTTTACCACTTTTCTAAGTCTCTCTTATTTTCTTGTACTTATACTTGGAATTCTCTGTGTAAACCTCTGTAACTTCTCTCGGTAGATGAATCACTGTGGACTTTCTCTTGTTTCTATCTGTTACCAATCTTCAGAAACTCATACATACTCTGTTTACTGTTTCGCGGTCTTAGAGAAGTAGATTTCTTTGTGGGAAAGTGCTGTTTTCACAGTGCTAAATACTCCCAACTCTATCAACAATGGAGTTTCTACCGGTTTTCTAAGTCTCTCTAATTTTCATGAAGTTACACTTGGATTTCTCTGTGTAAACATCTGTAACGTCTCTAGGTAGATGAATCACTGTGTACTTTCTCTTGTTTCTATCTGTTACCAATCTTGAGAAACTCATACATTCTCTGTTCACTGTTTCGCGGTCTTAGAGCAGTAGATTTCTTTGTGCGAAAGTGCTGTTTTCACAGTGCTAAGTACTCCCAACTCTATCAACAATGGAGTTTTTAATAGTTTTCTAAGTCTCTCTTATTTGCTTGTACTTATACTTGGAATTCTCTGTGTAAACCTCTGTAACTTCTCTAGGTAGATGAATCACTGTGGACTTTCCCTTGTTTCTATCTGTTACCAAACTTGAGAAACTCACACATTCTCTGTTCACTGTTTCCCAGTCTTAGAGAAGTAGATTTCTTTCTGCGAAACTGCTGTTTTCACAGTTCTAAGTACTCCCAACTCTATCAACAATGTAGGTTTTACCACTTTTCTAAGTCTCTCTTATTTTCTTGTACTTATACTTGGAATTCTCTGTGTAAACCTCTGTAACTTCTCTCGGTAGATGAATCACTGTGGACTTTGTCTTGTTTCTATCTGTTACCAATCTTGAGAAACTCATACATTCTCTGTTTACTGTTTCGCGGTCTTAGAGAAGTAGATTTCTTTGTGGGAAAGTGCTGTTTTCACAGTGCTAAGTACTCCCAACTCTATCAACAATGGAGTTTCTACCGGTTTTCTAAGTCTCTCTAATTTTCATGAAGTTACACTTGGATTTCTCTGTGTAAACATCTGTAACGTCTCTAGGTAGATGAATCACTGTGTACTTCCTCTTGTTTCTATCTGTTACCAATCTTGAGAAACTCATACATTCTCTGTTCACTGTTTCCCGGTCTTACAGAAGTAGATTTCTTTCTGCGAAAGTGCTGTTTTCACAGTGCTAAGTACTCCCAACTCTATCAACAATGTAGGTTTTACCAGTTTTCTAAGTCTCTCTTATTTTGTTGAAGTTACACTTGGATTTCTCTGTGTAAACCTCTGTAACTTCTCTAGGTAGATGAATCACTGTGCACTTTCTCTTGTTTCTATCTGGTACCAATCTTGAGAAACTCATACATTCTCCGTTCACAGTTTCCCGGTCTTAGACAAGTAGATTTCTATGTGCGAAAGTGCTGTTTTCACAATGCTAAGTACTCCCAACTCTATCAACAATGTAGTTTCTACTGGTTTTCTAAGTCTCTCTAATTTTCATGAAGTTACACTTGATTTTCTCTGTGTAAACATCTGTAACGTCTCTAGGTAGATGAATCACTGTGTACTTTCTCTTGTTTCTATCTGTTACCAATCTTGAGAAACTCATACATTCTCTGTTCACTGTTTCCCGGTCTTAGAGAAGTAGATTTCTTTCTGCGAAAGTGCTGTTTTCACAGTGCTAAGTACTCCCAACTCTATCAACAATGTAGGTTTTACCAGTTTTCTAAGTCTCTCTCATTTTCTTGTACTTATACTTGGAATTCTCTGTGTAAACCTCTGTAACTTCTCTCGGTAGATGAATCACTGTGGACTTTCTCTTGTTTCTATCTGTTACCAATCTTGAGAAACTCATACATTCTCTGTTCACTGTTTCCCAGTCTTAGAGAAGTAGATTTCTTTCTGCGAAAGTGCTGTTTTCACAATGCTAAGTACTCCCAACTCTATCAACAATGTAGGTTTTACCAGTTTTCTAATTCTCTCTTATTTCCTTGTACTTATACTTGGAATTCTCTGTGTAAACCTCTGTAACTTTTCTAGGTAGATGAATCACTGTGTACTTTCTCTTGTTTCTATCTGTTACCAATCTTGAGAAACTGATACATTCTCTGTTCACTGTTTCGCGGTCTTAGAGCAGTAGATTTCTTTGTGCGAAAGTGCTGTTTTCACAGTGCTAAGTACTCCCAACTCTATCAACAATGGAGTTTTTAATAGTTTTCTAAGTCTCTCTTATTTGCTTGTACTTATACTTGGAATTCTCTGTGTAAACCTCTGTAACTTCTCTCGGTAGACGAATCACTGTGGACACTCCCTTGTTTCTATTTGTTACCAATCTTGAGAAACTCATACATTCTCTGTTCACTGATTCCCGGTCTTAGAGAACCAGATTTCTTTCTGGGAAAGTCCTGTTTTCACAGTGCTAAGTACTCCCAACTCTATCAACAATGTAGGTTTTACCAGTTTTCTAAGTCTCTCTTATTTTCTTGTACTTATACTTGGAATTCTCTGTGTAAACCTCTGTAACTTCTCTCGGTAGATGAATCACTGTGGACTTTCTCTTGTTTCTATCTGTTACCAATCTTGAGAAACCCATACATTCTCTGTTTACTGTTTCGCGGTCTTAGAGAAGTAGATTTCTTTGTGGGAAAGTGCTGTTTTCACAGTGCTAAATACTCCCAACTCTATCAACAATGGAGTTTCTACCGGTTTTCTAAGTCTCTCTAATTTTCATGAAGTTACACTTGGATTTCTCTATGTAAACATCTGTAACGTCTCTAGGTAGATGAATCACTGTGTACTTTCTCTTGTTTCTATCTGTTACCAATCTTGAGAAACTCATACATTCTCTGTTCACTGTTTCCCGGTCTTAGAGAAGTAGATTTCTTTGTTCGAAAGTGCTGTTTTCACAGTGTTAAGTACTCCCAGCTCTATCAACAATGTAGGTTTTACCAGTTTTCTAAGTCTCTCTCATTTTCTTGTACTTATACTTGGAATTCTCTGTGTAAACCTCTGTAACTTCTCTCGGTAGATGAATCACTGTGGACTTTCTCTTGTTTCTATCTGTTACCAATCTTGAGAAACACATACATTCTCTGTTCACTGTTTCGCGGTCTTAGAGAAGTAGATTTCTTTGTGCGAAAGTGCTGTTTTCACAGTGCTAAGTACTCCCAACTCTATCAACAATGTAGGTTTTACCAGTTTTCTAAGTCTCTCTTATTTTCTTGGAGTTACACTTAGATTTCTCTGTGTAAACTTCTGGAACTTCTCTAAGTAGATGAATCACTGTATACTTTCTCTTGTTTCTATCTGTTACCAATCTTGAGAAACTCATACATTCTCTGTTCACTGTTTCCCGGTCTTAGAGAAGTAGATTTCTTTGTGCGAAAGTTCTGTTTTCACAGTGCTAAGTACTCCCAACTCTATCAACAATGTAGGTTTTACCAGTTTTCTAAGTCTCTCTTATTTGCTTGTACTTATACTTGGAATTCTCTGTGTAAACCTCTGTAACGTCTCTAGGTAGATGAATCACTGTGTACTTTCTCTTGTTTCTATCTGTTACCAGTCTTGAGAAACTCATACATTCTCTGTTCACTGTTTCCCGGTCTTAGAGAAGTAAATTTCTTTCTGCGAAAGTGCTGTTTTCACAGTGCTAAGTACTCCCAACTCTATCAACAATGTAGGTTTTACCAGTTTTCTAAGTCTCTCTCATTTTCTTGTACTTATACTTGGAATTCTCTGTGTAAACCGCTGTAACTTCTCTAGGTAGATGAATCACTGTGTACTTTCTCTTGTTTCTATCTGTTACCAATCTTGAGAAACTCATACATTCTCTGTTCACTGTTTCCCAGTCTTAGAGAAGTAGATTTCTTTCTGCGAAACTGCTGTTTTCACAATGCTAAGTACTCCCAACTCTATCAACAATGTAGGTTTTACCACTTTTCTAAGTCTCTCTTATTTTCTTGTACTTATACTTGGAATTCTCTGTGTAAACCTCTGTAACTTCTCTAGGTACATGAATCACTGTGTACTTTCTCTTGTTTCTATCTGGTACCAATCTTGAGAAACTCATACATTCTCCGTTCACAGTTGCCCGGTCTTAGACAAGTAGATTTCTTTGTGCGAAAGTGCTGTTTTCACAATGCTAAGTACTCCCAACTCTATCAACAATGTAGTTTCTACTGGTTTTCTAAGTCTCTCTAATTTTCATGAAGTTACACTTGGATTTCTCTGTGTAAACATCTGTAACGTCTCTAGGTAGATGAATCACTGTGTACTTTCTCTTGTTTCTATATGTTTCCAGTCTTGAGAAACTCATACATTCTCTGTTCACTGTTTCCCGGTCTTAGAGAAGTAGATTTCTTTCTGCGAAAGTGCTGTTTTCACAGTGCTAAGTACTCCCAACTCTATCAACAATGTATGTTTTACCAGTTTTCTAAGTCTCTCTCATTTTCTTGTACTTATACTTGGAATTCTCTGTGTAAACCGCTGTAACTTCTCTAGGTAGATGAATCACTGTGTACTTTCTCTTGTTTCTATCTGTTACCAATCTTGAGAAACTCATACATTCTCTGTTCACTGTTTCCCAGTCTTAGAGAAGTAGATTTCTTTCTGCGAAACTGCTGTTTTCACAATGCTGAGTACTCCCAACTCTATCAACAATGTAGGTTTTACCACTTTTCTAAGTCTCTCTTATTTGCTTGTACTTATACTTGGAATTCTCTGTGTAAACCTCTGTAACTTCTCTAGGTAGATGAATCACTGTGGACACTCCCTTGTTTCTATCTGTTACCAATCTTGAGAAACTCATACATTCTCTGTTCACTGATTCCCGGTCTTAGAGAAGCAGATTTCTTTCTGAGAAAGTCCTGTTTTCACAGTGCTAAGTACTCCCAACTCTATCAACAATGTAGGTTTTACCAGTTTTCTAAGTCTCTCTTATTTTGTTGAAGTTACACTTGGATTTCTCTGTGTAAACCTCTGTAACTTCTCTAGGTAGATGAATCACTGTGTACTTTCTCTTGTTTCTATCTGGTACCAATCTTGAGAAACTCATACATTCTCCGTTCACAGTTTCCCGGTCTTAGACAAGTAGATTTCTTTGTGCGAAAGTGCTGTTTTCACAATGCTAAGTACTCCCAACTCTATCAACAATGTAGTTTCTACTGGTTTTCTAAGTCTCTCTAATTTTCATGAAGTTACACTTGGATTTCTCTGTGTAAACCTCTGTAACGTCTCTAGGTAGATGAATCACTGTGTACTTTCTCTTGTTTCTATCTGTTACCAGTCTTGAGAAACTCATACATTCTCTGTTCACTGTTTCCCGGTCTTAGAGAAGTAAATTTCTTTCTGCGAAAGTGCTGTTTTCACAGTGCTAAGTACTCCCAACTCTATCAACAATGTAGGTTTTACCAGTTTTCTAAGTCTCTCTCATTTTCTTGTACTTATACTTGGAATTCTCTGTGTAAACCGCTGTAACTTCTCTAGGTAGATGAATCACTGTGTACTTTCTCTTGTTTCTATCTGTTACCAATCTTGAGAAACTCATACATTCTCTGTTCACTGTTTCCCAGTCTTAGAGAAGTAGATTTCTTTCTGCGAAACTGCTGTTTTCACAATGCTAAGTACTCCCAACTCTATCAACAATGTAGGTTTTACCACTTTTCTAAGTCTCTCTTATTTTCTTGTACTTATACTTGGAATTCTCTGTGTAAACCTCTGTAACTTCTCTCGGTAGATGAATCACTGTGGACTTTCTCTTGTTTCTATCTGTTACCAATCTTGAAAAACTCATACATTCTCTGTTTACTGTTTCGCGGTCTTAGAGAAGTAGATTTCTTTGTGGGAAAGTGCTGTTTTCACAGTGCTAAATACTCCCAACTCTATCAACAATGGAGTTTCTACCGGTTTTCTAAGTCTCTCTAATTTTCATGAAGTTACACTTGGATTTCTCTGTGTAAACATCTGTAACGTCTCTAGTTAGATGAATCACTGTGTACTTTCTCTTGTTTCTATCTGTTACCAATCTTGAGAAACTCATACATTCTCTGTTCACTGTTTCCTGGTCTTAGAGAAGTAGATTTCTTTCTGCGAAAGTGCTGTTTTCACAGTGCTAAGTACTCCCAACTCTATCAACAATGTAGGTTTTACCAGTTTTCTAAGTCTCTCTCATTTTCTTGTACTTATACTTGGAATTCTCTGTGTAAACCTCTGTAACTTCTCTCGGTAGATGAATCACTGTGGACTTTCTCTTGTTTCTATCTGTTACCAATCTTGAGAAACTCATACATTCTCTGTTCACTGTTTCGCGGTCTTAGAGAAGTAGATTTCTTTGTGCGAAAGTGCTGTTTTCACAGTGCTAAGTACTCCCAACTCTATCAACAATGTAGGTTTTACCAGTTTTCTAAGTCTCTCTTATTTTCTTGGAGTTTCACTTAGATTTCTCTGTGTAAACTTCTGGAACTTCTCTAAGTAGATGAATCACTGTTGACTTTCTCTTGTTTCTATCTGTTACCAATCTTGAGAAACTCATACATTCTCTGTTCACTGTTTCCCGGTCTTAGAGAGGTAGATTTCTTTGTGCGAAAGTTCTGTTTTCACAGTGCTAAGTACTCCCAACTCTATCAACAATGTAGGTTTTACCAGTTTTCTAAGTCTCTCTTATTTGCTTGTACTTATACTTGGAATTCTCTGTGTAAACCTCTGTAACTTCTCTCGGTAGATGAATCACTGTGGACTTTCTCTTGTTTCTATCTGTTACCAATCTTGAGAAACTCATACATTCTCTGTTCACTGTTTCCCAGTCTTAGAGAAGTAGATTTCTTTCTGCGAAAGTGCTGTTTTCACAATGCTAAGTACTCCCAACTCTATCCACAATGTAGGTTTTACCAGTTTTCTAAGTCTCTCTTATTTGCTTGTACTTATACTTGGAATTCTCTGTGTAAACCTCTGTAACTTTTCTAGGTAGATGAATCACTGTGTACTTTGTCTTGTTTCTATCTGTTACCAATCTTGAGAAACTGATACATTCTCTGTTCACTGTTTCGCGGTCTTAGAGCAGTAGATTTCTTTGTGCGAAAGTGCTGTTTTCACAGTGCTAAGTACTCCCAACTCTATCAACAATGGAGTTTTTAATAGTTTTCTAAGTCTCTCTTATTTGCTTGTACTTATACTTGGAATTCTCTGTGTAAACCTCTGTAATTTCTCTAGGTAGATGAATCACTGTGGACTTTCCCTTGTTTCTATCTGTTACCAATCTTGAGAAACTCATACATTCTCTGTTCACTGATTCCCGGTCTTAGAGAAGCAGATTTCTTTCTGCGAAAGTCCTGTTTTCACAGTGCTAAGTACTCCCAACTCTATCAACAATGTAGGTTTTACCAGTTCTCTAAGTTTCTCTTATTTTGTTGAAGTTATACTTGGATTTCTCTGTGTAAACCTCTGTAACTTCTCTAGGTAGATGAATCACTGTGTACTTTCTCTTGTTTCTATCTGGTACCAATCTTGAGAAACTCATACATTCTCCGTTCACAGTTTCCCGGTCTTAGACAAGTAGATTTCTATGTGCGAAAGTGCTGTTTTCACAATGCTAAGATCTCCCAACTCTATCAACAATGTAGTTTCTACTGGTTTTCTAAGTCTCTCTAATTTTCATGAAGTTACACTTGGATTTCTCTGTGTAAACATCTGTAACGTCTCTAGGTAGATGAATCACTGTGTACTTTCTCTTGTTTCTATCTGTTACCAATCTTGAGAAACTCATACATTCTCTGTTCACTGTTTCCCGGTCTTACAGAAGTAGATTTCTTTCTGCGAAAGTGCTGTTTTCACAGTGCTAAGTACTCCCAACTCTATCAACAATGTAGGTTTTACCAGTTTTCTAAGTCTCTCTCATTTTCTTGTACTTATACTTGGAATTCTCTGTGTAAACCTCTGTAACTTCTCTCGGTAGATGAATTACTGTGGACTTTCTCTTGTTTCTATCTGTTACCAATCTTGAGAAACTCATACATTCTCTGTTAACTGTTTCGCGGTCTTACACAAGTAGATTTCTTTGTGCGAAAGTGCTGTTTTCACAATGCTAAGTACTCCCAACTCTATCCAGAATGTAGTTTCTACTGGTTTTCTAAGTCTCTCTAATTTTCATGAAGTTACACTTGGATTTCTCTGTGTAAACATCTGTAACGTCTCTAGGTAGATGAATCACTGTGTACTTTCTCTTGTTTCTATCTGTTTCCAGTCTTGAGAAACTCATACATTCTCTGTTCACTGTTTCCCGGTCTTAGAGAAGTAGATTTCTTTCTGCGAAAGTGCTGTTTTCACAGTGCTAAGTACTCCCAACTCTATCAACAATGTATGTTTTACCAGTTTTCTAAGTCTCTCTCATTTTCTTGTACTTATACTTGGAATTCTCTGTGTAAACCGCTGTAACTTCTCTAGGTAGATGAATCACTGTGTACTTTCTCTTGTTTCTATCTGTTACCAATCTTGAGAAACTCATACATTCTCTGTTCACTGTTTCCCAGTCTTAGAGAAGTAGATTTCTTTCTGCGAAACTGCTGTTTTCACAATGCTGAGTACTCCCAACTCTATCAACAATGTAGGTTTTACCACTTTTCTAAGTCTCTCTTATTTTCTTGTACTTATACTTGGAATTCTCTGTGTAAACCTCTGTAACTTCTCTCGGTAGATGAATCACTGTGGACTTTCTCTTGTTTCTATCTGTTACCAATCTTGAGAAACTGATACATTCTCTGTTCACTGTTTCTCGGTCTTAGAGCAGTAGATTTCTTTGTGCGAAAGTGCTGTTTTCACAGTGCTAAGTACTCCCAACTCTATCAACAATGGAGTTT
The DNA here is from genome assembly GCA_028571685.1 of Heterohyrax brucei. Lineage (NCBI taxonomy): Eukaryota > Metazoa > Chordata > Mammalia > Hyracoidea > Procaviidae > Heterohyrax > Heterohyrax brucei. The sequence continues at coordinate 21,066,490 of CM053144.1, read as the reverse complement.
TTAATAGTTTTCTAAGTCTCTCTTATTTGCTTGTACTTATACTTGGAATTCTCTGTGTAAACCTCTGTAACTTCTCTAGGTAGATGAATCACTGTGGACACTCCCTTGTTTCTATCTGTTACCAATCTTGAGAAACTCATACATTCTCTGTTCACTGATTCCCGGTCTTAGAGAAGCAGATTTCTTTCTGAGAAAGTCCTGTTTTCACAGTGCTAAGTACTCCCAACTCTATCAACAATGTAGGTTTTACCAGTTTTCTAAGTCTCTCTTATTTTGTTGAAGTTACACTTGGATTTCTCTGTGTAAACCTCTGTAACTTCTCTAGGTAGATGAATCACTGTGTACTTTCTCTTGTTTCTATCTGGTACCAATCTTGAGAAACTCATACATTCTCCGTTCACAGTTTCCCGGTCTTAGACAAGTAGATTTCTTTGTGCGAAAGTGCTGTTTTCACAATGCTAAGTACTCCCAACTCTATCAACAATGTAGTTTCTACTGGTTTTCTAAGTCTCTCTAATTTTCATGAAGTTACACTTGGATTTCTCTGTGTAAACCTCTGTAACGTCTCTAGGTAGATGAATCACTGTGTACTTTCTCTTGTTTCTATCTGTTACCAGTCTTGAGAAACTCATACATTCTCTGTTCACTGTTTCCCGGTCTTAGAGAAGTAAATTTCTTTCCGCGAAAGTGCTGTTTTCACAGTGCTAAGTACTCCCAACTCTATCAACAATGTAGGTTTTACCAGTTTTCTAAGTCTCTCTCATTTTCTTGTACTTATACTTGGAATTCTCTGTGTAAACCGCTGTAACTTCTCTAGGTAGATGAATCACTGTGTACTTTCTCTTGTTTCTATCTGTTACCAATCTTGAGAAACTCATACATTCTCTGTTCACTGTTTCCCAGTCTTAGAGAAGTAGATTTCTTTCTGCGAAACTGCTGTTTTCACAATGCTAAGTACTCCCAACTCTATCAACAATGTAGGTTTTACCACTTTTCTAAGTCTCTCTTATTTTCTTGTACTTATACTTGGAATTCTCTGTGTAAACCTCTGTAACTTCTCTCGGTAGATGAATCACTGTGGACTTTCTCTTGTTTCTATCTGTTACCAATCTTGAAAAACTCATACATTCTCTGTTTACTGTTTCGCGGTCTTAGAGAAGTAGATTTCTTTGTGGGAAAGTGCTGTTTTCACAGTGCTAAATACTCCCAACTCTATCAACAATGGAGTTTCTACCGGTTTTCTAAGTCTCTCTAATTTTCATGAAGTTACACTTGGATTTCTCTGTGTAAACATCTGTAACGTCTCTAGTTAGATGAATCACTGTGTACTTTCTCTTGTTTCTATCTGTTACCAATCTTGAGAAACTCATACATTCTCTGTTCACTGTTTCCTGGTCTTAGAGAAGTAGATTTCTTTCTGCGAAAGTGCTGTTTTCACAGTGCTAAGTACTCCCAACTCTATCAACAATGTAGGTTTTACCAGTTTTCTAAGTCTCTCTCATTTTCTTGTACTTATACTTGGAATTCTCTGTGTAAACCTCTGTAACTTCTCTCGGTAGATGAATCACTGTGGACTTTCTCTTGTTTCTATCTGTTACCAATCTTGAGAAACTCATACATTCTCTGTTCACTGTTTCGCGGTCTTAGAGAAGTAGATTTCTTTGTGCGAAAGTGCTGTTTTCACAGTGCTAAGTACTCCCAACTCTATCAACAATGTAGGTTTTACCAGTTTTCTAAGTCTCTCTTATTTTCTTGGAGTTACACTTAGATTTCTCTGTGTAAACTTCTGGAACTTCTCTAAGTAGATGAATCACTGTTGACTTTCTCTTGTTTCTATCTGTTACCAATCTTGAGAAACTCATACATTCTCTGTTCACTGTTTCCCGGTCTTAGAGAGGTAGATTTCTTTGTGCGAAAGTTCTGTTTTCACAGTGCTAAGTACTCCCAACTCTATCAACAATGTAGGTTTTACCAGTTTTCTAAGTCTCTCTTATTTGCTTGTACTTATACTTGGAATTCTCTGTGTAAACCTCTGTAACTTCTCTCGGTAGATGAATCACTGTGGACTTTCTCTTGTTTCTATCTGTTACCAATCTTGAGAAACTCATACATTCTCTGTTCACTGTTTCCCAGTCTTAGAGAAGTAGATTTCTTTCTGCGAAAGTGCTGTTTTCACAATGCTAAGTACTCCCAACTCTATCCACAATGTAGGTTTTACCAGTTTTCTAAGTCTCTCTTATTTGCTTGTACTTATACTTGGAATTCTCTGTGTAAACCTTTGTAACTTTTCTAGGTAGATGAATCACTGTGTACTTTGTCTTGTTTCTATCTGTTACCAATCTTGAGAAACTGATACATTCTCTGTTCACTGTTTCGCGGTTATGAGCAGTAGATTTCTTTGTGCGAAAGTGCTGTTTTCACAGTGCTAAGTACTCCCAACTCTATCAACAATGGAGTTTTTAATAGTTTTCTAAGTCTCTCTTATTTGCTTGTACTTATACTTGGAATTCTCTGTGTAAACCTCTGTAATTTCTCTAGATAGATGAATCACTGTGGACTTTCCCTTGTTTCTATCTGTTACCAATCTTGAGAAACTCATACATTCTCTGTTCACTGATTCCCGGTCTTAGAGAAGCAGATTTCTTTCTGCGAAAGTCCTGTTTTCACAGTGCTAAGTACTCCCAACTCTATCAACAATGTAGGTTTTACCAGTTCTCTAAGTTTCTCTTATTTTGTTGAAGTTATACTTGGATTTCTCTGTGTAAACCTCTGTAACTTCTCTAGGTAGATGAATCACTGTGTACTTTCTCTTGTTTCTATCTGGTACCAATCTTGAGAAACTCATACATTCTCCGTTCACAGTTTCCCGGTCTTAGACAAGTAGATTTCTATGTGCGAAAGTGCTGTTTTCACAATGCTAAGATCTCCCAACTCTATCAACAATGTAGTTTCTACTGGTTTTCTAAGTCTCTCTAATTTTCATGAAGTTACACTTGGATTTCTCTGTGTAAACATCTGTAACGTCTCTAGGTAGATGAATCACTGTGTACTTTCTCTTGTTTCTATCTGTTACCAATCTTGAGAAACTCATACATTCTCTGTTCACTGTTTCCCGGTCTTACAGAAGTAGATTTCTTTCTGCGAAAGTGCTGTTTTCACAGTGCTAAGTACTCCCAACTCTATCAACAATGTAGGTTTTACCAGTTTTCTAAGTCTCTCTCATTTTCTTGTACTTATACTTGGAATTCTCTGTGTAAACCTCTGTAACTTCTCTCGGTAGATGAATTACTGTGGACTTTCTCCTGTTTCTATCTGTTACCAATCTTGAGAAACTCATACATTCTCTGTTAACTGTTTCGCGGTCTTAGAGAAGTAGATTTCTTTGTGAGAAAGTGCTGTTTTCACAGTGCTAAGTACTCCCAACTCTATCAACAATGTAGGTTTTACCAGTTTTCTAAGCCTCTCTTATTTTCTTGGAGTTACACTTGGATTTCTCTGTGTAAACTTCTGGAACTTCTCTAAGTAGATGAATCACTGTGTACTTTCTCTTGTTTCTATCTGTTACCAATCTTGAGAAACTCATACATTCTCTGTTCACTGTTTCCCGGTCTTAGAGAGGTAGATTTCTTTGTTCGAAAGTGCTGTTTTCACAGTGCTAAGTACTCCCAACTCTATCAACAATGTAGGTTTTACCAGTTTTCTAAGTCTCTCTTATTTGCTTGTACTTATACTTGGAATTCTCTATGTAAACCTCTGTAACTTCTCTCGGTAGATGAATCACTGTGGACTTTCTCTTGTTTCTATCTGTTACCAATCTTGAGAAACTCATACATTCTCTGTTCAATGTTTCCCAGTCTTAGAGAAGTAGATTTCTTTGTGCGAAAGTGCTGTTTTCACAGTGCTAAGTACTCCCAACTCTATCAACAATGTAGGTTTTACCAGTTTTCTAAGTCTCTCTTATTTGCTTGTACTTATACTTGGAATTCTCTGTGTAAACCTCTGTAACTTTTCTAGGTAGATGAATCCCTGTGTACTTTCTCTTGTTTCTATCTGTTACCAATCTTGAGAAACTCCTACATTCTCTGTTCACTGTTTCCCAGTCTTAGAGAAGTGGATTTCTTTCTGCGAAAGTGCTGTTTTCACAGTGGTAAGTACTCTGAACTCTATCAACAATGTAGGTTTTACCACTTTTCTAAGTCTCTCTTATTTTCTTGTACTTATACTTGGAATTCTCTGTGTAAACCTCTGTAACTTCTCTCGGTAGATGAATCACTGTGGACTTTCTCTTGTTTCTATCTGTTAGCAATCTTGAGAAACTCATACATTCTCTGTTTACTGTTTCGCGGTCTTAGAGAAGTAGATTTCTTTGTGGGAAAGTGCTGTTTTCACAGTGCTAAGTACTCCCAACTCTATCAACAATGGAGTTTCTACCGGTTTTCTAAGTCTCTCTAATTTTCATGAAGTTACACTTGGATTTCTCTGTGTAAACATCTGTAACGTCTCTAGGTAGATGAATCACTGTGTACTTTCTCTTGTTTCTATCTGTTACCAATCTTGAGAAACTCATACATTCTCTGTTCACTGTTTCCCGGTCTTACATAAGTAGATTTCTTTCTGCGAAAGTGCTGTTTTCACAGTGCTAAGTACTCCCAACTCTATCAACAATGTAGGTTTTACCAGTTTTCTAAGTCTCTCTCATTTTCTTGTACTTATACTTGGAATTCTCTGTGTAAACCTCTGTAACTTCTCTTGGTAGATGAATCACTGTGGACTTTCTCTTGTTTCTATCTGTTACCAATCTTGAGAAACTCATACATTCTCTGTTCACTGTTTCGCGGTCTTAGAGAAGTAGATTTCTTTGTGCGAAAGTGCTGTTTTCACAGTGCTAAGTACTCCCAACTCTATCAACAATGTAGGTTTTACCAGTTTTCTAAGTCTCTCTTATTTTCTTGGAGTTACACTTGGATTTCTCTGTGTAAACTTCTGGAACTTCTCTAAGTAGATGAATCACTGTGTACTTTCTCTTGTTTCTATCTGTTACCAATCTTGAGAAACTCATACATTCTCTGTTCACTGTTTCCCGGTCTTAGAGAAGTAGATTTCTTTGTGCGAAAGTGCTGTTTTCACAGTGCTAAGTACTCCCAACTCTATCAACAATGGAGTTTTTAATAGTTTTCTAAGTCTCTCTTATTTGCTTGTACTTATACTTGGAATTCTCTGTGTAAACCTCTGTAACTTCTCTAGGTAGATGAATCACTGTGGACACTCCCTTGTTTCTATCTGTTACCAATCTTGAGAAACTCATACATTCTCTGTTCACTGATTCCCGGTCTTAGAGAAGCAGATTTCTTTCTGGGAAAGTCCTGTTTTCACAGTGCTAAGTACTCCCAACTCTATCAACAATGTAGGTTTTACCAGTTTTCTAAGTCTCTCTTATTTTGTTGAAGTTACACTTGGATTTCTCTGTGTAAACCTCTGTAACTTCTCTAGGTAGATGAATCACTGTGTACTTTCTCTTGTTTCTATCTTGTACCAATCTTGAGAAACTCATACATTCTCCGTTCACAGTTTCCCGGTCTTAGACAAGTAGATTTCTTTGTGCGAAAGTGCTGTTTTCACAATGCTAAGTACTCCCAACTCTATCAACAATGTAGTTTCTACTGGTTTTCTAAGTCTCTCTAATTTTCATGAAGTTACACTTGGATTTCTCTGTGTAAACATCTGTAACGTCTCTAGGTAGATGAATCACTGTGTACTTTCTCTTGTTTCTATCTGTTTCCAGTCTTGAGAAACTCATACATTCTCTGTTCACTGTTTCCCGGTCTTAGAGAAGTAGATTTCTTTCTGCGAAAGTGCTGTTTTCACAGTGCTAAGTACTCCCAACTCTATCAACAATGTATGTTTTACCAGTTTTCTAAGTCTCTCTCATTTTCTTGTACTTATACTTGGAATTCTCTGTGTAAACCGCTGTAACTTCTCTAGGTAGATGAATCACTGTGTACTTTCTCTTGTTTCTATCTGTTACCAATCTTGAGAAACTCATACATTCTCTGTTCACTGTTTCCCTGTCTTAGAGAAGTAGATTTCTTTCTGCGAAACTGCTGTTTTCACAATGCTGAGTACTCCCAACTCTATCAACAATGTAGGTTTTACCACTTTTCTAAGTCTCTCTTATTTTCTTGTACTTATACTTGGAATTCTCTGTGTAAACCTCTGTAACTTCTCTCGGTAGATGAATCACTGTGGACTTTCTCTTGTTTCTATCTGTTACCAATCTTGAGAAACTGATACATTCTCTTTTCACTGTTTCTCGGTCTTAGAGCAGTAGATTTCTTTGTGCGAAAGTGCTGTTTTCACAGTGCTAAGTACTCCCAACTCTATCAACAATGGAGTTTTTAATAGTTTTCTAAGTCTCTCTTATTTGCTTGTACTTATACTTGGAATTCTCTGTGTAAACCTCTGTAACTTCTCTAGGTAGATGAATCACTGTGGACACTCCCTTGTTTCTATCTGTTACCAATCTTGAGAAACTCATACATTCTCTGTTCACTGATTCCCGGTCTTAGAGAAGCAGATTTCTTTCTGAGAAATTCCTGTTTTCACAGTGCTAAGTACTCCCAACTCTATCAACAATGTAGGTTTTACCAGTTTTCTAAGTCTCTCTTATTTTGTTGAAGTTACACTTGGATTTCTCTGTGTAAACCTCTGTAACTTCTCTAGGTAGATGAATCACTGTGTACTTTCTCTTGTTTCTATCTGGTACCAATCTTGAGAAACTCATACATTCTCCGTTCACAGTTTCCCGGTCTTAGACAAGTAGATTTCTTTGTGCGAAAGTGCTGTTTTCACAATGCTAAGTACTCCCAACTCTATCAACAATGTAGTTTCTACTGGTTTTCTAAGTCTCTCTAATTTTCATGAAGTTACACTTGGATTTCTCTGTGTAAACCTCTGTATCGTCTCTAGGTAGATGAATCACTGTGTACTTTCTCTTGTTTCTATCTGTTACCAATCTTGAGAAACTCATACATTCTCTGTTCACTGTTTCCCGGTCTTAGAGCAGTAGATTTCTTTGTTCGAAAGTGCTGTTTTCACACTGCTAAGTACTCCCAACTCTATCAACAATGTAGGTTTTACCAGTTTTCTAAGTCTCTCTCATTTTCTTGTACTTATACTTGGAATTCTCTGTGTAAACCTCTGTAACTTCTCTCGGTAGATGAATCACTGTGGACTTTCTCTTGTTTCTATCTGTTACCAATCTTGAGAAACTCATACATTCTCTGTTCACTGTTTCGCGGTCTTAGAGAAGTTGATTTCTTTGTTCGAAAGTGCTGTTTTCACAGTGCTAAGTACTCCCAACTCTATCAACAATGTAGGTTTTACCAGTTTTCTAAGTCTCTCTTATTTGCTTGTACTTATACTTGGAATTCTCTATGTAAAGCTCTGTAACTTCTCTCGGTAGATGAATCACTGTGGACTTTCTCTTGTTTCTATCTGTTACCAATCTTGAGAAACTCATACATTCTCTGTTCAATGTTTCCCAGTCTTAGAGAAGTAGATTTCTTTGTGCGAAAGTGCTGTTTTCACAGTGCTAAGTACTCCCAACTCTATCAACAATGTAGGTTTTACCAGTTTTCTAAGTCTCTCTTATTTTCTTGTACTTATACTTGGAATTCTCTGTGTAAACCTCTGTAACTTTTCTAGGTAGATGAATCCCTGTGTACTTTCTCTTGTTTCTATCTGTTACCAATCTTGAGAAACTCCTACATTCTCTGTTCACTGTTTCCCAGTCTTAGAGAAGTAGATTTCTTTCTGCGAAATTGCTGTTTTCACAATACTAAGTACTCCCAACTCTATCAACAATGTAGGTTTTACCAGTTTTCTAAGTCTCTCTTATTTTCTTGTACTTATACTTGGAATTCTCTGTGTAAACCTCTGTAACTTTTCTATGTAGATGAATCACTGCGTACTTTCTCTTGTTTCTATCTGTTACCAATCTTGAGAAACTCACACATTCTCTGTTCACTGTTTCCCAGTCTTAGAGAAGTAGATTTCTTTCTGCGAAAGTGCTGTTTTCCCAGTGCTAAGTACTCCCAACTCTATCAACAATGCAGGTTTTACCACTTTTCTAAGTCTCTCTTATTTTCTTGTACTTATACTTGGAATTCTCTGTGTAAACCTCTGTAACTTCTCTCGGTAGATGAATCACTGTGGACTTTCTCTTGTTTCTATCTGTTACCAATCTTGAGAAACCCATACATTCTCTGTTTACTGTTTCGCGGTCTCAGAGAAGTAGATTTCTTTGTGGGAAAGTGCTGTTTTCACAGTGCTAAGTACTCCCAACTCTATCAACAATGGAGTTTCTACCGGTTTTCTAAGTCTCTCTAATTTTCATGAAGTTACACTTGGATTTCTCTGTGTAAACATCTGTAACGTCTCTAGGTAGATGAATCACTGTGTACTTTCTCTTGTTTCTATCTGTTACCAATCTTGAGAAACTCATACATTCTCTGTTCACTGTTTCCCGGTCTTACAGAAGTAGATTTCTTTCTGCGAAAGTGCTGTTTTCACAGTGCTAAGTACTCCCAACTCTATCAGCAATGTAGGTTTTACCACTTTTCTAAGTCTCTCTTATTTTCTTGGAGTTACACTTGGATTTCTCTGTGTAAACTTCTGGAACTTCTCTAATTAGATGAATCACTGTGTACTTTCTCTTGTTTCTATCTGTTACCAATCTTGAGAAACTCATACATTCTCTGTTCACTGTTTCCCGGTCTTAGAGAAGTAGATTTCTTTGTCCGAAAGTGCTGTTTTCACAGTGCTAAGTACTCCCAACTCTATCAACAATGGAGTTTTTAATAGTTTTCTAAGTCTCTCTTATTTTCTTGTACTTATACATGGAATTCTCTGTGTAAACTTCTGTAACTTCTCTAGGTAGATGAATCACTGTGTACTTTCTCTTGTTTCTATCTGTTACGAATCTTGAGAAACACATACATTCTCTGTTCACTGTTTCCCAGTCTTAGAGAAGTAGAGTTCTTTCTGCGAAAGTGCCGTTTTCACAGTGCTAAGTACTCCCAACTCTATCAACAATGTAGGTTTTACCAGTTTTCTAAGACTCTCTTATTTTCTTGTACTTATACTTGGAATTCTCTGTGTAAACCTCTGTAAATCTTCTATGTAGATGAATCACTGCGTACTTTCTCTTCTTTCTATCTGTTACCAATTTTGAGAAACTCATCCATTCTCTGTACACTGTTTCCCAGTGTTAGAGAAGTTTCTTTCTTTCTGCGAAAGTGCTGTTTTCACAGTGCTAAGTACTCCCAACTCTATCAACAATGGAGTTTTTAATAGTTTTCTAAGTCTCTCTTATTTGCTTGTACTTATACTTGGAATTCTCTGTGTAAACCTCTGTAACTTCTCTCGGTAGATGAATCACTGTGGACACTCCCTTGTTTCTATCTGTTACCAATCTTGAGAAACTCATACATTCTCTGTTCACTGATTCCCGGTCTTAGAGAAGCAGATTTCTTTCTGGGAAAGTCCTGTTTTCACAGTGCTAAGTACTCCCAACTCTATCAACAATGTAGGTTTTACCAGTTTTCTAAGTCTCTCTTATTTTCTTGGAGTTACACTTAGATTTCTCTGTGTAAACTTCTGGAACTTCTCTAAGTAGATGAATCACTGTTGACTTTCTCTTGTTTCTATCTGTTACCAATCTTGAGAAACTCATACATTCTCTGTTCACTGTTTCCCGGTCTTAGAGAGGTAGATTTCTTTGTGCGAAAGTTCTGTTTTCACAGTGCTAAGTACTCCCAACTCTATCAACAATGTAGGTTTTACCAGTTTTCTAAGTCTCTCTTATTTGCTTGTACTTATACTTGGAATTCTCTGTGTAAACCTCTGTAACTTCTCTCGGTAGATGAATCACTGTGGACTTTCTCTTGTTTCTATCTGTTACCAATCTTGAGAAACTCATACATTCTCTGTTCACTGTTTCCCAGTCTTAGAGAAGTAGATTTCTTTCTGCGAAAGTGCTGTTTTCACAATGCTAAGTACTCCCAACTCTATCCACAATGTAGGTTTTACCAGTTTTCTAAGTCTCTCTTATTTGCTTGTACTTATACTTGGAATTCTCTGTGTAAACCTTTGTAACTTTTCTAGGTAGATGAATCACTGTGTACTTTGTCTTGTTTCTATCTGTTACCAATCTTGAGAAACTGATACATTCTCTGTTCACTGTTTCGCGGTTATGAGCAGTAGATTTCTTTGTGCGAAAGTGCTGTTTTCACAGTGCTAAGTACTCCCAACTCTATCAACAATGGAGTTTTTAATAGTTTTCTAAGTCTCTCTTATTTGCTTGTACTTATACTTGGAATTCTCTGTGTAAACCTCTGTAATTTCTCTAGATAGATGAATCACTGTGGACTTTCCCTTGTTTCTATCTGTTACCAATCTTGAGAAACTCATACATTCTCTGTTCACTGATTCCCGGTCTTAGAGAAGCAGATTTCTTTCTGCGAAAGTCCTGTTTTCACAGTGCTAAGTACTCCCAACTCTATCAACAATGTAGGTTTTACCAGTTCTCTAAGTTTCTCTTATTTTGTTGAAGTTATACTTGGATTTCTCTGTGTAAACCTCTGTAACTTCTCTAGGTAGATGAATCACTGTGTACTTTCTCTTGTTTCTATCTGGTACCAATCTTGAGAAACTCATACATTCTCCGTTCACAGTTTCCCGGTCTTAGACAAGTAGATTTCTATGTGCGAAAGTGCTGTTTTCACAATGCTAAGATCTCCCAACTCTATCAACAATGTAGTTTCTACTGGTTTTCTAAGTCTCTCTAATTTTCATGAAGTTACACTTGGATTTCTCTGTGTAAACATCTGTAACGTCTCTAGGTAGATGAATCACTGTGTACTTTCTCTTGTTTCTATCTGTTACCAATCTTGAGAAACTCATACATTCTCTGTTCACTGTTTCCCGGTCTTACAGAAGTAGATTTCTTTCTGCGAAAGTGCTGTTTTCACAGTGCTAAGTACTCCCAACTCTATCAACAATGTAGGTTTTACCAGTTTTCTAAGTCTCTCTCATTTTCTTGTACTTATACTTGGAATTCTCTGTGTAAACCTCTGTAACTTCTCTCGGTAGATGAATTACTGTGGACTTTCTCCTGTTTCTATCTGTTACCAATCTTGAGAAACTCATACATTCTCTGTTAACTGTTTCGCGGTCTTAGAGAAGTAGATTTCTTTGTGAGAAAGTGCTGTTTTCACAGTGCTAAGTACTCCCAACTCTATCAACAATGTAGGTTTTACCAGTTTTCTAAGCCTCTCTTATTTTCTTGGAGTTACACTTGGATTTCTCTGTGTAAACTTCTGGAACTTCTCTAAGTAGATGAATCACTGTGTACTTTCTCTTGTTTCTATCTGTTACCAATCTTGAGAAACTCATACATTCTCTGTTCACTGTTTCCCGGTCTTAGAGAGGTAGATTTCTTTGTTCGAAAGTGCTGTTTTCACAGTGCTAAGTACTCCCAACTCTATCAACAATGTAGGTTTTACCAGTTTTCTAAGTCTCTCTTATTTGCTTGTACTTATACTTGGAATTCTCTATGTAAACCTCTGTAACTTCTCTCGGTAGATGAATCACTGTGGACTTTCTCTTGTTTCTATCTGTTACCAATCTTGAGAAACTCATACATTCTCTGTTCAATGTTTCCCAGTCTTAGAGAAGTAGATTTCTTTGTGCGAAAGTGCTGTTTTCACAGTGCTAAGTACTCCCAACTCTATCAACAATGTAGGTTTTACCAGTTTTCTAAGTCTCTCTTATTTGCTTGTACTTATACTTGGAATTCTCTGTGTAAACCTCTGTAACTTTTCTAGGTAGATGAATCCCTGTGTACTTTCTCTTGTTTCTATCTGTTACCAATCTTGAGAAACTCCTACATTCTCTGTTCACTGTTTCCCAGTCTTAGAGAAGTGGATTTCTTTCTGCGAAAGTGCTGTTTTCACAGTGGTAAGTACTCTGAACTCTATCAACAATGTAGGTTTTACCACTTTTCTAAGTCTCTCTTATTTTCTTGTACTTATACTTGGAATTCTCTGTGTAAACCTCTGTAACTTCTCTCGGTAGATGAATCACTGTGGACTTTCTCTTGTTTCTATCTGTTAGCAATCTTGAGAAACTCATACATTCTCTGTTTACTGTTTCGCGGTCTTAGAGAAGTAGATTTCTTTGTGGGAAAGTGCTGTTTTCACAGTGCTAAGTACTCCCAACTCTATCAACAATGGAGTTTCTACCGGTTTTCTAAGTCTCTCTAATTTTCATGAAGTTACACTTGGATTTCTCTGTGTAAACATCTGTAACGTCTCTAGGTAGATGAATCACTGTGTACTTTCTCTTGTTTCTATCTGTTACCAATCTTGAGAAACTCATACATTCTCTGTTCACTGTTTCCCGGTCTTACATAAGTAGATTTCTTTCTGCGAAAGTGCTGTTTTCACAGTGCTAAGTACTCCCAACTCTATCAACAATGTAGGTTTTACCAGTTTTCTAAGTCTCTCTCATTTTCTTGTACTTATACTTGGAATTCTCTGTGTAAACCTCTGTAACTTCTCTTGGTAGATGAATCACTGTGGACTTTCTCTTGTTTCTATCTGTTACCAATCTTGAGAAACTCATACATTCTCTGTTCACTGTTTCGCGGTCTTAGAGAAGTAGATTTCTTTGTGCGAAAGTGCTGTTTTCACAGTGCTAAGTACTCCCAACTCTATCAACAATGTAGGTTTTACCAGTTTTCTAAGTCTCTCTTATTTTCTTGGAGTTACACTTGGATTTCTCTGTGTAAACTTCTGGAACTTCTCTAAGTAGATGAATCACTGTGTACTTTCTCTTGTTTCTATCTGTTACCAATCTTGAGAAACTCATACATTCTCTGTTCACTGTTTCCCGGTCTTAGAGAAGTAGATTTCTTTGTGCGAAAGTGCTGTTTTCACAGTGCTAAGTACTCCCAACTCTATCAACAATGGAGTTTTTAATAGTTTTCTAAGTCTCTCTTATTTGCTTGTACTTATACTTGGAATTCTCTGTGTAAACCTCTGTAACTTCTCTAGGTAGATGAATCACTGTGGACACTCCCTTGTTTCTATCTGTTACCAATCTTGAGAAACTCATACATTCTCTGTTCACTGATTCCCGGTCTTAGAGAAGCAGATTTCTTTCTGGGAAAGTCCTGTTTTCACAGTGCTAAGTACTCCCAACTCTATCAACAATGTAGGTTTTACCAGTTTTCTAAGTCTCTCTTATTTTGTTGAAGTTACACTTGGATTTCTCTGTGTAAACCTCTGTAACTTCTCTAGGTAGATGAATCACTGTGTACTTTCTCTTGTTTCTATCTTGTACCAATCTTGAGAAACTCATACATTCTCCGTTCACAGTTTCCCGGTCTTAGACAAGTAGATTTCTTTGTGCGAAAGTGCTGTTTTCACAATGCTAAGTACTCCCAACTCTATCAACAATGTAGTTTCTACTGGTTTTCTAAGTCTCTCTAATTTTCATGAAGTTACACTTGGATTTCTCTGTGTAAACATCTGTAACGTCTCTAGGTAGATGAATCACTGTGTACTTTCTCTTGTTTCTATCTGTTTCCAGTCTTGAGAAACTCATACATTCTCTGTTCACTGTTTCCCGGTCTTAGAGAAGTAGATTTCTTTCTGCGAAAGTGCTGTTTTCACAGTGCTAAGTACTCCCAACTCTATCAACAATGTATGTTTTACCAGTTTTCTAAGTCTCTCTCATTTTCTTGTACTTATACTTGGAATTCTCTGTGTAAACCGCTGTAACTTCTCTAGGTAGATGAATCACTGTGTACTTTCTCTTGTTTCTATCTGTTACCAATCTTGAGAAACTCATACATTCTCTGTTCACTGTTTCCCTGTCTTAGAGAAGTAGATTTCTTTCTGCGAAACTGCTGTTTTCACAATGCTGAGTACTCCCAACTCTATCAACAATGTAGGTTTTACCACTTTTCTAAGTCTCTCTTATTTTCTTGTACTTATACTTGGAATTCTCTCTGTAAACCTCTGTAACTTCTCTCGGTAGATGAATCACTGTGGACTTTCTCTTGTTTCTATCTGTTACCAATCTTGAGAAACTGATACATTCTCTTTTCACTGTTTCTCGGTCTTAGAGCAGTAGATTTCTTTGTGCGAAAGTGCTGTTTTCACAGTGCTAAGTACTCCCAACTCTATCAACAATGGAGTTTTTAATAGTTTTCTAAGTCTCTCTTATTTGCTTGTACTTATACTTGGAATTCTCTGTGTAAACCTCTGTAACTTCTCTAGGTAGATGAATCACTGTGGACACTCCCTTGTTTCTATCTGTTACCAATCTTGAGAAACTCATACATTCTCTGTTCACTGATTCCCGGTCTTAGAGAAGCAGATTTCTTTCTGAGAAATTCCTGTTTTCACAGTGCTAAGTACTCCCAACTCTATCAACAATGTAGGTTTTACCAGTTTTCTAAGTCTCTCTTATTTTGTTGAAGTTACACTTGGATTTCTCTGTGTAAACCTCTGTAACTTCTCTAGGTAGATGAATCACTGTGTACTTTCTCTTGTTTCTATCTGGTACCAATCTTGAGAAACTCATACATTCTCCGTTCACAGTTTCCCGGTCTTAGACAAGTAGATTTCTTTGTGCGAAAGTGCTGTTTTCACAATGCTAAGTACTCCCAACTCTATCAACAATGTAGTTTCTACTGGTTTTCTAAGTCTCTCTAATTTTCATGAAGTTACACTTGGATTTCTCTGTGTAAACCTCTGTATCGTCTCTAGGTAGATGAATCACTGTGTACTTTCTCTTGTTTCTATCTGTTACCAATCTTGAGAAACTCATACATTCTCTGTTCACTGTTTCCCGGTCTTAGAGCAGTAGATTTCTTTGTTCGAAAGTGCTGTTTTCACACTGCTAAGTACTCCCAACTCTATCAACAATGTAGGTTTTACCAGTTTTCTAAGTCTCTCTCATTTTCTTGTACTTATACTTGGAATTCTCTGTGTAAACCTCTGTAACTTCTCTCGGTAGATGAATCACTGTGGACTTTCTCTTGTTTCTATCTGTTACCAATCTTGAGAAACTCATACATTCTCTGTTCACTGTTTCGCGGTCTTAGAGAAGTTGATTTCTTTGTTCGAAAGTGCTGTTTTCACAGTGCTAAGTACTCCCAACTCTATCAACAATGTAGGTTTTACCAGTTTTCTAAGTCTCTCTTATTTGCTTGTACTTATACTTGGAATTCTCTATGTAAAGCTCTGTAACTTCTCTCGGTAGATGAATCACTGTGGACTTTCTCTTGTTTCTATCTGTTACCAATCTTGAGAAACTCATACATTCTCTGTTCAATGTTTCCCAGTCTTAGAGAAGTAGATTTCTTTGTGCGAAAGTGCTGTTTTCACAGTGCTAAGTACTCCCAACTCTATCAACAATGTAGGTTTTACCAGTTTTCTAAGTCTCTCTTATTTTCTTGTACTTATACTTGGAATTCTCTGTGTAAACCTCTGTAACTTTTCTAGGTAGATGAATCCCTGTGTACTTTCTCTTGTTTCTATCTGTTACCAATCTTGAGAAACTCCTACATTCTCTGTTCACTGTTTCCCAGTCTTAGAGAAGTAGATTTCTTTCTGCGAAATTGCTGTTTTCACAATACTAAGTACTCCCAACTCTATCAACAATGTAGGTTTTACCAGTTTTCTAAGTCTCTCTTATTTTCTTGTACTTATACTTGGAATTCTCTGTGTAAACCTCTGTAACTTTTCTATGTAGATGAATCACTGCGTACTTTCTCTTGTTTCTATCTGTTACCAATCTTGAGAAACTCACACATTCTCTGTTCACTGTTTCCCAGTCTTAGAGAAGTAGATTTCTTTCTGCGAAAGTGCTGTTTTCCCAGTGCTAAGTACTCCCAACTCTATCAACAATGCAGGTTTTACCACTTTTCTAAGTCTCTCTTATTTTCTTGTACTTATACTTGGAATTCTCTGTGTAAACCTCTGTAACTTCTCTCGGTAGATGAATCACTGTGGACTTTCTCTTGTTTCTATCTGTTACCAATCTTGAGAAACCCATACATTCTCTGTTTACTGTTTCGCGGTCTCAGAGAAGTAGATTTCTTTGTGGGAAAGTGCTGTTTTCACAGTGCTAAGTACTCCCAACTCTATCAACAATGGAGTTTCTACCGGTTTTCTAAGTCTCTCTAATTTTCATGAAGTTACACTTGGATTTCTCTGTGTAAACATCTGTAACGTCTCTAGGTAGATGAATCACTGTGTACTTTCTCTTGTTTCTATCTGTTACCAATCTTGAGAAACTCATACATTCTCTGTTCACTGTTTCCCGGTCTTACAGAAGTAGATTTCTTTCTGCGAAAGTGCTGTTTTCACAGTGCTAAGTACTCCCAACTCTATCAGCAATGTAGGATTTACCACTTTTCTAAGTCTCTCTTATTTTCTTGGAGTTACACTTGGATTTCTCTGTGTAAACTTCTGGAACTTCTCTAATTAGATGAATCACTGTGTACTTTCTCTTGTTTCTATCTGTTACCAATCTTGAGAAACTCATACATTCTCTGTTCACTGTTTCCCGGTCTTAGAGAAGTAGATTTCTTTGTCCGAAAGTGCTGTTTTCACAGTGCTAAGTACTCCCAACTCTATCAACAATGGAGTTTTTAATAGTTTTCTAAGTCTCTCTTATTTTCTTGTACTTATACATGGAATTCTCTGTGTAAACTTCTGTAACTTCTCTAGGTAGATGAATCACTGTGTACTTTCTCTTGTTTCTATCTGTTACGAATCTTGAGAAACACATACATTCTCTGTTCACTGTTTCCCAGTCTTAGAGAAGTAGAGTTCTTTCTGCGAAAGTGCCGTTTTCACAGTGCTAAGTACTCCCAACTCTATCAACAATGTAGGTTTTACCAGTTTTCTAAGACTCTCTTATTTTCTTGTACTTATACTTGGAATTCTCTGTGTAAACCTCTGTAAATCTTCTATGTAGATGAATCACTGCGTACTTTCTCTTCTTTCTATCTGTTACCAATTTTGAGAAACTCATCCATTCTCTGTACACTGTTTCCCAGTGTTAGAGAAGTTTCTTTCTTTCTGCGAAAGTGCTGTTTTCACAGTGCTAAGTACTCCCAACTCTATCAACAATGGAGTTTTTAATAGTTTTCTAAGTCTCTCTTATTTGCTTGTACTTATACTTGGAATTCTCTGTGTAAACCTCTGTAACTTCTCTCGGTAGATGAATCACTGTGGACACTCCCTTGTTTCTATCTGTTACCAATCTTGAGAAACTCATACATTCTCTGTTCACTGATTCCCGGTCTTAGAGAAGCAGATTTCTTTCTGGGAAAGTCCTGTTTTCACAGTGCTAAGTACTCCCAACTCTATCAACAATGTAGGTTTTACCAGTTTTCTAAGTCTCTCTTATTTTGTTGAAGTTACACTTGGATTTCTCTGTGTAAACCTCTGTAACTTCTCTAGGTAGATGAATCACTGTGTACTTTCTCTTGTTTCTATGTGGTACCAATCTTGAGAAACTCCTACATTCTCCGTTCACAGTTTCCCGGTCTTAGACAAGTAGATTTCTTTGTGCGAAAGTGCTGTTTTCACAATGCTAAGTACTCCCAACTCTATCAACAATGTAGTTTCTACTGGTTTTCTAGGTCTCTCTAATTTTCATGAAGTTACACTTGGATTTCTCTGTGTAAAGATCTGTAACGTCTCTAGGTAGATGAATCACTGTGTACTTTCTCTTGTTTCTATCTGTTACCAATCTTGAGAAACTCATACATTCTCTGTTCACTGTTTCCCGGTTTTAGAGAGGTAGATTTCTTTGTGCGAAAGTGCTGTTTTCACACTGCTAAGTACTCCCAACTCTATCAACAACGTAGGTTTTACCAGTTTTCTAAGTCTCTCTTATTTTCTTGGAGTTCCACTTGGATTTCTCTGTGTAAACTTCTGGAACTTCTCTAATTAGATGAATCACTGTGTACTTTCTCTTGTTTCTATCTGTTACCAATCTTGAGAAACTCATACATTCTCTGTTCACTGTTTCCCGGTCTTAGAGAAGTAGATTTCTTTGTGCGAAAGTGCTGTTTTCACAGTGGTAAGTACTCCCAACTCTATCAACAATGTAGGTTTTACCAGTTTTCTAAGTCTCTCTTATTTGCTTGTACTTATACTTGGAATTCTCTGTGTAAACCTCTGTAACGTTTCTATGTAGATGAATCACTGCGTACTTTCTCTCCTTTCTATCTGTTACCAATCTTGAGAAACTCATACATTCTCTGTTCACTGTTTCCCAGTCTTAGAGAAGTAGATTTCTTTCGGAGAAAGTGCTGTTTTCACAGTGGTAAGTACTCCCAACTCTATCCACAACGTAGGTTTTACCAGTTTTCTAAGTCTCTCTTCTTTTCTTGTACTTATACATGGAATTCTCTGTGTAAACTTCTGTAACTTCTCTAGGTAGATGAATCACTGTGTACTTTCTCTTGTTTCTATCTGTTACCAATCTTGAGAAATTCATACATTCTCTGTTCACTGTTTCCCAGTGTTAGAGAAGTTGATTTCTTTCTGCGAAAGTGCTGTTTTCACAGTGCTAAGTACTCCCAACTCTATCAACAATGTAGGTTTTACCACTTTTCTAAGTCTCTCTTATTTTCTTGTACTTATACTCGGAATTCTCTGTGTAAACCTCTGTAACTTCTCTCGGTAGATGAATCACTGTGGACTTTCTCTTGTTTCTATCTGTTACCAATCTTGAGAAACTCATACATTCTCTGTTTACTGTTTCGCGGTCTTAGAGAAGTAGATTTCTTTGTGGGAAAGTGCTGTTTTCACAGTGCTAAGTACTCCCAACTCTATCAACAATGGAGTTTCTACCGGTTTTCTAAGTCTCTCTAATTTTCATGAGGTTACACTTGCATTTCTCTGTGTAAACATCTGTAACATCTCTAGGTAGATGAATCACTGTGTACTTTCTCTTGTTTCTATCTGTTACCAATCTTGAGAAACTCATACATTCTCTGTTCACTGTTTCCCAGTCTTAGAGAAGTAGAGTTCTTTCTGCGAAAGTGCCGTTTTCACAGTGCTAAGTACTCCCAACTCTATCAACAATGTAGGTTTTACCAGTTTTCTAAGACTCTCTTATTTTCTTGTACTTATACTTGGAATTCTCTGTGTAAACCTCTGTAAATCTTCTATGTAGATGAATCACTGCGTACTTTCTCTTCTTTCTATCTGTTACCAATCTTGAGAAACTCATCCATTCTCTGTACACTGTTTCCCAGTGTTAGAGAAGTTTCTTTCTTTCTGCGAAAGTGCTGTTTTCACAGTGCTAACTACTCCCAACTCTATAAACAATGTAGGTTTAACAGTTTTCTAAGTCTCTCTTATTTTCTTGTACTTATACTTGGAATTCTCTGTGTAAACCTCTGTAACTTTTCTAGGTAGATGAATCCCTGTGTACTTTCTCTTGTTTCTATCTGTTACCAATCTTGAGAAACTCATACATTCTCTGTTCACTGATTCACGGACTTAGAGAACTAAATTTCTTTCGGCGAAAGTGCTGTTTTCACAGTGCTAAGTACTCCCAACTCTATCAACAATGTAGCTTTTACCAGTTTTCTAAGTCTCTCTTATTTTCTTGTACTTATACTTGGAATTCTCTGTGTAAACCGCTGTAATTTCTCTCGGTAGATGAATCACTGTGGACTTTCTCTTGTTTCTATCTGTTACCAATCTTGAGAAACTCATACATTCTCTGTTCACTGTTTCGCGGTATTAGAGAAGTAGATTTCTTTGTGCGAAAGTGCTGTTTTCACAGTGCTAAGTACTCCCAACTCTATCAACAACGTAGGTTTTACCAGTTTTCTAAGTCTCTCTTATTTTCTTGTACTTATACTTGGAATTCTCTGTGTAAACTTCTGTAACTTCTCTAGGTAGATGAATCACTGTGGACTTTCTCTTGTTTCTATCTGTTACCAATCTTGACAAACTCATACATTCTCCGTTCACTGTTTCTCAGTCTTAGAGAAGTAGATTTCTTTGTGCGAAAGTGCTGTTTTCACAGTGCTAAGTACTCCCAACTCTATCAACAATGTAGTTTCTACCGGTTTTCTAAGTCTCTCTAATTTTCATGAAGTTACACTTGGATTTCTCTGTGTAAACATCTGTAACGTCTCTAGGTAGATGAATCACTGTGTACTTTCTCTTCTTTCTATCTGTTACCAATCTTGAGAAACTCATACATTCTCTGTTCACTGTTTCCCGGTTTTAGAGAAGTAGATTTCTTTGTGCGAAAGTGCTGTTTTCACACTGCTAAGTACTCCCAACTCTATCAACAACGTAGGTTTTACCAGTTTTCTAAGTCTCTCTTATTTTCTTGGAGTTCCACTTGGATTTCTCTGTGTAAACTTCTGGAACTTCTCTAATTAGATGAATCACTGTGTACTTTCTCTTGTTTCTATCTGTTACCAATCTTGAGAAACTCATACATTTTCTGTTCACTGTTTCCCGGTCTTAGAGAAGTAGATTTCTTTGTGCGAAAGTGCTGTTTTCACAGTGCTAAGTACTCCCAACTCTATCAACAATGTAGGTTTTACCAGTTTTCTAAGTCTCTCTTATTTGCTTGTACTTATACTTGGAATTCTCTGTGTAAACCTCTGTAACGTTTCTATGTAGATGAATCACTGCGTACTTTCTCTCCTTTCTATCTGTTACCAATCTTGAGAAACTCATACATTCTCTGTTCACTGTTTCCCAGTCTTAGAGAAGTAGATTTCTTTCGGAGAAAGTGCTGTTTTCACAGTGGTAAGTACTCCCAACTCTATCCACAACGTAGGTTTTACCAGTTTTCTAAGTCTCTCTTCTTTTCTTGTACTTATACATGGAATTCTCTGTGTAAACTTCTGTAACTTCTCTAGTTAGATGAATCACTGTGTACTTTTTCTTGTTTCTATCTGTTACCAATCTTGAGAAATTCATACATTCTCTGTTCACTGTTTCCCAGTGTTAGAGAAGTTGATTTCTTTCTGCGAAAGTGCTGTTTTCACAGTGCTAAGTACTCCCAACTCTATCATCAATGTAGGTTTTACCAGTTTTCTAAGTCTCTCTTGTTTTCTTGCACTTATTCTTGGAATTCTCTGTGTAAACCTCTGTAACTTTTCTAGGTAGATGAATCCCTGTGTACTTTCTCTTGTTTCTATCTGTTACCAATCTAGAGAAACTCATACATTCTCTGTTCACTGTTTCACGGTCTTAGAGAAGTTGATTTCTTTGTTCGAAAGTGCTGTTTTCACAGTGCTAAGTACTCCCAACTCTATCAACAATGTAGGTTTTACCAGTTTTCTAACTCTCTCTTATTTGCTTGTACTTATACTTGGAATTTTCTATGTAAACCTCTGTAACTTCTCTCGGTAGATGAATCACTGTGGACTTTCTCTTGTTTCTATCTGTTACCAATCTTGAGAAACTCATACATTCTCTGTTCAATGTTTCCCAGTCTTAGACAAGTAGATTTCTTTCTGCGAAAGTGCTGTTTTCACAGTGCTAAGTACTCCCAACTCTATCAACAATGGAGTTTTTAATAGTTTTCTAAGTCTCTCTTATTTGCTTGTACTTATACTTGGAATTCTCTGTGTAAACCTCTGTAACTTTTCTAGGTAGATGAACACCTGTGTACTTTCTCTTGTTTCTATCTGTTACCAATCTTGAGAAACTCATACATTCTCTGTTCACTGTTTCCCAGTCTTAGAGAAGTAGATTTCTTTCTGCGACATTGCTGTTTTCACAGTACTAAGTACTCCCAACTCTATCAACAATGTAGGTTTTACCAGTTTTCTAAGTCTCTCCTATTTTCTTTTACTTATACTTGGAATTCTCTTTGTAAACCACTGTAACTTTTCTATGTAGATGAATCACTGCGTACTTTCTCTTGTTTCTATCTGTTACCAATCTTGAGAAACTCACACATTCTCTGTTCACTGTTTCCCAGTATTAGAGAAGTAGATTTCTTTCTGCGAAAGTGCTGGTTTCACAGTGCTAAGTACTCCCAACTCTATCAACAATGTAGGTTTTACCAGTTTTCTAAGTCTCTCTTATTTTCTTGTACTTATACTTGGAATTCTCTGTGTAAACCTCTGTAACTTCTCTCGGTAGATGAATCACTGTGGACTTTCTCTTGTTTCTATCTGTTACCAATCTTGAGAAACTCATACATTCTCTGTGTACTGTTTCGCGGTCTTAGAGAAGTAGATTTCTTTGTGGGAAAGTGCTGTTTTCACAGTGCTAAGTATTCCCAACTCTGTCAACAATGGAGTTTCTACCGGTTTTCTAAGTCTCTCTAATTTTCATGAAGTTACACGTGGATTTCTCCGTGTAAACATCTGTAACGTCTCTAGGTAGATGAATCACTGTGTACTTTCTCTTGTTTCTATCTGTTACCAATCTTGAGAAACTCATACATTCTCAGTTCACTGTTTCCCGGTCTTACAGAAGTAGATTTCTTTCTGCGAAAGTGCTGTTTTCACAGTGCTAAGTACTCCCAACTCTATCAACAATGTAGGTTTTACCAGTTTTCTAAGTCTCTCTCATTTTCTTGTACTTATACTTGGAATTCTCTGTGTAAACCTCTGTAACTTCTCTTGGTAGATGAATCACTGTGGACTTTCTCTTGTTTCTATCTGTTACCAATCTTGAGAAACTCATACATTCTCTGTTCACTGTTTCGCGGTCTTAGAGAAGTAGATTTCTTTGTGCGAAAGTGCTGTTTTCACAGTGCTAAGTACTCCCAACTCTATCAACAATGTAGGTTTTACCAGTTTTCTAAGTCTCTCTTATTTTCTTGGAGTTACACTTGGATTTCTCTGTGTAAACTTCTGGAACTTCTCTAAGTAGATGAATCACTGTGTACTTTCTCTTGTTTCTATCTGTTACCAATCTTGAGAAACTCATACATTCTCTGTTCACTGTTTCCTGGTCTTAGAGAAGTAGATTTCATTGTGCGAAAGTGCTGTTTTCACAGTGCTAAGTACTCCCAACTCTATCAACAATGTAGGTTTTACCAGTTTTCTAAGTCTCTCTTATTTGCTTCTACTTATACTTGGAATTCTCTGTGTAAACCTCTGTAACTTCTCTCGGTAGATGAATCACTGTGGACTTTCTCTTGTTTCTATCTGTTACCAATCTTGAGAAACTCATACATTCTCTGTTCACTGTTTTGCGGTCTTAGAGAAGTAGATTTCTTTGTGCGAAAGTGCTGTTTTCACAGTGCTAAGTACTCCCAACTCTATCAACAATGTAGGTTTTACCAGTTTTCTAAGTCTCTCTTATTTTCTTGGAATTACACTTGGATTTCTCTGTGTAAACTTCTGGAACTTCTCTAAGTAGATGAATCACTGTGTACTTTCTCTTGTTTCTATCTGTTACCAATCTTGAGAAACTCATACATTCTCTGTTCACTGTTTCGCGGTCCTAGAGCAGTAGATTTCTTTGTGCGAAAGTGCTGTTTTCACAGTGCTAAGTACTCCCAACTCTATCAACTATGGAGTTTTTAATAGTTTTCTAAGTCTCTCTTATTTGCTTGTACTTATACTTGGAATTCTCTGTGTAAACCTCTGTAACTTCTCTCGGTAGATGAATCACTGTGGACACTCCCTTGTTTCTATCTGTTACCAATCTTGAGAAACTCATACATTCTCTGTTCACTGATTCCCGGTCTTAGAGAAGCAGATTTCTTTCTGGGAAAGTCCTGTTTTCACAGTGCTAAGTACTCCCAACTCTATCAACAATGTAGGTTTCACCAGTTTTCTAAGTCTCTCTTATTTTGTTGAAGTTACACTTGGATTTCTCTGTGTAAACCTCTGTAACTTCTCTAGGTAGATGAATCACTGTGTACTTTCTCTTGTTTCTATCTGGTACCAATCTTGAGAAACTCCTACATTCTCCGTTCACAGTTTCCCGGTCTTAGACAAGTAGATTTCTTTGTGCGAAAGTGCTGTTTTCACAATGCTAAGTACTCCCAACTCTATCAACAATGTAGTTTCTACTGGTTTTCTAGGTCTCTCTAATTTTCATGAAGTTACACTTGGATTTCTCTGTGTAAAGATCTGTAACGTCTCTAGGTAGATGAATCACTGTGTACTTTCTCTTGTTTCTATCTGTTACCAATCTTGAGAAACTCATACATTCTCTGTTCACTGTTTCCCGGTTTTAGAGAGGTAGATTTCTTTGTGCGAAAGTGCTGTTTTCACACTGCTAAGTACTCCCAACTCTATCAACAACGTAGGTTTTACCAGTTTTCTAAGTCTCTCTTATTTTCTTGGAGTTCCACTTGGATTTCTCTGTGTAAACTTCTAGAACTTCTCTAATTAGATGAATCACTGTGTACTTTCTCTTGTTTCTATCTGTTACCAATCTTGAGAAACTCATACATTCTCTGTTCACTGTTTCCCGGTCTTAGAGAAGTAGATTTCTTTGTGCGAAAGTGCTGTTTTCACAGTGGTAAGTACTCCCAACTCTATCAACAATGTAGGTTTTACCAGTTTTCTAAGTCTCTCTTATTTGCTTGTACTTATACTTGGAATTCTCTGTGTAAACCTCTGTAACGTTTCTATGTAGATGAATCACTGCGTACTTTCTCTCCTTTCTATCTGTTACCAATCTTGAGAAACTCATACATTCTCTGTTCACTGTTTCCCAGTCTTAGAGAAGTAGATTTCTTTCGGAGAAAGTGCTGTTTTCACAGTGGTAAGTACTCCCAACTCTATCCACAACGTAGGTTTTACCAGTTTTCTAAGTCTCTCTTCTTTTCTTGTACTTATACATGGAATTCTCTGTGTAAACTTCTGTAACTTCTCTAGGTAGATGAATCACTGTGTACTTTCTCTTGTTTCTATCTGTTACCAATCTTGAGAAATTCATACATTCTCTGTTCACTGTTTCCCAGTGTTAGAGAAGTTGATTTCTTTCTGCGAAAGTGCTGTTTTCACAGTGCTAAGTACTCCCAACTCTATCAACAATGGAGTTTCTACCGGTTTTCTAAGTCTCTCTTATTTTCTTGTACTTATACTCGGAATTCTCTGTGTAAACCTCTGTAACTTCTCTCGGTAGATGAATCACTGTGGACTTTCTCTTGTTTCTATCTGTTACCAATCTTGAGAAACTCATACATTCTCTGTTTACTGTTTCGCGGTCTTAGAGAAGTAGATTTCTTTGTGGGAAAGTGCTGTTTTCACAGTGCTAAGTACTCCCAACTCTATCAACAATGGAGTTTCTACCGGTTTTCTAAGTCTCTCTAATTTTCATGAAGTTACACTTGCATTTCTCTGTGTAAACATCTGTAACATCTCTAGGTAGATGAATCACTGTGTACTTTCTCTTGTTTCTATCTGTTACCAATCTTGAGAAACTCATACATTCTCTGTTCACTGTTTCCCGGTCTTACAGAAGTAGATTTCTTTCTGCGAAAGTGCTGTTTTCACAGTGCTAAGTACTCCCAACTCTATCAACAATGTAGGTTTTACCAGTTTTCTAAGTCTCTCTCATTTTCTTGTACATATACTTGGAATTCTCTGTGTAAACCTCTGTAACTTCTCTCGGTAGATGAATTACTGTGGACTTTCTCTTGTTTCTATCTGTTACCAATCTTGAGAAACTCATACATTCTCTGTTCACTGTTTCGCGGTCTTAGAGAAGTAGATTTCTTTGTGCGAAAGTGCTGTTTTCACAGTGCTAAGTACTCCCAACTCTATCAACAATGTAGGTTTTACCAGTTTTCTAAGTCTCTCTTATTTTCTTGGAGTTACACTTGGATTTCTCTGTGTAAACTTCTGGAACTTCTCTAAGTAGATGAATCACTGTGTACTTTCTCTTGTTTCTATCTGTTACCAATCTTGAGAAACTCATACATTCTCTGTTCACTGTTTCCCGGTCTTAGAGAAGTAGATTTCTTTGTGCGAAAGTGCTGTTTTCACAGTGCTAAGTACTCCCAACACTATCAACAATGTAGGTTTTACCAGTTTTCTAAGTCTCTCTTATTTCCTTGTACTTATACTTGGAATTCTCTGTGTAAACCTCTGTAACTTCTCTCGGTAGATGAATCACTGTGGACTTTCTCTTGTTTCTATCTGTTACCAATCTTGAGAAACTCATACATTCTCTGTTCACTGTTTCCCAGTCTTAGAGAAGTAGATTTCTTTCTGCGAAAGTGCTGTTTTCACAATGCTAAGTACTCCCAACTCTATGAACAATGTATGTTTTACCAGTTTTCTAAGTCTCTCTTATTTGCTTGTACTTATACTTGGAATTCTCTGTGTAAACCTCTGTAACTTTTCTAGGTAGATGAATCACTGTGTACTTTCTCTTGTTTCTATCTGTTACCAATCTTGAGAAACTGATACATTCTCTGTTCACTGTTTCGCGGTCCTAGAGCAGTAGATTTCTTTGTGCGAAAGTGCTGTTTTCACAGTGCTAAGTACTCCCAACTCTATCAACTATGGAGTTTTTAATAGTTTTCTAAGTCTCTCTTATTTGCTTGTACTTATACTTGGAATTCTCTGTGTAAACCTCTGTAACTTCTCTCGGTAGATGAATCACTGTGGACACTCCCTTGTTTCTATCTGTTACCAATCTTGAGAAACTCATACATTCTCTGTTCACTGATTCCCGGTCTTAGAGAAGCAGATTTCTTTCTGGGAAAGTCCTGTTTTCACAGTGCTAAGTACTCCCAACTCTATCAACAATGTAGGTTTTACCAGTTTTCTAAGTCTCTCTTATTTTGTTGAAGTTACACTTGGAATTCTCTGTGTAAACCTCTGTAACGTTTCTATGTAGATGAATCACTGCGTACTTTCTCTCCTTTCTATCTGTTACTAATCTTGAGAAACTCATACATTCTCTGTTCACTGTTTCCCAGTCTTAGAGAAGTAGATTTCTTTGTGCGAAAGTGCTGTTTTCACAGTGGTAAGTACTCCCAACTCTATCCACAACGTAGGTTTTACCAGTTTTCGAAGTCTCTCTTCTTTTCTTGTACTTATACATGGAATTCTCTGTGTAAACTTCTGTAACTTCTCTAAGTAGATGAATCACTGTGTACTTTCTCTTGTTTCTATCTGTTACCAATCTTGAGAAATTCATACATTCTCTGTTCACTGTTTCCCAGTGTTAGAGAAGTTGATTTCTTTCTGCGAAAGTGTTGTTTTCACAGTGCTAAGTACTCCCAACTCTATCAACAATGTAGGTTTTACCAGTTTTCTAAGTCTCTCTTATTTTCTTGCACTTATACTTGGAATTCTCTATCTAAACCTCTGTAACTTTTCTAGGTAGATGAATCCCTGTGTACTTTCTCTTGTTTCTATCTGTTACCAATCTTGAGAAACTCATACATTCTCTGTTCACTGTTTCACGGACTTAGAGAACTAATTTTCTTTCGGCGAAAGTGCTGTTTTCACAGTGCTAAGTACTCCCAACTCTATCAACGTTGTAGGTTTTACCGGTTTTCTAAGTCTCTCTGATTTGCTTGTACTTATACTTGGAATTCTCTGTGTAAACCTCTGGAACTTCTCTAAGTAGATGAATCACTGTGTACTTTCTCTTGTTTCTATCTGTTACCAATCTTGAGAAACTCATACATTCTCTGTTCACTGTTTCACGGACTTAGAGAACTAAATTTCTTTCGGCGAAAGTGCTGTTTTCACAGTGCTAAGTACTCCCAACTCTATCAACAATGTAGTTTCTACTGGTTTTCTAAGTCTCTCTAATTTTCATGAAGTTACACTTGGATTTCTCTGTGTAAACATCTGTAACGTCTCTAGGTAGATGAATCACTGTGTACTTTCTCTTGTTTCTATCTGTTACCAATCTTGAGAAACTCATACATTCTCTGTTCACTGTTTCCCGGTCTTAGAGAAGTAGATTTCTTTGTGCGAAAGTGCTGTTTTCACAGTGCTAAGTACTCCCAACTCTATCAACAATGGAGTTTTTAATAGTTTTCTAAGTCTCTCTTATTTGCTTGTACTTATACTTGGAATTCTCTGTCTAAACCTCTGTAACTTTTCTAGGTAGATGAATCCCTGTGTACTTTCTCTTGTTTCTATCTGTTACCAATCTTGAGAAACTCCTACATTCTCTGTTCACTGTTTCCCAGTCTTAGAGAACTAGATTTCTTTCTGCGAAATTGCTGTTTTCACAGTACTAAGTACTCCCAACTCTATCAACAATGTAGGTTTTACCAGTTTTCTAAGTCTCTCTTATTTTCTTGTACATATACTTGGAATTCTCTGAGTAAACCTCTGTAACTTTTCTATGTAGATGAATCACTGCGTACTTTCTCTTGTTTCTATCTGTTACCAATCTTGAGAAACTCACACATTCTCTGTTCACTGTTTCCCAGTCTTAGAGAAGTAGATTTCTTTCTGCGAAAGTGCTGGTTTCACAGTGCTAAGTACTCCTAACTCTATCAACAATGTAGGTTTTACCAGTTTTCTAAGTCTCTCTTATTTTCTTGTACTTATACTTGGAATTCTCTGTGTAAACCGCTGTAACTTCTCTCGGTAGATGAATCACTGTGGACTTTCTCTTGTTTCTATCTGTTACCAATCTTGACAAACTCATACATTCTCCGTTCACTGTTTCCCGGTTTTAGAGAAGTAGATTTCTTTGTGCGAAAGTGCTGTTTTCACAGTGCTAAGTACTCCCAACTCTATCAACAATGTAGTTTCTACCGGTTTTCTAAGTCTCTCTAATTTTCATGAAGTTACACTTGGATTTCTCTGTGTAAACATCTGTAACGTCTCTAGGTAGATGAATCACTGTGTACTTTCTCTTGTTTCTATCTGTTACCAATCTTGAGAAACTCATACATTGTCTGTTCACTGTTTCCCGGTTCTAGAGAAGTAGATTTCTTTGTGCGAAAGTGCTGTTTTCACACTGCTAAGTACTCCCAACTCTATCAACAACGTAGGTTTTACCAGTTTTCTAAGTCTCTCTTATTTTCTTGGAGTTCCACTTGGATTTCTCTGTGTAAACTTCTGGAACTTCTCTAATTAGATGAATCACTGTGTACTTTCTCTTGTTTCTATCTGTTACCAATCTTGAGAAACGCATACATTCTCTGTTCACTGTTTCCCGGTCTTAGAGAAGTAGATTTCTTTGTGCGAAAGTGCTGTTTTCACAGTGCTAAGTACTCCCAACTCTATCAACAATGTAGGTTTTACCAGTTTTCTAAGTCTCTCTTATTTGCTTGTACTTATACTTGGAATTCTCTGTGTAAACCTCTGTAACGTTTCTATGTAGATGAATCACTGCGTACTTTCTCTCCTTTCTATCTGTTACCAATCTTGAGAAACTCATACATTCTCTGTTCACTGTTTCCCAGTCTTAGAGAAGTAGATTTCTTTCAGCGAAATTGCTGTTTTCACAGTACTAAGTACTCCCAACTCTATCAACAATGTAGGTTTTACCAGTTTTCTAAGTCTCTCTTATTTTCTTGTACTTATACTTGGAATTCTCTGTGTAAACCTCTGTAACTTTTCTATGTAGATGAATCACTGCGTACTTTCTCTTGTTTCTATCTGTTACCAATCTTGAGAAACTCACACATTCTCTGTTCACTGTTTCCCAGTCTTAGAGAAGTAGATTTCTTTCTGCGAAAGTGCTGGTTTCACAGTGCTAAGTACTCCCAACTCTATCAACAATGTAGGTTTTACCAGTTTTCTAAGTCTCTCTTATTTTGTTGAAGTTACACTTGGATTTCTCTGTGTAAACCTCTGTAACTTCTCTAGGTAGATCAATCCCTGTGTACTTTCTCTTGTTTCTATCTGTTACCAATCTTGAGAAACTCATACATTCTCCGTTCACAGTTTCCCGGTCTTAGACAAGTAGATTTCTTTGTGCGAAAGTGCTGTTTTCACAATGCTAAGTACTCCCAACTCTATCAACAATGTAGTTTTTACTGGTTTTCTAAGTCTCTCTAATTTTCATGAAGTTACACTTGGATTTCTCTGTGTAAACATCTGTAACGTCTCTAGGTAGATGAATCACTGTGTACTTTCTCTTGTTTCTATCTGTTACCAATATTGAGAAACTCATACATTCTCTGTTCACTGTTTCCCGGTCTTAGAGAAGTAGATTTCTTTGTGCGAAAGTGCTGTTTTCACAGTGCTAAGTACTCCCAACTCTATCAACAATGGAGTTTTTAATAGTTTTCTAAGTCTCTCTTATTTGCTTGTACTTATACTTGGAATTCTCTGTGTAAACCTCTGTAACTTTTCTAGGTAGATGAATCCCTGTGTACTTTCTCTTGTTTCTATCTGTTACCAATCTTGAGAAACTCCTACATTCTCTGTTCACTGTTTCCCAGTCTTAGAGAAGTAGATTTCTTTCTGCGAAATTGCTGTTTTCACAGTACTAAGTACTCCCAACTCTATCAACAATGTAGGTTTTACCAGTTTTCTAAGTCTCTCTTATTTTCTTGTACATATACTTGGAATTCTCTGTGTAAACCTCTGTAACTTTTCTATGTAGATGAATCACTGCGTACTTTCTCTTGTTTCTATCTGTTACCAATCTTGAGAAACTCACACATTCTCTGTTCACTGTTTCCCAGTCTTAGAGAAGTAGATTTCTTTCTGCGAAAGTGCTGGTTTCACAGTGCTAAGTACTCCCAACTCTATCAACAATGTAGGTTTTACCAGTTTTCTAAGTCTCTCTTATTTTCTTGTACTTATACTTGGAATTCTCTGTGTAAACCGCTGTAACTTCTCTCGGTAGATGAATCACTGTGGACTTTCTCTTGTTTCTATCTGTTACCAATCTTGAGAAACTCATACATTCTCTGTTCACTGTTTCGCGGTCTTAGAGAAGTAGATTTCTTTGTGCGAAAGTGCTGTTTTCACAGTGCTAAGTACTTCCAACTCTATCAACAACGTAGGTTTTACGAGTTTTCTAAGTCTTTCTTATTTTCTTGTACTTATACTTGGAATTCTCTGTGTAAACTTCTGTAACTTCTCTAGGTAGATGAATCACTGTGGACTTTCTCTTGTTTCTATCTGTTACCAATCTTGACAAACTCATACATTCTCCGTTCACTGTTTCCCGGTCTTAGAGAAGTAGATTTCTTTGTGCGAAAGTGCTGTTTTCACAGTGCTAAGTACTCCCAACTCTATCAACAATGTAGTTTCTACCGGTTTTCTAAGTCTCTCTAATTTTCATGAAGTTACACTTGGATTTCTCTGTGTAAACATCTGTAACGTCTCTAGGTAGATGAATCACTGTGTACTTTCTCTTGTTTCTATCTGTTACCAATCTTGAGAAACTCATACATTGTCTGTTCACTGTTTCCCGGTTTTAGAGAAGTAGATTTCTTTGTGCGAAAGTGCTGTTTTCACACTGCTACGTACTCCCAACTCTATCAACAACGTAGGTTTTACCAGTTTTCTAAGTCTCTCTTATTTTCTTGGAGTTCCACTTGGATTTCTCTGTGTAAACTTCTGGAACTTCTCTAATTAGATGAATCACTGTGTACTTTCTCTTGTTTCTATCTGTTACCAATCTTGAGAAACGCATACATTCTTTGTTCACTGTTTCCCGGTCTTAGAGAAGTAGATTTCTTTGTGCGAAAGTGCTGTTTTCACAGTGCTAAGTACTCCCAACTCTATCAACAATGTAGGTTTTACCAGTTTTCTAAGTCTCTCTTATTTGCTTGTACTTATACTTGGAATTCTCTGTGTAAACCTCTGTAACGTTTCTATGTAGATGAATCACTGCGTACTTTCTCTCCTTTCTATCTGTTACCAATCTTGAGAAACTCATACATTCTCTGTTCACTGTTTCCCAGTCTTAGAGAAGTAGATTTCTTTCTGCGAAATTGCTGTTTTCACAGTACTAAGTACTCCCAACTCTATCAACAATGTAGGTTTTACCAGTTTTCTAAGTCTCTCTTATTTTCTTGTACTTATACTTGGAATTCTCTGTGTAAACCTCTGTAACTTTTCTATGTAGATGAATCACTGCGTACTTTCTCTTGTTTCTATCTGTTACCAATCTTGAGAAACTCACACATTCTCTGTTCACTGTTTCCCAGTCTTAGAGAAGTAGATTTCTTTCTGCGAAAGTGCTGGTTTCACAGTGCTAAGTACTCCCAACTCTATCAACAATGGAGTTTTTAATAGTTTTCTAAGTCTCTCTTATTTGCTTGTACTTATACTTGGAATTCTCTGTGTAAACCTCTGTAACTTTTCTAGGTAGATGAATCCCTGTGTACTTTCTCTTGTTTCTATCTGTTACCAATCTTGAGAAACTCCTACATTCTCTGTTCACTGTTTCCCAGTCTTAGAGAAGTAGATTTCTTTCTGCGAAATTGCTGTTTTCACAGTACTAAGTACTCCCAACTCTATCAACAATGTAGGTTTTACCAGTTTTCTAAGTCTCTCTTATTTTCTTGTACATATACTTGGAATTCTCTGTGTAAACCTCTGTAACTTTTCTATGTAGATGAATCACTGCGTACTTTCTCTTGTTTCTATCTGTTACCAATCTTGAGAAACTCACACATTCTCTGTTCACTGTTTCCCAGTCTTAGAGAAGTAGATTTCTTTCTGCGAAAGTGCTGGTTTCACAGTGCTAAGTACTCCCAACTCTATCAACAATGTAGGTTTTACCAGTTTTCTAAGTCTCTCTTATTTTCTTGTACTTATACTTGGAATTCTCTGTGTAAACCGCTGTAACTTCTCTCGGTAGATGAATCACTGTGGACTTTCTCTTGTTTCTATCTGTTACCAATCTTGAGAAACTCATACATTCTCTGTTCACTGTTTCGCGGTCTTAGAGAAGTAGATTTCTTTGTGCGAAAGTGCTGTTTTCACAGTGCTAAGTACTTCCAACTCTATCAACAACGTAGGTTTTACGAGTTTTCTAAGTCTTTCTTATTTTCTTGTACTTATACTTGGAATTCTCTGTGTAAACTTCTGTAACTTCTCTAGGTAGATGAATCACTGTGGACTTTCTCTTGTTTCTATCTGTTACCAATCTTGACAAACTCATACATTCTCCGTTCACTGTTTCCCGGTCTTAGAGAAGTAGATTTCTTTGTGCGAAAGTGCTGTTTTCACAGTGCTAAGTACTCCCAACTCTATCAACAATGTAGTTTCTACCGGTTTTCTAAGTCTCTCTAATTTTCATGAAGTTACACTTGGATTTCTCTGTGTAAACATCTGTAACGTCTCTAGGTAGATGAATCACTGTGTACTTTCTCTTGTTTCTATCTGTTACCAATCTTGAGAAACTCATACATTGTCTGTTCACTGTTTCCCGGTTTTAGAGAAGTAGATTTCTTTGTGCGAAAGTGCTGTTTTCACACTGCTACGTACTCCCAACTCTATCAACAACGTAGGTTTTACCAGTTTTCTAAGTCTCTCTTATTTTCTTGGAGTTCCACTTGGATTTCTCTGTGTAAACTTCTGGAACTTCTCTAATTAGATGAATCACTGTGTACTTTCTCTTGTTTCTATCTGTTACCAATCTTGAGAAACTCATACATTCTTTGTTCACTGTTTCCCGGTCTTAGAGAAGTAGATTTCTTTGTGCGAAAGTGCTGTTTTCACAGTGCTAAGTACTCCCAACTCTATCAACAATGTAGGTTTTACCAGTTTTCTAAGTCTCTCTTATTTGCTTGTACTTATACTTGGAATTCTCTGTGTAAACCTCTGTAACGTTTCTATGTAGATGAATCACTGCGTACTTTCTCTCCTTTCTATCTGTTACCAATCTTGAGAAACTCATACATTCTCTGTTCACTGTTTCCCAGTCTTAGAGAAGTAGATTTCTTTCTGCGAAATTGCTGTTTTCACAGTACTAAGTACTCCCAACTCTATCAACAATGTAGGTTTTACCAGTTTTCTAAGTCTCTCTTATTTTCTTGTACTTATACTTGGAATTCTCTGTGTAAACCTCTGTAACTTTTCTATGTAGATGAATCACTGCGTACTTTCTCTTGTTTCTATCTGTTACCAATCTTGAGAAACTCACACATTCTCTGTTCACTGTTTCCCAGTCTTAGAGAAGTAGATTTCTTTCTGCGAAAGTGCTGGTTTCACAGTGCTAAGTACTCCCAACTCTATCAACAATGTAGGTTTTACCAGTTTTCTAAGTCTCTCTTATTTTCTTGTACTTATACTTGGAATTCTCTGTGTAAACCGCTGTAACTTCTCTCGGTAGATGAATCACTGTGGACTTTCTCTTGTTTCTATCTGTTACCAATCTTGAGAAACTCATACATTCTCTGTTCACTGTTTCGCGGTCTTAGAGAAGTAGATTTCTTTGTGCGAAAGTGCTGTTTTCACAGTGCTAAGTACTTCCAACTCTATCAACAACGTAGGTTTTACGAGTTTTCTAAGTCTTTCTTATTTTCTTGTACTTATACTTGGAATTCTCTGTGTAAACTTCTGTAACTTCTCTAGGTAGATGAATCACTGTGGACTTTCTCTTGTTTCTATCTGTTACCAATCTTGACAAACTCATACATTCTCCGTTCACTGTTTCCCGGTCTTAGAGAAGTAGATTTCTTTGTGCGAAAGTGCTGTTTTCACAGTGCTAAGTACTCCCAACTCTATCAACAATGTAGTTTCTACCGGTTTTCTAAGTCTCTCTAATTTTCATGAAGTTACACTTGGATTTCTCTGTGTAAACATCTGTAACGTCTCTAGGTAGATGAATCACTGTGTACTTTCTCTTGTTTCTATCTGTTACCAATCTTGAGAAACTCATACATTGTCTGTTCACTGTTTCCCGGTTTTAGAGAAGTAGATTTCTTTGTGCGAAAGTGCTGTTTTCACACTGCTACGTACTCCCAACTCTATCAACAACGTAGGTTTTACCAGTTTTCTAAGTCTCTCTTATTTTCTTGGAGTTCCACTTGGATTTCTCTGTGTAAACTTCTGGAACTTCTCTAATTAGATGAATCACTGTGTACTTTCTCTTGTTTCTATCTGTTACCAATCTTGAGAAACGCATACATTCTTTGTTCACTGTTTCCCGGTCTTAGAGAAGTAGATTTCTTTGTGCGAAAGTGCTGTTTTCACAGTGCTAAGTACTCCCAACTCTATCAACAATGTAGGTTTTACCAGTTTTCTAAGTCTCTCTTATTTGCTTGTACTTATACTTGGAATTCTCTGTGTAAACCTCTGTAACGTTTCTATGTAGATGAATCACTGCGTACTTTCTCTCCTTTCTATCTGTTACCAATCTTGAGAAACTCATACATTCTCTGTTCACTGTTTCCCAGTCTTAGAGAAGTAGATTTCTTTCTGCGAAATTGCTGTTTTCACAGTACTAAGTACTCCCAACTCTATCAACAATGTAGGTTTTACCAGTTTTCTAAGTCTCTCTTATTTTCTTGTACTTATACTTGGAATTCTCTGTGTAAACCTCTGTAACTTTTCTATGTAGATGAATCACTGCGTACTTTCTCTTGTTTCTATCTGTTACCAATCTTGAGAAACTCACACATTCTCTGTTCACTGTTTCCCAGTCTTAGAGAAGTAGATTTCTTTCTGCGAAAGTGCTGGTTTCACAGTGCTAAGTACTCCCAACTCTATCAACAATGTAGGTTTTACCAGTTTTCTAAGTCTCTCTTATTTTCTTGTACTTATACTTGGAATTCTCTGTGTAAACCTCTGTAACTTCTCTCGGTAGATGAATCACTGTGGACTTTCTCTTGTTTCTATCTGTTACCAATCTTGAGAAACTCATACATTCTCTGTTTACTGTTTCGCGGTCTTAGAGAAGTAGATTTCTTTGTGGGAAAGTGCTGTTTTCACAGTGCTAAGTATTCCCAACTCTGTCAACAATGGAGTTTCTACCGGTTTTCTAAGTCTCTCTAATTTTCATGAAGTTACACTTGGATTTCTCTGTGTAAACATCTGTAACGTCTCTAGGTAGATGAATCACTGTGTACTTTCTCTTGTTTCTATCTGTTACCAATCTTGAGAAACTCATACATTCTCAGTTCACTGTTTCCCGGTCTTACAGAAGTAGATTTCTTTCTGCGAAAGTGCTGTTTTCACAGTGCTAAGTACTCCCAACTCTATCAACAATGTAGGTTTTACCAGTTTTCTAAGTCTCTCTCATTTTCTTGTACTTATACTTGGAATTCTCTGTGTAAACCTCTGTAACTTCTCTTGGTAGATGAATCACTGTGGACTTTCTATTGTTTCTATCTGTTACCAATCTTGAGAAACTCATACATTCTCTGTTCACTGTTTCGCGGTCTTAGAGAAGTAGATTTCTTTGTGCGAAAGTGCTGTTTTCACAGTGCTAAGTACTTCCAACTCTATCAACAACGTAGGTTTTACGAGTTTTCTAAGTCTCTCTTATTTTCTTGTACTTATACTTGGAATTCTCTGTGTAAACTTCTGTAACTTCTCTAGGTAGATGAATCACTGTGGACTTTCTCTTGTTTCTATCTGTTACCAATCTTGACAAACTCATACATTCTCCGTTCACTGTTTCCCGGTCTTAGAGAAGTAGATTTCTTTGTGCGAAAGTGCTGTTTTCACAGTGCTAAGTACTCCCAACTCTATCAACAATGTAGGTTTTACCAGTTTTCTAAGTCTCTCTTATTTGCTTGTACTTATACTTGGAATTCTCTGTGTAAACCTCTGTAACGTTTCTATGTAGATGAATCACTGCGTACTTTCTCTCCTTTCTATCTGTTATCAATCTTGAGAAACTCATACATTCTCTGTTCACTGTTTCCCAGTCTTAGAGAAGTAGATTTCTTTCTGCAAAAGTGCTGTTTTCACAGTGCTGAGTACTCCCAACTCTATCAACGTTGTAGGTTTTACCGGTTTTCTAAGTCTCTCTGATTTGCTTGTACTTATACTTGGAATTCTCTGTGTAAACCTCTGGAACTTCTCTAAGTAGATGAATCACTGTGTACTTTCTCTTGTTTCTGTTACCAATCTTGAGAAACTCATACATTCTCTGTTCACTGTTTCACGGACTTAGAGAACTAAATTTCTTTCGGCGAAAGTGCTGTTTTCACAGTGCTAAGTACTCCCAACTCTATCAACAATGTAGTTTCTACTGGTTTTCTAAGTCTCTCTAATTTTCATGAAGTTACACTTGGATTTCTCTGTGTAAACATCTGTAACGTCTCTAGGTAGATGAATCACTGTGTACTTTCTCTTGTTTCTATCTGTTACCAATCTTGAGAAACTCATACATTCTCTGTTCACTGTTTCCCGGTCTTAGAGAAGTAGATTTCTTTCTGCGAAAGTGCTGTTTTCACAGTGCTAAGTACTCCCAACTCTATCAACAATGTAGGTTTTACCAGTTTTCTAAGTCTCTCTCATTTTCTTGTACTTATACTTGGAATTCTCTGTGTAAACCTCTGTAACTTTTCTCGGTAAATGAATCACTGTGGACTTTCTCTTGTTTCTATCTGTTACCAATCTTGAGAAACTCATACATTCTCTGTTCAATGTTTCCCAGTCTTAGATAAGTAGATTTCTTTGTGCGAAAGTGCTGTTTTCACAGTGCTAAGTACTCCCAACTCTATCAACAATGGAGTTTTTAATAGTTTTCTAAGTCTCTCTTATTTGCTTGTACTTATACTTGGAATTCTCTGTGTAAACCTCTGTAACTTTTCTAGGTAGATGAATCCCTGTGTACTTTCTCTTGTTTCTATCTGTTACCAATCTTGAGAAACTCCTACATTCTCTGTTCACTGTTTCCCAGTCTTAGAGAACTAGATTTCTTTCTGCGAAATTG
Organism: Heterohyrax brucei; assembly: GCA_028571685.1. NCBI lineage: Eukaryota > Metazoa > Chordata > Mammalia > Hyracoidea > Procaviidae > Heterohyrax > Heterohyrax brucei. Next base: position 21,028,661 of record CM053144.1, on the reverse strand, counting down.
CTGTTTTCACAGTACTAAGTACTCCCAACTCTATCAACAATGTAGGTTTTACCAGTTTTCTAAGTCTCTCTTATTTTCTTGTACATATACTTTGAATTCTCTGTGTAAACCTCTGTAACTTTTCTATGTAGATGAATCACTGCGTACTTTCTCTTGTTTCTATCTGTTACCAATCTTGAGAAACTCACACATTCTCTGTTCACTGTTTCCCAGTCTTAGAGAAGTAGATTTCTTTCTGCGAAAGTGCTGGTTTCACAGTGCTAAGTACTCCCAACTCTATCAACAATGTAGGTTTTACCAGTTTTCTAAGTCTCTCTTATTTTCTTGTACTTATACTTGGAATTCTCTGTGTAAACCGCTGTAACTTCTCTCGGTAGATGAATCACTGTGGACTTTCTCTTGTTTCTATCTGTTACCAATCTTGAGAAACTCATACATTCTCTGTTCACTGTTTCGCGGTCTTAGAGAAGTAGATTTCTTTGTGCGAAAGTGCTGTTTTCACAGTGCTAAGTACTTCCAACTCTATCAACAACGTAGGTTTTACGAGTATTCTAAGTCTCTCTTATTTTCTTGTACTTATACTTGGAATTCTCTGTGTAAACCTCTGAAACTTCTCTAGGTAGATGAATCACTGTGGACTTTCTCTTTTTTCTATCTGTTACCAATCTTGACAAACTCATACATTCTCCGTTCACTGTTTCCCGGTTTTAGAGAAGTAGATTTCTTTGTGCGAAAGTGCTGTTTTCACAGTGCTAAGTACTCCCAACTCTATCAACAATGTAGTTTCTACCGGTTTTCTAAGTCTCTCTAATTTTCATGAAGTTACACTTGGATTTCTCTGTGTAAACATCTGTAACGTCTCTAGGTAGATGAATCACTGTGTACTTTCTCTTGTTTCTATCTGTTACCAATCTTGAGAAACTCATACATTCTCTGTTCACTGTTTCCCGGTCTTAGAGAAGTAGATTTCTTTCTGCGAAAGTGCTGTTTTCACAGTGCTAAGTACTCCCAACTCTATCAACAATGTAGGTTTTACCAGTTTTCTAAGTCTCTCTCATTATCTTGTACTTATACTTGGAATTCTCTGTGTAAACCTCTGTAACTTCTCTCGGTAGATGAATCACTGTGGACTTTCTCTTGTTTCTATCTGTTACCAATCTTGAGAAACTCATACATTCTCTGTTCAATGTTTCCCAGTCTTAGATAAGTAGATTTCTTTGTGCGAAAGTGCTGTTTTCACAGTGCTAAGTACTCCCAACTCTATCAACAATGGAGTTTTTAATAGTTTTCTAAGTCTCTCTTATTTGCTTGTACTTATACTTGGAATTCTCTGTGTAAACCTCTGTAACTTTTCTAGGTAGATGAATCCCTGTGTACTTTCTCTTGTTTCTATCTGTTACCAATCTTGAGAAACTCCTACATTCTCTGTTCACTGTTTCCCAGTCTTAGAGAAGTAGATTTCTTTCTGCGAAATTGCTGTTTTCACAGTACTAAGTACTCCCAACTCTATCAACAATGTAGGTTTTACCAGTTTTCTAAGTCTCTCTTATTTTCTTGTACATATACTTGGAATTCTCTGTGTAAACCTCTGTAACTTTTCTATGTAGATGAATCACTGCGTACTTTCTCTTGTATCTATCTGTTACCAATCTTGAGAAACTCACACATTCTCTGTTCACTGTTTCCCAGTCTTAGAGAAGTAGATTTCTTTCTGCGAAAGTGCTGGTTTCACAGTGCTAAGTACTCCCAACTCTATCAACAATGTAGGTTTTACCAGTTTTCTAAGTCTCTCTTATTTTCTTGTACTTATACTTGGAATTCTCTGTGTAAACCGCTGTAACTTCTCTCGGTAGATGAATCACTGTGGACTTTCTCTTGTTTCTATCTGTTACCAATCTTGAGAAACTCATACATTCTCTGTTCACTGTTTCGCGGTCTTAGAGAAGTAGATTTCTTTGTGCGAAAGTGCTGTTTTCACAGTGCTAAGTACTTCCAACTCTATCAACAACGTAGGTTTTACGAGTTTTCTAAGTCTCTCTTATTTTCTTGTACTTATACTTGGAATTCTCTGTGTAAACTTCTGTAACTTCTCTAGGTAGATGAATCACTGTGGACTTTCTCTTGTTTCTATCTGTTACCAATCTTGACAAACTCATACATTCTCCGTTCACTGTTTCCCGGTCTTAGAGAAGTAGATTTCTTTGTGCGAAAGTGCTGTTTTCACAGTGCTAAGTACTCCCAACTCTATCAACAATGTAGTTTCTACCGGTTTTCTAAGTCTCTCTAATTTTCATGAAGTTACACTTGGATTTCTCTGTGTAAACATCTGTAACGTCTCTAGGTAGATGAATCACTGTGTACTTTCTCTTGTTTCTATCTGTTACCAATCTTGAGAAACTCATACATTGTCTGTTCACTGTTTCCCGGTTTTAGAGAAGTAGATTTCTTTGTGCGAAAGTGCTGTTTTCACACTGCTAAGTACTCCCAACTCTATCAACAACGTAGGTTTTACCAGTTTTCTAAGTCTCTCTTATTTTCTTGGAGTTCCACTTGGATTTCTCTGTGTAAACTTCTGGAACTTCTCTAATTAGATGAATCACTGTGTACTTTCTCTTGTTTCTATCTGTTACCAATCTTGAGAAACGCATACATTCTCTGTTCACTGTTTCCCGGTCTTAGAGAAGTAGATTTCTTTGTGCGAAAGTGCTGTTTTCACAGTGCTAAGTACTCCCAACTCTATCAACAATGTAGGTTTTACCAGTTTTCTAAGTCTCTCTTATTTGCTTGTACTTATACTTGGAATTCTCTGTGTAAACCTCTGTAACGTTTCTATGTAGATGAATCACTGCGTACTTTCTCTCCTTTCTATCTGTTACCAATCTTGAGAAACTCATACATTCTCTGTTCACTGTTTCCCAGTCTTAGAGAAGTAGATTTCTTTCTGCGAAATTGCTGTTTTCACAGAACTAAGTACTCCCAACTCTATCAACAATGTAGGTTTTACCAGTTTTCTAAGTCTCTCTTATTTTCTTGTACTTATACTTGGAATTCTCTGTGTAAACCTCTGTAACTTTTCTATGTAGATGAATCACTGCGTACTTTCTCTTGTTTCTATCTGTTACCAATCTTGAGAAACTCACACATTCTCTGTTCACTGTTTCCCAGTCTTAGAGAAGTAGATTTCTTTCTGCGAAAGTGCTGGTTTCACAGTGCTAAGTACTCCCAACTCTATCAACAATGTAGGTTTTACCAGTTTTCTAAGTCTCTCTTATTTTCTTGTACTTATACTTGGAATTCTCTGTGTAAACCTCTGTAACTTCTCTCGGTAGATGAATCACTGTGGACTTTCTCTTGTTTCTATCTGTTACCAATCTTGAGAAACTCATACATTCTCTGTTTACTGTTTCGCGGTCTTAGAGAAGTAGATTTCTTTGTGGGAAAGTGCTGTTTTCACAGTGCTAAGTATTCCCAACTCTGTCAACAATGGAGTTTCTACCGGTTTTCTAAGTCTCTCTAATTTTCATGAAGTTACACTTGGATTTCTCTGTGTAAACATCTGTAACGTCTCTAGGTAGATGAATCACTGTGTACTTTCTCTTGTTTCTATCTGTTACAAATCTTGAGAAACTCATACATTCTCAGTTCACTGTTTCCCGGTCTTACAGAAGTAGATTTCTTTCTGCGAAAGTGCTGTTTTCACAGTGCTAAGTACTCCCAACTCTATCAACAATGTAGGTTTTACCAGTTTTCTAAGTCTCTCTCATTTTCTTGTACTTATACTTGGAATTCTCTGTGTAAACCTCTGTAACTTCTCTTGGTAGATGAATCACTGTGGACTTTCTCTTGTTTCTATCTGTTACCAATCTTGAGAAACTCATACATTCTCTGTTCACTGTTTCGCGGTCTTAGAGAAGTAGATTTCTTTGTGCGAAAGTGCTGTTTTCACAGTGCTAAGTACTCCCAACTCTATCAACAATGTAGGTTTTACCAGTTTTCTAAGTCTCTCTTATTTTCTTGGAGTTACACTTGGATTTCTCTGTGTAAACTTCTGGAACTTCTCTAAGTAGATGAATCACTGTGTACTTTCTCTTGTTTCTATCTGTTACCAATCTTGAGAAACTCATACATTCTCTGTTCACTGTTTCCCGGTCTTAGAGAAGTAGATTTCTTTGTGCGAAAGTGCTGTTTTCACAGTGCTAAGTACTCCCAACTCTATCAACAATGTAGGTTTTACCAGTTTTCTAAGTCTCTCTTATTTGCTTGTACTTATACTTGGAATTCTCTGTGTAAACCTCTGTAACTTCTCTCGGTAGATGAATGACTGTGGACTTTCTCTTGTTTCTATCTGTTACCAATCTTGAGAAACTCATACATTCTCTGTTCACTGTTTCCCAGTCTTAGAGAAGTAGATTTCTTTCTGCGAAAGTGCTGTTTTCACAATGCTAAGTACTCCCAACTCTATCAACAATGTAGGTTTTACCAGTTTTCTAAGTCTCTCTTATTTGCTTGTACTTATAATTAGAATTCTCTGTGTAAACCTCTGTAACTTTTCTAGGTAGATGAATCACTATGGACTTTCTCTTGTTTCTATCTGTTACCAATCTTGAGAAACTGATACATTCTCTGTTCACTGTTTCTCGGTCTTAGAGCAGTAGATTTCTTTGTGCGAAAGTGCTGTTTTCACAGTGCTAAGTACTCCCAACTCTATCAACAATGGAGTTTTTAATAGTTTTCTAAGTCTCTCTTATTTGCTTGTACTTATACTTGGAATTCTCTGTGTAAACCTCTGTAACTTTTCTAGGTAGATGAATCACTGTGGACACTCCCTTGTTTCTATCTGTTACCAATCTTGAGAAACTCATACATTCTCTGTTCACTGATTCCCGGTCTTAGAGAAGCAGATTTCTTTCTGGGAAAGTCCTGTTTTCACAGTGCTAAGTACTCCCAACTCTATCAACAATGTAGGTTTTACCAGTTTTCTAAGTCTCTCTTATTTTGTTGAATTTACACTTGGATTTCTCTGTGTAAACCTCTGTAACTTCTCTAGGTAGATGAATCCCTGTGTACTTTTTCTTGTTTCTATCTGTTACCAATCTTGAGAAACTCATACATTCTCCATTCACAGTTTCCCGGTCTTAGACAAGTAGATTTCTTTGTGCGAAAGTGCTGTTTTCACAATGCTAAGTACTCCCAACTCTATCAACAATGTAGTTTCTACTGGTTTTCTAAGTCTCTCTAATTTTCATGAAGTTACACTTGGATTTCTCTGTGTAAACATCTGTAACGTCTCTAGGTAGATGAATCACTGTGTACTTTCTCTTGTTTCTATCTGTTACCAATCTTGAGAAACTCATACATTCTCTGTTCACTGTTTCCCGGTCTTAGAGAAGTAGATTTCTTTCTGCTAAAGTGCTGTTTTCACAGTGCTAAGTACTCCCAACTCTATCAACAATGTAGGTTTTACCGGTTTTCTAAGTCTCTCTTATTTGCTTGTACTTATACTTGGAATTCTCTGTGTAAACCTCTGGAACTTATCTAAGTAGATGAATCACTGTGTACTTTCTCTTGTTTCTATCTGTTACCAATCTTGAGAAACTCATACATTCTCTGTTCACTGTTTCACGGACTTAGAGAACTAAATTTCTTTCGGCGAAAGTGCTGTTTTCACAGTGCTAAGTACTCCCAACTCTATCAACAATGTAGTTTCTACTGGTTTTCTAAGTCTCTCTAATTTTCATGAAGTTACACTTGGATTTCTCTGTGTAAACATCTGTAACGTCTCTAGGTAGATGAATCACTGTGTACTTTCTCTTGTTTCTATCTGTTACCAATCTTGAGAAACTCATACATTCTCTGTTCACTGTTTCCCGGTCTTAGAGAAGTAGATTTCTTTCTGCGAAAGTGCTGTTTTCACAGTGCTAAGTACTCCCAACTCTATCAACAATGTAGGTTTTACCAGTTTTCTAAGTCTCTCTCATTTTCTTGTACTTATACTTGGAATTCTCTGTGTAAACCTCTGTAACTTCTCTCGGTAGATGAATCACTGTGGACTTTCTCTTGTTTCTATCTGTTACCAATCTTGAGAAACTCATACATTCTCTGTTCACTGTTTCGCGGTCTTAGAGAAGTAGATTTCTTTGTGAGAAAGTGCTGTTTTCACAGTGCTAAGTACTCCCAACTCTATCAACAATGTAGGTTTTACCAGTTTTCTAAGCCTCTCTTATTTTCTTGGAGTTACACTTGGATTTCTCTGTGTAAACTTCTGGAACTTCTCTAAGTAGATGAATCACTGTGTACTTTCTCTTGTTTCTATCTGTTACCAATCTTGAGAAACTCATACATTCTCTGTTCACTGTTTACCGGTCTTAGAGTAGTTGATTTCTTTGTTCGAAAGTGCTGTTTTCACAGTGCTAAGTACTCCCAACTCTATCAACAATGTAGGTTTTACCAGTTTTCTAAGTCTCTCTTATTTGCTTGTACTTATACTTGGAATTCTCTGTGTAAACCTCTGTAACGTTTCTATGTAGATGAATCACTGCGTACTTTCTCTCCTTTCTATCTGTTACCAATCTTGAGAAACTCATACATTCTCTGTTCACTGTTTCCCAGTCTTAGAGAAGTAGATTTCTTTCTGCGAAATTGCTGTTTTCACAGTACTAAGTACTCCCAACTCTATCAACAATGTAGGTTTTACCAGTTTTCTAAGTCTCTCTTATTTTCTTGTACTTATACTTGGAATTCTCTGTGTAAACCTCTGTAACTTTTCTATGTAGATGAATCACTGCGTACTTTCTCTTGTTTCTATCTGTTACCAATCTTGAGAAACTCACACATTCTCTGTTCACTGTTTCCCAGTCTTAGAGAAGTAGATTTCTTTCTGCGAAAGTGCTGGTTTCACAGTGCTAATTACTCCCAACTCTATCAACAATGTAGGTTTTACCAGTTTTCTAAGTCTCTCTTATTTTGTTGAAGTTACACTTGGATTTCTCTGTGTAAACCTCTATAACTTCTCTAGGTAGATGAATCCCTGTGTACTTTCTCTTGTTTCTATCTGTTACCAATCTTGAGAAACTCATACATTCTCCGTTCACAGTTTCCCGGTCTTAGACAAGTAGATTTCTTTGTGCGAAAGTGCTGTTTTCACAATGCTAAGTACTCCCAACTCTATCAACAATGTAGTTTTTACTGGTTTTCTAAGTCTCTCTAATTTTCATGAAGTTACACTTGGATTTCTCTGTGTAAACATCTGTAACGTCTCTAGGTAGATGAATCACTGTGTACTTTCTCTTGTTTCTATCTGTTACCAATCTTGAGAAACTCATACATTCTCTGTTCACTGTTTCCCGGTCTTAGAGAAGTAGATTTCTTTCTGCGAAAGTGCTGTTTTCACAGTGCTAAGTACTCCCAACTCTATCAACAATGTAGGTTTTACCAGTTTTCTAAGTCTCTCTCATTATCTTGTACTTATACTTGGAATTCTCTGTGTAAACCTCTGTAACTTCTCTCGGTAGATGAATCACTGTGGACTTTCTCTTGTTTCTATCTGTTACCAATCTTGAGAAACTCATACATTCTCTGTTCAATGTTTCCCAGTCTTAGATAAGTAGATTTCTTTGTGCGAAAGTGCTGTTTTCACAGTGCTAAGTACTCCCAACTCTATCAACAATGGAGTTTTTAATAGTTTTCTAAGTCTCTCTTATTTGCTTGTACTTATACTTGGAATTCTCTGTGTAAACCTCTGTAACTTTTCTATGTAGATGAATCACTGCGTACTTTCTCTTGTTTCTATCTGTTACCAATCTTGAGAAACTCACACATTCTCTGTTCACTGTTTCCCAGTCTTAGAGAAGTAGATTTCTTTCTGCGAAAGTGCTGGTTTCACAGTGCTAAGTACTCCCAACTCTATCAACAATGTAGGTTTTACCAGTTTTCTAAGTCTCTCTTATTTTCTTGTACTTATACTTGGAATTCTCTGTGTAAACCGCTGTAACTTCTCTCGGTAGATGAATCACTGTGGACTTTCTCTTGTTTCTATCTGTTACCAATCTTGAGAAACTCATACATTCTCTGTTCACTGTTTCGCGGTCTTAGAGAAGTAGATTTCTTTGTGCGAAAGTGCTGTTTTCACAGTGCTAAGTACTTCCAACTCTATCAACAACGTAGGTTTTACCAGTTTTCTAAGTCTCTCTTATTTTCTTGTACTTATACTTGGAATTCTCTGTGTAAACTTCTGTAACTTCTCTAGGTAGATGAATCACTGTGGACTTTCTCTTGTTTCTATCTGTTATCAATCTTGACAAACTCATACATTCTCCGTTCACTGTTTCCCGGTCTTAGAGAAGTAGATTTCTTTGTGCGAAAGTGCTGTTTTCACAGTGCTAAGTACTCCCAACTCTATCAACAATGTAGTTTCTACCGGTTTTCTAAGTCTCTCTAATTTTCATGAAGTTACACTTGGATTTCTCTGTGTAAACATCTGTAACGTCTCTAGGTAGATGAATCACTGTGTACTTTCTCTTGTTTCTATCTGTTACCAAACTTGAGAAAGTCATACATTGTCTGTTCACTGTTTCCCGGTTTTAGAGAAGTAGATTTCTTTGTGCGAAAGTGCTGTTTTCACACTGCTAAGTACTCCCAACTCTATCAACAACGTAGGTTTTACCAGTTTTCTAAGTCTCTCTTATTTTCTTGGAGTTCCACTTGGATTTCTCTGTGTAAACTTCTGGAACTTCTCTAATTAGATGAATCACTGTGTACTTTCTCTTGTTTCTATCTGTTACCAATCTTGAGAAACGCATACATTCTCTGTTCACTGTTTCCCGGTCTTAGAGAAGTAGATTTCTTTGTGCGAAAGTGCTGTTTTCACAGTGCTAAGTACTCCCAACTCTATCAACAATGTAGGTTTTACCAGTTTTCTAAGTCTCTCTTATTTGCTTGTACTTATACTTGGAATTCTCTGTGTAAACCTCTGTAACGTTTCTATGTAGATGTATCACTGCGTACTTTCTCTACTTTCTATCTGTTACCAATCTTGAGAAACTCATACATTCTCTGTTCACTGTTTCCCAGTCTTAGAGAAGTAGATTTCTTTCTGCGAAATTGCTGTTTTCACAGTACTAGGTACTCCCAACTCTATCAACAATGTAGGTTTTACCAGTTTTCTAAGTCTCTCTTATTTTCTTGTACTTATACTTGGAATTCTCTGTGTAAACCTCTGTAACTTTTCTATGTAGATGAATCACTGCGTACTTTCTCTTGTTTCTATCTGTTACCAATCTTGAGAAACTCATACATTCTCTGTTCACTGTGTCGTGGTCTTAGAGAAGTAGATTTCTTTGTGCGAAAGTGCTGTTTTCACAGTGCTAAGTACTTCCAACTCTATCAACAACGTAGGTTTTACGAATTTTCTAAGTCTCTCTTATTTTCTTGTACTTATACTTGGAATTCTCTGTGTAAACCTCTGTAACTTCTCTCGGTAGATGAATCACTGTGGACTTTCTCTTGTTTCTATCTGTTACCAATCTTGACAAACTCATACATTGTCCGTTCACTGTTTCTCGGTCTTAGAGAAGTAGATTTCTTTGTGCGAAAGTGCTGTTTTCACAGTGCTAAGTATTCCCAACTCTGTCAACAATGGAGTTTCTACCGGTTTTCTAAGTCTCTCTAATTTTCATGAAGTTACACTTGGATTTCTCTGTGTAAACATCTGTAACGTCTCTAGGTAGATGAATCACTGTGTACTTTCTCTTGTTTCTATCTGTTACCAATCTTGAGAAACTCATACATTCTCAGTTCACTGTTTCCCGGTCTTACAGAAGTAGATTTCTTTCTGCGAAAGTGCTGTTTTCACAGTGCTAAGTACTCCCAACTCTATCAACAATGTAGGTTTTACCAGTTTTCTAAGTCTCTCTCATTTTCTTGTACTTATACTTGGAATTCTCTGTGTAAACCTCTGTAACTTCTCTTGGTAGATGAATCACTGTGGACTTTCTCTTGTTTCTATCTGTTACCAATCTTGAGAAACTCATACATTCTCCGTTCACTGTTTCCCGGTCTTAGAGAAGTAGATTTCTTTGTGCGAAAGTGCTGTTTTCACAGTGCTAAGTACTCCCAACTCTATCAACAATGTAGGTTTTACCAGTTTTCTAAGTCTCTCTTATTTGCTTGTACTTATACTTGGAATTCTCTGTGTAAACCTCTGTAACGTTTCTATGTAGATGAATCACTGCGTACTTTCTCTCCTTTCTATCTGTTACCAATCTTGAGAAACTCATACATTCTCTGTTCACTGTTTCCCAGTCTTAGAGAAGTAGATTTCTTTCGGAGAAAGTGCTGTTTTCACAGTGGTAAGTACTCCCAACTCTATCCACAACGTAGGTTTTAGCAGTTTTCGAAGTCTCTCTTCTTTTCTTGTACTTATACATGGAATTCTCTGTGTAAACTTCTGTAACTTCTCTAAGTAGATGAATCACTGTGTACTTTCTCTTGTTTCTATCTGTTACCAATCTTGAGAAATTCATACATTCTCTGTTCACTGTTTCCCAGTGTTAGAGAAGTTGATTTCTTTCTGCGAAAGTGCTGTTTTCACAGTGCTAAGTACTCCCAACTCTATCAACAATGTAGGTTTTACCAGTTTTCTAAGTCTCTCTTATTTTCTTGCACTTATACTTGGAATTCTCTATCTAAACCTCTGTAACTTTTCTAGGTAGATGAATCCCTGTGTACTTTCTCTTGTTTCTATCTGTTACCAATCTAGAGAAACTCATACATTTTCTGTTCACTGTTTCACGGACTTAGAGAACTAATTTTCTTTCGGCGAAAGTGCTGTTTTCACAGTGCTAAGTACTCCCAACTCTATCAACGTTATAGGTTTTACCGGTTTTCTAAGTCTCTCTGATTTGCTTGTACTTATACTTGGAATTCTCTGTGTAAACCTCTGGAACTTCTCTAAGTAGATGAATCACTGTGTACTTTCTCTTGTTTCTATCTGTTACCAATCTTGAGAAACTCATACATTCTCTGTTCACTGTTTCACGGACTTAGAGAACTAAATTTCTTTCGGCGAAAGTGCTGTTTTCACAGTGCTAAGTACTCCCAACTCTATCAACAATGTAGTTTCTACTGGTTTTCTAAGTCTCTCTAATTTTCATGAAGTTACACTTGGATTTCTCTGTGTAAACATCTGTAACGTCTCTAGGTAGATGAATCACTGTGTACTTTCTCTTGTTTCTATCTGTTACCAATCTTGAGAAACTCATACATTCTCTGTTCACTGTTTCCCGGTCTTAGAGAAGTAGATTTCTTTCTGCGAAAGTGCTGTTTTCACAGTGCTAAGTACTCCCAACTCTATCAACAATGTAGGTTTTACCAGTTTTCTAAGTCTCTCTCATTTTCTTGTACTTATACTTGGAATTCTCTGTGTAAACCTCTGTAACTTTTCTCGGTAGATGAATCACTGTGGACTTTCTCTTGTTTCTATCTGTTACCAATCTTGAGAAACTCATACATTCTCTGTTCAATGTTTCCCAGTCTTAGATAAGTAGATTTCTTTGTGCGAAAGTGCTGTTTTCACAGTGCTAAGTACTCCCAACTCTATCAACAATGGAGTTTTTAATAGTTTTCTAAGTCTCTCTTATTTGCTTGTACTTATACTTGGAATTCTCTGTGTAAACCTCTGTAACTTTTCTAGGTAGATGAATCCCTGTGTACTTTCTCTTGTTTCTATCTGTTACCAATCTTGAGAAACTCCTACATTCTCTGTTCACTGTTTCCCAGTCTTAGAGAACTAGATTTCTTTCTGCGAAATTGCTGTTTTCACAGTACTAAGTACTCCCAACTCTATCACCAATGTAGGTTTTACCAGTTTTCTAAGTCTCTCTTATTTTCTTGTACATATACTTGGAATTCTCTGTGTAAACCTCTGTAACTTTTCTATGTAGATGAATCACTGCGTACTTTCTCTTGTTTCTATCTGTTACCAATCTTGAGAAACTCACACATTCTCTGTTCACTGTTTCCCAGTCTTAGAGAAGTAGATTTCTTTCTGCGAAAGTGCTGGTTTAACAGTGCTAAGTACTCCCAACTCTATCAACAATGTAGTTTCTACCGGTTTTCTAAGTCTCTCTAATTTTCATGAAGTTACACTTGGATTTCTCTGTGTAAACATCTGTAACGTCTCTAGGTAGATGAATCACTGTGGACTTTCTCTTGTTTCTATCTGTTACCAATCTTGAGAAACTCATACATTGTCTGTTCACTGTTTCCCGGTTTTAGAGAAGTAGATTTCTTTGTGCGAAAGTGCTGTTTTCACACTGCTAAGTACTCCCAACTCTATCAACAACGTAGGTTTTACCAGTTTTCTAAGTCTCTCTTATTTTCTTGGAGTTCCACTTGGATTTCTCTGTGTAAACTTCTGGAACTTCTCTAATTAGATGAATCACTGTGTACTTTCTCTTGTTTCTATCTGTTACCAATCTTGAGAAACGCATACATTCTCTGTTCACTGTTTCCCGGTCTTAGAGAAGTAGATTTCTTTGTGCGAAAGTGCTGTTTTCACAGTGCTAAGTACTTCCAACTCTATCAACAATGTAGGTTTTACCAGTTTTCTAAGTCTCTCTTATTTGCTTGTACTAATACTTGGAATTCTCTGTGTAAACCTCTGTAACGTTTCTATGTAGATGAATCACTGCGTACTTTCTCTTGTTTCTATCTGTTACCAATCTTGAGAAACTCACACATTCTCTGTTCACTGTTTCCCAGTCTTAGAGAAGTAGATTTCTTTCTGCCAAAGTGCTGGTTTCACAGTGCTAAGTACTCCCAACTCTATCAACAATGTAGGTTTTACCAGTTTTCTAAGTCTCTCTTATTTTCTTGTACTTATACTTGGAATTCTCTGTGTAAACCTCTGTAACTTCTCTCGGTAGATGAATCACTGTGGACTTTCTCTTGTTTCTATCTGTTACCAATCTTGAGAAACTCATACATTCTCTGTTTACTGTTTCGCGGTCTTAGAGAAGTAGATTTCTTTGTGGGAAAGTGCTGTTTTCACAGTGCTAAGTATTCCCAACTCTGTCAACAATGGAGTTTCTACCGGTTTTCTAAGTCTCTCTAATTTTCATGAAGTTACACTTGGATTTCTCTGTGTAAACATCTGTAACGTCTCTAGGTAGATGAATCACTGTGTACTTTCTCTTGTTTCTATCTGTTACCAATCTTGAGAAACTCATACATTCTCAGTTCACTGTTTCCCGGTCTTACAGAAGTAGATTTCTTTCTGCGAAAGTGCTGTTTTCACAGTGCTAAGTACTCCCAACTCTATCAACAATGTAGGTTTTACCAGTTTTCTAAGTCTCTCTCATTTTCTTGTACTTATACTTGGAATTCTCTGTGTAAACCTCTGTAACTTCTCTTGGTAGATGAATCACTGTGGACTTTCTCTTGTTTCTATCTGTTACCAATCTTGAGAAACTCATACATTCTCTGTTCACTGTTTCGCGGTCTTAGAGAAGTAGATTTCTTTGTGCGAAAGTGCTGTTTTCACAGTGCTAAGTACTCCCAACTCTATCAACAATGTAGGTTTTACCAGTTTTCTAAGTCTCTCTTATTTTCTTGGAGTTACACTTGGATTTCTCTGTGTAAACTTCTGGAACTTCTCTAAGTAGATGAATCACTGTGTACTTTCTCTTGTTTCTATCTGTTACCAATCTTGAGAAACTCATACATTCTCTGTTCACTGTTTCCCAGTCTTAGAGAAGTAGATTTCTTTGTGCGAAAGTGCTGTTTTCACAGTGCTAAGTACTTCCAACTCTATCAACAACGTAGGTTTTACGAGTTTTCTAAGTCTCTCTTATTTTCTTGTACTTATACTTGGAATTCTCTGTGTAAACTTCTGTAACTTCTCTAGGTAGATGAATCACTGTGGACTTTCTCTTGTTTCTATCTGTTACCAATCTTGACAAACTCATACATTCTCCGTTCACTGTTTCCCGGTCTTAGAGAAGTAGATTTCTTTGTGCGAAAGTGCTGTTTTCACAGTGCTAAGTACTCCCAACTCTATCAACAATGTAGGTTTTACCAGTTTTCTAAGTCTCTCTTATTTGCTTGTACTTATACTTAGAATTCTCTGTGTAAACCTCTGTAACTTTTCTAGGTAGATGAATCACTATGGACTTTCTCTTGTTTCTATCTGTTACCAATCTTGAGAAACTGATACATTCTCTGTTCACTGTTTCTCGGTCTTAGAGCAGTAGATTTCTTTGTGCGAAAGTGCTGTTTTCACAGTGCTAAGTACTCCCAACTCTATCAACAATGGAGTTTCTACTGGTTTTCTAAGTCTCTCTAATTTTCATGAAGTTACACTTGGATTTCTCTGTGTAAACATGTGTAACGTCTCTAGGTAGATGAATCACTGTGTACTTTCTCTTGTTTCTATCTGTTACCAATCTTGAGAAACTCATACATTCTCTGTTCACTGTTTCCCGGTCTTAGAGAAGTAGATTTCTTTCTGCTAAAGTGCTGTTTTCACAGTGCTAAGTACTCCCAACTCTATCAACAATGTAGGTTTTACCAGTTTTGTAAGTCTCTCTCATTTTCTTGTACGTATACTTGGAATTCTCTGTGTAAACCGCTGTAACTTTTCTAGGTAGATGAATCACTGTGTACTTTCTCTTGTTTCTATCTGTTACGAATCTTGAGAAACTCATACATTCTCTGTTTACTGTTTCGCGGTCTTAGAGAAGTAGATTTCTTTGTGGGAAAGTGCTGTTTTCACAGTGCTAAGTACTCCCAACTCTATCAACAATGGAGTTTCTACCGGTTTTCTAAGTCTCTCTAATTTTCATGAAGTTACACTTGGATTTCTCTGTGTAAACATCTGTAACATCTCTAGGTAGATGAATCACTGTGTACTTTCTCTTGTTTCTATCTGTTACCAATCTTGAGAAACTCATACATTCTCTGTTCACTGTTTCCCGGTCTTACAGAAGTAGATTTCTTTCTGCGAAAGTGCTGTTTTCACAGTGCTAAGTACTCCCAACTCTATCAACAATGTAGGTTTTACCAGTTTTCTAAGTCTCTCTCATTTTCTTGTACATATACTTGGAATTCTCTGTGTAAACCTCTGTAACTTCTCTCGGTAGATGAATCACTGTGGACTTTCTCTTGTTTCTATCTGTTACCAATCTTGAGAAACTCATACATTCTCTGTTCACTGTTTCGCGGTCTTAGAGAAGTAGATTTCTTTGTGCGAAAGTGCTGTTTTCACAATGCTAAGTACTCCCAACTCTATCAACAATGTAGGTTTTACCAGTTTTCTAAGTCTCTCTTATTTTCTTGGAGTTACACTTGGATTTCTCTGTGTAAACTTCTGGAACTTCTCTAAGTAGATGAATCACTGTGTACTTTCTCTTGTTTCTATCTGTTACCAATCTTGAGAAACTCATACATTCTCTGTTCACTGTTTCCCGGTCTTAGAGAAGTAGATTTCTTTGTGCGAAAGTGCTGTTTTCACAGTGCTAAGTACTCCCAACTCTATCAACAATGTAGGTTTTACCAGTTTTCTAAGTCTCTCTTATTTGCTTGTACTTATACTTGGAATTCTCTGTGTAAACCTCTGTAACTTCTCTCGGTAGATGAATCACTGTGGACTTTCTCTTGTTTCTATCTGTTACCAATCTTGAGAAACTCATACATTCTCTGTTCACTGTTTCCCAGTCTTAGAGAAGTAGATTTCTTTCTGCGAAAGTGCTGTTTTCACAATGCTAAGTACTCCCAACTCTATCAACAATGTAGGTTTTACCAGTTTTCTAAGTCTCTCTTATTTGCTTGTACTTATACTTGGAATTCTCTGTGTAAACCTCTGTAACTTCTCTCGGTAGATGAATCACTGTGGACTTTCTCTTGTTTCTATCTGTTACCAATCTTGAGAAACTCATACATTCTCTGTTTACTGTTTCGCGGTCTTAGAGAAGTAGATTTCTTTGTGCGAAAGTGCTGTTTTCACAGTGCTAAGTACTCCCAACTCTATCAACAATGTAGGTTTTACCAGTTTTCTAAGTCTCTCTTATTTGCTTGTACTTATACTTGGAATTCTCTGTGTAAACCTCTGTAACGTTTCTATGTAGATGAATCACTGCGTACTTTTTCTCCTTTCTATCTGTTACCAATCTTGAGAAACTCATACATTCTCTGTTCACTGTTTCCCAGTCTTAGAGAATTAGATTTCTTTCGGAGAAAGTGCTGTTTTCACAGTGCTAAGTACTCCCAACTCTATCCACAACGTAGGTTTTACCAGTTTTCTAAGTCTCTCTTCTTTTCTTGTACTTATACATGGAATTCTCTGTGTAAACTTCTGTAACTTCTCTAGGTAGATGAATCACTGTGTACTTTCTCTTGTTTCTATCTGTTACCAATCTTGAGAAATTCATACATTCCCTGTTCACTGTTTCCCAGTGTTAGAGAAGTTGATTTCTTTCTGCGAAAGTGCTGTTTTCACAGTGCTAAGTACTCCCAACTCTATCAACAATGTAGGTTTTACCGGTTTTCTAAGTCTCTCTTATTTTCTTGCACTTATAATTGGAATTCTCTGTGTAAACCTCTGTAACTTTTCTAGGTAGATGAATCCCTGTGTACTTTCTCTTGTTTCTATCTGTTACCAATCTAGAGAAACTCATACATTCTCTGTTCACTGTTTCACGGACTTAGAGAACTAAATTTCTTTCAGCGAAAGTGCTGTTTTCACAGTGCTAAGTACTCCCAACTCTATCAACGTTGTAGGTTTTACCGGTTTTCTAAGTCTCTCTTATTTGATTGTACTTATACTTGGAATTCTCTGTGTAAACCTCTGGAACTTCTCTAAGTAGATGAATCACTGTGTACTTTCTCTTGTTTCTATCTGTTACCAATCTTGAGAAACTCATACATTCTCTGTTCACTGTTTCACGGACTTAGAGAACTAAATTTCTTTCGGCGAAAGTGCTGTTTTCACAGTGCTAAGTACTCCCAACTCTATCAACAATGTAGTTTCTACTGGTTTTCTAAGTCTCTCTAATTTTCATGAAGGTACACTTGGATTTCTCTGTGTAAACATCTGTAACGTCTCTAGGTAGATGAATCACTGTGTACTTTCTCTTGTTTCTATCTGTTACCAATCTTGAGAAACTCATACATTCTCTGTTCACTGTTTCCCGGTCTTAGAGAAGTAGATTTCTTTCTGCGAAAGTGATGTTTTCACAGTGCTAAGTACTCCCAACTCTATCAACAATGTAGGTTTTACCAGTTTTCTAAGTCTCTCTCATTTTCTTGTACTTATACTTGGAATTCTCTGTGTAAACCTCTGTAACTTCTCTCGGTAGATGAATCCCTGTGTACTTTCTCTTGTTTCTATCTGTTACCAATCTTGAGAAACTCATACATTCTCTGTTTACTGTTTCCCGGTCTTAGAGAAGTAGATTTCTTTCTGCGAAAGTGCTGTTTTCACAGTGCTAAGTACTCCCAACTCTATCAACAATGTAGGTTTTAGTAGTTTTCTAAGTCTCTCTTATTTTCTTGTACTTATACTTGGAATTCTCTGTGTAAACCGCTGTAACTTCTCTCGGTAGATGAATCACTGTGGACTTTCTCTTGTTTCTATCTGTTACCAATCTTGAGAAACTCATACATTCTCTGTTCACTGTGTCGTGGTCTTAGAGAAGTAGATTTCTTTGTGCGAAAGTGCTGTTTTCACAGTGCTAAGTACTTCCAACTCTATCAACAACGTAGGTTTTACGAATTTTCTAAGTCTCTCTTATTTTCTTGTACTTATACTTGGAATTCTCTGTGTAAACCTCTGTAACTTCTCTCGGTAGATGAATCACTGTGGACTTTCTCTTGTTTCTATCTGTTACCAATCTTGACAAACTCATACATTGTCCGTTCACTGTTTCTCGGTCTTAGAGAAGTAGATTTCTTTGTGCGAAAGTGCTGTTTTCACAGTGCTAAGTACTCCCAACTATATCAACAATGTAGTTTCTACCGGTTTTCTAAGTCTCTCTAATTTTCATGAAGTTACACCTGGATTTCTCTGTGTAAACATCTGTAACGTCTCTAGGTAGATGAATCACTGTGTACTTTCTCTTGTTTCTATCTGTTACCAATCTTGAGAAACTCATACATTCTCTGTTCACTGTTTCCCGGTTTTAGAGAAGTAGATTTCTTTGTGCGAAAGTGCTGTTTTCACACTGCTAAGTACTCCCAACTCTATCAACAACGTAGGTTTTACCAGTTTTCTAAGTCTCTCTTATTTTCTTGGAGTTCCACTTGGATTTCTCTGTGTAAACTTCTGGAACTTCTCTAATTAGATGAATCACTGTGTACTTTCTCTTGTTTCTATCTGTTACCAATCTTGAGAAACTCATACATTCTCTGTTCACTGTTTCCCGGTCTTAGAGAAGTAGATTTCTTTGTGCGAAAGTGCTGTTTTCACAGTGCTAAGTACTCCCAACTCTATCAACAATGTAGGTTTTACCAGTTTTCTAAGTCTCTCTTATTTGCTTGTACTTATACTTGGAATTCTCTGTGTAAACCTCTGTAACTTCTCTCGGTAGATGAATCACTGTGGACTTTCTCTTGTTTCTATCTGTTACCAATCTTGAGAAACTCATACATTCTCTGTTCACTGTTTCCCAGTCTTAGAGAAGTAGATTTCTTTCTGCGAAAGTGCTGTTTTCACAATGCTAAGTACTCCCAACTCTATCAACAATGTAGGTTTTACCAGTTTTCTAAGTCTCTCTTATTTGCTTGTACTTATACTTGGAATTCTCTGTGTAAACCTCTGTAACTTTTCTAGGTAGATGAATCACTATGGACTTTCTCTTGTTTCTATCTCTTACCAATCTTGAGAAACTGATACATTCTCTGTTCACTGTTTCTCGGTCTTAGAGCAGTAGATTTCTTTGTGCGAAAGTGCTGTTTTCACAGTGCTAAGTACTCCCAACTCTATCAACAATGGAGTTTTTAATAGTTTTCTAATTCTCTCTTATTTGCTGGTACTTATACTTGGAATTCTCTGTGTAAACCTCTGTAACTTCTCTAGGTAGATGAATCACTGTGGACACTCCCTTGTTTCTATCTGTTACCAATCTTGAGAAACTCATACATTCTCTGTTCACTGATTCCCGGTCTTAGAGAAGCAGATTTCTTTCTGGGAAAGTCCTGTTTTCACAGTGCTAAGTACTCCCAACTCTATCAACAATGTAGGTTTTACCAGTTTTCTAAGTCTCTCTTATTTTGTTGAAGTTACACTTGGATTTCTCTGTGTAAACCTCTGTAACTTCTCTAGGTAGATGAATCACTGTGTACTTTCTCTTGTTTCTATCTGGTACCAATCTTGAGAAACTCATACATTCTCCGTTCACAGTTTCCCGGTCTTAGACAAGTAGATTTCTTTGTGCGAAAGTGCTGTTTTCACAATGCTAAGTACTCCCAACTCTATCAACAATGTAGTTTCTACTGGTTTTCTAAGTCTCTCTAATTTTCATGAAGTTACACTTGGATTTCTCTGTGTAAACATCTGTAACGTCTCTAGGTAGATGAATCACTGTGTACTTTCTCTTGTTTCTATCTGTTACCAATCTTGAGAAACTCATACACTCTCTGTTCACTGTTTCGCGGTCTTAGAGAAGTAGATTTCTTTCTGCGAAAGTGCTGTTTTCACAGTGCTAAGTACTCCCAACTCTATCAACAATGTAGGTTTTACCAGTTTTCTAAGTCTCTCTCATTTTCTTGTACTTATACTTGGAATTCTCTGTGTAAACCTCTGTAACTTCTCTTGGTAGATGAATCACTGTGGACTTTCTCTTGTTTCTATCTGTTACCAATCTTGAGAAACTCATACATTCTCTATTCAATGTTTCCCGGTCTTAGAGAAGTAGATTTCTTTGTGCGAAAGTGCTGTTTTCACAGTGTTAAGTACTCCCGACTCTATCAACAATGTAGGTTTTACCAGTTTTCTAAGTCTCTCTTATTTTCTTGTACGTATACTTGGAATTCTCTGTGTAAACCTCTGTAACTTTTCTAGGTAGATGAATCTCTGTGTACTTTCTCTTGTTTCTATCTGTTACCAATCTTGAGAAACTCATACATTCTCTGTTCACTGTTTCCCAGTCTTAGAGAAGTAGATTTCTATCTGCGAAATTGCTGTTTTCACAGTACTAAGTACTCCCAACTCTATCAATAATGTAGGTTTCACCAATTTTCTAAGTCTCTCTTATTTTCTTGTACTTATACTTGGAATTCTCTGTGTAAACCTCTGTAACTTTTCTATGTAGATGAATCACTGCGTACTTTCTGTTCTTTCTATCTGTTACCAATCTTGAGAAACTCATACATTCTCTGTTCACTGTTTCCCAGTCTTAGAGAAGTAGATTTCTTTCTGCGAAAGTGCTGTTTTCACAGTGCTAAGTACTCCCAACTCTATCCACAATGTAGGTTTTGCCAGTTTTCTAAGTCTCTCTTCTTTTCTTGTACTTATACATGGAATTCTCTGTGTAAACTTCTGTAACTTCTCTAGGTAGATGAATCACTGTGTACTTTCTCTTGTTTCTATCTGTTACCAATCTTGAGAAACTCATACATTCTCTGTTCACTGTTTCCCAGTCTTAGAGAAGTAGAGTTCTTTCTGCGAAAGTGCCGTTTTCACAGTGCTAAGTACTCCCAACTCTATCAACAATGTGGTTTCTACCGGTTTTCTAAGTCTCTCTAATTTTCATGAAGTTACACTTGGATTTCTCTGTGTAAACATCTGTAACGTCTCTAGGTAGATGAATCACTGTGTACTTTCTCTTGTTTCTATCTGTTACCAATCTTGAGAAACTCATACATTCTCTGTTCACTGTTTCCCGGTCTTAGAGAAGTAGATTTCTTTCTGCGAAAGTGCTGTTTTCACAGTGCTAAGTACTCCCAACTCTATCAACAATGTAGGTTTTACCAGTTTTCTAAGTCTCTCTCATTTTCTTGTACTTATACTTGGAATTCTCTGTGTAAACCTCTGTAACTTCTCTCGGTAGATGAATCACTGTGGACTTTCTCTTGTTTCTATCTGTTACCAATCTTGAGAAACTGATACATTCTCTGTTCACTGTTTCCCGGTCTTAGAGAAGTAGATTTCTTTGTGCGAAAGTGCTGTTTTCACAGTGCTAAGTACTCCCAACTCGATCAACAATGTAGGTTTTACCAGTTTTCTAAGTCTCTCTTATTTGCTTGGACTTATACTTGGAATTCTCTGTATAAACCTCTGTAACTTCTCTCGGTAGATGAATCACTGTGGACTTTCTCTTGTTTCTATCTGTTACCAATCTTGAGAAACTGATACATTCTCCGTTCACTGTTTCGCGGTCTTAGAGAAGTAGATTTTTTTGTGCGAAAGTGCTGTTTTCACACTGCTAAGTACTCCCAACTCTATCAACAATGTAGGTTTTACCAGTTTTCAAAGTCTCTCTTATTTTCTTGGAGTTACACTTGGATTTCTCTGTGTAAACTTCTGGAACTTCTCTAAGTAGATGAATCACTGTGTACTTTCTCTTGTTTCTATCTGTTACCAATCTTGAGAAACTCATACATTCTCTTTTCACTGTTTCCCTGTCTTAGAGAAGTAGATTTCTTTGTGCGAAAGTGCTGTTTTCACAGTGCTAAGTACTCCCAACTCTATCAACAATGTAGGTTTTACCAGTTTTCTAAGTCTCTCTTATTTGCTTGTACTTATACTTGGAATTCTCTGTGTAAACCTCTGTAACTTTTCTAGGTAGATGAATCACTGTGTACTTTCTCTTGTTTCTATCTGTTACCAATCTTGAGAAACTGATACATTCTCTGTTCACTGTTTCGCGGTCTTAGAGCAGTAGATTTCTTTGTGCGAAAGTGCTGTTTTCACAGTGCTAAGTACTCCCAACTCTATCAACAATGTAGTTTTTAATAGTTTTCTAATTCTCTCTTATTTGCTTGTACTTATACTTGGAATTCTCTGTGTAAACCTCTGTAACTTCTCTAGGTAGATGAATCACTGTGGACTTTCCCTTGTTTCTATCTGTTACCAATCTTGAGAAACTCATACATTCTCTGTTCACTGATTCACGGTCTTAGAGAAGCAGATTTCTTTCTGCGAAAGTCCTGTTTTCACAGTGCTAAGTACTCCCAACTCTATCAACAATGTAGGTTTTACCAGTTTTCTAAGTCTCTCTTATTTTGTTGAAGTTACACTTGGATTTCTCGGTGTAAACCTCTGTAACTTCTCTAGGTAGATGAATCACTGTGTACTTTCTCTTGTTTCTATCTGGTACCAATCTTGAGAAACTCATACATTCTCCGTTCACAGTTTCCCGGTCTTAGACAAGTAGATTTCTTTGTGCGAAAGTGCTGTTTTCACAGTGCTAAGTACTCCCAACTCTATCAACAATGTAGTTTCTAGTGGTTTTCTAAGTCTCTCTAATTTTCATGAAGTTACACTTGGATTTCTCTGTGTAAACATCTGTAACGTCTCTAGGTAGATGAATCACTGTGTACTTTCTCTTGTTTCTATCTGTTACCAATCTTGAGAAACTCATACATTCTCTGTTCACTGTTTCGCGGTCTTAGAGAAGTAGATTTCTTTGTGCGAAAGTGCTGTTTTCACAGTGCTAAGTACTCCCAACTCTATCAACAATGTAGGTTTTACCAGTTTTCTAAGTCTCTCTCATTTTCTTGTGCTTATACTTGGAATTCTCTGTGTAAACCTCCGTAACTTCTCTCGGTAGATGAATCACTGTGGACTTTCTCTTGTTTCTATCTGTTACCAATCTTGAGAAACTCATACATTCTCTGTTCACTGTTTCGCGGTCTTAGAGAAGTAGATTTCTTTGTGCGAAAGTGCTGTTTTCACAGTGCTGAGTACTCCCAACTCTATCAACAATGTAGGTTTTACCAGTTTTCTAAGTCTCTCTTATTTTCTTGGAGTTACACTTGGATTTCTCTGTGTAAACTTCTGGAACTTCTCTAAGTAGATGAATCACTGTGTACTTTCTCTTGTTTCTATCTGTTACCAATCTTGAGAAACTCATACATTCTCTGTTCACTATTTCCCGGTCTTAGAGAAGTAGATTTCTTTCTGCGAAAGTGCTGTTTTCACAGTGCTAAGTACTCCCAACTCTATCAACAATGTAGGTTTTACCAGTTTTCTAAGTCTCTCTTATTTGCTTGTACTTATACTTGGAATTCTCTATGTAAACCTCTGTAACTTCTCTCGGTAGATGAATCACTGTGGACTTTCTCTTGTTTCTATCTGTCACCAATCTTGAGAAACTCATACATTCTCTGTTCACTGTTTCGCGGTCTTAGAGCAGTAGATTTCTTTGTGCGAAAGTGGTGTTTTCACAGTGCTAAGTACTCCCAACTCTATCAACAATGTAGGTTTTACCAGTTTTCTAAGTCTCTCTTATTTTCTTGGAGTTACACTTGGATTTCTCTGTGTAAACTTCTGGAACTTCTCTAAGTAGATGAATCTCTGTGTACTTTCTCTTGTTTCTATCTGTTACCAATCTTGAGAAACTCATACATTTTCTGTTCACTGTTTCCCGGTCTTAGAGAAGTAGATTTCTTTGTGGGAAAGTGCTGTTTTCACAGTGCTAAGTACTCCCAACTCTATCAACAATGTAGGTTTTACCAGTTTTCTAAGTCTCTCTTATTTCCTTGTACTTATACTTGGAATTCTCTGTGTAAACCTCTGTAACTTTTCTAGGTAGATGAATCACTGTGTACTTTCTCTTGTTTCTATCTGTTACCAATCTTGAGAAACTCATACATTCTCTGTTCACTGTTTCCCGGTCTTAGAGAAGTAGATTTCTTTGTGCGAAAGTGCTGTTTTCACAGTGCTAAGTACTCTCAACTCTATCAACAATGTAGGTTTTACCAGTTTTCTAAGTCTCTCTTATTTGCTTGTACTTATACTTGGAATTCTCTGTGTAAACCCCTGTAACTTCTCTCGGTAGATGAATCACTGTGGACTTTCTCTTGTTTCTATCTGTTACCAATCTTGAGAAACTCATACATTCTCTGTTCACTGTTTCGCGGTCTTAGAGAAGTAGATTTCTTTGTGCGAAAGTGCTGTTTTCACAGTGCTAAGTACTTCCAACTCTATCAACAACGTAGGTTTTACGAGTTTTCTAAGTCTCTCTTATTTTCTTGTACTTATACTTGGAATTCTCTGTGTAAACCTCTGTAACTTCTCTAGGTAGATGAATCACTGTGGACTTTCTCTTGTTTCTATCTGTTACCAATCTTGAGAAACTCATACATTCTCTGTTCACTGATTCCCGGTCTTAGAGAAGCAGATTTCTTTCTGCGAAAGTCCTGTTTTCACAGTGCTAAGTACTCCCAACTCTATCAACAATGTAGGTTTTACCAGTTTTCTAAGTCTCTCTTATTTTGTTGAAGTTACACTTGGATTTCTCTGTGTAAACCTCTGTAACTTCTCTAGGTAGTTGAATCACTGTGTACTTTCTCTTGTTTCTATCTGTTACCAATCTTGAGAAACTCATACATTCTCCGTTCACTGTTTCCCGGTCTTAGAGAAGTAGATTTTTTGTGCGAAAGTGCTGTTTTCACACTGCTAAGTACTCCCAACTCTATCAACAATGTAGGTTTTACCAGTTTTCTAAGTCTCTCTTATTTTCTTGGAGTTACACTTGGATTTCTCTGTGTAAACTTCTGGAACTTCTCTAAGTAGATGAATCACAGTGTACTTTCTCTTGTTTCTATCTGTTACCAATCTTGAGAAACTCATACATTCTCTGTTCACTGTTTACCGGTCTTAGAGAAGTAGATTTCTTTGTGGGAAAGTGCTGTTTTCACAGTGCTAAGTACTCCCAACTCTATCAACAATGTAGGTTTTACCAGTTTTCTAAGTCTCTCTTATTTGCTTGTACTTATACTTGGAATTCTCTGTGTAAACCTCTGTAACTTTTCTAGGTAGATGAATCACTGTGTACTTTCTCTTGTTTCTATCTGTTACCAATCTTGAGAAACTGATACATTCTCTGTTCACTGTTTCGCGGTCTTAGAGCAGTAGATTTCTTTGTGCGAAAGTGCTGTTTTCACAGTGCTAAGTACTCCCAACTCTATCAACAATGTAGTTTTTAATAGTTTTCTAATTCTCTCTTATTTGCTTGTACTTATACTTGGAATTCTCTGTGTAAACCTCTGTAACTTCTCTAGGTAGATGAATCACTGTGGACTTTCCCTTGTTTCTATCTGTTACCAATCTTGAGAAACTCATACATTCTCTGTTCACTGATTCACGGTCTTAGAGAAGCAGATTTCTTTCTGCGAAAGTCCTGTTTTCACAGTGCTAAGTACTCCCAACTCTATCAACAATGTAGGTTTTACCAGTTTTCTAAGTCTCTCTTATTTTGTTGAAGTTACACTTGGATTTCTCTGTGTAAACCTCTGTAACTTCTCTAGGTAGATGAATCACTGTGTACTTTCTCTTGTTTCTATCTGGTACCAATCTTGAGAAACTCATACATTCTCCGTTCACAGTTTCCCGGTCTTAGACAAGTAGATTTCTTTGTGCGAAAGTGCTGTTTTCACAGTGCTAAGTACTCCCAACTCTATCAACAATGTAGGTTTTACCAGTTTTCTAAGTCTCTCTTATTTTCTTGTACTTATAATTGGAATTCTCTGTGTAAACCGCTGTAACTTCTCTCGGTAGATGAATCACTGTGGACTTTCTCTTGTTTCTATCTGTTACCAATCTTGAGAAACTGATACATTCTCTGTTCACTGTTTCGCGGTCTTAGAGCAGTAGATTTCTTTGTGCGAAAGTGCTGTTTTCACAGTGCTAAGTACTCCCAACTCTATCAACAATGTAGTTTTTAATAGTTTTCTAATTCTCTCTTATTTGCTTGTACTTATACTTGGAATTCTCTGTGTAAACCTCTGTAACTTCTCTAGGTAGATGAATCACTGTGGACTTTCCCTTGTTTCTATCTGTTACCAATCTTGAGAAACTCATACATTCTCTGTTCACTGATTCACGGTCTTAGAGAAGCAGATTTCTTTCTGCGAAAGTCCTGTTTTCGCAGGGCTAAGTACTCCCAACTCTATCAACAATGTAGGTTTTACCAGTTTTCTAAGTCTCTCTTATTTTGTTGAAGTTACACTTGGATTTCTCTGTGTAAACCTCTGTAACTTCTCTAGGTAGATGAATCACTGTGTACTTTCTCTTGTTTCTATCTGGTACCAATCTTGAGAAACTCATACATTCTCCGTTCACAGTTTCCCGGTCTTAGACAAGTAGATTTCTTTGTGCGAAAGTGCTGTTTTCACAGTGCTAAGTACTCCCAACTCTATCAACAATGTAGTTTCTACTGGTTTTCTAAGTCTCTCTAATTTTCATGAAGTTACACTTGGATTTCTCTGTGTAAACATCTGTAACGTCTCTAGGTAGATGAATCACTGTGTACTTTCTCTTGTTTCTATCTGTTACCAATCTTGAGAAACTCATACATTCTCTGTTCACTGTTTCCCGGTCTTAGAGAAGTAGATTTCTTTCTGCGAAAGTGCTGCTTTCACAGTGCTAAGTACTCCCAACTCTATCAACAATGTAGGTTTTACCAGTTTTCTAAGTCTCTCTCATTTTCTTGTACTTATACTTGGAATTCTCTGTGTAAACCTCCGTAACTTCTCTCGGTAGATGAATCACTGTGGACTTTCTCTTGTTTCTATCTGTTACCAATCTTGACAAACTCATACATTCTCTGTTCACTGTTTCGCGGTCTTAGAGAAGTAGATTTCTTTGTGCGAAAGTGCTGTTTTCACAGTGCTAAGTACTCCCAACTCTATCAACAATGTAGTTTCTACTGGTTTTCTAAGTCTCTCTAATTTTCATGAAGTTACACTTGGATTTCTCTGTGTAAACATCTGTAACGTCTCTAGGTAGATGAATCACTGTGTACTTTCTCTTGTTTCTATCTGTTACCAGTCTTGAGAAACACATACATTCTCTGTTCACTGTTTCCCGGTCTTAGAGAAGTAGATTTCTTTCTGCGAAAGTGCTGTTTTCACAATGCTAAGTACTCCCAACTCTATCAACAATGTAGGTTTTACCAGTTTTCTAAGTCTGTCTTATTTGCTTGTACTTATACTTGGAATTCTCTGTGTAAATCTCTGTAACTTTTCTAGGTAGATGAATCACTGTGTACTTTCTCTTGTTTCTATCTGTTACCAATCTTGAGAAACTGATACATTCTCTGTTCACTGTTTCGCGGTCTTAGAGCAGTAGATTTCTTTGTGCGAAAGTGCTGTTTTCACAGTGCTAAGTACTCCCAACTCTATCAACAATGTAGTTTTTAATAGTTTTCTAAGTCTCTCTTATTTGCTTGTACTTATACTTGGAATTCTCTGTGTTCACCTCTGTAACTTCTCTAGGTAGATGAATCACTGTGTACTTTCTCTTGTTTCTATCTGTTACCAATCTTGAGAAACTCATACATTCTCTGTTTACTGTTTCCCGGTCTTAGAGAAGTAGATTTCTTCCTGCGAAAGTGCTGTTTTCACAGTGCTAAGTACTCCCAACTCTATGAACAATGTAGGTTTTAACAGTTTTCTAAGTCTCTTATTTTCTTGTACTTATACTTGGAATTCTCTGTGTAAACCTCTCTAACTTCTCTCGGTAGATGAATCACTGTTGACTTTCTCTTGTTTCTATCTGTTACCAATCTTGAGAAACTCATACATTCTCTGTTCAATGTTTCCCAGTCTTAGAGAAGTAGATTTCTTTGTGGGAAAGTGCTGTTTTCACAGTGATAAGTACTCCCAACTCTATCAACAATGGAGTTTTTAATAGTTTTCTAAGTCTCTCTTATTTTCTTGTACTTATACTTGGAATTCTCTGTGTAAACCTCTGTAACTTCTCTAGGTAGATGAATCACTGTGTACTTTCTCTTGTTTCTATCTGTTACCAATCTTGAGAAACTCATACATTCTCTGTTCACTGTTTCGCGGTCTTAGAGAAGTAGATTTCTTTGTGCGAAAGTGGTGTTTTCACAGTGGTAAGTACTCCCAACTCTATCAACAATGTAGGTTTTACCAGTTTTCTAAGTCTCTCTTATTGTCTTGTACTTATACTTGGAATTCTCTGTGTAAACCGCTGTAACTTCTCTCGGTAGATGAATCACTGTGGACTTTCTCTTGTTTCTATCTGTTACCAATCTTGAGAAACTCATACATTCTCTGTTCACTGATTCCCGGTCTTAGAGAAGCAGATTTCATTCTGCGAAAGTCCTGTTTTCACAGTGCTAAGTACTCCCAACTCTATCAACAATGTAGGTTTTACCAGTTTTCTAAGTCTCTCTTATTTTCTTGAAGTTACACTTGTGTTTCTCTGTGTAAACCTCTGTAACTTCTCTAGGTAGATGAATCACTGTGTACTTTCTCTTCTTTCTATCTGTTACCAATCTTGAGAAACTCATACATTCTCCGTTCACTGTTTCCCGGTCTTAGAGAAGTAGATTTTTTTGTGCGAAAGTGCTGTTTTCACACTGCTAAGTACTCCCAACTCTATCAACAATGTAGGTTTTACCAGTTTTCTAAGTCTCTCTTATTTTCTTGGAGTTACACTTGGATTTCTCTGTGTAAACTTCTGGAACTTCTCTAAGTAGATGAATCACTGTGTACTTTCTCTTGTTTCTATCTGTTACCAATCTTGAGAAACTCATACATTCTCTTTTCACTGTTTCCCTGTCTTAGAGAAGTAGATTTCTTTGTGCGAAAGTGCTGTTTTCACAGTGCTAAGTACTCCCAACTCTATCAACAATGTAGGTTTTACCAGTTTTCTAAGTCTCTCTTATTTGCTTGTACTTATACTTGGAATTCTCTGTGTAAACCTCTGTAACTTTTCTAGGTAGATGAATCACTGTGTACTTTCTCTTGTTTCTATCTGTTACCAATCTTGAGAAACTGATACATTCTCTGTTCACTGTTTCGCGGTCTTAGAGCAGTAGATTTCTTTGTGCGAAAGTGCTGTTTTCACAGTGCTAAGTACTCCGAACTCTATCAACAATGTAGTTTTTAATAGTTTTCTAATTCTCTCTTATTTGCTTGTACTTATACTTGGAATTCTCTGTGTAAACCTCTGTAACTTCTCTAGGTAGATGAATCACTGTGGACTTTCCCTTGTTTCTATCTGTTACCAATCTTGAGAAACTCATACATTCTCTGTTCACTGATTCACGGTCTTAGAGAAGCAGATTTCTTTCTGCGAAAGTCCTGTTTTCACAGTGCTAAGTACTCCCAACTCTATCAACAATGTAGGTTTTACCAGTTTTCTAAGTCTCTCTTATTTTGTTGAAGTTACACTTGGATTTCTCGGTGTAAACCTCTGTAACTTCTCTAGGTAGATGAATCACTGTGTACTTTCTCTTGTTTCTATCTGGTACCAATCTTGAGAAACTCATACATTCTCCGTTCACAGTTTCCCGGTCTTAGACAAGTAGATTTCTTTGTGCGAAAGTGCTGTTTTCACAGTGCTAAGTACTCCCAACTCTATCAACAATGTAGTTTCTACTGGTTTTCTAAGTCTCTCTAATTTTCATGAAGTTACACTTGGATTTCTCTGTGTAAACATCTGTAACGTCTCTAGGTAGATGAATCACTGTGTACTTTCTCTTGTTTCTATCTGTTACCAATCTTGAGAAACTCATACATTCTCTGTTCACTGTTTCGCGGTCTTAGAGAAGTAGATTTCTTTGTGCGAAAGTGCTGTTTTCACAGTGCTAAGTACTCCCAACTCTATCAACAATGTAGGTTTTACCAGATTTCTAAGTCTCTCTCATTTTCTTGTACTTATACTTGGAATTCTCTGTGTAAACCTCCGTAACTTCTCTCGGTAGATGAATCACTGTGGACTTTCTCTTGTTTCTATCTGTTACCAATCTTGAGAAACTCATACATTCTCTGTTCACTGTTTCGCGGTCTTAGAGAAGTAGATTTCTTTGTGGGAAAGTGCTGTTTTCACAGTGCTAAGTACTCCCAACTCTATCAACAATGTAGGTTTTACCAGTTTTCTAAGTCTCTCTTATTTTCTTGGAGTTACACTTGGATTTCTCTGTGTAAACTTCTGGAACTTCTCTAAGTAGATGAATCACTGTGTACTTTCTCTTGTTTCTATCTGTTACCAATCTTGAGAAACTCATACATTCTCTGTTCACTATTTCCCGGTCTTAGAGAAGTAGATTTCTTTCTGCGAAAGTGCTGGTTTCACAGTGCTAAGTACTCCCAACTCTATCAACAATGTAGGTTTTACCAGTTTTCTAAGTCTCTCTTATTTGCTTGTACTTATACTTGGAATTCTCTATGTAAACCTCTGTAACTTCTCTCGGTAGATGAATCACTGTGGACTTTCTCTTGTTTCTATCTGTTACCAATCTTGAGAAACTCATACATTCTCTGTTCACTGTTTCGCGGTCTTAGAGCAGTAGATTTCTTTGTGCGAAAGTGGTGTTTTCACAGTGCTAAGTACTCCCAACTCTATCAACAATGTAGTTTTTAATAGTTTTCTAAGTCTCTCTTATTTGCTTGTACTTATACTTGGAATTCTCTGTGTAAACCTCTGTAACTTCTCTAGGTAGATGAAACACTGTGTACTTTCTCTTGTTTCTATCTGTTACCAATCTTGAGAAACTCATACATTCTCTGTTTACTGTTTCCCGGTCTTAGAGAAGTAGATTTCTTTCTGCGAAAGTGCTGTTTTCACAGTGTTAAGTACTCCCAACTGTATCAACAATGTAGGTTTTAACAGTTTTCTAAGTCTCTCTTATTTTCTTGTACTTATACTTGGAATTCTCTGTGTAAACCTCTGTAACTTCTCTCGGTAGAGGAATCACTGTTGACTTTCTCTTGTTTCTATCTGTTACCAATCTGGAGAAACTCATACATTCTCTGTTCACTGTTTCGCGGTCTTAGAGAAGTAGATTTCTTTGTGCGAAAGTGCTGTTTTCCCAGTGCTAAGTACTCCCAACTCTATCAACAATGTAGGTTTTACCAGTTTTCTAAGTCTCTCTTATTTTCTTGTACTTATACTTGGAATTCTCTGTGTAAACCTCTGTAACTTCTCTAGGTAGATGAATCACTGTGGACTTTCTCTTGTTTCTATCTGTTACCAATCTTGAGAAACTCATACATTCTCTGTTCACTGATTCCCGGTCTTAGAGAAGCAGATTTCTTTCTGCGAAAGTCCTGTTTTCACAGTGCTAAGTACTCCCAACTCTATCAACAATGTAGGTTTTACCAGTTTTCTAAGTCTCTCTTATT
Source organism: Heterohyrax brucei (assembly GCA_028571685.1). Lineage (NCBI taxonomy): Eukaryota > Metazoa > Chordata > Mammalia > Hyracoidea > Procaviidae > Heterohyrax > Heterohyrax brucei. The sequence continues at coordinate 20,997,347 of CM053144.1, read as the reverse complement.
TTGTTGAAGTTACACTTGGATTTCTCTGTGTAAACCTCTGTAACTTCTCTAGGTAGATGAATCACTGTGTACTTTCTCTTGTTTCTATCTGGTACCAATCTTGAGAAACTCATACATTCTCCGTTCACAGTTTCCCGGTCTTAGACAAGTAGATTTCTTTGTGCGAAAGTGCTGTTTTCACAGTGCTAAGTACTCCCAACTCTATCAACAATGTAGTTTCTACTGGTTTTCTAAGTCTCTCTAATTTTCATGAAGTTACACTTGGATTTCTCTGTGTAAACATCTGTAACGTCTCTAGCTAGATGAATCACTGTATACTTTCTCTTGTTTCTATCTGTTACCAGTCTTGAGAAACTCATACATTCTCTGTTCACTGTTTCTCGGTCTTAGAGAAGTAGATTTCTTTCTGCGAAAGTGCTGTTTTCACAATGCTAAGTACTCCCAACTCTATCAACAATGTAGGTTTTACCAGTTTTCTAAGTCTGTCTTATTTGCTTGTACTTATACTTGGAATTCTCTGTGTAAATCTCTGTAACTTTTCTAGGTAGATGAATCAGTGTGTACTTTCTCTTGTTTCTATCTGTTACCAATCTTGAGAAACTGATACATTCTCTGTTAAGTGTTTCGCGGTCTTAGAGCAGTAGATTTCTTTGTGCGAAAGTGCTGTTTTCACAGTGCTAAGTACTCCCAACTCTATCAACAATGTAGTTTTTAATAGTTTTCTAAGTCTCTCTTATTTGCTTGTACTTATACTTGGAATTCTCTGTGTTCACCTCTGTAACTTCTCTAGGTAGATGAATCACTGTGTACTTTCTCTTGTTTCTATCTGTTACCAATCTTGAGAAACTCATACATTCTCTGTTTACTGTTTCCCGGTCTTAGAGAAGTAGATTTCTTCCTGCGAAAGTGCTGTTTTCACAGTGCTAAGTACTCCCAACTCTATGAACAATGTAGGTTTTAACAGTTTTCTAAGTCTCTTATTTTCTTGTACTTATACTTGGAATTCTCTGTGTAAACCTCTGTAACTTCTCTCGGTAGATGAATCACTGTTGACTTTCTCTTGTTTCTATCTGTTACCAATCTTGAGAAACTCATACATTCTCTGTTCAATGTTTCCCAGTCTTAGAGAAGTAGATTTCTTTGTGGGAAAGTGCTGTTTTCACAGTGATAAGTACTCCCAACTCTATCAACAATGGAGTTTTTAATAGTTTTCTAAGTCTCTCTTATTTTCTTGTACTTATACTTGGAATTCTCTGTGTAAACCTCTGTAACTTCTCTAGGTAGATGAATCACTGTGTACTTTCTCTTGTTTCTATCTGTTACCAATCTTGAGAAACTCATACATTCTCTGTTCACTGTTTCGCGGTCTTAGAGAAGTAGATTTCTTTGTGCGAAAGTGGTGTTTTCACAGTGGTAAGTACTCCCAACACTATCAGCAATGTAGGTTTTACCAGTTTTCTAAGTCTCTCTTATTTTCTTGTACTTATACTTGGAATTCTCTGTGTAAACCGCTGTAACTTCTCTCGGTAGATGAATCACTGTGGACTTTCTCTTGTTTCTATCTGTTACCAATCTTGAGAAACTCATACATTCTCTGTTCACTGTTTCGCGGTCTTAGAGAAGTAGATTTCTTTGTGCGAAAGTGCTGTTTTCACAGTGCTAAGTACTCCCAACTCTATCAACAATGTAGTTTTTAATAGTTTTCTAAGTCTCTCTTATTTGCTTGTACTTATACTTGGAATTCTCTGTGTAAACCTCTGTAACTTCTCTAGGTAGATGAAACACTGTGTACTTTCTCTTGTTTCTATCTGTTACCAATCTTGAGAAACTCATACATTCTCTGTTTACTGTTTCCCGGTCTTAGAGAAGTAGATTTCTTTCTGCGAAAGTGCTGTTTTCACAGTGTTAAGTACTCCCAACTGTATCAACAATGTAGGTTTTAACAGTTTTCTAAGTCTCTCTTATTTTCTTGTACTTATACTTGGAATTCTCTGTGTAAACCTCTGTAACTTCTCTCGGTAGAGGAATCACTGTTGACTTTCTCTTGTTTCTATCTGTTACCAATCTGGAGAAACTCATACATTCTCTGTTCACTGTTTCGCGGTCTTAGAGAAGTAGATTTCTTTGTGCGAAAGTGCTGTTTTCCCAGTGCTAAGTACTCCCAACTCTATCAACAATGTAGGTTTTACCAGTTTTCTAAGTCTCTCTTATTTTCTTGTACTTATACTTGGAATTCTCTGTGTAAACCTCTGTAACTTCTCTAGGTAGATGAATCACTGTGGACTTTCTCTTGTTTCTATCTGTTACCAATCTTGAGAAACTCATACATTCTCTGTTCAATGTTTCCCAGTCTTAGAGAAGTAGATTTCTTTGTGGGAAAGTGCTGTTTTCACAGTGATAAGTACTCCCAACTCTATCAACAATGGAGTTTTTAATAGTTTTCTAAGTCTCTCTTATTTTCTTGTACTTATACTTGGAATTCTCTGTGTAAACCTCTGTAACTTCTCTAGGTAGATGAATCACTGTGTACTTTCTCTTGTTTCTATCTGTTACCAATCTTGAGAAACTCATACATTCTCTGTTCACTGTTTCGCGGTCTTAGAGAAGTAGATTTCTTTGTGCGAAAGTGGTGTTTTCACAGTGGTAAGTACTCCCAACTCTATCAACAATGTAGGTTTTACCAGTTTTCTAAGTCTCTCTTATTGTCTTGTACTTATACTTGGAATTCTCTGTGTAAACCGCTGTAACTTCTCTCGGTAGATGAATCACTGTGGACTTTCTCTTGTTTCTATCTGTTACCAATCTTGAGAAACTCATACATTCTCTGTTCACTGATTCCCGGTCTTAGAGAAGCAGATTTCATTCTGCGAAAGTCCTGTTTTCACAGTGCTAAGTACTCCCAACTCTATCAACAATGTAGGTTTTACCAGTTTTCTAAGTCTCTCTTATTTTCTTGAAGTTACACTTGTGTTTCTCTGTGTAAACCTCTGTAACTTCTCTAGGTAGATGAATCACTGTGTACTTTCTCTTCTTTCTATCTGTTACCAATCTTGAGAAACTCATACATTCTCCGTTCACTGTTTCCCGGTCTTAGAGAAGTAGATTTTTTTGTGCGAAAGTGCTGTTTTCACACTGCTAAGTACTCCCAACTCTATCAACAATGTAGGTTTTACCAGTTTTCTAAGTCTCTCTTATTTTCTTGGAGTTACACTTGGATTTCTCTGTGTAAACTTCTGGAACTTCTCTAAGTAGATGAATCACTGTGTACTTTCTCTTGTTTCTATCTGTTACCAATCTTGAGAAACTCATACATTCTCTTTTCACTGTTTCCCTGTCTTAGAGAAGTAGATTTCTTTGTGCGAAAGTGCTGTTTTCACAGTGCTAAGTACTCCCAACTCTATCAACAATGTAGGTTTTACCAGTTTTCTAAGTCTCTCTTATTTGCTTGTACTTATACTTGGAATTCTCTGTGTAAACCTCTGTAACTTTTCTAGGTAGATGAATCACTGTGTACTTTCTCTTGTTTCTATCTGTTACCAATCTTGAGAAACTGATACATTCTCTGTTCACTGTTTCGCGGTCTTAGAGCAGTAGATTTCTTTGTGCGAAAGTGCTGTTTTCACAGTGCTAAGTACTCCGAACTCTATCAACAATGTAGTTTTTAATAGTTTTCTAATTCTCTCTTATTTGCTTGTACTTATACTTGGAATTCTCTGTGTAAACCTCTGTAACTTCTCTAGGTAGATGAATCACTGTGGACTTTCCCTTGTTTCTATCTGTTACCAATCTTGAGAAACTCATACATTCTCTGTTCACTGATTCACGGTCTTAGAGAAGCAGATTTCTTTCTGCGAAAGTCCTGTTTTCACAGTGCTAAGTACTCCCAACTCTATCAACAATGTAGGTTTTACCAGTTTTCTAAGTCTCTCTTATTTTGTTGAAGTTACACTTGGATTTCTCGGTGTAAACCTCTGTAACTTCTCTAGGTAGATGAATCACTGTGTACTTTCTCTTGTTTCTATCTGGTACCAATCTTGAGAAACTCATACATTCTCCGTTCACAGTTTCCCGGTCTTAGACAAGTAGATTTCTTTGTGCGAAAGTGCTGTTTTCACAGTGCTAAGTACTCCCAACTCTATCAACAATGTAGTTTCTACTGGTTTTCTAAGTCTCTCTAATTTTCATGAAGTTACACTTGGATTTCTCTGTGTAAACATCTGTAACGTCTCTAGGTAGATGAATCACTGTGTACTTTCTCTTGTTTCTATCTGTTACCAATCTTGAGAAACTCATACATTCTCTGTTCACTGTTTCGCGGTCTTAGAGAAGTAGATTTCTTTGTGCGAAAGTGCTGTTTTCACAGTGCTAAGTACTCCCAACTCTATCAACAATGTAGGTTTTACCAGTTTTCTAAGTCTCTCTCATTTTCTTGTACTTATACTTGGAATTCTCTGTGTAAACCTCCGTAACTTCTCTCGGTAGATGAATCACTGTGGACTTTCTCTTGTTTCTATCTGTTACCAATCTTGAGAAACTCATACATTCTCTGTTCACTGTTTCGCGGTCTTAGAGAAGTAGATTTCTTTGTGCGAAAGTGCTGTTTTCACAGTGCTAAGTACTCCCAACTCTATCAACAATGTAGGTTTTACCAGTTTTCTAAGTCTCTCTTATTTTCTTGGAGTTACACTTGGATTTCTCTGTGTAAACTTCTGGAACTTCTCTAAGTAGATGAATCACTGTGTACTTTCTCTTGTTTCTATCTGTTACCAATCTTGAGAAACTCATACATTCTCTGTTCACTATTTCCCGGTCTTAGAGAAGTAGATTTCTTTCTGCGAAAGTGCTGGTTTCACAGTGCTAAGTACTCCCAACTCTATCAACAATGTAGGTTTTACCAGTTTTCTAAGTCTCTCTTATTTGCTTGTACTTATACTTGGAATTCTCTATGTAAACCTCTGTAACTTCTCTCGGTAGATGAATCACTGTGGACTTTCTCTTGTTTCTATCTGTTACCAATCTTGAGAAACTCATACATTCTCTGTTCACTGTTTCGCGGTCTTAGAGCAGTAGATTTCTTTGTGCGAAAGTGGTGTTTTCACAGTGCTAAGTACTCCCAACTCTATCAACAATGTAGTTTTTAATAGTTTTCTAAGTCTCTCTTATTTGCTTGTACTTATACTTGGAATTCTCTGTGTAAACCTCTGTAACTTCTCTAGGTAGATGAAACACTGTGTACTTTCTCTTGTTTCTATCTGTTACCAATCTTGAGAAACTCATACATTCTCTGTTTACTGTTTCCCGGTCTTAGAGAAGTAGATTTCTTTCTGCGAAAGTGCTGTTTTCACAGTGTTAAGTACTCCCAACTGTATCAACAATGTAGGTTTTAACAGTTTTCTAAGTCTCTCTTATTTTCTTGTACTTATACTTGGAATTCTCTGTGTAAACCTCTGTAACTTCTCTCGGTAGAGGAATCACTGTTGACTTTCTCTTGTTTCTATCTGTTACCAATCTGGAGAAACTCATACATTCTCTGTTCACTGTTTCGCGGTCTTAGAGAAGTAGATTTCTTTGTGCGAAAGTGCTGTTTTCCCAGTGCTAAGTACTCCCAACTCTATCAACAATGTAGGTTTTACCAGTTTTCTAAGTCTCTCTTATTTTCTTGTACTTATACTTGGAATTCTCTGTGTAAACCTCTGTAACTTCTCTAGGTAGATGAATCACTGTGGACTTTCTCTTGTTTCTATCTGTTACCAATCTTGAGAAACTCATACATTCTCTGTTCACTGATTCCCGGTCTTAGAGAAGCAGATTTCTTTCTGCGAAAGTCCTGTTTTCACAGTGCTAAGTACTCCCAACTCTATCAACAATGTAGGTTTTACCAGTTTTCTAAGTCTCTCTTATTTTGTTGAAGTTACACTTGGATTTCTCTGTGTAAACCTCTGTAACTTCTCTAGGTAGATGAATCACTGTGTACTTTCTCTTGTTTCTATCTGGTACCAATCTTGAGAAACTCATACATTCTCCGTTCACAGTTTCCCGGTCTTAGACAAGTAGATTTCTTTGTGCGAAAGTGCTGTTTTCACAGTGCTAAGTACTCCCAACTCTATCAACAATGTAGTTTCTACTGGTTTTCTAAGTCTCTCTAATTTTCATGAAGTTACACTTGGATTTCTCTGTGTAAACATCTGTAACGTCTCTAGCTAGATGAATCACTGTGTACTTTCTCTTGTTTCTATCTGTTACCAGTCTTGAGAAACTCATACATTCTCTGTTCACTGTTTCTCGGTCTTAGAGAAGTAGATTTCTTTCTGCGAAAGTGCTGTTTTCACAATGCTAAGTACTCCCAACTCTATCAACAATGTAGGTTTTACCAGTTTTCTAAGTCTGTCTTATTTGCTTGTACTTATACTTGGAATTCTCTGTGTAAATTTCTGTAACTTTTCTAGGTAGATGAATCAGTGTGTACTTTCTCTTGTTTCTATCTGTTACCAATCTTGAGAAACTGATACATTCTCTGTTAAGTGTTTCGCGGTCTTAGAGCAGTAGATTTCTTTGTGCGAAAGTGCTGTTTTCACAGTGCTAAGTACTCCCAACTCTATCAACAATGTAGTTTTTAATAGTTTTCTAAGTCTCTCTTATTTGCTTGTACTTATACTTGGAATTCTCTGTGTTCACCTCTGTAACTTCTCTAGGTAGATGAATCACTGTGTACTTTCTCTTGTTTCTATCTGTTACCAATCTTGAGAAACTCATACATTCTCTGTTTACTGTTTCCCGGTCTTAGAGAAGTAGATTTCTTCCTGCGAAAGTGCTGTTTTCACAGTGCTAAGTACTCCCAACTCTATGAACAATGTAGGTTTTAACAGTTTTCTAAGTCTCTTATTTTCTTGTACTTATACTTGGAATTCTCTGTGTAAACCTCTGTAACTTCTCTCGGTAGATGAATCACTGTTGACTTTCTCTTGTTTCTATCTGTTACCAATCTTGAGAAACTCATACATTCTCTGTTCAATGTTTCCCAGTCTTAGAGAAGTAGATTTCTTTGTGGGAAAGTGCTGTTTTCACAGTGATAAGTACTCCCAACTCTATCAACAATGGAGTTTTTAATAGTTTTCTAAGTCTCTCTTATTTTCTTGTACTTATACTTGGAATTCTCTGTGTAAACCTCTGTAACTTCTCTAGGTAGATGAATCACTGTGTACTTTCTCTTGTTTCTATCTGTTACCAATCTTGAGAAACTCATACATTCTCTGTTCACTGTTTCGCGGTCTTAGAGAAGTAGATTTCTTTGTGCGAAAGTGGTGTTTTCACAGTGGTAAGTACTCCCAACACTATCAGCAATGTAGGTTTTACCAGTTTTCTAAGTCTCTCTTATTTTCTTGTACTTATACTTGGAATTCTCTGTGTAAACCGCTGTAACTTCTCTCGGTAGATGAATCACTGTGGACTTTCTCTTGTTTCTATCTGTTACCAATCTTGAGAAACTCATACATTCTCTATTCACTGATTCCCGGTCTTAGAGAAGCAGATTTCTTTCTGCGAAAGTCCTGTTTTCACAGTGCTAAGTACTCCCAACTCTATCAACAATGTAGGTTTTACCAGTTTTCTAAGTCTCTCTTATTTTCTTGAAGTTACACTTGGATTTCTCTGTGTAAACCTCTGTAACTTCTCTAGGTAGATGAATCACTGTGTACTTTCTCTTGTTTCTATCTGTTACCAATCTTGAGAAACTCATACATTCTCCGTTCACTGTTTCGCGGTCTTAGAGAAGTAGATTTTTTTGTGCGAAAGTGCTGTTTTCACACTGATAAGTACTCCCAGCTCTATCAACAATGTAGGTTTTACCAGTTTTCTAAGTCTCTCTTATTTTCTTGGAGTTACACTTGGATTTCTCTGTGTAAACTTCTGCAACTTCTCTAAGTAGATGAATCACTGTGTACTTTCTCTTGTTTCTATCTGTTACCAATCTTGAGAAACTCATACATTCTCTGTTCACTGTTTCCCTGTCTTAGAGAAGTAGATTTCTTTGCGCGAAAGTGCTGTTTTCACAGTGCTAAGTACTCCCAACTCTATCAACAATGTAGGTTTTACCAGTTTTCTAAGTCTCTCTTATTTTGTTGAAGTTACACTTGGATTTCTCTGTGTAAACCTCTGTAACTTCTCTAGGTAGATGAATCACTGTGTACTTTCTCTTGTTTCTATCTGGTACCAATCTTGAGAAACTCATACATTCTCCGTTCGCAGTTTCCCGGTCTTAGACAAGTAGATTTCTTTGTGCGAAAGTGCTGTTTTCACAGTGCTAAGTACTCCCAACTCTATCAACAATGTAGTTTCTACTGGTTTTCTAAGTCTCTCTAATTTTCATGAAGTTACACTTGGATTTCTCTGTGTAAACATCTGTAACGTCTCTAGGTAGATGAATCACTGTGTACTTTCTCTTGTTTCTATCTGTTACCAATCTTGAGAAACTCATACATTCTCTGTTCACTGTTTCGCGGTCTTAGAGAAGTAGATTTCTTTGTGCGAAAGTGCTGTTTTCACAGTGCTAAGTACTCCCAACTCTATCAACAATGTAGGTTTTACCAGTTTTCTAAGTCTCTCTTATTTTCTTGGAGTTACACTTGGATTTCTCTGTGTAAACTTCTGGAACTTCTCTAAGTTGATGAATCACTGTGTACTTTCTCTTGTTTCTATCTGTTACCAATCTTGAGAAACTCATACATTCTCTGGTCACTGTTTCCCGGTCTTAGAGAAGTAGATTTCTTTGTGCGAAAGTGCTGTTTTCACAGTGCTAAGTACTCCCAACTCTATCAACAATGTAGGTTTTACCAGTTTTCTAAGTCTCTCTTATTTGCTTGTACTTATACTTGGAATTCTCTATGTAAACCTCTGTAACTTCTCTCGGTAGATGAATCACTGTGGACTTTCTCTTGTTTCTATCTGTTACCAATCTTGAGAAACTCATACATTCTCTGTTCACTGTTTCCCAGTCTTAGAGAAGTAGATTTCTTTCTGCGAAAGTGCTGTTTTCACAATGCTAAGTACTCCCAACTCTATCAACAATGTAGGTTTTACCAGTTTTCTAAGTCTCTCTTATTTGCTTGTACTTATACTTGGAATTCTCTGTGTAAATCTCTGTAACTTTTCTAGGTAGATGAATCACTGTGTACTTTCTCTTGTTTCTATCTGTTACCATTCTTGAGAAACTGATACATTCTCTGTTCACTGTTTCGCGGTCTTAGAGCAGTAGATTTCTTTGTGCGAAAGTGGTGTTTTCACAGTGCTAAGTACTCCCAACTCTATCAACAATGTAGTTTTTAATAGTTTTCTAAGTCTCACTTATTTGCTTGTACTTATACTTGGAATTCTCTGTGTAAACCTCTGTAACTTCTCTCGGTAGAGGAATCACTGTTGACTTTCTCTTGTTTCTATCTGTTACCAATCTGGAGAAACTCATACATTCTCTGTTCAATGTTTCGCAGTCTTAGAGAAGTAGATTTCTTTGCGCGAATGTGCTGTTTTCCCAGTGCTAGGTACTCCCAACTCTATCAACAATGTAGGTTTTTCCAGTTTTCTAAGTCTCTCTTATTTTCTTGTACTTATACTTGGAATTCTCTGTGTAAACCTCTGTAACTTTTCTAGGTAGATGAATCCCTGTGGACTTTCTCTTGTTTCTATCTGTTACCAATCTTGAGAAACTCATAATTCTCTGTTTACTGTTTCGCGGTCTTAGAGAAGTAGATTTCTTTGTGGGAAATTGCTGTTTTCACAGTGCTAAGTACTCGCAACTCTATCAACAATGGAGTTTCTACCGGTTTTCTAAGTCTCTCTAATTTTCATGAAGTTACACTTTGATTTCTCTGTGTAAACATCTGTAACGTCTCTAGGTAGATGAATCACTGTGTACTTTCTCTTGTTTCTATCTGTTACCAATCTTGAGAAACTCATACATTCTCTGTTCACTGTTTCGCGGTCTTAGAGAAGTAGATTTCTTTGTGCGAAAGTGCTGTTTTCACAGTGCTAAGTACTCCCAACTCTATCAACAATGTAGGTTTTACCAGTTTTCTAAGTCTCTCTTATTTTCTTGGAGTTACACTTGGATTTCTCTGTGTAAACTTCTGGAACTTCTCTAAGTAGATGAATCACTGTGTACTTTCTCTTGTTTCTATCTGTTACCAATCTTGAGAAACTCATACATTCTCTGTTCACTGTTTCCCTGTCTTAGAGAAGTAGATTTCTTTGTGCGAAAGTGCTGTTTTCACAGTGCTAAGTACTCCCAACTCTATCAACAATGTAGGTTTTACCAGTTTTCTAAGTCTCTCTTATTTGCTTGTACTTATACTTGGAATTCTCTGTGTAAACCTCTGTAACTTTTCTAGGTAGATGAATCACTGTGTACTTTCTCTTGTTTCTATCTGTTACCAATCTTGAGAAACTGATACATTCTCTGTTCACTGTTTCGTGGTCTTAGAGCAGTAGATTTCTTTGTGCGAAAGTGTTGTTTTCATAGTGCTAAGTACTCCCAACTCTATCAACAATGTAGTTTTTAATAGTTTTCTAATTCTCTCTTATTTGCTTGTACTTATACTTGGAATTCTCTGTGTAAACCTCTGTAACTTCTCTAGGTAGATGAATCACTGTGGACTTTCACTTGTTTCTATCTGTTACCAATCTTGAGAAACTCATACATTCTCTGTTCACTGATTCACGTTCTTAGAGAAGCAGATTTCTTTCTGTGAAAGTCCAGTTTTCACAGTGCTAAGTACTCCCAACTGTATCAACAATGTAGGTTTTACCAGTTTTCTAAGTCTCTCTTATTTTGTTGAAGTTACACTTGGATTTCTCTGTGTAAACCTCTGTAACTTCTCTCGGTAGATGAATCACTGTGTACTTTCTCTTGTTTCTATCTGGTACCAATCTTGAGAAACTCATACATTCTCCGTTCACAGTTTCCCGGTGTTAGACATGTAGATTTCTTTGTGCAAAAGTGCTGTTTTCACACTGCTAAGTACTCCCAACTCTATCAACAATGTAGGTTTTACCAGTTTTCTAAGTCTCTCTTATTTGCTTGTACTTATACTTGGAATTCTATGTGTAAACCTCTGTAACTTTTCTAGGTAGATGAATCCCTGTGGACTTTCTCTTGTTTCTATCTGTTACCAATCTTGAGAAACTCATACATTCTCTGTTTACTGTTTCGCGGTCTTAGAGAAGTAGATTTCTTTGTGGGAAAGTGCTGTTTTCACAGTGCTAAGTACTCCCAACTCTATCAACAATGGAGTTTCTACCGGTTTTCTAAGTCTCTCTAATTTTCATGAAGTTACACTTGGATTTCTCTGTGTAAACATCTGTAACGTCTCTAGGTAGATGAATCACTGTGTACTTTCTCTTGTTTCTATCTGTTACCAATCTTGAGAAACTCATACATTCTCTGTTCACTGTTTCCCGGTCTTAGAGAAGTAGATTTCTTTCTGCGAAAGTGCTGTTTTCACAGTGCTAAGTACTCCCAACTCTATCAACAATGTAGGTTTTACCAGTTTTCTAAGTCTCTCTCAGTTTCTTGTACTTATACTTGGAATTCTCTGTGTAAACCTCTGTAACTTCTCTAGGTAGATGAATCACTGTGTACTTTCTCTTGTTTCTATCTGGTACCAATCTTGAGAAACTCATACATTCTCCGTTCACAGTTTCCCGGTCTTAGGCAAGTAGGTTTCTTTGTGCGAAAGTGCTGTTTTCACAGTGCTAAGTACTCCCAACTCTATCAACAATGTAGTTTCTACCGGTTTTCTAAGTCTCTCTAATTTTCATGAAGTTACACTTGGATTTCTCTGTGTAAACATCTGTAACGTCTCTAGGTAGATGAATCACTGTGTACTTTCTCTTGTTTCTATCTGTTACCAATCTTGAGAAACTCATTCATTCTCTGTTCACTGTTTCCCGGTCTTAGAGAAGTAGATTTCTTTCTGCGAAAGTGCTGTTTTCACAGTGCTAAGTACTCCCAACTCTATCAACAATGTAGGTTTTACCAGTTTCCTAAGTCTCTCTCATTTTCTTGTACTTATACTTGGAATTCTCTGTGTAAACCTCTGTAACTTCTCTCGGTAGATGAATCACTGTGGACTTTCTCTTGTTTCTATCTGTTACCAATCTTGAGAAACTCATACATTCTCTGTTCACTGTTTCCCAGTCTTAGAGAAGTAGATTTCTTTCTGCGAAAGTGCTGTTTTCACAATGCTAAGTACTCCCAACTCTATCAACAATGTAGGTTTTACCAGTTTTCTAAGTCTCTCTTATTTGCTTGTACTTATACTTGGAATTCTCTGTGTAAATCTCTGTAACTTTTCTAGGTAGATGAATCACTGTGTACTTTCTCTTGTTTCTATCTGTTACCAATCTTGAGAAACTGATACATTCTCTGTTCACTGTTTCGCGGTCTTAGAGCAGTAGATTTCTTTGTGCGAAAGTGCTGTTTTCACAGTGCTAAGTACTCCCAACTCTATCAACAATGTAGTTTTTAATAGTTTTCTAAGTCTCTCTTATTTGCTTGTACTTATACTTGGAATTCTCTGTGTAAACCTCTGTAACTTCTCTAGGTAGATGAATCACTGTGTACTTTCTCTTGTTTCTATCTGTTACCAATCTTGAGAAACTCATACATTCTCTGTTTACTGTTTCCCGGTCTTAGAGAAGTAGATTTCTTTCTGCGAAAGTGCTGTTTTCACAGTGCTAAGTACTCCCAACTCTATCAACAATGTAGGTTTTAACAGTTTTCTAAGTCTCTCTTATTTTCTTGTACTTATACTTGGAATTCTCTGTGTAAACCTCTGTAACTTCTCTCGGTAGATGAATCACTGTTGACTTTCTCTTGTTTCTATCTGTTACCAATCTTGAGAAACTCATACATTCTCTGTTCAATGTTTCCCAGTCTTAGAGAAGTAGATTTCTTTGTGCGAAAGTGCTGTTTTCACAGTGCTAAGTACTCCCAACTCTATCAACAATGTAGGTTTTACCAGTTTTCTAAGTCTCTCTTATTTTCTTGTACTTATACTTGGAATTCTCTGTGTATGCCTCTGTAACTTTTCTAGATAGATGAATCCCTGTGGACTTTCTCTTGTTTCTATCGGTTACCAATCTTGAGAAACTCATACATTCTCTGTTTACTGTTTCGCGGTCTTAGAGAAGTAGATTTCTTTGTGGGAAAGTGCTGTTTTCACAGTGCTAAGTACTCCCAACTCTATCAACAATGGAGTTTCTACTGGATTTCTAAGTCTCTCTAATTTTCATGAAGTTACACTTGGATTTCTCTGTGTAAACATCTGTAACGTCTCTAGGTAGATGAATCACTGTGTACTTTCTCTTGTTTCTATCTGTTACCAATCTTGAGAAACTCATACATTCTCTGTTCACTGTTTCGCGGTCTTAGAGAAGTAGATTTCTTTCTGCGAAAGTGCTGTTTTCACAGTGCTAAGTACTCCCAACTCTATCAACAATGTAGGTTTTACCAGTTTTCTAAGTCTCTCTCATTTTCTTGTACTTATACTTGGAATTCTCTGTGTAAACCTCTGTAACTTCTCTCGGTAGATGAAACACTGTGTACTTTCTCTTGTTTCTATCTGTTACCAATCTTGAGAAACTCATACATTCTCTGTTCACTGTTTCGCGGTCTTAGAGAAGTAGATTTCTTTGTGCGAAAGTGCTGTTTTCACAGTGCTAAGTACTTCCAACTCTATCAACAATGTAGGTTTTACCAGTTTTCTAAGTCTCTCTTATTTTCGTGGAGTTTCACTTGGATTTCTCTGTGTAAACTTCTGGAACTTCTCTAAGTAGATGAATCACTGTGTACTTTCTCTTGTTTCTATCTGTTACCAATCTTGAGAAACTCATACATTCTCTGTTCACTGTTTCCCTGTCGTAGAGAAGTAGATTTCTTTGTGCGAAAGTGCTGTTTTCACAGTGCTAAGTACTCCCAACTCTATCAACAATGTAGGTTTTACCAGTTTTCTAAGTCTCTCTTATTTGCTTTTACTTATACTTGGAATTCTCTGTGTAAACCTCTGTAACTTCTCTCGGTAGATGAATCACTGTGTACTTTCTCTTGTTTCTATCTGTTACCAATCTTGAGAAACTCATACATTCTCTGTTTACTGTTTCCCGGTCTTAGGGAAGTAGATTTCTTTCTGCGAAAGTGCTGTTTTCACAGTGCTAAGTACTCCCAACTCTATCAACAATGTAGGTTTTAACAGTTTTCTAAGTCTCTCTTATTTTCTTGTACTTATACTTGGAATTCTCTGTGTAAACCTCTGTAACTTTTCTCGGTAGATGAATCACTGTTGACTTTCTCTTGTTTCTATCTGTTACCAATCTTGAGAAACTCATACATTCTCTGTTCAATGTTTCCCAGTCTTAGAGAAGTAGATTTCTTTGTGCGAAACTGCTGTTTTCACAGTGCTAAGTACTCCCAACTCTATCAACAATGTAGGTTTTACCAGTTTTCTAAGTCTCTCTAATTTTCTTTTACTTATACTTGGAATGCTCTGTGTAAACCTCTGTAACTTTTCTAGGTAGAGGAATCCCTGTGTATTTTCTCTTGTTTCTATCTGTTACCAATCTTGAGAAACTCATACATTCTCTGTTCACTGTTTCACGGACTTAGAGAACTAAATTTCTTTCGGCGAAAGTGCTGTTTTCACAGTGCTAAGTACTCCCAACTCTATCAACAATGTAGGTTTTACCAGTTTTCTAAGTCTCTCTTATTTTCTTGTACTTATACTTGGAATTCTCTGTGTAAACCTCTGTAGCTTTTCTACGTAGATGAATCACTGTGTACTTTCTCTTCTTTCTATCTGTTACCAATCTTGAGAAACTCACACATTCTCTGTTCACTGTTTCCCAGTCTCAGAGAAGTAGATTTCTTTTTGCGAAAGTGCTGTTTTCACAGTGCTAAGTACTCCCAACTCTATCCACAATGTAGGTTTTACCAGTTTTCTAAGTCTCTCTTATTTTCTTGTACTTATACATGGAATTCTCTGTGTAAACTTCTGTAACTTCTCTAGGTAGATGAATCACTGTGTACTTTCTTTTGTTTCTATCTGTTACCAATCTTGAGAAACTCATACATTCTCTGTTTACTGTTTCCCGGTCTTAGAGAAGTATATTTCTTTGTGCGAAAGTGCTGTTTTCACAGTGCTAAGTACTCCCAACTCTATCAACAATGTAGGTTTTACCAGTTTTCTAAGTCTCTCTTATTTGCTTGTACTTATACTTGGAATTCTCTGTGTATACCTCTGTAACTTTTCTAGGTAGATGAATCCCTGTGGACTTTCTCTTGTTTCTATCTGTTACCAATCTTGAGAAACTCATACATTCTCTGTTTACTGTTTCGCGGTCTTAGAGAAGTAGATTTCTTTGTGGGAAAGTGCTGTTTTCACAGTGCTAAGTACTCCCAACTCTATCAACAATGGAGTTTCTACCGGTTTTCTAACTCTCTCTAATTTTCATGAAGTTACACTTGGATTTCTCTGTGTAAACATCTGTAATGTCTCTAGGTAGATGAATCACTGTGTACTTTCTCTTGTTTCTATCTGTTACCAATCTTGAGAAACTCATACATTCTCTGTTCACTATTTCCCGGTCTTAGAGAAGTAGATTTCTTTCTGCGAAAGTGCTGTTTTCACAGTGCTAAGTACTCCCAACTCTATCAACAATGTAGGTTTTACCAGTTTTCTAAGTCTCTCTCATTTTCTTGTACTTATACTTGGACTTCTCTGTGTAAACCTCTGTAACTTCTCTCGGTAGATGAAACACTGTGTACTTTCTCTTGTTTCTATCTGTTACCAATCTTGAGAAACTCATACATTCTCTGTTCACTGTTTCGCGGTCTTAGAGAAGTAGATTTCTTTGTGCGAAAGTGCTGTTTTCACAGTGCTAAGTACTTCCAACTCTATCAACAATGTAGGTTTTACCAGTTTTCTAAGTCTCTCTTATTTTCGTGGAGTTACACTTGGATTTCTCTGTGTAAACTCCTGGAACTTCTCTAAGTAGATGAATCACTGTGTACTTTCTCTTGTTTCTATCTGTTACCAATCTTGAGAAACTCATACATTCTCTGTTCACTGTTTCCCGGTCGTAGAGAAGTAGATTTCTTTGTCCGAAAGTGCTGTTTTCACAGTGCTAAGTACTCCCAACTCTATCAACAATGTAGGTTTTACCAGTTTTCTAAGTCTCTCTTATTTGCTTTTACTTATACTTGGAATTCTCTGTGTAAACCTCTGTAACTTCTCTAGGTAGATGAATCACTGTGTACTTTCTCTTGTTTCTATCTGTTACCAATCTTGAGAAACTCATACATTCTCTGTTTACTGTTTCCCGGTCTTAGGGAAGTAGATTTCTTTCTGCGAAAGTGCTGTTTTCACAGTGCTAAGTACTCCCAACTCTATCAACAATGTAGGTTTTAACAGTTTTCTAAGTCTCTCTTATTTTCTTGTACTTATACTTGGAATTCTCTGTGTAAACCTCTGTAACTTTTCTCGGTAGATGAATCACTGTTGACTTTCTCTTGTTTCTATCTGTTACCAATCTGGAGAAACTCATACATTCTCTGTTTACTGTTTCGCGGTCTTAGAGAAGTAGATTTCTTTGTGGGAAAGTGCTGTTTTCACAGTGCTAAGTACTCCCAACTCTATCAACAATGGAGTTTTTAATAGTTTTCTAAGTCTCTCTTATTTCCTTGTACTTATACTTGGAATTCTCTGTGTTAACCTCTGTAACTTCTCTAGGTAGAAGAATCACTGTGTACTTTCTCTTGTTTCTATCTGTTACCAATCTTGAGAAACTCATACATTCTCTGTTCACTGTTTCGCGGTCTTAGAGCAGTAGATTTCTTTGTGCGAAAGTGGTGTTTTCACAGTGCTAAGTACTCCCAACTCTATCAACAATGTAGGTTTTACCAGTTTTCTAAGTCTCTCTTATTTTCTTGGAGTTACACTTGGATTTCTCTGTGTAAACTTCTGGAACTTCTCTAAGTAGATGAATCTCTGTGTACTTTCTCTTGTTTCTATCTGTTACCAATCTTGAGAAACTCATACATTTTCTGTTCACTGTTTCCCGGTCTTAGAGAAGTAGATTTCTTTGTGGGAAAGTGCTGTTTTCACAGTGCTAAGTACATCCAACTCTATCAACAACGTAGGTTTTACGAGTTTTCTAAGTCTCTCTTATTTTCTTGTACTTATACTTGGAATTCTCTGTGTAAACCTCTGTAACTTCTCTAGGTAGATGAATCACTGTGGACTTTCTCTTGTTTCTATCTGTTACCAATATTGAGAAACTCATACATTCTCTGTTCACTGATTCCCGGTCTTAGAGAAGCAGATTTCTTTCTGCGAAAGTCCTGTTTTCACAGTGCTAAGTACTCCCAACTCTATCAACAATGTAGGTTTTACCAGTTTTCTAAGTCTCTCTTATTTTGTTGAAGTTACACTTGGATTTCTCTGTGTAAACCTCTGTAACTTCTCTCGGTAGATGAATCACTGTGTACTTTCTCTTGTTTCTATCTGGTACCAATCTTGAGAAACTCATACATTCTCTGTTCACTGTTTCCCGGTCTTAGAGAAGTAGATTTCTTTCTGCGAAAGTGCTGTTTTCACAGTGCTAAGTACTCCCAACTCTATCAACAATGTAGGTTTTACCAGTTTTCTAAGTCTCTCTCATTTTCTTGTACTTATACTTGGAATTCTCTGTGTAAACCTCCGTAACTTCTCTCGGTAGATGAATCACTGTGGACTTTCTCTTGTTTCTAGCTGTTACCAATCTTGAGAAACTCATACATTGTCTGTTCACTGTTTCGCGGTCTTAGAGAAGTAGATTTCTTTGTGCGAAAGTGCTGTTTTCAGAGTGCTAAGTACTCCCAACTCTATCAACAATGTAGGTTTTACCAGTTTTCTAAGTCTCTCTTATTTGCTTGTACTTATACTTGGAATTCTCTGTGTAAATCTCTGTAACTTTTCTAGGTAGATGAATCACTGTGTACTTTCTCTTGTTTCTATCTGTTACCAATCTTGAGAAACTGATACATTCTCTGTTCACTGTTTCGCGGTCTTAGAGCAGTAGATTTCTTTGTGCGAAAGTGCTGTTTTCACAGTGCTAAGTACTCCCAACTCTATCAACAATGTAGGTTTTACCAGTTTTCTAAGTCTCTCTCATTTTCTTGTACTTATACTTGGAATTTTCTGTGTAAACCTCTGTAACTTCTCTAGGTAGATGAATCACTGTGTACTTTCTCTTGTTTCTATCTGTTACCAATCTTGAGAAACTCATACATTCTCTGTTCACTGTTTCGCGGTCTTAGAGAAGTAGATTTCTTCGTGGGAAAGTGCTGTTTTCACAGTGCTAAGTACTCCCAACTCTATCAACAATGTAGGTTTTACCAGTTTTCTAAGTCTCTCTTACTTGCTTGTACTTACACTTGGAATTCTCTGTGTAAACCTCTGTAACTTTTCTAGGTAGATGAATCACTGTGTACTTTCTCTTGTTTCTATCTGTTACCAATCTTGAGAAACTGATACATTCTCTGTTCACTGTTTCGCGGTCTTAGAGCAGTAGATTTCTTTTTGCGAAAGTGCTGTTTTCACAGTGCTAAGTACTCCCAACTCTATCAACAATGTAGTTTTTAATAGTTTTCTAATTCTCTCTTATTTGCTTGTACTTATACTTGGAATTCTCTGTGTAAACCTCTGTAACTTCTCTAGGTAGATGAATCACTGTGGACTTTCCCTTGTTTCTATCTGTTACCAATCTTGAGAAACTCATACATTCTTTGTTCACTGATTCACGGTCTTAGAGAAGCAGATTTCTTTCTGCGAAAGTCCTGTTTTCACAGTGCTAAGTACTCCCAACTCTATCAACAATGTAGGTTTTACCAATTTTCTAAGTCTCTCTTATTTTGTTGATGTTACACTTGGATTTCTCTGTGTAAACCTCTGTAACTTCTCTAGGTAGATGAATCACTGTGTACTTTCTCTTGTTTCTATCTGGTACCAATCTTGAGAAACTCATACATTCTCCGTTCACTGTTTCCCGGTCTTAGACAAGTAGATTTCTTTGTGCGAAAGTGCTGTTTTCACAGTGCTAAGTACTCCCAACTCTATCAACAATGTAGTTTCTACCGGTTTTCTACGTCTCTCTAATTTTCATGAAGTTACACTTGGATTTCTCTGTGTAAACATCTGTAACGTCTCTAGGTAGATGAATCACTGTGTACTTTCTCTTGTTTCTATCTGTTACCAATCTTGAGAAACTCATACATTCTCTGTTCACTGTTTCCCGGTCTTAGAGAAGTAGATTTTTTTTTGCGAAAGTGCTGTTTTCACACTGCTAAGTACTCCCAACTCTATCAACAATGTAGGTTTTACCAGTTTTCTAAGTCTCTCTCATTTTCTTGTACTTATACTTGGAATTCTCTGTGTAAACCTCTGTAACTTCTCTCGGTAGATGAATCACTGTGGACGTTCTCTTGTTTCTATCTGTTACCATTCTTGAGAAACCCATACATTCTCTGTTCACTGTTTCGCGGTCTTAGAGAAGTAGATTTCTTTGTGCGAAAGTGCTGTTTTCACAGTGCTAAGTACTCCCAACTCTATCAACAATGTAGGTTTTACCAGTTTTCTAAGTCTCTCTTATTTTCTTGTACTTATACTTGGAATTCTCTGTGTAAACCTCTGTAACTTTTCTATGTAGATGAATCACTGCGTACTCTCTCTTCTTTCTATCTGTTACCAATCTTGAGAAACTCATACATTCTCTGTTCACTGTTTCCCAGTCTTAGAGAAGTAGATTTCTTTCTGAGAAAGTGCTGTTTTCACAGTGGTAAGTACTACCAACTCTATCCACAACGTAGGTTTTACCACTTTTCTAAGTCTCTCTTATTTTCTTGTACTTATAATTGGAATTCTCTGTGTAAACCGCTGTAACTTCTCTCTGTAGATGAATCACTGTGGACTTTCTCTTGTTTCTATCTGTTACCAATCTTGAGAAACTCATACATTCTCTGTTCACTGTTTCGCGGTCTTAGAGAAGTAGATTTCTTTGTGCGAAAGTGCTGTTTTCACAGTGCTAAGTACTTCCAACTCTATCAACAACGTAGGTTTTACGAGTTTTCTAAGTCTCTCTTATTTTCTTGTACTTATACTTGGAATTCTCTGTGTAAACCTCTGTAACTTCTCTAGGTAGATGAATCACTGTGGACTTTCTCTTGTTTCTATCTGTTACCAATCTTGAGAAACTCATACATTCTCTGTTCACTGATTCCCGGTCTTAGAGAACCAGATTTCTTTCTGCGAAAGTCCTGTTTTCACAGTGCTAAGTACTCCCAACTCTATCAACAATGTAGGTTTTACCAGTTTTCTAAGTCTCTCTTATTTTCTTGAAGTTACACTTGGATTTCTCTGTGTAAACCTCTGTAACTTCTCTAGGTAGATGAATCACTGTGTACTTTCTATTGTTTCTGTCTGTTACCAATCTTGAGAAACTCATACATTCCCCGTTCACTGTTTCCCGGTCTTAGAGAAGTAGATTTTTTGTGCGAAAGTGCTGTTTTCACACTGCTAAGTACTCCCAACTCTATCAACAATGTAGGTTTTAAAGTTTTCTAAGTCTCTCTTATTTTCTTGGAGTTACACTTGGATTTCTCTGTGTAAACTTCTGGAACTTCTCTAAGTAGATGAATCACTGTGTACTTTCTCTTGTTTCTATCTGTTACCAATCTTGAGAAACTCATACATTCTCTGTTCACTGTTTCGCGGTCTTAGAGCAGTAGATTTCTTTGTGCGAAAGTGCTGTTTTCACAGTGCTAAGTACTCCCAACTCTATCAACAATGTAGTTTTTAATAGTTTTCTAATTCTCTCTTATTTGCTTGTACTTATACTTGGAATTCTCTGTGTAAACCTCTGTAACTTCTCTAGGTAGATGAATCACTGTGGACTTTCCCTTGTTTCTATCTGTTACCAATCTTGAGAATCTCATACATTCTCTGTTCACTGATTCACGGTCTTAGAGAAGCAGATTTCTTTCTGCGAAAATCCTGTTTTCACAGTGCTAAGTACTCCCAACTCTATCAACAATGTAGGTTTTACCAGTTTTCTAAGTCTCTCTTATTTTGTTGAAGTTACACTTGGATTTCTCTGTGTAAACCTCTGTAACTTCTCTAGGTAGATGAATCACTGTGTACTTTCTCTTGTTTCTATCTGGTACCAATCTTGAGAAACTCATACATTCTCCGTTCACTGTTTCCCGGTCTTAGACAAGTAGATTTCTTTGTGCGAAAGTGCTGTTTTCACAGTGCTAAGTACTCCCAACACTATCAACAATGTAGTTTCTACCGGTTTTCTACGTCTCTCTAATTTTCATGAAGTTACACTTGGATTTCTCTGTGTAAACATCTGTAACGTCTCTAGGTAGATGAATCACTCTGTACTTTCTCTTGTTTCTATCTGTTACCAATCTTGAGAAACTCATACATTCTCTGTTAACTGTTTCCCGGTCTTAGAGAAGTAGATTTTTTTGTGCGAAAGTGCTGTTTTCACACTGCTAAGTACTCCCAACTCTATCAACAATGTAGGTTTTACCAGTTTTCTAAGTCTCTCTCATTTTCTTGTACTTATATTTGGAATTCTCTGTGTAAACCTCTGTAACTTCTCTCGGTAGATGAATCACTGTGGACGTTCTCTTGTTTCTATCTGTTACCATTCTTGAGAAACTCATACATTCTCTGTTCACCGTTTCGCGGTCTTAGAGAAGTAGATTTCTTTGTGCGAAAGTGCTGTTTTCACAGTGCTAAGTACTCCCAACTCTATCAACAATGTAGGTTTTACCAGTTTTCTAAGTCTCTCTTATTTTCTTGTACTTATAATTGGAATTCTCTGTGTAAACCGCTGTAACTTCTCTCGGTAGATGAATCACTGTGGACTTTCTCTTGTTTCTATCTGTTACCAATCTTGAGAAACTCATACATTCTCTGTTCACTGTTTCGCGGTCTTAGAGAAGTAGATTTCTTTGTGCGAAAGTGCTGTTTTCAGAGTGCTAAGTACTTCCAACTCTATCAACAACGTAGGTTTTACGAGTTTTCTAAGTCTCTCTTATTTTCTTGTAGTTATACTTGGAATTCTCTGTGTAAACCTCTGTAACTTCTCTAGGTAGATGAATCACTGTGGACTTTCTCTTGTTTTTATCTGGTACCAATCTTGAGAAACTCATACATTCTCTGTTCACTGATTCCCGGTCTTAGAGAAGCAGATTTCTTTCTGCGAATGTCCTGTTTTCACAGTGCTAAGTACTCCCAACTCTATCAACAATGTAGGTTTTACCAGTTTTCTAAGTCTCTCTTATTTTCTTGAAGTTACACTTGGATTTCTCTGTGTAAACCTCTGTAACTTCTCTAGGTAGATGAATCACTGTGTACTTTCTCTTGTTTCTATCTGTTACCAATCTTGAGAAACTCATACATTCTCTGTTCACTGTTTCACGGACCTAGAGAACTAAATTTCTTTCGGCGAAAGTGCTGTTTTCACAGTGCTAAGTACTCCCAACTCTATCAACAATGTAGGTTTTACCAGTTTTCTAAGTCTCTCTTATTTTCTTGTACTTATACTTGGAATTCTCTGTGTAAACCTCTGTAACTTTTCTACGTAGATGAATCACTGTGTACTTTCTCTTGTTTCTATCTGTTACCAATCTTGAGAAAGTCACACATTCTCTGTTCACTGTTTCCCAGTCTTAGAGAAGTAGATTTCTTTTTGCGAAAGTGCTGTTTTCACAGTGCTAAGTACTCCCAACTCTATCCACAATGTAGGTTTTACCAGTTTTCTAAGTCTCTCTTATTTTCTTGTACTTATACATGGAATTCTCTGTGTAAACTTCTGTAACTTCTCTAGGTAGATGAATCACTGTGTACTTTCTTTTGTTTCTATCTGTTACCAATCTTGAGAAACTCATACATTCTCTGTTCACTGTTTCGCGGTCTTAGAGAAGTAGATTTCTTTGTGCGAAAGTGGTGTTTTCACAGTGGTAAGTACTCCCAACTCTATCAACAATGTAGTTTTTAATAGTTTTCTAAGTCTCTCTTATTTGCTTGTACTTATACTTGGAATTCTCTCTGTAAACCTCTGTAACTTCTCTAGGTAGATGAATCACTGTGTACTTTCTCTTGTTTCTATCTGTTACCAATCTTGAGAAAGTCATACATTCTCCGTTCACTGTTTCCCAGTCTTAGAGAAGTAGATTTCTTTCTCCGAAAGTGCTGTTTTCACAGTGTTAAGTACTCCCAACTCTATCAACAATGTAGGTTTGAACAGTTTTCTAAATCTCTCTTATTTTCTTGTACTTATATTTGGAATTCTCTGTGTAAACCTCTGTAACTTCTCTCGGTAGATGAATCACTGTGGACTTTCTCTTGTTTCTATCTGTTACAAATCTTGAGAAACTCATACATTCTCTGTTCACTGTTTCGCGGTCTTAGAGAAGTAGATTTCTTTGTGGGAAAGTGCTGTTTTCACAGTGCTAAGTACTCCCAACTCTATCAACAATGGAGTTTTTAATAGTTTTCTAAGTCTCTCTTATTTGCTTATACTTATACTTGGAATTCTCTGTGTAAACCTCTGTAACTTCTCTAGGTAGATGAATCACTGTGTACTTTCTCTTGTTTCTATCTGTTACCAATCTTGAGAAACTCATACATTCTCTGTTCACTGTTTCGCGGTCTTAGAGAAGTAGATTTCTTTGTGCGAAAGTGGTGTTTTCACAGTGGTAAGTACTCCCAACTCTATCAACAATGTAGGTTTTACCAGTTTTCTAAGTCTCTCTTATTTTCCTGTACTTATACTTGGAATTCTCTGTGTAAACCTCTGTAACTTCTCTAGGTAGATGAATCACTGTGTACTTTCTCTTGTTTCTATCTGTTACCAATCTTGAGAAACTCATACATTCTCTGTTCACTGTTTCGCGGTCTTAGAGAAGTAGATTTCTTTGTGCGAAAGTGGTGTTTTCACAGTGGTAAGTACTCCCAACTCTATCAACAATGTAGGTTTTACCAGTTTTCTAAGTCTCTCTTATTTTCTGGTACTTATACTTGGAATTCTCTGTGTAAACCGCTGTAACTTCTCTCGGTAGATGAATCACTGTATACTTTCTCTTGTTTCTATCTGTTACCAATCTTGAGAAACTCATACATTCTCTGTTCACTGATTCCCGGTCTTAGAGAAGCAGATTTCTTTCTGCGAAAGTGCTGTTTTCACAGTGCTAAGTACTCCCAACTCTATCAACAATGTAGGTTTTACCAGTTTTCTAAGTCTCTCTTATTTTCTTGAAGTTACACTTGGATTTCTCTGTGTAAACCTCTGTAACTTCTCTAGGTAGATGAATCACTGTGGACTTTCTCTTGTTTCTATCTGTTACCAATCTTGAGAAACTCATACATTCTCCGTTCACTGTTTCCCGGTCTTAGAGAAGTAGATTTTTTTGTGCGAAAGTGCTGTTCTCGCACTGCTAAGTACTCCCAACTCTATCAACAATGTAGGTTTTACCAGTTTTCTAAGTCTCTCTTATTTTCTTGGAGTTACACTTGGATTTCTCTGTGTAAACTTCTGGAACTTCTCTAAGTAGATGAATCCCTGTGTACTTTCTCTTGTTTCTATCTGTTACCAATCTTGAGAAACTCATACATTCTCTGTTCACTGTTTCCCTGTCTTAGAGAAGTAGATTTCTTTGTGGGAAAGTGCTGTTTTCACAGTGCTAAGTACTCCCAACTCTATCAACAATGTAGGTTTTACCAGTTTTCTAAGTCTCTCTTATTTGCTTGTACTTATACTTGGAATTCTCTGTGTAAACCTCTGTAACTTTTCTAGGTAGATGAATCACTGTGTACTTTCTCTTGTTTCTATCTGTTACCAATCTTGAGAAACTGATACATTCTCTGTTCACTGTTTCGGGGTCTTAGAGCAGTAGATTTCTTTTTGCGAAAGTGCTGTTTTCACAGTGCTAAGTACTCCCAACTCTATCAACAATGTAGTTTTTAATAGTTTTCTAATTCTCTCTTATTTGCTTGTACTTATACTTGGAATTCTCTGTGTAAACCTCTGTAACTTCTCTAGGTAGATGAATCACTGTGGACTTTCCCTTGTTTCTATCTGTTACCAATCTTGAGAAACTCATACATTCTCTGTTCACTGATTCACGGTCTTAGAGAAGCAGATTTCTTTCTGCGAAGTCCTGTTTTCACAGTGCTAAGTACTCCCAACTCTATCAACAATGTAGGTTTTACCAGTTTTCTAAGTCTCTCTTATTTTGTTGAAGTTACACTTGGATTTCTCTGTGTAAACCTCTGTAACTTTTCTAGGTAGATGAATCCCTGTGGACTTTCTCTTGTTTCTATCTGTTACCAGTCTTGAGAAACTCATACATTCTCTGTTTACTGTTTCGCGGTCTTAGAGAAGTAGATTTCTTTGTGGGAAAGTGCTGTTTTCACAGTGCTAAGTACTCCCAACTCTATCAACAATGGAGTTTCTACCGGTTTTCTAAGTCTCTCTAATTTTCATGAAGTTACACTTGGATTTCTCTGTGTAAACCTCTGTAACTTCTCTAGGTAGATGAATCACTGTGTACTTTCTCTTGTTTCTATCTGGTACCAATCTTGAGAAACTCATACATTCTCCGTTCACAGTTTCCATATTAGACATGTAGATTTCTTTGTGCGAAAGTGCTGTTTTCACAGTGCTAAGTACTCCCAACTCTATCAACAATGTAGTTTCTACTGGTTTTCTAAGTCTCTCTAATTTTCATGAAGTTACACTTGGATTTCTCTGTGTAAACATCTGTAACGTCTCTAGGTAGATGAATCACTGTGTACTTTCTCTTGTTTCTATCTGTTACCAATCTTGAGAAACTCATACATTCTCTGTTCACTGTTTCCCGGTCTTAGAGAAGTAGATTTCTTTCTGCGAAAGTGCTGTTTTCACAGTGCTAAGTACTCCCAACTCTATCAACAATGTAGGCTTTACCAGTTTTCTAAGTCTCTCTCATTTTCTTGTACTTATACTTGGAATTCTCTGTGTAAACCTCTGTAACTTTTCTAGGTAGATGAATCACTGTGTACTTTCCCTTGTTTCTATCTGTTACCAATCTTGAGAAACTGATACATTCTCTGTTCACTGTTTCGCGGTCTTAGAGCAGATTTCTTTGTGCGAAAGTGCTGTTTTCACAGTGCTAAGTACTCCTAACTCTATCAACAATGTAGTTTTTAATAGTTTTCTAATTCTCTCTTATTTGCTTGTACTTATACTTGGAATTCTCTGTGTAAACCTCTGTAACTTCTCTAGGTAGATGAATCTCTGTGGACTTTCCCTTGTTTCTATCTGTTACCAATCTTGAGAATCTCATACATTCTCTGTTCACTGATTCACGGTCTTAGAGAAGCAGATTTCTTTCTGCGAAAGTCCTGTTTTCACAGTGCTAAGTACTCCCAACTCTATCAACAATGTAGGTTTTACCAGTTTTCTAAGTCTCTCTTATTTTGTTGAAGTTACACTTGGATTTCTCTGTGTAAACCTCTGTAACTTCTCTAGGTAGATGAATCACTGTGTACTTTCTCTTGTTTCTATCTGGTACCAATCTTGAGAAACTCATACATTCTCCGTTCACAGTTTCCCGGTCTTAGACAAGTAGATTT
This sequence comes from Heterohyrax brucei, assembly GCA_028571685.1. Classification (NCBI taxonomy): domain Eukaryota; kingdom Metazoa; phylum Chordata; class Mammalia; order Hyracoidea; family Procaviidae; genus Heterohyrax; species Heterohyrax brucei. The sequence continues at coordinate 20,970,636 of CM053144.1, read as the reverse complement.
CTTTGTGCGAAAGTGCTGTTTTCACAGTGCTAAGTGCTCCCAACTCTATCAACAATGTAGTTTCTACTGGTTTTCTAAGTCTCTCTAATTTTCATGAAGTTACACTTGGATTTCTCTGTGTAAACATCTGTAACGTCTCTAGGTAGATGAATCACTGTGTACTTTCTCTTGTTTCTATCTGTTACCAATCTTGAGAAACTCATACATTCTCTGTTCACTGTTTCCCGGTCTTAGAGAAGTAGATTTCTTTCTGCGAAAGTGCTGTTTTCACAATGCTAAGTACTCCCAACTCTATCAACAATGTAGGTTTTACCAGTTTTCTAAGTCTCTCTTATTTGCTTGTACTTATACTTGGAATTCTCTGTGTAAATCTCTGTAACTTTTCTAGGTAGATGAATCACTGTGTACTTTCTCTTGTTTCTATCTGTTACCAATCTTGAGAAACTGATACATTCTCTGTTCACTGTTTCGCGGTCTTAGAGCAGTAGATTTCTTTGTGCGAAAGTGCTGTTTTCACAGTGCTAAGTACTCCCAACTCTATCAACAATGTAGTTTTTAATAGTTTTCTAAGTCTCTCTTATTTGCTTGTACTTACACTTGGAATTCTCTGTGTAAACCTCTGTAACTTCTCTAGGTAGATGAATCACTGTGTACTTTCTCTTGTTTCTATCTGTTTCCAATCTTGAGAAACTCATACATTCTCTGTTTACTGTTTCCCGGTCTTAGAGAAGTAGATTTCTTTCTGCGAATGTGCTGTTTTCACAGTGCTAAGTACTCCCAACTCTATCAACAATGTAGGGTTTAACAGTTTTCTAAGTCTCTCTTATTTTCTTGTACTTATACTTGGAATTCTCTGTGTAAACCTCTGTAACTTCTCTCGGTAGATGAATCACTGTTGACTTTCTCTTGTTTCTATCTGTTACCAATCTTGAGAAACTCATACATTCTCCGTTCACTGTTTCCCGGTCTTAGAGAAGTAGATTTTTTTGTGCGAAAGTGCTGTTTTCACACTGCTAAGTACTCCCAACTCTATCAACAATGTAGGTTTTACCAGTTTTCTAAGTCCTTCTTATTTTCTTGGAGTTACACTTGGATTTCTCTGTGTAAACTTCTGGAACTTCTCTAAGTAGATGAATCACTGTGTACTTTCTCTTGTTTCTATCTGTTACCAATCTTGAGAAACTCATACATTCTCTGTTCACTGTTTCCCGGTCTTAGAGAAGTAGATTTCTTTCTGCGAAAGTGCTGTTTTCACAATGCTAAGTACTCCCAACTCTATCAACAATGTAGGTTTTACCAGTTTTCTAAGTCTCTCTTATTTGCTTGTACTTATACATGGAATTCTCTGTGTAAATCTCTGTAACTTTTCTAGGTAGATGAATCACTGTGTACTTTCTCTTGTTTCTATCTGTTACCAATCTTGAGAAACTGATACATTCTCTGTTCACTGTTTCGCGGTCTTAGAGCAGTAGATTTCTTTGTGCGAAAGTGCTGTTTTCACAGTGCTAAGTACTCCCAACTCTATCAACAATGTAGTTTTTAATAGTTTTCTAAGTCTCTCTTATTTGCTTGTACTTATACTTGGAATTCTCTGTGTAAACCTCTGTAACTTCTCTAGGTAGATGAATCACTGTGTACTTTCTCTTGTTTCTATCTGTTTCCAATCTTGAGAAACTCATACATTCTCTGTTTACTGTTTCCCGGTCTTAGAGAAGTAGATTTCTTTCTGCGAAAGTGCTGTTTTCACAGTGCTAAGTACTCCCAACTCTATCAACAATGTAGGGTTTAACAGTTTTCTAAGTCTCTCTTATTTTCTTGTACTTATACTTGGAATTCTCTGTGTAAACCTCTGTAACTTCTCTCGGTAGATGAATCACTGTTGACTTTCTCTTGTTTCTATCTGTTACCAATCTTGAGAAACTCATACATTCTCTGTTCAATGTTTCCCAGTCTTAGAGAAGTTGACTTCTTTGTGCGAAAGTGCTGTTTTCACAGTGCTAAGTACTCCCCACTCTATCAACAATGTAGGTTTTACCAGTTTTCTAAGTCTCTCTTGTTTTCCTGTACTTATACTTGGAATTCTCTGTGTAAACCGCTGTAACTTCTCTCGGTAGATGAATCACTGTGGACTTTCTCTTGTTTCTATCTGTTAGCAATCTTGAGAAACTCATACATTCTTTGCTCACTGTTTCGCGGTCTTAGAGAAGTAGATTTCTTTGTGGGAAAGTGCTGTTTTCACAGTGCTAAGTACATCCAACTCTATCAACAACGTAGGTTTTACGAGTTTTCTAAGTCTCTCTTATTTTCTTGTACTTATACTTGGAATTCTCTGTGTAAACCTCTGTAACTTCTCTAGGTAGATGAATCACTGTGGACTTTCTCTTGTTTCTATCTGTTACCAATCTTGAGAAACTCATACATTCTCTGTTCACTGATTCCCGGTCTTAGAGAAGCAGATTTCTTTCTGCGAAAGTCCTGTTTTCACAGTGCTAAGTACTCCCAACTCTATCAACAATGTAGGTTTTACCTGTGTTCTAAGTCTGTCTTATTTTGTTGAAGTTACACTTGGATTTCTCTGTGTAAACCTCTGTAACTTCTCTAGGTAGATGAATCACTGTGTACTTTCTCTTGTTTCTATCTGTTACCAATCTTGAGAAACTCATACATTCTGCGTTCACTGTTTCCCGGTCTTAGAGAAGTAGATTTTTTTGTGCGAAAGTGCTGTTTTCACACTGCTAAGTACTCCCAACTCTATCAACAATGTAGGTTTTACCAGTTTTCTAAGTCCTTCTTATTTTCTTGGAGTTACACTTGGATTTCTCTGTGTAAACTTCTGGAACTTCTCTAAGTAGATGAATCACTGTGTACTTTCTCTTGTTTCTATCTGTTACCAATCTTGAGAAACTCATACATTCTCTGTTCACTGTTTCCCTGTCTTAGAGAAGTAGATTTCTTTGTGCGAAAGTGCTGTTTTCACAGGGCTAAGTACTCCCAACTCTATCAACAATGTAGGTTTTACCAGTTTTCTAAGTCTCTCTTCTTTGCTTGTACTTATACTTGGAATTCTCTGTGTAAACCTCTGTAACTTTTCTAGGTAGATGAATCACTGTGTACTTTCTCTTGTTTCTATCTGTTACCAATCTTGAGAAACTGATACATTCTCTGTTGACTGTTTCGCGGTCTTAGAGCAGTAGATTTCTTTTTGCGAAAGTCCTGTTTTCACAGTGCTAAGTACTCCCAACTCTATCAACAATGTAGTTTTTAATAGTTTTCTAATTCTCTCTTATTTGCTTGTACTTATACTTGGAATTCTCTGTGTAAACCTCTGTAACTTCTCTAGGTAGATGAATCACTGTGGACTTTCCCTTGTTTCTATCTGTTACCAATCTTGAGAAACTCATACATTCTCTGTTCACTGATTCACGGTCTTAGAGAAGCAGATTTCTTTCTGCGAAAGTCCTGTTTTCACAGTGCTAAGTACTCCCAACTCTATCAACAATGTAGGTTTTACCAGTTTTCTAAGTCTCTCTTATTTTGTTGAAGTTACACTTGGATTTCTCTGTGTAAACCTCTGTAACTTCTCTAGGTAGATGAATCACTGTGTACTTTCTCTTGTTTCTATCTGGTACCAATCTTGAGAAACTCATACATTCTCGGTTCACAGTTTCCCGGTCTTAGACAAGTAGATTTCTTTGTGCGAAAGTGCTGTTTTCACAGTGCTAAGTGCTCCCAACTCTATCAACAATGTAGTTTCTACTGGTTTTCTAAGTCTCTCTAATTTTCATGAAGTTACACTTGGATTTCTCTGTGTAAACATCTGTAACGTCTCTAGGTAGATGAATCACTGTGTACTTTCTCTTGTTTCTATCTGTTACCAATCTTGAGAAACTCATACATTCTCTGTTCACTGTTTCCCGGTCTTAGAGAAGTAGATTTCTTTCTGCGAAAGTGCTGTTTTCACAATGCTAAGTACTCCCAACTCCATCAACAATGTAGGTTTTACCAGTTTTCTAAGTCTCTCTTATTTGCTTGTACTTATACTTGGAATTCTCTGTGTAAATCTCTGTAACTTTTCTAGGTAGATGAATCACTGTGTACTTTCTCTTGTTTCTATCTGTTACCAATCTTGAGAAACTGATACATTCTCTGTTCACTGTTTCGCGGTCTTAGAGCAGTAGATTTCTTTGTGCGAAAGTGCTGTTTTCACAGTGCTAAGTACTCCCAACTCTATCAACAATGTAGTTTTTAATAGTTTTCTAAGTCTCTCTTATTTGCTTGTACTTATACTTGGAATTCTCTGTGTAAACCTCTGTAACTTCTCTAGGTAGATGAATCACTGTGGACTTTCTCTTGTGTCTATCTGTTTCCAATCTTGAGAAACTCATACATTCTCTGTTTACTGTTTCCCGGTCTTAGAGAAGTAGATTTCTTTCTGCGAAAGTGCTGTTTTCACAGTGCTAAGTACTCCCAACTCTATCAACAATGTAGGGTTTAACAGTTTTCGAAGTCTCTCTTATTTTCTTGTACTTATACTTGGAATTCTCTGTGTAAACCTCTGTAACTTCTCTCGGTAGATGAATCACTGTTGACTTTCTCTTGTTTCTATCTGTTACCAATCTTGAGAAACTCATACATTCTCTGTTCAATGTTTCCCAGTCTTAAGGAAGTTGACTTCTTTGTGCGAAAGTGCTGTTTTCACAGTGCTAAGTACTCCCAACTCTATCAACAATGTAGGTTTTACCAGTTTTCTAAGTCTCTCTTGTTTTCCTGTACTTATACTTGGAATTCTCTGTGTAAACCGCTGTAACTTCTCTCGGTAGATGAATCACTGTGGACTTTCTCTTGTTTCTATCTGTTAGCAATCTTGAGAAACTCATACATTCTTTGCTCACTGTTTCGCGGTCTTAGAGAAGTAGATTTCTTTGTGGGAAAGTGCTGTTTTCACAGTGCTAAGTACATCCAACTCTATCAACAACGTAGGTTTTACGAGTTTTCTAAGTCTCTCTTATTTTCTTGTACTTATACTTGGAATTCTCTGTGTAAACCTCTGTAACTTCTCTAGGTAGATGAATCACTGTGGACTTTCTCTTGTTTCTATCTGTTACCAATCTTGAGAAACTCATACATTCTCTGTTCACTGTTTCCCTGTCTTAGAGAAGTAGATTTCTTTCTGCGAAAGTGCTGTTTTCACAGTGCTAAGTACTCCCAACTCTATCAACAATGTAGGTTTTACCAGTTTTCTAAGTCTCTCTTATTTGCTTGTACTTATACTTGGAATTCTCTGTGTAAACCTCTGTAACTTTTCTAGGTAGATGAATCACTGTGTACTTTCTCTTGTTTCTATCTGTTACCAATCTTGAGAAACTGATACATTCTCTTTTCACTGTTTCGCGGTCTTAGAGCAGTAGATTTCTTTTTGCGAAAGTGCTGTTTTCACAGTGCTAAGTACTCCCAACTCTATCAACAATGTAGTTTTTAATAGTTTTCTAACTCTCTCTTATTTGCTTGTACTTATACTTGGAATTCTCTGTGTAAACCTCTGTAACTTCTCTAGGTAGATGAATCACTGTGGACTTTCCCTTGTTTCTATCTGTTACCAATCTTGAGAAACTCATACATTCTCTGTTCACTGATTCACGGTCTTAGAGAAGCAGATTTCTTTCTGCGAAAGTCCTGTTTTCACAGTGCTAAGTACTCCCAACTCTATCAACAATGTAGGTTTTACCAGTTTTCTAAGTCTCTCTTATTTTGTTGAAGTTACACTTGGATTTCTCTGTGTAAACCTCTGTAACTTCTCTAGGTAGATGAATCACTGTGTACTTTCTCTTGTTTCTATCTGGTACCAATCTTGAGAAACTCATACATTCTCCGTTCACAGTTTCCCGGTCTTAGACAAGTAGATTTCTTTGTGCGAAAGTGCTGTTTTCACAGTGCTAAGTACTCCCAACTCTATCAACAATGTAGTTTCTACTGGTATTCTAAGTCTCTCTAATTTTCATGAAGTTACACTTGGATTTCTCTGTGTAAACATCTGTAACGTCTCTAGGTAGATGAATCACTGTGTACTTTCTCTTGTTTCTATCTGTTACCAATCTTGAGAAACTCATACATTCTCTGTTCACTGTTTCCCGGTCTTAGAGAAGTAGATTTCTTTCTGCGAAAGTGCTGTTTTCACAGTGCTAAGTACTCCCAAACTCTATCAACAATGTAGGTTTTACCAGTTTTCTAAGTCTCTCTCATTTTCTTGTACTTATACTTGGAATTCTCTGTGTAAACCTCCGTAACTTCTCTCGGTAGATGAATCACTGTGGACTTTCTCTTGTTTCTATCTGTTACCAATCTTGAGAAACTCATACATTCTCTGTTCACTGTTTCGCGGTCTTAGAGAAGTAGATTTCTTTGTGCGAAAGTGCTGTTTTCACAGTGCTAAGTACTCCCAACTCTATCAACAATGTAGGTTTTACCAGTTGTCTAAGTCTCTCTTATTTTCTTGGAGTTACACTTGGATTTCTCTGTGTAAACTTCTGGAACTTCTCTAAGTAGATGAATCACTGTGTACTTTCTCTTGTTTCTATCTGTTACCAATCTTGAGAAACTCATACATTCTCTGTTCACTGTTTCCCGGTGTTAGAGAAGTAGATTTCTTTGTGCGAAAGTGCTGTTTTCACAGTGCTAAGTACTCCCAACTCTATCACCAATGTAGGTTTTACCAGTTTTCTAAGTCTCTCTTATTTCCTTGTACTTATACTTGGAATTCTCTATGTAAACCTCTGTAACTTCTCTCGGTAGATGAATCACTGTGGACTTTCTCTTGTTTCTATCTGTTACCAATCTTGAGAAACTCATACGTTCTCTGTTCACTGTTTCCCAGTCTTAGAGAAGTAGATTTCTTTCTGCGAAAGTGCTGTTTTCACAATGCTAAGTACTCCCAACTCTATCAACAATGTAGGTTTTACCAGTTTTCTAAGTCTCTCTTATTTGCTTGTACTTATACTTGGAATTCTCTGTGTAAATCTCTGTAACTTTTCTAGGTAGATGAATCACTGTGTACTTTCTCTTGTTTCTATCTGTTACCAATCTTGAGAAACTGATACATTCTCTGTTCACTGTTTCGCGGTCTTAGAGAAGTAGATTTCTTTGTGCGAAAGTGCTGTTTTCCCAGTGCTAAGTACTCCCAACTCTATCAACAATGTAGGTTTTACCAGTTTTCTAAGTCTCTCTTATTTTCTTGTACTTATACTTGGAATTCTATGTGTAAACCGCTGTAACTTTTCTAGGTAGATGAATCCCTGTGGACTTTCTCTTGTTTCTATCTGTTACCAATCTTGAGAAACTCATACATTCTCGGTTTACTGTTTCGCGGTCTTAGAGAAGTAGATTTCTTTGTGGGAAAGTGCTGTTTTCACAGTGCTAAGTACTCCCAACTCTATCAACAATGGAGTTTTTACCGGTTTTCTAAGTCTCTCTAATTTTCATGAAGTTACACTTGGATTTCTCTGTGTAAACATCTGTAACGTCTCTAGGTAGATGAATCACTGTGTACTTTCTCTTGTTTCTATCTGTTACCAATCTTGAGAAACTCATACATTCTCTGTTCACTGTTTCCCGGTCTTACAGAAGTAGATTTTTTTGTGCGAAAGTGCTGTTTTCACACTGCTAAGTACTCCCAACTCTATCAACAATGTAGGTTTTACCAGTTTTCTAAGTCTCTCTTATTTTCTTGGAGTTACACTTGGATTTCTCTGTGTAAACTTCTGGAACTTCTCTAAGTAGATGAATCACTGTGTACTTTCTCTTGTTTCTATCTGTTACCAATCTTGAGAAACTCATACATTCTCTGTTCACTGTTTCGCGGTCTTAGAGCAGTAGATTTCTTTGTGGGAAAGTGCTGTTTTCACAGTGCTAAGTACTCCCAACTCTATTAACAATGTAGGTTTTACCAGTTTTCTAAGTCTCTCATATTTGCTTGTACTTATACTTGGAATTCTCTGTGTAAACCGCTGTAACTTCTCTCGGTAGATGAATCACTGTGGACTTTCTCTTGTTTCTATCTGTTACCAATCTTGAGAAACTCATACATTCTCTGTTCACTGTTTCCCAGTCTTAGAGAAGTAGATTTCTTTCTGCGAAAGTGCTGTTTTCACAATGCTAAGTACTCCCAACTCTATCAACAATGTAGGTTTTACCAGTTTTCTAAGTCTCTCTTATTTGCTTGTACTTATACTTGGAATTCTCTGTGTAAACCTCTGTAACTTTTCTAGGTAGATGAATCCCTGTGGACTTTCTCTTGTTTCTATCTGTTACCAATCTTGAGAAACTGATACATTTTCTGTTCACTGTTTCGCGGTCTTAGAGCAGTAGATTTCTTTGTGCGAAAGTGCTGTTTTCACAGTGCTAAGTACTCCCAACTCTATCAACAATGTAGTTTTTAATAGTTTTCTAAGTCTCTCTTATTTGCTTGTACTTATACTTGGAATTCTCTGTGTAAACCTCTGTAACTTCTCTAGGTAGATGAATCACTGTGTACTTTCTCTTGTTTCTATCTGTTACCAATCTTGAGAAACTCAAACATTCTCTGTTTACTGTTTCCCGGTCTTAGAGAAGTAGATTTCTTTCTGCGAAAGTGCTGTTTTCACAGTGCTAAGTACTCCCAACTCTATCAACAATGTAGGTTTCAACAGTTTTCTAAGTCTCTCTTATTTTCTTGTACTTATACTTGGAATTCTCTGTGTAAACCTCTGTAAATTCTCTCGGTAGATGAATCACTGTTGACTTTCTCTTGTTTCTATCTGTTACCAATCTTGAGAAACTCATACATTCTCTGTTCAATGTTTCCCAGTCTTAGAGAAGTAGATTTCTTTGTGCGAAAGTGCTGTTTTCACAGTGCTAAGTACTCCCAACTCTATCAACAATGTAGGTTTTACCAGTTTTCTAAGTCTCTCTTATTTTCTTGTACTTATACTTGGAATTCTCTGTGTAAACCTCTGTAACTTTTCTAGGTAGATGAATCCCTGTGGACTTTCTCTTGTTTCTATCTGTTACCAATCTTGAGAAACTCATACATTCCCTGTTTCCTGTTTCGCGGTCTTAGAGAAGTAGATTTCTTTGTGGGAAAGTGCTGTTTTCACAGTGCTAAGTACTCCCAACTCTATCAACAATGGAGTTTCTACCGGTTTCTAAGTCTCTCTAATTTTCATGAAGTTACACTTGGATTTCTCTGTGTAAACATCTGTAACGTCTCTAGGTAGATGAATCACTGTGTACTTTCTCTTGTTTCTATCTGTTACCAATCTTGAGAAACTCATACATTCTCTGTTCACTGTTTCCCGGTCTTAGAGAAGTAGATTTCTTTCTGCGAAAGTGCTGTTTTCACAGTGCTAAGTACTCCCAACTCTATCAACAATGTAGGTTTTACCAGTTTTCTAAGTCTCTCTCATTTTCTTGTACTTATACTTGGAATTCTCTGTGTAAACCTCTGTAACTTCTCTCGGTAGATGAATCACTGTGGACTTTCTCTTGTTTGTATCTGTTACCAATCTTGAGAAACTCATACATTCTCTGTTCACTGTTTCGCGGTCTTAGAGAAGTAGATTTCTTTGTGCGAAAGTGCTGTTTTCACAGTGCTAAGTACTCCCAATTCTATCAACAATGTAGGTTTTACCAGTTTTCTAAGTCTCTCTTATTTTCGTGGAGTTACACTTGGATTTCTCTGTGTAAACTTCTGGAACTCCTCTAAGTAGATGAATCACTGTATACTTTCTCTTGTTTCTATCTGTTACCAATCTTGAGAAACTCATACATTCTCTGTTCACTGTTTCCCGGTCTTAGAGAAGTAGATTTCTTTGTGCGAAAGTGCTGTTTTCACAGTGCTAAGTACTCCCAACTCTATCAACAATGTCAGTTTTACCAGTTTTCTAAGTCTCTCTTATTTGCTTGTACTTATACTTGGAATTCTCTGTGTAAACCACTGTAACTTCTCTCGGTAGATGAATCACTGTGGACTTTCTCTAGTTTCTATCTTTTACCAATCTTGAGAAACTCATACATTCTCTGTTCACTGTTTCCCAGTCTTAGAGAAGTAGATTTCTTTCTGCGAAAGTGCTGTTTTCACAATGCTAAGTACTCCCAACTCTATCAACAATGTAGGCTTTACCAGTTTTCTAAGTCTCTCTTATTTGCTTGTACTTATACTTGGAATTCTCTGTGTAAACCTCTGTAACTTTTCTAGGTAGATGAATCACTGTGTACTTTCTCTTGTTTCTATCTGTTACCAATCTTGAGAAACTGATACATTCTCTGTTCACTGTTTCGCGGTCTTAGAGCAGTAGATTTCTTTGTGCGAAAGTGCTGTTTTCACAGTGCTAAGTACTCCCAACTCTATCAACAATGTAGTTTTTAATAGTTTTCTAAGTCTCTCTTATTTGCTTGTACTTATACTTGGAATTCTCTGTGTAAACCTCTGTAACTTCTCTAGGTAGATGAATCACTGTGTACTTTCTCTTGTTTCTATCTGTTACCAATCTTGAGAAACTCATACATTCTCTGTTCACTGTTTCCCGGTCTTAGAGAAGTAGATTTTTTTGTGCGAAAGTGCTGTTTTCACACTGCTAAGTACTCCCAACTCTATCAACAATGTAGGTTTTACCAGTTTTCTAAGTCTCTCTCATTTTCTTGTACTTATACTTGGAATTCTCTGTGTAAACCTCTGTAACTTCTCTCGGTAGATGAATCACTGTGGACTTTCTCTTGTTTCTATCTGTTACCAATCTTGAGAAACTCACACATTCTCTGTTCACTGTTTCGCGGTCTTAGAGAAGTAGATTTCTTTGTGCGAAAGTGCTGTTTTCACAGTGCTAAGTACTCCCAACTCTATCAACAATGTAGGTTTTACCAGTTTTCTAAGTCTCTCTTATGTTCTTGTACTTATACTTGGAATTCTCTGTGTAAACCTCTGTAACTTTTCTATGTAGATGAATCACTGTGTACTTTCTCTTCTTTCTATCTGTTACCAATCTTGGGAAACTCACACATTCTCTCTTCACTGTTTCCCAGTCTTAGAGAAGTAGATTTCTTTCTGCGAAAGTGCTGTTTTCACAGTGCTAAGTTCTCCCAACTCTATCCACAATGTAGGTTTTACCAGTTTTCTAAGTCTCTCTTATTTTCTTGTACTTATACATGGAATTCTCTGTGTAAACTTCTGTAACTTCTCTAGGTAGATGAATCCCTGTGTACTTTCTCTTGTTTCTATCTGTTACCAATCTTGAGAAACTCATACATTCTCTGTTCACTGTTTCCCAGTCTTAGAGAAGTAGATTTCTTTCTGCGAAACTGCTGTTTTCACAATGCTAAGTACTCCCAACTCTATCAACAATGTAGATTTTACCACTTTTCTAAGTCTCTCTTATTTTCTTGTACTTATACTTGGAATTCTCTGTGTAAACCTCTGTAACTTCTCTTGGTAGATGAATCACTGCGGACTTTCTCTTGTTTCTATCTGATACCAATCTTGACAAACTCATACATTCTCTGTTTACTGTTGCGCGGTCTTAGAGAAGAAGATTTCTTTGTGGGAAAGTGCTGTTTTCACAGTGCTAAGTTCTCCCAACTCTATCAACAATGGAGTTTTTAATAGATTTCTAAGTCTCTCTTATTTGCTTGTACTTATACTTGGAATTCTCTGTGTAAACCTCTGTAACTTCTCTAGGTAGATGTATCACTGTGGACTTTCTCTCGTTTCTATCTGTTACCAATCTTGAGAAACTCATACATTCTCTGTTCACTGATTCCCGGTCTTAGAGAAGCAGATTTCTTTCTGCGAAAGTCCTGTTTTCACAGTGCTAAGTACTCCCAACTCTATCAACAATGTAGGTTTTACCAGTTTTCTAAGTCTTTCTTATTTTGTTGAAGTTACACTTGGATTTCTCTGTGTAAACCTCTGTAACTTCTCTAGGTAGATGAATCACTGTGTACTTTCTCTTGTTTCTATCTGGTACCAATCTTGGGAAACTCATACATTCTCCGTTCACAGTTTCCCGGTCTTAGACAAGTAGATTTCTTTGTGCGAAAGTGCTGTTTTCACAGTGCTAAGTACTCCCAACTCTATCAACAATATTGTTTCTACCGGTTTTCTAAGTCTCTCTAATTTTCGTGAAGTTACACTTGGATTTCTCTGTGTAAACATCTGTAACGTCTCTAGGTAGATGAATCACTGTGTACTTTCTCTTGTTTCTATCTGTTACCAATCTTGAGAAACTCATACATTCTCTGTTCACTGTTTCGTGGTCTTAGAGAAGTAGATTTCTTTGTGCGAAAGTGCTGTTTTCACAGTGCTAAGTACTCCCAACTCTATCAACAATGTAGGTTTTACCAGTTTTCTAAGTCTCTCTTATTTTCTTGGAGTTACACTTGGATTTCTCTGTGTAAACTTCTGGAACTTCTCTAAGTAGATGAATCACTGTGTACTTTCTCTTGTTTCTATCTGTTACCAATCTTGAGAAACTCATACATTCTCTTTTCACTGTTTCCCGGTATTAGAGAAGTAGATTTCTTTGTGCGAAAGTGCTGTTTTCACAGTGCTAAGTACTCCCAACTCTATCAACAATGTAGGTTTTACCAGTTTTCTAAGTCTCTCTTATTTTCTTGTACTTATACTTGGAATTCTCTGTGTAAACCTCTGTAACTTCTCTCGGTAGATGAATCACTGTGGACTTTCTCTTGTTTCTATCTGTTACCAATCTTGAGAAACTCATACATTCTCTGTTCACTGTTTCCTAGTCTTAGAGAAGTAGATTTCTTTCTGCGAAAGTGCTGTTTTCACAATGCTAAGTACTCCCAACTCTATCAACAATGTAGGTTTTACCAGTTTTCTAAGTCTCTCTTATTTGCTTGTACTTATACTTGGAATTCTCTGTGGAAACCTCTGTAACTTCTCTAGATAAATGAATCACTGTGTACTTTCTTTTGTTTCTATCTGTTACCAATCTTGAGAAACTCATACATTCTCTGTTTACTGTTTCCCGGTCTTAGAGAAGTAGATTTCTTTCTGCGAAAGTGCTGTTTTCACAGTGCTAAGTACTCCCAACTCTATCAGCAATGTAGGTTTTAACAGTTGTCTAAATCTCTCTTATTTTCTTGTACTTATACTTGGAATTCTCTGTGTAAACCTCTTTAACTTCTCTCGGTAGATGAATCACTGTTGACTTTCTCTTGTTTCTATCTGTTACCAATCTTGAGAAACTCATACATTCTCTTTCAATGTTTCCCAGTCTTAGAGAAGTAGATTTCTTTGTGCGAAAGTGCTGTTTTCACAGTGCTAAGTACTCCCAACTCTATCAACAATGTAGGTTTTACCAGTTCTCTAAGTCTCTCTTATTTTCTTGTACTTATACTTGGAATTCTCTGTGTAAACCTCTGTAACTTTTCTATGTAGATGAATCACTGCGTACTTTCTCTTCTTTCTATCTGTTACCAATCTTGAGAAACTCATACATTCTCTGTTCACTGTTTCCCGGTCTTAGAGAAGTAGATTTCTTTCTGAGAAAGTGCTGTTTTCACAGTGGTAAGTACTACCAACTCTATCCACAACGTTGGTTTTACCAGTTTTCTAAGTCTCTCTTCTTTTCTTGTACTTATACATGGAATTCTCTATGTAAACTTCTGTAACGTCTCTAGGTAGATGAATCACTGTGTACTTTCTCTTGTTTCTATCTGTTACCAATCTTGAGAAACTCATACATTCTCTGTTCACTGTTTCCCAGTGTTAGAGAAGTTGATTTCTTTCTACGAAAGTGCTGTTTTCACAGTGCTAAGTACTCCCAACTCTATCAACAATGTAGGTTTTACCAGTTTTCTAAGTCTCTCTTATTTTCCTGTACTTATACTTGGAATTCTCTGTGTAAACCTCTATAACTTTTCTAGGTAGATGAATCTCTGTGTACTTTCTCTTGTTTCTATCTGTTACCAATCTTGAGAAACTCATACATTCTCTGTTCACTGTTTCACGGACTTAGAGAACTAAATTTCTTTCGGCGAAAGTGCTGTTTTCACAGTGCTAAGTACTCCCAACTCTATCAACAATGTAGGTTTTACCAGTTTTCTAAGTCTCTCTTATTTTCTTGTACTTATACTTGGAATTCTCTGTGTAAACCTCTGTAACTTTTCTATGTAGATGAATCACTGTGTACTTTCTCTTCTTTCTATCTGTTACCAATCTTGAGAAACTCACACATTCTCTGTTCACTGTTTCCCAGTCTTAGAGAAGTAGATTTCTTTCTGCGAAAGTGCTGTTTTCACAGTGCTAAGTACTCCCAACTCTATCCACAATGTAGGTTTTACCAGTTTTCTAAGTCTCTCTTATTTTCTTGTACTTATACATGGAATTCTCTGTGTAAACTTCTGTAACTTCTCTAGGTAGATGAATCACTGTGTACTTTCTTTTGTTTCTATCTGTTACCAATCTTGAGAAACTCATACATTCTCTGTTCACTGTTTCCCAGTCTTAGAGAAGTATATTTCTTTCTGCGAAACTGCTGTTTTCACAATGCTAAGTACTCCCAACTCTATCAACAATGTAGGTTTTACCACTTTTCTAAGTCTCTCTTATTTTCTTGTACTTATACTTGGAATTCTCTGTGTAAACCTCTGTAACTTCTCTCGGTAGATGAATCACTGTGGACTTTCTCTTGTTTCTATCTGTTACCAATCTTGAGAAACTCATACATTCTCTGTTTACTGTTTCGCGGTCTTAGAGAAGTAGATTTCTTTGTGGGAAAGTGCTGTTTTCACAGTGCTAAGTACTCCCAACTCTATCAACAATGGAGTTTTTAATAGTTTTCTAAGTCTCTCTTATTTGCTTGTACTTATACTTGGAATTCTCTGTGTAAACCTCTGTAACTTCTCTAGGTAGATGAATCACTGTGGACTTTCTCTTGTGTCTATCTGTTACCAATCTTGAGAAACTCATACATTCTCTGTTCACTGAATCCCGGTCTTAGAGAAGCAGATTTCTTTCTGCGAAAGTCCTGTTTTCACAGTGCTAAGTACTCCCAACTCTATCAACAATGTAGGTTTTACCAGTTTTCTAAGTCTCTCTTATTTTGTTGAAGTTACACTTGGATTTCTCTGTGTAAACCTCTGAAACTTCTCTAGGTAGATGAATCACTGTGTACTTTCTCTTGTTTCTATCTGGTACCAATCTTGAGAAACTCATACATTCTCCGTTCACAGTTTCCCGGTCTTAGACAAGTAGATTTCTTTATGCGAAAGTGCTGTTTTCACAGTGCTAAGTACTCCCAACTCTATCAACAATGTAGTTTCTACCGGTTTTCTAAGTCTCTCTAATTTTCATGAAGTTACACTTGGATTTCTCTGTGTAAACATCTGTAACGTCTCTAGGTAGATGAATCACTGTGTACTTTCTCTTGTTTCTATCTGTTACCAATCTTGAGAAACTCATACATTCTCTGTTCACTGTTTCGCGGTCTTAGAGAAGTAGATTTCTTTCTGCGAAAGTGCTGTTTTCACAGTGCTAAGTACTCCCAACTCTATCAACAATGTAGGTTTTACCAGTTTTCTAAGTCTCTCTTATTTTCTTGTACTTATACTTGGAATTCTCTGTGTAAACCGTTGTAACTTCTCTCGGTAGATGAATCACTGTCGACTTTCTCTTGTTTCTATCTGTTAGCAATCTTGAGAAACTCATACATTCTCTGTTCACTGTTTCGCGGTCTTAGAGAAGTAGATTTCTTTGTGCGAAAGTGCTGTTTTCACAGTGCTAAGTACTTCCAACTCTATCAACAACGTAGGTTTTACGAGTTTTCTAAGTCTCTCTTTCTTTCTTGTACTTATACTTGGAATTCTCTGTGTAAACCTCTGTAACTTCTCTAGGTAGATGAATCACTGTGGACTTTCTCTTGTTTCTATCTGTTACCAATCTTGAGAAACTCAAACATTCTCTGTTCACTGATTCCCGGTCTTAGAGAAGCAGATTTCTTTCTCCGAAAGTCCTGTTTTCACAGTTCTAAGTACTCCCAACTCTATCAACAATGTAGGTTTTACCAGATTTCTAAGTCTCTCTTATTGTCTTGAAGTTACACTTGGATTTCTCTGTGTAAACCTCTGTAACTTCTCTAAGTAGATGAATCACTGTGTACTTTCTCTTGTTTCTATCTGTTACCAATCTTGAGAAACTCATACATTCTCCGTTCACTGTTTCCCGGTCTTAGACAAGTAGATTTCTTTGTGCGAAAGTGGTGTTTTCACAGTGCTAAGTACTCCCAACTATATCAACAATGTACTTTCTGCCGGTTTTCTACGTCTCTCTAATTTTCATGAAGTTACACTTGGATTTCTCTGTGTAAACATCTGTAACGTCTCTAGGTAGATGAATCACTGTGTACTTTCTCTTGTTTCTATCTGTTACCAATCTTGAGAAACTCATACATTCTCTGTTCACTGTTTCCCGGTCTTAGAGATGTAGATTTTTTTGTGTGAAAGTGCTGTTTTCACAGTGCTAAGTACTCCCAACTCTATCAACATTGTAGGTTTTACCAGTTTTCTAAGTCTCTCTTATTTTCTTGGAGTTACACTTGGATTTCTCTGTGTAAACTTCTGGAACTTCTCTAAGTAGATGAATCACTGTGTACTTTCTCTTGTTTCTATCTGTTACCATTCTATAGAAACTCAAACATTCTCACTTTTCACTGTTTCCCAGTGTTAGAGAAGTAGATTTCTATCTGCGAAATTGCTGTTTTCACAGTGCTAAGTACTCCCAACTCTATCAACAATGTAGGTTTTACCAGTTTTCTAAGTCTCTCTTATTTTTTTGTACTTGTAGTTGGAATTCTCTGTGTAAACCTCTGTAACTTTTCTAGGTAAATGAATCCCTGCGTACTTTCTCTTGTTGCTATCTGTTACCAATCTTGAGAAACTCATACATTCTCTGTTTACTGTTTCACGGACTTAGAGAACTAAATTTCTTTCGGCGAAAGTGCTGTTTTCACAGTGCTAAGTACTCCCAACTCTATCAACAGTGTAGTTTTTAATAGTTTTCTAAGTCTCTCTTATTTGCTTGTACTTATACTTGGAATTCTCTGTGTAAACATCTGTAACGTCTCTAGGTAGATGAATCACTGTGTACTTTCTCTTGTTTCTGTCTGTTACCATTCTATAGAAACTCAAACATTCTCTCTCTTCACTGTTTCCCAGTGTTAGAGAAGTAGATTTCTTTCAGTGAAATTACTGTTTTCACAGTGCTAAGTACTCCCAACTCTATCAACAATGTAGGTTTTAACAGTTTTCTAAGTCTCTCTTATTTGCTTGTACTTATACTTGGAATTCTCTGTGTAAACCTCTGTAACTTCTCTCGGTAGATGAATCACTGTGAACTTTCTCTTGTTTCTATCTGTTACCAATCTTGAGAATCTCATACATTCTCTGTTTACTGTTTCGCGATCTTAGAGAAGTAGATTTCTTTGTGGGAAAGTGCTGTTTTCACAGTGCTAAGTACTCCCAACTCTATCAGCAATGGAGTTTTTAATAGTTTTCTAAGTCTCTCTTATTTGCTTGTACTTATACTTGGAATTCTCTGTGTAAACCTCTGTAACTTCTCTAGGTAGATGAATCACTGTGTACTTTCTCTTGTTTCTATGTGTTACCAATCTTGAGAAACTCATACATTCTCTGTTTACTGTTTCCCGGTCTTAGAGAAGTAGATTTCTTTCTGCGAAAGTGCTGTTTTCACAGTGCTAAGTACTCCCAACTCTATCCACAATGTAGGTTTTACCAGTTTTCTAAGTCTCTCTTATTTTCTTGTACTTATACTTGGAATTCTCTGTGTAAACCTCTGTAACTTCTCTCGGTAGATGAATCACTGTTGACTTTCTCTTGTTTCTATCTGTTACCAATCTTGAGAAACTCATACATTCTCTGTTCAATGTTTCCCAGTCTTAGAGAAGTAGATTTCTTTGTGCGAAAGTGCTGTTTTCACAGTGCTAAGTACTCCCAACTCTATCCACAATGTAGGTTTTACCAGTTTTCTAAGTCTCTCTTATTTTCTTGTACTTATACTTGGAATTCTCTGTGTAAACCTCTGTAACTTTTCTATGTAGATGAATCACTGCGTACTTTCTCTTCTTTCTATCTGTTACCAATCTTGAGAAACTCATACATTCTCTGTTCACTGTTTCCCGGTCTTAGAGAAGTAGATTTCTTTCTGAGAAAGTGCTGTTTTCACAGTGGTAAGTACTACCAACTCTATCCACAACGTAGGTTTTAACAGTTTTCTAAGTCTCTCTTCTTTTCTTGTACTTATACATGGAATTCTCTATGTAAACTTCTGTAACGTCTCTAGGTAGATGAATCCCTGTGTGCTTTCTCTTGTTTCTATCTGTTACCAATCTTGAGAAACTCATACATTCTCTGTTCACTGTTTCCCAGTGTTAGAGAAGTTGATTTCTTTCTGCGAAAGTGCTGTTTTCACAGTGCTAAGTACTCCCAACCCTATCAACAATGTAGGTTTTACCAGTTTTCTAAGTCTCTCTTATTTTCTTGTACTTATAGTTGGAATTCTCTGTGTAAACCTCTATAACTTTTCTAGGTAGATGAATCTCTGTGTACTTTCTCTTGTTTCTATCTGTTACCAATCTTGAGAAACTCCTACATTCTCTGTTCACTGTTTCACGGACTTAGAGAACTAAATTTCTTTCGGCGAAAGTGCTGTTTTCACAGTGGTAAGTACTCCCAACTCTATCAACAATGTAGGTTTTACCAGTTTTCTAAGTCTCTTTTATTTTCTTGTACTTATACTTGGAATTCTCTGTGTAAACCTCTGTAACTTTTCTATGTAGATGAATCACTGTGTACTTTCTCTTCTTTCTATCTGTTACCAATCTTGAGAATCTCACACATTCTCTGTTCACTGTTTCCCAGTCTTAGTGAAGTAGATTTCTTTCTGCGAAAGTGCTGTTTTCACAGTGCTAAGAACTCCCAACTCTATCCACAATGTAGGTTTTACCAGTTTTCTAAGTCTCTCTTATTTTCTTGTACTTATACATGGAATTCTCTGTGTAAACTTCTGTAACTTCTCTAGGTAGATGAATCACTGTGTACTTTCTTTTGTTTCTATCTGTTACCAATCTTGAGAAACTCATACATTCTCTGTTTACTGTTTCGCGGTCTTAGAGAAGTAGATTTTTTTGTGGGAAAGTGCTGTTTTCACAGTGCTAAGTACTCCCAACTCTATCAACAATGGAGTTTTTAATAGTTTTCTAAGTCTCTCTTATTTGCTTGTACTTATACTTGGAATTCTCTGTGTAAACCTCTGTAACTTCTCTAGGTAGATGAATCACTGTGGATTTTCTCTTGTTTCTATCTGTTACCAATCTGGAGAAACTCATACATCCTCTGTTCACTGAATCCCGGTCTTAGAGAAGCAGATTTCTTTCTGCGAAAGTCCTGTTTTCACAGTGCTAAGTACTCCCAACTCTATCAACAATGTAGGTTTTACCAGTTTTCTAAGTCTCTCTTATTTTGTTGAAGTTACACTTGGATTTCTCTGTGTAAACCTCTGTAACTTCTCTAGGTAGATGAATCACTGTGTACTTTCTCTTGTTTCTATCTGGTACCAATCTTGAGAAACTCATACATTCTCCGTTGACAGTTTCCCGGTCTTAGACAAGTAGATTTCTTTGTGCGAAAGTGCTGTTTTCACAGTGCTAAGTACTCCCAACTCTATGAACAATGTAGTTTCTACCGGTTTTCTAAGTCTCTCTAATTTTCATGAAGTTACACTTGGATTTCTCTGTGTAAACATCTGTAACGTCTCTAGGTAGATGAATCACTGTGTACTTTCTCTTGTTTCTGTCTGTTACCAATCTTGAGAAACTCATACATTCTCTGTTCACTGTTTCCCGGTCTTAGAGAAGTAGATTTCTTTCTGCGAAAGTGCTGTTTTCACAGTGCTAAGTACTCCCAACTCTATCAACAATGTAGGTTTTACCAGTTTTCTAAGTCTCTCTCATTTTCTTGTACTTATACTTCGAATTCTCTGTGTAAACCTCTGTAACTTCTCTCGGTAGATGAATCACTGTGGACTTTCTCTTGTTTCTATCTGTTACCAATCTTGAGAAACTCATACATTCTCTGTTCACTGTTTCGCGGTCTTAGAGAAGTAGATTTCTTTGTGCGAAAGTGCTGTTTTCACAGTGCTAAGTACTCCCAACTCTATCAACAATGTAGGTTTTACCAGTTTTCTAAGTCTCTCTTATTTTCTTGTACTTATACTTGGAATTCTCTGTGTAAACCGCTGTAACTTCTCTCGGTAGATGAATCACTGTGGACTTTCTCTTGTTTCTATCTGTTAGTAATCTTGAGAAACTCATACATTCTCTGTTCACTGATTCCCGGTCTTAGAGAAGCAGATTTCTTTCTGCGAAAGTCCTGTTTTCACAGTTCTAAGTACTCCCAACTCTATCAACAATGTAGGTTTTACCAGTTTTCTAAGTCTCTCTTATTGTCTTGAAGTTACACTTGGATTTCTCTGTGTAAACCTCTGTAACTTCTCTAGGTAGATGAATCACTGTGTACTTTCTCTTGTTTCTATCTGTTATCAATCTTGAGAAACTCATACATTCTCCGTTCACTGTTTCCCGGTCTTAGACAAGTAGATTTCTTTGTGCGAAAGTGGTGTTTTCACAGTGCTAAGTACTCCCAACTCTATCAACAATGTAGTTTCTGCCGGTTTTCTCCGTCTCTCTAATTTTCATGAAGTTACACTTGGATTTCTCTGTGTAAACATCTGTAACGTCTCTAGGTAGATGAATCACTGTGTACTTTCTCTTGTTTCTATCTGTTACCAATCTTGAGAAACTCATACATTCTCTGTTCACTGTTTCCCGGTCTTAGAGATGTAGATTTTTTTGTCCGAAAGTGCTGTTTTCACAGTGCTAAGTACTCCCAACTCTATCAACAATGTAGGTTTTACCAGTTTTCTAAGTCTCTCCTATTTTCTTGGAGTTACACTTGGATTTCTCTGTGTAAACTTCTGGAACTTCTCTAAGTAGATGAATCACTGTGTACTTTCTCTTGATTCTATCTGTTACCATTCTATAGAAACTCAAACATTCTCACTTTTCACTGTTTCCCAGTGTTAGAGAAGTAGATTTCTTTCTGCGAAAGTGCTGTTTTCACAGTGCTAAGTACTCCCAACTCTATCAACGACGTAGGTTTTAACAGTTTTCTAAGTCTCTCTTATTTTCTTGTACTTATACTTGGAATTCTCTGTGTAAACCTCTGTAACTTCTCTCGGTAGATGAATCACTGTGGACTTTCTCTTGTTTCTATCTGTTACCAATCTTGAGAAACTCATACATTCTCTGTTCAATGTTTCCCAGTCTTAGAGAAGTAGATTTCTTTGTGAGAAAAGTGCTGTTTTCACAGTGCTAAGTACTCCCAACTCTATCAACAATGTAGGTTTTACCAGTTTTCTAAGTCTCTCTTATTTTCTTGTACTTATACTTGGAATTCTCTGTGTAAACCTCTGTAACTTTTCTAGGAAGATGAATCCCTGTGTACTTTCTCTTGTTTCTATCTGTTACCAATCTTGAGAAACTCCAACATTCTCTGTTCACTGTTTCCCAGTCTTAGAGAAGAAGATTTCTTTCTGCGAAAGTGCTGTTTTCACAGTACTAAGTACTCCCAACTCTATCAACAATGTAGGTTTTACCAGTTTTCTAAGTCTCTCTTATTTTCTTGTACTTATACTTGGAATTCTCTGTGTAAACCTCTGTAACTTTTCTATGTAGATGAATCACTGCGTACTTTCTCTTCTTTCTATCTGTTACCAATCTTGAGAAACTCATACATTCTCTGTTCACTGTTTCCCAGTCTTAGAGAAGTAGATTTTTTTCTGAGAAAGTGCTGTTTTCACAGTGGTAAGTACTACCAACTCTATCCACAACGTAGGTTTTACCAGGTTTCTAAGTCTCTCTTCTTTTCTTGTACTTATACATGGAATTCTCTATGTAAACTTCTGTAACTTCTCTAGGTAGATGAATCACTGTGTAGTTTCTCTTGTTTCTATCTGTTACCAATCTTGAGAAACTCATACATTCTCTGTTCACTGTTTCCCAGTGTTAGAGAAGTTGATTTCTTTCTCCGAAAGTGCTGTTTCCACAGTGCTAAGTACTCCCAACTCTATCAACAATGTAGGTTTTACCAGTTTTCTAAGTCTCTCTTATTTTCTTGTACTTATACATGGAATTGTCTGTGTAAACCTCTGTAACTTTTCTAGGTAGATGAATCCCTGTGTACTTTCTCTTGTTTCTATCTGTTACCAATCTTGAGAAACTCATACATTCTCTGTTCACTGTTTCACGGACTTAGAGAACTAAATTTCTTTCGGAGAAAGTGCTGTTTTCACAGTGCTAAGTACTCCCAACTCTATCAACAATGTAGGTTTTACCAGTTTTCTAAGTCTCTCTTATTTTCTTGTACTTATACTTGCAATTCTCTGTGTAAACCTCTGTAACTTTTGTATGTAGATGAATCACTGCGCACTTTCTCTTCTTTCTATCTGTTACCAATCTTGAGAAACTCACACATTCTCTATTCACTGTTTCCCAGTCTTAGAGAAGTAGATTTCTTTCTGCGAAAGTGCTGTTTTCACAGTGCTAAGTACTCCCAACTCTATCAACAATGTAGGTTTTACCATTTTTCTAAGTCTCTCTTATTTTCTTGTACTTATACATGGAATTCTCTGTGTAAACTTCTGTAACTTCTCTCGGTAGATGAATCACTGTGTACTTTCTTTTGTTTCTATCTGTTACCAATCTTGAGAAACTCATACATTCTCTGTTCACTGTTTCCCAGTCTTAGAGAAATAGATTTCTTTCTGCGAAAGTGCTGTTTTCACAATGCTAAGTACTCCCAACTCTATCAACAATGTAGGTTTTACCAGTTTTCTAAGTCTCTCTTATTTGCTTGTACTTATACTTGGAATTCTCTGTGTAAACATCTGTAACTTCTCTCGGTAGATGAATCACTGTGGACTTTCTCTTGTTTCTATCTGTTACCAATCTTGAGAATCTCATACATTCTCTGTTTACTGTTTCGCGGTCTTAGAGAAGTAGATTTCTTTGTGGGAAAGTGCTGTTTTCACAGGGCTAAGTACTCCCAACTCTATAAACAATGGGGTTTTTAATAGTTTTCTAAGTCTCTCTTATTTGCTTCTACTTATACTTGGAATTCTCTGTGTAAACCTCTGTAACTTCTCTAGGTAGATGAATCACTGTGTACTTTCTCTTGTTTCTATCTGTTACCAATCTTGAGACACTCATACATTCTCTGTTTACTGTTTCCCGGTCTTAGAGAAGTAGATTTCTTTGTGGGAAAGTGCTGTTTTCACAGTGCTAAGTACTCCCAACTCTATCAACAATGTAGGTTTTAACAGTTTTCTAAGTCTCTCTTATTTTCTTGTACTTATACTTGGAATTCTCTGTGTAAACCTCTGTAACTTCTCTCGGTAGATGAATCACTGTGGACTTTCTCTTGTTTCTATCTTTTACCAATCTTGAGAAACTCATACATTCTCTGTTCACTGTTTCGCGGTCTTAGAGAAGTAGATTTCTTTCTGCGAAAGTGCTGTTTTCACAGTGCTAAGTACTTCCAACTCTATCAACAACGTAGGTTTTACGAGTTTTCTAAGTCTCTCTTATTTTCTTGTACTTATACTTGGAATTCTCTGTGTAAACCTCTGTAACTTCTCTAGGTAGATGAATCACTGTGGACTTTCTCTTATTTCTATCTGTTACCAATCTTGAGAAACTCATAAATTCTCTGTTAACTGTTTCGCGGTCTTAGAGAAGTAGATTTCTATTTGCGAAAGTGCTGTTTTCACAGTGCTAAGTACTCCCAACTCTATCAACAATGGAGTTTTTAATAGTTTTCTAAGTCTGTATTATTTTCTTGCACTTATACTTGGAATTCTCTGTGTAAACCTCTGTAACTTCTCTAGGTAGATGAATCACTGTGTACTTTCTCTTGTTTCTATCTGTTACCAATCTTGAGAAACTCATACATTCTCTGTTCACTGTTTCCCGGTCTTACAGAAGTAGATTTCTTGGTTCGAAAGTGCTGTTTTCACAGTGCTAAGTACTCCCAACTCTATCAACAATGTAGGTTTTACCAGTTTTCTAAGTCTCTCTTATTTTCTTGGAGTTACACTTGGATTTCTCTGTGTAAACCTCTGGAACTTCTCTAAGTAGATGAATCACTGTGTACTTTCTCTTGTTTCTATCTGTTACCAATCTTGAGAAACTCATACATTCTCTGTTCACTGTTTTGCGGTTTTAGAGAAGTAGATTTCTTTGTGCGAAAGTGCTGTTTTCACAGTGCTAAGTGCTCCCAACTCTATCAACAATGTAGGTTTTACCAGTTTTCTAAGTCTCTCTTATTTTCTTGTACGTATAATTGGAATTCTCTTTGTAAACCGCTGTAACTTCTCTCGGTAGATGAATCACTGTGGACTTTCTCTTGTTTCTATCTGTTACAAATCTTGAGAAACTCATACATTCTCTGTTCACTGTTTCACGGTCTTAGAGAAGTAGATTTCTTTGTGGGAAAGTGCTGTTTTCACAGTGCTAAGTACTTCCAACTCTATCAACAACGTAGGTTTTACGAGTTTTCTAAGTCTCTCTTATTTTCTTGTACTTATACTTGGAATTCTCTGTGTAAACCTCTGTAACTTCTCTAGGTAGATGATTCACTGTGTACTTTCTCTTGTTTCTATCTGTTACCAATCTTGACAAACTGATACATTCTCCGTTCACTGTTTCCCGGTCTTAGACAAGTAGATTTCTTTGTGCGAAAGTGCTGTTTTCACAGTGCTAAGTACTCCCAACTCTATCCACAATGTAGGTTTTACCAGTTTTCTAAGTCTCTCTTATTTTCTTGTACTTATACATGGAATTGTCTGTGTAAACTTCTGTAACTTCTCTAGGTAGATGAATCACTGTGTACTTTCTTTTGTTTCTATCTGTTACCAATCTTGAGAAACTCATACATTCTCTGTTCACTGTTTCCCAGTCTTAGAGAAGTAGATTTCTTTCTGCGAAAGTGCTGTTTTCACAATGCTAAGTACTCCCAACTCTATCAACAATGTAGGTTTTTACCCGTTTTCTAAGTCTCTCTTATTTTCTTGTACTTATACTTGGAATTCTCTGTGTAAACCTCTGTAACTTCTCTCGGTAGATGAATCACTGTGGACTTTCTCTTGTTTCTATCTGTTACCAATCTTGAGAATCTCATACATTCTCTGTTTACTGTTTCGCGGTCTTAGAGAAGTAGATTTGTTTGTGGGAAAGTGCTGTTTTCACAGTGCTAAGTACTCCCAACTCTATCAACAATGTAGGTTTTACCAGTTTTCTAAGTCTCTCTTATTTTCTTGTACTTATACTTGGAATTCTCTGTGTAAACCTCTGTAACTTTTCTACGTAGATGAATCACTGTGTACTTTCTCTTCTTTGTATCTGTTACCAATCTTGAGAAACTCACACATTCTCTGTTCACTGTTTCCCAGTGTTAGAGAAGTAGATTTCTTTCTGCGAAAGTGCTGTTTTCACAGTGCTAAGTACTCCCAACTCTATCCACAATGTAGGTTTTACCAGTTTTCTAAGTCTCTCTTATTTTCTTGTACTTATACATGGAATTCTCTGTGTAAACTTCTGTAACTTCTCTAGGTAGATGAATCACTGTGTACTTTCTCTTGTTTCTATCTGTTACCAATCTTGAGAAAGTCATACATTCTCCGTTCACTGTTTCCCAGTCTTAGAGAAGTAGATTTCTTTCTGCGAAAGTGCTGTTTTCACAGTGTTAAGTACTCCCAACTCTATCAACAATGTAGGTTTGAACAGTTTTCTAAATCTCTCTTATTTTCTTGTACTTATGTTTGGAATTCTCTGTGTAAACCTCTGTAACTTCTCTCGGTAGATGAATCACTGTGGACTTTCTCTTGTTTCTATCTGTTACCAATCTTGAGAAACTCATACATTCTCTGTTTACTGTTTCGCGGTCTTAGAGAAGTAGATTTCTTTGTGGGAAAGTGCTGTTTTCACAGTGCTAAGTACTCCCAACTCTATCAACAATGGAGTTTTTAATAGTTTTCTAAGTCTCTCTTATTTGCTTGTACTTATACTTGGAATTCTCTGTGTAATCCTCTGTAACTTCTCTAGGTAGATGAATCACTGTGTACTTTCTCTTGTTTCTATCTGTTACCAATCCTGAGAAACTCATACATTCTCTCTTTTCACTGTTTCCCGGTCTTAGACAAGTAGATTTCTTTGTGCGAAAGTGCTGTTTTCACAGTGCTAAGTACTCCCAACTCTATCAACAATGTTGGTTTTACCAGTTTTCTAAGTCTCTCTTATTTTCTTGTACTTATACTTGGAATTCTCTGTGTAAACCTCTGTAACTTTTCAATGTAGATGAATCACTGCATACTTTCTCTTCTTTCTATCTGTTACCAATCTTGAGAAACTCATACATTCTCTGTTCACTGTTTCCCAGTCTTAGAGAAGTAGATTTCTTTCTGCGAAAGTGCTGTTTTCACAGTGCTAAGTACTCCCAACTCTATCCACAATGTACGTTTTACCAGTTTTCTAAGTCTCTCTTATTTTCTTGTACTTATACATGGAATTCTCTGTGTAAACTTCTGTAACTTCTCTAGGTAGATAAATCACTGTGTACTTTCTCTTGTTTCTATCTGTTACCAATCTTGAGAAACTCATACATTCTCTGTTCACTGTTTCACGGACTTAGAGAACTACATTTCTTTCGGCGAAAGTGCTGTTTTCACAGTGCTAAGTACTCCCAACTCTATCCACAATGTACGTTTTACCACTTTTCTAAGTCTCTCTTATTTTCTTGTACTTATACTTGGAATTCTCTGTGTAAACCTCTGTAACGTTTCTATGTAGATGAATCACTGCGTACTTTCTCTTCTTTCTATCTGTTACCAATCTTGAGAAACTCATACATTCTCTGTTCACTGTTTCCCAGTCTTAGAGAAGTAGATTTCTTTCTGTGAAAGTGCTGTTTTCACAGTGCTAAGAACTCCCAACTCTATCCACAATGTAGGTTTTACCAGTTTTCTAAGTCTCTCTTATTTTCTTGTACTTATACTTGGAATTCTCTGTGGAAACCTCTGTAATTTTTCTAGGTAGATGAATCACTGTGTACTTTCTCTTGTTTCTATCTGTTTCCAATCTTGACAAACTCATACATTCTCCGTTCACTGTTTCCCGGTCTTAGACAAGTAGATTTCTTTGTGCGAAAGTGCTGTTTTCACAGTGCTAAGTAGTCCCAACTCTATCAACAATGTAGTTTCTACCGGTTTTCTAAGTCTCTCTAATTTTCATGAAGTTACACTTGGATTTCTCTGTGTAAAATCTGTAACGTCTCTAAGTAGATGAATCACTGTGTACTTTCTCTTGTTTCTATCTGTTACCAATCTTGAGAAACTCATACATTCTCTGTTCACTATTTCCCTGTCTTAGAGAAGTAGATTTCTTTGTGCGAAACTGCTGTTTTCACAGTGCTAAGTACTCCCAACTCTATCAACAATGTAGGTTTTACCAGTTTTCCAAGTCTCTCTTATTTTCTTGTACTTATACTTGGAATTCTCTGTGTAAACCTCTGTAACTTCTCTCGGTAGATGAATCACTGTGGACTTTCTCTTGTTAGGGTTAGGGTTAGGGTTAGGGTTAGGGTTAGGGTTAGGGTTAGGGTTAGGGTTAGGGTTAGGGTTAGGGTTAGGGTTAGGGTTAGGGTTAGGGTTTCAGGGTCAGGGTTTCAGGGTCAGGGTTTCAGGGTCAGGGTTTCAGGGTCAGGGTTTCAGGGTCAGGGTTTCAGGGTCAGGGTTTCAGGGTCAGGGTTTCAGGGTCAGGGTTTCAGGGTCAGGGTTTCAGGGTCAGGGTTTCAGGGTCAGGGTTTCAGGGTCAGGGTTTCAGGGTCAGGGTTTCAGGGTCAGGGTTTCAGGGTCAGGGTTTCAGGGTCAGGGTTTCAGGGTCAGGGTTTCAGGGTCAGGGTTTCAGGGTCAGGGTTTCAGGGTCAGGGTTTCAGGGTCAGGGTTTCAGGGTCAGGGTTTCAGGGTCAGGGTTTCAGGGTCAGGGTTTCAGGGTCAGGGTTTCAGGGTCAGGGTTTCAGGGTCAGGGTTTCAGGGTCAGGGTTTCAGGGTCAGGGTTTCAGGGTCAGGGTTTCAGGGTCAGGGTTTCAGGGTCAGGGTTTCAGGGTCAGGGTTTCAGGGTCAGGGTTTCAGGGTCAGGGTTTCAGGGTCAGGTTTTCAGGGTCAGGGTTTCAGGGTCAGGGTTTCAGGGTCAGGGTTTCAGGGTCAGGGTTTCAGGGTCAGGGTTTCAGGGTCAGGGTTTCAGGGTCAGGGTTTCAGGGTCAGGGTTTCAGGGTCAGGGTTTCAGGGTCAGGGTTTCAGGGTCAGGGTTTCAGGGTCAGGGTTTCAGGGTCAGGGTTTCAGGGTCAGGGTTTCAGGGTCAGGGTTTCAGGGTCAGGGTTTCAGGGTCAGGGTTTCAGGGTCAGGGTTTCAGGGTCAGGGTTTCAGGGTCAGGGTTTCAGGGTCAGGGTTTCAGGGTCAGGGTTTCAGGGTCAGGGTTTCAGGGTCAGGGTTTCAGGGTCAGGGTTTCAGGGTCAGGGTTTCAGGGTCAGGGTTTCAGGGTCAGGGTTTCAGGGTCAGGGTTTCAGGGTCAGGGTTTCAGGGTCAGGGTTTCAGGGTCAGGGTTTCAGGGTCAGGGTTTCAGGGTCAGGGTTTCAGGGTCAGGGTTTCAGGGTCAGGGTTTCAGGGTCAGGGTTTCAGGGTCAGGGTTTCAGGGTCAGGGTTTCAGGGTCAGGGTTTCAGGGTCAGGGTTTCAGGGTCAGGGTTTCAGGGTCAGGGTTTCAGGGTTAGGGTTTCAGGGTTAGGGTTTCAGGGTTAGGGTTAGGGTTAGGGTTTCAGGGTTAGGGTTTCAGGGTTAGGGTTTCAGGGTTAGGGTTTCAGGGTTAGGGTTAGGGTTTCAGGGTTAGGGTTTCAGGGTTAGGGTTTCAGGGTTAGGGTTTCAGGGTTAGGGTTTCAGGGTTAGGGTTTCAGGGTTACGGTTCAGGTTTAGGGTTTCAGGGTTAGGGTTTCAGGGTTAGGGTTTCAGGGTTAGGGTTTCAGGGTTAGGGTTTCAGGGTTAGGGTTTCAGGGTTAGGGTTTCAGGGTTAGGGTTAGGGTTTCAGGGTTAGGGTTAGGGTTTCAGGGTTAGGGTTAGGGTTTCAGGGTTTCAGGGTTTCAGGGTTAGGGTTAGGGTTTCAGGGTTTCAGGGTTTCAGGGTTAGGGTTAGGGTTTCAGGGTTAGGGTTTCAGGGTTAGGGTTAGGGTTTCAGGGTTAGGGTTAGGGTTTCAGGGTTAGAGTTTCAGGGTTAGGGTTTCAGGGTTAGGGTTAGGGTTTCAAGGTTAGGGTTAGGGTTTCAGGGTTTCAGGGTTTCAGGGTTAGGGTTAGGGTTTCACTGTTAGGGTTTCAGGGTTAGGGTTAGGGTTTCAGGGTTTCAGAGTTTCAGGGTTAGGGTTAGGGTTTCAGGGTTAGGGTTAGGGTTTCAGGGTTAGGGTTAGGGTTTCAGGCTTAGGGTTAGGGTTTCAGGGTTAGGGTTAGGGTTTCAGGGTTAGGGTTAGGGTTTCAGGGTTAGGGTTAGGGTTTCAGGGTTAGGGTTAGGGTTTCAGGGTTAGGGTTTCAGGGTTAGGGTTAGGGTTTCAGGGTTAGGGTTAGGGTTTCAGGGTTAGAGTTTCAGGGTTAGGGTTTCAGGGTTAGGGTTAGGGTTTCAAGGTTAGGGTTAGGGTTTCAGGGTTTCAGGGTTTCAGGGTTAGGGTTAGGGTTTCAGGGTTAGGGTTTCAGGGTTAGGGTTAGGGTTTCAGGGTTTCAGAGTTTCAGGGTTAGGGTTAGGGTTTCAGGGTTAGGGTTAGGGTTTCAGGGTTAGGGTTAGGGTTTCAGGCTTAGGGTTAGGGTTTCAGGGTTAGGGTTAGGGTTTCAGGGTTAGGGTTAGGGTTTCAGGGTTAGGGTTAGGGTTTCAGGGTTAGGGTTTGGGTTTCAGGGTTAGGGTTCGGGTTTCA
This sequence comes from Heterohyrax brucei, assembly GCA_028571685.1. Classification (NCBI taxonomy): domain Eukaryota; kingdom Metazoa; phylum Chordata; class Mammalia; order Hyracoidea; family Procaviidae; genus Heterohyrax; species Heterohyrax brucei. The sequence goes on along the minus strand of CM053144.1, from coordinate 20,940,513 downwards.
GGGTTAGGGTTCGGGTTTCAGGGTTCGGGTTTCAGGGTTCGGGTTTCAGGGTTCGGGTTTCAGGGTTCGGGTTCGGGTTTCAGGGTTCGGGTTCGGGTTTCAGGGTTCGGGTTCGGGTTTCAGGGTTCGGGTTCGGGTTTCAGGGTTCGGGTTCGGGTTTCAGGGTTCGGGTTCGGGTTTCCGGGTTCGGGTTCGGGTTTCAGGGTTCGGGTTCGGGTTTCCGGGTTCGGGTTCGGGTTTCAGGGTTCGGGTTCTGGTTTCAGGGTTCGGGTTCGGGTTTCAGGGTTCGGGTTCGGGTTTCAGGGTTCGGGTTCGGGTTTCAGGGTTCGGGTTCGGGTTTCAGGGTTCGGGTTCGGGTTTCAGGGTTCGGGTTCGGGTTTCAGGGTTCGGGTTCGGGTTTCAGGGTTCGGGTTCGGGTTTCAGGGTTTTAGGTTTCGGGTTTCAGGGTTCGGGTTTCAGGGTTCGGGTTTCAGGGTTCGGGTTTCAGGGTTCGGGTTTCAGGGTTCGGGTTTCAGGGTTCGGGTTTCAGGGTTCGGGTTTCAGGGTTCGGGTTTCAGGGTTCGGGTTTCAGGGTTCGGGTTTCAGGGTTCGGGTTTCAGGGTTCGGGTTTTAGGGTTCGGGTTTCAGGGTTCGTTTTTCAGGGTTCGGGTTTCAGGGTTTGGGTGAGGGTTAGGATTCGGGTTTTAGGGTTTGGGTTTTAGGGTTTGGGTTTTAGGGTTAGGGTTTTAGGGATAGGGTTAGGGTTAGGGTTAGGGTTAGGGTTAGGGTAACTTCTCTAGCTAGATGAATCAGTGTGTACTTTCTTTTGTTTCTATCTGTTACCAATCTTGAGAAACTCACACATTCTCTGTTCACTGTTTCCTTGTCTTACAGAAGTAGATTTCTTTGTGCGAAAGTGCTGTTTTCACACTGCTAAGTACTCCGAACTCTATCAACAATGTAGGTTTGACGAGTTTTCTAAGTCTCTCCTATTTGCTTGTACTTATACCTGGAATTCTCTGTGTAAACCGCGGTAACTTCTCTAGCTAGATGAATCACTGTGTACTTTCTCTTGTTTCTATCTGTAACCAATCTTCAGAAACTCATACATTCTCTGTTCACGGTTTCACGATCTTAGAGAAGTAGATTTCTTTCGGCGAAAGTCATGTTTTCACACTTCCAAGTACTCCCATCTCAGTCAACAATGTAGGTTTTAACAGTTTTCTAAGTCTCTCTTATTTGCTTGGAGTTACACTTGTAATTCTCTGTGTAAACCTCTGTGACTTCTGTAGGTAGAAGAATCACTGTGTACTTTCTCTTGTTTCTATCTGCTACCAATCTTGAGAAACTCCAACATTCTCTGTTCACTGTTTCCCGGCCTTAGAGAAGTAGATTTCTTTCGGCGAATGTGCTGTTTTCACACTGCTAAGTACTCCCAACTCTATCAACAATGTAGGTTTTACCAGTTTTTTAAGTCTCTCTTATTTTCTTGTACTTACACTTGGAATTCTCTGTGTAAACCTCGGTAACTTCTTTAGGTAGATGAATCACTGTGTACTTTCTCTTGTTTCTATCTGTTACCAATCTTGAGAAACTCCAACATTCTCTGTTCACTGTCTCCCGGTCTTAGAGAAGTACATTTCTTTCAGCGAATGTGCTGTTTTCAGAGTGCTAAGTACTCCCAACTCTATCAACAATGGAGTTTTTAATAGTTTTCTAAGTCTCTATTATTTTCTTGCACTTATACTTGGAATTCTCTGGGTAAACCTCTGTAACTTCTCTAGGTAGATGAATCACGGTGTACTTTCTCTTGTTTCTATCTGTTACCAATCTTGAGAAACTCATACATTCTCTGTTCACTGTTTCCCGGTCTTATAGAAGTAGATTTCTTGGTTCGAAAGTGCTGTTTTCACAGTGCTAAGTACTCCCAACTCTATCAACAATGTAGGTTTTACAGGTTTTCTAAGTCTCTCTTATTTGCTTGTACTTATACTTGGAATTCTCTGTGTAAACCTCTGTAACTTATCTAGGTAGATGAATCACTGTGTACTTTCTCTTGTTTCTATCTGTTACCAATCTTGAGAAAGTCATACATTCTCCGTTCACTGTTTCCCGGTCTTAGAGAAGTAGATTTCTTTCTGCGAAAGTGCTGTTTTCACAGTGCTAAGTACTCCTAACTCTATCAACAATGTAGGTTTTACCAGTTTTCTAAGTCTCTCTTACTTTCTTGCACTTATGCTTGGAATTCTTTGTGTAAACCTCTGTCACTTCTCTAGGTAGATGAATCACTGTGTACTTTCTCTTGTTTCTATCTGTTACCAATCTTTAGAAACTCATACATAATCTGTTCTCTGATTCCCAGTCTTAGAGAAGTAGATTTCTTTGTGCGAAAGTGCTGTTTTCACAGTGCTAAGTACTCCCAACTCTATCAACAATGTAGGTTTTACCGGTTTTCTAAGTCTCTCTTATTTGCTTGTACTTATACTTGGAATTCTCTGTGTAAACCTCTGTAACTTCTCTAGGTAGATGAATCACTGTGTACTTTCTCTTGTTTCTATCTGTTACCAATCTTGAGAAACTCATACATTCTCTGTTCACTGTTTCGCGGTCTTAGAGAAGTAGATTTCTTTGTGCGAAAGTGCTGTTTTCACAGTGCTAAGTACTCCCAACTCTATCAACAATGTAGGTTTTACCAGTTTTCTAAGTCTCTCTTCTTTTCTTGTACCTATACTTGGAATTCTCTGTGTAAACCTCTGTAACTTCTCTCGGTAGATGAATCACTGTCGACTTTCCCTTGTTTCTATCTGTTACCATTCTTAAGAAACTCATACATTCTTTGTTCACTGATTCCCAGTCTTAGAGAAGTAGATTTCTTTGTGCGAAAGTGCTGTTTTCACAGTGCTAAGTACTCCCAACTCTATCAACAATGTAGGTTTTACCGGTTTTCTAAGTCTCTCCTATTTGCTTGTACTTATACTTGGAATTCTCTGTGTAACCCTCTGTAACTTTTCTAGGTAGGTGAATCACTGTGTACTTTCTCTTGTTTCTATCTGTTACCAATCTTTAGAAACTCATACATTCTCTGTTCACTGATTCCCACTCTTAGAGAAGTAGATTTCTTTGTGCGAAAGTGCTGTTTTCACAGTGCTAAGTACTCCCAACTCTATCAACAATGTAGGTTTTACCGGTTTTCTAAGTCTCTCTTATTTGCTTCTACTTATACTTGTAATTCTCTGTGTAAACCTCTGTAACTTCTCTAGGTAGATGAATCACTGTGTACTTTCTCTTGTTTCTATCTGTTACCAATCTTGAGAAACTCATACATTCTCCGTTCACTGTTTCCCGGTCTTAGAGAAGTAGATTTCTTTCTGCGAAAGTGCTGTTTTCACAGTGCTAAGTACTCCCAACTCTATCAACAATGTAGGTTTTACCAGTTTTCTAAGTCTCTCTTATTTTCTTGAAGTTACACTTGGATTTCTCTGTGTAAACCTCTGTAACTTCTCTAGGTAGATGAATCACTGTGTACTTTCTCTTGTTTCTATCTGTTACCAATCTTGACAAACTCATACATTCTTCGTTCACTGTTTCCCGGTCTTAGACAAGTAGATTTCTTTGTGCGAAAGTTCTGTTTTCACAGTGCTAAGTACTCCCAACTCTATCAACAATGTAGTTTCTACCGGTTTTCTAAGTCTCTCTAATTTTCATGAAGTTACACTTGGATTCCTCTGTGTAAACATCTGTAACGTCTCTAGGTAGATGAATCACTGTGTACTTTCTCTTGTTTCTATCTGCTACCAATCTTGAGAAACTCATACATTCTCTGTTCACTGTTTCCCGGTCTTAGAGAAGTAGATTTCTTGGTTCGAAAGTGCTCTTTTCACAGTGCTAAGTACTCCCAACTCTATCAACAATGTAGGTTTTACCAGTTTTCTAAGTCTCTCTTCTTTTCTTGTACTTATACTTGGAATTCTCTGTGTAAACCGCTGTAACTTCTCTCGGTAGATGAATCACTGTGGACTTTCTCTTGTTTCTATCTGTTACCAATCTTGAGAAACTCATACATTCTCTGTTCACTGTTTCGCGGTCTTAGAGAAGTAGACTTCTTTGTGCGAAAGTGCTGTTTTCACAGTGCTAAGTACTTCCAACTCTATCAACAACGTAGGTTATACGAGTTTTCTAAGTCTCTCTTATTTTCTTGTACTTATACTTGGAATTCTCTGTGTAAACCTCTGTAACTTCTCTAGGCAGATGAATCACTGTGGACTTTCTCTTGTTTCTATCTGTTACCAATCTTGAGAAACTCATACATTCTCCGTTCACTGTTTCCCGGTCTTAGAGAAGTAGATTTCTTTGTGCGAAAGTGCTGTTTTCACAGTGCTGCGTACTCCCAACTATATCAACAATGCAGTTTCTACCGGTTTTCTAAGTCTCTCTAATTTTCATGAAGTTACACTTGGATTTCTCTGTGTAAACATCTGTAACGTCTCTAGGTAGATGAATCACTGTGTACTTTCTCTTGTTTCTATCTGTTACCAATCTTGAGAAACTCATACATTCTCTGTTCACTGTTTCCCGGTCTTAGAGAAGTAGATTTCTTTGTGCGAAAGTGCTGTTTTCACACTGCTAAGTACTCCCAACACTATCAACAATGTAGGTTTTACCAGTTTTCTAAGTCTCTCTTATTTTCTTGGAGTTCCACTTGGATTTCTCTGTGTAAACTTCTTGAACTTCTCTAATTAGATGAATCACTGTGTACTTTCTCTTGTTTCTATCTGTTACCAATCTTGAGAAACTCATACATTCTCTGTTCACTGTTTCCCGGTCTTAGAGAAGTAGATTTCTTTGTGCGAAAGTGCTGTTTTCACAGTGCTAAGTACTCCCAACTCTATCAACAATGTAGGTTTTACCAGTTTTCAAAGTCTCTCTTATTTGCTTGTACTTATACTTGGAATTCTCTGTGTAAACCTCTGTAACTTCTCTCGGTAGATGAATCACTGTGTACTTTCTCTTGTTTCTATCTGTTACCAATCTTGAGAAACTCATACATTCTCTGTTCACTGTTTCCCGGTGTTAGAGAAGTAGATTTCTTTGTGCGAAAGTGCTGTTTTCACGCTGCTAAGTACTCCCAACTCTATCAACCATGTAGGTTTTACCAGTTTTCTAAGTCTCTCTTCTTTTCTTGTACTTATACTTGGAATTCTCTGTGTAAACCTCTGTAACTTCTCTCGTAGATGAATCACTGTGGACTTTCTCTTGTTTCTATCTGGTACCATTCCTAAGAAACTCATACATTCTCTGTTCACTGATTCCGAGTCTTAGAGAAGTAGATTTCTTTGTGCGAAAGTGCTGTTTTCACAGTGCTAAGTACTCCCAACTCTATCAACAATGTAGGTTTTACCGGTTTTCTAAGTCTCTCCTATTTGCTTGTACTTATACTTGGAATTCTCTGTGTAAACCTCTGTAACTTCTCTAGGTAGATGAATCACTGTGTACTTTCTCTTGTTTCTATCTGTTACCAATCTTGAGAAACTCATACATTCTCTGTTCACCGATTCCCACTCTTAGAGAAGTAGATTTCTTTGTGCGAAAGTGCTGTTTTCACAGTGCTAAGTACTCCCAACTCTATCAACATTGTAGGTTTTACCGGTTTTCTAAGTCTCTCTTCTTCTCTTGTACTTATACATGGAATTCTCTGTGTAAACTTCTTTAACTTCTCTAGGTAGATGAATCACTGTGTACTTTCTCTTGTTTCTATCTGTTACCAATTTTGAGAAACTCATACATTCTCTGTTCACTGTTTCCCAGTGTTAGAGAAGTAGATTTCTTTCTGCGAAATTGCTGTTTTCACAGTGCTAAGTACTCCCAACTCTATCAACAATGTAGGTTTTACCAGTTTTCTAAGTATCTCTTATTTTTTTGTACTTATACTTGGAATTCTCTGTGTAAACCACTGTAACTTTTCTAGGTAGATGAATCACTGTGTACTTTCTCTTGTTTCTATCTGTCACCAATCCTGAGAAATTCATACATTCTCTCTTCTCACTGTTTCACGGACTTAGAGAACTAAATTTCTTTCGGCGAAAGTGCTGTTTTCACAGTGCTAAGTACTCCCAACTCTATCAACAATGTAGCTTTTACCAGTTTTCTAAGGCTCTCTTATTTTCTTGTACTTATACTTGGAATTCTCTGTGTAAACCTCTGTAACTTTTCTATGTAGATGAATCACTGCGTACTTTCTCTTCTTTCTATCTGTTACCAATCTTGAGAAACTCATACATTCTCTGTTCAGTGTTTCCCAGTCTTAGAGAAGTAGATATCTTTCTGCGAAAGTGCTGTTTTCACAGTGCTAAGTACTCCCAACTCTATCCACAATGTACGCTTTACCAGTTTTCTAAGTCTCTCTTATTTTCTTGTACTTATACTTGGAATTCTCTGTGTAAACCGCTGTAACTTCTCTCGTAGATGAATCACTGTGGACTTTCTCTTGTTTCTATCTGTTACCATTCTTAAGAAACTCATACATTCTTTGTTCACTGATTCCCAGTCTTAGAGAAGTAGATTTCTTTGTGCGAAAGTGCTGTTTTCACAGTGCTAAGTACTCCCAACTCTATCAACAATGTAGGTTTTACCGGTTTTCTAAGTCTCTCCTATTTGCTTGTACTTATACTTGGAATTCTCTGTGTAAACCTCTGTAACTTTTCTAGGTAGATGAATCCCTGTGGACTTTCTCTTGTTTCTATCTGTTACCAATCTTGAGAAACTCATACATTCTCTGTTTACTGTTTCGCGGTCTTAGAGAAGTAGATTTCTTTGTGGGAAAGTGCTGTTTTCACAGTGCTAAGTACTCCCAACTCTATCAACAATGTAGGTTTTACCAGTTTTCTAAGTCTCTCTTATTTTCTTGTACTTATACTTGGAATTCTCTGTGTAAACCGCTGTAACTTCTCTCGGTAGATGAATCACTGTGGACTTTCTCTTGTTTCTATCTGTTACCAATCTTGAGAAACTCATACCTTCTCTGTTCACTGTTTCGCGGTCTTAGAGAAGTAGACTTCTTTGTGCGAAAGTGCTGTTTTCACAGTGCTAAGTACTTCCAACTCTATCAACAACGTAGGTTATACGAGTTTTCTAAGTCTCTCTTCTTTTCTTGTACTTATACTTGGAATTCTCTGTGTAAACCTCTGTAACTTCTCTAGGAAGATGAATCACTGTGGACTTTCTCTTGTTTCTATCTGTTACCAATCTTGACAAACTCATACATTCTCCGTTCACTGTTTCCCGGTCTTAGAGAAGTAGATTTCTTTGTGCGAAAGTGCTGTTTTCACAGTGCTAAGTACTCCCAACTATATCAACAATGCAGTTTCTATCAGATTTCTAAGTCTCTCTAATTTTCATGAAGTTACACTTGGATTTCTCTGTGTAAACATCTGTAACGTCTCTAGGTAGATTAATCACTGTGTACTTTCTCTTGTTTCTATCTGTTACCAATCTTGAGAAACTCATACATTCTCTGTTCACTGTTTCCCGGTCTTAGAGAAGTAGATTTCTTTGTGCGAAAGTGCTGTTTTCACACTGCTAAGTACTCCCAACTCTATCAACAATGTAGGTTTTACCAGTTTTCTAAGTCTCTCTTATTTTCTTGGAGTTCCACTTGGATTTCTCTGTGTAAACTTCTTGAACTTCTCTAATTAGATGAATCCCTGTGTACTTTCTCTTGTTTCTATCTGTTACCAATCTTGAGAAACTCATACATTCTCTGTTCACTGTTTCCCGGTCTTAGAGAAGTAGATTTCTTTGTGCGAAAGTGCTGTTTTCACCGTGCTAAGTACTCCCAACTCTATCAACAATGTAGGTTTTACCAGTTTTCTAAGTCTCTCTTATTTGCTTGTACTTATACTTGGAATTCTCTGTGTAAACCTCCGTAACTTCTCTCGGTAGATGAATCACTGTGGACTTTCTCTTGTTTCTATCTGTTACCAATCTTGAGAAACTCATACATTCTCTGTTCACTGTTTCGCGGTCTTAGAGAAGTAGATTTCTTTGTGCAAAAGTGCTGTTTTCACAGTGCTAAGTACTCCCAACTCTATCAGCAATGTAGGTTTTACCAGTTTTCTAAGTCTCTCTTATTTGCTTGTACTTATACTTGGAATTCTCTGTGTAAATCTCCGTAAGTTTTCTAGGTAGATGAATCACTGTGTACTTTCTCTTGTTTCTATTTGTTACCAATCTTGAGAAACTGATACATTCTCTGTTTACTGTTTCGCGGTCTTAGAGAAGTAGATTTCTTTGTGGGAAAGTGCTGTTTTCACAGTGCTAAGTACTCACAACTCTATCAACAATGGAGTTTCTACCGGTTTTCTAAGTCTCTCTAATTTTCATGAAGTTACACTTGGATTTCTCTGTGTAAACATCTGTAACGTCTCTAGGTAGATGAATCACTGTGTACTTTCTCTTGTTTCTATCTGTTACCAATCTTGAGAAACTCATACATTCTCTGTTCACTGTTTCCCGGTCTTAGAGAAGTAGATTTCTTTCTGCGAAAGTGCTGTTTTCACAGTGTTAAGTACTCCCAACTCTATCAACAATGTAGGTTTTACCAGTTTTCTAAGTCTCTCTCAATTTCTTCTACTTATACTTGGAATTCTCTGTGTAAACCTCTGTAACTTCTCTCGGTAGATGAATCACTGTGGACTTTTTCTTGTTTCTATCTGTTACCAATCTTGAGAAACTCATACATTCTCTGTTCACTGTTTCGCGGTCTTAGAGAAGTAGATTTCTTTGTGCGAAAGTGCTGTTTTCACAGTGCTAAGTACTCCCAACTCTATCAACAATGTAGGTTTTACCAGTTTTCTAATTCTCTCTTATTTTCGTGGAGTTACACTTGTATTTCTCTGTGTAAACTTCTGGAACTTCTCCAAGTAGATGAATCACTGTGTACTTTCTCTTGTTTCTATCTGTTACCAGTCTTGAGAAACTCATACATTCTCTGTTCACTGTTTCCCGGTCTTAGAGAAGTAGATTTCTTTGTGCGAAAGTGCTGTTTTCACAGTGCTAAGTACTCTCAACTCTATCAACAATGTAGGTTTTACCAGTTTTCTAAGTCTCTCTTATTTGCTTGTACTTATACTTGGAATTCTCTGTGTAAACCTCTGTAACTTCTCTCGGTAGATGAATCACTGTGGACTTTCTCTTGTTTCTATCTGTTACCAATCTTGAGAAACTCATACATTCTCTGTTTACTGTTTCGCGGTCTTAGAGAAGTAGATTTCTTTGTGCGAAAGTGCTGTTTTCACAATGCTAAGTACTCCCAACTCTATCAACAATGTAGGTTTTACCAGTTTTCTAAGTCTCTCTTATTTGCTTGTACTTATACTTGGAATTCTCTGTGTAAACCTCTGTAACTTCTCTCGGTAGATGAATCACTGTGGACTTTCTCTTGTTTCTATCTGTTACCAATCTTGAGAAACTCATACATTCTCTGTTCACTGTTTCCCGGTCTTAGAGAAGTAGATTTCTTTCTGCGAAAGTGCTGTTTTCACAATGCTAAGTACTCCCAACTCTATCAACAATGTAGGTTTTACCAGTTTTCTAAGTCTCTCTTATTTTCTTGTACTTATACTTAGAATTCTCTGTGTAAACCTCTGGAACTTTTCTACGTAGATGAATCACTGTGTACTTTCTCTTCTTTCTATCTGTTACCAATCTTGAGAAACTCACACATTCTCTGTTCACTGTTTCCCAGTCTTAGAGAAATAGATTGCTTTTTGCGAAAGTGCTGTTTTCACAGTGCTAAGTACTCCCAACTCTATCCACAATGTAGGTTTTACCAGTTTTCTAAGTCTCTCTTATTTTCTTGTACTTATACATGGAATTCTCTGTGTAAACTTCTGTAACTTCTCTAGGTAGATGAATCACTGTGTACTTTCTTTTGTTTCTATCTGTTACCAATCTTGAGAAACTCATACATTCTCTGTTCACTGTTTCGCGGTCTTAGAGAAGTAGATTTCTTTGTGCGAAAGTGCTGTTTTCACAGTGCTAACTACTCCCAACTCTATCAACAATGTAGTTTTTAATAGTATTCTAAGTCTCTCTTATTTGCTTGTACTTATACTTGGAATTCTCTGTGTAAACCTTTGTAACTTCTCTAGGTAGATGAATCACTGTGTACTTTCTCTTGTTTCTATCTGTTATCAATCTTGAGAAAGTCATACATTCTCCGTTCACTGTTTCCCAGTCTTAGAGAAGTAGATTTCTTTCTGCGAAAGTGCTGTTTTCACAGTGTTAAGTACTCCCAACTCTATCAACAATGTAGGTTTGAACAGTTTTCTAAATCTCTCTTATTTTCTTGTACTTATATTTGGAATTCTCTGTGTAAACCTCTGTAACTTCTCGCGGTAGATGAATCACTGTGGACTTTCTCTTCTTTCTATCTGTTACCAATCTTGAGAAACTCATACATTCTCTGTTCACTGTTTCGCGGTCTTAGAGAAGTAGATTTCTTTGTGCGAAAGTGCTGTTTTCACAGTGCTAAGTACTCCCAACTCTATCAACAATGGAGTTTTTAATACTTTTCTAAGTCTCTCTTATTTGCTTGTACTTATACTTGGAATTCTCTGTGTAAACCGCTGTAACTTCTCTCGGTAGATGAATCACTGTGTACTTTCTCTTGTTTCTATCTGGTACCAATCTTGAGAAACTCATACATTCTCCGTTCACTGTATCCCGGTCTTAGACAAGTGGATTTCTTTGTGCGAAAGTGCTGTTTTCACAGTGCTAAGTACTCCCAACTCTATCAACAATGTAGGTTTTACCAGTTTTCTAAGTCTCTCTTATTTTGTTGAAGTTACACTTGGATTTGTCTGTGTAAACCTCTGTAACTTCTCTAGGTAGATGAATCACTGTGTACTTTCTCTTGTTTCTATCTGGTACCAATCTTGAGAAACTCATACATTCTCCGTTCACTGTTTCCCGGTCTTAGAGAAGTAGATTTCTTTGTGCGGAAGTGCTGTTTTCACAGTGCTAAGTACTCCCAACTCTATCAACAATGTAGGTTTTACCAGATTTCTAAGTCTCTCTCATTTTCTTGTAGTTATACTTGGAATTCTCTGTGTAAACATCTGTAACTTCTCTCGGTAGATGAATCAGTGTGGACTTTCTCTTGTTTCTATCTGTTACCAATCTTGAGAAACTCATACATTCTCTGTTCACTATTTCGCGGTCTTAGAGAAGTAGATTTCTTTGTGCGAAAGTGCTGTTTTCACAGTGCTAAGTACTCCCAACTCTATCAACAATGTAGGTTTTACCAGTTTTCTAAGTCTCTCTTATTTGCTTGTACTTATACTTGGAATTCTCTGTATAAACCTCTGTAACTTCTCTCGGTAGATGAATCACTGTGGACTTTCTCTTGTTTCTATCTGTTACCAATCTTGAGAAACTCATACATTCTCTGTTCACTGTTTCCCAGTCTTAGAGAAGTAGATTTCTTTCTGCGAAAGTGCTGTTTTCACAATGCTAAGTACTCCCAACTCTATCAACAATGTAGGTTTTACCAGTTTTCGAGTCTCTCTTATTTGCTTGTACTTATACTTGGAATTCTCTGTGTAAACCTCTGTAACTTTTCTAGGTAGATGAATCACTGTGTACTTTCTCTTGTTTCTATCTGTTACCAATCTTGAGAAACTGATACATTCTCTGTTCACTGTTTCGCGGTCTTAGAGCAGTAGATTTCTTTGTGCGAAAGTGGTGTTTTCACAGTGCTAAGTACTCCCAACTCTATCAACAATGTAGTTTTTAATAGTTTTCTAAGTCTCTCTTATTTGCTTGTACTTATACTTGGAATTCTCTGTGTAAACCTCTGTAACTTCTCTAGGTAGATGAATCACTGTGTACTTTCTCTTGTTTCTATCTGTTACCAATCTTGAGAAACTCATACATTCTCTGTTTACTGTTTCCCGGTCTTAGAGAAGTAGATTTCTTTCTGCGAAAGTGCTGTTTTCACAGTGCTAAGTACTCCCAACTCTATCAACAATGTAGGTTTTAACAGTTTTCTAAGTCTCTCTTATTTTCTTGTACTTATACTTGGAATTCTCTGTGTAAACCTCTGTAACTTCTCTCGGTAGAGGAATCACTGTTGACTTTCTCTTGTTTTTATCTGTTACCAATCTTGAGAAACTCATACATTCTCTGTTCAATGTTTCCCAGTCTTAGAGAAGTAGATTTCTTTGTGCGAAAGTGCTGTTTTCCCAGTGCTAAGTACTCCCAACTCTATCAACAATGTAGGTTTTACCAGTTTTCTAAGTCTCTCTTATTTTCTTGTACTTATACTTGGAATTCTCTGTGTAAACCTCTGTAACTTTTCTAGGTAGATGAATCCCTGTGGACTTTCTCTTGTTTCTATCTGTTACCAATCTTGAGAAACTCATACATTCTCTGTTTACTGTTTCGCGGTCTTAGAGAAGTAGATTTCTTTGTGGGAAAGTGCTGTTTTCACAGTGCTAAGTACTCACAACTCTATCAACAATGGAGTTTCTACCGGTTTTCTAAGTCTCTCTAATTTTCATGAAGTTACACTTGGATTTCTCTGTGTAAACATCTGTAACGTCTCTAGGTAGATGAATCACTGTGTACTTTCTCTTGTTTCTATCTGTTACCAATCTTGAGAAACTCATACATTCTCTGTTCACTGTTTCCCGGTCTTAGAGAAGTAGATTTCTTTCTGCGAAAGTGCTGTTTTCACAATGCTAAGTACTCCCAACTCTATCAACAATGTAGGTTTTACCAGTTTTCTAAGTCTCTCTTATTTTCTTGTACTTATACTTAGAATTCTCTGTGTAAACCTCTGGAACTTTTCTACGTAGATGAACCACTGTGTACTTTCTCTTCTTTCTATCTGTTACCAATCTTGAGAAACTCACACATTCTCTGTTCACTGTTTCCCAGTCTTAGAGAAGTAGATTGCTTTTTGCGAAAGTGCTGTTTTCACAGTGCTAAGTACTCCCAACTCTATCCACAATGTAGGTTTTACCAGTTTTCTAAGTCTCTCTTATTTTCTTGTACTTATACATGGAATTCTCTGTGTAAACTTCTGTAACTTCTCTAGGTAGATGAATCACTGTGTACTTTCTTTTGTTTCTATCTGTTACCAATCTTGAGAAACTCATACATTCTCTGTTCACTGTTTCGCGGTCTTAGAGAAGTAGATTTCTTTCTGCGAAAGTGCTGTTTTCACACTGCTAAGTACTCCCAACTCTATCAACAATGTAGTTTTTAATAGTATTCTAAGTCTCTCTTATTTGCCTGTACTTATACTTGGAATTCTCTGTGTAAACCTTTGTAACTTCTCTAGGTAGATGAATCACTGTGTACTTTCTCTTGTTTCTATCTGTTATCAATCTTGAGAAAGTCATACATTCTCCGTTCACTGTTTCCCAGTCTTAGAGAAGTAGATTTCTTTCTGCGAAAGTGCTGTTTTCACAGTGTTAAGTACTCCCAACTCTATCAACAATGTAGGTTTGAACAGTTTTCTAAATCTCTCTTATTTTCTTGTACTTATATTTGGAATTCTCTGTGTAAACCTCTGTAACTTCTCTCGGTAGATGAATCACTGTGGACTTTCTCTTGTTTCTATCTGTTACCAATCTTGAGAAACTCATACATTCTCTGTTTACTGTTTCGCGGTCTTAGAGAAGTAGATTTCTTTGTGGGAAAGTGCTGTTTTCACAGTGCTAAGTACTCCCAACTCTATCAACAATGGAGTTTTTAATACTTTTCTAAGTCTCTCTTATTTGCTTGTACTTATACTTGGAATTCTCTGTGTAAACCGCTGTAACTTCTCTCGGTAGATGAATCACTGTGTACTTTCTCTTGTTTCTATCTGGTACCAATCTTGAGAAACTCATACATTCTCCGTTCACTGTTTCCCGGTCTTAGACAAGTAGATTTCTTTGTGCGAAAGTGCTGTTTTCACAGTGCTAAGTACTCCCAACTCTATCAACAATGTAGGTTTTACCAGTTTTCTAAGTCTCTCTTATTTTGTTGAAGTTACACTTGGATTTCTCTGTGTAAACCTCTGTAACTTCTCTAGGTAGATGAATCACTGTGTACTTTCTCTTGTTTCTATCTGGTACCAATCTTGAGAAACTCATACATTCTCCGTTCACTGTTTCCCGGTCTTAGACAAGTAGATTTCTTTGTGCGAAAGTGCTGTTTTCACAGTGCTAAGTACTCCCAACTCTATCAACAATGTAGGTTTTACCAGTTTTCTAAGTCTCTCTCATTTTCTTGTAGTTATACTTGGAATTCTCTGTGTAAACATCTGTAACTTCTCTCGGTAGATGAATCAGTGTGGACTTTCTCTTGTTTCTATCTGTTACCAATCTTGAGAAACTCATACATTCTCTGTTCACTGTTTCGCGGTCTTAGAGAAGTAGATTTCTTTGTGCGAAAGTGCTGTTTTCACAGTGCTAAGTACTCCCAACTCTATCAACAATGTAGGTTTTACCAGTTTTCTAAGTCTCTCTTATTTGCTTGTACTTATACTTGGAATTCTCTGTATAAACCTCTGTAACTTCTCTCGGTAGATGAATCACTGTGGACTTTCTCTTGTTTCTATCTGTTACCAATCTTGAGAAACTCATGCATTCTCTGTTCACTGTTTCCCAGTCTTAGAGAAGTAGATTTCTTTCTGCGAAAGTGCTGTTTTCACAATGCTAAGTACTCCCAACTCTATCAACAATGTAGGTTTTACCAGTTTTCGAGTCTCTCTTATTTGCTTGTACTTATACTTGGAATTCTCTGTGTAAACCTCTGTAACTTTTCTAGGTAGATGAATCACTGTGTACTTTCTCTTGTTTCTATCTGTTACCAATCTTGAGAAACTGATACATTCTCTGTTCACTGTTTCGCGGTCTTAGAGAAGTAGATTTCTTTGTGCAAAAGTGCTGTTTTCACAGTGCTAAGTACTCCCAACTCTATCAACAATGTAGTTTTTAATAGTTTTCTAAGTCTCTCTTATTTGCTTTTACTTATACTTGGAATTCTCTGTGTAAACCTCTGTAACTTCTCTAGGTAGATGAATCACTGTGTACTTTCTCTTGTTTCTATCTGTTACCAATCTTGAGAAACTCATACATTCTCTGTTGACTGTTTCCCGGTCTTAGAGAAGTAGATTTCTTTCTGCGAAAGTGCTGTTTTCACAGTGCTAAGTACTCCCAACTCTATCAACAATGTAGGTTTTAACAGTTTTCTAAGTCTCTCTTATTTTCTTGTACTTATACTTGGAATTCTCTGTGTAAACCTCTGTAACTTCTCTCGGTAGATGAATCACTGTTGACTTTCTCTTGTTTCTATCTGTTACCAATCTTGAGAAACTCATACATTCTCTGTTCAACGTTTCCCAGTCTTAGAGAAGTAGATTTCTTTGTGCGAAAGTGCTGTTTTCACAGTGCTAAGTACTCCCAACTCTATCAACAATGTAGGTTTTACCAGTTTTCTAAGTCTCTCTTATTTTCTTGTACTTATACTTGGAATTCTCTGTGTAAACCTCTGTCACTTTTCTAGGTAGATGAATCCCTGTGTACTTTCTCTTGTTTCTATCTGTTACCAATCTTGAGAAACTCCTACATTCTCTGTTCACTGTTTCCCAGTCTTAGAGAAGTAGATTTCTTTCTGCGTAAGTGCTGTTTTCACAGTACTAAGTACTCCCAACTCTATCAACAATGTAGGTTTTACCAGTTTTCTAAGTCTCTCTAATTTTCATGAAGTTACACTTGGATTTCTCTGTGTAAACATCTGTAACGTCTCTAGGTAGATGAATCACTGTGTACTTTCTCTTGTTTCTATCTGTTACCAATCTTGAGAAACTCATACATTCTCTGTTCACTGTTTCCCGGTCTTAGAGAAGTAGATTTCTTTCTGCGAATGTTCTGTTTTCACAGTGCTAAGTACTCCCAACTCTATCAACAATGTAGGTTTTACCAGTTTTCTAAGTGTCTCTAATTTTCATGAAGTTACACTTGGAAATCTCTGTGTAAACCTCTGTAACTTCTCTAGGTAAATGAATCACTGTGTACTTTCTCTTGTTTCTATCTGTTACCAATCTTGAGAAACTCATACATTCTCCGTTCACTGTTTCCCGGTCTTAGACAAGTAGATTTCTTTGTGCGAAAGTGCTGTTTTCACAGTGCTAAGTACTCCCAACTCTATCAACAATGGAGTTTCTACCGGTTTTCTACGTCTCTCTAATTTTCATGAAGTTACCCTTGGATTTCTCTGTGTAAACATCTGTAACGTCTCTAGGTAGATGAATCACTGTGTACTTTCTCTTGTTTCTATCTGTTACCAATCTTGAGAAACTCATACATTCTCTGTTCACTGTTTCACGGACTTAGAGAACTAAATTTCTTTCGGCGAAAGTACTGTTTTCACAGTGCTAAGTACTCCCAACTCTATCAACAATGTAGGTTTTACCAGTTTTCTAAGTCTCTCTTATTTTCTTGTACTTATACTTGGAATTCTCTGTGTAAACCTCTGTAACTTTTCTACGTAGATGAATCACTGTGTACTTTCTCTTCTTTCTATCTGTTACCAATCTTGAGAAACTCACACATTCTCTGTTCACTGTTTCCCAGTCTTAGAGAAGTAGATTTCTTTTTCCGAAAGTGCTGTTTTCCCAGTGCTAAGTACTCCCAACTATATCCACAATGTAGGTTTTACCAGTTTTCTAAGTCTCTCTTATTTTCTTGTACTTATACATGGAATTCTCTGTGCAAACTTCTGTAACTTCTCTAGGTAGATGAATCACTGTGTACTTTCTTTTGTTTCTATCTGCTACCAATCTTGAGAAACTCATACATTCTCTGTTCACTGTTTCGCGGTCTTAGAGAAGTAGACTTCTTTGTGCGAAAGTGCTGTTTTCACAGTCCTAAGTACTCCCAACTCTATCAACAATGTAGTTTTTAATAGTTTTCTAAGTCTCTCTTATTTGCTTGTACTTATACTTGGAATTCTCTGTGTAAACCTCTGTCACTTTTCTAGGTAGATGAATCCCTGTGTACTTTCTCTTGTTTCTATCTGTTACCAATCTTGAGAAACTCCTACATTCTCTGTTCACTGTTTCCCAGTCTTAGAGAAGTAGATTTCTTTCTGCGTAAGTGCTGTTTTCACAGTACTAAGTACTCCCAACTCTATCAACAATGTAGGTTTTACCAGTTTTCTAAGTCTCTCTAATTTTCATGAAGTTACACTTGGATTTCTCTGTGTAAACATCTGTAACGTCTCTTGGTAGATGAATCACTGTGTACTTTCTCTTGTTTCTATCTGTTACCAATCTTGAGAAACTCATACATTCTCTGTTCACTGTTTCCCGGTCTTAGAGAAGTAGATTTCTTTCTGCGAAAGTTCTGTTTTCACAGTGCTAAGTACTCCCAACTCTATCAACAATGTAGGTTTTACCAGTTTTCTAAGTCTCTCTCATTTTCTTGTACTTATACTTGGAATTCTCTGTGTAAACCTCTGTAACTTCTCTCGGAAGATGAATCACTGTGGACTTTCTCTTGTTTCTATCTGTTACCAATCTTGAGAACCTCATACATTCTCTGTTCACTGTTTCGCGGTCTTAGAGAAGTAGATTTCTTTGTGCGAAAGTGCTGTTTTCACAGTGCTAAGTACTCCCAACTCTATCAACAATGTAGGTTTTACCAGTTTTCTAAGTCTCTCTTATTTTCTTGTACTTATACTTGGAATTCTCTGTGTAAACCGCTGTAACTTCTCTCGGGAGATGAATCACTGTGGACTTTCTCTTGTTTCTATCTGTTACCAATCTTGAGAAACTCATACATTCTCTGTTCACTGTTTCGCGGTCTTAGAGAAGTAGATTTCTTTGTGGGAAAGTGCTGTTTTCACAGTGCTAAGTACTTCCAACTCTATCAACAACGTAGGTTTTACGAGTTTTCTAAGTCTCTCTTATTTTCTTGTACTTATACTTGGAATTCTCTGTGTAAACCTCTGTAACTTCTCTAGGTAGATGAATCACTGTGGACTTTCTCTTGTTTCTATCTGTTACCAATCTTGAGAAACTCATACATTCTCTGTTCACTGATTCCCCGTGTTAGAGAAGCAGATTTCTTTCTGCGAAAGTCCTGTTTTCACAGTGCTAAGTACTCCCAACTCTATCAACAATGTATGTTTTACCAGTTTTCTAAGTCTCTCTTATTTTCTTGAAGTTACACTTGGATTTCTCTGTGTAAACCTCTGTAACTTCTCTAGGTAAATGAATCACTGTGTACTTTCTCTTGTTTCTATCTGTTACCAATCTTGAGAAACTCATACATTCTCCGTTCACTGTTTCCCGGTCTTAGACAAGTAGATTTCTTTGTGCGAAAGTGCTGTTTTCACAGTGCTAAGTACTCCCAACTCTATCAACAATGGAGTTTCTACCGGTTTTCTACGTCTCTCTAATTTTCATGAAGTTACACTTTGATTTCTCTGTGTAAACATCTGTAACGTCTCTAGGTAGATGAATCACTGTGTACTTTCTCTTGTTTCTATCTGTTACCAATCTTGAGAAACTCATACATTCTCTGTTCACTGTTTCACGGACTTAGAGAACTAAATTTCTTTCGGCGAAAGTGCTGTTTTCACAGTGCTAAGTACTCCCAACTCTATCAACAATGTAGGTTTTACCAGTTTTCTAAGTCTCTCTTATTTTCTTGTACTTATACTTGGAATTCTCTGTGTAAACCTCTGTAACTTTTCTACGTAGATGAATCACTGTGTACTTTCTCTTCTTTCTATCTGTTACCAATCTTGAGAAACTCACACATTCTCTGTTCACTGTTTCCCAGTCTTAGAGAAGTAGATTTCTTTTTCCGAAAGTGCTGTTTTCCCAGTGCTAAGTACTCCCAACTCTATCCACAATGTAGGTTTTACCAGTTTTCTAAGTCTCTCTTATTTTCTTGTACTTATACATGGAATTCTCTGTGCAAACTTCTGTAACTTCTCTAGGTAGATGAATCACTGTGTACTTTCTTTTGTTTCTATCTGTTACCAATCTTGAGAAACTCATACATTCTCTGTTCACTGTTTCGCGGTCTTAGAGAAGTAGACTTCTTTGTGCGAAAGTGCTGTTTTCACAGTGCTAAGTACTCCCAACTCTATCAACAATGTAGTTTTTAATAGTTTTCTAAGTCTCTCTTATTTGCTTGTACTTATACTTGGAATTCTCTGTGTAAACCTCTGTAACTTCTCTAGGTAGATGAATCACTGTGTACTTTCTCTTGTTTCTATCTGTTACCAATCTTGAGAAAGTCATACATTCTCCGTTCACTGTTTCCCAGTCTTAGAGAAGTAGATTTCTTTCTGCGAAAGTGCTGTTTTCACAGTGTTAAGTACTCCCAACTCTATCAACAATGTAGGTTTGGACAGTTTTCTAAATCTCTCTTATTTTCTTGTACTTATATTTGGAATTCTCTGTGTAAACCTCTGTAACTTCTCTCGGTAGATGAATCACTGTGGACCTTCTCTTGTTTCTATCTGTTACCAATCTTGAGAAACTCATACATTCTCTGTTTACTGTTTCGCGGTCTTAGAGAAGTAGATTTCTTTGTGGGAAAGTGCTGTTTTCACACTGCTAAGTACTCCCAACTCTATCAACAATGGAGTTTTTAATAGTTTTCTAAGTCTCTCTTATTTGCTTGTACTTATACTTGGAATTCTCTGTGTAAACCTCTGTAACTTCTCTAGGTAGATGAATCACTGTGTACTTTCTCTTGTTTCTATCTGTTACCAATCTTTAGAAACTCATACATTCTCTGTTCACTGTTTCGCGGTCTTAGAGAAGTAGATTTCTTTGTGCGAAAGTGGTGTTTTCACAGTGGTAAGTACTCCCAACTGTATCAACAATGTAGGTTTTACCAGTTTTCTAAGTCTCTCTTATTTGCTTGTACTTATACTTGGAATTCTCTGTGTAAACCGCTGTAACTTCTCTAGGTTCATGAATCACTGTGGACTCTCCCTTGTTTCTATCTGTTACCAATCTTGAGAAACTCATACATTCTCTGTTCACTGATTCCCGGTCTTAGAGAAGCAGATTTCTTTCTGCGAAAGTCCTGTTTTCACAGTGCTAAGTACTCCCAACTCTATCAACAATGTAGGTTTTACCAGTTTTCTAAGTCTCTCTTATTTTGTTGAAGTTACACTTGGATTTCTCTGTGTAAACCTCTGTAACTTCTCTAGGTAGATGAATCACTGTGTACTTTCTCTTGTTTCTATCTGGTACCAATCTTGAGAAACTCATACATTCTCCGTTCACTGTTTCCCGGTCTTAGACAAGTAGATTTCTTTGTGCGAAAGTGCTGTTTTCACAGTGCTAAGTACTCCCAACTCTATCAACAATGTGGTTTCTACCGGTTTTCTAAGTCTCTCTAATTTTCATGAAGTTACACTTGGATTTCTCTGTGTAAACATCTGTAACGTCTCTAGGTAGATGAATCACTGTGTACTTTCTCTTGTTTCTATCTGTTACCAATCTTGACAAACTCATACATTCTCTGTTCACTGTTTCCCGGTCTTAGAGAAGTAGATTTCTTTGTGCGAAAGTGCTGTTTTCACAGTGCTAAGTACTCCCAACTCTATCAACAATGTAGGTTTTACCAGTTTTCTAAGTCTCTCTCATTTTCTTGTAGTTATACTTGGAATTCTCTGTGTAAACATCTGTAACTTCTCTCGGTAGATGAATCAGTGTGGACTTTCTCTTGTTTCTATCTGTTACCAATCTTGAGAAACTCATACATTCTCTGTTCACTGTTTCCCGGTCTTAGAGAAGTAGATTTCGTTCTGCGAAAGTGCTGTTTTCACAGTGCTAAGTACTCCCAACTCTATCAACAATGTAGGTTTTAACAGTTTTCTAAGTCTCTCTTATTTTCTTGTACTTATACTTGGAATTCTCTGTGTAAACCTCTGTAACTTCTCTCGGTAGAGGAATCACTGTTGACTTTCTCTTGTTTCTATCTGTTACCAATCTTGAGAAACTCATACATTCTCTGTTCAATGTTTCCCAGTCTTAGAGAAGTAGATTTCTTTGTGCGAAAGTGCTGTTTTCCCAGTGCTAAGTACTCCCAACTCTATCAACAATGTAGGTTTTACCAGTTTTCTAAGTCTCTCTTATTTGCTTGTACTTATACTTGGAATTCTCTGTGTAAACCTCTGTAACTTTTCTAGGTAGATGAATCCCTGTGGACTTTCTCTTGTTTCTATCTGTTACCAATCTTGAGAAACTCATACATTCTCTGTTTACTGTTTCGCGGTCTTAGAGAAGTAGATTTCTTTGTGGGAAAGTGCTGTTTTCACAGTGCTAAGTACTCACAACTCTATCAACAATGGAGTTTCTACCGGTTTTCTAAGTCTCTCTAATTTTCATGAAGTTACACTTGGATTTCTCTGTGTAAACATCTGTAACGTCTCTAGGTAGATGAATCACTGTGTACTTTCTCTTGTTTCTATCTGTTACCAATCTTGAGAAACTCATACATTCTCTGTTCACTGTTTCCCGGTCTTAGAGAAGTAGATTTCTTTCTACGAAAGTGCTGTTTTCACAGTGTTAAGTAC
The DNA here is from genome assembly GCA_028571685.1 of Heterohyrax brucei. Lineage (NCBI taxonomy): Eukaryota > Metazoa > Chordata > Mammalia > Hyracoidea > Procaviidae > Heterohyrax > Heterohyrax brucei. Next base: position 20,918,931 of record CM053144.1, on the reverse strand, counting down.
TCCCAACTCTATCAACAATGTAGGTTTTACCAGTTTTCTAAGTCTCTCTCATTTTCTTGTACTTATACTTGGAATTCTCTGTGTAAACCTCTGTAACTTCTCTCGGTAGATGAATCACTGTGGACTTTTTCTTGTTTCTATCTGTTACCAATCTTGAGAAACTCATACATTCTCTGTTCACTGTTTCGCGGTCTTAGAGAAGTAGATTTCTTTGTGCGAAAGTGCTGTTTTCACAGTGCTAAGTACTCCCAACTCTATCAACAATGTAGGTTTTACCAGTTTTCTAATTCTCTCTTATTTTCGTGGAGTTACACTTGGATTTCTCTGTGTAAACTTCTGGAACTTCTCTAAGTAGATGAATCACTGTGTACTTTCTCTTGTTTCTATCTGTTACCAGTCTTGAGAAACTCATACATTCTCTGTTCACTGTTTCCCGGTCTTAGAGAAGTAGATTTCTTTGTGCGAAAGTGCTGTTTTCACAGTGCTAAGTACTCCCAACTCTATCAACAATGTAGTTTTTAATAGTTTTCTAAGTCTCTCTTATTTGCTTTTACTTATACTTGGAATTCTCTGTGTAAACCTCTGTAACTTCTCTAGGTAGATGAATCACTGTGGACTTTCTCTTGTTTCTATCTGTTACCAATCTTGAGAAACTCATACATTCTCTGTTGACTGTTTCCCGGTCTTAGAGAAGTAGATTTCTTTCTGCGAAAGTGCTGTTTTCACAGTGCTAAGTACTCCCAACTCTATCAACAATGTAGGTTTTAACAGTTTTCTAAGTCTCTCTTATTTTCTTGTACTTATACTTGGAATTCTCTGTGTAAACCTCTGTAACTTCTCTCGGTAGATGAATCACTGTTGACTTTCTCTTGTTTCTATCTGTTACCAATCTTGAGAAACTCATAAATTCTCTGTTCAATGTTTCCCAGTCTTAGAGAAGTAGATTTCTTTGTGCGAAAGTGCTGTTTTCACAGTGCTAAGTACTCCCAACTCTATCAACAATGTAGGTTTTACCAGTTTTCTAAGTCTCTCTTATTTTCTTGTACTTATACTTGGAATTCTCTGTGTAAACCTCTGTCACTTTTCTAGGTAGATGAATCCCTGTGTACTTTCTCTTGTTTCTATCTGTTACCAATCTTGAGAAACTCCTACATTCTCTGTTCACTGTTTCCCAGTCTTAGAGAAGTAGATTTCTTTCTGCGTAAGTGCTGTTTTCACAGTACTAAGTACTCCCAACTCTATCAACAATGTAGGTTTTACCAGTTTTCTAAGTCTCTCTAATTTTCATGAAGTTACACTTGGATTTCTCTGTGTAAACATCTGTAACGTCTCTAGGTAGATGAATCACTGTGTACTTTCTCTTGTTTCTATCTGTTACCAATCTTGAGAAACTCATACATTCTCCGTTCACTGTTTCCCGGTCTTAGAGAAGTAGATTTCTTTCTGCGAAAGTTCTGTTTTCACAGTGCTAAGTACTCCCAACTCTATCAACAATGTAGGTTTTACCAGTTTTCTAAGTGTCTCTAATTTTCATGAAGTTACACTTGGATTTCTCTGTGTAAACCTCTGTAACTTCTCTAGGTAAATGAATCACTGTGTACTTTCTCTTGTTTCTATCTGTTACCAATCTTGAGAAACTCATACATTCTCCGTTCACTGTTTCCCGGTCTTAGACAAGTAGATTTCTTTGTGCGAAAGTGCTGTTTTCACAGTGCTAAGTACTCCCAACTCTATCAACAATGGAGTTTCTACCGGTTTTCTACGTCTCTCTAATTTTCATGAAGTTACACTTGGATTTCTCTGTGTAAACATCTGTAACGTCTCTAGGTAGATGAATCACTGTGTACTTTCTCTTGTTTCTATCTGTTACCAATCTTGAGAAACTCATACATTCTCTGTTCACTGTTTCACGGACTTAGAGAACTAAATTTCTTTCGGCGAAAGTGCTGTTTTCACAGTGCTAAGTACTCCCAACTCTATCAACAATGTAGGTTTTACCAGTTTTCTAAGTCTCTCTTATTTTCTTGTACTTATACTTGGAATTCTCTGTGTAAACCTCTGTAACTTCTCTCGGAAGATGAATCACTGTGGACTTTCTCTTGTTTCTATCTGTTACCAATCTTGAGAAACTCATACATTCTCTGTTCACTGTTTCGCGGTCTTAGAGAAGTAGATTTCTTTGTGCGAAAGTGCTGTTTTCACAGTGCTAAGTACTCCCAACTCTATCAACAATGTAGGTTTTACCAGTTTTCTAAGTCTCTCTTATTTTCTTGTACTTATACTTGGAATTCTCTGTGTAAACCGCTGTAACTTCTCTAGGTAGATGAATCACTGTGTACTTTCTCTTATTTCTATCTGTTACCAATCTTGAGAAACTCATACATTCTCTGTTCACTGTTTCGCGGTCTTAGAGAAGTAGATTTCTTTGTGCGAAAGTGGTGTTTTCACAGTGGTAAGTACTCCCAACTCTATCAACAATGTAGGTTTTACCAGTTTTCTAAGTCTCTCTTATTTGCTTGCACTTATACTTGGAATTCTCTGTGTAAACCGCTGTAACTTCTCTAGGTAGATGAATCACTGTGGACTCTCTCTTGTTTCTATCTGTTACCAATCTTGAGAAACTCATACATTCTCTGTTCACTGATTCCCGGTCTTAGAGAGCAGATTTCTTTCTGCGAAAGTCCTGTTTTCACAGTGCTAAGTACTCCCAACTCTATCAACAATGTAGGTTTTACCAGTTTTCTAAGTCTCTCTTATTTTGTTGAAGTTACACTTGGATTTCTCTGTGTAAACCTCTGTAACTTCTCTAGGTAGATGAATCACTGTGTACTTTCTCTTGTTTCTATCTGGTACCAATCTTGAGAAACTCATACATTCTCCGTTCACTGTTTCCCGGTCTTAGACAAGTAGATTTCTTTGTGCGAAAGTGCTGTTTTCACAGTGCTAAGTACTCCCAACTCTATCAACAATGTGGTTTCTACCGGTTTTCTAAGTCTCTCTAATTTTCATGTAGTTACACTTGGATTTCTCTGTGTAAACATCTGTAACGTCTCTAGGTAGATGAATCACTGTGTACTTTCTCTTGTTTCTATCTGTTACCAATCTTGACAAACTCATACATTCTCTGTTCACTGTTTCCCGGTCTTAGAGAAGTAGATTTCTTTGTGCGAAAGTGCTGTTTTCACAGTGCTAAGTACTCCCAACTCTATCAACAATGTAGGTTTTACCAGTTTTCTAAGTCTCTCTCATTTTCTTGTAGTTATACTTGGAATTCTCTGTGTAAACATCTGTAACTTCTCTCGGTAGATGAATCAGTGTGGACTTTCTCTTGTTTCTATCTGTTACCAATCTTGAGAAACTCATACATTCTCTGTTCACTGTTTCGCGGTCTTAGAGAAGTAGATTTCTTTGTGCGAAAGTGCTGTTTTCAGAGTGCTAAGTACTCCCAACTCTATCAACAATGTAGGTTTTACCAGTTTTCTAAGTCTCTCTTATTTGCTTGTACTTAAACTTGGAATTCTCTGTATAAACCTCTGTAACTTCTCTCGGTAGATGAATCACTGTGGACTTTCTCTTGTTTCTATCTGTTACCAATCTTGAGAAACTCATACATTCTCTGTTCAGTGTTTCCCAGTCTTAGAGAAGTAGATTTCTTTCTGCGAAAGTGCTGTTTTCACAATGCTAAGTACTCCCAACTCTATCAACAATGTAGGTTTTACCAGTTTTCGAGTCTCTCTTATTTGCTTGTACTTATACTTGGAATTCTCTGTGTAAACCTCTGTAACTTTTTAGGTAGATGAATCACTGTGTACTTTCTCTTGTTTCTATCTGTTACCAATCTTGAGAAACTCATACATTCTCTGTTCACTGTTTCGCGGTCTTAGAGAAGTAGATTTCTTTGTGCAAAAGTGCTGTTTTCACAGTGCTAAGTACTCCCAACTCTATCAACAATGTAGTTTTTAATAGTTTTCTAAGTCTCTCTTATTTGCTTTTACTTATACTTGGAATTCTCTGTGTAAACCTCTGTAACTTCTCTAGGTAGATGAATCACTGTGTACTTTCTCTTGTTTCTATCTGTTACCAATCTTGAGAAACTCATACATTCTCTGTTGACTGTTTCCCGGTCTTAGAGAAGTAGATTTCTTTCTGCGAAAGTGCTGCTTTCACAGTGCTAAGTACTCCCAACTCTATCAACAATGTAGGTTTTAACAGTTTTCTAAGTCTCTCTTATTTTCTTGTACTTATACTTGGAATTCTCTGTGTAAACCTCTGTCACTCTTCTAGGTAGATGAATCCCTGTGTACTTTCTCTTGTTTCTATCTGTTACCAATCTTGAGAAACTCCTACATTCTCTGTTCACTGTTTCCCAGTCTTAGAGAAGTAGATTTCTTTCTGCGAAAGTGCTGTTTTCACAGTACTAAGTACTCCCAACTCTATCAACAATGTAGGTTTTACCAGTTTTCTAAGTCTCTCTAATTTTCATGAAGTTACACTTGGATTTCTCTGTGTAAACATCTGTAACGTCTCTAGGTAGATGAATCACTGTGTACTTTCTCTTGTTTCTATCTGTTACCAATCTTGAGAAACTCATACATTCTCTGTTCACTGTTTCCCAGTCTTAGAGAAGTAGATTTCTTTCTGCGAAAGTTCTGTTTTCACAGTACTAAGTACTCCCAACTCTATCAACAATGTAGGTTTTACCAGTTTTCTAAGTCTCTCTCATTTTCTTGTACTTATACTTGGAATTCTCTGTGTAAACCTGTGTAACTTCTCTCGGAAGATGAATCACTGTGGACTTTCTCTTGTTTCTATCTGTTACCAATCTTGAGAAACTCATACATTCTCTGTTCACTGTTTCGCGGTCTTAGAGAAGTAGATTTCTTTGTGCGAAAGTGCTGTTTTCACAGTGCTAAGTACTCCCAACTCTATCAACAATGTAGGTTTTACCAGTTTTCTAAGTCTCTCTTATTTTCTTGTACTTATACTTGGAATTCTCTGTGTAAACCGCTGTAACTTCTCTCGGGAGATGAATCACTGTGGACTTTCCCTTGTTTCTATCTGTTACCAATCTTGAGAAACTCATACATTCTCTGTTCACTGTTTCGCGGTCTTAGAGAAGTAGATTTCTTTGTGGGAAAGTGCTGTTTTCACAGTGCTAAGTACTTCCAACTCTATCAACAACGTAGGTTTTACGAGTTTTCTAAGTCTCTCTTATTTTCTTGTACTTATACTTGGAATTCTCTGTGTAAACCTCTGTAACTTCTCTAGGTAGGTGAATCACTGTGGACTTTCTCTTGTTTCTATCTGTTACCAATCTTGAGAAACTCATACATTCTCTGTTCACTGATTCCCCGTCTTAGAGAAGCAGATTTCTTTCTGCGAAAGTCCTGTTTTCACAGTGCTAAGTACTCCCAACTCTATCAACAATGTATGTTTTACCAGTTTTCTAAGTCTCTCTTATTTTCTTGAAGTTACACTTGGATTTCTCTGTGTAAACCTCTGTAACTTCTCTAGGTAAATGAATCACTGTGTACTTTCTCTTGTTTCTATCTGTTACCAATCTTGAGAAACTCATACATTCTCCGTTCACTGTTTCCCGGTCTTAGACAAGTAGATTTCTTTGTGCGAAAGTGCTGTTTTCACAGTGCTAAGTACTCCCAACTCTATCAACAATGGAGTTTCTACCGGTTTTCTACGTCTCTCTAATTTTCATGAAGTTACACTTGGATTTCTCTGTGTAAACATCTGTAACGTCTCTAGGTAGATGAATCACTGTGTACTTTCTCTTGTTTCTATCTGTTACCAATCTTGAGAAACTCATACATTCTCTGTTCACTGTTTCCCGGTCTTAGAGAAGTAGATTTCTTTGTGCGAAAGTGCTGTTTTCACACTGCTAAGTACTCCCAACTCTATCAACAATGTAGGTTTTACCAGTTTTCTAAGTCTCTCTCATTTTCTTGTACTTATACTTGGAATTCTCTGTGTAAACCTCTGTAACTTCTCTCGGTAGATGAATCACTGTGGACTTTCACTTGTTTCTATCTGTTACCAATCTTGAGAAACTCATACATTCTCTGTTCACTGTTTCGCGGTCTTAGAGAAGTAGATTTCTTTGTGCGAATGTGGTGTTTTCACAGTGCTAAGTACTCCCAACTCTATCAACAATGTAGTTTCTGCCGGTTTTCTCCGTCTCTCTAATTTTCATGAAGTTACACTTGGATTTCTCTGTGTAAACATCTGTAACGTCTCTAGGTAGATGAATCACTGTGTACTTTCTCTTGTTTCTATCTGTTACCAATCTTGAGAAACTCATACATTCTCTGTTCACTGTTTCCCGGTCTTAGAGATGTAGATTTTTTTGTCCGAAAGTGCTGTTTTCACAGTGCTAAGTACTCCCAACTCTATCAACAATGTAGGTTTTACCAGTTTTCTAAGTCTCTCCTATTTTCTTGGAGTTACACTTGGATTTCTCTGTGTAAACTTCTGGAACTTCTCTAAGTAGATGAATCACTGTGTACTTTCTCTTGATTCTATCTGTTACCATTCTATAGAAACTCAAACATTCTCACTTTTCACTGTTTCCCAGTGTTAGAGAAGTAGATTTCTTTCTGCGAAAGTGCTGTTTTCACAGTGCTAAGTACTCCCAACTCTATCAACGACGTAGGTTTTAACAGTTTTCTAAGTCTCTCTTATTTTCTTGTACTTATACTTGGAATTCTCTGTGTAAACCTCTGTAACTTCTCTCGGTAAATGAATCACTGTGGACTTTCTCTTGTTTCTATCTGTTACCAATCTTGAGAAACTCATACATTCTCTGTTCAATGTTTCCCAGTCTTAGAGAAGTAGATTTCTTTGTGAGAAAAGTGCTGTTTTCACAGTGCTAAGTACTCCCAACTCTATCAACAATGTAGGTTTTACCAGTTTTCTAAGTCTCTCTTATTTTCTTGTACTTATACTTGGAATTCTCTGTGTAAACCTCTGTAACTTTTCTATGTAGATGAATTACTGCGTACTTTCTCTTCTTTCTATCTGTTACCAATCTTGAGAAACTCATACATTCTCTGTTCACTGTTTCCCAGTCTTAGAGAAGTAGATTTTTTTCTGAGAAAGTGCTGTTTTCACAGTGGTAAGTACTACCAACTCTATCCACAACGTAGGTTTTACCAGGTTTCTAAGTCTCTCTTCTTTTCTTGTACTTATACATGGAATTCTCTATGTAAACTTCTGTAACTTCTCTAGGTAGATGAATCACTGTGTAGTTTCTCTTGTTTCTATCTGTTACCAATCTTGAGAAACTCATACATTCACTGTTCACTGTTTCCCAGTGTTAGAGAAGTTGATTTCTTTCTCCGAAAGTGCTGTTTCCACAGTGCTAAGTACTCCCAACTCTATCAACAATGTAGGTTTTACCAGTTTTCTAAGTCTCTCTTATTTTCTTGTACTTATACATGGAATTCTCTGTGTAAACCTCTGTAACTTTTCTAGGTAGATGAATCCCTGTGTACTTTCTCTTGTTTCTATCTGTTACCAATCTTGAGAAACTCATACATTCTCTGTTCACTGTTTCACGGACTTAGAGAACTAAATTTCTTTCGGAGAAAGTGCTGTTTTCACAGTGCTAAGTACTCCCAACTCTATCAACAATGTAGGTTTTACCAGTTTTCTAAGTCTCTCTTATTTTCTTGTACTTATACTTGCAATTCTCTGTGTAAACCTCTGTAACTTTTGTATGTAGATGAATCACTGCGCACTTTCTCTTCTTTCTATCTGTTACCAATCTTGAGAAACTCACACATTCTCTATTCACTGTTTCCCAGTCTTAGAGAAGTAGATTTCTTTCTGCGAAAGTGCTGTTTTCACAGTGCTAAGTACTCCCAACTCTATCCACAATGTAGGTTTTACCAGTTTTCTAAGTCTCTCTTATTTTCTTGTACTTATACATGGAATTCTCTGTGTAAACTTCTGTAACTTCTCTCGGTAGATGAATCACTGTGTACTTTCTTTTGTTTCTATCTGTTACCAATCTTGAGAAACTCATACATTCTCTGTTCACTGTTTCCCAGTCTTAGAGAAATAGATTTCTTTCTGCGAAAGTGCTGTTTTCACAATGCTAAGTACTCCCAACTCTATCAACAATGTAGGTTTTACCAGTTTTCTAAGTCTCTCTTATTTGCTTGTACTTATACTTGGAATTCTCTGTGTAAACATCTGTAACTTCTCTCGGTAGATGAATCACTGTGGACTTTCTCTTGTTTCTATCTGTTACCAATCTTGAGAATCTCATACATTCTCTGTTTACTGTTTCGCGGTCTTAGAGAAGTAGATTTCTTTGTGGGAAAGTGCTGTTTTCACAGGGCTAAGTACTCCCAACTCTATAAACAATGGGGTTTTTAATAGTTTTCTAAGTCTCTCTTATTTGCTTCTACTTATACTTGGAATTCTCTGTGTAAACCTCTGTAACTTCTCTAGGTAGATGAATCACTGTGTACTTTCTCTTGTTTCTATCTGTTACCAATCTTGACAAACTCATACATTCTCTGTTTACTGTTTCCCGGTCTTAGAGAAGTAGATTTCTTTGTGGGAAAGTGCTGTTTTCACAGTGCTAAGTACTCCCAACTCTATCAACAATGTAGGTTTTAACAGTTTTCTAAGTCTCTCTTATTTTCTTGTACTTATACTTGGAATTCTCTGTGTAAACCTCTGTAACTTCTCTCGGTAGATGAATCACTGTGGACTTTCTCTTGTTTCTATCTTTTACCAATCTTGAGAAACTCATACATTCTCTGTTCACTGTTTCGCGGTCTTAGAGAAGTAGATTTCTTTCTGCGAAAGTGCTGTTTTCACAGTGCTAAGTACTTCCAACTCTATCAACAACGTAGGTTTTACGAGTTTTCTAAGTCTCTCTTATTTTCTTGTACTTATACTTGGAATTCTCTGTGTAAACCTCTGTAACTTCTCTAGGTAGATGAATCACTGTGGACTTTCTCTTGTTTCTATCTGTTACCAATCTTGAGAAACTCATAAATTCTCTGTTAACTGTTTCGCGGTCTTAGAGAAGTAGATTTCTTTTTGCGAAAGTGCTGTTTTCACAGTGCTAAGTACTCCCAACTCTATCATCAATGGAGTTTTTAATAGTTTTCTAAGTCTCTCTTATTTGCTTGTACTTATACTTGGAATTCTCTGTGTAAACCTCTGTAACTTTTCTAGGTAGATGAATCCCTGTGGACTTTCTCTTGTTTCTATCTGTTACCAATCTTGAGAAACTCATACATTCTCTGTTTACTGTTTCGCGGTCTTAGAGAAGTAGATTTCTTTGTGGGAAAGTGCTGTTTTCACAGTGCTAAGTACTCACAACTCTATCAACAATGGAGTTTCTACCGGTTTTCTAAGTCTCTCTAATTTTCATGAAGTTACACTTGGATTTCTCTGTGTAAACATCTGTAACGTCTCTAGGTAGATGAATCACTGTGTACTTTCTCTTGTTTCTATCTGTTACCAATCTTGAGAAACTCATACATTCTCTGTTCACTGTTTCCCGGTCTTAGAGAAGTAGATTTCTTTCTACGAAAGTGCTGTTTTCACAGTGTTAAGTACTCCCAACTCTATCAACAATGTAGGTTTTACCAGTTTTCTAAGTCTCTCTCATTTTCTTGTACTTATACTTGGAATTCTCTGTGTAAACCTCTGTAACTTCTCTCGGTAGATGAATCACTGTGGACTTATTCTTGTTTCTATCTGTTACCAATCTTGAGAAACTCATACATTCTCTGTTCACTGTTTCGCGGTCTTAGAGAAGTAGATTTCTTTGTGCGAAAGTGCTGTTTTCACAGTGCTAAGTACTCCCAACTCTATCAACAATGTAGGTTTTACCAGTTTTCTAATTCTCTCTTATTTTCGTGGAGTTACACTTGGATTTCTCTGTGTAAACTTCTGGAACTTCTCTAAGTAGATGAATCACTGTGTACTTTCTCTTGTTTCTATCTGTTACCAGTCTTGAGAAACTCATACATTCTCTGTTCACTGTTTCCCGGTCTTAGAGAAGTAGATTTCTTTGTGCGAAAGTGCTGTTTTCACAGTGCTAAGTACTCCCAACTCTATCAACAATGTAGTTTTTAATAGTTTTCTAAGTCTCTCTTATTTGCTTTTACTTATACTTGGAATTCTCTGTGTAAACCTCTGTAACTTCTCTAGGTAGATGAATCACTGTGGACTTTCTCTTGTTTCTATCTGTTACCAATCTTGAGAAACTCATACATTCTCTGTTGACTGTTTCCCGGTCTTAGAGAAGTAGATTTCTTTCTGCGAAAGTGCTGTTTTCACAGTGCTAAGTACTCCCAACTCTATCAACAATGTAGGTTTTAACAGTTTTCTAAGTCTCTCTTATTTTCTTGTACTTATACTTGGAATTCTCTGTGTAAACCTCTGTAACTTCTCTCGGTAGATGAATCACTGTTGACTTTCTCTTGTTTCTATCTGTTACCAATCTTGAGAAACTCATAAATTCTCTGTTCAATGTTTCCCAGTCTTAGAGAAGTAGATTTCTTTGTGCGAAAGTGCTGTTTTCACAGTGCTAAGTACTCCCAACTCTATCAACAATGTAGGGTTTACCAGTTTTCTAAGTCTCTCTTATTTTCTTGTACTTATACTTGGAATTCTCTGTGTAAACCTCTGTCACTTTTCTAGGTAGATGAATCCCTGTGTACTTTCTCTTGTTTCTATCTGTTACCAATCTTGAGAAACTCCTACATTCTCTGTTCACTGTTTCCCAGTCTTAGAGAAGTAGATTTCTTTCTGCGTAAGTGCTGTTTTCACAGTACTAAGTACTCCCAACTCTATCAACAATGTAGGTTTTACCAGTTTTCTAAGTCTCTCTAATTTTCATGAAGTTACACTTGGATTTCTCTGTGTAAACATCTGTAACGTCTCTAGGTAGATGAATCACTGTGTACTTTCTCTTGTTTCTATCTGTTACCAATCTTGAGAAACTCATACATTCTCCGTTCACTGTTTCCCGGTCTTAGAGAAGTAGATTTCTTTCTGCGAAAGTTCTGTTTTCACAGTGCTAAGTACTCCCAACTCTATCAACAATGTAGGTTTTACCAGTTTTCTAAGTGTCTCTAATTTTCATGAAGTTACACTTGGATTTCTCTGTGTAAACCTCTGTAACTTCTCTAGGTAAATGAATCACTGTGTACTTTCTCTTGTTTCTATCTGTTACCAATCTTGAGAAACTCATACATTCTCCGTTCACTGTTTCCCGGTCTTAGACAAGTAGATTTCTTTGTGCGAAAGTGCTGTTTTCACAGTGCTAAGTACTCCCAACTCTATCAACAATGGAGTTTCTACCGGTTTTCTACGTCTCTCTAATTTTCATGAAGTTACACTTGGATTTCTCTGTGTAAACATCTGTAACGTCTCTAGGTAGATGAATCACTGTGTACTTTCTCTTGTTTCTATCTGTTACCAATCTTGAGAAACTCATACATTCTCTGTTCACTGTTTCACGGACTTAGAGAACTAAATTTCTTTCGGCGAAAGTGCTGTTTTCACAGTGCTAAGTACTCCCAACTCTATCAACAATGTAGGTTTTACCAGTTTTCTAAGTCTCTCTTATTTTCTTGTACTTATACTTGGAATTCTCTGTGTAAACCTCTGTAACTTCTCTCGGAAGATGAATCACTGTGGACTTTCTCTTGTTTCTATCTGTTACCAATCTTGAGAAACTCATACATTCTCTGTTCACTGTTTCGCGGTCTTAGAGAAGTAGATTTCTTTGTGCGAAAGTGCTGTTTTCACAGTGCTAAGTACTCCCAACTCTATCAACAATGTAGGTTTTACCAGTTTTCTAAGTCTCTCTTATTTTCTTGTACTTATACTTGGAATTCTCTGTGTAAACCGCTGTAACTTCTCTAGGTAGATGAATCACTGTGTACTTTCTCTTATTTCTATCTGTTACCAATCTTGAGAAACTCATACATTCTCTGTTCACTGTTTCGCGGTCTTAGAGAAGTAGATTTCTTTGTGCGAAAGTGGTGTTTTCACAGTGGTAAGTACTCCCAACTCTATCAACAATGTAGGTTTTACCAGTTTTCTAAGTCTCTCTTATTTGCTTGCACTTATACTTGGAATTCTCTGTGTAAACCGCTGTAACTTCTCTAGGTAGATGAATCACTGTGGACTCTCTCTTGTTTCTATCTGTTACCAATCTTGAGAAACTCATACATTCTCTGTTCACTGATTCCCGGTCTTAGAGAGCAGATTTCTTTCTGCGAAAGTCCTGTTTTCACAGTGCTAAGTACTCCCAACTCTATCAACAATGTAGGTTTTACCAGTTTTCTAAGTCTCTCTTATTTTGTTGAAGTTACACTTGGATTTCTCTGTGTAAACCTCTGTAACTTCTCTAGGTAGATGAATCACTGTGTACTTTCTCTTGTTTCTATCTGGTACCAATCTTGAGAAACTCATACATTCTCCGTTCACTGTTTCCCGGTCTTAGACAAGTAGATTTCTTTGTGCGAAAGTGCTGTTTTCACAGTGCTAAGTACTCCCAACTCTATCAACAATGTGGTTTCTACCGGTTTTCTAAGTCTCTCTAATTTTCATGTAGTTACACTTGGATTTCTCTGTGTAAACATCTGTAACGTCTCTAGGTAGATGAATCACTGTGTACTTTCTCTTGTTTCTATCTGTTACCAATCTTGACAAACTCATACATTCTCTGTTCAGTGTTTCCCAGTCTTAGAGAAGTAGATTTCTTTCTGCGAAAGTGCTGTTTTCACAATGCTAAGTACTCCCAACTCTATCAACAATGTAGGTTTTACCAGTTTTCGAGTCTCTCTTATTTGCTTGTACTTATACTTGGAATTCTCTGTGTAAACTTCTGTAACTTCTCTCGGTAGATGAATCACTGTGTACTTTCTCTTGTTTCTATCTGTTACCAATCTTGAGAAACTCATACATTCTCTGTTCACTGTTTCGCGGTCTTAGAGAAGTAGATTTCTTTGTGCAAAAGTGCTGTTTTCACAGTGCTAAGTACTCCCAACTCTATCAACAATGTAGTTTTTAATAGTTTTCTAAGTCTCTCTTATTTGCTTTTACTTATACTTGGAATTCTCTGTGTAAACCTCTGTAACTTCTCTAGGTAGATGAATCACTGTGTACTTTCTCTTGTTTCTGTCTGTTACCAATCTTGAGAAACTCATACATTCTCTGTTGACTGTTTCCCGGTCTTAGAGAAGTAGATTTCTTTCTGCGAAAGTGCTGTTTTCACAGTGCTAAGTACTCCCAACTCTATCAACAATGTAGGTTTTAACAGTTTTCTAAGTCTCTCTTATTTTCTTGTACTTATACTTGGAATTCTCTGTGTAAACCTCTGTCACTCTTCTAGGTAGATGAATCCCTGTGTACTTTCTCTTGTTTCTATCTGTTACCAATCTTGAGAAACTCCTACATTCTCTGTTCACTGTTTCCCAGTCTTAGAGAAGTAGATTTCTTTCTGCGAAAGTGCTGTTTTCACAGTACTAAGTACTCCCAACTCTATCAACAATGTAGGTTTTACCAGTTTTCTAAGTCTCTCTAATTTTCATGAAGTTACACTTGGATTTCTCTGTGTAAACATCTGTAACGTCTCTAGGTAGATGAATCACTGTGTACTTTCTCTTGTTTCTATCTGTTACCAATCTTGAGAAACTCATACATTCTCTGTTCACTGTTTCCCAGTCTTAGAGAAGTAGATTTCTTTCTGCGAAAGTTCTGTTTTCACAGTACTAAGTACTCCCAACTCTATCAACAATGTAGGTTTTACCAGTTTTCTAAGTCTCTCTCATTTTCTTGTACTTATACTTGGAATTCTCTGTGTAAACCTGTGTAACTTCTCTCGGAAGATGAATCACTGTGGACTTTCTCTTGTTTCTATCTGTTACCAATCTTGAGAAACTCATACATTCTCTGTTCACTGTTTCGCGGTCTTAGAGAAGTAGATTTCTTTGTGCGAAAGTGCTGTTTTCACAGTGCTAAGTACTCCCAACTCTATCAACAATGTAGGTTTTACCAGTTTTCTAAGTCTCTCTTATTTTCTTGTACTTATACTTGGAATTCTCTGTGTAAACCGCTGTAACTTCTCTCGGGAGATGAATCACTGTGGACTTTCCCTTGTTTCTATCTGTTACCAATCTTGAGAAACTCATACATTCTCTGTTCACTGTTTCGCGGTCTTAGAGAAGTAGATTTCTTTGTGGGAAAGTGCTGTTTTCACAGTGCTAAGTACTTCCAACTCTATCAACAACGTAGGTTTTACGAGTTTTCTAAGTCTCTCTTATTTTCTTGTACTTATACTTGGAATTCTCTGTGTAAACCTCTGTAACTTCTCTAGGTAGGTGAATCACTGTGGACTTTCTCTTGTTTCTATCTGTTACCAATCTTGAGAAACTCATACATTCTCTGTTCACTGATTCCCCGTCTTAGAGAAGCAGATTTCTTTCTGCGAAAGTCCTGTTTTCACAGTGCTAAGTACTCCCAACTCTATCAACAATGTATGTTTTACCAGTTTTCTAAGTCTCTCTTATTTTCTTGAAGTTACACTTGGATTTCTCTGTGTAAACCTCTGTAACTTCTCTAGGTAAATGAATCACTGTGTACTTTCTCTTGTTTCTATCTGTTACCAATCTTGAGAAACTCATACATTCTCCGTTCACTGTTTCCCGGTCTTAGACAAGTAGATTTCTTTGTGCGAAAGTGCTGTTTTCACAGTGCTAAGTACTCCCAACTCTATCAACAATGGAGTTTCTACCGGTTTTCTACGTCTCTCTAATTTTCATGAAGTTACACTTGGATTTCTCTGTGTAAACATCTGTAACGTCTCTAGGTAGATGAATCACTGTGTACTTTCTCTTGTTTCTATCTGTTACCAATCTTGAGAAACTCATACATTCTCTGTTCACTGTTTCCCGGTCTTAGAGAAGTAGATTTCTTTGTGCGAAAGTGCTGTTTTCACACTGCTAAGTACTCCCAACTCTATCAACAATGTAGGTTTTACCAGTTTTCTAAGTCTCTCTCATTTTCTTGTACTTATACTTGGAATTCTCTGTGTAAACCTCTGTAACTTCTCTCGGTAGATGAATCACTGTGGACTTTCTCTTGTTTCTATCTGTTACCAATCTTGAGAAACTCATACATTCTCTGTTCACTGTTTCGCGGTCTTAGAGAAGTAGATTTCTTTGTGCGAATGTGGTGTTTTCACAGTGCTAAGTACTCCCAACTCTATCAACAATGTAGTTTCTGCCGGTTTTCTCCGTCTCTCTAATTTTCATGAAGTTACACTTGGATTTCTCTGTGTAAACATCTGTAACGTCTCTAGGTAGATGAATCACTGTGTACTTTCTCTTGTTTCTATCTGTTACCAATCTTGAGAAACTCATACATTCTCTGTTCACTGTTTCCCGGTCTTAGAGATGTAGATTTTTTTGTCCGAAAGTGCTGTTTTCACAGTGCTAAGTACTCCCAACTCTATCAACAATGTAGGTTTTACCAGTTTTCTAAGTCTCTCCTATTTTCTTGGAGTTACACTTGGATTTCTCTGTGTAAACTTCTGGAACTTCTCTAAGTAGATGAATCACTGTGTACTTTCTCTTGATTCTATCTGTTACCATTCTATAGAAACTCAAACATTCTCACTTTTCACTGTTTCCCAGTGTTAGAGAAGTAGATTTCTTTCTGCGAAAGTGCTGTTTTCACAGTGCTAAGTACTCCCAACTCTATCAACGACGTAGGTTTTAACAGTTTTCTAAGTCTCTCTTATTTTCTTGTACTTATACTTGGAATTCTCTGTGTAAACCTCTGTAACTTCTCTCGGTAAATGAATCACTGTGGACTTTCTCTTGTTTCTATCTGTTACCAATCTTGAGAAACTCATACATTCTCTGTTCAATGTTTCCCAGTCTTAGAGAAGTAGATTTCTTTGTGAGAAAAGTGCTGTTTTCACAGTGCTAAGTACTCCCAACTCTATCAACAATGTAGGTTTTACCAGTTTTCTAAGTCTCTCTTATTTTCTTGTACTTATACTTGGAATTCTCTGTGTAAACCTCTGTAACTTTTCTAGGAAGATGAATCCCTTTGTACTTTCTCTTGTTTCTATCTGTTACCAATCTTGAGAAACTCCAACATTCTCTGTTCACTGTTTCCCAGTCTTAGAGAAGAAGATTTCTTTCTGCGAAAGTGCTGTTTTCACAGTACTAAGTACTCCCAACTCTATCAACAATGTAGGTTTTACCAGTTTTCTAAGTCTCTCTTATTTTCTTGTACTTATACTTGGAATTCTCTGTGTAAACCTCTGTAACTTTTCTATGTAGATGAATTACTGCGTACTTTCTCTTCTTTCTATCTGTTACCAAAATTGAGAAACTCATACATTCTCTGTTCACTGTTTCCCAGTCTTAGAGAAGTAGATTTTTTTCTGAGAAAGTGCTGTTTTCACAGTGGTAAGTACTACCAACTCTATCCACAACGTAGGTTTTACCAGGTTTCTAAGTCTCTCTTCTTTTCTTGTACTTATACATGGAATTCTCTATGTAAACTTCTGTAACTTCTCTAGGTAGATGAATCACTGTGTAGTTTCTCTTGTTTCTATCTGTTACCAATCTTGAGAAACTCATACATTCACTGTTCACTGTTTCCCAGTGTTAGAGAAGTTGATTTCTTTCTCCGAAAGTGCTGTTTCCACAGTGCTAAGTACTCCCAACTCTATCAACAATGTAGGTTTTACCAGTTTTCTAAGTCTCTCTTATTTTCTTGTACTTATACATGGAATTCTCTGTGTAAACCTCTGTAACTTTTCTAGGTAGATGAATCCCTGTGTACTTTCTCTTGTTTCTATCTGTTACCAATCTTGAGAAACTCATACATTCTCTGTTCACTGTTTCACGGACTTAGAGAACTAAATTTCTTTCGGAGAAAGTGCTGTTTTCACAGTGCTAAGTACTCCCAACTCTATCAACAATGTAGGTTTTACCAGTTTTCTAAGTCTCTCTTATTTTCTTGTACTTATACTTGCAATTCTCTGTGTAAACCTCTGTAACTTTTGTATGTAGATGAATCACTGCGCACTTTCTCTTCTTTCTATCTGTTACCAATCTTGAGAAACTCACACATTCTCTATTCACTGTTTCCCAGTCTTAGAGAAGTAGATTTCTTTCTGCGAAAGTGCTGTTTTCACAGTGCTAAGTACTCCCAACTCTATCCACAATGTAGGTTTTACCAGTTTTCTAAGTCTCTCTTATTTTCTTGTACTTATACATGGAATTCTCTGTGTAAACTTCTGTAACTTCTCTCGGTAGATGAATCACTGTGTACTTTCTTTTGTTTCTATCTGTTACCAATCTTGAGAAACTCATACATTCTCTGTTCACTGTTTCCCAGTCTTAGAGAAATAGATTTCTTTCTGCGAAAGTGCTGTTTTCACAATGCTAAGTACTCCCAACTCTATCAACAATGTAGGTTTTACCAGTTTTCTAAGTCTCTCTTATTTGCTTGTACTTATACTTGGAATTCTCTGTGTAAACATCTGTAACTTCTCTCGGTAGATGAATCACTGTGGACTTTCTCTTGTTTCTATCTGTTACCAATCTTGAGAATCTCATACATTCTCTGTTTACTGTTTCGCGGTCTTAGAGAAGTAGATTTCTTTGTGGGAAAGTGCTGTTTTCACAGGGCTAAGTACTCCCAACTCTATAAACAATGGGGTTTTTAATAGTTTTCTAAGTCTCTCTTATTTGCTTCTACTTATACTTGGAATTCTCTGTGTAAACCTCTGTAACTTCTCTAGGTAGATGAATCACTGTGTACTTTCTCTTGTTTCTATCTGTTACCAATCTTGACAAACTCATACATTCTCTGTTTACTGTTTCCCGGTCTTAGAGAAGTAGATTTCTTTGTGGGAAAGTGCTGTTTTCACAGTGCTAAGTACTCCCAACTCTATCAACAATGTAGGTTTTAACAGTTTTCTAAGTCTCTCTTATTTTCTTGTACTTATACTTGGAATTCTCTGTGTAAACCTCTGTAACTTCTCTCGGTAGATGAATCACTGTGGACTTTCTCTTGTTTCTATCTTTTACCAATCTTGAGAAACTCATACATTCTCTGTTCACTGTTTCGCGGTCTTAGAGAAGTAGATTTCTTTCTGCGAAAGTGCTGTTTTCACAGTGCTAAGTACTTCCAACTCTATCAACAACGTAGGTTTTACGAGTTTTCTAAGTCTCTCTTATTTTCTTGTACTTATACTTGGAATTCTCTGTGTAAACCTCTGTAACTTCTCTAGGTAGATGAATCACTGTGGACTTTCTCTTGTTTCTATCTGTTACCAATCTTGAGAAACTCATAAATTCTCTGTTAACTGTTTCGCGGTCTTAGAGAAGTAGATTTCTTTTTGCGAAAGTGCTGTTTTCACAGTGCTAAGTACTCCCAACTCTATCAACAATGGAGTTTTTAATAGTTTTCTAAGTCTGTATTATTTTCTTGCACTTATACTTGGAATTCTCTGTGTAAACCTCTGTAACTTCTCTAGGTAGATGAATCACTGTGTACTTTCTCTTGTTTCTATCTGTTACCAATCTTGAGAAACTCATACATTCTCTGTTCACTGTTTCCCGGTCTTAGAGAAGTAGATTTCTTGGTTCGAAAGTGCTGTTTTCACAGTGCTAAGTACTCCCAACTCTATCAACAATGTAGGTTTTACCAGTTTTCTAAGTCTCTCTTATTTTCTTGGAGTTACACTTGGATTTCTCTGTGTAAACCTCTGGAACTTCTCTAAGTAGATGAATCACTGTGTACTTTCTCTTGTTTCTATCTGTTACCAATCTTGAGAAACTCATACATTCTCTGTTCACTGTTTTGCGGTTTTAGAGAAGTAGATTTCTTTGTGCGAAAGTGCTGTTTTCACAGTGCTAAGTACTCCCAACTCTATCAACAATGTAGGTTTTACCAGTTTTCTAAGTCTCTCTTATTTTCTTGTACTTATACTTGGAATTCTCTGTGTAAACCGCTGTAACTTCTCTCGGTAGATGAATCACTGTGGACTTTCTCTTGTTTCTATCTGTTAGCAATCTTGAGAAACTCATACATTCTCTGTTCACTGTTTCGCGGTCTTAGAGAAGTAGATTTCTTTGTGCGAAAGTGCTGTTTTCACAGTGCTAAGTACTTCCAACTCTATCAACAATGTAGGTTTTACGAGTTTTCTAAGTCTCTCTTATTTTCTTGTACTTATACTTAATTCTCTGTGTAAACTTCTGTAACTTCTCTAGGTAGATGAATCACTGTGGACTTTCTCTTGTTTCTATCTGTTACCAATCTTGAGAAACTCATACATTCTCTGTTCACTGATTCCCGGTCTTAGAGAAACAGATTTCTTTCTGCGAAAGTCCTGTTTTCACAATGCTAAGTACTCCCAACTCTATCAACAATGTAGGTTTTACAAGTTTTCTAAGTCTCTCTTATTTTCTTGAAGTTACACTTGGATTTCTCTGTGTAAACCTCGGTAACTTCTCTAGGTAGATGAATCACTGTGTACTTTCTCTTGTTTCTATCTGGTACCAATCTTGACAAACTCATACTTTCTCCGTTCACTGTTTCCCGGTCTTAGACAAGTAGATTTCTTTGTCCGAAAGTGCTGTTTTCACAGTGCTAAGTACTCCCAACTCTATCAACAATGTAGTTTCTACCGGTTTTCTAAGTCTCTCTAATTTTCATGAAGTTACACTTGGATTTCTCTGTGTAAACATCTGTAACGTCTCTAGGTAGATGAATCACTGTGTACTTTCTCTTGTTTCTATCTGTTAGCAATCTTGAGAAACTCATACATTCTCTGTTCACTGTTTCCCGGTCTTAGAGAAGTAGATTTCTTTCTGCGAAAGCGCTCTTTTCACAGTGCTAAGTACTCCCAACTCTATCAACAATGTAGGTTTTACCAGTTTTCTAAGTCTCTCTCATTTTCTTGTACTTATACTTGGAATTCTCTGTGTAAACCTCTGTAACTTCTCTCGGTAGATGAATCACTGTGGACTTTCTCTTGTTTCTATCTGTTACCAATCTTGAGAAACTCATACATTCTCTGTTCACTGTTTCCCGGTCTTAGAGAAGTAGATTTCTTTGTGCGAAAGTGCTGTTTTCACAGTGCTAAGTACTCCCAACTCTATCAACAATGTAGGTTTTACCAGTTTTCTAAGTCTCTCTTATTTTCTTGTACTTATACTTGGAATTCTCTGTGTAAACCGCTGTAACTTCTCTCGGTAGATTAATCACTGTGGACTTTCTCTTCTTTCTACCTGTTACCAATCTTGAGAAACTCATACATTCTCTGTTCACTGTTTCGCGGTCTTAGAGAAGTAGATTTCTTTGTGCGAAAGTGCTGTTTTCACAGTGCTAAGTACTTCCAACTCTATCAACAATGTAGGTTTTACCAGTTTTTTAAGTCTCTCTTATTTTCTTGGAGTTACACTTGGATTTCTCTGTGTAAATTTCTTGTACTTCTCTAAGTAGATGAATCACTGTGTACTTTCTCTTGTTTCTATCTGTTACCAATCTTGAGAAACTCATACATTCTCTGTTCACTGTTTCCCGGTCTTAGAGAAGTAGATATTTTTCTGCGAAAGTGCTGTTTTCACACTGCTATGTACTCCCAACTCTATCAACGACGTAGGTTTTAACAGTTTTCTAGGTCTCTCTTATTTTCTTGTACTTATACTTGGAATTCTCTGTGTAAACCTCTGTAACTTCTCTCGGTAGATGAATCACTGTGGACTTTCTCTTGTTTCTATCTGTTACCAATCTTGAGAAACTCATACATTCTCTGTTCAATGTTTCCCAGTCTTAGAGAAGTAGATTTCTTTGTGAGAAAAGTGCTGTTTTCACAGTGCTAAGTACTCCCAACTCTATCAACAATGTAGGTTTTACCAGTTTTCTAAGTCTCTCTTATTTGCTTGTACTTATACTTGGAATTCTCTGTGTAAACCTCTGTAACTTCTCTCGGTAGATGAATCACTGTGGACTTTCTCTTGTTTCTATCTGTTACCAATCTTGAGAAACTCATACATTCTCTGTTCAATGTTTCCCAGTCTTAGAGAAGTAGATTTCTTTGTGAGAAAAGTGCTGTTTTCACAGTGCTAAGTACTCCCAACTCTATCAACAATGTAGGTTTTACCAGTTTTCTAAGTCTCTCTTATTTTCTTGTACTTATACTTGGAATTCTCTGTGTAAACCTCTGTAACTTTTCTAGGAAGATGAATCCCTGTGTACTTTCTCTTGTTTCTATCTGTTACCAATCTTGAGAAACTCCAACATTCTCTGTTCACTGTTTCCCAGTCTTAGAGAAGAAGATTTCTTTCTGCGAAAGTGCTGTTTTCACAGTACTAAGTACTCCCAACTCTATCAACAATGTAGGTTTTACCAGTTTTCTAAGTCTCTCTTATTTTCTTGTACTTATACTTGGAATTCTCTGTGTAAACCTCTGTAACTTTTCTATGTAGATGAATCACTGCGTACTTTCTCTTCTTTCTATCTGTTACCAATCTTGAGAAACTCATACATTCTCTGTTCACTGTTTCCCAGTCTTAGAGAAGTAGATTTTTTTCTGAGAAAGTGCTGTTTTCACAGTGGTAAGTACTACCAACTCTATCCACAACGTAGGTTTTACCAGGTTTCTAAGTCTCTCTTCTTTTCTTGTACTTATACATGGAATTCTCTATGTAAACTTCTGTAACTTCTCTAGGTAGATGAATCACTGTGTAGTTTCTCTTGTTTCTATCTGTTACCAATCTTGAGAAACTCATACATTCACTGTTCACTGTTTCCCAGTGTTAGAGAAGTTGATTTCTTTCTCCGAAAGTGCTGTTTCCACAGTGCTAAGTACTCCCAACTCTATCAACAATGTAGGTTTTACCAGTTTTCTAAGTCTCTCTTATTTTCTTGTACTTATACATGGAATTCTCTGTGTAAACCTCTGTAACTTTTCTAGGTAGATGAATCCCTGTGTACTTTCTCTTGTTTCTATCTGTTACCAATCTTGAGAAACTCATACATTCTCTGTTCACCGTTTCACGGACTTAGAGAACTAAATTTCTTTCGGAGAAAGTGCTGTTTTCACAGTGCTAAGTACTCCCAACTCTATCAACAATGTAGGTTTTACCAGTTTTCTAAGTCTCTCTTATTTTCTTGTACTTATACTTGCAATTCTCTGTGTAAACCTCTGTAACTTTTGTATGTAGATGAATCACTGCGCACTTTCTCTTCTTTCTATCTGTTACCAATCTTGAGAAACTCACACATTCTCTATTCACTGTTTCCCAGTCTTAGAGAAGTAGATTTCTTTCTGCGAAAGTGCTGTTTTCACAGTGCTAAGTACTCCCAACTCTATCCACAATGTAGGTTTTACCAGTTTTCTAAGTCTCTCTTATTTTCTTGTACTTATACATGGAATTCTCTGTGTAAACTTCTGTAACTTCTCTCGGTAGATGAATCACTGTGTACTTTCTTTTGTTTCTATCTGTTACCAATCTTGAGAAACTCATACATTCTCTGTTCACTGTTTCCCAGTCTTAGAGAAATAGATTTCTTTCTGCGAAAGTGCTGTTTTCACAATGCTAAGTACTCCCAACTCTATCAACAATGTAGGTTTTACCAGTTTTCTAAGTCTCTCTTATTTGCTTGTACTTATACTTGGAATTCTCTGTGTAAACATCTGTAACTTCTCTCGGTAGATGAATCACTGTGGACTTTCTCTTGTTTCTATCTGTTACCAATCTTGAGAATCTCATACATTCTCTGTTTACTGTTTCGCGGTCTTAGAGAAGTAGATTTCTTTGTGGGAAAGTGCTGTTTTCACAGGGCTAAGTACTCCCAACTCTATAAACAATGGGGTTTTTAATAGTTTTCTAAGTCTCTCTTATTTGCTTCTACTTATACTTGGAATTCTCTGTGTAAACCTCTGTAACTTCTCTAGGTAGATGAATCACTGTGTACTTTCTCTTGTTTCTATCTGTTACCAATCTTGACAAACTCATACATTCTCTGTTTACTGTTTCCCGGTCTTAGAGAAGTAGATTTCTTTGTGGGAAAGTGCTGTTTTCACAGTACTAAGTACTCCCAACTCTATCAACAATGTAGGTTTTAACAGTTTTCTAAGTCTCTCTTATTTTCTTGTACTTATACTTGGAATTCTCTGTGTAAACCTCTGTAACTTCTCTCGGTAGATGAATCACTGTGGACTTTCTCTTGTTTCTATCTTTTACCAATCTTGAGAAACTCATACATTCTCTGTTCACTGTTTCGCGGTCTTAGAGAAGTAGATTTCTTTCTGCGAAAGTGCTGTTTTCACAGTGCTAAGTACTTCCAACTCTATCAACAACGTAGGTTTTACGAGTTTTCTAAGTCTCTCTTATTTTCTTGTACTTATACTTGGAATTCTCTGTGTAAACCTCTGTAACTTCTCTAGGTAGATGAATCACTGTGGACTTTCTCTTGTTTCTATCTGTTACCAATCTTGAGAAACTCATACATTCTCTGTTCACTGATTCCCCGTGTTAGAGAAGCAGATTTCTTTCTGCGAAAGTCCTGTTTTCACAGTGCTAAGTACTCCCAACTCTATCAACAATGTATGTTTTACCAGTTTTCTAAGTCTCTCTTATTTTCTTGAAGTTACACTTGGATTTCTCTGTGTAAACCTCTGTAACTTCTCTAGGTAAATGAATCACTGTGTACTTTCTCTTGTTTCTATCTGTTACCAATCTTGAGAAACTCATACATTCTCCGTTCACTGTTTCCCGGTCTTAGACAAGTAGATTTCTTTGTGCGAAAGTGCTGTTTTCACAGTGCTAAGTACTCCCAACTCTATCAACAATGGAGTTTCTACCGGTTTTCTACGTCTCTCTAATTTTCATGAAGTTACACTTTGATTTCTCTGTGTAAACATCTGTAACGTCTCTAGGTAGATGAATCACTGTGTACTTTCTCTTGTTTCTATCTGTTACCAATCTTGAGAAACTCATACATTCTCTGTTCACTGTTTCACGGACTTAGAGAACTAAATTTCTTTCGGCGAAAGTGCTGTTTTCACAGTGCTAAGTACTCCCAACTCTATCAACAATGTAGGTTTTACCAGTTTTCTAAGTCTCTCTTATTTTCTTGTACTTATACTTGGAATTCTCTGTGTAAACCTCTGTAACTTTTCTACGTAGATGAATCACTGTGTACTTTCTCTTCTTTCTATCTGTTACCAATCTTGAGAAACTCACACATTCTCTGTTCACTGTTTCCCAGTCTTAGAGAAGTAGATTTCTTTTTCCGAAAGTGCTGTTTTCCCAGTGCTAAGTACTCCCAACTCTATCCACAATGTAGGTTTTACCAGTTTTCTAAGTCTCTCTTATTTTCTTGTACTTATACATGGAATTCTCTGTGCAAACTTCTGTAACTTCTCTAGGTAGATGAATCACTGTGTACTTTCTTTTGTTTCTATCTGTTACCAATCTTGAGAAACTCATACATTCTCTGTTCACTGTTTCGCGGTCTTAGAGAAGTAGACTTCTTTGTGCGAAAGTGCTGTTTTCACAGTGCTAAGTACTCCCAACTCTATCAACAATGTAGTTTTTAATAGTTTTCTAAGTCTCTCTTATTTGCTTGTACTTATACTTGGAATTCTCTGTGTAAACCTCTGTAACTTCTCTAGGTAGATGAATCACTGTGTACTTTCTCTTGTTTCTATCTGTTACCAATCTTGAGAAAGTCATACATTCTCCGTTCACTGTTTCCCAGTCTTAGAGAAGTAGATTTCTTTCTGCGAAAGTGCTGTTTTCACAGTGTTAAGTACTCCCAACTCTATCAACAATGTAGGTTTGGACAGTTTTCTAAATCTCTCTTATTTTCTTGTACTTATATTTGGAATTCTCTGTGTAAACCTCTGTAACTTCTCTCGGTAGATGAATCACTGTGGACCTTCTCTTGTTTCTATCTGTTACCAATCTTGAGAAACTCATACATTCTCTGTTTACTGTTTCGCGGTCTTAGAGAAGTAGATTTCTTTGTGGGAAAGTGCTGTTTTCACACTGCTAAGTACTCCCAACTCTATCAACAATGGAGTTTTTAATAGTTTTCTAAGTCTCTCTTATTTGCTTGTACTTATACTTGGAATTCTCTGTGTAAACCTCTGTAACTTCTCTAGGTAGATGAATCACTGTGTACTTTCTCTTGTTTCTATCTGTTACCAATCTTTAGAAACTCATACATTCTCTGTTCACTGTTTCGCGGTCTTAGAGAAGTAGATTTCTTTGTGCGAAAGTGGTGTTTTCACAGTGGTAAGTACTCCCAACTGTATCAACAATGTAGGTTTTACCAGTTTTCTAAGTCTCTCTTATTTGCTTGTACTTATACTTGGAATTCTCTGTGTAAACCGCTGTAACTTCTCTAGGTTCATGAATCACTGTGGACTCTCCCTTGTTTCTATCTGTTACCAATCTTGAGAAACTCATACATTCTCTGTTCACTGATTCCCGGTCTTAGAGAAGCAGATTTCTTTCTGCGAAAGTCCTGTTTTCACAGTGCTAAGTACTCCCAACTCTATCAACAATGTAGGTTTTACCAGTTTTCTAAGTCTCTCTTATTTTGTTGAAGTTACACTTGGATTTCTCTGTGTAAACCTCTGTAACTTCTCTAGGTAGATGAATCACTGTGTACTTTCTCTTGTTTCTATCTGGTACCAATCTTGAGAAACTCATACATTCTCCGTTCACTGTTTCCCGGTCTTAGACAAGTAGATTTCTTTGTGCGAAAGTGCTGTTTTCACAGTGCTAAGTACTCCCAACTCTATCAACAATGTGGTTTCTACCGGTTTTCTAAGTCTCTCTAATTTTCATGAAGTTACACTTGGATTTCTCTGTGTAAACATCTGTAACGTCTCTAGGTAGATGAATCACTGTGTACTTTCTCTTGTTTCTATCTGTTACCAATCTTGACAAACTCATACATTCTCTGTTCACTGTTTCCCGGTCTTAGAGAAGTAGATTTCTTTGTGCGAAAGTGCTGTTTTCACAGTGCTAAGTACTCCCAACTCTATCAACAATGTAGGTTTTACCAGTTTTCTAAGTCTCTCTCATTTTCTTGTAGTTATACTTGGAATTCTCTGTGTAAACATCTGTAACTTCTCTCGGTAGATGAATCAGTGTGGACTTTCTCTTGTTTCTATCTGTTACCAATCTTGAGAAACTCATACATTCTCTGTTCACTGTTTCCCGGTCTTAGAGAAGTAGATTTCGTTCTGCGAAAGTGCTGTTTTCACAGTGCTAAGTACTCCCAACTCTATCAACAATGTAGGTTTTAACAGTTTTCTAAGTCTCTCTTATTTTCTTGTACTTATACTTGGAATTCTCTGTGTAAACCTCTGTAACTTCTCTCGGTAGAGGAATCACTGTTGACTTTCTCTTGTTTCTATCTGTTACCAATCTTGAGAAACTCATACATTCTCTGTTCAATGTTTCCCAGTCTTAGAGAAGTAGATTTCTTTGTGCGAAAGTGCTGTTTTCCCAGTGCTAAGTACTCCCAACTCTATCAACAATGTAGGTTTTACCAGTTTTCTAAGTCTCTCTTATTTGCTTGTACTTATACTTGGAATTCTCTGTGTAAACCTCTGTAACTTTTCTAGGTAGATGAATCCCTGTGGACTTTCTCTTGTTTCTATCTGTTACCAATCTTGAGAAACTCATACATTCTCTGTTTACTGTTTCGCGGTCTTAGAGAAGTAGATTTCTTTGTGGGAAAGTGCTGTTTTCACAGTGCTAAGTACTCACAACTCTATCAACAATGGAGTTTCTACCGGTTTTCTAAGTCTCTCTAATTTTCATGAAGTTACACTTGGATTTCTCTGTGTAAACATCTGTAACGTCTCTAGGTAGATGAATCACTGTGTACTTTCTCTTGTTTCTATCTGTTACCAATCTTGAGAAACTCATACATTCTCTGTTCACTGTTTCCCGGTCTTAGAGAAGTAGATTTCTTTCTACGAAAGTGCTGTTTTCACAGTGTTAAGTACTCCCAACTCTATCAACAATGTAGGTTTTACCAGTTTTCTAAGTCTCTCTCATTTTCTTGTACTTATACTTGGAATTCTCTGTGTAAACCTCTGTAACTTCTCTCGGTAGATGAATCACTGTGGACTTTTTCTTGTTTCTATCTGTTACCAATCTTGAGAAACTCATACATTCTCTGTTCACTGTTTCGCGGTCTTAGAGAAGTAGATTTCTTTGTGCGAAAGTGCTGTTTTCACAGTGCTAAGTACTCCCAACTCTATCAACAATGTAGGTTTTACCAGTTTTCTAATTCTCTCTTATTTTCGTGGAGTTACACTTGGATTTCTCTGTGTAAACTTCTGGAACTTCTCTAAGTAGATGAATCACTGTGTACTTTCTCTTGTTTCTATCTGTTACCAGTCTTGAGAAACTCATACATTCTCTGTTCACTGTTTCCCGGTCTTAGAGAAGTAGATTTCTTTGTGCGAAAGTGCTGTTTTCACAGTGCTAAGTACTCCCAACTCTATCAACAATGTAGTTTTTAATAGTTTTCTAAGTCTCTCTTATTTGCTTTTACTTATACTTGGAATTCTCTGTGTAAACCTCTGTAACTTCTCTAGGTAGATGAATCACTGTGGACTTTCTCTTGTTTCTATCTGTTACCAATCTTGAGAAACTCATACATTCTCTGTTGACTGTTTCCCGGTCTTAGAGAAGTAGATTTCTTTCTGCGAAAGTGCTGTTTTCACAGTGCTAAGTACTCCCAACTCTATCAACAATGTAGGTTTTAACAGTTTTCTAAGTCTCTCTTATTTTCTTGTACTTATACTTGGAATTCTCTGTGTAAACCTCTGTAACTTCTCTCGGTAGATGAATCACTGTTGACTTTCTCTTGTTTCTATCTGTTACCAATCTTGAGAAACTCATAAATTCTCTGTTCAATGTTTCCCAGTCTTAGAGAAGTAGATTTCTTTGTGCGAAAGTGCTGTTTTCACAGTGCTAAGTACTCCCAACTCTATCAACAATGTAGGTTTTACCAGTTTTCTAAGTCTCTCTTATTTTCTTGTACTTATACTTGGAATTCTCTGTGTAAACCTCTGTCACTTTTCTAGGTAGATGAATCCCTGTGTACTTTCTCTTGTTTCTATCTGTTACCAATCTTGAGAAACTCCTACATTCTCTGTTCACTGTTTCCCAGTCTTAGAGAAGTAGATTTCTTTCTGCGTAAGTGCTGTTTTCACAGTACTAAGTACTCCCAACTCTATCAACAATGTAGGTTTTACCAGTTTTCTAAGTCTCTCTAATTTTCATGAAGTTACACTTGGATTTCTCTGTGTAAACATCTGTAACGTCTCTAGGTAGATGAATCACTGTGTACTTTCTCTTGTTTCTATCTGTTACCAATCTTGAGAAACTCATACATTCTCCGTTCACTGTTTCCCGGTCTTAGAGAAGTAGATTTCTTTCTGCGAAAGTTCTGTTTTCACAGTGCTAAGTACTCCCAACTCTATCAACAATGTAGGTTTTACCAGTTTTCTAAGTGTCTCTAATTTTCATGAAGTTACACTTGGATTTCTCTGTGTAAACCTCTGTAACTTCTCTAGGTAAATGAATCACTGTGTACTTTCTCTTGTTTCTATCTGTTACCAATCTTGAGAAACTCATACATTCTCCGTTCACTGTTTCCCGGTCTTAGACAAGTAGATTTCTTTGTGCGAAAGTGCTGTTTTCACAGTGCTAAGTACTCCCAACTCTATCAACAATGGAGTTTCTACCGGTTTTCTACGTCTCTCTAATTTTCATGAAGTTACACTTGGATTTCTCTGTGTAAACATCTGTAACGTCTCTAGGTAGATGAATCACTGTGTACTTTCTCTTGTTTCTATCTGTTACCAATCTTGAGAAACTCATACATTCTCTGTTCACTGTTTCACGGACTTAGAGAACTAAATTTCTTTCGGCGAAAGTGCTGTTTTCACAGTGCTAAGTACTCCCAACTCTATCAACAATGTAGGTTTTACCAGTTTTCTAAGTCTCTCTTATTTTCTTGTACTTATACTTGGAATTCTCTGTGTAAACCTCTGTAACTTCTCTCGGAAGATGAATCACTGTGGACTTTCTCTTGTTTCTATCTGTTACCAATCTTGAGAAACTCATACATTCTCTGTTCACTGTTTCGCGGTCTTAGAGAAGTAGATTTCTTTGTGCGAAAGTGCTGTTTTCACAGTGCTAAGTACTCCCAACTCTATCAACAATGTAGGTTTTACCAGTTTTCTAAGTCTCTCTTATTTTCTTGTACTTATACTTGGAATTCTCTGTGTAAACCGCTGTAACTTCTCTAGGTAGATGAATCACTGTGTACTTTCTCTTATTTCTATCTGTTACCAATCTTGAGAAACTCATACATTCTCTGTTCACTGTTTCGCGGTCTTAGAGAAGTAGATTTCTTTGTGCGAAAGTGGTGTTTTCACAGTGGTAAGTACTCCCAACTCTATCAACAATGTAGGTTTTACCAGTTTTCTAAGTCTCTCTTATTTGCTTGCACTTATACTTGGAATTCTCTGTGTAAACCGCTGTAACTTCTCTAGGTAGATGAATCACTGTGGACTCTCTCTTGTTTCTATCTGTTACCAATCTTGAGAAACTCATACATTCTCTGTTCACTGATTCCCGGTCTTAGAGAGCAGATTTCTTTCTGCGAAAGTCCTGTTTTCACAGTGCTAAGTACTCCCAACTCTATCAACAATGTAGGTTTTACCAGTTTTCTAAGTCTCTCTTATTTTGTTGAAGTTACACTTGGATTTCTCTGTGTAAACCTCTGTAACTTCTCTAGGTAGATGAATCACTGTGTACTTTCTCTTGTTTCTATCTGGTACCAATCTTGAGAAACTCATACATTCTCCGTTCACTGTTTCCCGGTCTTAGACAAGTAGATTTCTTTGTGCGAAAGTGCTGTTTTCACAGTGCTAAGTACTCCCAACTCTATCAACAATGTGGTTTCTACCGGTTTTCTAAGTCTCTCTAATTTTCATGTAGTTACACTTGGATTTCTCTGTGTAAACATCTGTAACGTCTCTAGGTAGATGAATCACTGTGTACTTTCTCTTGTTTCTATCTGTTACCAATCTTGACAAACTCATACATTCTCTGTTCACTGTTTCCCGGTCTTAGAGAAGTAGATTTCTTTGTGCGAAAGTGCTGTTTTCACAGTGCTAAGTACTCCCAACTCTATCAACAATGTAGGTTTTACCAGTTTTCTAAGTCTCTCTCATTTTCTTGTAGTTATACTTGGAATTCTCTGTGTAAACATCTGTAACTTCTCTCGGTAGATGAATCAGTGTGGACTTTCTCTTGTTTCTATCTGTTACCAATCTTGAGAAACTCATACATTCTCTGTTCACTGTTTCGCGGTCTTAGAGAAGTAGATTTCTTTGTGCGAAAGTGCTGTTTTCAGAGTGCTAAGTACTCCCAACTCTATCAACAATGTAGGTTTTACCAGTTTTCTAAGTCTCTCTTATTTGCTTGTACTTAAACTTGGAATTCTCTGTATAAACCTCTGTAACTTCTCTCGGTAGATGAATCACTGTGGACTTTCTCTTGTTTCTATCTGTTACCAATCTTGAGAAACTCATACATTCTCTGTTCAGTGTTTCCCAGTCTTAGAGAAGTAGATTTCTTTCTGCGAAAGTGCTGTTTTCACAATGCTAAGTACTCCCAACTCTATCAACAATGTAGGTTTTACCAGTTTTCGAGTCTCTCTTATTTGCTTGTACTTATACTTGGAATTCTCTGTGTAAACCTCTGTAACTTTTTAGGTAGATGAATCACTGTGTACTTTCTCTTGTTTCTATCTGTTACCAATCTTGAGAAACTCATACATTCTCTGTTCACTGTTTCGCGGTCTTAGAGAAGTAGATTTCTTTGTGCAAAAGTGCTGTTTTCACAGTGCTAAGTACTCCCAACTCTATCAACAATGTAGTTTTTAATAGTTTTCTAAGTCTCTCTTATTTGCTTTTACTTATACTTGGAATTCTCTGTGTAAACCTCTGTAACTTCTCTAGGTAGATGAATCACTGTGTACTTTCTCTTGTTTCTATCTGTTACCAATCTTGAGAAACTCATACATTCTCTGTTGACTGTTTCCCGGTCTTAGAGAAGTAGATTTCTTTCTGCGAAAGTGCTGCTTTCACAGTGCTAAGTACTCCCAACTCTATCAACAATGTAGGTTTTAACAGTTTTCTAAGTCTCTCTTATTTTCTTGTACTTATACTTGGAATTCTCTGTGTAAACCTCTGTCACTCTTCTAGGTAGATGAATCCCTGTGTACTTTCTCTTGTTTCTATCTGTTACCAATCTTGAGAAACTCCTACATTCTCTGTTCACTGTTTCCCAGTCTTAGAGAAGTAGATTTCTTTCTGCGAAAGTGCTGTTTTCACAGTACTAAGTACTCCCAACTCTATCAACAATGTAGGTTTTACCAGTTTTCTAAGTCTCTCTAATTTTCATGAAGTTACACTTGGATTTCTCTGTGTAAACATCTGTAACGTCTCTAGGTAGATGAATCACTGTGTACTTTCTCTTGTTTCTATCTGTTACCAATCTTGAGAAACTCATACATTCTCTGTTCACTGTTTCCCAGTCTTAGAGAAGTAGATTTCTTTCTGCGAAAGTTCTGTTTTCACAGTACTAAGTACTCCCAACTCTATCAACAATGTAGGTTTTACCAGTTTTCTAAGTCTCTCTCATTTTCTTGTACTTATACTTGGAATTCTCTGTGTAAACCTGTGTAACTTCTCTCGGAAGATGAATCACTGTGGACTTTCTCTTGTTTCTATCTGTTACCAATCTTGAGAAACTCATACATTCTCTGTTCACTGTTTCGCGGTCTTAGAGAAGTAGATTTCTTTGTGCGAAAGTGCTGTTTTCACAGTGCTAAGTACTCCCAACTCTATCAACAATGTAGGTTTTACCAGTTTTCTAAGTCTCTCTTATTTTCTTGTACTTATACTTGGAATTCTCTGTGTAAACCGCTGTAACTTCTCTCGGGAGATGAATCACTGTGGACTTTCCCTTGTTTCTATCTGTTACCAATCTTGAGAAACTCATACATTCTCTGTTCACTGTTTCGCGGTCTTAGAGAAGTAGATTTCTTTGTGGGAAAGTGCTGTTTTCACAGTGCTAAGTACTTCCAACTCTATCAACAACGTAGGTTTTACGAGTTTTCTAAGTCTCTCTTATTTTCTTGTACTTATACTTGGAATTCTCTGTGTAAACCTCTGTAACTTCTCTAGGTAGGTGAATCACTGTGGACTTTCTCTTGTTTCTATCTGTTACCAATCTTGAGAAACTCATACATTCTCTGTTCACTGATTCCCCGTCTTAGAGAAGCAGATTTCTTTCTGCGAAAGTCCTGTTTTCACAGTGCTAAGTACTCCCAACTCTATCAACAATGTATGTTTTACCAGTTTTCTAAGTCTCTCTTATTTTCTTGAAGTTACACTTGGATTTCTCTGTGTAAACCTCTGTAACTTCTCTAGGTAAATGAATCACTGTGTACTTTCTCTTGTTTCTATCTGTTACCAATCTTGAGAAACTCATACATTCTCCGTTCACTGTTTCCCGGTCTTAGACAAGTAGATTTCTTTGTGCGAAAGTGCTGTTTTCACAGTGCTAAGTACTCCCAACTCTATCAACAATGGAGTTTCTACCGGTTTTCTACGTCTCTCTAATTTTCATGAAGTTACACTTGGATTTCTCTGTGTAAACATCTGTAACGTCTCTAGGTAGATGAATCACTGTGTACTTTCTCTTGTTTCTATCTGTTACCAATCTTGAGAAACTCATACATTCTCTGTTCACTGTTTCCCGGTCTTAGAGAAGTAGATTTCTTTGTGCGAAAGTGCTGTTTTCACACTGCTAAGTACTCCCAACTCTATCAACAATGTAGGTTTTACCAGTTTTCTAAGTCTCTCTCATTTTCTTGTACTTATACTTGGAATTCTCTGTGTAAACCTCTGTAACTTCTCTCGGTAGATGAATCACTGTGGACTTTCTCTTGTTTCTATCTGTTACCAATCTTGAGAAACTCATACATTCTCTGTTCACTGTTTCGCGGTCTTAGAGAAGTAGATTTCTTTGTGCGAATGTGGTGTTTTCACAGTGCTAAGTACTCCCAACTCTATCAACAATGTAGTTTCTGCCGGTTTTCTCCGTCTCTCTAATTTTCATGAAGTTACACTTGGATTTCTCTGTGTAAACATCTGTAACGTCTCTAGGTAGATGAATCACTGTGTACTTTCTCTTGTTTCTATCTGTTACCAATCTTGAGAAACTCATACATTCTCTGTTCACTGTTTCCCGGTCTTAGAGATGTAGATTTTTTTGTCCGAAAGTGCTGTTTTCACAGTGCTAAGTACTCCCAACTCTATCAACAATGTAGGTTTTACCAGTTTTCTAAGTCTCTCCTATTTTCTTGGAGTTACACTTGGATTTCTCTGTGTAAACTTCTGGAACTTCTCTAAGTAGATGAATCACTGTGTACTTTCTCTTGATTCTATCTGTTACCATTCTATAGAAACTCAAACATTCTCACTTTTCACTGTTTCCCAGTGTTAGAGAAGTAGATTTCTTTCTGCGAAAGTGCTGTTTTCACAGTGCTAAGTACTCCCAACTCTATCAACGACGTAGGTTTTAACAGTTTTCTAAGTCTCTCTTATTTTCTTGTACTTATACTTGGAATTCTCTGTGTAAACCTCTGTAACTTCTCTCGGTAAATGAATCACTGTGGACTTTCTCTTGTTTCTATCTGTTACCAATCTTGAGAAACTCATACATTCTCTGTTCAATGTTTCCCAGTCTTAGAGAAGTAGATTTCTTTGTGAGAAAAGTGCTGTTTTCACAGTGCTAAGTACTCCCAACTCTATCAACAATGTAGGTTTTACCAGTTTTCTAAGTCTCTCTTATTTTCTTGTACTTATACTTGGAATTCTCTGTGTAAACCTCTGTAACTTTTCTATGTAGATGAATTACTGCGTACTTTCTCTTCTTTCTATCTGTTACCAATCTTGAGAAACTCATACATTCTCTGTTCACTGTTTCCCAGTCTTAGAGAAGTAGATTTTTTTCTGAGAAAGTGCTGTTTTCACAGTGGTAAGTACTACCAACTCTATCCACAACGTAGGTTTTACCAGGTTTCTAAGTCTCTCTTCTTTTCTTGTACTTATACATGGAATTCTCTATGTAAACTTCTGTAACTTCTCTAGGTAGATGAATCACTGTGTAGTTTCTCTTGTTTCTATCTGTTACCAATCTTGAGAAACTCATACATTCACTGTTCACTGTTTCCCAGTGTTAGAGAAGTTGATTTCTTTCTCCGAAAGTGCTGTTTCCACAGTGCTAAGTACTCCCAACTCTATCAACAATGTAGGTTTTACCAGTTTTCTAAGTCTCTCTTATTTTCTTGTACTTATACATGGAATTCTCTGTGTAAACCTCTGTAACTTTTCTAGGTAGATGAATCCCTGTGTACTTTCTCTTGTTTCTATCTGTTACCAATCTTGAGAAACTCATACATTCTCTGTTCACTGTTTCACGGACTTAGAGAACTAAATTTCTTTCGGAGAAAGTGCTGTTTTCACAGTGCTAAGTACTCCCAACTCTATCAACAATGTAGGTTTTACCAGTTTTCTAAGTCTCTCTTATTTTCTTGTACTTATACTTGCAATTCTCTGTGTAAACCTCTGTAACTTTTGTATGTAGATGAATCACTGCGCACTTTCTCTTCTTTCTATCTGTTACCAATCTTGAGAAACTCACACATTCTCTATTCACTGTTTCCCAGTCTTAGAGAAGTAGATTTCTTTCTGCGAAAGTGCTGTTTTCACAGTGCTAAGTACTCCCAACTCTATCCACAATGTAGGTTTTACCAGTTTTCTAAGTCTCTCTTATTTTCTTGTACTTATACATGGAATTCTCTGTGTAAACTTCTGTAACTTCTCTCGGTAGATGAATCACTGTGTACTTTCTTTTGTTTCTATCTGTTACCAATCTTGAGAAACTCATACATTCTCTGTTCACTGTTTCCCAGTCTTAGAGAAATAGATTTCTTTCTGCGAAAGTGCTGTTTTCACAATGCTAAGTACTCCCAACTCTATCAACAATGTAGGTTTTACCAGTTTTCTAAGTCTCTCTTATTTGCTTGTACTTATACTTGGAATTCTCTGTGTAAACATCTGTAACTTCTCTCGGTAGATGAATCACTGTGGACTTTCTCTTGTTTCTATCTGTTACCAATCTTGAGAATCTCATACATTCTCTGTTTACTGTTTCGCGGTCTTAGAGAAGTAGATTTCTTTGTGGGAAAGTGCTGTTTTCACAGGGCTAAGTACTCCCAACTCTATAAACAATGGGGTTTTTAATAGTTTTCTAAGTCTCTCTTATTTGCTTCTACTTATACTTGGAATTCTCTGTGTAAACCTCTGTAACTTCTCTAGGTAGATGAATCACTGTGTACTTTCTCTTGTTTCTATCTGTTACCAATCTTGACAAACTCATACATTCTCTGTTTACTGTTTCCCGGTCTTAGAGAAGTAGATTTCTTTGTGGGAAAGTGCTGTTTTCACAGTGCTAAGTACTCCCAACTCTATCAACAATGTAGGTTTTAACAGTTTTCTAAGTCTCTCTTATTTTCTTGTACTTATACTTGGAATTCTCTGTGTAAACCTCTGTAACTTCTCTCGGTAGATGAATCACTGTGGACTTTCTCTTGTTTCTATCTTTTACCAATCTTGAGAAACTCATACATTCTCTGTTCACTGTTTCGCGGTCTTAGAGAAGTAGATTTCTTTCTGCGAAAGTGCTGTTTTCACAGTGCTAAGTACTTCCAACTCTATCAACAACGTAGGTTTTACGAGTTTTCTAAGTCTCTCTTATTTTCTTGTACTTATACTTGGAATTCTCTGTGTAAACCTCTGTAACTTCTCTAGGTAGATGAATCACTGTGGACTTTCTCTTGTTTCTATCTGTTACCAATCTTGAGAAACTCATAAATTCTCTGTTAACTGTTTCGCGGTCTTAGAGAAGTAGATTTCTTTTTGCGAAAGTGCTGTTTTCACAGTGCTAAGTACTCCCAACTCTATCATCAATGGAGTTTTTAATAGTTTTCTAAGTCTCTCTTATTTGCTTGTACTTATACTTGGAATTCTCTGTGTAAACCTCTGTAACTTTTCTAGGTAGATGAATCCCTGTGGACTTTCTCTTGTTTCTATCTGTTACCAATCTTGAGAAACTCATACATTCTCTGTTTACTGTTTCGCGGTCTTAGAGAAGTAGATTTCTTTGTGGGAAAGTGCTGTTTTCACAGTGCTAAGTACTCACAACTCTATCAACAATGGAGTTTCTACCGGTTTTCTAAGTCTCTCTAATTTTCATGAAGTTACACTTGGATTTCTCTGTGTAAACATCTGTAACGTCTCTAGGTAGATGAATCACTGTGTACTTTCTCTTGTTTCTATCTGTTACCAATCTTGAGAAACTCATACATTCTCTGTTCACTGTTTCCCGGTCTTAGAGAAGTAGATTTCTTTCTACGAAAGTGCTGTTTTCACAGTGTTAAGTACTCCCAACTCTATCAACAATGTAGGTTTTACCAGTTTTCTAAGTCTCTCTCATTTTCTTGTACTTATACTTGGAATTCTCTGTGTAAACCTCTGTAACTTCTCTCGGTAGATGAATCACTGTGGACTTATTCTTGTTTCTATCTGTTACCAATCTTGAGAAACTCATACATTCTCTGTTCACTGTTTCGCGGTCTTAGAGAAGTAGATTTCTTTGTGCGAAAGTGCTGTTTTCACAGTGCTAAGTACTCCCAACTCTATCAACAATGTAGGTTTTACCAGTTTTCTAATTCTCTCTTATTTTCGTGGAGTTACACTTGGATTTCTCTGTGTAAACTTCTGGAACTTCTCTAAGTAGATGAATCACTGTGTACTTTCTCTTGTTTCTATCTGTTACCAGTCTTGAGAAACTCATACATTCTCTGTTCACTGTTTCCCGGTCTTAGAGAAGTAGATTTCTTTGTGCGAAAGTGCTGTTTTCACAGTGCTAAGTACTCCCAACTCTATCAACAATGTAGTTTTTAATAGTTTTCTAAGTCTCTCTTATTTGCTTTTACTTATACTTGGAATTCTCTGTGTAAACCTCTGTAACTTCTCTAGGTAGATGAATCACTGTGGACTTTCTCTTGTTTCTATCTGTTACCAATCTTGAGAAACTCATACATTCTCTGTTGACTGTTTCCCGGTCTTAGAGAAGTAGATTTCTTTCTGCGAAAGTGCTGTTTTCACAGTGCTAAGTACTCCCAACTCTATCAACAATGTAGGTTTTAACAGTTTTCTAAGTCTCTCTTATTTTCTTGTACTTATACTTGGAATTCTCTGTGTAAACCTCTGTAACTTCTCTCGGTAGATGAATCACTGTTGACTTTCTCTTGTTTCTATCTGTTACCAATCTTGAGAAACTCATAAATTCTCTGTTCAATGTTTCCCAGTCTTAGAGAAGTAGATTTCTTTGTGCGAAAGTGCTGTTTTCACAGTGCTAAGTACTCCCAACTCTATCAACAATGTAGGGTTTACCAGTTTTCTAAGTCTCTCTTATTTTCTTGTACTTATACTTGGAATTCTCTGTGTAAACCTCTGTCACTTTTCTAGGTAGATGAATCCCTGTGTACTTTCTCTTGTTTCTATCTGTTACCAATCTTGAGAAACTCCTACATTCTCTGTTCACTGTTTCCCAGTCTTAGAGAAGTAGATTTCTTTCTGCGTAAGTGCTGTTTTCACAGTACTAAGTACTCCCAACTCTATCAACAATGTAGGTTTTACCAGTTTTCTAAGTCTCTCTAATTTTCATGAAGTTACACTTGGATTTCTCTGTGTAAACATCTGTAACGTCTCTAGGTAGATGAATCACTGTGTACTTTCTCTTGTTTCTATCTGTTACCAATCTTGAGAAACTCATACATTCTCCGTTCACTGTTTCCCGGTCTTAGAGAAGTAGATTTCTTTCTGCGAAAGTTCTGTTTTCACAGTGCTAAGTACTCCCAACTCTATCAACAATGTAGGTTTTACCAGTTTTCTAAGTGTCTCTAATTTTCATGAAGTTACACTTGGATTTCTCTGTGTAAACCTCTGTAACTTCTCTAGGTAAATGAATCACTGTGTACTTTCTCTTGTTTCTATCTGTTACCAATCTTGAGAAACTCATACATTCTCCGTTCACTGTTTCCCGGTCTTAGACAAGTAGATTTCTTTGTGCGAAAGTGCTGTTTTCACAGTGCTAAGTACTCCCAACTCTATCAACAATGGAGTTTCTACCGGTTTTCTACGTCTCTCTAATTTTCATGAAGTTACACTTGGATTTCTCTGTGTAAACATCTGTAACGTCTCTAGGTAGATGAATCACTGTGTACTTTCTCTTGTTTCTATCTGTTACCAATCTTGAGAAACTCATACATTCTCTGTTCACTGTTTCACGGACTTAGAGAACTAAATTTCTTTCGGCGAAAGTGCTGTTTTCACAGTGCTAAGTACTCCCAACTCTATCAACAATGTAGGTTTTACCAGTTTTCTAAGTCTCTCTTATTTTCTTGTACTTATACTTGGAATTCTCTGTGTAAACCTCTGTAACTTCTCTCGGAAGATGAATCACTGTGGACTTTCTCTTGTTTCTATCTGTTACCAATCTTGAGAAACTCATACATTCTCTGTTCACTGTTTCGCGGTCTTAGAGAAGTAGATTTCTTTGTGCGAAAGTGCTGTTTTCACAGTGCTAAGTACTCCCAACTCTATCAACAATGTAGGTTTTACCAGTTTTCTAAGTCTCTCTTATTTTCTTGTACTTATACTTGGAATTCTCTGTGTAAACCGCTGTAACTTCTCTAGGTAGATGAATCACTGTGTACTTTCTCTTATTTCTATCTGTTACCAATCTTGAGAAACTCATACATTCTCTGTTCACTGTTTCGCGGTCTTAGAGAAGTAGATTTCTTTGTGCGAAAGTGGTGTTTTCACAGTGGTAAGTACTCCCAACTCTATCAACAATGTAGGTTTTACCAGTTTTCTAAGTCTCTCTTATTTGCTTGCACTTATACTTGGAATTCTCTGTGTAAACCGCTGTAACTTCTCTAGGTAGATGAATCACTGTGGACTCTCTCTTGTTTCTATCTGTTACCAATCTTGAGAAACTCATACATTCTCTGTTCACTGATTCCCGGTCTTAGAGAGCAGATTTCTTTCTGCGAAAGTCCTGTTTTCACAGTGCTAAGTACTCCCAACTCTATCAACAATGTAGGTTTTACCAGTTTTCTAAGTCTCTCTTATTTTGTTGAAGTTACACTTGGATTTCTCTGTGTAAACCTCTGTAACTTCTCTAGGTAGATGAATCACTGTGTACTTTCTCTTGTTTCTATCTGGTACCAATCTTGAGAAACTCATACATTCTCCGTTCACTGTTTCCCGGTCTTAGACAAGTAGATTTCTTTGTGCGAAAGTGCTGTTTTCACAGTGCTAAGTACTCCCAACTCTATCAACAATGTGGTTTCTACCGGTTTTCTAAGTCTCTCTAATTTTCATGTAGTTACACTTGGATTTCTCTGTGTAAACATCTGTAACGTCTCTAGGTAGATGAATCACTGTGTACTTTCTCTTGTTTCTATCTGTTACCAATCTTGACAAACTCATACATTCTCTGTTCAGTGTTTCCCAGTCTTAGAGAAGTAGATTTCTTTCTGCGAAAGTGCTGTTTTCACAATGCTAAGTACTCCCAACTCTATCAACAATGTAGGTTTTACCAGTTTTCGAGTCTCTCTTATTTGCTTGTACTTATACTTGGAATTCTCTGTGTAAACTTCTGTAACTTCTCTCGGTAGATGAATCACTGTGTACTTTCTCTTGTTTCTATCTGTTACCAATCTTGAGAAACTCATACATTCTCTGTTCACTGTTTCGCGGTCTTAGAGAAGTAGATTTCTTTGTGCAAAAGTGCTGTTTTCACAGTGCTAAGTACTCCCAACTCTATCAACAATGTAGTTTTTAATAGTTTTCTAAGTCTCTCTTATTTGCTTTTACTTATACTTGGAATTCTCTGTGTAAACCTCTGTAACTTCTCTAGGTAGATGAATCACTGTGTACTTTCTCTTGTTTCTGTCTGTTACCAATCTTGAGAAACTCATACATTCTCTGTTGACTGTTTCCCGGTCTTAGAGAAGTAGATTTCTTTCTGCGAAAGTGCTGTTTTCACAGTGCTAAGTACTCCCAACTCTATCAACAATGTAGGTTTTAACAGTTTTCTAAGTCTCTCTTATTTTCTTGTACTTATACTTGGAATTCTCTGTGTAAACCTCTG
The DNA here is from genome assembly GCA_028571685.1 of Heterohyrax brucei. NCBI lineage: Eukaryota > Metazoa > Chordata > Mammalia > Hyracoidea > Procaviidae > Heterohyrax > Heterohyrax brucei. Next base: position 20,878,495 of record CM053144.1, on the reverse strand, counting down.
TCACTCTTCTAGGTAGATGAATCCCTGTGTACTTTCTCTTGTTTCTATCTGTTACCAATCTTGAGAAACTCCTACATTCTCTGTTCACTGTTTCCCAGTCTTAGAGAAGTAGATTTCTTTCTGCGAAAGTGCTGTTTTCACAGTACTAAGTACTCCCAACTCTATCAACAATGTAGGTTTTACCAGTTTTCTAAGTCTCTCTAATTTTCATGAAGTTACACTTGGATTTCTCTGTGTAAACATCTGTAACGTCTCTAGGTAGATGAATCACTGTGTACTTTCTCTTGTTTCTATCTGTTACCAATCTTGAGAAACTCATACATTCTCTGTTCACTGTTTCCCAGTCTTAGAGAAGTAGATTTCTTTCTGCGAAAGTTCTGTTTTCACAGTACTAAGTACTCCCAACTCTATCAACAATGTAGGTTTTACCAGTTTTCTAAGTCTCTCTCATTTTCTTGTACTTATACTTGGAATTCTCTGTGTAAACCTGTGTAACTTCTCTCGGAAGATGAATCACTGTGGACTTTCTCTTGTTTCTATCTGTTACCAATCTTGAGAAACTCATACATTCTCTGTTCACTGTTTCGCGGTCTTAGAGAAGTAGATTTCTTTGTGCGAAAGTGCTGTTTTCACAGTGCTAAGTACTCCCAACTCTATCAACAATGTAGGTTTTACCAGTTTTCTAAGTCTCTCTTATTTTCTTGTACTTATACTTGGAATTCTCTGTGTAAACCGCTGTAACTTCTCTCGGGAGATGAATCACTGTGGACTTTCCCTTGTTTCTATCTGTTACCAATCTTGAGAAACTCATACATTCTCTGTTCACTGTTTCGCGGTCTTAGAGAAGTAGATTTCTTTGTGGGAAAGTGCTGTTTTCACAGTGCTAAGTACTTCCAACTCTATCAACAACGTAGGTTTTACGAGTTTTCTAAGTCTCTCTTATTTTCTTGTACTTATACTTGGAATTCTCTGTGTAAACCTCTGTAACTTCTCTAGGTAGGTGAATCACTGTGGACTTTCTCTTGTTTCTATCTGTTACCAATCTTGAGAAACTCATACATTCTCTGTTCACTGATTCCCCGTCTTAGAGAAGCAGATTTCTTTCTGCGAAAGTCCTGTTTTCACAGTGCTAAGTACTCCCAACTCTATCAACAATGTATGTTTTACCAGTTTTCTAAGTCTCTCTTATTTTCTTGAAGTTACACTTGGATTTCTCTGTGTAAACCTCTGTAACTTCTCTAGGTAAATGAATCACTGTGTACTTTCTCTTGTTTCTATCTGTTACCAATCTTGAGAAACTCATACATTCTCCGTTCACTGTTTCCCGGTCTTAGACAAGTAGATTTCTTTGTGCGAAAGTGCTGTTTTCACAGTGCTAAGTACTCCCAACTCTATCAACAATGGAGTTTCTACCGGTTTTCTACGTCTCTCTAATTTTCATGAAGTTACACTTGGATTTCTCTGTGTAAACATCTGTAACGTCTCTAGGTAGATGAATCACTGTGTACTTTCTCTTGTTTCTATCTGTTACCAATCTTGAGAAACTCATACATTCTCTGTTCACTGTTTCCCGGTCTTAGAGAAGTAGATTTCTTTGTGCGAAAGTGCTGTTTTCACACTGCTAAGTACTCCCAACTCTATCAACAATGTAGGTTTTACCAGTTTTCTAAGTCTCTCTCATTTTCTTGTACTTATACTTGGAATTCTCTGTGTAAACCTCTGTAACTTCTCTCGGTAGATGAATCACTGTGGACTTTCTCTTGTTTCTATCTGTTACCAATCTTGAGAAACTCATACATTCTCTGTTCACTGTTTCGCGGTCTTAGAGAAGTAGATTTCTTTGTGCGAATGTGGTGTTTTCACAGTGCTAAGTACTCCCAACTCTATCAACAATGTAGTTTCTGCCGGTTTTCTCCGTCTCTCTAATTTTCATGAAGTTACACTTGGATTTCTCTGTGTAAACATCTGTAACGTCTCTAGGTAGATGAATCACTGTGTACTTTCTCTTGTTTCTATCTGTTACCAATCTTGAGAAACTCATACATTCTCTGTTCACTGTTTCCCGGTCTTAGAGATGTAGATTTTTTTGTCCGAAAGTGCTGTTTTCACAGTGCTAAGTACTCCCAACTCTATCAACAATGTAGGTTTTACCAGTTTTCTAAGTCTCTCCTATTTTCTTGGAGTTACACTTGGATTTCTCTGTGTAAACTTCTGGAACTTCTCTAAGTAGATGAATCACTGTGTACTTTCTCTTGATTCTATCTGTTACCATTCTATAGAAACTCAAACATTCTCACTTTTCACTGTTTCCCAGTGTTAGAGAAGTAGATTTCTTTCTGCGAAAGTGCTGTTTTCACAGTGCTAAGTACTCCCAACTCTATCAACGACGTAGGTTTTAACAGTTTTCTAAGTCTCTCTTATTTTCTTGTACTTATACTTGGAATTCTCTGTGTAAACCTCTGTAACTTCTCTCGGTAAATGAATCACTGTGGACTTTCTCTTGTTTCTATCTGTTACCAATCTTGAGAAACTCATACATTCTCTGTTCAATGTTTCCCAGTCTTAGAGAAGTAGATTTCTTTGTGAGAAAAGTGCTGTTTTCACAGTGCTAAGTACTCCCAACTCTATCAACAATGTAGGTTTTACCAGTTTTCTAAGTCTCTCTTATTTTCTTGTACTTATACTTGGAATTCTCTGTGTAAACCTCTGTAACTTTTCTAGGAAGATGAATCCCTTTGTACTTTCTCTTGTTTCTATCTGTTACCAATCTTGAGAAACTCCAACATTCTCTGTTCACTGTTTCCCAGTCTTAGAGAAGAAGATTTCTTTCTGCGAAAGTGCTGTTTTCACAGTACTAAGTACTCCCAACTCTATCAACAATGTAGGTTTTACCAGTTTTCTAAGTCTCTCTTATTTTCTTGTACTTATACTTGGAATTCTCTGTGTAAACCTCTGTAACTTTTCTATGTAGATGAATTACTGCGTACTTTCTCTTCTTTCTATCTGTTACCAAAATTGAGAAACTCATACATTCTCTGTTCACTGTTTCCCAGTCTTAGAGAAGTAGATTTTTTTCTGAGAAAGTGCTGTTTTCACAGTGGTAAGTACTACCAACTCTATCCACAACGTAGGTTTTACCAGGTTTCTAAGTCTCTCTTCTTTTCTTGTACTTATACATGGAATTCTCTATGTAAACTTCTGTAACTTCTCTAGGTAGATGAATCACTGTGTAGTTTCTCTTGTTTCTATCTGTTACCAATCTTGAGAAACTCATACATTCACTGTTCACTGTTTCCCAGTGTTAGAGAAGTTGATTTCTTTCTCCGAAAGTGCTGTTTCCACAGTGCTAAGTACTCCCAACTCTATCAACAATGTAGGTTTTACCAGTTTTCTAAGTCTCTCTTATTTTCTTGTACTTATACATGGAATTCTCTGTGTAAACCTCTGTAACTTTTCTAGGTAGATGAATCCCTGTGTACTTTCTCTTGTTTCTATCTGTTACCAATCTTGAGAAACTCATACATTCTCTGTTCACTGTTTCACGGACTTAGAGAACTAAATTTCTTTCGGAGAAAGTGCTGTTTTCACAGTGCTAAGTACTCCCAACTCTATCAACAATGTAGGTTTTACCAGTTTTCTAAGTCTCTCTTATTTTCTTGTACTTATACTTGCAATTCTCTGTGTAAACCTCTGTAACTTTTGTATGTAGATGAATCACTGCGCACTTTCTCTTCTTTCTATCTGTTACCAATCTTGAGAAACTCACACATTCTCTATTCACTGTTTCCCAGTCTTAGAGAAGTAGATTTCTTTCTGCGAAAGTGCTGTTTTCACAGTGCTAAGTACTCCCAACTCTATCCACAATGTAGGTTTTACCAGTTTTCTAAGTCTCTCTTATTTTCTTGTACTTATACATGGAATTCTCTGTGTAAACTTCTGTAACTTCTCTCGGTAGATGAATCACTGTGTACTTTCTTTTGTTTCTATCTGTTACCAATCTTGAGAAACTCATACATTCTCTGTTCACTGTTTCCCAGTCTTAGAGAAATAGATTTCTTTCTGCGAAAGTGCTGTTTTCACAATGCTAAGTACTCCCAACTCTATCAACAATGTAGGTTTTACCAGTTTTCTAAGTCTCTCTTATTTGCTTGTACTTATACTTGGAATTCTCTGTGTAAACATCTGTAACTTCTCTCGGTAGATGAATCACTGTGGACTTTCTCTTGTTTCTATCTGTTACCAATCTTGAGAATCTCATACATTCTCTGTTTACTGTTTCGCGGTCTTAGAGAAGTAGATTTCTTTGTGGGAAAGTGCTGTTTTCACAGGGCTAAGTACTCCCAACTCTATAAACAATGGGGTTTTTAATAGTTTTCTAAGTCTCTCTTATTTGCTTCTACTTATACTTGGAATTCTCTGTGTAAACCTCTGTAACTTCTCTAGGTAGATGAATCACTGTGTACTTTCTCTTGTTTCTATCTGTTACCAATCTTGACAAACTCATACATTCTCTGTTTACTGTTTCCCGGTCTTAGAGAAGTAGATTTCTTTGTGGGAAAGTGCTGTTTTCACAGTGCTAAGTACTCCCAACTCTATCAACAATGTAGGTTTTAACAGTTTTCTAAGTCTCTCTTATTTTCTTGTACTTATACTTGGAATTCTCTGTGTAAACCTCTGTAACTTCTCTCGGTAGATGAATCACTGTGGACTTTCTCTTGTTTCTATCTTTTACCAATCTTGAGAAACTCATACATTCTCTGTTCACTGTTTCGCGGTCTTAGAGAAGTAGATTTCTTTCTGCGAAAGTGCTGTTTTCACAGTGCTAAGTACTTCCAACTCTATCAACAACGTAGGTTTTACGAGTTTTCTAAGTCTCTCTTATTTTCTTGTACTTATACTTGGAATTCTCTGTGTAAACCTCTGTAACTTCTCTAGGTAGATGAATCACTGTGGACTTTCTCTTGTTTCTATCTGTTACCAATCTTGAGAAACTCATAAATTCTCTGTTAACTGTTTCGCGGTCTTAGAGAAGTAGATTTCTTTTTGCGAAAGTGCTGTTTTCACAGTGCTAAGTACTCCCAACTCTATCAACAATGGAGTTTTTAATAGTTTTCTAAGTCTGTATTATTTTCTTGCACTTATACTTGGAATTCTCTGTGTAAACCTCTGTAACTTCTCTAGGTAGATGAATCACTGTGTACTTTCTCTTGTTTCTATCTGTTACCAATCTTGAGAAACTCATACATTCTCTGTTCACTGTTTCCCGGTCTTAGAGAAGTAGATTTCTTGGTTCGAAAGTGCTGTTTTCACAGTGCTAAGTACTCCCAACTCTATCAACAATGTAGGTTTTACCAGTTTTCTAAGTCTCTCTTATTTTCTTGGAGTTACACTTGGATTTCTCTGTGTAAACCTCTGGAACTTCTCTAAGTAGATGAATCACTGTGTACTTTCTCTTGTTTCTATCTGTTACCAATCTTGAGAAACTCATACATTCTCTGTTCACTGTTTTGCGGTTTTAGAGAAGTAGATTTCTTTGTGCGAAAGTGCTGTTTTCACAGTGCTAAGTACTCCCAACTCTATCAACAATGTAGGTTTTACCAGTTTTCTAAGTCTCTCTTATTTTCTTGTACTTATACTTGGAATTCTCTGTGTAAACCGCTGTAACTTCTCTCGGTAGATGAATCACTGTGGACTTTCTCTTGTTTCTATCTGTTAGCAATCTTGAGAAACTCATACATTCTCTGTTCACTGTTTCGCGGTCTTAGAGAAGTAGATTTCTTTGTGCGAAAGTGCTGTTTTCACAGTGCTAAGTACTTCCAACTCTATCAACAATGTAGGTTTTACGAGTTTTCTAAGTCTCTCTTATTTTCTTGTACTTATACTTAATTCTCTGTGTAAACTTCTGTAACTTCTCTAGGTAGATGAATCACTGTGGACTTTCTCTTGTTTCTATCTGTTACCAATCTTGAGAAACTCATACATTCTCTGTTCACTGATTCCCGGTCTTAGAGAAACAGATTTCTTTCTGCGAAAGTCCTGTTTTCACAATGCTAAGTACTCCCAACTCTATCAACAATGTAGGTTTTACAAGTTTTCTAAGTCTCTCTTATTTTCTTGAAGTTACACTTGGATTTCTCTGTGTAAACCTCGGTAACTTCTCTAGGTAGATGAATCACTGTGTACTTTCTCTTGTTTCTATCTGGTACCAATCTTGACAAACTCATACTTTCTCCGTTCACTGTTTCCCGGTCTTAGACAAGTAGATTTCTTTGTCCGAAAGTGCTGTTTTCACAGTGCTAAGTACTCCCAACTCTATCAACAATGTAGTTTCTACCGGTTTTCTAAGTCTCTCTAATTTTCATGAAGTTACACTTGGATTTCTCTGTGTAAACATCTGTAACGTCTCTAGGTAGATGAATCACTGTGTACTTTCTCTTGTTTCTATCTGTTAGCAATCTTGAGAAACTCATACATTCTCTGTTCACTGTTTCCCGGTCTTAGAGAAGTAGATTTCTTTCTGCGAAAGCGCTCTTTTCACAGTGCTAAGTACTCCCAACTCTATCAACAATGTAGGTTTTACCAGTTTTCTAAGTCTCTCTCATTTTCTTGTACTTATACTTGGAATTCTCTGTGTAAACCTCTGTAACTTCTCTCGGTAGATGAATCACTGTGGACTTTCTCTTGTTTCTATCTGTTACCAATCTTGAGAAACTCATACATTCTCTGTTCACTGTTTCCCGGTCTTAGAGAAGTAGATTTCTTTGTGCGAAAGTGCTGTTTTCACAGTGCTAAGTACTCCCAACTCTATCAACAATGTAGGTTTTACCAGTTTTCTAAGTCTCTCTTATTTTCTTGTACTTATACTTGGAATTCTCTGTGTAAACCGCTGTAACTTCTCTCGGTAGATTAATCACTGTGGACTTTCTCTTCTTTCTACCTGTTACCAATCTTGAGAAACTCATACATTCTCTGTTCACTGTTTCGCGGTCTTAGAGAAGTAGATTTCTTTGTGCGAAAGTGCTGTTTTCACAGTGCTAAGTACTTCCAACTCTATCAACAATGTAGGTTTTACCAGTTTTTTAAGTCTCTCTTATTTTCTTGGAGTTACACTTGGATTTCTCTGTGTAAATTTCTTGTACTTCTCTAAGTAGATGAATCACTGTGTACTTTCTCTTGTTTCTATCTGTTACCAATCTTGAGAAACTCATACATTCTCTGTTCACTGTTTCCCGGTCTTAGAGAAGTAGATATTTTTCTGCGAAAGTGCTGTTTTCACACTGCTATGTACTCCCAACTCTATCAACGACGTAGGTTTTAACAGTTTTCTAGGTCTCTCTTATTTTCTTGTACTTATACTTGGAATTCTCTGTGTAAACCTCTGTAACTTCTCTCGGTAGATGAATCACTGTGGACTTTCTCTTGTTTCTATCTGTTACCAATCTTGAGAAACTCATACATTCTCTGTTCAATGTTTCCCAGTCTTAGAGAAGTAGATTTCTTTGTGAGAAAAGTGCTGTTTTCACAGTGCTAAGTACTCCCAACTCTATCAACAATGTAGGTTTTACCAGTTTTCTAAGTCTCTCTTATTTGCTTGTACTTATACTTGGAATTCTCTGTGTAAACCTCTGTAACTTCTCTCGGTAGATGAATCACTGTGGACTTTCTCTTGTTTCTATCTGTTACCAATCTTGAGAAACTCATACATTCTCTGTTCAATGTTTCCCAGTCTTAGAGAAGTAGATTTCTTTGTGAGAAAAGTGCTGTTTTCACAGTGCTAAGTACTCCCAACTCTATCAACAATGTAGGTTTTACCAGTTTTCTAAGTCTCTCTTATTTTCTTGTACTTATACTTGGAATTCTCTGTGTAAACCTCTGTAACTTTTCTAGGAAGATGAATCCCTGTGTACTTTCTCTTGTTTCTATCTGTTACCAATCTTGAGAAACTCCAACATTCTCTGTTCACTGTTTCCCAGTCTTAGAGAAGAAGATTTCTTTCTGCGAAAGTGCTGTTTTCACAGTACTAAGTACTCCCAACTCTATCAACAATGTAGGTTTTACCAGTTTTCTAAGTCTCTCTTATTTTCTTGTACTTATACTTGGAATTCTCTGTGTAAACCTCTGTAACTTTTCTATGTAGATGAATCACTGCGTACTTTCTCTTCTTTCTATCTGTTACCAATCTTGAGAAACTCATACATTCTCTGTTCACTGTTTCCCAGTCTTAGAGAAGTAGATTTTTTTCTGAGAAAGTGCTGTTTTCACAGTGGTAAGTACTACCAACTCTATCCACAACGTAGGTTTTACCAGGTTTCTAAGTCTCTCTTCTTTTCTTGTACTTATACATGGAATTCTCTATGTAAACTTCTGTAACTTCTCTAGGTAGATGAATCACTGTGTAGTTTCTCTTGTTTCTATCTGTTACCAATCTTGAGAAACTCATACATTCACTGTTCACTGTTTCCCAGTGTTAGAGAAGTTGATTTCTTTCTCCGAAAGTGCTGTTTCCACAGTGCTAAGTACTCCCAACTCTATCAACAATGTAGGTTTTACCAGTTTTCTAAGTCTCTCTTATTTTCTTGTACTTATACATGGAATTCTCTGTGTAAACCTCTGTAACTTTTCTAGGTAGATGAATCCCTGTGTACTTTCTCTTGTTTCTATCTGTTACCAATCTTGAGAAACTCATACATTCTCTGTTCACCGTTTCACGGACTTAGAGAACTAAATTTCTTTCGGAGAAAGTGCTGTTTTCACAGTGCTAAGTACTCCCAACTCTATCAACAATGTAGGTTTTACCAGTTTTCTAAGTCTCTCTTATTTTCTTGTACTTATACTTGCAATTCTCTGTGTAAACCTCTGTAACTTTTGTATGTAGATGAATCACTGCGCACTTTCTCTTCTTTCTATCTGTTACCAATCTTGAGAAACTCACACATTCTCTATTCACTGTTTCCCAGTCTTAGAGAAGTAGATTTCTTTCTGCGAAAGTGCTGTTTTCACAGTGCTAAGTACTCCCAACTCTATCCACAATGTAGGTTTTACCAGTTTTCTAAGTCTCTCTTATTTTCTTGTACTTATACATGGAATTCTCTGTGTAAACTTCTGTAACTTCTCTCGGTAGATGAATCACTGTGTACTTTCTTTTGTTTCTATCTGTTACCAATCTTGAGAAACTCATACATTCTCTGTTCACTGTTTCCCAGTCTTAGAGAAATAGATTTCTTTCTGCGAAAGTGCTGTTTTCACAATGCTAAGTACTCCCAACTCTATCAACAATGTAGGTTTTACCAGTTTTCTAAGTCTCTCTTATTTGCTTGTACTTATACTTGGAATTCTCTGTGTAAACATCTGTAACTTCTCTCGGTAGATGAATCACTGTGGACTTTCTCTTGTTTCTATCTGTTACCAATCTTGAGAATCTCATACATTCTCTGTTTACTGTTTCGCGGTCTTAGAGAAGTAGATTTCTTTGTGGGAAAGTGCTGTTTTCACAGGGCTAAGTACTCCCAACTCTATAAACAATGGGGTTTTTAATAGTTTTCTAAGTCTCTCTTATTTGCTTCTACTTATACTTGGAATTCTCTGTGTAAACCTCTGTAACTTCTCTAGGTAGATGAATCACTGTGTACTTTCTCTTGTTTCTATCTGTTACCAATCTTGACAAACTCATACATTCTCTGTTTACTGTTTCCCGGTCTTAGAGAAGTAGATTTCTTTGTGGGAAAGTGCTGTTTTCACAGTACTAAGTACTCCCAACTCTATCAACAATGTAGGTTTTAACAGTTTTCTAAGTCTCTCTTATTTTCTTGTACTTATACTTGGAATTCTCTGTGTAAACCTCTGTAACTTCTCTCGGTAGATGAATCACTGTGGACTTTCTCTTGTTTCTATCTTTTACCAATCTTGAGAAACTCATACATTCTCTGTTCACTGTTTCGCGGTCTTAGAGAAGTAGATTTCTTTCTGCGAAAGTGCTGTTTTCACAGTGCTAAGTACTTCCAACTCTATCAACAACGTAGGTTTTACGAGTTTTCTAAGTCTCTCTTATTTTCTTGTACTTATACTTGGAATTCTCTGTGTAAACCTCTGTAACTTCTCTAGGTAGATGAATCACTGTGGACTTTCTCTTGTTTCTATCTGTTACCAATCTTGAGAAACTCATAAATTCTCTGTTAACTGTTTCGCGGTCTTAGAGAAGTAGATTTCTTTTTGCGAAAGTGCTGTTTTCACAGTGCTAAGTACTCCCAACTCTATCAACAATGGAGTTTTTAATAGTTTTCTAAGTCTGTATTATTTTCTTGCACTTATACTTGGAATTCTCTGTGTAAACCTCTGTAACTTCTCTAGGTAGATGAATCACTGTGTACTTTCTCTTGTTTCTATCTGTTACCAATCTTGAGAAACTCATACATTCTCTGTTCACTGTTTCCCGGTCTTAGAGAAGTAGATTTCTTGGTTCGAAAGTGCTGTTTTCACAGTGCTAAGTACTCCCAACTCTATCAACAATGTAGGTTTTACCAGTTTTCTAAGTCTCTCTTATTTTCTTGGAGTTACACTTGGATTTCTCTGTGTAAACCTCTGGAACTTCTCTCGGTAGATGAATCACTGTGGACTTTCTCTTGTTTCTATCTGTTACCAATCTTGAGAAACTCATACATTCTCTGTTCACTGTTTCCCAGTCTTAGAGAAGTAGATTTCTTTCTGCGAAAGTGCTGTTTTCACAATGCTAAGTACTCCCAACTCTATCAACAATGTAGGTTTTACCAGTTTTCTAAGTCTCTCTTATTTTCTTCTACTTATACTTGGAATTCTCTGTGTAAACCTCTGTAACTTCTCTCGGTAGATGAATCACTGTGTACTTTCTCTTGTTTCTATCTGTTACCAATCTTGAGAAACTCATACATTCTCTGTTCACTGTTTCGCGCTCTTAGAGAAATAGATTTCTTTCGGCGAAAGTGCTGTTTTCACAGTGCTAAGTACTCCCAACTCTATCAACAATGTAGTTTTTAATAGTTTTCTAAGTCTCTCTTATTTTCTTCTACTTATACTTGGAATTCTCTGTGTAAACCTCTGTAACTTCCCTATGTAGATGAATCACTGTGTACTTTCTCTTGTTTCTATCTGTTACCAACCTTGAGAAACTCATTCATTCTCTGTTCACTCTTTCGCGGTCTTAGAGAAGTAGATTTCTTTGTGCGAAAGTGCTGTTTTCACAGTGCTAAGTGCTCCCAACTCTATCAACAATGTAGGTTTTACCAGTTTTCTAAGTCTCTCTTATTTTCTTGTACGTATAATTGGAATTCTCTTTGTAAACCGCTGTAACTTCTCTCGGTAGATGAATCACTGTGGACTTTCTCTTGTTTCTATCTGTTACAAATCTTGAGAAACTCATACATTCTCTGTTCACTGTTTCACGGTCTTAGAGAAGTAGATTTCTTTGTGGGAAAGTGCTGTTTTCATAGTGCTAAGTACTTCCAACTCTATCAACAACGTAGGTTTTACGAGTTTTCTAAGTCTCTCTTATTTTCTTGTACTTATACTTGGAATTCTCTGTGTAAACCTCTGTAACTTCTCTAGGTAGATGATTCACTGTGTACTTTCTCTTGTTTCTATCTGTTACCAATCTTGACAAACTGATACATTCTCCGTTCACTGTTTCCCGGTCTTAGACAAGTAGATTTCTTTGTGCGAAAGTGCTGTTTTCACAGTGCTAAGTACTCCCAACTCTATCAACAATGTAGTTTCTACCGGTTTTCTAAGTCTCTCTAATTTTCATGAAGTTACACTTGGATTTCTCTGTGTAAACATCTGTAACGTCTCTAGGTAGATGAATGACTGTGTACTTTCTCTTGTTTCTATCTGTTACCAATCTTGAGAAACTCATACATTCTCTGTTCACTGTTTCCCGGTCTTAGAGAAGTAGATTTCTTTGTGCGAAACTGCTGTTTTCACACTGCTAAGTACTCCCAACTCTATCAACAATGTAGGTTTTATCAGTTTTCTAAGTCTCTCTTATTTGCTTGTACTTGTACTTGGAATTGTCTGTGTAAACCTCTGTAACTTCTCTCGGTAGATGAATCACTGTGGACTTTCTCTTGTTTCTATCTGTTACCAATCTTGAGAAACTCATACATTCTCTGTTTACTGTTTCGCGGTCTTAGAGAAGTAGATTTCTTTGTGCGAAAGTGCTGTTTTCACAGTGCTAAGTACTCCCATCTCTATCAACAATGGAGTTTTTAATAGTTTTCTAAGTCTCTCTTATTTGCTTGTACTTATACTTGGAATTCTCTGTGTAAACCTCTGTAAGTTCTCTCGGTAGATGAATCACTGTGGACTTTCTCTTGTTTCTATCTGTTACCAATCTTGAGAAACTCATACATTCTCTGTTAACTGTTTCGCGGTCTTAGAGAAGTAGATTTCTCTGTGCGACAGTGCTGTTTTCACAGTGCTAAGTACTCCCAACTCTATCAACAATGGAGCTTTTAATAGTTTTCTAAGTCTCTATTAGTTTCTTGCACTTATACTTGGACTTCTCTGTGTAAACCTCTGTAACTTCTCTCGGTAGACGAATCACTGTGTACTTTCTCTTGCTTCTATCTGTTACCAATCTTGAGAAACTCATACATTCTCTGTTCACTGTTTCCCGGTCTTAGAGAAGTAGATTTCTTTCTGCGAAATTGCTGTTTTCACAGTGCTAAGTACTCCCAACTCTATCAACAATGTAGGTTTTACCAGTTTTCTAAGTCTCTCTTATTTTCTTGGAGTTACACTTGGATTTCTCTGTGTAAACCTCTGGAACTTCTCTAAGTAGATGAATCACTGTGTACTTTCTCTTGTTTCTATCTGTTACCAATCTTGAGAAACTCATCCATTCTCTGTTCACTGTTTCCCGGTCTTAGAGAAGTAGATTTCTTTGTGCGAAAGTGCTGTTTTCACAGTGCTAAGTACTCCCAACTCTATCAACAATGTAGGTTTTACCAGTTTTCTAAGTCTCTCTAATTTTCTTGTACTTATACTTGGAATTCTCTGTGTAAACCTCTGTAAGTTCTCTCGGTAGATGAATCACTGTGGATTTTCTCTTGTTTCTATCTGTTACCAATCTTGAGAAACTCATACATTCTCCGTTCACTATTTCCCGGTCTTAGAGAAGTAGATTTCTTTGTGCGAAAGTGCTGTTTTCACAGTGCTAAGTACTCCCAACTCTATCAACAATGTAGGTTTTACCTGTTTTCTAAGTCTCTCTTAGTTTCATGGAGTTACACTTGGATTTCTCTGTGTAAACCTCTGTAACTTCTCTAGGTAGATGAATCACTATGTACTTTCTCTTGTTTCTATCTGTTATCAATCTTGAGAAACTCCAACATTCTCTGTTCACTGTCTCCCGGTCTTAGAGAAGTACATTTCTTTCAGCGAATGTGCTGTTTTCAGAGTGCTAAGTACTCCCAACTCTATCAACAATGTAGGATATACCAGTTTTCTAAGTCTCTCTTATTTTCTTGTACGTATACTTGGAATTCTCTGTGTAAACCTCTGTAAATTCTCTCGGTAGATGAATCACTGTGGACTTTCTCTTGTTTCTATCTGTTACCAATCTTGAGAAACTCATACATTCTCTGTTCACTGTTTCGAGGTCTTAGAGAAGTAGATTTCTTTGTGCCAAAGTGCTGTTTTCACAGTGCTAAGTACTCCCAACTCTATCAACAATGTAGGTTTTATCGGTTTTCTAAGTCTCTCTTATTGGCTTGTACTTATACTTGGAATTCTCTGTGTAAACCTCTGTAACTTCTCTAGGTAGATGAATCACTGTGTACTTTCTCTTGTTTCTATCTGTTACCAATCTTGAGAAACTCATACATTCTCTGTTCACTGTTTCCCGGTCTTAGAGAAGCAGATTTCTTTCTGCGAAAGTCCTGTTTTCACAGTGCTAAGTACTCCCAACTCTATCAACAATGTAGGTTTTACCAGTTTTCTAAGTCTCTCTTATATTCTTGGAGTTACACTTGGATTTCTCTGTGTAAACCTCTGGAACTTCTCTAAGTAGATGAATCACTGTGTACTTTCTCTTGTTTCTATCTGTTACCAACCTTGAGAAACTCATACATTCTCTGTTCACTGTTTCGCGGTTTTAGAGAAGTAGATTTCTTTGTGCGAAAGGGCTGTTTTCACAGTGCTAAGTACTCCCAACTCTATCAACAATGTAGGTTTTACCAGTTTTCTAAGTCTCTCTTATTTTCTTGTACTTATACTTGGAATTCTCTGTGTAAACCGCTGTAACTTCTCTCGGTAGATGAATCACTGTGGACTTTCTCTTGTTTCTATCTGTTACCAATCTTGAGAAACTCATACATTCTCTGTTCACTGTTTCCCAGTCTTAGAGAAGTAGATTTCTTTCTGCGAAAGTGCTGTTTTCACATTGCTAAGTACTCCCAACTCTATCAACAATGTAGGTTTTACCAGTTTTCTAAGTCTCTCTTATTTTCTTCTACTTATACTTGGAATTCTCTGTGTAAACCTCTGTAACTTTTCTAGGTAGATGAATCACTGTGTACTTTCTCTTGTTTCTATCTGTTACCAATCTTGAGAAACTCATACATTCTCTGTTCACTGTTTCGCGGTCTTAGAGAAGTAGATTTCTTTCGGCGAAAGTGCTGTTTTCACAGTGCTAAGTACTCCCAACTCTATCAACAATGTAATTTTTAATAGTTTTCTAAGTCTCTCTTATTTGCTTGTACTTATACTTGGAATTCTCTGTGTAAACCTCTGTAACTTCCCTAGGTAAATGAATCACTGTGTACTTTCTCTTGTTTCTATCTGTTACCAATCTTGAGAAAGTCATACATTCTCCGTTCACTGTTTCCCAGTCTTAGAGAAGTAGATTTCTTTCTGCGAAAGTGCTGTTTTCACAGTGTTCAGTACTCCCAACTCTATCAACATTGTAGGTTTTACCGGTTTTCTAAGTCTCTCTTCTTCTCTTGTACTTATACATGGAATTCTCTGTGTAAACTTCTGTAACTTCTCTAGGTAGATGAATCACTGTGTACTTTCTCTTGTTTCTATCTGTTACCATTGTATAGAAACTCAAACATTCTCTCTTTTCACTGTTTCCCAGTGTTAGAGAAGTAGATTTCTTTCTGTGAAATTGCTGTTTTTACAGTGCTAAGTACTCCCAACTCTATCAACAATGTAGGTTTTACCAGTTTTCTAAGTCTCTCTTAATTTTTTGTACTTATACTTGGAATTCTCTGTGTAAACCTCTGTAACTTTTCTAGGTAGATGAATCACTGTGTACTGTCTCTTGTTTCTTTCTGTTACCAATCCTGAGAAACTCATACATTCTCTCTTTTCACTGTTTCACGGACTTAGAGAACTAAATTTCTTTCAGCGAAAGTGCTGTTTTCACAGTGCTAAGTACTCCCAACTCTATCAACAATGTAGTTTTTACCAGTTTTCTAAGTCTCTCTTATTTTCTTGGAGTTACACTTGGATTTCTCTGTGTAAACTTCTGGAACTTCTCTAAGTAGATGAATCACTGTGTACTTTCTCTTGTTTCTATCTGTTACCAATCTTGAGAAACTCATGCATTCTCTGTTCACTGTTTCCCGGTCTTAGAGAAGTAGATTTCTTTGTGCGAAAGTGCTGTTTTCACAGTGCTAAGTACTCCCAACTCTATCAACGATGTAGGTTTTACCAGTTTTCTAAGTCTCTCTTATTTTCTTGTACTTATACTTGGAATTCTCTGTGTAAACCTCTGTAACTTCTCTCGGTAGATGAATCACTCTGGACTTTCTCTTGTTTCTATCTGTTACCAATCTTGAGAAACTCATACATTCTCTGTTCACTGTTTCCCAGTCTTAGAGAAGTAGATTTCTTTCTGCGAAAGTGCTGTTTTCACAATGCTAAGTACTCCCAACTCTATCAACAATGTAGGTTTTACCAGTTTTCTAAGTCTCTCTTATTTTCTTCTACTTATACTTGGAGTTCTCTGTGTAAACCTCTGTAACTTCTCTCGGTAGATGAATCACTGTGAACTTTCTCTTCTTTCTATCTGTTACCAATCTTGAGAAACTCCTACATTCTCTGTTCACTGTTTCGCGGTCTTAGAGAAGTAGATTTCTTTCGGCGAAAGTGCTGTTTTCACAGTGCTAAGTACTCCTAACTCTATCAACAATGTAGTTTTTAAAAGTTTTCTAAGTCTCTCTTATTTGCTTGTACTTATACTTGGAATTCTCTGTGTAAACCTCTGTAACTTCCCTAGGTAGATGAATCGCTGTGTACTTTCTCTTGTTTCTATCTGTTACCAATCTTGAGAAAGTCATAGATTCTCCGTTCACTGTTTCCCAGTCTTAGAGAAGTAGATTTCTTTCTGCGAAAGTGCTTTTTTCACAGTGCTAAGTACTCCCAACTCTATCAACAATGTAGGTTTTACCAGTTTTCTAAGTCTCTCTTATTTTCTTGTACTTATACTTGGAATTCTCTGTGTAAACCTCTGTAACTTTTCTAGGTAGATGAATCCCTGTGTACTTTCTCTTGTTTCTATCTGTTACCAATCTTGAGAAACTCATACATTCTCTGTTCACTGTTTCACGGACTTAGAGAACTAAATTTCTTTCTGCGAAAGTGCTGTTTTCACAGTGCTAAGTACTCCCAACTCTATCAACAATGTAGGTTTTACCAGTTTTCTAAGTCTCTCTTATTTTCTTGTACTTATACTTGCAATTCTCTGTGTAAACCTCTGTAACTTTTCTATGTAGATGAATCACTGCGCACTTTCTCTTCTTTCTATCTGTTACCAATCTTGAGAAACTCACACATTCTCGGTTCACTGTTTCCCAGTCTTAGAGAAGTAGATTTCTTTCTGCGAAAGTGCTGTTTTCACAGTGCTAAGTACTCCCAACTCTATCCACAATGTAGGTTTTACCAGTTTTCTAAGTCTCTCTTATTTTCTTGTACTTATACATGGAATTGTCTGTGTAAACTTCTGTAACTTCTCTAGGTAGATGAATCACTGTGTACTTTCTTTTGTTTCTATCTGTTACCAATCTTGAGAAACTCATACATTCTCTGTTCACTGTTTCCCAGTCTTAGAGAAGTAGATTTCTTTCTGCGAAAGTGCTGTTTTCACAATGCTAAGTACTCCCAACTCTATCAACAATGTAGGTTTTTACCCGTTTTCTAAGTCTCTCTTATTTTCTTGTACTTATACTTGGAATTCTCTGTGTAAAGCTCTGTAACTTCTCTCGGTAGATGAATCACTGTGGACTTTCTCTTGTTTCTATCTGTTACCAATCTTGAGAATCTCATACATTCTCTGTTTACTGTTTCGCGGTCTTAGAGAAGTAGATTTGTTTGTGGGAAAGTGCTGTTTTCACAGTGCTAAGTACTCCCAACTCTATCAACAATGTAGGTTTTACCAGTTTTCTAAGTCTCTCTTATTTTCTTGTACTTATACTTGGAATTCTCTGTGTAAACCTCTGTAACTTTTCTACGTAGATGAATCACTGTGTACTTTCTCTTCTTTGTATCTGTTACCAATCTTGAGAAACTCACACATTCTCTGTTCACTGTTTCCCAGTGTTAGAGAAGTAGATTTCTTTCTGCGAAAGTGCTGTTTTCACAGTGCTAAGTACTCCCAACTCTATCCACAATGTAGGTTTTACCAGTTTTCTAAGTCTCTCTTATTTTCTTGTACTTATACATGGAATTCTCTGTGTAAACTTCTGTAACTTCTCTAGGTAGATGAATCACTGTGTACTTTCTCTTGTTTCTATCTGTTACCAATCTTGAGAAAGTCATACATTCTCCGTTCACTGTTTCCCAGTCTTAGAGAAGTAGATTTCTTTCTGCGAAAGTGCTGTTTTCACAGTGTTAAGTACTCCCAACTCTATCAACAATGTAGGTTTGAACAGTTTTCTAAATCTCTCTTATTTTCTTGTACTTATGTTTGGAATTCTCTGTGTAAACCTCTGTAACTTCTCTCGGTAGATGAATCACTGTGGACTTTCTCTTGTTTCTATCTGTTACCAATCTTGAGAAACTCATACATTCTCTGTTTACTGTTTCGCGGTCTTAGAGAAGTAGATTTCTTTGTGGGAAAGTGCTGTTTTCAGAGTGCTAAGTACTCCCAACTCTATCAACAATGGAGTTTTTAATAGTTTTCTAAGTCTCTCTTATTTGCTTGTACTTATACTTGGAATTCTCTGTGTAATCCTCTGTAACTTCTCTAGGTAGATGAATCACTGTGTACTTTCTCTTGTTTCTATCTGTTACCAATCCTGAGAAACTCATACATTCTCTCTTTTCACTGTTTCCCGGTCTTAGACAAGTAGATTTCTTTGTGCGAAAGTGCTGTTTTCACAGTGCTAAGTACTCCCAACTCTATCAACAATGTTGGTTTTACCAGTTTTCTAAGTCTCTCTTATTTTCTTGTACTTATACTTGGAATTCTCTGTGTAAACCTCTGTAACTTTTCAATGTAGATGAATCACTGCATACTTTCTCTTCTTTCTATCTGTTACCAATCTTGAGAAACTCATACATTCTCTGTTCACTGTTTCCCAGTCTTAGAGAAGTAGATTTCTTTCTGCGAAAGTGCTGTTTTCACAGTGCTAAGTACTCCCAACTCTATCCACAATGTACGTTTTACCAGTTTTCTAAGTCTCTCTTATTTTCTTGTACTTATACATGGAATTCTCTGTGTAAACTTCTGTAACTTCTCTAGGTAGATAAATCACTGTGTACTTTCTCTTGTTTCTATCTGTTACCAATCTTGAGAAACTCATACATTCTCTGTTCACTGTTTCACGGACTTAGAGAACTACATTTCTTTCGGCGAAAGTGCTGTTTTCACAGTGCTAAGTACTCCCAACTCTATCCACAATGTACGTTTTACCACTTTTCTAAGTCTCTCTTATTTTCTTGTACTTATACTTGGAATTCTCTGTGTAAACCTCTGTAACGTTTCTATGTAGATGAATCACTGCGTACTTTCTCTTCTTTCTATCTGTTACCAATCTTGAGAAACTCATACATTCTCTGTTCACTGTTTCCCAGTCTTAGAGAAGTAGATTTCTTTCTGTGAAAGTGCTGTTTTCACAGTGCTAAGAACTCCCAACTCTATCCACAATGTAGGTTTTACCAGTTTTCTAAGTCTCTCTTATTTTCTTGTACTTATACTTGGAATTCTCTGTGGAAACCTCTGTAATTTTTCTAGGTAGATGAATCACTGTGTACTTTCTCTTGTTTCTATCTGTTACCAATCTTGACAAACTCATACATTCTCCGTTCACTGTTTCCCGGTCTTAGACAAGTAGATTTCTTTGTGCGAAAGTGCTGTTTTCACAGTGCTAAGTAGTCCCAACTCTATCAACAATGTAGTTTCTACCGGTTTTCTAAGTCTCTCTAATTTTCATGAAGTTACACTTGGATTTCTCTGTGTAAAAATCTGTAACGTCTCTAAGTAGATGAATCACTGTGTACTTTCTCTTGTTTCTATCTGTTACCAATCTTGAGAAACTCATACATTCTCTGTTCACTATTTCCCTGTCTTAGAGAAGTAGATTTCTTTGTGCGAAACTGCTGTTTTCACAGTGCTAAGTACTCCCAACTCTATCAACAATGTAGGTTTTACCAGTTTTCCAAGTCTCTCTTATTTTCTTGTACTTATACTTGGAATTCTCTGTGTAAACCTCTGTAACTTCTCTCGGTAGATGAATCACTGTGGACTTTCTCTTGTTAGGGTTAGGGTTAGGGTTAGGGTTAGGGTTAGGGTTAGGGTTAGGGTTAGGGTTAGGGTTAGGGTTAGGGTTAGGGTTAGGGTTAGGGTTAGGGTCAGGGTTTCAGGGTCAGGGTTTCAGGGTCAGGGTTTCAGGGTCAGGGTTTCAGGGTCAGGGTTTCAGGGTCAGGGTTTCAGGGTCAGGGTTTCAGGGTCAGGGTTTCAGGGTCAGGGTTTCAGGGTCAGGGTTTCAGGGTCAGGGTTTCAGGGTCAGGGTTTCAGGGTCAGGGTTTCAGGGTCAGGGTTTCAGGGTCAGGGTTTCAGGGTCAGGGTTTCAGGGTCAGGGTTTCAGGGTCAGGGTTTCAGGGTCAGGGTTTCAGGGTCAGGGTTTCAGGGTCAGGGTTTCAGGGTCAGGGTTTCAGGGTCAGGGTTTCAGGGTCAGGGTTTCAGGGTCAGGGTTTCAGGGTCAGGGTTTCAGGGTCAGGGTTTCAGGGTCAGGGTTTCAGGGTCAGGGTTTCAGGGTCAGGGTTTCAGGGTCAGGGTTTCAGGGTCAGGGTTTCAGGGTCAGGGTTTCAGGGTCAGGGTTTCAGGGTCAGGGTTTCAGGGTCAGGGTTTCAGGGTCAGGGTTTCAGGGTCAGGGTTTCAGGGTCAGGGTTTCAGGGTCAGGGTTTCAGGGTCAGGGTTTCAGGGTCAGGGTTTCAGGGTCAGGGTTTCAGGGTCAGGGTTTCAGGGTCAGGGTTTCAGGGTCAGGGTTTCAGGGTCAGGGTTTCAGGGTCAGGGTTTCAGGGTCAGGGTTTCAGGGTCAGGGTTTCAGGGTCAGGGTTTCAGGGTCAGGGTTTCAGGGTCAGGGTTTCAGGGTCAGGGTTTCAGGGTCAGGGTTTCAGGGTCAGGGTTTCAGGGTCAGGGTTTCAGGGTCAGGGTTTCAGGGTCAGGGTTTCAGGGTCAGGGTTTCAGGGTCAGGGTTTCAGGGTCAGGGTTTCAGGGTCAGGGTTTCAGGGTCAGGGTTTCAGGGTCAGGGTTTCAGGGTCAGGGTTTCAGGGTCAGGGTTTCAGGGTCAGGGTTTCAGGGTCAGGGTTTCAGGGTCAGGGTTTCAGGGTCAGGGTTTCAGGGTCAGGGTTTCAGGGTCAGGGTTTCAGGGTCAGGGTTTCAGGGTCAGGGTTTCAGGGTCAGGGTTTCAGGGTCAGGGTTTCAGGGTCAGGGTTTCAGGGTCAGGGTTTCAGGGTCAGGGTTTCAGGGTCAGGGTTTCAGGGTCAGGGTTTCAGGGTCAGGGTTTCAGGGTCAGGGTTTCAGGGTCAGGGTTTCAGGGTCAGGGTTTCAGGGTCAGGGTTTCAGGGTCAGGGTTTCAGGGTTAGGGTTTCAGGGTTAGGGTTTCAGGGTTGGGGTTTCAGGGTTAGGGTTAGGGTTAGGGTTAGGGTTAGGGTTAGGGTTAGGGTTAGGGTTAGGGTTTCAGGGTTAGGGTTTCAGGGTTAGGGTTTCAGGGTTAGGGTTAGGGTTTCAGGGTTAGGGTTTCAGGGTTAGGGTTTCAGGGTTAGGGTTAGGGTTAGGGTTTCAGGGTTAGGGTTAGGGTTTCAGGGTTAGGGTTTCAGGGTTAGGGTTAGGGTTAGGGTTTCAGGTTTAGGGTTAGGGTTAGGGTTTCAGGGTTAGGGTTAGGGTTAGGGTTAGGGTTAGGGTTAGGGTTAGGGTTAGGGTTAGGGTTAGGGTTTCAGGGTTAGGGTTTCAGGGTTAGGGTTTCAGGGTTAGGGTTTCAGGGTTAGGGTTTCAGGGTTAGGGTTTCAGGGTTAGGGTTTCAGGGTTAGGGTTTCAGGGTTAGGGTTTCAGGGTTAGGGTTTCAGGGTTAGGGTTTCAGGGTTAGGGTTTCAGGGTTACGGTTTCAGGTTTAAGGTTTCAGGGTTAGGGTTTCAGGGTTAGGGTTTCAGGGTTAGGGTTTCAGGGTTAGGGTTTCAGGGTTAGGGTTTCAGGGTTAGGGTTAGGGTTTCAGGGTTAGGGTTAGGGTTTCAGGGTTTCAGGGTTTCAGGGTTAGGGTTAGGGTTTCAGGGTTTCAGGGTTTCAGGGTTAGGGTTAGGGTTTCAGGGTTAGGGTTTCAGGGTTAGGGTTAGGGTTTCAGGGTTAGGGTTAGGGTTTCAGGGTTAGAGTTTCAGGGTTAGGGTTTCAGAGTTAGGGTTAGGGTTTCAAGGTTAGGGTTAGGGTTTCAGGGTTTCAGGGTTTCAGGGTTAGGGTTAGGGTTTCAGGGTTAGGGTTTCAGGGTTAGGGTTAGGGTTTCAGGGTTTCAGAGTTTCAGGGTTAGGGTTAGGGTTTCAGGGTTAGGGTTAGGGTTTCAGGGTTAGGGTTAGGGTTTCAGGCTTAGGGTTAGGGTTTCAGGGTTAGGGTTAGGGTTTCAGGGTTAGGGTTAGGGTTTCAGGGTTAGGGTTAGGGTTTCAGGGTTAGGGTTCGGGTTTCAGGGTTAGGGTTCGGGTTTCAGGGTTAGGGTTCGGGTTTCAGGGTTCGGGTTTCAGGGTTCGGGTTTCAGGGTTCGGGTTTCAGGGTTCGGGTTCGGGTTTCAGGGTTCGGGTTCGGGTTTCAGGGTTCGGGTTCGGGTTTCAGGGTTCGGGTTAGGGTTTCAGGGTTCGGGTTCGGGTTTCAGGGTTCGGGTTCGGGTTTCAGGGTTCGGGTTCGGGTTTCAGGGTTCGGGTTCGGGTTTCCGGGTTCGGGTTCGGGTTTCAGGGTTCGGGTTCTGGTTTCAGGGTTCGGGTTCGGGTTTCAGGGTTCGGGTTCGGGTTTCAGGGTTCGGGTTCGGGTTTCAGGGTTCGGGTTCGGGTTTCAGGGTTCGGGTTCGGGTTTCAGGGTTCGGGTTCGGGTTTCAGGGTTCGGGTTCGGGTTTCATGGTTCGGGTTCGGGTTTCAGGGTTTTAGGTTTCGGGTTTCAGCGTTCGGGTTTCAGGGTTCGGGTTTCAGGGTTCGGGTTTCAGGGTTCGGGTTTCAGGGTTCGGGTTTCAGGGTTCGGGTTTCAGGGTTCGGGTTTCAGGGTTCGGGTTTCAGTGTTCGGGTTTCAGGGTTCGGGTTTCAGGGTTCGGGTTTCAGGGTTCGTTTTTCAGGGTTCGGGTTTCAGGGTTTGGGTGAGGGTTAGGATTAGGGTTTTAGGGTTTGGGTTTTAGGGTTAGGGTTTTAGGGATAGGGTTAGGGTTAGGGTTAGGGTTAGGGTTAGGGTTAGGGTAACTTCTCTAGCTAGATGAATCAGTGTGTACTTTCTTTTGTTTCTATCTGTTACCAATCTTGAGAAACTCACACATTCTCTGTTCACTGTTTCCTTGTCTTACAGAAGTAGATTTCTTTGTGCGAAAGTGCTGTTTTCACACTGCTAAGTACTCCGAACTCTATCAACAATGTAGGTTTGACGAGTTTTCTAAGTCTCTCCTATTTGCTTGTACTTATACCTGGAATTCTCTGTGTAAACCGCGGTAACTTCTCTAGCTAGATGAATCACTGTGTACTTTCTCTTGTTTCTATCTGTAACCAATCTTCAGAAACTCATACATTCTCTGTTCACGGTTTCACGATCTTAGAGAAGTAGATTTCTTTCGGCGAAAGTCATGTTTTCACACTTCCAAGTACTCCCATCTCAGTCAACAATGTAGGTTTTAACAGTTTTCTAAGTCTCTCTTATTTGCTTGGAGTTACACTTGTAATTCTCTGTGTAAACCTCTGTGACTTCTGTAGGTAGAAGAATCACTGTGTACTTTCTCTTGTTTCTATCTGCTACCAATCTTGAGAAACTCCAACATTCTCTGTTCACTGTTTCCCGGCCTTAGAGAAGTAGATTTCTTTCGGCGAATGTGCTGTTTTCACACTGCTAAGTACTCCCAACTCTATCAACAATGTAGGTTTTACCAGTTTTTTAAGTCTCTCTTATTTTCTTGTACTTACACTTGGAATTCTCTGTGTAAACCTCGGTAACTTCTTTAGGTAGATGAATCACTGTGTACTTTCTCTTGTTTCTATCTGTTACCAATCTTGAGAAACTCCAACATTCTCTGTTCACTGTCTCCCGGTCTTAGAGAAGTACATTTCTTTCAGCGAATGTGCTGTTTTCAGAGTGCTAAGTACTCCCAACTCTATCAACAATGGAGTTTTTAATAGTTTTCTAAGTCTCTATTATTTTCTTGCACTTATACTTGGAATTCTCTGGGTAAACCTCTGTAACTTCTCTAGGTAGATGAATCACTGTGTTCTTTCTCTTGTTTCTATCTGTTACCAATCTTGAGAAACTCATACATTCTCTGTTCACTGTTTCCCGGTCTTAGAGAAGTAGATTTCTTGGTTCGAAAGTGCTGTTTTCACAGTGCTAAGTACTCCCAACTCTATCAACAATGTAGGTTTTACAGGTTTTCTAAGTCTCTCTTATTTGCTTGTACTTATACTTGGAATTCTCTGTGTAAACCTCTGTAACTTATCTAGGTAGATGAATCACTGTGTACTTTCTCTTGTTTCTATCTGTTACCAATCTTGAGAAAGTCATACATTCTCCGTTCACTGTTTCCCGGTCTTAGAGAAGTAGATTTCTTTCTGCGAAAGTGCTGTTTTCACAGTGCTAAGTACTCCTAACTCTATCAACAATGTAGGTTTTACCAGTTTTCTAAGTCTCTCTTACTTTCTTGCACTTATGCTTGGAATTCTTTGTGTAAACCTCTGTCACTTCTCTAGGTAGATGAATCACTGTGTACTTTCTCTTGTTTCTATCTGTTACCAATCTTTAGAAACTCATACATAATCTGTTCTCTGATTCCCAGTCTTAGAGAAGTAGATTTCTTTGTGCGAAAGTGCTGTTTTCACAGTGCTAAGTACTCCAACTCTATCAACAATGTAGGTTTTACCGGTTTTCTAAGTCTCTCTTATTTGCTTGTACTTATACTTGGAATTCTCTGTGTAAACCTCTGTAACTTCTCTAGGTAGATGAATCACTGTGTACTTTCTCTTGTTTCTATCTGTTACCAATCTTGAGAAACTCATACATTCTCTGTTCACTGTTTCGCGGTCTTAGAGAAGTAGATTTCTTTGTGCGAAAGTGCTGTTTTCACAGTGCTAAGTACTCCCAACTCTATCAACAATGTAGGTTTTACCAGTTTTCTAAGTCTCTCTTCTTTTCTTGTACCTATACTTGGAATTCTCTGTGTAAACCTCTGTAACTTCTCTCGGTAGATGAATCACTGTGGACTTTCCCTTGTTTCTATCTGTTACCATTCTTAAGAAACTCATACATTCTTTGTTCACTGATTCCCAGTCTTAGAGAAGTAGATTTCTTTGTGCGAAAGTGCTGTTTTCACAGTGCTAAGTACTCCCAACTCTATCAACAATGTAGGTTTTACCGGTTTTCTAAGTCTCTCCTATTTGCTTGTACTTATACTTGGAATTCTCTGTGTAAACCTCTGTAACTTTTCTAGGTAGGTGAATCACTGTGTACTTTCTCTTGTTTCTATCTGTTACCAATCTTGAGAAACTCATACATTCTCCGTTCACTGTTTCCCGGTCTTAGAGAAGTAGATTTCTTTCTGCGAAAGTGCTGTTTTCACAGTGCTAAGTACTCCCAACTCTATCAACAATGTAGGTTTTACCAGTTTTCTAAGTCTCTCTTATTTTCTTGAAGTTACACTTGGATTTCTCTGTGTAAACCTCTGTAACTTCTCTAGGTAGATGAATCACTGTGTACTTTCTCTTGTTTCTATCTGTTACCAATCTTGACAAACTCATACATTCTTCGTTCACTGTTTCCCGGTCTTAGACAAGTAGATTTCTTTGTGCGAAAGTTCTGTTTTCACAGTGCTAAGTACTCCCAACTCTATCAACAATGTAGTTTCTACCGGTTTTCTAAGTCTCTCTAATTTTCATGAAGTTACACTTGGATTCCTCTGTGTAAACATCTGTAACGTCTCTAGGTAGATGAATCACTGTGTACTTTCTCTTGTTTCTATCTGCTACCAATCTTGAGAAACTCATACATTCTCTGTTCACTGTTTCCCGGTCTTAGAGAAGTAGATTTCTTGGTTCGAAAGTGCTCTTTTCACAGTGCTAAGTACTCCCAACTCTATCAACAATGTAGGTTTTACCAGTTTTCTAAGTCTCTCTTCTTTTCTTGTACTTATACTTGGAATTCTCTGTGTAAACCGCTGTAACTTCTCTCGGTAGATGAATCACTGTGGACTTTCTCTTGTTTCTATCTGTTACCAATCTTGAGAAACTCATACATTCTCTGTTCACTGTTTCGCGGTCTTAGAGAAGTAGACTTCTTTGTGCGAAAGTGCTGTTTTCACAGTGCTAAGTACTTCCAACTCTATCAACAACGTAGGTTATACGAGTTTTCTAAGTCTCTCTTATTTTCTTGTACTTATACTTGGAATTCTCTGTGTAAACCTCTGTAACTTCTCTAGGCAGATGAATCACTGTGGACTTTCTCTTGTTTCTATCTGTTACCAATCTTGAGAAACTCATACATTCTCCGTTCACTGTTTCCCGGTCTTAGAGAAGTAGATTTCTTTGTGCGAAAGTGCTGTTTTCACAGTGCTGCGTACTCCCAACTATATCAACAATGCAGTTTCTACCGGTTTTCTAAGTCTCTCTAATTTTCATGAAGTTACACTTGGATTTCTCTGTGTAAACATCTGTAACGTCTCTAGGTAGATGAATCACTGTGTACTTTCTCTTGTTTCTATCTGTTACCAATCTTGAGAAACTCCTACATTCTCTGTTCACTGTTTCCCGGTCTTAGAGAAGTAGATTTCTTTGTGCGAAAGTGCTGTTTTCACACTGCTAAGTACTCCCAACTCTATCAACAATGTAGGTTTTACCAGTTTTCTAAGTCTCTCTTCTTTTCTTGTACTTATACTTGGAATTCTCTGTGTAAACCTCTGTAACTTCTCTCGTAGATGAATCACTGTGGACTTTCTCTTGTTTCTATCTGGTACCATTCCTAAGAAACTCATACATTCTCTGTTCACTGATTCCGAGTCTTAGAGAAGTAGATTTCTTTGTGCGAAAGTGCTGTTTTCACAGTGCTAAGTACTCCCAACTCTATCAACAATGTAGGTTTTACCGGTTTTCTAAGTCTCTCCTATTTGCTTGTACTTATACTTGGAATTCTCTGTGTAAACCTCTGTAACTTCTCTAGGTAGATGAATCACTGTGTACTTTCTCTTGTTTCTATCTGTTACCAATCTTGAGAAACTCATACATTCTCTGTTCACTGATTCCCACTCTTAGAGAAGTAGATTTCTTTGTGCGAAAGTGCTGTTTTCACAGTGCTAAGTACTCCCAACTCTATCAACAATGTAGGTTTTACCAGTTTTCTAATTCTCTCTTATTTTCGTGGAGTTACACTTGGATTTCTCTGTGTAAACTTCTGGAACTTCTCTAAGTAGATGAATCACTGTGTACTTTCTCTTGTTTCTATCTGTTACCAGTCTTGAGAAACTCATACATTCTCTGTTCACTGTTTCCCGGTCTTAGAGAAGTAGATTTCTTTGTGCGAAAGTGCTGTTTTCACAGTGCTAAGTACTCTCAACTCTATCAACAATGTAGGTTTTACCAGTTTTCTAAGTCTCTCTTATTTGCTTGTACTTATACTTGGAATTCTCTGTGTAAACCTCTGTAACTTCTCTCGGTAGATGAATCACTGTGGACTTTCTCTTGTTTCTATCTGTTACCAATCTTGAGAAACTCATACATTCTCTGTTCACTGTTTCCCGGTCTTAGAGAAGTAGATTTCTTTCTGCGAAAGTGCTGTTTTCACAATGCTAAGTACTCCCAACTCTATCAACAATGTAGGTTTTACCAGTTTTCTAAGTCTCTCTTATTTTCTTGTACTTATACTTAGAATTCTCTGTGTAAACCTCTGGAACTTTTCTATGTAGATGAATCACTGTGTACTTTCTCTTCTTTCTATCTGTTACCAATCTTGAGAAACTCACACATTCTCTGTTCACTGTTTCCCAGTCTTAGAGAAATAGATTGCTTTTTGCGAAAGTGCTGTTTTCACAGTGCTAAGTACTCCCAACTCTATCCACAATGTAGGTTTTACCAGTTTTCTAAGTCTCTCTTATTTTCTTGTACTTATACATGGAATTCTCTGTGTAAACTTCTGTAACTTCTCTAGGTAGATGAATCACTGTGTACTTTCTTTTGTTTCTATCTGTTACCAATCTTGAGAAACTCATACATTCTCTGTTCACTGTTTCGCGGTCTTAGAGAAGTAGATTTCTTTGTGCGAAAGTGCTGTTTTCACAGTGCTAACTACTCCCAACTCTATCAACAATGTAGTTTTTAATAGTATTCTAAGTCTCTCTTATTTGCTTGTACTTATACTTGGAATTCTCTGTGTAAACCTTTGTAACTTCTCTAGGTAGATGAATCACTGTGTACTTTCTCTTGTTTCTATCTGTTATCAATCTTGAGAAAGTCATACATTCTCCGTTCACTGTTTCCCAGTCTTAGAGAAGTAGATTTCTTTCTGCGAAAGTGCTGTTTTCACAGTGTTAAGTACTCCCAACTCTATCAACAATGTAGGTTTGAACAGTTTTCTAAATCTCTCTTATTTTCTTGTACTTATATTTGGAATTCTCTGTGTAAACCTCTGTAACTTCTCGCGGTAGATGAATCACTGTGGACTTTCTCTTCTTTCTATCTGTTACCAATCTTGAGAAACTCATACATTCTCTGTTCACTGTTTCGCGGTCTTAGAGAAGTAGATTTCTTTGTGCGAAAGTGCTGTTTTCACAGTGCTAAGTACTCCCAACTCTATCAACAATGGAGTTTTTAATACTTTTCTAAGTCTCTCTTATTTGCTTGTACTTATACTTGGAATTCTCTTTGTAAACCGCTGTAACTTCTCTCGGTAGATGAATCACTGTGTACTTTCTCTTGTTTCTATCTGGTACCAATCTTGAGAAACTCATACATTCTCCGTTCACTGTTTCCCGGTCTTAGACAAGTAGATTTCTTTGTGCGAAAGTGCTGTTTTCACAGTGCTAAGTACTCCCAACTCTATCAACAATGTAGGTTTTACCAGTTTTCTAAGTCTCTCTTATTTTCTTGTACTTATACATGGAATTCTCTGTGCAAACTTCTGTAACTTCTCTAGGTAGATGAATCACTGTGTACTTTCTTTTGTTTCTATCTGTTACCAATCTTGAGAAACTCATACATTCTCTGTTCACTGTTTCGCGGTCTTAGAGAAGTAGACTTCTTTGTGCGAAAGTGCTGTTTTCACAGTGCTAAGTACTCCCAACTCTATCAACAATGGAGTTTCTACCGGTTTTCTACGTCTCTCTAATTTTCATGAAGTTACACTTGGATTTCTCTGTGTAAACATCTGTAACGTCTCTAGGTAGATGAATCACTGTGTACTTTCTCTTGTTTCTATCTGTTACCAATCTTGAGAAACTCATACATTCTCTGTTCACTGTTTCACGGACTTAGAGAACTAAATTTCATTCGGCGAAAGTGCTGTTTTCACAGTGCTAAGTACTCCCAACTCTATCAACAACGTAGGTTTTACCAGTTTTCTAAGTCTCTCTTATTTTCTTGTACTTATACTTGGAATTCTCTGTGTAAACCTCTGTAACTTCTCTAGGTAGATGAATCACTGTGGGCTTTCTCTTGTTTCTATCTGTTACCAATCTTGAGAAACTCATACATTCTCTGTTCACTGTTTCCCGGTCTTAGAGAAGCAGATTTCTTTCTGCGAATGTCCTGTTTTCACAGTGCTAAGTACTCCCAACTCTATCAACAATGTAGGTTTTACCAGTTTTCTAAGTCTCTCTTATTTTCTTGAAGTTACACTTGGATTTCTCCGTGTAAACCTCTGTAACTTCTCTCGGTAGATGAATCACTGTGGACTTTCTCTTGTTTCTATCTGTTACCAATCTTGAGAAACTCATACATTCTCCGTTCACTGTTTCCCGGTCTTAGAGAAGTAGATTTTTTTGTGCGAAAGTGCTGTTTTCACACTGCTAAGTACTCCCAACTCTATCAACAATGTAGGTTTTACCAGTTTTCTAAGTCTCTCTCATTTTCTTGTACTTATACTTGGAATTCTCTGTGTAAACCTCTGTAACTTCTCTCGGTAGATGAATCACTGTGGACTTTCTCTTGTTTCTATCTGTTACCATTCTTGAGAAACTCATACATTCTCTGTTCACTGTTTCGCGGTCTTAGAGAAGTAGATTTCTTTGTGCGAAAGTGCTGTTTTCACAGTGCTAAGTACTCCCAACTCTATCAACAATGTAGGTTTTACCAGTTTTCTAAGTCTCTCTTATTTTCGTGGAGTTACACTTGGATTTCTCTGTGTAAACTTCTGGAACTTCTCTAGGTAGATGAATCACTGTATACTTTCTCTTGTTTCTATCTGTTACCAATCTTGAGAAACTCATACATTCTCTGTTCACTGTTTCCCGGTCTTAGAGAAGTAGATTTCTTTGTGCGAAAGTGCTGTTTTCACAGTGCTAAGTACTCCCAACTCTATCAACAATGTAGGTTTTACCAGTTTTCTAAGTCTCTCTTATTTGCTTGTACTTATACTTGGAATTCTCTGTGTAAACCTCTGTAACTTCTCTCGGTAGATGAATCACTGTGGACTTTCTCTTGTTTCTATCTGTTACCAATCTTGAGAAACTCATACATTCTCTGTTCACTGTTTCCCAGTCTTAGAGAAGTAGATTTCTTGCTGCGAAAGTGCTGTTTTCACAATGCTAAGTACTCCCAACTCTATCAACAATGTAGGTTTTACCAATTTTCTAAGTCTCTCTTATTTGCTTGTACTTATACTTGGAATTCTCTGTGTAAACCTCTGTCACTTTTCTAGGTAGATGAATCACTGTGTACTTTCTCTTGTTTCTATCTGTTACCAATCTTGAGAAACTCATACATTCTCTGTTCACTGTTTCGCGGTCTTAGAGCAGTAGATTTCTTTGTGCGAAAGTGCTGTTTTCACAGTGCTAAGTACTCCCAACTCTATCAACAATGTAGTTTTTAATAGTTTTCTAAGTCTCTCTTATTTGCTTGTACTTATACTTGGAATTCTCTGTGTTCACCTCTGTAACTTCTCTAGGTAGATGAATCACTGTGTACTTTCTCTTGTTTCTATCTGTTACCAATCTTGAGAAACTCATACATTCTCTGTTTACTGTTTCCCGGTCTTAGAGAAGTAGATTTCTTTCTGCGAAAGTGCTGTTTTCACAGTGCTAAGTACTCCCAACTCTATGAACAATGTAGGTTTTAACAGTTTTCTAAGTCTCTTATTTTCTTGTACTTATACTTGGAATTCTCTGTGTAAACCTCTGTAACTTTTCTATGTAGATGAATCACTGTGTACTTTCTATTCTTTCTATCTGTTACCAATCTTGAGAAACTCACACATTCTCTGTTCACTGTTTCCCAGTCTTAGAGAAGTAGATTTCTTTCTGCGAAAGTGCTGTTTTCACAGTGCTAAGTACTCCCAACTCTATCCACAATGTAGGTTTTACCAGTTTTCTAAGTCTCTCTTATTTGCTTGTACTTATACTTGGAATTCTCTGGGTAAACCGCTGTAACTTCTCTAGGTAGATGAATCACTGTGGACTCTCTCTTGTTTCTATCTGTTACCAATCTTGAGAAACTCATACATTCTCTGTTCACTGATTCCCGGTCTTAGAGAAGCAGATTTCTTTCTGCGAAAGTCCTGTTTTCACAGTGCTAAGTACTCCCAACTCTATCAACAATGTAGGTTTTACCAGTTTTCTAAGTCTCTCTTATTTTGTTGAAGTTACACTTGGATTTCTCTGTGTAAACCTCTGTAACTTCTCTAGGTAGATGAATCACTGTGTACTTTCTCTTGTTTCTATCTGGTACCAATCTTGAGAAACTCATACATTCTCCGTTCACTGTTTCCCGGTCTTAGACAAGTAGATTTCTTTGTGCGAAAGTGCTGTTTTCACAGTGCCAGGTACTCCCAACTCTATCAACAATGTGGTTTCTACCGGTTTTCTAAGTCTCTCTAATTTTCATGAAGTTACACTTGGATTTCTCTGTGTAAACATCTGTAACGTCTCTAGGTAGATGAATCACTGTGTACTTTCTCTTGTTTCTATCTGTTACCAATCTTGAGAAACACATACATTCTCTGTTCACTGTTTCCCGGTCTTAGAGAAGTAGATTTCTTTGTGCGAAAGTGCTGTTTTCACAGTGCTAAGTACTCCCAACTCTATCAACAATGTAGGTTTTACCAGTTTTCTAAGTCTCTCTCATTTTCTTGTAGTTATACTTGGAATTCTCTGTGTAAACATCTGTAACTTCTCTCGGTAGATGAATCAGTGTGGACTTTCTCTTGTTTCTATCTGTTACCAATCTTGAGAAACTCATACATTCTCTGTTCACTGTTTCGCGGTCTTAGAGAAGTAGATTTCTTTGTGCGAAAGTGCTGTTTTCAGAGTGCTAAGTACTCCCAACTCTATCAACAATGTAGGTTTTACCAGTTTTCTAAGTCTCTCTTATTTGCTTGTACTTATACTTGGAATTCTCTGTATAAACCTCTGTAACTTCTCTCGGTAGATGAATCACTGTGGACTTTCTCTTGTTTCTATCTGTTACCAATCTTGAGAAACTCATACATTCTCTGTTCACTGTTTCCCAGTCTTAGAGAAGTAGATTTCTTTCTGCGAAAGTGCTGTTTTCACAATGCTAAGTACTCCCAACTCTATCAACAATGTAGGTTTTACCAGTTTTCGAGTCTCTCTTATTTGCTTGTACTTATACTTGGAATTCTCTGTGTAAACCTCTGTAACTTTTTAGGTAGATGAATCACTGTGTACTTTCTCTTGTTTCTATCTGTTACCAATCTTGAGAAACTCATACATTCTCTGTTCACTGTTTCGCGGTCTTAGAGAAGTAGATTTCTTTGTGCAAAAGTGCTGTTTTCACAGTGCTAAGTACTCCCAACTCTATCAACAATGTAGTTTTTAATAGTTTTCTAAGTCTCTCTTATTTTCTTGTACTTATACTTGGAATTCTCTGTGTAAACCTCTGTAACTTCTCTCGGTAGATGAATCACTGTTGACTTTCTCTTGTTTCTATCTGTTACCAATCTTGAGAAACTCACACATTCTCTGTTCACTGTTTCCCAGTCTTAGAGAAGTAGATTTCTTTTTCCGAAAGTGCTGTTTTCCCAGTGCTAAGTACTCCCAACTATATCCACAATGTAGGTTTTACCAGTTTTCTAAGTCTCTCTTATTTTCTTGTACTTATACATGGAATTCTCTGTGCAAACTTCTGTAACTTCTCTAGGTAGATGAATCACTGTGTACTTTCTTTTGTTTCTATCTGTTACCAATCTTGAGAAACTCATACATTCTCTGTTCACTGTTTCGCGGTCTTAGAGAAGTAGACTTCTTTGTGCGAAAGTGCTGTTTTCACAGTCCTAAGTACTCCCAACTCTAAAAACAATGTAGTTTTTAATAGTTTTCTAAGTCTCTCTTATTTGCTTGTACTTATACTTGGAATTCTCTGTGTAAACCTCTGTCACTTTTCTAGGTAGATGAATCCCTGTGTACTTTCTCTTGTTTCTATCTGTTACCAATCTTGAGAAACTCCTACATTCTCTGTTCACTGTTTCCCAGTCTTAGAGAAGTAGATTTCTTTCTGCGTAAGTGCTGTTTTCACAGTACTAAGTACTCCCAACTCTATCAACAATGTAGGTTTTACCAGTTTTCTAAGTCTCTCTAATTTTCATGAAGTTACACTTGGATTTCTCTGTGTAAACATCTGTAACGTCTCTAGGTAGATGAATCACTGTGTACTTTCTCTTGTTTCTATCTGTTACCAATCTTGAGAAACTCATACATTCTCTGTTCACTGTTTCCCGGTCTTAGAGAAGTAGATTTCTTTCTGCGAAAGTTCTGTTTTCACAGTGCTAAGTACTCCCAACTCTATCAACAATGTAGGTTTTACCAGTTTTCTAAGTGTCTCTAATTTTCATGAAGTTACCCTTGGATTTCTCTGTGTAAACCTCTGTAACTTCTCTAGGTAAATGAATCACTGTGTACTTTCTCTTGTTTCTATCTGTTACCAATCTTGAGAAACTCATACATTCTCCGTTCACTGTTTCCCGGTCTTAGACAAGTAGATTTCTTTGTGCGAAAGTGCTGTTTTCACAGTGCTAAGTACTCCCAACTCTATCAACAATGGAGTTTCTACCGGTTTTCTACGTCTCTCTAATTTTCATGAAGTTACACTTGGATTTCTCTGTGTAAACATCTGTAACGTCTCTAGGTAGATGAATCACTGTGTACTTTCTCTTGTTTCTATCTGTTACCAATCTTGAGAAACTCATACATTCTCTGTTCACTGTTTCACGGACTTAGAGAACTAAATTTCTTTCGGCGAAAGTGCTGTTTTCACAGTGCTAAGTACTCCCAACTCTATCAACAACGTAGGTTTTACCAGTTTTCTAAGTCTCTCTTATTTTCTTGTACTTATACTTGGAATTCTCTGTGTAAACCTCTGTAACTTCTCTAGGTAGATGAATCACTGTGGACTTTCTCTTGTTTCTATCTGTTACCAATCTTGAGAAACTCATACATTCTCTGTTCACTGTTTCCCGGTCTTAGAGAAGCAGATTTCTTTCTGCGAATGTCCTGTTTTCACAGTGCTAAGTACTCCCAACTCTATCAACAATGTAGGTTTTACCAGTTTTCTAAGTCTCTCTTATTTTCTTGAAGTTACACTTGTATTTCTCTGTGTAAACCTCTGTAACTTCTCTCGGTAGATGAATCACTGTGGACTTTCTCTTGTTTCTATCTGTTACCAATCTTGAGAAACTCATACATTCTCCGTTCACTGTTTCCCGGTCTTAGAGAAG
The DNA here is from genome assembly GCA_028571685.1 of Heterohyrax brucei. Classification (NCBI taxonomy): domain Eukaryota; kingdom Metazoa; phylum Chordata; class Mammalia; order Hyracoidea; family Procaviidae; genus Heterohyrax; species Heterohyrax brucei. The sequence continues at coordinate 20,843,931 of CM053144.1, read as the reverse complement.
TAGATTTTTTTGTGCGAAAGTGCTGTTTTCACACTGCTAAGTACTCCCAACTCTATCAACAATGTAGGTTTTACCAGTTTTCTAAGTCTCTCTCATTTTCTTGTACTTATACTTGGAATTCTCTGTGTAAACCTCTGTAACTTCTCTCGGTAGATGAATCACTGTGGACTTTCTCTTGTTTCTATCTGTTACCATTCTTGAGAAACTCATACATTCTCTGTTCACTGTTTCGCGGTCTTAGAGAAGTAGATTTCCTTGTGCGAAAGTGCTGTTTTCACAGTGCTAAGTACTCCCAACTCTATCAACAATGTAGGTTTTACCAGTTTTCTAAGTCTCTCTTATTTTCGTGGAGTTACACTTGGATTTCTCTGTGTAAACTTCTGGAACTTCTCTAGGTAGATGAATCACTGTATACTTTCTCTTGTTTCTATCTGTTACCAATCTTGAGAAACTCATACATTCTCTGTTCACTGTTTCGCGGTCTTAGAGAAGTAGATTTCTTTGTGCGAAAGTGCTGTTTTCACAGTGCTAAGTACTCCCAACTCTATCAACAATGTAGGTTTTACCAGTTTTCTAAGTCTCTCTTATTTGCTTGTACTTATACTTGGAATTCTCTGTGTAAACCTCTGTAACTTCTCTCGGTAGATGAATCACTGTGGACTTTCTCTTGTTTCTATCTGTTACCAATCTTGAGAAACTCATACATTCTCTGTTCACTGTTTCCCAGTCTTAGAGAAGTAGATTTCTTGCTGCGAAAGTGCTGTTTTCACAATGCTAAGTACTCCCAACTCTATCAACAATGTAGGTTTTACCAATTTTCTAAGTCTCTCTTATTTGCTTGTACTTATACTTGGAATTCTCTGTGTAAACCTCTGTCACTTTTCTAGGTAGATGAATCACTGTGTACTTTCTCTTGTTTCTATCTGTTACCAATCTTGAGAAACTGATACATTCTCTGTTCACTGTTTCGCGGTCTTAGAGCAGTAGATTTCTTTGTGCGAAAGTGCTGTTTTCACAGGGCTAAGTACTCCCAACTCTATCAACAATGTAGTTTTTAATAGTTTTCTAAGTCTCTCTTATTTGCTTGTACTTATACTTGGAATTCTCTGTGTTCACCTCTGTAACTTCTCTAGGTAGATGAATCACTGTGTACTTTCTCTTGTTTCTATCTGTTACCAATCTTGAGAAACTCATACATTCTCTGTTTACTGTTTCCCGGTCTTAGAGAAGTAGATTTCTTTCTGCGAAAGTGCTGTTTTCACAGTGCTAAGTACTCCCAACTCTATGAACAATGTAGGTTTTAACAGTTTTCTAAGTCTCTTATTTTCTTGTACTTATACTTGGAATTCTCTGTGTAAACCTCTGTAACTTTTCTATGTAGATGAATCACTGTGTACTTTCTATTCTTTCTATCTGTTACCAATCTTGAGAAACTCACACATTCTCTGTTCACTGTTTCCCAGTCTTAGAGAAGTAGATTTCTTTCTGCGAAAGTGCTGTTTTCACAGTGCTAAGTACTCCCAACTCTATCCACAATGTAGGTTTTACCAGTTTTCTAAGTCTCTCTTATTTGCTTGTACTTATACTTGGAATTCTCTGTGTAAACCGCTGTAACTTCTCTAGGTAGATGAATCACTGTGGACTCTCTCTTGTTTCTATCTGTTACCAATCTTGAGAAACTCATACATTCTCTGTTCACTGATTCCCGGTCTTAGAGAAGCAGATTTCTTTCTGCGAAAGTGCTGTTTTCACAGTGCTAAGTACTCCCAACTCTATCAACAATGTAGGTTTTACCAGTTTTCTAAGTCTCTCTTATTTTGTTGAAGTTACACTTGGATTTCTCTGTGTAAACCTCTGTAACTTCTCTAGGTAGATGAATCACTGTGTACTTTCTCTTGTTTCTATCTGGTACCAATCTTGAGAAACTCATACATTCTCCGTTCACTGTTTCCCGGTCTTAGACAAGTAGATTTCTTTGTGCGAAAGTGCTGTTTTCACAGTGCCAGGTACTCCCAACTCTATCAACAATGTGGTTTCTACCGGTTTTCTAAGTCTCTCTAATTTTCATGAAGTTACACTTGGATTTCTCTGTGTAAACATCTGTAACGTCTCTAGGTAGATGAATCACTGTGTACTTTCTCTTGTTTCTATCTGTTACCAATCTTGAGAAACACATACATTCTCTGTTCACTGTTTCGCGGTCTTAGAGAAGTAGATTTCTTTGTGCGAAAGTGCTGTTTTCACAGTGCTAAGTACTCCCAACTCTATCAACAATGTAGGTTTTACCAGTTTTCTAAGTCTCTCTCATTTTCTTGTAGTTATACTTGGAATTCTCTGTGTAAACATCTGTAACTTCTCTCGGTAGATGAATCAGTGTGGACTTTCTCTTGTTTCTATCTGTTACCAATCTTGAGAAACTCATACATTCTCTGTTCACTGTTTCGCGGTCTTAGAGAAGTAGATTTCTTTGTGCGAAAGTGCTGTTTTCAGAGTGCTAAGTACTCCCAACTCTATCAACAATGTAGGTTTTACCAGTTTTCTAAGTCTCTCTTATTTGCTTGTACTTATACTTGGAATTCTCTGTATAAACCTCTGTAACTTCTCTCGGTAGATGAATCACTGTGGACTTTCTCTTGTTTCTATCTGTTACCAATCTTGAGAAACTCATACATTCTCTGTTCACTGTTTCCCAGTCTTAGAGAAGTAGATTTCTTTCTGCGAAAGTGCTGTTTTCACAATGCTAAGTACTCCCAACTCTATCAACAATGTAGGTTTTACCAGTTTTCGAGTCTCTCTTATTTGCTTGTACTTATACTTGGAATTCTCTGTGTAAACCTCTGTAACTTTTTAGGTAGATGAATCCCTGTGTACTTTCTCTTGTTTCTATCTGTTACCAATCTTGAGAAACTCATACATTCTCTGTTCACTGTTTCGCGGTCTTAGAGAAGTAGATTTCTTTGTGCAAAAGTGCTGTTTTCACAGTGCTAAGTACTCCCAACTCTATCAACAATGTAGTTTTTAATAGTTTTCTAAGTCTCTCTTATTTTCTTGTACTTATACTTGGAATTCTCTGTGTAAACCTCTGTAACTTCTCTCGGTAGATGAATCACTGTTGACTTTCTCTTGTTTCTATCTGTTACCAATCTTGAGAAACTCCTACATTCTCTGTTCAATGTTTCCCAGTCTTAGAGAAGTAGATTTCTTTGTGCGAAAGTGCTGTTTTCACAGTGCTAAGTACTCCCAACTCTATCAACAATGTAGGTTTTACCAGTTTTCTAAGTCTCTCTTATTTTCTTGTACTTATACTTGGAATTCTCTGTGTAAACCTCTGTCACTTTTCTAGGTAGATGAATCCCTGTGTACTTTCTCTTGTTTCTATCTGTTACCAATCTTGAGAAACTCCTACATTCTCTGTTCACTGTTTCCCAGTCTTAGAGAAGTAGATTTCTTTCTGCGAAAGTGCTGTTTTCACAGTACTAAGTACTCCCAACTCTATCAACAATGTAGGTTTTACCAGTTTTCTAAGTCTCTCTCATTTTCTTGTACTTATACTTGGAATTCTCTGTGTAAACCTCTGTAACTTCTCTCGGAAGATGAATCACTGTGGACTTTCTCTTGTTTCTATCTGTTACCAATCTTGAGAAACTCATACATTCTCTGTTCACTGTTTCGCGGTCTTAGAGAAGTAGATTTCTTTGTGCGAAAGTGCTGTTTTCACAGTGCTAAGTACTCCCAACTCTATCAACAATGTAGGTTTTACCAGTTTTCTAAGTCTCTCTTATTTTCTTGTACTTATACTTGAAATTCTCTGTGTAAACCGCTGTAACTTCTCTCGGGAGATGAATCACTGTGGACTTTCCCTTGTTTCTATCTGTTACCAATCTTGAGAAACTCATACATTCTCTGTTCACTGTTTCGTGGTCTTAGAGAAGTAGATTTCTTGGTGGGAAAGTGCTGTTTTCACAGTGCTAAGTACTTCCAACTCTATCAACAACGTAGGTTTTACGAGTTTTCTAAGTCTCTCTTATTTTCTTGTACTTATACTTGGAATTCTCTGTGTAAACCTCTGTAACTTCTCTAGGTAGATGAATCACTGTGGACTTTCTCTTGTTTCTATCTGTTACCAATCTTGAGAAACTCATACATTCTCTGTTCACTGATTCCCCGTCTTAGAGAAGCAGATTTCTTTCTGCGAAAGTCCTGTTTTCACAGTGCTAAGTACTCCCAACTCTATCAACAATGTATGTTTTACCAGTTTTCTAAGTCTCTCTTATTTTCTTGAAGTTACACTTGGATTTCTCTGTGTAAACCTCTGTAACTTCTCTAGGTAAATGAATCACTGTGTACTTTCTCTTGTTTCTATCTGTTACCAATCTTGAGAAACTCATACATTCTCCGTTCACTGTTTCCCGGTCTTAGACAAGTAGATTTCTTTGTGCGAAAGTGCTGTTTTCACAGTGCTAAGTACTCCCAACTCTATCAACAATGGAGTTTCTACCGGTTTTCTACGTCTCTCTAATTTTCATGAAGTTACACTTGGATTTCTCTGTGTAAACATCTGTAACGTCTGTAGGTAGATGAATCACTGTGGACTTTCTCTTGTTTCTATCTGTTACCAATCTTGAGAAACTCATACATTCTCTGTTCACTGTTTCCCGGTCTTAGAGAAGTAGATTTCTTTGTGCGAAAGTGCTGTTTTCACACTGCTAAGTACTCCCAACTCTATCAACAATGTAGGTTTTACCAGTTTTCTAAGTCTCTCTTATTCTCTTGTACTTATAATTGGAATTCTCTGTGTAAACCTCTGTAACTTCTCTCGGTAGATGAATCACTGTGGACTTTCTCTTGTTTCTATCTGTTACCAATCTTGAGAAACTCATACATTCTCTGTTCACTGTTTCGCGGTCTTAGAGAAGTAGATTTCTTTGTGCGAAAGTGCTGTTTTCACAGTGCTAAGTACTTCCAACTCTATCAACAACGTAGGTTTTACGGGTTTTCTAAGTCTCTCTTATTTTCTTGTACTTATACTTGGAATTCTCTGTGTAAACCTCTGTAACTTCTCTAGGTAGATGAATCACTGTGGACTTTCTCTTGTTTCTATCTGTTACCAATCTTGAGAAACTCATACATTCTCTGTTCACTGATTCCCGGTATTAGAGAAGCAGATTTCTTTCTGCGAAAGTCCTGTTTTCACACTGCTAAGTACTCCCAACTCTATCAACAATGTAGGTTTTACCAGTTTTCTAAGTCTCTCTTATTTTCTTGAAGTTGCACTTGGATTTCTCTGTGTAAACCTCTGTAACTTCTCTAGGTAGATGAATCACTGTGTACTTTCTCTTGTTTCTATCTGTTACCAATCTTGAGAAACTCATACATTCTCCGTTCACTGTTTCCCGGTCTTAGAGAAGTAGATTTTTTTGTGCGAAAGTTCTGTTTTCACACTGCTAAGTACTCCCAACTCTATCAACAATGTAGGTTTTACCAGTTTTCTAAGTCTCTCTTATTTTCTTGGAGTTACACTTGGATTTCTCTGTGTAAACTTCTGGAACTTCTCTAAGTAGATGAATCACTGTGTACTTTCTCTTGTTTGTATCTGTTACCAATCTTGAGAAACACATACATTCTCTGTTCACTGTTTCCCGGTCTTAGAGAAGTAGATTTCTTTGTGCGAAAGTGCTGTTTTCACAGTGCTAAGTACTCCCAACTCTATCAACAATGTAGGTTTTACCAGTTTTCTAAGTCTCTCTTATTTGCTTGTACTTATACTTGGAATTCTCTGTGTAAACCTCTGTAACTTTTCTAGGTAGATGAATCACTGTGTACTTTCTCTTGTTTCTATCTGTTACCAATCTTGAGAAACTGATACATTCTCTGTTCACTGTTTCGCGGTCTTAGAGCAGTAGATTTTTTTGTGCGAAAGTCCTGTTTTCACAGTGCTAAGTACTCCCAACTCTATCAACAATGTAGTTTTTAATAGTTTTCTAATTCTCTCTTATTTGATTGTACTTATACTTGGAATTCTCTGTGTAAACCTCTGTAACTTCTCTAGGTAGATGAATCACTGTGGACTTTCCCTTGTTTCTATCTGTTACCAATCTTGAGAAACTCATACATTCTCTGTTCACTGATTCACGGTCTTAGAGAAGCAGATTTCTTTCTGCGAAAGTCCTGTTTTCACAGTGCTAAGTACTCCCAACTCTATCAACAATGTAGGTTTTACCAGTTTTCTAAGTCTCTCTTATTTTGCTGAAGTTACACTTGGATTTCTCTGTGTAAACCTCTGTAACTTCTCTAGGTAGATGAATCACTGTGTACTTTCTCTTGTTTCTATCTGGTACCAATCTTGAGAAACTCATACATTCTCCGTTCACAGTCTCCCGGTCTTAGAGAAGTAGATTTCTTTGTGCGAAAGTGCTGTTTTCACAGTGCTAAGTACTCCCAACTCTATCAACAATGTAGTTTCTACTGGTTTTCTAAGTCTCTCTAATTTTCATGAAGTTACACTTTGATTTCTCTGTGTAAACATCTGTAACGTCTCTAGGTAGATGAATCACTGTGTACTTTCTCTTGTTTCCATCTGTTACCAATCTTGAGAAACTCATACATTCTCTGTTCACTGTTTCCCGGTCTTAGAGAAGTAGATTTCTTTCTGCGAAAGTGCTGTTTTCACAGTGCTAAGTACTCCCAACTCTATCAACAATGTAGGTTTTAAGAGTTTTCTAAGTCTCTCTCATTTTCTTGTACTTATACTTGGAATTCTCTGTGTAAACCTCCGTAACTTCTCTCGGTAGATGAATCACTGTGGACTTTCTCTTGTTTCTATCTGTTACCAATCTGGAGAAACTCATAAATTCTCTGTTCAATGTTTCCCAGTCTTAGAGAAGTAGATTTCTTTGTGCGAAAGTGCTGTTTTCACAGTGCTAAGTACTCCCAACTCTATCAACAATGTAGGTTTTACCAGTTTTCTAAGTCTCTCTTATTTTCTTGTACTTATACTTGGAATTCTCTGTGTAAACCTCTGTCACTTTTCTAGGTAGATGAATCCCTGTGTACTTTCTCTTGTTTCTATCTGTTACCAATCTTGAGAAACTCCTACATTCTCTGTTCACTGTTTCCCAGTCTTAGAGAAGTAGATTTCTTTCTGCGTAAGTGCTGTTTTCACAGTACTAAGTACTCCCAACTCTATCAACAATGTAGGTTTTACCAGTTTTCTAAGTCTCTCTAATTTTCATGAAGTTACACTTGGATTTCTCTGTGTAAACATCTGTAACGTCTCTAGGTAGATGAATCACTGTGTACTTTCTCTTGTTTCTATCTGTTACCAATCTTGAGAAACTCATACATTCTCTGTTCACTGTTTCCCGGTCTTAGAGAAGTAGATTTCTTTCTGCGAAAGTTCTGTTTTCACAGTGCTAAGTACTCCCAACTCTATCAACAATGTAGGTTTTACCAGTTTTCTAAGTGTCTCTAATTTTCATGAAGTTACACTTGGATTTCTCTGTGTAAACCTCTGTAACTTCTCTAGGTAAATGAATCACTGTGTACTTTCTCTTGTTTCTATCTGTTACCAATCTTGAGAAACTCATACATTCTCCGTTCACTGTTTCCCGGTCTTAGACAAGTAGATTTCTTTGTGCGAAAGTGCTGTTTTCACAGTGCTAAGTACTCCCAACTCTATCAACAATGGAGTTTCTACCGGTTTTCTACGTCTCTCTAATTTTCATGAAGTTACACTTGGATTTCTCTGTGTAAACATCTGTAACGTCTCTAGGTAGATGAATCACTGTGTACTTTCTCTTGTTTCTATCTGTTACCAATCTTGAGAAACTCATACATTCTCTGTTCACTGTTTCACGGACTTAGAGAACTAAATTTCTTTCGGCGAAAGTGCTGTTTTCACAGTGCTAAGTACTCCCAACTCTATCAACAATGTAGGTTTTACCAGTTTTCTAAGTCTCTCTTATTTTCTTGTACTTATACTTGGAATTCTCTGTGTAAACCTCTGTAACTTCTCTCGGAAGATGAATCACTGTGGACTTTCTCTTGTTTCTATCTGTTACCAATCTTGAGAAACTCATACATTCTCTGTTCACTGTTTCGCGGTCTTAGAGAAGTAGATTTCTTTGTGCGAAAGTGCTGTTTTCAAAGTGCTAAGTACTCCCAACTCTATCAACAATGTAGGTTTTACCAGTTTTCTAAGTCTCTCTTATTTTCTTGTACTTATACTTGGAATTCTCTGTGTAAACCGCTGTAACTTCTCTAGGTAGATGAATCACTGTGTACTTTCTCTTGTTTCTATCTGTTACCAATCTTGAGAAACTCATACATTCTCTGTTCACTGTTTCGCGGTCTTAGAGAAGTAGATTTCTTTGTGCGAAAGTGGTGTTTTCACAGTGGTAAGTACTCCCAACTCTATCAACAATGTAGGTTTTACCAGTTTTCTAAGTCTCTCTTATTTGCTTGTACTTATACTTGGAATTCTCTGTGTAAACCGCTGTAACTTCTCTAGGTAGATGAATCACTGTGGACTCTCTCTTGTTTCTATCTGTTACCAATCTTGAGAAACTCATACATTCTCTGTTCACTGATTCCCGGTCTTAGAGAGCAGATTTCTTTCTGCGAAAGTCCTGTTTTCACAGTGCTAAGTACTCCCAACTCTATCAACAATGTAGGTTTTACCAGTTTTCTAAGTCTCTCTTATTTTGTTGAAGTTACACTTGGATTTCTCTGTGTAAACCTCTGTAACTTCTCTAGGTAGATGAATCACTGTGTACTTTCTCTTGTTTCTATCTGGTACCAATCTTGAGAAACTCATACATTCTCCGTTCACTGTTTCCCGGTCTTAGACAAGTAGATTTCTTTGTGCGAAAGTGCTGTTTTCACAGTGCTAAGTACTCCCAACTCTATCAACAATGTGGTTTCTACCGGTTTTCTAAGTCTCTCTAATTTTCATGTAGTTACACTTGGATTTCTCTGTGTAAACATCTGTAACGTCTCTAGGTAGATGAATCACTGTGTACTTTCTCTTGTTTCTATCTGTTACCAATCTTGACAAACTCATACATTCTCTGTTCACTGTTTCCCGGTCTTAGAGAAGTAGATTTCTTTGTGCGAAAGTGCTGTTTTCACAGTGCTAAGTACTCCCAACTCTATCAACAATGTAGGTTTTACCAGTTTTCTAAGTCTCTCTCATTTTCTTGTAGTTATACTTGGAATTCTCTGTGTAAACCTCTGTAACTTCTCTCGGTAGATGAATCAGTGTGGACTTTCTCTTGTTTCTATCTGTTACCAATCTTGAGAAACTCATACATTCTCTGTTCACTGTTTCGCGGTCTTAGAGAAGTAGATTTCTTTGTGCGAAAGTGCTGTTTTCAGAGTGCTAAGTACTCCCAACTCTATCAACAATGTAGGTTTTACCAGTTTTCTAAGTCTCTCTTATTTTCTTGTACTTATACTTGGAATTCTCTGTATAAACCTCTGTAACTTCTCTCGGTAGATGAATCAGTGTGGACTTTCTCTTGTTTCTATCTGTTACCAATCTTGAGAAACTCATACATTCTCTGTTCACTGTTTCGCGGTCTTAGAGAAGTAGATTTCTTTGTGCGAAAGTGCTGTTTTCAGAGTGCTAAGTACTCCCAACTCTATCAACAATGTAGGTTTTACCAGTTTTCTAAGTCTCTCTTATTTGCTTGTACTTATACTTGGAATTCTCTGTATAAACCTCTGTAACTTCTCTCGGTAGATGAATCACTGTGGACTTTCTCTTGTTTCTATCTGTTACCAATCTTGAGAAACTCATACATTCTCTGTTCACTGTTTCCCAGTCTTAGAGAAGTAGATTTCTTTCTGCGAAAGTGCTGTTTTCACAATGCTAAGTACTCCCAACTCTATCAACAATGTAGGTTTTACCAGTTTTCGAGTCTCTCTTATTTGCTTGTACTTATACTTGGAATTCTCTGTGTAAACCTCTGTAACTTTTTAGGTAGATGAATCCCTGTGTACTTTCTCTTGTTTCTATCTGTTACCAATCTTGAGAAACTCATACATTCTCTGTTCACTGTTTCGCGGTCTTAGAGAAGTAGATTTCTTTGTGCAAAAGTGCTGTTTTCACAGTGCTAAGTACTCCCAACTCTATCAACAATGTAGTTTTTAATAGTTTTCTAAGTCTCTCTTATTTTCTTGTACTTATACTTGGAATTCTCTGTGTAAACCTCTGTAACTTCTCTCGGTAGATGAATCAGTGTGGACTTTCTCTTGTTTCTATCTGTTACCAATCTTGAGAAACTCATACATTCTCTGTTCAATGTTTCCCAGTCTTAGAGAAGTAGATTTCTTTGTGCGAAAGTGCTGTTTTCACAGTGCTAAGTACTCCCAACTCTATCAACAATGTAGGTTTTACCAGTTTTCTAAGTCTCTCTTATTTGCTTGTACTTATACTTGGAATTCTCTGTATAAACCTCTGTAACTTCTCTCGGTAGATGAATCACTGTGGACTTTCTCTTGTTTCTATCTGTTACCAATCTTGAGAAACTCATACATTCTCTGTTCACTGTTTCCCAGTCTTAGAGAAGTAGATTTCTTTCTGCGAAAGTGCTGTTTTCACAATGCTAAGTACTCCCAACTCTATCAACAATGTAGGTTTTACCAGTTTTCGAGTCTCTCTTATTTGCTTGTACTTATACTTGGAATTCTCTGTGTAAACCTCTGTAACTTTTTAGGTAGATGAATCACTGTGTACTTTCTCTTGTTTCTATCTGTTACCAATCTTGAGAAACTCATACATTCTCTGTTCACTGTTTCGCGGTCTTAGAGAAGTAGATTTCTTTGTGCAAAAGTGCTGTTTTCACAGTGCTAAGTACTCCCAACTCTATCAACAATGTAGTTTTTAATAGTTTTCTAAGTCTCTCTTATTTTCTTGTACTTATACTTGGAATTCTCTGTGTAAACCTCTGTAACTTCTCTCGGTAGATGAATCACTGTTGACTTTCTCTTGTTTCTATCTGTTACCAATCTTGAGAAACTCCTACATTCTCTGTTCACTGTTTCCCAGTCTTAGAGAAGTAGATTTCTTTGTGCGAAAGTGCTGTTTTCACAGTGCTAAGTACTCCCAACTCTATCAACAATGTAGGTTTTACCAGTTTTCTAAGTCTCTCTTATTTTCTTGTACTTATACTTGAAATTCTCTGTGTAAACCGCTGTAACTTCTCTCGGGAGATGAATCACTGTGGACTTTCCCTTGTTTCTACCTGTTACCAATCTTGAGAAACTCATACATTCTCTGTTCACTGTTTCGTGGTCTTAGAGAAGTAGATTTCTTTGTGGGAAAGTGCTGTTTTCACAGTGCTAAGTACTTCCAACTCTATCAACAACGTAGGTTTTACGAGTTTTCTAAGTCTCTCTTATTTTCTTGTACTTATACTTGGAATTCTCTGTGTAAACCTCTGTAACTTCTCTAGGTAGATGAATCACTGTGGACTTTCTCTTGTTTCTATCTGTTACCAATCTTGAGAAACTCATACATTCTCTGTTCACTGATTCCCCGTCTTAGAGAAGCAGATTTCTTTCTGCGAAAGTCCTGTTTTCACAGTGCTAAGTACTCCCAACTCTATCAACAATGTATGTTTTACCAGTTTTCTAAGTCTCTCTTATTTTCTTGAAGTTACACTTGGATTTCTCTGTGTAAACCTCTGTAACTTCTCTAGGTAAATGAATCACTGTGTACTTTCTCTTGTTTCTATCTGTTACCAATCTTGAGAAACTCATACATTCTCCGTTCACTGTTTCCCGGTCTTAGACAAGTAGATTTCTTTGTGCGAAAGTGCTGTTTTCACAGTGCTAAGTACTCCCAACTCTATCAACAATGGAGTTTCTACCGGTTTTCTACGTCTCTCTAATTTTCATGAAGTTACACTTGGATTTCTCTGTGTAAACATCTGTAACGTCTGTAGGTAGATGAATCACTGTGTACTTTCTCTTGTTTCTATCTGGTACCAATCTTGAGAAACTCATACATTCTCTGTTCACTGTTTCCCGGTCTTAGAGAAGTAGATTTCTTTGTGCGAAAGTGCTGTTTTCACACTGCTAAGTACTCCCAACTCTATCAACAATGTAGGTTTTACCAGTTTTCTAAGTCTCTCTCATTTTCTTGTACTTATACTTGGAATTCTCTGTGTAAACCTCTGTAACTTCTCTCAGTAGATGAATCACTGTGGACTTTCTCTTGTTTCTATCTGTTACCAATCTTGAGAAACTCATACATTCTCTGTTCACTGTTTCGCGGTCTTAGAGAAGTAGATTTCTTTGTGCGAAAGTGCTGTTTTCACAGTGCTAAGTACTCCCAACTCTATCAACAATGTAGGTTTTACCAGTTTTCTAAGTCTCTCTTATTCTCTTGTACTTATAATTGGAATTCTCTGTGTAAACCGCTGTAACTTCTCTCGGTAGATGAATCACTGTGGACTTTCTCTTGTTTCTATCTGTTACCAATCTTGAGAAACTCATACATTCTCTGTTCACTGTTTCGCGGTCTTAGAGAAGTAGATTTCTTTGTGCGAAAGTGCTGTTTTCACAGTGCTAAGTACTTCCAACTCTATCAACAACGTAGGTTTTACGGGTTTTCTAAGTCTCTCTTATTTTCTTGTACTTATACTTGGAATTCTCTGTGTAAACCTCTGTAACTTCTCTAGGTAGATGAATCACTGTGGACTTTCTCTTGTTTCTATCTGTTACCAATCTTGAGAAACTCATACATTCTCTGTTCACTGATTCCCGGTATTAGAGAAGCAGATTTCTTTCTGCGAAAGTCCTGTTTTCACACTGCTAAGTACTCCCAACTCTATCAACAATGTAGGTTTTACCAGTTTTCTAAGTCTCTCTTATTTTCTTGAAGTTGCACTTGGATTTCTCTGTGTAAACCTCTGTAACTTCTCTAGGTAGATGAATCACTGTGTACTTTCTCTTGTTTCTATCTGTTACCAATCTTGAGAAACTCATACATTCTCCGTTCACTGTTTCCCGGTCTTAGAGAAGTAGATTTTTTTGTGCGAAAGTTCTGTTTTCACACTGCTAAGTACTCCCAACTCTATCAACAATGTAGGTTTTACCAGTTTTCTAAGTCTCTCTTATTTTCTTGGAGTTACACTTGGATTTCTCTGTGTAAACTTCTGGAACTTCTCTAAGTAGATGAATCACTGTGTACTTTCTCTTGTTTGTATCTGTTACCAATCTTGAGAAACACATACATTCTCTGTTCACTGTTTCCCGGTCTTAGAGAAGTAGATTTCTTTGTGCGAAAGTGCTGTTTTCACAGTGCTAAGTACTCCCAACTCTATCAACAATGTAGGTTTTACCAGTTTTCTAAGTCTCTCTTATTTGCTTGTACTTATACTTGGAATTCTCTGTGTAAACCTCTGTAACTTTTCTAGGTAGATGAATCACTGTGTACTTTCTCTTGTTTCTATCTGTTACCAATCTTGAGAAACTGATACATTCTCTGTTCACTGTTTCGCGGTCTTAGAGCAGTAGATTTTTTTGTGCGAAAGTGCTGTTTTCACAGTGCTAAGTACTCCCAACTCTATCAACAATGTAGTTTTTAATAGTTTTCTAATTCTCTCTTATTTGATTGTACTTATACTTGGAATTCTCTGTGTTAACCTCTGTAACTTCTCTAGGTAGATGAATCACTGTGGACTTTCCCTTGTTTCTATCTGTTACCAATCTTGAGAAACTCATACATTCTCTGTTCACTGATTCACGGTCTTAGAGAAGCAGATTTCTTTCTGCGAAAGTCCTGTTTTCACAGTGCTAAGTACTCCCAACTCTATCAACAATGTAGGTTTTACCAGTTTTCTAAGTCTCTCTTATTTTGCTGAAGTTACACTTGGATTTCTCTGTGTAAACCTCTGTAACTTCTCTAGGTAGATGAATCACTGTGTACTTTCTCTTGTTTCTATCTGGTACCAATCTTGAGAAACTCATACATTCTCCGTTCACAGTCTCCCGGTCTTAGAGAAGTAGATTTCTTTGTGCGAAAGTGCTGTTTTCACAGTGCTAAGTACTCCCAACTCTATCAACAATGTAGTTTCTACTGGTTTTCTAAGTCTCTCTAATTTTCATGAAGTTACACTTTGATTTCTCTGTGTAAACATCTGTAACGTCTCTAGGTAGATGAATCACTGTGTACTTTCTCTTGTTTCTATCTGTTACCAGTCTTGAGAAACTCATACATTCTCTGTTCACTGTTTCCCGGTCTTAGAGAAGTAGATTTCTTTCTGCGAAAGTGCTGTTTTCACAGTGCTAAGTACTCCCAACTCTATCAACAATGTAGGTTTTAAGAGTTTTCTAAGTCTCTCTCATTTTCTTGTACTTATACTTGGAATTCTCTGTGTAAACCTCCGTAACTTCTCTCGGTAGATGAATCACTGTGGACTTTCTCTTGTTTTTATCTGTTACCAATCTGGAGAAACTCATACATTCTCTGTTCACTGTTTCGCGGTCTTAGAGAAGTAGATTTCTTTGTGCAAATGTGCTGTTTTCACAGTGTTAAGTACTCCCAACTCTATCAACAATGTAGGTTTTACCAGTTTTCTAAGTCTCTCTTATTTTCTTGGAGTTACACTTGGATTTCTCTGTGTAAACTTCTGGAACTTCTCTAAGTAGATGAATCACTGTGTACTTTCTCTTGTTTCTATCTGTTACCAATCTTGAGAAACTCATACATTCTCTGTTCACTGTTTCCCGGTCTTAGAGAAGTAGATTTTTTTGTGCGAAAGTGCTGTTTTCACAGTGCTAAGTACTCCCAACTCTATCAACAATGTAGGTTTTACCAGTTTTCTAAGTCTCTCTTATTTGCTTGTACTTATACTTGGAATTCTCTATGTAAACCTCTGTAACTTCTCTAAGTAGATGAATCACTGTGGACTTTCTCTTGTTTCTATCTGTTACCAATCTTGAGAAACTCATATATTCTCTGTTCACTGTTTCCCAGTCTTAGAGAAGTAGATTTCTTTCTGAGAAAGTGCTGTTTTCACAATGCTAAGTACTCCCAACTCTATCAACAATGTAGGTTTTACCAGTTTTCTCAGTCTCTCTTATTTGCTTGTACTTATACGTGGAATTCTCTGTGTAAATCTCCGTAAGTTTTCTAGGTAGATGAATCACTGTGTACTTTCTCTTGTTTCTATTTGTTACCAATCTTGAGAAACTGATACATTCTCTGTTCACTGTTTCGCGGTCTTAGAGCAGTAGATTTCTTTGTGCGAAAGTGGTGTTTTCACAGTGCTAAGTACTCCCAACTCTATCAACAATGTAGTTTTTAATAGTTTTCTAAGTCTCTCTTATTTGCTTGTACTTATACTTGGAATTCTCTGTGTAAACCTCTGTAACTTCTCTAGGTAGATGAATCACTGTGTACTTTCTCTTGTTTCTATCTGTTACCAATCTTGAGAAACTCATACATTCTCTGTTTACTGTTTCCCGGTCTTAGAGAAGTAGATTTCTTTCTGCGAAAGTGCTGTTTTCACAGTGCTAAGTACTCCCAACTCTATCAACAATGTAGGTTTTAACAATTTTCTAAGTCTCTCTTATTTTCTTGTACTTATACTTGGAATTCTCTGTGTAAACCTCTGTAACTTCTCTCGGTAGAGGAATCACTGTTGACTTTCTCTTGTTTCTATCTGTTACCAATCTTGAGAAACTCATACATTCTCTGTTCAATGTTTCCCAGTCTTAGAGAAGTAGATTTCTTTGTGCGAAAGTGCTGTTTTCCCAGTGCTAAGTACTCCCAACTCTATCAACAATGTAGGTTTTACCAGTTTTCTAAGTCTCTCTTATTTGCTTGTACTTATACTTGGAATTCTCTGTGTAAACCTCTGTAACTTTTCTAGGTAGATGAATCCCTGTGGACTTTCTCTTGTTTCTATCTGTTACCAATCTTGAGAAACTCATACATTCTCTGTTCACTGTTTCGCGGTCTTAGAGAAGTAGATTTCTTTGTGCAAAAGTGCTGTTTTCACAGTGCTAAGTACTCCCAACTCTATCAACAATGTAGGTTTTACCAGTTTTCTAATTCTCTCTTATTTTCGTGGAGTTACACTTGGATTTCTCTGTGTAAACTTCTGGAACTTCTCTAAGTAGATGAATCACTGTGTACTTTCTCTTGTTTCTATCTGTTACCAGTCTTGAGAAACTCATACATTCTCTGTTCACTGTTTCCCGGTCTTACAGAAGTAGATTTCTTTGTGCGAAAGTGCTGTTTTCACAGTGCTATGTACTCTCAACTCTATCAACAATGTAGGTTTTACCAGTTTTCTAAGTCTCTCTTGTTTGCTTGTACTTATACTTGGAATTCTCTGTGTAAACCTCTGTAACTTCTCTCGGTAGATGAATCACTGTGGACTTTCTCTTGTTTCTATCTGTTACCAATCTTGAGAAACTCATACATTCTCTGATCACTGTTTCCCAGTCTTAGAGAAGTAGATTTCTTTCTGCAAAAGTGCTGTTTTCACAATGCTAAGTACTCCCAACTCTATCAACAATGTAGGTTTTACCAGTTTTCTAAGTCTCTCTTATTTTCTTGTACTTATACTTGGAATTCTCTGTGTAAACCTCTGGAAATTTTCTACGTAGATGAATCACTGTGTACTTTCTCTTCTTTCTATCTGTTACCAATCTTGAGAAAGTCATACATTCTCCGTTCACTGTTTCCCAGTCTTAGAGAAGTAGATTTCTTTCTGCGAAAGTGCTGTTTTCACAGTGTTAAGTACTCCCAACTCTATCAACAATGTAGGTTTGAACAGTTTTCTAAATCTCTCTTATTTTCTTGTACTTATATTTGGAATTCTCTGTGTAAACCTCTGTAACTTCTCTCGGTAGATGAATCACTGTGGACTTTCTCTTGTTTCTATCTGTTACCAATCTTGAGAAACTCATACATTCTCTGTTTACTGTTTCGCGGTCTTAGAGAAGTAGATTTCTTTGTGGGAAAGTGCTGTTTTCACAGTGCTAAGTACTCCCAACTCTATCAACAATGGAGTTTTTAATAGATTTTTAAGTCTCTCTTATTTGCTTGTACTTATACTTGGAATTCTCTGTGGAAACCGCTGTAACTTCTCTCGGTAGATGAATCACTGTGGACTTTCTCTTGTTTCTATCTGTTAGCAATCTTCAGAAACTCATACATTCCTTGTTCACTGATTCCCGGTCTTAGAGAAGCAGATTTCTTTCTGCGAAAGTCCTGTTTTCACAGTGCTAAGTACTCCCAACTCTATCAACAATGTAGGTTTTACCAGTTTTCTAAGTCTCTCTTATTTTGTTGAAGTTACACTTGGATGTCTCTGTGTAAACCACTGTAACTTCTCTAGGTAGATGAATCACTGTGTACTTTCTCTTGTTTCTATCTGGTACCAATCTTGAGAAACTCATACATTCTCCGTTCATTGTTTCCCGGTCTTAGACAAGTAGATTTCTTTGTGCGAAAGTGCTGTTTTCACAGTGCTAAGTACTCCCAACTCTATCAACAATGTAGTTTCTACCGGTTTTCTAAGTCTCTCTAATTTTCATGAAGTTACACTTGGATTTCTCTGTGTAAACATCTGTAACGTCTCTAGGTAGATGAATCACTGTGTACTTTCTCTTGTTTCTATCTGTTACCAATCTTGAGAAACTCATACATTCTCTGTTCACTGTTTCCCGGTCTTAGAGAAGTAGATTTCTTTCTGCGAAAGTGCTGTTTTCACAGTGCTAAGTACTCCCAACTCTATCAACAATGTAGGTTTTACCAGTTTTCTAAGTCTCTCTCATTTTCTTGTACTTATACTTGGAATTCTCTGTGTAAACCTCTGTAACTTCTCTCGGTAGATGAATCACTGTGGACTTTCTCTTGTTTCTATCTGTTACCAATCTTGAGAAACTCATACATTCTCTGTTCACTGTTTCGCGGTCTTAGAGAAGTAGATTTCTTTGTGCGAAAGTGCTGTTTTCACAGTGCTAAGTACTCCCAACTCTATCAACAATGTAGGTTTTACCAGTTTTCTAAGTCTCTCTTATTTTCTTGGAGTTACACTTGGATTTCTCTGTGTAAACTTCTGGAACTTCTCTAAGTAGAGGAATGACTGTGTACTTTCTCTTGTTTCTATCTGTTACCAATCTTGAGAAACTCGTACATTCTCTCTTCACTGTTTCCCGGTCTTAGAGAAGTAGATTTCTTTGTGCGAAAGTGCTGTTTTCACAGTGCTAAGTACTCCCAACTCTATCAACAATGTAGGTTTTACCAGTTTTCTAAGTCTCTCTTATTTGCTTGTACTTATACTTGGAATTCTCTGTATAAACCTCTGTAACTTCTCTCGGTAGATGAATCACTGTGGACTTTCTCTTGTTTCTATCTGTTACCAATCTTGAGAAACTCATACATTCTCTGTTCACTGTTTCCTAGTCTTAGAGAAGTAGATTTCTTTCTGCGAAAGTGCTGTTTTCACAATGCTAAGTACTCCCAACTGTATCAACAATGTAAGTTTTACCAGTTTTCTAAGTCTCTCTTATTTGCTTGTACTTATACATGGAATTCTCTGTGTAAACCTCTGTAACTTTTCTAGGTAGATGAATCACTGTGTACTTTCTCTTGTTTCTATCTGTTACCAATCTTGAGAAACTGATACATTCTCTGTTCACTGTTTCGCGGTCTTAGAGAAGTAGATTTCTTTGTGCGAAAGTGCTGTTTTCACAGTGCTAAGTACTCCCAACTCTATCAACAATGTAGTTTTTAATAGTTTTCTAAGTCTCTTTTATTTTCTTTTACTTATACTTGGAATTCTCTGTGTAAACCTCTGTAACTTCTCTAGGTAGATGAATCACTGTGTACTTTCTCTTGTTTCTATCTGTTACCAATCTTGAGAAACTCATACATTCTCTGTTTACTGTTTCCCGGTCTTAGAGAAGTAGATTTCTTTCTGCGAAAGTGCTGTTTTCACAGTGCTAAGTACTCCCAACTCTATCAACAATGTAGGTTTTAACAGTTTTCTAAGTCTCTCTTATTTTCTTGTACTTATACTTGGAATTCTCTGTGTAAACCTCTGTAACTTCTCTCGGTAGATGAATCACTGTGTACTTTCTCTTGTTTCTATCTGTTACCAATCTTGAGAAACTCACACATTCTCTGTTCACTGTTTCGCGGTCTTAGAGAAGTAGATTTCTTTGTGCGAAAGTGCTGTTTTCACAGTGCTAAGTACTCCCAACTCTATCAACAATGTAGTTTTTAATAGTTTTCTAAGTCTCTCTTATTTGCTTGTACTTATACTTGGAATTCTCTGGGTAAACCTTTGTAACTTCTCTAGGTAGATGAATCACTGTGTACTTTCTCTTGTTTCTATCTGTTATCAATCTTGAGAAAGTCATACATTCTCCGTTCACTGTTTCCCAGTCTTAGAGAAGTAGATTTCTTTCTGCGAAAGTGCTGTTTTCACAGTGTTAAGTACTCCCAACTCTATCAACAATGTAGGTTTGAACAGTTTTCTAAATCTCTCTTATTTTCTTGTACTTATATTTGGAATTCTCTGTGTAAACCTCTGTAACTTCTCTCGGTAGATGAATCACTGTGGACTTTCTCTTGTTTCTATCTGTTACCAATCTTGAGAAACTCATACATTCTCTGTTTACTGTTTCGCGGTCTTAGAGAAGTAGATTTCTTTGTGGGAAAGTGCTGTTTTCACAGTGCTAAGTACTCCCAACTCTATCAACAATGGAGTTTTTAATAGATATTTAAGTCTCTCTTATTTGCTTGTACTTATACTTGGAATTCTCTGTGTAAACCGCTGTAACTTCTCTCGGTAGATGAATCACTGTGGACTTTCTCTTGTTTCTATCTGTTAGCAATCTTCAGAAACTCATACGTTCTTTGTTCACTGATTCCCGGTCTTAGAGAAGCAGATTTCTTTCTGCGAAAGTCCTGTTTTCACAGTGCTAAGTACTCCCAACTCTATCAACAATGTAGGTTTTACCAGTTTTCTAAGTCTCTCTTATTTTGTTGAAGTTACACTTGGATTTCTCTGTGTAAACCACTGTAACTTCTCTAGGTAGATGAATCACTGTGTACTTTCTCTTGTTTCTATCTGGTACCAATCTTGAGAAACTCATACATTCTCCGTTCATTGTTTCCCGGTCTTAGACAAGTAGATTTCTTTGTGCGAAAGTGCTGTTTTCACAGTGCTAAGTACTCCCAACTCTATCAACAATGTAGTTTCTACCGGTTTTCTAAGTCTCTCTAATTTTCATGAAGTTACACTTGTATTTCTCTGTGTAAACATCTGTAACGTCTCTAGGTAGATGAATCACTGTGTACTTTCTCTTGTTTCTATCTGTTACCAATCTTGAGAAACTCATACATTCTCTGTTCACTGTTTCCCGGTCTTAGAGAAGTAGATTTCTTTCTGCGAAAGTGCTGTTTTCACAGTGCTAAGTACTCCCAACTCTATCAACAATGTAGGTTTTACCAGTTTTCTAAGTCTCTCTCATTTTCTTGTACTTATACTTTGAATTCTCTGTGTAAACCTCTGTAACTTCTCTCGGTAGATGAATCACTGTGGACTTTCTCTTGTTTCTATCTGTTACCAATCTTGAGAAACTCATACATTCTCTGTTCACTGTTTCGCGGTCTTAGAGAAGTAGATTTCTTTGTGCGAAAGTGCTGTTTTCACAGTGCTAAGTACTCCCAACTCTATCAACAATGTAGGTTTTACCAGTTTTCTAAGTCTCACTTATTTTCTTGGAGTTACACTTGGATTTCTCTGTGTAAACTTCTGGAACTTCTCTAAGTAGATGAATCACTGTGTACTTTCTCTTGTTTCTATCTGTTACCAACCTTGAGAAACTCATACATTCTCTGTTCACTGTTTCCCGGTCTTAGAGAAGTAGATTTCTTTGTGCGAAAGTGCTGTTTTCACAGTGCTAAGTACTCCCAACTCTATCAACAATGTAGGTTTTACCAGTTTTCTAAGTCTCTCTTATTTGCTTGTACTTATACTTGGAATTCTCTGTGTAAACCTCTGTAACTTCTCTCGGTAGATGAATCACTGTGGACTTTCTCTTGTTTCTATCTGTTACCAATCTTGAGAAACTCATACATTCTCTGTTCACTGTTTCCCAGTCTTAGAGAAGTAGATTTCTTTGTGCGAAAGTGCTGTTTTCACAGTGTTAAGTACTCCCAACTCTATCAACAATGTAGGTTTTACCAGTTTTCTAAGTCTCTCTTATTTTCTTGTACTTATACTTGGAATTCTCTGTGCAAACCTCTGTAACTTTTCTAGGTAGATGAATCCCTGTGTACTTTCTCTTGTTTCTATCTGTTACCAATCTTGAGAAACTCCTACATTCTCTGTTCACTGTTTCCCAGTCTTAGAGAAGTAGATTTCTTTCTGCGAAATTGCTGTTTTCACAGTACTAAGTACTCCCAACTCTATCAACAATGTAGGTTTTACCAATTTTCTAAGTCTCTCTTATTTTCTTGTACTTATACTTGGAATTCTCTGTGTAAACTTCTGTAACTTTTCTATGTAGATGAATCACTGCGTACTTTCTCTTCTTTCTATCTGTTACCAATCTTGAGAAACTCATACATTCTCTGTTCACTGTTTCCCAGTCTTAGAGAAGTAGATTTCTTTCTGAGAACATGCTGTTTTCACAGTGGTAAGTACTACCAACTCTATCCACAACGTAGGTTTTACCAGTTTTCTAAGTCTCTCTTATTTTCTTGTACTTATACTTGGAATTCTCTGTGTAAACCGCTGTAACTTCTCTAGGTAGATGAATCACTGTGTACTTTCTCTTGTTTCTATCTGTTAACAATCTTGAGAAACTCATACATTCTCTGTTCACTGTTTCGCGGTCTTAGAGAAGTAGATTTCTTTGTGCGAAAGTGCTCTTTTCACAGTGCTAAGTACTCCCAACTCTATCAACAATGTAGGTTTTACCAGTTTTCTAAGTCTCTCATATTTGCTTGTACTTATACTTGGAATTCTCTATGTAAACCTCTGTAACTTCTCTAGGTAGATGAATCAGTGTGGACTTTCTCTTGTTTCTATCTGTTACCAATCTTGAGAAACTCATACATTCTCTGTTCACTGTTTCCCAGTCTTAGAGAAGTAGATTTCTTTCTGCGAAAGTGCTGTTTTCACAATGCTAAGTACTCCCAATTCTATCAACAATGTAGGTATTACCAGTTTTCTAAGTCTCTCTTATTTGCTTGTACTTATACTTGGAATTCTCTGTGTAAACCTCCGTAACTTTTCTAGGTAGATGAATCCCTGTGGACTTTCTTTTGTTTCTATCTGTTACCAATCTTGAGAAACTGATACATTCTCTGTTCACTGTTTCGCTGTCTTAGAGCAGTAGATTTCTTTGTGCGAAAGTGCTGTTTTCACAGTGCTAAGTACTCACAACTCTATCAACAATGTAGTTTTTAATAGTTTTCTAAGTCTCTCTTATTTGCTTGTACTTATACTTGGAATTCTCTGTGTAAACCTCTGTAACTTCTCTAGGTAGATGAATCAATGTGGACTTTCTCTTGTTTCTATCTGTTACCAATCTTGTGAAACTCATACATTCTCTGTTCAATGTTTCCCAGTCTTAGACAAGTAGATTTGTTTGTGGGAAAGTGCTGTTTTCACAGTGCTAAGTACTCCCAACTCTATCAACAATGGATTTTCTACCGGTTTTCTAAGTCTC
Organism: Heterohyrax brucei; assembly: GCA_028571685.1. Lineage (NCBI taxonomy): Eukaryota > Metazoa > Chordata > Mammalia > Hyracoidea > Procaviidae > Heterohyrax > Heterohyrax brucei. Next base: position 20,821,218 of record CM053144.1, on the reverse strand, counting down.
TCGAATTTTCATGAAGTTACACTTGGATTTCTCTGTGTAAACATCTGTAACGTCTCTAGGTAGATGAATCACTGTGTACTTTCTCTTGTTTCTATCTGTTACCAATCTTGAGAAACTCATACATTCTCTGTTCACTGTTTCCCGGTCTTAGAGAAGTAGATTTCTTTCTGCGAAAGTGCTGTTTTCACAGTGCTAAGTACTCCCAACTCTATCAACAATGTAGGTTTTACCAGTTTTCTAAGTCTCTCTCATTTTCTTGTACTTATACTTGGAATTCTCTGTGTAAACCTCTGTAACTTCTCTCGGTAGATGAATCACTGTGGACTTTCTCTTGTTTCTATCTGTTACCAATCTTGAGAAACTCATACATTCTCTGTTCACTGTTTCGTGGTCTTAGAGAAGTAGATTTCTTGTGCGAAACAGCTGTTTTCACAGTGCTAAGTACTCCCAACTCTATCAACAATGTAGGTTTTACCAGTTTTCTAAGTCTCTCTTATTTTCGTGGAGTTACACTTGGATTTCTCTGTGTAAACTTCTGGAACTTCTCTAAGTAGATGAATCACTGTGTACTTTCTCTTGTTTCTATCTGTTACCAATCTTGAGAAACTCATACATTCTCTGTTCACTGTTTCCCGGTCTTAGAGAAGTAGATTTCTTTGTGCGAAAGTGCTGTTTTCACAGTGCTAAGTACTCCAAACTCTATCAACAATGTAGGTTTTACCAGCTTTCTAAGTCTCTCTTATTTGCTTGTACTTATACTTGGAATTCTCTGTGTAAACCTCTGTAACTTCTCTCGGTAGATGAATCACTGTGGACTTTCTCTAGTTTCTATCTGTTACCAATCTTGAGAAACTCATACATTCTCTCTTCACTGTTTCCCAGTCTTAGAGAAGTAGATTTCTTTCTGCGAAAGTGCTGTTTTCACAATGCTAAGTACTCCCAACTCTATCAACAATGTAGGTTTTAACAGTTTTCTAAGTCTCTCTTATTTGCTTGTACTTATACTTGGAATTCTCTGTGTAAACCTCTGTAACTTTTCTAGGTAGATGAATCACTGTGTACTTTCTCTTGTTTCTATCTGTTACCAATCTTGAGAAACTGATACATTCTCTGTTCATCGTTTCGCGGTCTTAGAGCAGTAGATTTCTTTGTGCGAAAGTGCTGTTTTCACAGTGCTAAGTACTCCCAACTCTATCAACAATGTAGTTTTTAATAGTTTTCTAAGTCTCTCTTATTTTCTTGTACTTATACTTGGAATTCTCTGTGTAAACCTCTGTAACTTCTCTCGGGAGATGAATCACTGTGGACTTTCTCTTGTTTCTATCTGTTACCAATCTTGAGAAACTCATACATCCTATGTTCACTGTTTCGCGGTCTTAGAGAAGTAGATTTCTTTGTGGGAAAGTGCTGTTTTCACAGTGCTAAGTACTTCCAACTCTATCAACAACGTAGGTTTTAAGAGTTTTCTAAGTCTCTCTTATTTTCTTGTACTTATACTTGGAATTCTCTGTGTAAACCTCTGTAACTTCTCTAGGTAGATGAATCACTGTGGACTTTCTCTTGTTTCTATCTGTTACCAATCTTGAGAAACTCATACATTCTCTGTTCACTGATTCCCGGTCTTAGAGAAGCAGATTTCTTTCTGCGAAAGTCCTGTTTTCACAGTGCTAAGTACTCCCAACTCTATCAACAATGTAGGTTTTACCAGTTTTCTAAGTCTCTCTTATTTTCTTGAAGTTACACTTTGATTTCTCTGTGTAAACCTCTGTAACTTCTCTAGGTAAATCAATCACTGTGTACTTTCTCTTGTTTCTATCTGTTACCAATCTTGAGAAACTCATACATTCTCCGTTCACTGTTTCCCGGTCTTAGACAAGTAGATTTCTTTGTGCGAAAGTGCTGTTTTCACAGTGCTAAGTACTCCCAACTCTATCAACAATGTAGTCTCTACCGGTTTTCTACGTCTCTCTAATTTTCATGAAGTTACACTTGGATTTCTCTGTGTAAACATCTGTAACGTCTCTAGGTAGATGAATCACTGTGTACTTTCTCTTGTTTCTATCTGTTACCAATCTTGAGAAACTCATACATTCTCTGTTCACTGTTTCCCGGTCTTAGAGAAGTAGATTTTTTTGTGCGAAAGTGCTGTTTTCACACTGCTAAGTATTCCCAACTCTATCAACAATGTAGGTTTTACCAGTTTTCTAAGTCTCTCTCATTTTCTTGTACTTATACTTGGAATTCTCTGTGTAAACCTCTGTAACTTCTCTCGGTAGATGAATCACTGTGGACTTTCTCTTGTTTCTATCTGTTACCAATCTTAAGAAACTCATACATTCTCTGTTCACTGTTTCGCGGTCTTAGAGAAGTAGATTTCTTTGTGCGAAAGTGCTGTTTTCACAGTGCTAAGTACTCCCAACTCTATCAACAATGTAGGTTTTACCAGTTTTCTAAGTCTCTCTTATTTTCTTGTACTTATAATTGGAATTCTCTGTGTAAACCGCCGTAACTTCTTTCGGTAGATGAATCACTGTGGACTTTCTCTTGTTTCTATCTGTTACCAATCTTGAGAAACTCATACATTCTCTGTTCACTGTTTCGCGGTCTTAGAGAAGTAGATTTCTTTGTGCGAAAGTGCTGTTTTCACAGTGCTAAGTACTTCCAACTCTATCAACAACGTAGGTTTTACGAGTTTTCTAAGTCTCTCTTATTTTCTTGTACTTATACTTGGAATTCTCTGTGTAAACCTCTGTAACTTCTCTAGGTAGATGAATCACTGTGGACTTTCTCTTGTTTCTATCTGTTACAAATCTTGAGAAACTCATACATTCTCTGTTCACTGATTCCCGGTCTTAGAGAAGCAGATTTCTTTCTGCGAAAGTCCTGTTTTCACAGTGCTAAGTACTCCCAACTCTATCAACAATGTAGGTTTTACCAGTTTTCTAAGTCTCTCTTATTTTCTTGAAGTTACACTTGGATTTCTCTGTGTAAACCTCTGTAACTTCTCTAGGTAGATGAATCACTGTGTACTTTCTCTTGTTTCTATCTGTTACCAATCTTGAGAAACACATACATTCTCCATTCACTGTTTCCCGGTCTTAGGGAAGTAGATTTTTTTGTGCGAAAGTGCTGTTTTCACAGTGCTAAGTACTCCCAGCTCTATCAACAATGTAGGTTTTACCAGTTTTCTAAGTCTCTCTTATTTTCTTGTACTTATACTTGGAATTCTCTGTGTAAACCTCTGTAACTTTTCTAGGTAGATGAATCCCTGTGGACTTTCTCTTGTTTCTATCTGTTACCAATCTTGAGAAACTCATACATTCTCTGTTTACTGTTTCGCGGTCTTAGAGAAGTAGATTTCTTTGTGGGAAAGTGCTGTTTTCACAGTGCTAAGTACTCCCAACTCTATCAACAATGGAGTTTCTACCGGTTTTCTAAGTCTCTCTAAGTTTCATGAAGTTACACTTGGATTTCTCTGTGTAAACATCTGTAACGTGTCTAGGTAGATGAATCACTGTGTACTTTCTCTTGTTTCTATCTGTTACCAATCTTGAGAAACTCATACATTCTCTGTTCACTGTTTCCCGGTCTTAGAGAAGTAGATTTCTTACTGCGAAAGTGCTGTTTTCACAGTGCTAAGTACTCCGAACTCTATCAACAATGTAGGTTTTACCAGTTTTCTAAGTCTCTCTCATTTTCTTGTACTTATACTTGGAATTCTCTGTGTAAACCTCTGTAACTTCTCTCGGTAGATGAATCACTGTGGACTTTCTCTTGTTTCTATCTGTTACCAATCTTGAGAAACTCATACATTCTCTGTTCACTGATTCGCGGTCTTAGAGAAGTAGATTTCTTTGTGCGAAAGTGCTGTTTTCACAGTGCTAAGTACTCCCAACTCTATCAACAATGTAGGTTTTACCAGTTTTCTAAGTCTCTCTTATTTTGTTGAAGTTACACTTGGATTTCTCTGTGTAAACCTCTGTAACTTCTCTAGGTAGATGAATCACTGTGTACTTTCTCTTGTTTCTATCTGGTTCCAATCTTGAGAAACTCATACATTCTCCGTTCACAGTTTCCCGGTCTTAGACAAGTAGATTTCTTTGTGCGAAAGTGCTGTTTTCACAGTGCTAAGTACTCCCAACTCTATGAACAATGTAGTTTCTACTGGTTTTCTAAGTCTCTCTAATTTTCATGAAGTTACACTTGGATTTCTCTGTGTAAACATCTGTAACGTCTCTAGGTAGATGAATCACTGTGTACTTTCTCTTGTTTCTATCTGTTACCAATCTTGAGAAACTCCTACATTCTCTGTTCACTGTTTCCCAGTCTTAGAGAAGTAGATTTCTTTCTGCGTAAGTGCGGTTTTCACAGTACTAAGTACTCCCAACTCTATCAACAATTTAGGTTTTACCAGGTTTCTAAGTCTCTCTAATTTTCATGAAGTTACACTTGGATTTCTCTGTGTAAACATCTGTAACGTCTCTAGGTAGATGAATCACTGTGTACTTTCTCTTGTTTCTATCTGTTACCAATCTTGAGAAACTCATACATTCTCTGTTCACTGTTTCCCGGTCTTAGAGAAGTAGATTTCTTTCTGCGAAAGTGCTGTTTTCACAGTGCTAAGTACTCCCAACTCTATCAACAATGTAGGTTTTACCAGTTTTCTAAGTCTCTCTCATTTTCTTGTACTTATACTTGGATTTTTCTGTGTAAACCTCTGTAACTTCTCTCGGTAGATGAATCACTGTGGACTTTCTCTTGTTTCTATCTGTTACCAATCTTGAGAAACTCATACATTCTCTGTTCACTGTTTCGCGGTCTTAGAGAAGTAGGTTTCTTTGTGCGAAAGTGCTGTTTTCACAGTGCTAAGTACTCCCAACTCTATCAACAATGTAGGTTTTACAAGTTTTCTAAGTCTCTCTTATTTTCTTGTACTTATACTTGGAATTCTCTGTGTAAACCGCTGTAACTTCTCTCGGGAGATGAATTACTGTGGACTTTCTCTTGTTTCTATCTGTTACCAATCTTGAGAAACTCATACATTCTCTGTTCACTGTTTCGCGGTCTTAGAGAAGTAGATTTCTTTGTGGGAAAGTGCTGTTTTCACAGTGCTAAGTACTTCCAACTCTATCAACAACGTAGGTTTTACGAGTTTTCTAAGTCTCTCTTATTTTCTTGTACTTATACTTGGAATTCTCTGTGTAAACCTCTGTAACTTCTCTAGGTAGATGAATCACTGTGGACTTTCTCTTGTTTCTATCTGTTACCAATCTTGAGAAACTCATACATTCTCTGTTCACTGATTCCCGGTCTTAGAGAAGCAGATTTCTTTCTGCGAAAGTCCTGTTTTCACAGTGCTAAGTACTCCCAACTCTATCAACAATGTAGGTTTTACCAGTTTTCTAAGTCTCTCTTATTTTCTTGAAGTTACACTTGGATTTCTCTGTGTAAACCTCTGTAACTTCTCTAGGTAAATCAATCACTGTGTACTTTCTCTTGTTTCTATCTGTTACCAATCTTGAGAAACTCATACATTCTCCGTTCACTGTTTCCCGGTCTTAGACAAGTAGATTTCTTTGTGCGAAAGTGCTGTTTTCACAGTGCTAAGTACTCCCAACTCTATCAACAATGGAGTTTCTACCGGTTTTCTACGTCTCTCTAATTTTCATGAAGTTACACTTGGATTTCTCTGTGTAAACATATGTAACGTCTCTCGGTAGATGAATCACTGTGTACTTTCTCTTGTTTCTATCTGTTACCAATCTTGAGAAACACATACATTCTCCATTCACTGTTTCCCGGTCTTAGAGAAGTAGATTTTTTTGTGCGAAAGTGCTGTTTTCACAGTGCTAAGTACTCCCAACTCTATCAACAATGTAGGTTTTACCAGTTTTCTAAGTCTCTCTTATTTTCTTGTACTTATACTTGGAATTCTCTGTGTAAACCTCTGTAACTTTTCTAGGTAGATGAATCCCTGTGGACTTTCTCTTGTTTCTATCTGTTACCAATCTTGAGAAACTCATACATTCTCTGTTTACTGTTTCGCGGTCTTAGAGAAGTAGATTTCTTTGTGGGAAAGTGCTGTTTTCACAGTGCTAAGTACTCCTAACTCTATCAACAATGGAGTTTCTACCGGTTTTCTAAGTCTCTCTAATTTTCATGAAGTTACACTTGGATTTCTCTGTGTAAACATCTGTAACGTGTCTAGGTAGATGAATCACTGTGTACTTTCTCTTGTTTCTATCTGTTACCAATCTTGAGAAACTCTTACATTCTCTGTTCACTGTTTCCCGGTCTTAGAGAAGTAGATTTCTTTCTGCGAAAGTGCTGTTTTCACAGTGCTAAGTACTCCCAACTCTATCAACAATGTAGGTTTTACCAGTTTTCTAAGTCTCTCTCATTTTCTTGTACTTATACTTGGAATTCTCTGTGTAAACCTCTGTAACTTCTCTCGGTAGATGAATCACTGTGGACTTTCTCTTGTTTCTATCTGTTACCAATCTTGAGAAACTCATACATTCTCTGTTCACTGTTTCGCGGTCTTAGAGAAGTAGATTTCTTTGTGGGAAAGTGCTGTTTTCACAGTGCTAAGTACTTCCAACTCTATCAACAACGTAGGTTTTACGAGTTTTCTAAGTCTCTCTTATTTTCTTGTACTTATACTTGGAATTCTCTGTGTAAACCTCTGTAACTTCTCTAGGTAGATGAATCACTGTGGACTTTCTCTTGTTTCTATCTGTTACCAATCTTGAGAAACTCATACATTCTCTGTTCACTGATTCCCGGTCTTAGAGAAGCAGATTTCTTTCTGCGAAAGTCCTGTTTTCACAGTGCTAAGTACTCCCAACTCTATCAACAATGTAGGTTTTACCAGTTTTCTAAGTCTCTCTTATTTTCTTGAAGTTACACTTGGATTTCTCTGTGTAAACCTCTGTAACTTCTCTAGGTAAATCAATCACTGTGTACTTTCTCTTGTTTCTATCTGTTACCAATCTTGAGAAACTCATACATTCTCCGTTCACTGTTTCCCGGTCTTAGACAAGTAGATTTCTTTGTGCGAAAGTGCTGTTTTCACAGTGCTAAGTACTCCCAACTCTATCAACAATGGAGTTTCTACCGGTTTTCTACGTCTCTCTAATTTTCATGAAGTTACACTTGGATTTCTCTGTGTAAACATCTGTAACGTCTCTAGGTAGATGAATCACTGTGTACTTTCTCTTGTTTCTATCTGTTACCAATCTTGAGAAACACATACATTCTCCATTCACTGTTTCCCGGTCTTAGAGAAGTAGATTTTTTTGTGCGAAAGTGCTGTTTTCACAGTGCTAAGTACTCCCAACTCTATCAACAATGTAGGTTTTACCAGTTTTCTAAGTCTCTCTTATTTTCTTGTACTTATACTTGGAATTCTCTGTGTAAACCTCTGTAACTTTTCTAGGTAGATGAATCCCTGTGGACTTTCTCTTGTTTCTATCTGTTACCAATCTTGAGAAACTCATACATTCTCTGTTTACTGTTTCGCGGTCTTAGAGAAGTAGATTTCTTTGTGGGAAAGTGCTGTTTTCACAGTGCTAAGTACTCCTAACTCTATCAACAATGGAGTTTCTACCGGTTTTCTAAGTCTCTCTAATTTTCATGAAGTTACACTTGGATTTCTCTGTGTAAACATCTGTAACGTGTCTAGGTAGATGAATCACTGTGTACTTTCTCTTGTTTCATCTGTTACCAATCTTGAGAAACTCATACATTCTCTGTTCACTGTTTCCCAGTCTTAGAGAAGTAGATTTCTTTCTGCGAAAGTGCTGTTTTCACAGTGCTAAGTACTCCCAACTCTATCAACAATGTAGGTTTTACCAGTTTTCTAAGTCTCTCTCATTTTCTTGTACTTATACTTGGAATTCTCTGTGTAAACCTCTGTAACTTCTCTCGGTAGATGAATCACTGTGGACTTTCTCTTGTTTCTATCTGTTACCAATCTTGAGAAACTCATACATTCTCTGTTCACTGATTCGCGGTCTTAGAGAAGTAGATTTCCTTGTGCGAAAGTGCTGTTTTCACAGTGCTAAGTACTCCCAACTCTATCAACAATGTAGGTTTTACCAGTTTTCTAAGTCTCTCTTATTTTGTTGAAGTTACACTTGGATTTCTCTGTGTAAACCTCTGTAACTTCTCTAGGTAGATGAATCACTGTGTACTTTCTCTTGTTTCTATCTGGTTCCAATCTTGAGAAACTCATACATTCTCCGTTCACAGTTTCCCGGTCTTAGACAAGTAGATTTCTTTGTGCGAAAGTGCTGTTTTCACAGTGCTAAGTACTCCCAACTCTATGAACAATGTAGTTTCTACTGGTTTTCTAAGTCTCTCTAATTTTCATGAAGTTACACTTGGATTTCTCTGTGTAAACATCTGTAACGTCTCTAGGTAGATGAATCACTGTGTACTTTCTCTTGTTTCTATCTGTTACCAATCTTGAGAAACTCCTACATTCTCTGTTCACTGTTTCCCAGTCTTAGAGAAGTAGATTTCTTTCTGCGTAAGTGCGGTTTTCACAGTACTAAGTACTCCCAACTCTATCAACAATTTAGGTTTTACCAGGTTTCTAAGTCTCTCTAATTTTCATGAAGTTACACTTGGATTTCTCTGTGTAAACATCTGTAACGTCTCTAGGTAGATGAATCACTGTGTACTTTCTCTTGTTTCTATCTGTTACCAATCTTGAGAAACTCATACATTCTCTGTTCACTGTTTCCCGGTCTTAGAGAAGTAGATTTCTTTCTGCGAAAGTGCTGTTTTCACAGTGCTAAGTACTCCCAACTCTATCAACAATGTAGGTTTTACCAGTTTTCTAAGTCTCTCTCATTTTCTTGTACTTATACTTGGAATTCTCTGTGTAAACCTCTGTAACTTCTCTCGGTAGATGAATCACTGTGGACTTTCTCTTGTTTCTATCTGTTACCAATCTTGAGAAACTCATACATTCTCTGTTCACTGTTTCGCGGTCTTAGAGAAGTAGGTTTCTTTGTGCGAAAGTGCTGTTTTCACAGTGCTAAGTACTCCCAACTCTATCAACAATGTAGGTTTTACAAGTTTTCTAAGTCTCTCTTATTTTCTTGTACTTATACTTGGAATTCTCTGTGTAAACCGCTGTAACTTCTCTCGGGAGATGAATCACTGTGGACTTTCTCTTGTTTCTATCTGTTACCAATCTTGAGAAACTCATACATTCTCTGTTCACTGTTTCGCGGTCTTAGAGAAGTAGATTTATTTGTGGGAAAGTGCTGTTTTCACAGTGCTAAGTACTTCCAACTCTATCAACAACGTAGGTTTTACGAGTTTTCTAAGTCTCTCTTATTTTCTTGTACTTATACTTGGAATTCTCTGTGTAAACCTCTGTAACTTCTCTAGGTAGATGAATCACTGTGTACTTTCTCTTGTTTCTATCTGTTACCAATCTTGAGAAACTCATACATTCTCTGTTCACTGATTCCCGGTGTTAGAGAAGCAGATTTCTTTCTGCGAAAGTCCTGTTTTCACAGTGATAAGTACTCCCAACTCTATCAACAATGTAGGTTTTACCAGTTTCCTAAGTCTCTCTTATTTTCTTGAAGTTACACTTGGATTTCTCTGTGTAAACCTCTGTAACTTCTCTAGGTAAATCAATCACTGTGTACTTTCTCTTGTTTCTATCTGTTACCAATCTTGAGAAACTCATACATTCTCCGTTCACTGTTTCCCGGTCTTAGACAAGTAGATTTCTTTGTGCGAAAGTGCTGTTTTCACAGTGCTAAGTACTCCTAACTCTATCAACAATGGAGTTTCTACCGGTTTTCTACGTCTCTCTAATTTTCATGAAGTTACACTTGGATTTCTCTGTGTAAACATCTGTAACGTCTCTAGGTAGATGAATCACTGTGTACTTTCTCTTGTTTCTATCTGTTACCAATCTTGAGAAACACATACATTCTCCATTCCCTGTTTCCCGGTCTTAGAGAAGTAGATTTTTTTGTGCGAAAGTGCTGTTTTCACAGTGCTAAGTACTCCCAACTCTATCAACAATGTAGGTTTTACCAGTTTTCTAAGTCTCTCTTATTTTCTTGTACTTATACTTGGAATTCTCTGTGTAAACCTCTGTAACTTTTCTAGGTAGATGAATCCCTGTGGATTTTCTCTTGTTTCTATCTGTTACCAATCTTGAGAAACTCATACATTCTCTGTTTACTGTTTCGCGGTCTTAGAGAAGTAGATTTCTTTGTGGGAAAGTGCTGTTTTCACAGTGCTAAGTACTCCCAACTCTATCAACAATGGAGTTTCTACCGGTTTTCTAAGTCCCTCTAATTTTCATGAAGTTACACTTGGATTTCTCTGTGTAAACATCTGTAACGTGTCTAGGTAGATGAATCACTGTGTACTTTCTCTTGTTTCTATCTGTTACCAATCTTGAGAAACTCATACATTCTCTGTTCACTGTTTCCCGGTCTTAGAGAAGTAGATTTCTTTCTGCGAAAGTGCTGTTTTCACAGTGCTAAGTACTCCCAACTCTATCAACAATGTAGGTTTTACCAGTTTTCTAAGTCTCTCTCATTTTCTTGTACTTATACTTGGAATTCTCTGTGTAAACCTCTGTAACTTCTCTCGGTAGATGAATCACTGTGGACTTTCTCTTGTTTCTATCTGTTACCAATCTTGAGAAACTCATACATTCTCTGTTCACTGATTCGCGGTCTTAGAGAAGTAGATTTCTTTGTGCGAAAGTGCTGTTTTCACAGTGCTAAGTACTCCCAACTCTATCAACAATGTAGGTTTTACCAGTTTTCTAAGTCTCTCTTATTTTGTTGAAGTTCCACTTGGATTTCTCTGTGTAAACCTCTGTAACTTCTCTAGGTAGATAAATCACTGTGTACTTTCTCTTGTTTCTATCTGGTTCCAATCTTGAGAAACTCATACATTCTCCGTTCACAGTTTCCCTGTCTTAGACAAGTAGATTTCTTTGTGCGAAAGTGCTGTTTTCACAGTGCTAAGTACTCCCAACTCTATGAACAATGTAGTTTCTACTGGTTTTCTAAGTCTCTCTAATTTTCATGAAGTTACACTTGGATTTCTCTGTGTAAACATCTGTAACGTCTCTAGGTAGATGAATCACTGTGTACTTTCTCTTGTTTCTATCTGTTACCAATCTTGAGAAACTCCTACATTCTCTGTTCACTGTTTCCCAGTCTTAGAGAAGTAGATTTCTTTCTGCGTAAGTGCTGTTTTCACAGTACTAAGTACTCCCAACTCTATCAACAATTTAGGTTTTACCAGGTTTCTAAGTCTCTCTAATTTTCATGAAGTTACACTTGGATTTCTCTGTGTAAACATCTGTAACGTCTCTAGGTAGATGAATCACTGTGTACTTTCTCTTGTTTCTATCTGTTACCAATCTTGAGAAACTCATACATTCTCTGTTCACTGTTTCGCGGTCTTAGAGAAGTAGATTTCTTTGTGCGAAAGTGCTGTTTTCACAGTGCTAAGTACTCCCAACTCTATCAACAATGTAGGTTTTACCAGTTTTCTAAGTCTCTCTCATTTTCTTGTACTTATACTTGGAATTCTCTGTGAAAACCTCTGTAACTTCTCTCAGTAGATGAATCACTGTGGACTTTCTCTTGTTTCTATCTGTTACCAATCTTGAGAAACTCATACATTCTCTGTTCACTGTTTCGCGGTCTTAGAGAAGTAGGTTTCTTTGTGCGAAAGTGCTGTTTTCACAGTGCTAAGTACTCCCAACTCTATCAACAATGTAGGTTTTACAAGTTTTCTAAGTCTCTCTTATTTTCTTGTACTTATACTTGGAATTCTCTGTGTAAACCGCTGTAACTTCTCTCGGGAGATGAATCACTGTGGACTTTCTCTTGTTTCTATCTGTTACCAATCTTGAGAAACTCATACATTCTCTGTTCACTGTTTCGCGGTCTTAGAGAAGTAGATTTCTTTGTGGGAAAGTGCTGTTTTCACAGTGCTAAGTACTTCCAACTCTATCAACAACGTAGGTTTTACGAGTTTTCTAAGTCTCTCTTATTTTCTTGTACTTATACTTGGAATTCTCTGTGTAAACCTCTGTAACTTCTCTAGGTAGATGAATCACTGTGGACTTTCTCTTGTTTCTATCTGTTACCAATCTTGAGAAACTCATACATTCTCTGTTCACTGATTCCCGGTCTTAGAGAAGCAGATTTCTTTCTGCGAAAGTCCTGTTTTCACAGTGATAAGTACTCCCAACTCTATCAACAATGTAGGTTTTACCAGTTTTCTAAGTCTCTCTTATTTTCTTGAAGTTACACTTGGATTTCTCTGTGTAAACCTCTGTAACTTCTCTAGGTAAATCAATCACTGTGTACTTTCTCTTGTTTCTATCTGTTACCAATCTTGAGAAACTCATACATTCTCCGTTCACTGTTTCCCGGTCTTAGACAAGTAGATTTCTTTGTGCGAAAGTGCTGTTTTCACAGTGCTAAGTACTCCTAACTCTATCAACAATGGAGTTTCTACCGGTTTTCTACGTCTCTCTAATTTTCATGAAGTCACACTTGGATTTCTCTGTGTAAACATCTGTAACGTCTCTAGGTAGATGAATCACTGTGTACTTTCTCTTGTTTCTATCTGTTACCAATCTTGAGAAACACATACATTCTCCATTCACTGTTTCCCGGTCTTAGAGAAGTAGATTTTTTTGTGCGAAAGTGCTGTTTTCACAGTGCTAAGTACTCCCAACTCTATCAACAATGTAGGTTTTACCAGTTTTCTAAGTCTCTCTTATTTTCTTGTACTTATACTTGGAATTCTCTGTGTAAACCTCTGTAACTTTTCTAGGTAGATGAATCCCTGTGGATTTTCTCTTGTTTCGATCTGTTACCAATCTTGAGAAACTCATACATTCTCTGTTTACTGTTTCGCGGTCTTAGAGAAGTAGATTTCTTTGTGGGAAAGTGCTGTTTTCACAGTGCTAAGTACTCCCAACTCTATCAACAATGGAGTTTCTACCGGTTTTCTAAGTCCCTCTAATTTTCATGAAGTTACACTTGGATTTCTCTGTGTAAACATCTGTAACGTGTCTAGGTAGATGAATCACTGTGTACTTTCTCTTGTTTCTATCTGTTACCAATCTTGAGAAACTCATACATTCTCTGTTCACTGTTTCCCGGTCTTAGAGAAGTAGATTTCTTTCTGCGAAAGTGCTGTTTTCACAGGGCTAAGTACTCCCAACTCTATCAACAATGTAGGTTTTACCAGTTTTCTAAGTCTCTCTCATTTTCTTGTACTTATACTTGGAATTCTCTGTGTAAACCTCTGTAACTTCTCTCGGTAGATGAATCACTGTGGACTTTCTCTTGTTTCTATCTGTTACCAATCTTGAGAAACTCATACATTCTCTGTTCACTGATTCGCGGTCTTAGAGAAGTAGATTTCTTTGTGCGAAAGTGCTGTTTTCACAGTGCTAAGTACTCCCAACTCTATCAACAATGTAGGTTTTACCAGTTTTCTAAGTCTCTCTTATTTTGTTGAAGTTACACTTGGATTTCTCTGTGTAAACCTCTGTAACTTCTCTAGGTAGATGAATCACTGTGTACTTTCTCTTGTTTCTATCTGGTTCCAATCTTGAGAAACTCATACATTCTCCGTTCACAGTTTCCCTGTCTTAGACAAGTAGATTTCTTTGTGCGAAAGTGCTGTTTTCACAGTGCTAAGTACTCCCAACTCTATGAACAATGTAGTTTCTACTGGTTTTCTAAGTCTCTCTAATTTTCATGAAGTTACACTTGGATTTCTCTGTGTAAACATCTGTAACGTCTCTAGGTAGATGAATCACTGTGTACTTTCTCTTGTTTCTATCTGTTACCAATCTTGAGAAACTCCTACATTCTCTGTTCACTGTTTCCCAGTCTTAGAGAAGTAGATTTCTTTCTGCGTAAGTGCTGTTTTCACAGTACTAAGTACTCCCAACTCTATCAACAATTTAGGTTTTACCAGGTTTCTAAGTCTCTCTAATTTTCATGAAGTTACACTTGGATTTCTCTGTGTAAACATCTGTAACGTCTCTAGGTAGATGAATCACTGTGTACTTTCTCTTGTTTCTATCTGTTACCAATCTTGAGAAACTCATACATTCTCTGTTCACTGTTTCGCGGTCTTAGAGAAGTAGATTTCTTTGTGCGAAAGTGCTGTTTTCACAGTGCTAAGTACTCCCAACTCTATCAACAATGTAGGTTTTACCAGTTTTCTAAGTCTCTCTCATTTTCTTGTACTTATACTTGGAATTCTCTGTGAAAACCTCTGTAACTTCTCTCAGTAGATGAATCACTGTGGACTTTCTCTTGTTTCTATCTGTTACCAATCTTGAGAAACTCATACATTCTCTGTTCACTGTTTCGCGGTCTTAGAGAAGTAGGTTTCTTTGTGCGAAAGTGCTGTTTTCACAGTGCTAAGTACTCCCAACTCTATCAACAATGTAGGTTTTACAAGTTTTCTAACTCTCTCTTATTTTCTTGTACTTATACTTGGAATTCTCTGTGTAAACCGCTGTAACTTCTCTCGGGAGATGAATCACTGTGGACTTTCTCTTGTTTCTATCTGTTACCAATCTTGAGAAACTCATACATTCTCTGTTCACTGTTTCGCGGTCTTAGAGAAGTAGATTTCTTTGTGGGAAAGTGCTGTTTTCACAGTGCTAAGTACTTCCAACTCTATCAACAACGTAGGTTTTACGAGTTTTCTAAGTCTCTCTTATTTTCTTGTACTTATACTTGGAATTCTCTGTGTAAACCTCTGTAACTTCTCTAGGTAGATGAATCACTGTGGACTTTCTCTTGTTTCTATCTGTTACCAATCTTGAGAAACTCATACATTCTCTGTTCACTGATTCCCGGTCTTAGAGAAGCAGATTTCCTTCTGCGAAGGTCCTGTTTTCACAGTGCTAAGTACTCCCAACTCTATTAACAATGTAGGTTTTACCAGTTTTCTAAGTCTCTCTTATTTTCTTGAAGTTACACTTTGATTTCTCTGTGTAAACCTCTGTAACTTCTCTAGGTAAATCAATCACTGTGTACTTTCTCTTGTTTCTATCTGTTACCAATCTTGAGAAACTCATACATTCTCCGTTCACTGTTTCCCGGTCTTAGACAAGTAGATTTCTTTGTGCGAAAGTGCTGTTTTCACAGTGCTAAGTACTCCCAACTCTATCAACAATGGAGTTTCTACCGGTTTTCTACGTCTCTCTAATTTTCATGAAGTCACACTTGGATTTCTCTGTGTAAACATCTGTAACGTCTCTAGGTAGATGAATCACTGTGTACTTTCTCTTGTTTCTATCTGTTACCAATCTTGAGAAACACATACATTCTCCATTCACTGTTTCCCGGTCTTAGAGAAGTAGATTTTTTTGTGCGAAAGTGCTGTTTTCACAGTGCTAAGTACTCCCAACTCCATCAACAATGTAGGTTTTACCAGTTTTCTAAGTCTCTCTTATTTTCTTGTACTTATACTTGGAATTCTCTGTGTAAACCTCTGTAACTTTTCTAGGTAGATGAATCCCTGTGGACTTTCTCTTGTTTCTATCTGTTACCAATGTTGAGAAACTCATACATTCTCTGTTTACTGTTTCGCGGTCTTAGAGAAGTAGATTTCTTTGTGGGAAAGTGCTGTTTTCACAGTGCTAAGTACTCCCAACTCTATCAACAATGGAGTTTCTACCGGTTTTCTAAGTCTCTCTAATTTTCATGAAGTTACACTTGGATTTCTCTGTGTAAACATCTGTAACGTCTCTAGGTAGATGAATCACTGTGTACTTTCTCTTGTTTCTATCTGTTACCAATCTTGAGAAACTCATACATTCTCTGTTCACTGTTTCCCGGTCTTAGAGAAGTAGATTTCTTTCTGCGAAAGTGCTGTTTTCACAGTGCTAAGTACTCCCAACTCTATCAACAATGTAGGTTTTACCAGTTTTCTAAGTCTCTCTCATTTTCTTGTACTTATACTTGGAATTCTCTGTGTAAACCTCTGTAACTTCTCTCGGTAGATGAATCACTGTGGACTTTCTCTTGTTTCTATCTGTTACCAATCTTGAGAAACTCATACATTCTCTGTTCACTGTTTCGCGGTCTTAGAGAAGTAGGTTTCTTTGTGCGAAAGTGCTGTTTTCACAGTGCTAAGTACTCCCAACTCTATCAACAATGTAGGTTTCACCAGTTTTCTAAGTCTCTCTTATTTTCTTGGATTTACACTTGGATTTCTCTGTGTAAACTTCTGGAACTTCTCTAGGTAGATGAATCACTGTGTACTTTCTCTTGTTTCTATCTGGTTCCAATCTTGAGAAACTCATACATTCTCTGTTCACTGTTTCCCGGTCTTAGAGAAGTAGATTTCTTTGTGGGAAAGTGCTGTTTTCACAGTGCTAAGTACTCCCAACTCTATCAACAATGTAGGTTTTACCAGTTTTCTAAGTCTCTCTTATTTCCTTGTACTTATACTTGGAATTCTCTGTGTAAACCTCTGTAACTTTTCTAGGTAGATGAATCACAGTGTACTTTCTCTTGTTTCTATCTGTTACCAATCTTGAGAAACTGATACATTCTCTGTTCACTGTTTCGCGGTCTTAGAGCAGTAGATTTCTTTGTCCGAAAGTGCTGTTTTCACAGTGCTAAGTACTCCCAACTCTATCAACAATGTAGTTTTTAATAGTTTTCTAATTCTCTCTTATTTGCTTGTACTTATACTTGGAATTCTCTGTGTAAACCTCTGTAACTTCTCTAGGTAGATGAATCACTGTGGACTTTCTCTTGTTTCTATCTGTTACCAATCTTGAGAAACTCATACATTCTCTGTTCACTGATTCCCGGTCTTAGAGAAGCAGATTTCTTTCTGCGAAAGTCCTGTTTTCACAGTGCTAAGTACTCCCAACTCTATCAACAATGTAGGTTTTACCAGTTTTCTACGTCTCTCTTATTTTCTTGAAGTTACACTTGGATTTCTCTGTGTAAACCTCTGTAACTTCTCTAGGTAGATGAATCACTGTGTACTTTCTCTTGTTTCTATCTGTTACCAATCTTGAGAAACTCATACATTCTCCGTTCACTGTTTCCCGGTCTTAGAGAAGTAGATTTTTTTGTGCGAAAGTGCTGTTTTCACAGTGCTAAGTACTCCCAACTCTATCAACAATGTAGGTTTTACCAGTTTTCTAAGTCTCTCTTATTTTCTTGTACTTATACTTGGAATTCTCTGTGTAAACCGCTGTAACTTCTCTCGGTAGATGAATCACTGTGTACTTTCTCTTGTTTCTATCTGTCACCAATCTTGAGAAACTCATACAATCTCTGTTCACTGTTTCCCGGTCTTAGAGAAGTAGATTTTTTTGTGCGAAACTGCTGTTTTCACACTGCTAAGTACTCCCAACTCTATCATCAATGTAGGTTTTACCAGTTTTCTAAGTCTCTCTTATTTTCTTGGAGTTACACTTGGATTTCTCTGTGTAAACTTCTGGAACTTCTCTAAGTAGATGAATCACTGTGTACTTTCTCTTGTTTCTATCTGTTACCAATCTTGAGAAACTCATACATTCTCTGTTCACTGTTTCCCGGTCTTAGAGAAGTAGATTTCTTTGTGGGAAAGTGCTGTTTTCACAGTGCTAAGTACTCCCAACTCTATCAATAATGTAGGTTTTACCAGTTTTCTAAGTCTCTCTTATTTGCTTGTACTTATACTTGGAATTCTCTGTATAAACCTCTGTAACTTCTCTCGGTAGATGAATCACTGTGGACTTTCTCTTGTTTCTATCTGTTACCAATCTTGAGAAACTCATACATTCTCTGTTCACTGTTTCCCAGTCTTAGAGAAGTAGATTTCTTTGTGCGAAAGTGCTGTTTTCACAGTGCTAAGTACTCCCAACTCTATCAACAATGTAGGTTTTACCAGTTTTCTAAGTCTCTCTTATTTTCTTGGAGTTACACTTGGATTTCTCTGTGTAAACTTCTGGAACTTCTCTAAGTAGATGAATCACTGTGTACTTTCTCTTGTTTCTATCTGTTACCAACCTTGAGAAACTCATACATTCTCTGTTCACTGTTTCCCGGTCTTAGAGAAGTAGATTTCTTTGTGCGAAAGTGCTGTTTTCACAGTGCTAAGTACTCCCAACTCTATCAACAATGTAGGTTTTACCAGTTTTCTAAGTCTCTCTTATTTGCTTGTACTCATACTTGGAATTCTCTGTGTAAACCTCTGTAACTTCTCTCGGTAGATGAATCACTGTGGACTTTCTCTTGTTTCTATCTGTTACCAATCTTGAGAAACTCATACATTCTCTGTTCACTGTTTCCCAGTCTTAGAGAAGTAGATTTCTTTCTGCGAAAGTGCTGTTTTCACAATGGTAAGTACTCCCAACTCTATCAACAATGTAGGTTTTACCAGTTTTCTAAGTCTCTCTTATTTGCTTGTACTTATACTTGGAATTCTCTGTGTAAACCTCTGTAACTTTTCTAGGTAGATGAATCACTGTGTACTTTCTCTTGTTTCTATCTGTTACCAATCTTGAGAAACTGATACATTCTCTGTTCACTGTTTCGCGGTCTTAGAGCAGTAGATTTCTTTGTGCGAAAGTGCTGTTTTCACAGTGCTAAGTACTCCCAACTCTATCAACAATGTAGTTTTTAATAGTTTTCTAAGTCTCTCTTATTTGCTTGTACTTATACTTGGAATTCTCTGTGTAAACCTCTGTAATTTCTCTAGGTAGATAAATCACTGTGTACTTTCTCTTGTTTCTATCTGTTACCAATATTGAGAAACTCATACATTCTCTATTCAATGTTTCCCAGTCTTAGAGAAGTAGATTTCTTTGTGCGAAAGTGCTGTTTTCACAGTGTTAAGTACTCCCAACTCTATCAACAATGTAGGTTTTACCAGTTTTCTAAGTCTCTCTTATTTTCTTGTACTTATACTTGGAATTCCCTGTGTAAACCTCTGTAACTTTTCTAGGTAGATGAATCCCTGTGTACTTTCTCTTGTTTCTATCTGTTACCAATCTTGAGAAACTCCTACATTCTCTGTTCACTGTTTCCCAGTCTTAGAGAAGTAGATTTCCTTCTGCGAAATTGCTGTTTTCACAGTACTAAGTACTCCCAACTCTATCAACAATGTAGGTTTTACCAATTTTCTAAGTCTCTCTTATTTTCTTGTACTTATACTTGGAATTCTCTGTGTAAACCTCTGTAACTTTTCTATGTAGATGAATCACTGCGTACTTTCTCTTCTTTCTATCTGTTACCAATCTTGAGAAACTCATACATTCTCTGTTCACTGTTTCCCAGTCTTAGAGAAGTAGATTTCTTTCTGAGAACGTGCTGTTTTCACAGTGGTAAGTACTACCAACTCTATCCACAACGTAGGTTTTACCAGTTTTCTAAGTCTCTCTTCTTTTCATTTACTTATACATGGAATTCTCTATGTAAACTTCTGTAACTTCTCTAGGTAGATGAATCACTGTGTACTTTCTCTTGTTTCTATCTGTTAACAATCTTGAGAAACTCATACATTCTCTGTTCACTGTTTCGCGGTCTTAGAGAAGTAGATTTCTTTGTGCGAAAGTGCTGTTTTCACAGTGCTAAGTACTCCCAACTCTATCAACAATGTAGGTTTTACCAGTTTTCTAAGTCTCTCATATTTGCTTGTACTTATACTTGGAATTCTCTATGTAAACCTCTGTAACTTCTCTCGGTAGATGAATCAGTGTGGACTTTCTCTTGTTTCTATCTGTTACCAATCTTGAGAAACTCATACATTCTCTGTTCACTGTTTCCCAGTCTTAGAGAAGTAGATTTCTTTCTGCGAAAGTGCTGTTTTCACAATGCTAAGTACTCCCAACTCTATCAACAATGTAGGTTTTACCAGTTTTCTAAGTCTCTCTTATTTGCTTGTACTTATACTTGGAATTCTCTGTGTAAACCTCCGTAACTTTTCTAGGTAGATGAATCCCTGTGGACTTTCTTTTGTTTCTATCTGTTACCAATCTTGAGAAACTGATACATTCTCTGTTCACTGTTTCGCGGTCTTAGAGCAGTAGATTTCTTTGTCCGAAAGTGCTGTTTTCACAGTGCTAAGTACTCACAACTCTATCAACAATGTAGTTTTTAATAGTTTTCTAAGTCTCTCTTATTTGCTTGTACTTATACTTGGAATTCTCTGTGTAAACCTCTGTAACTTCTCTAGGTAGATGAGTCAATGTTGACTTTCTCTTGTTTCTATCTGTTACCAATCTTGTGAAACTCATACATTCTCTGTTCAATGTTTCCCAGTCTTAGAGAAGTAGATTTGTTTGTGGGAAAGTGCTGTTTTCACAGTGCTAAGTACTCCCAACTCTATCAACAATGGATTTTCTACCGGTTTTCTAAGTCTCTCTAATTTTCATGAAGTTACACTTGGATTTCTCTGTGTAAACATCTGTAACGTCTCTAGGTAGATGAATCACTGTGTACTTTCTCTTGTTTCTATCTGTTACCAATCTTGAGAAACTCATACATTCTCTGTTCACTGTTTCCCGGTCTTAGAGAAGTAGATTTCTTTCTGCGAAAGTGCTGTTTTCACAGTGCTAAGTACTCCCAACTCTATCAACAATGTAGGTTTTACCAGTTTTCTAAGTCTCTCTCATTTTCTTGTACTTATACTTGGAATTCTCTGTGTAAACCTCTGTAACTTCTCTCGGTAGATGAATCACTGTGGACTTTCTCTTGTTTCTATCTGTTACCAATCTTGAGAAACTCATACATTCTCTGTTCACTGTTTCGTGGTCTTAGAGAAGTAGATTTCTTTGTGCGAAAGTGCTGTTTTCACAGTGCTAAGTACTCCCAACTCTATCAACAATGTAGGTTTTACCAGTTTTCTAAGTCTCTCTTATTTTCGTGGAGTTACACTTGGATTTCTCTGTGTAAACTTCTGGAACTTCTCTAAGTAGATGAATCACTGTGTACTTTCTCTTGTTTCTATCTGTTACCAATCTTGAGAAACTCATACATTCTCTGTTCACTGTTTCCCGGTCTTAGAGAAGTAGATTTCTTTGTGCGAAAGTGCTGTTTTCACAGTGCTAAGTACTCCCAACTCTATCAACAATGTAGGTTTTACCAGCTTTCTAAGTCTCTCTTATTTGCTTGTACTTATACTTGGAATTCTCTGTGTAAACCTCTGTAACTTTTCTAGGTAGATGAATCACTGTGTACTTTCTCTTGTTTCTATCTGTTACCAATCTTGAGAAACTGATACATTCTCTGTTCACCGTTTCGCGGTCTTAGAGCAGTAGATTTCTTTGTGCGAAAGTGCTGTTTTCACAGTGCTAAGTACTCCCAACTCTATCAACAATGTAGTTTTTAATAGTTTTCTAAGTCTCTCTTATTTGCTTGTACTTATACTTGGAATTCTCTGTGTAAACCTCTGTAACTTCTCTAGGTAGATGAATCACTGTGTACTTTCTCTTGTTTCTATCTGTTACCAATCTTGAGAAACTCATACATTCTCTGTTTACTGTTTCCCGGTCTTAGAGAAGTAGATTTATTTCTGCGAAAGTGCTGTTTTCACAGTGCTAAGTACTCCCAACTCTATCAACAATGTAGGTTTTAACAGTTTTCTAAGTCTCTCTTATTTTCTTGTACTTATACTTGGAATTCTCTGTGTAAACCTCTGTAACTTCTCACGGTAGATGAATCACTGTTGACTTTCTCTTGTTTCTATCTGTTACCAATCTTGAGAAACTCATACATTCTCTGTTCAATGTTTCCCAGTCTTAGAGAAGTAGATTTCTTTGTGCGAAACAGCTGTTTTCACAGTGCTAAGTACTCCCAACTCTATCAACAATGTAGGTTTTACGAGTTTTCTAAGTCTCTCTTATTTTGTTTTACTTACACTTGGAATTCTCTGTGTAAACCTCTGTAACTTTTCTAGGTAGAGGAATCCCTGTGTACTTTCTCTTGTTTCTATCTGTTACCAATCTTGAGAAACTCATACATTCTCTGTTCACTGTTTCACGGACTTAGAGAACTAAATTTCTTTCGGCGAAAGTGCTGTTTTCACAGTGCTAAGTACTCCCAACTCTATCAACAATGTAGGTTTTACCAGTTTTCTAAGTCTCTCTTATTTTCTTGTACTTATACTTGGAATTCTCTGTGTAAACCTCTGTAACTTTTCTACGTAGATGAATCACTGTGTACTTTCTCTTCTTTGTATCTGTTACCAATCTTGAGAAACTCACACATTCTCTGTTCACTGTTTCCCAGTCTTAGAGAAGTAGATTTTTTTGTGCGAAAGTGCTGTTTTCACAGTGCTAAGTACTCCCAACTCTGTCCACAATGTAGGTTTTACCAGTTTTCTAAGTCTCTCTTATTTTCTTGTACTTATACATGGAATTCTCTGTGTAAACTTCTGTAACCTCTCTAGGTAGATGAATCACTGTGTACTTTCTTTTGTTTCTATCTGTTACCAATCTTGAGAAACTCATACATTCTCTGTTCACTGTTTCGCGGTCTTAGAGAAGTAGATTTTTTTGTGCGAAAGTGCTGTTTTCACAGTGCTAAGTACTCCCAACTCTATCAACAATGTAGGTTTGAACAGTTTTCTAAATCTCTCTTATTTTCTTGTACTTATATTTGGAATTCTCTGTGTAAACTTCTGTAACTTCTCTCGGTAGGTGAATCACTGTGGACTTTCTCTTGTTTCTATCTGTTACCAATCTTGAGAAACTCATACATTCTCTGTTTACTGTTTCGCGGTCTTAGAGAAGTAGATTTCTTTGTGGAAAAGTGCTGTTTTCACAGTGCTAAGTACTCCCAACTCTATCAACAATGGAGTTTTTAATAGTTTTCTAAGTCTCTCTTATTTGCTTGTACTTATACTTGGAATTCTCTGTGTAAACCTCTGTAACTTCTCTAGGTAGATGAATCACTGTGTACTTTCTCTTGTTTCTATCTGTTATCAATCTTGAGAAACTCATACATTCTCTGTTCACTGTTTCGCGGTCTTAGAGAAGTAGATTTCTTTGTGCGAAAGTGGTGTTTTCACAGTGGTAAGTACTCCTAACTCTATCAACAATGTAGGTTTTACCAGTTTTCTAAGTCTCTCTTATTTTCTTGTACTTATAGGTGGAATTCTCTGTGTAAACCGCTGTAACTTCTCTCGGTAGATGAATCACTGTGGACTTTCTCTTGTTTCTATCTGTTAGCAATCTTGAGAAAGTCATACATTCTTTGTTCACTGTTTCGCGGTCTTAGAGAAGTAGATTTCTTTGTGGGAAAGTGCTGTTTTCACAGTGCTAAGTACTTCCAACTCTATCAACAACGTAGGTTTTACGAGTTTTCTAAATGTATTATTTTCTTGTACTTATACTTGGAATTCTCTGTGTAAACCTCTGTAACTTCTCTAGGTAGATGAATCACTGTGGACTTTCTCTTGTTTCTATCTGTTATCAATCTTGAGAAACTCATACATTCTCTGTTCACTGATTCCCGGTCTTAGAGAAGCAGATTTCTTTCTGCGAAAGTCCTGTTTTCACAGTGCTAAGTACTCCCAACTATATCAACAATGTAGGTTTTACCAGTTTTCTAAGTCTCTCTTATTTTGTTGAAGTTACACTTGGATTTCTCTGTGTAAACCTCTGTAGCTTCTCTAGGTAGATGAATCACTGTGTACTTTCTCTTGTTTCTATCTGGTACCAATCTTGAGAAACTCATACATTCTCCGTTCACTGTTTCCCGGTCTTAGACAAGTAGATTTCTTTGTGCGAAAGTGCTGTTTTCACAGTGCTAAGTACTCCCAACTCTATCAACAATGTGGTTTCTACCGGTTTTCTAAGTCTCTCTAATTTTCATGAAGTTACACTTGGATTTCTCTGTGTACACATCTGTAACGTCTCTAGGTAGATGAATCACTGTGTACTTTCTCTTGTTTCTATCTGTTACCAATCTTGAGAAACTCATACATTCTCTGTTCACTGTTTGCCGGTCTTAGAGAAGTAGATTTCTTTGTGCGAAAGTGCTGTTTTCACAGTGCTAAGTACTCCCAACTCTATCAACAATGTAGGTTTTACCAGTTTTCTAAGTCTCTCTCATTTTCTTGTAGTTATACTTGGAATTCTCTGTGTAAACCTCTGTAACTTCTCTCGGTAGATGAATCACTGTGGACTTTCTCTTGTTTCTATCTGTTACCAATCTTGACTAACTCATACATTCTCTGTTCACTGATTCGCGGTCTTAGAGAAGTAGATTTCTTTGTGCGAAAGTGCTGTTTTCACAGTGCTAAGTACTCCCAACTCTATCAACAATGTAGGTTTTACCAGTTTTCTAAGTCTCTCTTATTTTGTTGAAGTTACACTTGGATTTCTCTGTGTAAACCTCTGTAACTTCTCTAGGTAGATGAATCACTGTGTACTTTCTCTTGTTTCTATATGGTTCCAATCTTGAGAAACTCATACATTCTCCGTTCACAGTTTCCCGGTCTTAGACAAGTAGATTTCTTTGTGCGAAAGTGCTGTTTTCACAGTGCTAAGTACTCCCAACTCTATGAACAATGTAGTTTCTACTGGTTTTCTAAGTCTCTCTAATTTTCATGAAGTTACACTTGGATTTCTCTGTGTAAACATCTGTAACGTCTCTAGGTAGATGAATCACTGTGTACTTTCTCTTGTTTCTATCTGTTACCAATCTTGAGAAACTCCTACATTCTCTGTTCACTGTTTCCTAGTCTTAGAAAAGTAGATTTCTTTCTGCGTAAGTGCTGTTTTCACAGTACTAAGTACTCCCAACTCTATCAACAATTTAGGTTTTACCAGGTTTCTAAGTCTCTCTAACTTTCATGAAGTTACACTTGGATTTCTCTGTGTAAACATCTGTAACGTCTCTAGATAGATGAATCACTGTGTACTTTCTCTTGTTTCTATCTGTTACCAATCTTGAGAAACTCATACATTCTCTGTTCACTGTTTCCCGGTCTTAGAGAAGTAGATTTCTTTCTGCGAAAGTGCTGTTTTCACAGTGCTAAGTACTCTCAACTCTATCAACAATGTAGGTTTTACCAGTTTTCTAAGTCTCTCTCATTTTCTTGTACTTATACTTGGAATTCTCTGTGTAAACCTCTGTAACTTCTCTCGGTAGATGAATCACTGTGGACTTTCTCTTGTTTCTATCTGTTACCAATCTTGAGAAACTCATACATTCTCTGTTCACTGTTTCGCGGTCTTAGAGAAGTAGATTTCTTTGTGCGAAAGTGCTGTTTTCACAGTGCTAAGTACTCCCAACTCTATCAACAATGTAGGTTTTACCAGTTTTCTAAGTCTCTCTCATTTTCTTGTACTTATACTTGGAATTCTCTGTGTAAACCTCTGTAACTTCTCTCGGTAGATGAATCACTGTGGACTTTCTCTTGTTTCTATATGTTACCAATCTTGAGAAACTCATACATTCTCTGTTCACTGTTTCGCGGTCTTAGAGAAGTAGGTTTCTTTGTGCGAAAGTGCTGTTTTCACAGTGCTAAGTACTCCCAACTCTATCAACAATGTAGGTTTTACCAGTTTTCTAAGTCTCTCTTATTTTCTTGTACTTATACTTGGAATTCTCTGTGTAAACCTCTGTAACTTCTCTCGGGAGATGAATCACTGTGGACTTTCTCTTGTTTCTATCTGTTACCAATCTTGAGAAACTCATACATCCTATGTTCACTGTTTCGCGGTCTTAGAGAAGTAGATTTCTTTGTGGGAAAGTGCTGTTTTCACAGTGCTAAGTACTTCCAACTCTATCAACAACGTAGGTTTTACGAGTTTTCTAAGTCTCTCTTATTTTCTTGTACTTATACTTGGAATTCTCTGTGTAAACCTCTGTAACTTCTCTAGGTAGATGAATCACTGTGGACTTTCTCTTGTTTCTATCTGTTACCAATCTTGAGAAACTCATACATTCTATGTTCACTGATTCCCGGTCTTAGAGAAGCAGATTTCTTTCTGCGAAAGTCCTGTTTTCACAGTGCTAAGTACTCCCAACTCTATCAACAATGTAGGTTTTACCAGTTTTCTAAGTCTCTCTTATTTTCTTGAAGTTACACTTGGATTTCTCTGTGTAAACCTCTGTAACTTCTCTAGGTAAATCAATCACTGTGTACTTTCTCTTGTTTCTATCTGTTACCAATCTTGAGAAACTCCTACATTCTCTGTTCACTGTTTCCCAGTCTTAGAGAAGTAGATTTCTTTCTGCGTAAGTGCTGTTTTCACAGTACTAAGTACTCCCAACTCTATCAACAATTTAAGTTTTACCAGGTTTCTAAGTCTCTCTAATTTTCATGAAGTTACACTTGGATTTCTCTGTGTAAACATCTGTAACGTCTCTAGGTAGATGAATCACTGTGTACTTTCTCTTGTTTCTATCTGTTACCAATCTTGAGAAACTCATACATTCTCTGTTCACTGTTTCGCGGTCTTAGAGAAGTAGGTTTCTTTGTGCGAAAGTGCTGTTTTCACAGTGCTAAGTACTCCCAACTCTATCAACAATGTAGGTTTTACAAGTTTTCTAAGTCTCTCTTATTTTCTTGTACTTATACTTGGAATTCTCTGTGTAAACCTCTGTAACTTTTCTATGTAGATGAATCACTGCGTACTTTCTCTTCTTTCTATCTGTTACCAATCTTGAGAAACTCATACATTCTCTGTTCACTGTTTCCCAGTCTTAGAGAAGTAGATTTCTTTCTGAGAACGTGCTGTTTTCACAGTGGTAAGTACTACCAACTCTATCCACAACGTAGGTTTTACCAGTTTTCTAAGTCTCTCTTCTTTTCCTTTACTTATACATGGAATTCTCTATGTAAACTTCTGTAACTTCCCTAGGTAGATGAATCACTGTGTACATTCTCTTGTTTCTATCTGTTAACAATCTTGAGAAACTCATACATTCTCTGTTCACTGTTTCGCGGTCTTAGAGAAGTAGATTTCTTTGTGCGAAAGTGCTGTTTTCACAGTGCTAAGTACTCCCAACTCTATCAACAATGTAGGTTTTACCAGTTTTCTAAGTCTCTCATATTTGCTTGTACTTATACTTGGAATTCTCTATGTAAACCTCTGTAACTTCTCTCGGTAGATGAATCAGTGTGGACTTTCTCTTGTTTCTATCTGTTACCAATCTTGAGAAACTCATACATTCTCTGTTCACTGTTTCCCAGTCTTAGAGAAGTAGATTTCTTTCTGCGAAAGTGCTGTTTTCACAATGCTAAGTACTCCCAACTCTATCAACAATGTAGGTTTTACCAGTTTTCTAAGTCTCTCTTATTTGCTTGTACTTATACTTGGAATTCTCTGTGTAAACCTCCGTAACTTTTCTAGGTAGATGAATCCCTGTGGACTTTCTTTTGTTTCTATCTGTTACCAATCTTGAGAAACTGATAAATTCTCTGTTCACTGTTTCGCGGTCTTAGAGCACTAGATTTCTTTGTGCGAAAGTGCTGTTTTCACAGTGCTACGTACTCACAACTCTATCAACAATGTAGTTTTTAATAGTTTTCTAAGTCTCTCTTATTTGCTTGTACTTATACTTGGAATTCTCTGTGTAAACCTCTGTAACTTCTCTAGGTAGATGAGTCAATGTTGACTTTCTCTTGTTTCTATCTATTACCAATCTTGTGAAACTCATACATTCTATGTTCAATGTTTCCCAGTCTTAGAGAAGTAGATTTGTTTGTGGGAAAGTGCTGTTTTCACAGTGCTAAGTACTCCCAACTCTATCAACAATGGATTTTCTACCGGTTTTCTAAGTCTCTCTAATTTTCATGAAGTTACACTTGGATTTCTCTGTGTAAACATCTGTAACGTCTCTAGGTAGATGAATCACTGTGTACTTTCTCTTGTTTCTATCTGTTACCAATCTTGAGAAACTCATACATTCTCTGTTCACTGTTTCCCGGTCTTAGAGAAGTAGATTTCTTTCTGCGAAAGTGCTGTTTGCACAGTGCTAAGTACTCCCAACTCTATCAACAATGTAGGTTTTACCAGTTTTCTAAGTCTCTCTCATTTTCTTGTACTTATACTTGGAATTCTCTGTGTAAACCTCTGTAACTTCTCTCGGTAGATGAATCACTGTGGACTTTCTCTTGTTTCTATCTGTTACCAATCTTGAGAAACTCATACATTCTCTGTTCACTGTTTCGTGGTCTTAGAGAAGTAGATTTCTTTGTGCGAAAGTGCTGTTTTCACAGTGCTAAGTACTCCCAACTCTATCAACAATGTAGGTTTTAACAGTTTTCTAAGTCTCTCTTATTTTCGTGGAGTTACACTTGGATTTCTCTGTGTAAACTTCTGGAACTTCTCTAAGTAGATGAATCACTGTGTACTTTCTCTTGTTTCTATCTGTTACCAATCTTGAGAAACTCATACATTCTCTGTTCACTGTTTCGCGGTCTTAGAGAAGTAGATTTCTTTGTGCGAAAGTGCTGTTTTTACAGTGCTAAGTACTCCCAACTCTATCAACAATGTAGGTTTTACCAGCTTTCTAAGTCTCTCTTATTTGCTTGTACTTATACTTGGAATTCTCTGTGTAAACCTCTGTAACTTCTCTCGGTAGATGAATCACTGTGGACTTTCTCTAGTTTCTATCTGTTACCAATCTTGAGAAACTCATACATTCTCTCTTCACTGTTTCCCAGTCTTAGAGAAGTAGATTTCTTTCTGCGAAAGTGCTGTTTTCACAATGCTAAGTACTCCCAACTCTATCAACAATGTAGGTTTTAACAGTTTTCTAAGTCTCTCTTATTTGCTTGTACTTATACTTGGAATTCTCTGTGTAAACCTCTGTAACATTTCTAGGTAGATGAATCACTGTGTACTTTCTCTTGTTTCTATCTGTTACCAATCTTGAGAAACTGATACATTCTCTGTTCACCGTTTCGCGGTCTTAGAGCAGTAGATTTCTTTGTGCGAAAGTGCTGTTTTCACAGTGCTAAGTACTCCCAACTCTATCAACAATGTAGTTTTTAATAGTTTTCTAAGTCTCTCTTATTTGCTTGTACTTATACTTGGAATTCTCTGTGTAAACCTCTGTAACTTCTCTAGGTAGATGAATCACTGTGTACTTTCTCTTGTTTCTATCTGTTACCAATCTTGAGAAACTCATACATTCTCTGTTTACTGTTTCCCGGTCTTAGAGAAGTAGATTTATTTCTGCGAAAGTGCTGTTTTCACAGTGCTAAGTACTCCCAACTCTATCAACAATGTAGGTTTTAACAGTTTTCTAAGTCTCTCTTATTTTCTTGTACTTATACTTGGAATTCTCTGTGTAAACCTCTGTAACTTCTCTCGGTAGATGAATCACTGTTGACTTTCTCTTGTTTCTATCTGTTACCAATCTTGAGAAACTCATACATTCTCTGTTCAATGTTTCCCAGTCTTAGAGAAGTAGATTTCTTTGTGCGAAACAGCTGTTTTCACAGTGCTAAGTACTCCCAACTCTATCAACAATGTAGGTTTTACCAGTTTTCTAAGTCTCTCTTATTTTGTTTTACTTACACTTGGAATTCTCTGTGTAAACCTCTGTAACTTTTCTAGGTAGAGAAATCCCTGTGTACTTTCTCTTGTTTCTATCTGTTACCAATCTTGAGAAACTCATACATTCTCTGTTCACTGTTTCGCGGTCTTAGAGAAGTAGGTTTCTTTGTGCGAAAGTGCTGTTTTCACAGTGCTAAGTACTCCCAACTCTATCAACAATGTAGGTTTTACCAGTTTTCTAAGTCTCTCTTATTTTCTTGTACTTATACTTGGAATTCTCTGTGTAAACCACTGTAACTTCTCTCGGGAGATGAATCACTGTGGACTTTCTCTTGTTTCTATCTGTTACCAATCTTGAGAAACTCATACATCCTATGTTCACTGTTTCGCGGTCTTAGAGAAGTAGATTTCTTTGTGGGAAAGTGCTGTTTTCACAGTGCTAAGTACTTCCAACTCTATCAACAACGTAGGTTTTACGAGTTTTCTAAGTCTCTCTTATTTTCTTGTACTTATACTTGGAATTCTCTGTGTAAACCTCTGTAACTTCTCTAGGTAGATGAATCACTGTGGACTTTCTCTTGTTTCTATCTGTTACCAATCTTGAGAAACTCATACATTCTATGTTCACTGATTCCCGGTCTTAGAGAAGCAGATTTCTTTCTGCGAAAGTCCTGTTTTCACAGTGCTAAGTACTCCCAACTCTATCAACAATGTAGGTTTTACCAGTTTTCTAAGTCTCTCTTATTTTCTTGAAGTTACACTTGGATTTCTCTGTGTAAACCTCTGTAACTTCTCTAGGTAAATCAATCACTGTGTACTTTCTCTTGTTTCTATCTGTTACCAATCTTGAGAAACTCATACATTCTCCGTTCACTGTTTCCCGGTCTTAGACAAGTAGATTTCTTTGTGCGAAAGTGCTGTTTTCACAGTGCTAAGTACTCCCAACTCTATCAACAATGTGGTTTCTACCGGTTTTCTAAGTCTCTCTAATTTTCATGAAGTTACACTTGGATTTCTCTGTGTACACATCTGTAACGTCTCTAGGTAGATGAATCACTGTGTACTTTCTCTTGTTTCTATCTGTTACCAATCTTGAGAAACTCATACATTCTCTGTTAACTGTTTGCCGGTCTTAGAGAAGTAGATTTCTTTGTGCGAAAGTGCTGTTTCACAGTGCTAAGTACTCCCAACTCTATCAACAATGTAGGTTTTACCAGTTTTCTAAGTCTCTCTCATTTTCTTGTAGTTATACTTGGAATTCTCTGTGTAAACCTCTGTAACTTCTCTCGGTAGATGAATCACTGTGGACTTTCTCTTGTTTCTATCTGTTACCAATCTTGAGAAACTCATACATTCTCTGTTCACTGATTCGCGGTCTTAGAGAAGTAGATTTCTTTGTGCGAAAGTGCTGTTTTCACAGTGCTAAGTACTCCCAACTCTATCAACAATGTAGGTTTTACCAGTTTTCTAAGTCTCTCTCATTTTCTTGTACTTATACTTGGAATTCTCTGTGTAAACCTCTGTAACTTCTCTCGGTAGATGAATCACTGTGGACTTTCTCTTGTTTCTATCTGTTACCAATCTTGAGAAACTCATACATTCTCTGTTCACTGTTTCGCGGGCTTAGAGAAGTAGGTTTCTTTGTGCGAAAGTGCTGTTTTCACAGTGCTAAGTACTCCCAACTCTATCAACAATGTAGGTTTTACCAGTTTTCTAAGTCTCTCTTATTTTCTTGTACTTATACTTGGAATTCTCTGTGTAAACCGCTGTAACTTCTCTCGGGAGATGAATCACTGTGGACTTTCTCTTGTTTCTATCTGTTACCAATCTTGAGAAACTCATACATTCTCTGTTCACTGTTTCCCGGTCTTAGAGAAGTAGATTTCTTTGTGGGAAAGTGCTGTTTTCACAGTGCTAAGTACTCCCAACTCTATCAACAATGTAGGTTTTACCAGTTTTCTAAGTGTCTCTTATTTGCTTGTACTTATACTTGGATTTCTCTGTATAAACCTCTGTAACTTCTCTCGGTAGATGAATCACTGTGGACTTTCTCTTGTTTCTATCTGTTACCAATCTTGAGAAACTCATACATTCTCTGTTCACTGTTTCCCAGTCTTAGAGAAGTAGATTTCTTTCTGCGAAAGTGCTGTTTTCACAATGCTAAGTACTCCCAACTCTATCAAAAATGTAGGTTTTACCAGTTTTCTAAGTCTCTCTTATTTTCTTGTACTTATACTTGGAATTCTCTGTGTAAACCTCTGTAACTTTTCTAGGTAGATGAATCCCTGTGTACTTTCTTTTGTTTCTATCTGTTACCAATCTTGAGAACTCATACATTCCCTGTTCACTGTTTCACGGACTTAGAGAACTAGATTTCTTTCGGCAAAAGTGCTGTTTTCACAGTGCTAAGTACTCCCAACTCTATCAACAATGTAGGTTTTACCAGTTTTCTAAGTCTCTCTTATTTTCTTGTACTTATACTTGGAATTCTCTGTGTAAACCTCTGTAACTTTTCTATGTAGATGAATCACTGTGTACTTTCTCTTCTTTCTATCTGTTACCAATCTTGAGAAACTCACACATTCTCTGTTCACTGTTTCCCAGTCTTAGAGAAGTAGATTTCTTTCTGTGAAAGTGCTGTTTTCACAGTGCTAAGTACTCCCAACTCTATCCACAATGTGGGTTTTACCAGTTTTCTAAGTCTCTCTTGCTTTCTTGTACTTGTACATGGAATTCACTGTGTAAACTTCTGTAACTTCTCTAGGTAGATGAATCCCTGTGTACTTTCTCTTGCTTCTATCTGTTACCAATCTTGAGAAACTCATACATTCTCTGTTCACTGTTTCCCAGTCTTAGAGAAGTAGATTTCTTTCTGCGAAACTGCTGTTTTCACAATGCTAAGTACTCCCAACTCTATCAACAATGTAGGTTTTACCACTTTTCTAAGTCTCTCTTATTTTCTTGTACTTATACTTGGAATTCTCTGTGTAAACCTCTGTAACTTCTCTTGGTAGATGAATCACTGTGGACTTTCTCTTGTTTCTATCTGTTACCAATCTTGAGAAACTCATACATTCTCTGTTTACTGTTTCGCGACTTAGAGAATAAGAATTCTTTGTGGGAAAGTGCTGTTTTCACAGTGCTAAGTATTCCCAACTCTATCAACAATGGAGTTTTTAATAGTTTTCTAAGTCTCTCTTATTTGCTTGTACTTATACTTGGAATTCTTTGTGTAAACCTCTGTAACTTCTCTAGGTAGATGTATCACTGTGGACTTTCTCTTGTTTCTATCTGTTACCAATCTTGAGAAACTCATACATTCTCTGTTCACTGATTCCCGGTCTTAGAGAAGCAGATTTCTTTCTGCGAAAGTCCTGTTTTCACAGTGCTAAGTACTCCCAACTCTTTCAACAATGTAGGTTTTACCAGTTTTCTAAGTCTCTCTTATTTTGTTGACGTTACACTTGGATTTCTCTGTGTAAACCTCTGTAACTTCTCTAGGTAGATGAATCACTGTGTACTTTCTCCTGTTTCTATCTGGTACCAATCTTGAGAAACTCATACATTCTCCGTTCACAGTTTCCCGGTCTTAGAGAAGTAGATTTCTTTGTGCGAAAGTGCTGTTTTCACAGTGCTAAGTACTCCCAACTCTATCAACAATGTAGTTTCTACCGGTTTTCTAAGTCTCTCTAATTTTCATGAAGTTACACTTGGATTTCTCTGTGTAAACATCTGTAACGTCTCTAGGTAGATGAATCACTGTGTACTTTCTCTTGTTTCTATCTGTTACCAATCTTGAGAAACTCATACGTTCTCTGTTCACTGTTTCCCGGTCTTAGAGAAGTAGATTTTTTTGTGCGAAAGTGCTGTTTTCACACTGCTAAGTACTCCCAACTCTATCAACAATGTAGGTTTTACCAGTTTTCTAAGTCTCTCTTATTTTCTTGGAGTTACACTTGGAATTCTCTGTGTAAACCTCTGTAACTTTTCTAGGTAGATGAATTCTGTGTACTTTCTCTTGTTTCTATCTGTTACCAATCTTGAGAAACTGAAACATTCTCTGTTCACTGTTTCGCGGTCTTAGAGCAGTAGATTTCTTTGTGCGAAAGTGCTGTTTTCACAGTGCTAAGTAATCCCAACTCTATCAACAATGTAGTTTTTAATAGTTTTCTAATTCTCTCTTATTTGCTTGTACTTATACTTGGAATTCTCTGTGTAAACCTCTGTAACTTCTCTAGGTAGATGAATCACTGTGGACTTTCCCTTGTTTCTATCTGTTACGAATCTTGAGAAACTCATACATTCTCTGTTAACTGATTCCCGGTCTTAGAGAAGCAGATTTCTTTCTGCGAAAGTCCTGTTTTCACAGTGCTAAGTACTCCCAACTCTATCAACAATGTAGGTTTTACCAGTTTTCTAAGTCTCTCTTATTTTGTTGACGTTTCCCTTGGATTTCTCGGTGTAAACCTCTGTAAGTTCTCTAGGTAGATGAATCACTGTGTACTTTCTCTTCTTTGTATCTGTTACCAATCTTGAGAAACTCATACATTCTCCGTTCACTGTTTACCGGTCTTAGACAAGTAGATTTCTTTGTGCGAAAGTGCTGTTTTCACAGTGCTAAGTACTCCCAACTCTATCAACAATGTAGTTTCTACCGGTTTTCTACGTCTCTCTAATTTTCATGAAGTTACACTTGGATTTCTCTGTGTAAACATCTGTAACGTCTCTAGGTAGATGAATCACTGTGTACTTTCTCTTGTTTCTATCTGTTACCAATCTTGAGAAACTCATACATTCTCTGTTCACTGTTTCCCGGTCTTAGAGAAGTAGATTTCTTTCTGCGAAAGTGCTGTTTTCACAGTGCTAAGTACTCCCAACTCTATCAACAATGTAGGTTTTACCAGTTTTCTAAGTGTCTCTTATTTGCTTGTACTTATACTTGGATTTCTCTGTATAAACCTCTGTAACTTCTCTCGGTAGATGAATCACTGTGGACTTTCTCTTGTTTCTATCTGTTACCAATCTTGAGAAACTCATACATTCTCTGTTCACTGTTTCCCAGTCTTAGAGAAGTAGATTTCTTTCTGCGAAAGTGCTGTTTTCACAATGCTAAGTACTCCCAACTCTATCAACAATGTAGGTTTTACCAGTTTTCTAAGTCTCTCTTATTTGCTTGTACTTATACTTGGAATTCTCTGTGTAAACCTCTGTAACTTTTCTAGGTAGATGAATCACTGTGTACTTTCTCTTGTTTCTATCTGTTACCAATCTTGAGAAACTGATACATTCTCTGTTCACTGTTTCGCGGTCTTAGAGCAGTAGATTTCTTTGTGCGAAAGTGCTGTTTTCACAGTGCAAAGTACTCCCAACTCTATCAACAATGGAGTTTTTAATAGTTTTCTAAGTCTCTCTTATTTGCTTGTACTTATACGTGGAATTCTCTGTGTAAACCTCTGTAACTTCTCTAGGTAGATGAATCACTGTGGACACTCCCTTGTTTCTATATGTTACCAATCTTGAGAAACTCATACATTCTCTGTTCACTGATTCCCGGTCTTAGAGAAGCAGATTTCTTTCTGGGAAAGTCCTGTTTTCACAGTGCTAAGTACTCCCAACTCTATCAACAATGTAGGTTTTACCAGTTTTCTAAGTCTCTCTTATTTTGTTGAAGTTACACTTGGATTTCTCTGTGTAAACCTCTGTAACTTCTCTAGGTAGATGAATCACTGTGTACTTTCTCTTGTTTCTATCTGGAACCAATCTTGAGAAACTCATACATTCTCTGTTCACTGTTTCGCGGTCTTAGAGAAGTAGATTTCTTTCTGCGAAAGTGCTGTTTTCACAGTGCTAAGTACTTCCAACTCTATCAACAACGTAGGTTTTACGAGTTTTCTAAGTCTCTCTTATTTTCTTGTACTTATACTTGGAATTCTCTGTGTAAACCTCTGTAACTTCTCTAGGTAGATGAATCACTGTGGACTTTCTCTTGTTTCTATCTGTTACCAATCTTGAGAAACTCATACATTCTCTGTTCACTGATTCCCGGTCTTAGAGAAGCAGATTTCTTTCTGCGAAAGTCCTGTTTTCACAGTGCTAAGTACTCCCAACTCTATCAACAATGTAGGTTTTACCAGTTTTCTAAGTCTCTCTTATTTTCTTGGAGTTACACTTGGATTTCTCTGTGTAAACTTCTGGAACTTCTCTAAGTAGATGAATCACTGTGTACTTCCTCTTGTTTCTATCTGTTACCAATCTTGAGAAACTCACACATTCTCTGTTCACTGTTTCCCGGTCTTAGAGAAGCAGGTTTCTTTCTGCGAAAGTCCTGTTTTCACAGTGCTAAGTACTCCCAACTCTATCAACAATGTAGGTTTTACCAGTTTTCTAAGTCTCACTTATTTTGTTGAAGTTACACTTGGATTTCTCTGTGTAAACCTCTGTAACTTCTCTAGGTAGATGAATCACTGTGTACTTTCTCTTGTTTCTATCTGGTTCCAATCTTGAGAAACTCATACATTCTCCGTTCACAGTTTCCCGGTCTTAGACAAGTAGATTTCTTTGTGCGAAAGTGCTGTTTTCACAGTGCTAAGTACTCCCAACTCTATGAACAATGTAGTTTCTACTGTTTTTCTAAGTCTCTCTAATTTTCATGAAGTTACACTTGGATTTCTCTGTGTAAACTTCTGGAACTTCTCTAAGTAGATGAATCACTGTGTACTTTCTCTTGTTTCTATCTGTTACCAATCTTGAGAAACTCATACATTCTCTGTTCACTGTTTCCCGGTCTTAGAGAAGTAGATTTCTTTGTGGGAAAGTGCTGTTTTCACAGTGCTAAGTACTCCCAACTCTATCAACAATGTAGGTTTTACCAGTTTTCTAAGTGTCTCTTATTTGCTTGTACTTATACTTGGATTTCTCTGTATAAACCTCTGTAACTTCTCTCGGTAGATGAATCACTGTGGACTTTCTCTTGTTTCTATCTGTTACCAATCTTGAGAAACTCATACATTCTCTGTTCACTGTTTCCCAGTCTTAGAGAAATAGATTTCTTTCTGCGAAAGTGCTGTTTTCACAATGCTAAGTACTCCCAACTCTATCAAAAATGTAGGTTTTACCAGTTTTCTAAGTCTCTCTTATTTTCTTGTACTTATACTTGGAATTCTCTGTGTAAACCTCTGTAACTTTTCTAGGTAGATGAATCCCTGTGTACTTTCTTTTGTTTCTATCTGTTACCAATCTTGAGAACTCATACATTCCCTGTTCACTGTTTCACGGACTTAGAGAACTAGATTTCTTTCGGCAAAAGTGCTGTTTTCACAGTGCTAAGTACTCCCAACTCTATCAACAATGTAGGTTTTACCAGTTTTCTAAGTCTCTCTTATTTTCTTGTACTTATACTTGGAATTCTCTGTGTAAACCTCTGTAACTTTTCTATGTAGATGAATCACTGTGTACTTTCTCTTCTTTCTATCTGTTACCAATCTTGAGAAACTCACACATTCTCTGTTCACTGTTTCCCAGTCTTAGAGAAGTAGATTTCTTTCTGCGAAAGTGCTGTTTTCACAGTGCTAAGTACTCCCAACTCTATCCACAATGTGGGTTTTACCAGTTTTCTAAGTCTCTCTTGCTTTCTTGTACTTGTACATGGAATTCACTGTGTAAACTTCTGTAACTTCTCTAGGTAGATGAATCCCTGTGTACTTTCTCTTGTTTCTATCTGTTACCAATCTTGAGAAACTCATACATTCTCTGTTCACTGTTTCCCAGTCTTAGAGAAGTAGATTTCTTTCTGCGAAACTGCTGTTTTCACAATGCTAAGTACTCCCAACTCTATCAACAATGTAGGTTTTACCACTTTTCTAAGTCTCTCTTATTTTCTTGTACTTATACTTGGAATTCTCTGTGTAAACCTCTGTAACTTCTCTTGGTAGATGAATCACTGTGGACTTTCTCTTGTTTCTATCTGTTACCAATCTTGAGAAACTCATACATTCTCTGTTTACTGTTTCGCGACTTAGAGAATAAGAATTCTTTGTGGGAAAGTGCTGTTTTCACAGTGCTAAGTACTCCCAACTCTATCAACAATGGAGTTTTTAATAGTTTTCTAAGTCTCTCTTATTTGCTTGTACTTATACTTGGAATTCTTTGTGTAAACCTCTGTAACTTCTCTAGGTAGATGTATCACTGTGGACTTTCTCTTGTTTCTATCTGTTACCAATCTTGAGAAACTCATACATTCTCTGTTCACTGTTTCGCGGTCTTAGAGAAGCAGATTTCTTTCTGCGAAAGTGCTGTTTTCACAGTGCTAAGTACTTCCAACTCTATCAACAACGTAGGTTTTACGAGTTTTCTAAGTCTCTCTTATTTTCTTGTACTTATACTTGGAATTCTCTCTGTAAACCTCTGTAACTTCTCTAGGTAGATGAATCACTCTGGACTTTCTCTTGTTTCTATCTGTTACCAATCTTGAGAAACTCATACATTCTCTGTTCACTGATTCCCGGTCTTAGAGAAGCAGATTTCTTTCTGCGAAAGTCCTGTTTTCACAGTGCTAAGTACTCCGAACTCTATCAACAATGTAGGTTTTACCAGTTTTCTAAGTCTCTCTTATTTTCTTGGAGTTACACTTGGATTTCTCTGTGTAAACTTCTGGAACTTCTCTAAGTAGATGAATCACTGTGTACTTCCTCTTGTTTCTATCTGTTACCAATCTTGAGAAACTCACACATTCTCTGTTCACTGTTTCCCGGTCTTAGAGAAGCAGGTTTCTTTCTGCGAAAGTCCTGTTTTCACAGTGCTAAGTACTCCCAACTCTATCAACAATGTAGGTTTTACCAGTTTTCTAAGTCTCTCTTATTTTGTTGAAGTTACACTTGGATTTCTCTGTGTAAACCTCTGTAACTTCTCTAGGTAGATGAATCACTGTGTACTTTCTCTTGTTTCTATCTGGTTCCAATCTTGAGAAACTCATACATTCTCCGTTCACAGTTTCCCGGTCTTAGACAAGTAGATTTCTTTGTGCGAAAGTGCTGTTTTCACAGTGCTAAGTACTCCCAACTATATGAACAATGTAGTTTCTACTGTTTTTCTAAGTCTCTCTAATTTTCATGAAGTTACACTTGGATTTCTCTGTGTAAACTTCTGGAACTTCTCTAAGTAGATGAATCACTGTGTACTTTCTCTTGTTTCTATCTGTTACCAATCTTGAGAAACTCATACATTCTCTGTTCACTGTTTCCCGGTCTTAGAGAAGTAGATTTCCTTGTGGGAAAGTGCTGTTTTCACAGTGCTAAGTACTCCCAACTCTATCAACAATGTAGGTTTTACCAGTTTTCTAAGTGTCTCTTATTTGCTTGTACTTATACTTGGATTTCTCTTTGTAAACCGCTGTAACTTCTCTCGGTAGATGAATCACTGTGGACTTTCTCTTGTTTCTATCTGTTACCAATCTTGAGAAACTCATACATTCTCTGTTCACTGTTTCCCAGTCTTAGAGAAGTAGATTTCTTTCTGCGAAAGTGCTGTTTTCACAATGCTAAGTACTCCCAACTCTATCAAAAATGTAGGTTTTACCAGTTTTCTAAGTCTCTCTTATTTGCTTGTACTTATACGTGGAATTCTCTGTGTAAACCTCTGTAACTTTTCTAGGTAGAAGAATCACTGCGTACTCTCTCTTCTTTCTATCTGTTACCAATCTTGAGAAACTCATACATTCTCTGTTCACTGTTTCCCAGTCTTAGAGAAGTAGATTTCTTTCTCAGAAAGTGCTGTTTTCACAGTGGTAAGTACTACCAACTCTATCCACAACGTAGGTTTTACCAGTTTTCTAAGTCTCTCTTCTTTTCTTGTACTTATACATGGAATTCTCTATGTAAACTTCTGTAACTTCTCTAGGTAGATGAATCACTGTGTACTTTCTCTTATTTCTATCTGTTACGAATCTTGAGAAACTCATACATTCTCTGTTCACTGTTTCCCAGTGTTAGAGAAGTTGATTTCTTTCTGTGAAAGTGCTGTTTTCACAGTGCTAAGGACTCCCAGCTCTATCAACAATGTAGGTTTTACCAGTTTTCTAAGTCTCTCTTATTTTCTTGTACTTATACTTGGAATTCTCTGTGTAAACCTCTGTAACTTTTCTAGGTAGATGAATCCCTGTGTACTTTCTTTTGTTTCTATCTGTTACCAATCTTGAGAACTCATACATTCCCTGTTCACTGTTTCACGGACTTAGAGAACTAAATTTCTTTCGGCAAAAGTGCTGTTTTCACAGTGCTAAGTACTCCCAACTCTATCAACAATGTAGGTTTTACCAGTTTTCTAAGTCTCTCTTATTTTCTTGTACTTATACTTGGAATTCTCTGTGTAAACCTCTGTAACTTTTCTATGTAGATGAATCACTGTGTACTTTCTCTTCTTTCTATCTGTTACCAATCTTGAGAAACTCACACATTCTCTGTTCACTGTTTCCCAGTCTTAGAGAAGTAGATTTCTTTCTGCGAAAGTGCTGTTTTCACAGTGCTAAGTACTCCCAACTCTATCCACAATGTGGGTTTTACCAGTTTTCTAAGTCTCTCTTGCTTTCTTGTACTTATACATGGAATTCTCTGTGTAAACTTCTGTAACTTCTCTAGGTAGATGAATCCCTGTGTACTTTCTCTTGTTTCTATCTGTTACCAATCTTGAGAAACTCATACATTCTCTGTTCACTGTTTCCCAGTCTTAGAGAAGTAGATTTCTTTCTGCGAAACTGCTGTTTTCACAATGCTAAGTACTCCCAACTCTATCAACAATGTAGGTTTTACCACTTTTCTAAGTCTCTCTTATTTTCTTGTACTTATACTTGGAATTCTCTGTGTAAACCTCTGTAACTTCTCTTGGTAGATGAATCACTGTGGACTTTCTCTTGTTTCTATCTGTTACAAATCCTGAGAAACTCATACATTCTCTGTTTACTGTTTCGCGACTTAGAGAATAAGAATTCTTTGTGGGAAAGTGCTGTTTTCACAGTGCTAAGTACTCCCAACTCTATCAACAATGGAGTTTTTAATAGTTTTCTAAGTCTCTCTTATTTGCTTGTACTTATACTTGGAATTCTTTGTGTAAACCTCTGTAACTTCTCTAGGTAGATGTATCACTGTGGACTTTCTCTTGTTTCTATCTGTTACCAATCTTGAGAAACTCATACATTCTCTGTTCACTGATTCCCGGTCTTAGAGAAGCAGATTTCTTTCTGCGAAAGTCCTGTTTTCACAGTGCTAAGTTCTCCCAACTCTTTCAACAATGTAGGTTTTACCAGTTTTCTAAGTCTCTCTTATTTTGTTGACGTTACACTTGGATTTCTCTGTGTAAACCTCTGTAACTTCTCTCGGTAGATGAATCACTGTGGACTTTCTCTTGTTTCTATCTGTTACCAATCTTGAGAAACTCATACGTTCTCTGTTCACTGTTTCCCGGTCTTAGAGAAGTAGATTTTTTTGTGCGAAAGTGCTGTTTTCACACTGCTAAGTACTCCCAACTCTATCAACAATGTAGGTTTTACCAGTTTTCTAAGTCTCTCTTATTTTCTTGGAGTTACACTTGGAATTCTCTGTGTAAACCTCTGTAACTTCTCTCGGTACATGAATCACTGTGGACTTTCTCTTGTTTCTATCTGTTACCAATCTTGAGAAACTCATACATTCTCTGTTCACTGTTTCGCGGTCTTAGAGAAGTAGATTTCTTTGTGCGAAAGTGCTGTTTTCACAGTGCTAAGTACTCCCAACTCTATCAACAATGTAGGTTTTACCAGTTTTCTAAGTGTTTCTTATTTTCTTGTACTTATACTTGGAATTCTCTGTGTAAACCTCTGTAACTTCTCTCGGTAGATGAATCACTGTGGACTTTCTCTTGTTTCTATCTGTTACCAATCTTGAGAAACTCATACATTCTCTGTTCACTGATTCCCGGTCTTAGAGAAACAGATTTCTTTCTGCGAATGTCCTGTTTTCACAGTGCTAAGTACTCCCAACTCTATCAACAATGTAGGTTTTACCAGTTTTCTAAGTCTCTCTTATTTTCTTGAAGTTACACTTGGATTTCTCTGTGTAAACCTCTGTAACTTCTCTAGGTAGATGAATCACTGTGTACTTTCTCTTGTTTCTATCTGTTACCAATCTTGAGAAACTCATACATTCTCCGTTCACTGTTTCCCGGTCTTAGAGAAGTAGGATTTTTTTGTGCGAAAGTGCTGTTTTCACACTGCTAAGTACTCCCAACTCTATCAACAATGTAGGTTTTACCAGTTTTCTAAGTCTCTCTTATTTTCTTGGAGTTACACTTGGATTTCTCTGTGTAAACTTCTGGAACTTCTCTAAGTAGATGAATCACTGTGTACTTTCTCTTGTTTCTATCTGTTACCAATCTTGAGAAACTCATACATTCTCTGTTCACTGTTTCCCGGTCTTAGAGAAGTAGATTTCTTCGTGGGAAAGTGCTGTTTTCACAGTGCTAAGTACTCCCAACTCTATCAACAATGTAGGTTTTACCAGTTTTCTAAGTCTCTCTTATTTTCTTGTACTTATACTTGGAATTCTCTGTGTAAACCTCTGTAACTTTTCTAGGTAGATGAATTCTGTGTACTTTCTCTTGTTTCTATCTGTTACCAATCTTGAGAAACTGAAACATTCTCTGTTCACTGTTTCGCGGTCTTAGAGCAGTAGATTTCTTTGTGCGAAAGTGCTGTTTTCACAGTGCTAAGTAATCCCAACTCTATCAACAATGTAGTTTTTAATAGTTTTCTAATTCTCTCTTATTTGCTTGTACTTATACTTGGAATTCTCTGTGTAAACCTCTGTAACTTCTCTAGGTAGATGAATCACTGTGGACTTTCCCTTGTTTCTATCTGTTACGAATCTTGAGAAACTCATACATTCTCTGTTCACTGATTCCCGGTCTTAGAGAAGCAGATTTCTTTCTGCGAAAGTCCTGTTTTCACAGTGCTAAGTACTCCCAACTCTATCAACAATGTAGGTTTTACCAGTTTTCTAAGTCTCTCTTATTTTGTTGACGTTTCACTTGGATTTCTCGGTGTAAACCTCTGTAAGTTCTCTAGGTAGATGAATCACTGTGTACTTTCTCTTCTTTGTATCTGTTACCAATCTTGAGAAACTCATACATTCTCCGTTCACTGTTTCCCGGTCTTAGACAAGTAGATTTCTTTGTGCGAAAGTGCTGTTTTCACAGTGCTAAGTACTCCCAACTCTATCAACAATGTAGTTTCTACCGGTTTTCTACGTCTCTCTAATTTTCATGAAGTTACACTTGGATTTCTCTGTGTAAACATCTGTAACGTCTCTAGGTAGATGAATCACTGTGTACTTTCTCTTGTTTCTATCTGTTACCAATCTTGAGAAACTCATACATTCTCTGTTCACTGTTTCCCGGTCTTAGAGAAGTAGATTTCTTTCTGCGAAAGTGCTGTTTTCACAGTGCTAAGTACTCCCAACTCTATCAACAATGTAGGTTTTACCAGTTTTCTAAGTGTCTCTTATTTGCTTGTACTTATACTTGGATTTCTCTGTATAAACCTCTGTAACTTCTCTCGGTAGATGAATCACTGTGGACTTTCTCTTGTTTCTATCTGTTACCAATCTTGAGAAACTCATACATTCTCTGTTCACTGTTTCCCAGTCTTAGAGAAGTAGATTTCTTTCTGCGAAAGTGCTGTTTTCACAATGCTAAGTACTCCCAACTCTATCAACAATGTAGGTTTTACCAGTTTTCTAAGTCTCTCTTATTTGCTTGTACTTATACTTGGAATTCTCTGTGTAAACCTCTGTAACTTTTCTAGGTAGATGAATCACTGTGTACTTTCTCTTGTTTCTATCTGTTACCAATCTTGAGAAACTGATACATTCTCTGTTCACTGTTTCGCGGTCTTAGAGCAGTAGATTTCTTTGTGCGAAAGTGCTGTTTTCACAGTGCTAAGTACTCCCAACTCTATCAACAATGTAGTTTTTAATAGTTTTCTAAGTCTCTCTTATTTGCTTGTACTTATACTTGGAATTCTCTGTGTTCACCTCTGTAACTTCTCTAGGTAGATGAATCACTGTGTACTTTCTCTTGTTTCTATCTGTTACCAATCTTGAGAAACTCATACATTCTCTGTTTACTGTTTCCCGGTCTTAGAGAAGTAGATTTCTTTGTGCGAAAGTGCTGTTTTCACAGTGCTAAGTACTCCCAACTCTATGAACAATGTAGGTTTTAACAGTTTTCTAAGTCTCTTATTTTCTTGTACTTATACTTGGAATTCTCTGTGTAAACCTCTGTAACTTCTCTCGGTAGATGAATCACTGTTGACTTTCTCTTGTTTCTATCTGTTACCAATCTTGAGAAACTCATGCATTCTCTGTTCAATGTTTCCCAGTCTTAGAGAAGTAGATTTCTTTGTGCGAAACTGCTGTTTTCACAGTGCTAAGTACTCCCAACTCTATCAACAATGTAGGTTTTACCAGTTTTCTAAGTCTCTCTTATTTTCTTTTACTTATACTTGGAATTCTCTGTGTAAACCTCTGTAACTTTTCTAGGTAGAGGAATCCCTGTGTACTTTCTCTTGTTTCTATCTGTTACCAATCTTGAGAAACTCATACATTCTCT
Organism: Heterohyrax brucei; assembly: GCA_028571685.1. Classification (NCBI taxonomy): domain Eukaryota; kingdom Metazoa; phylum Chordata; class Mammalia; order Hyracoidea; family Procaviidae; genus Heterohyrax; species Heterohyrax brucei. The sequence goes on along the minus strand of CM053144.1, from coordinate 20,777,069 downwards.
GTTCACTGTTTCCCGGTCTTAGAGAAGTAGATTTCTTTGTGCGAAAGTGCTGTTTTCACAGTGCTAAGTACTCCCAACTCTATCAACAATGTAGTTTTTAATAGTTTTCTAAGTCTCTCTTATTTTCTTTTACTTATACTTGGAATTCTCTGTGTAAACCTCTGTAACTTCTCTAGGTAGATGAATCACTGTGTACTTTATCTTGTTTCTATCTGTTACCAATCTTGAGAAACTCATACATTCTCTGTTTACTGTTTCCCGGTCTTAGAGAAGTAGATTTCTTTCTGCGAAAGTGCTGTTTTCACAGTGCTAAGTACTCCCAACTCTATCAACAATGTAGGTTTTAACAGTTTTCTAATTCTCTCTTATTTTCTTGTACTTATACTTGGAATTCTCTGTGTAAACCTCTGTAACTTCTCTCGGAAGATGAATCACTGTTGACTTTCTCTTGTTTCTATCTGTTACCAATCTTGAGAAACTCATACATTCTCTGTTCAATGTTTCCCAGTCTTAGAGAAGTAGATTTCTTTGTGCGAAAGTGCTGTTTTCACAGTGCTAAGTACTCCCAACTCTATCAACAATGTAGGTTTTACCAGTTTTCTAAGTCTCTCTTATTTTCTTGTACTTATACTTGGAATTCTCTGTGTAAACCTCTGTAACTTTTCTAGGTAGATGAATCCCTGTGTACTTTCTCTTGTTTCTATCTGTTACCAATCTTGAGAAACTCCTACATTCTCTGTTCACTGTTTCCCAGTCTTAGAGAAGTAGATTTCTTTCTGCGAAAGTGCTGTTTTCACAGTACTAAGTACTCCCAACTCTATCAACAATGTAGGTTTTACCAGTTTTCTAAGTCTCTCTTATTTTCTTGTACTTATACTTGGAATTCTCTGTGTAAACCTCTGTAACTTTTCTATGTAGATGAATCACTGTGTACTTTCTCTTCTTTCTATCTGTTACCAATCTTGAGAATCTCACACATTCTCTGTTCACTGTTTCCCAGTCTTAGAGAAGAAGATTTCTTTCTGCGAAAGTGCTGTTTTCACAGTGCTAAGTACTCCCAACTCTATCTACAATGTGGGTTTTACCAGTTTTCTAAGTCTCTCGCATTTTCTTGTACTTATACATGGAATTCTCTGTGTAAACTTCTGTAACTTCTCTAGGTAGATGAATCCCTGTGTACTTTCTCTTGTTTCTATCTGTTACCAATCTTGAGAAACTCATACATTCTCTGTTCACTGTTTCCCAGTCTTAGAGAAGTAGATTTCTTTCTGAGAAAGTGCTGTTTTCACAGTGGTAAGTACTACCAACTCTATCCACAACGTAGGTTTTACCAGTTTTCTAAGTCTCTCTTCTTTTCTTGTACTTATACATGGAATTCTCTATGTAAACTTCTGTAACTTCTATAGGTAGATGAATCACTGTGTACTTTCTCTTGTTTCTATCTGTTACGAATCTTGAGAAACTCATACATTCTCTGTTCACTGTTTCCCCGTGTTAGAGAAGTTGATTTCTTTCTGTGAAAGTGCTGTTTTCACAGTGCTAAGTACTCCCAACTCTATCAACAATGTCGGTTTTACCAGTTTTCTAAGTCTCTCTTATTTTCTTTTACTTATACTTGGAATTCTCTGTGTAAACCTCTGTAACTTTTCTAGGTAGAGGAACCCCTGTGTACTTTCTCTTGTTTCTATCTGTTACCAATCTTGAGAAACTCATACATTCCCTGTTCACTGTTTCACGGACTTAGAGAACTAAATTTCTTTCTGCAAAAGTTCTGTTTTCACAGTGCTAAGTACTCCCAACTCTATCAACAATGTAGGTTTTACCAGTTTTCTAAGTCTCTCTTATTTTCTTGTACTTATACTTGGAATTCTCTGTGTAAACCTCTGTAACTTTTCTATGTAGATGAATCACTGTGTACTTTCTCTTCTTTCTATCTGTTACCAATCTTGAGAAACTCACACATTCTCTGTTCACTGTTTCCCAGTCTTAGAGAAGTAGATTTCTTTCAGCGAAAGTGCTGTTTTCACAGTGCTAAGTACTCCCAACTCTATCTACAATGTGGGTTTTACCAGTTTTCTAAGTCTCTCTTATTTTCTTGTACTTATACATGGAATTCTCTGTGTAAACTTCTGTAACTCCTCTAGGTAGATGAATCCCTGTGTACTTTCTCTTGTTTCTATCTGTTACCAATCTTGAGAAACTCATACATTCTCTGTCCACTGTTTCCCAGTCTTAGAGAAGTAGATTTCTTTCTGCGAAACTGCTGTTTTCACAATGCTAAGTCCTCCCAACTCTATCAACAATGTAGGTTTTACCACTTTTCTAAGTCTCTCTTATTTTCTTGTACTTATACTTGGAATTCTCTGTGTAAACCTCTGTAACTTCTCTTGGTAGATGAATCACTGTGGACTTTCTCTTGTTTCTATCTGTTACCAATCTTGAGAAACTCATACATTCTCTGTTTACTGTTTCACGGTCTTAGAGAAGAAGATTTCTTTGTGGGAAAGTGCTGTTTTCACAGTGCTATGTACTCCCAACTCTATCAACAATGGAGTTTTTAATAGTTTTCTAAGTCTCTCTTATTTGCTTGTACTTATACTTGGAATTCTCTGTGTAAACCTCTGTAACTTCTCTAGGTAGATGTATCACTGTGGACTTTCTCTTGTTTCTATCTGTTACCAATCTTGAGAAACTCATACATTCTCTGTTCACTGATTCCCGGTCTTAGAGAAGCAGATTTCTTTCTGCGAAAGTCCTGTTTTCACAGTGCTAAGTACTCCCAACTCTATCAACAATGTAGGTTTTACCAGTTTTCTAAGTCTCTCTTATTTTATTGAAGTTACACTTGGATTTCTCTGTGTAAACCTCTGTAACTTCTGTAGGTAGATGAATCACTGTGTACTTTCTCTTGTTTCTATCTGGTACCAATCTTGAGAAACTCATACATTCTCCGTTCACAGTTTCTCGGTCTTAGACAAGTAGATTTCTTTGTGCGAAAGTGCTGTTTTCACAGTGCTAAGTACTCCCAACTCTATCAACTATGGAGTTTCTACCGGTTTTCTACGTCTCTCTAATTTTCATGAAGTTACACTTGGATTTCTCTGTGTAAACATCTGTAACGTCTCTAGGTAGATGAATCACTGTGTACTTTCTCTTGTTTCTATCTGTTACCAATCTTGAGAAACTCATACATTCTCTGTTCACTGTTTCCCGGTCTTAGAGAAGTAGATTTCTTCGTGGGAAAGTGCTGTTTTCACAGTGCTAAGTACTCCCAACTCTATCAACAATGTAGGTTTTACCAGTTTTCTAAGTCTCTCTTATTTGCTTGTACTTATACTTGGAATTCTCTGTGTAAACCTCTGTAACTTTTCTAGGTAGATGAATCACTGTGTACTTTCTCTTGTTTCTATCTGTTACCAATCTTGAGAAACTCCTACATTCTCTGTTCACTGTTTCCCAGTCTTAGAGAAGTAGATTTCTTTCTGCGAAAGTGCTGTTTTCACAGTACTAAGTACTCCCAACTCTATCAACAATGTAGGTTTTACCAGTTTTCTAAGTCTCTCTTATTTTCTTGTACTTATACTTGGAATTCTCTGTGTAAACCTCTGTAACTTTTCTATGTAGATGAATCACTGTGTACTTTCTCTTCTTTCTATCTGTTACCAATCTTGAGAAACTCACACATTCTCTGTTCACTGTTTCCCAGTCTTAGAGAAGAAGATTTCTTTCTGCGAAAGTGCTGTTTTCACAGTGCTAAGTACTCCCAACTCTATCTACAATGTGGGTTTTACCAGTTTTCTAAGTCTCTCGCATTTTCTTGTACTTATACATGGAATTCTCTGTGTAAACTTCTGTAACTTCTCTAGGTAGATGAATCCCTGTGTACTTTCTCTTGTTTCTATCTGTTACCAATCTTGAGAAACTCATACATTCTCTGTTCACTGTTTCCCAGTCTTAGAGAAGTAGATTTCTTTCTGAGAAAGTGCTGTTTTCACAGTGGTAAGTACTACCAACTCTATCCACAACGTAGGTTTTACCAGTTTTCTAAGTCTCTCTTCTTTTCTTGTACTTATACATGGAATTCTCTATGTAAACTTCTGTAACTTCTCTAGGTAGATGAATCACTGTGTACTTTCTCTTGTTTCTATCTGTTACGAATCTTGAGAAACTCATACATTCTCTGTTCACTGTTTCCCAGTGTTAGAGAAGTTGATTTCTTTCTGTGAAAGTGCTGTTTTCACAGTGCTAAGTACTCCCAACTCTATCAACAATGTCGGTTTTACCAGTTTTCTAAGTCTCTCTTATTTTCTTTTACTTATACTTGGAATTCTCTGTGTAAACCTCTGTAACTTTTCTAGGTAGATGAATCCCTGTGTACTTTCTCTTGTTTCTATCTGTTACCAATCTTGAGAAACTCATACATTCCCTGTTCACTGTTTCACGGACTTAGAGAACTAAATTTCTTTCTGCAAAAGTTCTGTTTTCACAGTGCTAAGTACTCCCAACTCTATCAACAATGTAGGTTTTACCAGTTTTCTAAGTCTCTCTTATTTTCTTGTACTTATACTTGGAATTCTCTGTGTAAACCTCTGTAACTTTTCTATGTAGATGAATCACTGTGTACTTTCTCTTCTTTCTATCTGTTACCAATCTTGAGAAACTCACACATTCTCTGTTCACTGTTTCCCAGTCTTAGAGAAGTAGATTTCTTTCAGCGAAAGTGCTGTTTTCACAGTGCTAAGTACTCCCAACTCTATCTACAATGTGGGTTTTACCAGTTTTCTAAGTCTCTCTTATTTTCTTGTACTTATACATGGAATTCTCTGTGTAAACTTCTGTAACTTCTCTAGGTAGATGAATCCCTGTGTACTTTCTCTTGTTTCTATCTGTTACCAATCTTGAGAAACTCATACATTCTCTGTCCACTGTTTCCCAGTCTTAGAGAAGTAGATTTCTTTCTGCGAAACTGCTGTTTTCACAATGCTAAGTCCTCCCAACTCTATCAACAATGTAGGTTTTACCACTTTTCTAAGTCTCTCTTATTTTCTTGTACTTATACTTGGAATTCTCTGTGTAAACCTCTGTAACTTCTCTTGGTAGATGAATCACTGTGGACTTTCTCTTGTTTCTATCTGTTACCAATCTTGAGAAACTCATACATTCTCTGTTTACTGTTTCACGGTCTTAAAGAAGAAGATTTCTTTGTGGGAAAGTGCTGTTTTCACAGTGCTATGTACTCCCAACTCTATCAACAATGGAGTTTTTAATAGTTTTCTAAGTCTCTCTTATTTGCTTGTACTTATACTTGGAATTCTCTGTGTAAACCTTTGTAACTTCTCTAGGTAGATGTATCACTGTGGACTTTCTCTTCTTTCTATCTGGTACCAATCTTGAGAAACTCATACATTCTCTGTTCACTGATTCCCGGTCTTAGAGAAGCAGATTTCTTTCTGCGAAAGTCCTGTTTTCACAGTGCTAAGTACTCCCAACTCTATCAACAATGTAGGTTTTACCAGTTTTCTAAGTCTCTCTTATTTTGTTGAAGTTACACTTGGATTTCTCTGTGTAAACCTCTGTAACTTCTGTAGGTAGATGAATCACTGTGTACTTTCTCTTGTTTCTATCTGGTACCAATCTTGAGAAACTCATACATTCTCCGTTCACAGTTTCCCGGTCTTAGACAAGTAGATTTCTTTGTGCGAAAGTGCTGTTTTCACAGTGCTAAGTACTCCCAACTCTATCAACTATGGAGTTTCTACCGGTTTTCTACGTCTCTCTAATTTTCATGAAGTTACACTTGGATTTCTCTGTGTAAACATCTGTAACGTCTCTAGGTAGATGAATCACTGTGTACTTTCTCTTGTTTCTATCTGTTACCAATCTTGAGAAACTCATACATTCTCTGTTCACTGTTTCCCGGTCTTAGAGAAGTAGATTTCTTCGTGGGAAAGTGCTGTTTTCACAGTGCTAAGTACTCCCAACTCTATCAACAATGTAGGTTTTACCAGTTTTCTAAGTCTCTCTTATTTGCTTGTACTTATACTTGGAATTCTCCGTGTAAACCTCTGTAACTTTTCTAGGTAGATGAATCACTGTGTACTTTCTCTTGTTTCTATCTGTTACCAATCTTGAGAAACTGATACATTCTCTGTTCACTGTTTCGCGGTCTTAGAGCAGTAGATTTCTTTGTGCGAAAGTGCTGTTTTCACAGTGCTAAGTACTCCCAACTCTATCAACAATGTAGTTTTTAATAGTTTTCTAATTCTCTCTTATTTGCTTGTACTTATACTTGGAATTCTCTGTGTAAACCTCTGTAACTTCTCTAGGTAGATGAATCACTGTGAACTTTCCCTTGTTTCTATCTGTTACCAATCTTGAGAAACTCATACATTCTCTGTTCACTGATTCACGGTCTTAGAGAAGCAGATTTCTTTCTGCGAAAGTCCTGTTTTCACAGTGGTAAGTACTCCCAACTCTATCAACAATGTAGGTTTTACCAGTTTTCTAAGTCTCTCTTATTTTGTTGAAGTTACACTTGGATTTCTCGGTGTAAACCTCTGTAACTTCTCTGGGTAGATGAATCACTGTGTACTTTCTCTTGTTTCTATCTGTTACCAATCTTGAAAAACTCATACATTCTCTGTTCACTGTTTCCCGGTCTTAGAGAAGTAGATTTTTTTGTGCGAAAGTGCTGTTTTCACACTGCTAAGTACTCCCAACTCTATCAACAATTTAGGTTTTACCAGTTTTCTAAGTCTCTCTCATTTTCTTGTACTTATACTTGGAATTCTCTGTGTAAACCTCTGTAACTTCTCTCGGTAGATGAATCACTGTGGACTTTCTCTTGTTTCTATCTGTTACCATTCTTGAGAAACTCATACATTCTCTGTTCACTGTTTCGCGGTCTTAGAGAAGTAGATTTCTTTGTGCGAAAGTGCTGTTTTCACAGTGCTAAGTACTCCCAACTCTATCAACAATGTAGGTTTTACCAGTTTTCTAAGTCTCTCTTATTTTCTTGTACTTATAATTGGAATTCTCTGTGTAAACCGCTGTAACTTCTCTCGGTAGATGAATCACTGTGGACTTTCTCTTGTTTCTATCTGTTACCAATCTTGAGAAACTCACACATTCTCTGTTCACTGTTTCGCGGTCTTAGAGAAGTAGATTTCTTTGTGCGAAAGTGCTGTTTTCACAGTGCTAAGAACTTCCAACTCTATCAACAACGTAGGTTTTACGAGTTTTCTAAGTCTCTCTTATTTTCTTGTACTTATACTTGGAATTCTCTGTGTAAACCTCTGTAACTTCTCTAGGTAGATGAATCACTGTGGACTTTCTCTTGTTTCTATCTGTTACCAATCTTGAGAAACTCATACATTCTCTGTTCACTGATTCCCGGTCTTAGAGAAGCAGATTTCTTTCTGCGAAAGTCCTGTTTTCACAGTGCTAAGTACTCCCAACTCTATCAACAATGTAGGTTTTACCAGTTTTCTAAGTCTCTCTTATTTTCTTGAAGTTACACTTGGATTTCTCTGTGTAAACCTCTGTAACTTCTCGAGGTAGATGAATCACTGTGTACTTTCTCTTGTTTCTATCTGTTACCAATCTTGAGAAACTCATACATTCTCCATTCACTGTTTCCCGGTCTTAGAGAAGTAGATTTTTTTGTGCGAAAGTGCTGTTTTCACACTGCTAAGTACTCCCAACTCTATCAACAATGTAGGTTTTACCAGTTTTCTAAGTCTCTCTTATTTTCTTGGAGTTACACTTGGATTTCTCTGTGTAAACTTCTGGAACTTCTCTAAGTAGATGAATCACTGTGTACTTTCTCTTGTTTCTATCTGTTACCAATCTTGAGAAACTCATACATTCTCTGTTCACTGTTTCCCGGTCTTAGAGAAGTAGATTTCTTTGTGGGAAAGTGCTGTTTTCACAGTGCTAAGTACTCCCAACTCTATCAACAATGTAGGTTATACCAGTTTTCTAAGTCTCTCTTATTTGCTTGTACTTATACTTGGAATTCTCTGTGTAAACCTCTGTAACTTTTCTAGGTAGATGAATCACTGTGTACTTTCTCTTGTTTCTATCTGTTACCAATCTTGAGAAACTCATACATTCTCTGTTCACTGATTCACGGTCTTAGAGAAGCAGATTTCTTTCTGCGAAAGTCCTGTTTTCACAGTGCTAAGTACTCCCAACTCTATCAACAATGTAGGTTTTACCAGTTTTCTAAGTCTCTCTTATTTTGTTGAAGTTACACTTGGATTTCTCTGTGTAAACCTCTGTAACTTCTCTAGGTAGATGAATCACTGTGTACTTTCTCTTGTTTCTATCTGTTACCAATCTTGAGAAACTCATACATTCTCTGTTCACTGATTCACGGTCTTAGAGAAGCAGATTTCTTTCTGCGAAAGTCCTGTTTTCACAGTGCTAAGTACTCCCAACTCTATCAACAATGTAGGTTTTACCAGTTTTCTAAGTCTCTCTTATTTTCTTGAAGTTACACTTGGATTTCTCTGTGTAAACCTCTGTAACTTCTCTAGGTAGATGAATCACTGTGTACTTTCTCTTGTTTCTATCTGGTACCAATCTTGAGAAACTCATACATTGTCTGTTTACTGTTTCCCGGTCTTAGAGAAGTAGATTTCTTTCTGCGAAAGTGTTGTTTTCACAGTGCTAAGTACTCCCAATTCTATCAACAATGTAGGTTTTACCAATTTTCTAAGTCTCTCTTATTTTCTTGTACTTATACTTGGAATTCTCTGTGTAAACCTCTGTAACTTTTCTATGTAGATGAATCACTGCGTACTTTCTCTTCTTTCTATCTGTTACCAATCTTGAGAAACTCATACATTCTCTGTTCACTGTTTCCCAGTCTTAGAGAAGTAGATTTCTTTCTGAGAAAGTGCTGTTTTCACAGTGGTAAGTACTACCAACTCTATCCACAACGTAGGTTTTACCAGTTTTCTAAGTCTCTCTTCTTTTCTTGTACTTATACATGGAATTCTCTATGTAAACTTCTGTAACTTCTCTAGGTAGATGAATCACTGTGTACTTTCTCTTGTTTCTATCTGTTACCAATCTTGAGAAACTCATACATTCTCTGTTCACTGTTTCCCAGTGTTAGAGAAGTTGATTTCTTTCTGCGAAAGTGCTGTTTTCACAGTGCTAAGTACTCCCAACTCTATCAACAATGTAGGTTTTACCAGTTTTCTAAGTCTCTCTTATTTGTTTTACTTATACTTGGAATTCTCTGTGTAAACCTCTGTAACTTTTCTAGGTAGAGGAATCCCTGTGTACTTTCTCTTGTTTCTATCTGTTACCAATCTTGAGAAACTCATACATTCTCTGTTCACTGTTTCCAGGACTTAGAGAACTAAATTTCTTTCGGCGAAAGTGCTGTTTTCACAGTGCTAAGTACTCCCAACTCTATCAACAATGTAGGTTTTACCAGTTTTCTAAGTCTCTCTCATTTTATTGTACTTATACTTGGAATTCTCTGTGTAAACCTCTGTAACTTTTCTAGGTAGATGAATCACTGCGTACTCTCTCTTCTTTCTATCTGTTACCAATCTTGAGAAACTCATACATTCTCTGTTCACTGTTTCCCAGACTTAGAGAAGTAGATTTCTTTCTGAGAAAGTGCTGTTTTCACAGTGCTAAGTACTCCCAACTCTATCAACAATGGAGTTTCTACCGGTTTTCTAAGTCTCTCTAATTTTCATGAAGTTACACTTGGATTTCTCTGTGTAAACATCTGTAACGTCTCTAGGTAGATGAATCACTGTGTACTTTCTCTTGTTTCTATCTGTTACCAATCTTGAGAAACTCATACATTCTCTGTTCACTGTTTCGCGGTCTTAGAGAAGTAGATTTCTTTGTGCGAAAGTGCTGTTTTCACAGTGCTAAGTACTCCCAACTCTATCAACAATGTAGTTTTTAATAGTTTTCTAAGTCTCTCTTATTTGCTTGTACTTATACTTGGAATTCTCTGTGTAAACCTCTGTAACTTCTCTCGGTAGATGAATCACTGTGGACTTTCTCTTGTTTCTATCTGTTACCAATCTTGAGAAACTCATACATTCTCTGTTTACTGTTTCGCGGTCTTAGAGAAGTAGATTTCTTTGTGCGAAAGTGCTGTTTTCACAGTGCTAAGTACTCCCAACTCTATCAACAATGTAGGTTTTACCAGTTTTCTAAGTCTCTCTTATTTTCTTGGAGTTACACTTGGATTTCTCTGTGTAAGCTTCTGGAACCTCTCTAAGTAGATGAATCACTGTGTACTTTCTCTTGTTTCTATCTGTTACCAACCTTGAGAAACTCATACATTCTCTGTGCACTGTTTCCCGGTCTTAGAGAAGTAGATTTCTTTGTACGAAAGTGCTGTTTTCACAGTGCTAAGTACTCCCAACTCTATCAACAATGTAGGTTTTACCAGTTTTCTAAGTCTCTGTTATTTGCTTGTACTTATACTTGGAATTCTCTGTGTAAACTTCTGTAACTTCTCTCGGTAGATGAATCACTGTGTACTTTCCCTTGTTTCTATCTGTTACCAATCTTGAGAAACTCATACATTCTCTGTTCACTGATTCACGGTCTTAGAGAAGCAGATTTCTTTCTGCGAAAGTCCTGTTTTCACAGTGCTAAGTTCTCCCAACTCTATCAACAATGTAGGTTTTACCAGTTTTCTAAGTCTCTCTTATTTTCTTGAAGTTACACTTGGATTTCTCTGTGTAAACCTCTGTAACTTCTCTAGGTAGATGAATCACTGTGTACTTTCTCTTGTTTCTATCTGGTACCAATCTTGAGAAACACATACATTGTCTTTTTACTGTTTCTCGGTCTTAGAGAAGTAGATTTCTTTCTGCGAAAGTGTTGTTTTCACAGTGCTAAGTACTCCCAACTCTATCAACAATGTAGGTTTTAACAGTTTTCTAAGTCTCTCTTATTTTCTTGTACTTATACTTGGAATTCTCTGTGTAAACCTCTGTAACTTCTCTCGGTAGATGAATCACTGTTGACTTTCTCTTGTTTCTATCTGTTACCAATCTTGAGAAACTCATACATTCTCTATTCAATGTTTCCCAGTCTTAGAGAAGTAGACTTCTTTGTGCGAAAGTGCTGTTTTCACAGTGTTAAGTACTCCCAACTCTATCAACAATGTAGGTTTTACCAGTTTTCTAAGTCTCTCTTATTTTCTTGTACTTATACTTGGAATTCTCTGTGTAAACCTCTGTAACTTTTCTAGGTAGATGAATCCCTGTGTACTTTCTCTTGTTTCTATCTGTTACCAATCTTGAGAAACTCCTACATTCTCTGTTCACTGTTTCCCAGTCTTAGAGAAGTAGATTTCTTTCTGCGAAATTGCTGTTTTCACAGTACTAAGTACTCCCAACTCTATCAACAATGTAGGTTTTACCAATTTTCTAAGTCCCTCTTATTTTCTTGTACTTATACTTGGAATTCTCTGTGTAAACCTCTGTAACTTTTCTATGTAGATGAATCACTGCGTACTTTCTCTTCTTTCTATCTGTTACCAATCTTGAGAAACTCATACATTCTCTGTTCACTGTTTCCCAGTCTTAGAGAAGTAGATTTCTTTCTGAGAAAGTGCTGTTTTCACAGTGGTAAGTACTACCAACTCTATCCACAACGTAGGTTTTACCAGTTTTCTAAGTCTCTCTTCTTTTCTTGTACTTATACATGGAATTCTCTATGTAAACTTCTGTAACTTCTCTAGGTAGATGAATCACTGTGTACTTTCTCTTGTTTCTATCTGTTACCAATCTTGAGAAACTCATACATTCTCTGTTCACTGTTTCCCAGTGTTAGAGAAGTTGATTTCTTTCTGCGAAAGTGCTGTTTTCACAGTGCTAAGTACTCCCAACTCTATCAACAATGTAGGTTTTACCAGTTTTCTAAGTCTCTCTTATTTTCTTTTACTTATACTTGGAATTCTCTGTGTAAACCTCTGTAACTTTTCTAGGTAGAGGAATCCCTGTGTACTTTCTCTTGTTTCTATCTGTTACCAATCTTGAGAAACTCATACATTCTCTGTTCACTGTTTCCAGGACTTAGAGAACTAAATTTCTTTCGGCGAAAGTGCTGTTTTCACAGTGCTAAGTACTCCCAACTCTATCAACAATGTAGGTTTTACCAGTTTTCTAAGTCTCTCTCATTTTCTTGTACTTATACTTGGAATTCTCTGTGTAAACCTCTGTAACTTCTCTCGGTAGATGAATCACTGTGGACTTTCTCTTGTTTCTATCTCTTACCATTCTTGAGAAACTCATACATTCTCTGTTCACTGTTTCGCGGTCTTAGAGAAGTAGATTTCTTTGTGCGAAAGTGCTGTTTTCACAGTGCTAAGTACTCCCAACTCTATCAACAATGTAGGTTTTACCAGTTTTCTAAGTCTCTCTTATTTTCTTGTACTTATAATTGGAATTCTCTGTGTAAACCGCTGTAACTTCTCTCGGTAGATGAATCACTGTGGACTTTCTCTTGTTTCTATCTGTTACCAATCTTGAGAAACTCACACATTCTCTGTTCACTGTTTCGCGGTCTTAGAGAAGTAGATTTCTTTGTGCGAAAGTGCTGTTTTCACAGTGCTAAGAACTTCCAACTCTATCAACAACGTAGGTTTTACGAGTTTTCTAAGTCTCTCTTATTTTCTTGTACTTATACTTGGAATTCTCTGTGTAAACCTCTGTAACTTCTCTAGGTAGATGAATCACTGTGTACTTTCTCTTGTTTCTATCTGTTACCAATCTTGAGAAACTCATACATTCTCCATTCACTGTTTCCCGGTCTTAGAGAAGTAGATTTTTTTGTGCGAAAGTGCTGTTTTCACACTGCTAAGTACTCCCAACTCTATCAACAATGTAGGTTTTACCAGTTTTCTAAGTCTCTCTTATTTTCTTGGAGTTACACTTGGATTTCTCTGTGTAAACTTCTGGAACTTCTCTAAGTAGATGAATCACTGTGTACTTTCTCTTGTTTCTATCTGTTACCAATCTTGAGAAACTCATACATTCTCTGTTCACTGTTTCCCGGTCTTAGAGAAGTAGATTTCTTTGTGGGAAAGTGCTGTTTTCACAGTGCTAAGTACTCCCAACTCTATCAACAATGTAGGTTATACCAGTTTTCTAAGTCTCTCTTATTTGCTTGTACTTATACTTGGAATTCTCTGTGTAAACCTCTGTAACTTTTCTAGGTAGATGAATCACTGTGTACTTTCTCTTGTTTCTATCTGTTACCAATCTTGAGAAACTGATACATTCTCTGTTCACTCTTTCGCGGTCTTAGAGCAGTAGATTTCTTTGTGCGAAAGTGCTGTTTTCACAGTGCTAAGTACTCCCAACTCTATCAACAATGTAGTTTCTAATAGTTTTCTAATTCTCTCTTATTTGCTTGTACTTATACTTGGAATTTTCTGTGTAAACCTCTGTAACTTCTCTAGGTAGATGAATCACTGTGGACTTTCCCTTGTTTCTATCTGTTACCAATCTTGAGAAACTCATACATTCTCTGTTCACTGATTCACGGTCTTAGAGAAGCAGATTTCTTTCTGCGAAAGTCCTGTTTTCACAGTGCTAAGTACTCCCAACTCTATCAACAATGTAGGTTTTACCAGTTTTCTAAGTCTCTCTTATTTTGTTGAAGTTACACTTGGATTTCTCTGTGTAAACCTCTGTAACTTCTCTAGGTAGATGAATCACTGTGTACTTTCTCTTGTTTCTATCTGTTACCAATCTTGAGAAACTCATACATTCTCTGTTCACTGATTCACGGTCTTAGAGAAGCAGATTTCTTTCTGCGAAAGTCCTGTTTTCACAGTGCTAAGTACTCCCAACTCTATCAACAATGTAGGTTTTACCAGTTTTCTAAGTCTCTCTTATTTTCTTGAAGTTACACTTGGATTTCTCTGTGTAAACCTCTGTAACTTCTCTAGGTAGATGAATCACTGTGTACTTTCTCTTGTTTCTATCTGGTACCAATCTTGAGAAACTCATACATTGTCTGTTTACTGTTTCCCGGTCTTAGAGAAGTAGATTTCTTTCTGCGAAAGTGTTGTTTTCACAGTGCTAAGTACTCCCAATTCTATCAACAATGTAGGTTTTACCAATTTTCTAAGTCTCTCTTATTTTCTTGTACTTATACTTGGAATTCTCTGTGTAAACCTCTGTAACTTTTCTATGTAGATGAATCACTGCGTACTTTCTCTTCTTTCTATCTGTTACCAATCTTGAGAAACTCATACATTCTCTGTTCACTGTTTCCCAGTCTTAGAGAAGTAGATTTCTTTCTGAGAAAGTGCTGTTTTCACAGTGGTAAGTACTACCAACTCTATCCACAACGTAGGTTTTACCAGTTTTCTAAGTCTCTCTTCTTTTCTTGTACTTATACATGGAATTCTCTATGTAAACTTCTGTAACTTCTCTAGGTAGATGAATCACTGTGTACTTTCTCTTGTTTCTATCTGTTACCAATCTTGAGAAACTCATACATTCTCTGTTCACTGTTTCCCAGTGTTAGAGAAGTTGATTTCTTTCTGCGAAAGTGCTGTATTCACAGTGCTAAGTACTCCCAACTCTATCAACAATGTAGGTTTTACCAGTTTTCTAAGTCTCTCTTATTTGTTTTACTTATACTTGGAATTCTCTGTGTAAACCTCTGTAACTTTTCTAGGTAGAGGAATCCCTGTGTACTTTCTCTTGTTTCTATCTGTTACCAATCTTGAGAAACTCATACATTCTCTGTTCACTGTTTCCAGGACTTAGAGAACTAAATTTCTTTCGGCGAAAGTGCTGTTTTCACAGTGCTAAGTACTCCCAACTCTATCAACAATGTAGGTTTTACCAGTTTTCTAAGTCTCTCTCATTTTATTGTACTTATACTTGGAATTCTCTGTGTAAACCTCTGTAACTTTTCTAGGTAGATGAATCACTGCGTACTCTCTCTTCTTTCTATCTGTTACCAATCTTGAGAAACTCATACATTCTCTGTTCACTGTTTCCCAGACTTAGAGAAGTAGATTTCTTTCTGAGAAAGTGCTGTTTTCACAGTGCTAAGTACTCCCAACTCTATCAACAATGGAGTTTCTACCGGTTTTCTAAGTCTCTCTAATTTTCATGAAGTTACACTTGGATTTCTCTGTGTAAACATCTGTAACGTCTCTAGGTAGATGAATCACTGTGTACTTTCTCTTGTTTCTATCTGTTACCAATCTTGAGAAACTCATACATTCTCTGTTCACTGTTTCGCGGTCTTAGAGAAGTAGATTTCTTTGTGCGAAAGTGCTGTTTTCACAGTGCTAAGTACTCCCAACTCTATCAACAATGTAGGTTTTACCAGTTTTCTAAGTCTCTCTTATTTTCTTGGAGTTACACTTGGATTTCTCTGTGTAAGCTTCTGGAACCTCTCTAAGTAGATGAATCACTGTGTACTTTCTCTTGTTTCTATCTGTTACCAACCTTGAGAAACTCATACATTCTCTGTGCACTGTTTCCCGGTCTTAGAGAAGTAGATTTCTTTGTACGAAAGTGCTGTTTTCACAGTGCTAAGTACTCCCAACTCTATCAACAATGTAGGTTTTACCAGTTTTCTAAGTCTCTGTTATTTGCTTGTACTTATACTTGGAATTCTCTGTGTAAACTTCTGTAACTTCTCTCGGTAGATGAATCACTGTGTACTTTCCCTTGTTTCTATCTGTTACCAATCTTGAGAAACTCATACATTCTCTGTTCACTGATTCACGGTCTTAGAGAAGCAGATTTCTTTCTGCGAAAGTCCTGTTTTCACAGTGCTAAGTTCTCCCAACTCTATCAACAATGTAGGTTTTACCAGTTTTCTAAGTCTCTCTTATTTTCTTGAAGTTACACTTGGATTTCTCTGTGTAAACCTCTGTAACTTCTCTAGGTAGATGAATCACTGTGTACTTTCTCTTGTTTCTATCTGGTACCAATCTTGAGAAACACATACATTGTCTTTTTACTGTTTCTCGGTCTTAGAGAAGTAGATTTCTTTCTGCGAAAGTGTTGTTTTCACAGTGCTAAGTACTCCCAACTCTATCAACAATGTAGGTTTTAACAGTTTTCTAAGTCTCTCTTATTTTCTTGTACTTATACTTGGAATTCTCTGTGTAAACCTCTGTAACTTCTCTCGGTAGATGAATCACTGTTGACTTTCTCTTGTTTCTATCTGTTACCAATCTTGAGAAACTCATACATTCTCTATTCAATGTTTCCCAGTCTTAGAGAAGTAGACTTCTTTGTGCGAAAGTGCTGTTTTCACAGTGTTAAGTACTCCCAACTCTATCAACAATGTAGGTTTTACCAGTTTTCTAAGTCTCTCTTATTTTCTTGTACTTATACTTGGAATTCTCTGTGTAAACCTCTGTAACTTTTCTAGGTAGATGAATCCCTGTGTACTTTCTCTTGTTTCTATCTGTTACCAATCTTGAGAAACTCCTACATTCTCTGTTCACTGTTTCCCAGTCTTAGAGAAGTAGATTTCTTTCTGCGAAATTGCTGTTTTCACAGTACTAAGTACTCCCAACTCTATCAACAATGTAGGTTTTACCAATTTTCTAAGTCCCTCTTATTTTCTTGTACTTATACTTGGAATTCTCTGTGTAAACCTCTGTAACTTTTCTATGTAGATGAATCACTGCGTACTTTCTCTTCTTTCTATCTGTTACCAATCTTGAGAAACTCATACATTCTCTGTTCACTGTTTCCCAGTCTTAGAGAAGTAGATTTCTTTCTGAGAAAGTGCTGTTTTCACAGTGGTAAGTACTACCAACTCTATCCACAACGTAGGTTTTACCAGTTTTCTAAGTCTCTCTTCTTTTCTTGTACTTATACATGGAATTCTCTATGTAAACTTCTGTAACTTCGCTAGGTAGATGAATCACTGTGTACTTTCTCTTGTTTCTATCTGTTACCAATCTTGAGAAACTCATACATTCTCTGTTCACTGTTTCCCAGTGTTAGAGAAGTTGATTTCTTTCTGCGAAAGTGCTGTTTTCACAGTGCTAAGTACTCCCAACTCTATCAACAATGTAGGTTTTACCAGTTTTCTAAGTCTCTCTTATTTTCTTTTACTTATACTTGGAATTCTCTGTGTAAACCTCTGTAACTTTTCTAGGTAGAGGAATCCCTGTGTACTTTCTCTTGTTTCTATCTGTTACCAATCTTGAGAAACTCATACATTCTCTGTTCACTGTTTCCAGGACTTAGAGAACTAAATTTCTTTCGGCGAAAGTGCTGTTTTCACAGTGCTAAGTACTCCCAACTCTATCAACAATGTAGGTTTTACCAGTTTTCTAAGTCTCTCTCATTTTCTTGTACTTATACTTGGAATTCTCTGTGTAAACCTCTGTAACTTTTCTATGTAGATGAATCACTGTGTACTTTCTCTTCTTTCTATCTGTTACCAATCTTGAGAAACTCACACATTCTCTGTTCACTGTTTCCCAGTCTTACAGAAGCAGATTTCTTTCTGCGAAACTGCTGTTTGCACAATGCTAAGTACTCCCAACTCTATCAACAATGTAGGTTTTACCACTTTTCTAAGTCTCTCTTATTTTCTTGTACTTATACTTGGAATTCTCTGTGTAAACCTCTGTAACTTCTCTCGGTAGATGAATCACTGTGGACTTTCTCTTGTTTCTATCTGTTACCAATCTTGAGAAACTCATACATTCTCTGTTCACTGTTTCCCGGTCTTAGAGAAGTAGATTTCTTGGTTCGAAAGTGCTGTTTTCACAGTGCTAAGTACTCCCAACTCTATCAACAATGTAGGTTTTAACAGTTTTCTAAGTCTCTCTTATTTTCTTGGAGTTACACTTGGATTTCTCTGTGTAAACCTCTGGAACTTATCTAAGTAGATGAATCACTGTGTACTTTCTCTTGTTTCTATCTGTAACCAAACATGAGAAACTCATACATTCTCTGTTCACTGTTTCACGGTCTTAGAGAAGTAGATTTCTTTGTGGGAAAGTGCTGTTTTCACAGTGCTAAGTACTTCCAACTCTATCAACAACGTAGGTTTTACGAGTTTTCTAAGTCTCTCTTATTTTCTTGTACTTATACTTGGAATTCTCTGTGTAAACCTCTGTAACTTCTCTAGTTAGATGAATCACTGTGGACTTTCCCTTGTTTCTATCTGTTACCAATCTTGAGAAACTCATACATTCTCTGTTCACTGATTCCCGGTCTTAGAGAAGCAGATTTCTTTCTGCGAAAGTCCTGTTTTCACAGTGCTAAGTACTCCCAACTCTATCAACAATGTAGGTTTTACCAGTTTTCTAAGTCTCTCTTATTTTGTTGAAGTTACACTTGGATTTCTCTGTGTAAACCTCTGTAACTTCTCTCGGTAGATGAATCACTGTGGACTTTCTCTTGTTTCTATCTGTTACCAATCTTGAGAAACTCATACATTCTCCGTTCACAGTTTCCCGGTCTTAGACAAGTACATTTCTTTGTGCGAAAGTGCTGTTTTCACAGTGCTAAGTACTCCCAACTCTATCAACAATGTAGTTTCTACCGGTTTTCTAAGTCTCTCTAATTTTCATGAAGTTACACTTGGATTTCTCTGTGTAAACATCTGTAACGTCTCTAGGAAGATGAATCACTGTGTACTTTCTCTTGTTTCTATCTGTTACCAATCTTGAGAAACTCATACATTCTCTGTTCACTGTTTCGCGGTCTTAGAGCAGTAGATTTCTTTGTGCGAAAGTGCTGTTTTCACAGTGCTAAGTACTCCCAACTCTATCAACAATGTAGGTTTTACCAGTTTTCTAAGTCTCTCTTATTTGCTTGTACTTATACTTGGAATTCTCTATGTAAACCTCTGTAACTTCTCGCGGTAGATGAATCACTGTGGACTTTCTCTTGTTTCTATCTGTTACCAATCTTGAGAAATTCATACATTCTCTGTTCACTGTTTCCCAGTCTTAGTGAAGTAGATTTCTTTCTGCGAAGGTGCTGTTTTCACAATGCTAAGTACTCCCAACTCTATCAACAATGTAGGTTTTACCAGTTTTCTAAGTCTCTCTTATTTGCTTGTACTTATACTTGGAATTCTCTGTGTAAACCTCTGTAACTTTTCTAGGTAGATGAATCCCTATGGACTTTCTCTTGTTTCTATCTGTTACCAATCTTGAGAAACTCATACATTCTCTGTTTACTGTTTCGCGGTCTTAGAGAAGTAGATTTCTTTGTGGGAAAGTGCTGTTTTCACAATGCTAAGTACTCCCAACTCTATCAACAATGGAGTTTCTACCGGTTTTCTAAGTCTCTCTAATTTTCATGAAGTTACACTTGCATTTCTCTGTGTAAACATCTGTAACGTCTCTAGGTAGATGAATCACTGTGTACTTTCTCTTGTTTCTATCTGTTACCAATCTTGAGAAACTCATTCATTCTCTGTTCACTGTTTCCCGGTCTTAGAGAAGTAGATTTCTTTCTGGGAAAGTGCTGTTTTCACAGTGCTAAGTACTCCCAACTCTATCAACAATGTAGGTTTTACCAGTTTTCTAAGTCTCTCTCATTTTCTTGTACTTATACTTGGAATTCTCTGTGTAAACCTCCGTAACTTCTCTCGGTAGATGAATCACTGTGGACTTTCTCTTGTTTCTATCTGTTACCAATCTTGAGAAACTCATACATTCTCTGTTCACTGTTTCGTGGTCTTAGAGAAGTAGATTTTTTTGTGCGAAAGTGCTGTTTTCACAGTGCTAAGTACTCCCAACTCTATCAACAATGTAGCTTTTACCAGTTTTCTAAGTCTCTCTTATTTTCTTGGAGTTACACTTGGATTTCTCTGGGTAAACTTCTGCAACTTCTCTAAGTAGATGAATCACTGTGTACTTTCTCTTGTTTCTATCTGTTACCAATCTTGAGAAACTCATACATTCTCTGTTCACTGTTTCCCAGTCTTAGAGAAGTAGATTTCTTTCTGCGAAAGTGCTGGTTTCACAATGCTAAGTACTCCCAACTCTATCAACAATGTAGGTTTTACCAGTTTTCTAAGTCTCTCTTATTTGCTTGTACTTATACTTGGAATTCTCTGTGTAAATCTCTGTAACTTTTCTAGGTAGATGAATCACTGTGTACTTTCTCTTGTTTCTATCTGTTACCAATCTTGAGAAACTGATACATTCTCTGTTCACTGTTTCGCGGTCTTAGAGCAGTAGATTTCTTTGTGCGAAAGTGCTGTTTTCACAGTGCTAAGTACTCCCAACTCTATCAACAATGTAGTTTTTAATAGTTTTCTAAGTCTCTCTTATTTGCTTGTACTTATACTTGGAATTCTCTGTGTAAACCTCTGTAACTTCTCTAGGTAGATGAATCACTGTGTACTTTCTCTTGTTTCTATCTGTTACCAATCTTGAGAAACTCATACATTCTCTGTTTACTGTTTCCCGGTCTTAGAGAAGTAGATTTCTTTCTGCGAAAGTGCTGTTTTCACAGTGCTAAGTACTCCCAACTCTATCAACAATGTAGGTTTTACCAGTTTTCTAAGTCTCTCTTATTTTCTTGGAGTTACACTTGGATTTCTCTGTGTAAACTTCTGGAACCTCTCTAAGTAGCTGAATCACTGTGTACTTTCTCTTGTTTCTATCTGTTACCAACCTTGAGAAACTCATACATTCTCTGTGCACTGTTTCCCGGTCTTAGAGAAGGAGATTTCTTTGTACGAAAGTGCTGTTTTCACAGTGCTAAGTACTCCCAACTCTATCAACAATGTAGGTTTTACCAGTTTTCTAAGTCTCTGTTATTTGCTTGTACTTATACTTGGAATTCTCTGTGTAAACTTCTGTAACTTCTCTCGGTAGATGAATCACTGTGTACTTTCCCTTGTTTCTATCTGTTACCAATCTTGAGAAACTCATACATTCTCTGTTCACTGATTCACGGTCTTAGAGAAGCAGATTTCTTTCTGCGAAAGTCCTGTTTTCACAGTGCTAAGTACTCCCAACTCTATCAACAATGTAGGTTTTACCAGTTTTCTAAGTCTCTCTTATTTTCTTGAAGTTACACTTGGATTTCTCTGTGTAAACCTCTGTAACTTCTCTAGGTAGATGAATCACTGTGTACTTTCTCTTGTTTCTATCTGGTACCAATCTTGAGAAACTCATACATTGTCTGTTTACTGTTTCCCGGTCTTAGAGAAGTAGATTTCTTTCTGCGAAGTGTTGTTTTCACAGTGCTAAGTACTCCCAACTCTATCAACAATGTAGGTTTTAACAGTTATCTAAGTCTCTCTTATTTTCTTGTACTTATACTTGGAATTCTCTGTGTAAACCTCTGTAACTTCTCTCGGTAGATGAATCACTGTTGACTTTCTCTTGTTTCTATCTGTTACCAATCTTGAGAAACTCATACATTCTCTATTCAATGTTTCCCAGTCTTAGAGAAGTAGACTTCTTTGTGCGAAAGTGCTGTTTTCACAGTGTTAAGTACTCCCAACTCTATCAACAATGTAGGTTTTACCAGTTTTCTAAGTCTCTCTTATTTTCTTGTACTTATACTTGGAATTCTCTGTGTAAACCTCTGTAACTTTTCTAGGTAGATGAATCCCTGTGTACTTTCTCTTGTTTCTATCTGTTACCAATCTTGAGAAACTCCTACATTCTCTGTTCACTGTTTCCCAGTCTTACAGAAGTAGATTTCTTTCTGCGAAATTGCTGTTTTCACAGTACTAAGTACTCCCAACTCTATCAACAATGTAGGTTTTACCAATTTTCTAAGTCTCTCTTATTTTCTTGTACTTATACTTGGAATTCTCTGTGTAAACCTCTGTAACTTTTCTATGTAGATGAATCACTGCGTACTTTCTCTTCTTTCTATTTGTTACCAATCTTGAGAAACTCATACATTCTCTGTTCACTGTTTCCCAGTCTAAGAGAAGTAGATTTCTTTCTGAGAAAGTGCTGTTTTCACAGTGGTAAGTACTACCAACTCTATCCACAACGTAGGTTTTACCAGTTTTCTAAGTCTCTCTTCTTTTCTTGTACTTATACATGGAATTCTCTATGTAAACTTCTGTAACTTCTCTAGGTAGATGAATCACTGTGTACTTTCTCTTGTTTCTATCTGTAACCAATCTTGAGAAACTCATACATTCTCTGTTCACTGTTTCCCAGTGTTAGAGAAGTTGATTTCTTTCTGCGAAAGTGCTGTTTTCACAGTGCTAAGTACTCCCAACTCTATCAACAATGTAGGTTTTACCAGTTTTCTAAGTCTCTCTTATTTTCTTTTACTTATACTTGGAATTCTCTGTGTAAACCTCTGTAACTTTTCTAGGTAGAGGAATCCCTGTGTACTTTCTCTTGTTTCTATCTGTTACCAATCTTGAGAAACTCATACATTCTCTGTTCACTGTTTCCAGGACTTAGAGAACTAAATTTCTTTCGGCGAAAGTGCTGTTTTCACAGTGCTAAGTACTCCCAACTCTATCAACAATGTAGGTTTTACCAGTTTTCTAAGTCTCTCTCATTTTCTTGTACTTATACTTGGAATTCTCTGTGTAAACCTCTGTAACTTTTCTATGTAGATGAATCACTGTGTACTTTCTCTTCTTTCTATCTGTTACCAATCTTGAGAAACTCACACATTCTCTGTTCACTGTTTCCCAGTCTTCGAGAAGCATATTTCTTTCTGCGAAACTGCTGTTTTCACAATGCTAAGTACTCCCAACTCTATCAACAATGTAGGTTTTACCACTTTTCTAAGTCTCTCTTATTTTCTTGTACTTATACTTGGAATTCTCTGTGTAAAACTCTGTAACTTCTCTCGGTAGATGAATCACTGTGGACTTTCTCTTGTTTCTATCTGTTACCAATCTTGAGAAACTCATACATTGTCTGTTTACTGTTTCGCGGTCTTAGAGAAGTAGATTCCTTTCTGTGAAAGTGCTGTTTTCAGAGTGCTAAGTACTCCCAACTCTATCAACAATGTAGGTTTTACCAGTTTTCTAAGTCTCTCTCATTTTCTTGTACTTATACTTGGAATTCTCTGTGTAAACCTCTGTAACTTCTCTCGGTAGATGAAACACTGTGTACTCTCTCTTGTTTCTATCTGTTACCAATCTTGAGAAACTCATACATTCTCTGTTCCCTTTTTCGCGGTCTTAGAGAAGTAGATTTCTTTGTGCGAAAGTGCTGATTTCACAGTGCTAAGTACTCCCAACTCTATCAACAATGTAGGTTTTACCAGTTTTCTAAGTCTCTCTTATTTTCGTGGAGTTACACTTGGATTTCTCTGTGTAAACTTCTGGAACTTCTCTAAGTAGATGAATCACTGTGTACTTTCTCTTGTTTCTATCTGTTACCAATCTTGAGAAACTCATACATTCTCTGTTCACTGTTTCCCGGTCGTAGAGAAGTAGATTTCTTTGTGCGAAAGTGCTGTTTTCACAGTGCTAAGTACTCCCAACTCTATCAACAATGTAGGTTTTACCAGTTTTCTAAGTCTCTCTTATTGCTTGTACTTATACTTGGAATTCTCTGTGTAAACCTCTGTAACTTCTCTAGGTAGATGAATCACTGTGTACTTTCTCTTCTTTCTATCTGTTACCAATCTTGAGAAACACATGCATTCCCTGTTTACTGTTTCCCGGTGTTAGAGAAGTAGATTTCTTTCTGCGAAAGTGCTGTTTTCACAGTGCTAAGTACTCCCAACTCTATCAACAATGTAGGTTTTAACAGTTTTCTAAGTCTCTCTTATTTTCTTGTACTTATACTTGGAATTCTCTGTGTAAACCTCTGTAACTTCTCTCGGTAGATGAATCACTGTTGACTTTCTCTTGTTTCTATCTGTTACCAATCTTGAGAAACTCATACATTCTCTGTTCAATGTTTCCCAGTCTTAGAGAAGTAGATTTCTTTGTGCGAAACTGCTGTTTTCACAGTGCTAAGTACTCCCAACTCTATCAACAATGTAGGTTTTACCAGTTTTCTAAGTCTCTCTAATTTTCTTTTACTTATACTTGGAATTCTCTGTGTAAACCTCTGTAACTTTTCTAGGTAGAGGAATCCCTGTGTACTTTCTCTTGTTTCTATCTGTTACCAATCTTGAGAAACTCATACATTCTCTGTTCACTGTTTCACGGACTTAGAGAACTGAATTTCTTTCGGCGAAAGTGCTGTTTTCACAGTGCTAAGTACTCCCAACTCTATCAACAATGTAGGTTTTACCAGTTTTCTAAGTCTCTCTTCTTTTCTTGTACTTATACTTGGAATTCTCTGTGTAAACCTCTGTAACATTTCTACGTAGATGAATCACTGTGTACTTTCTCTTCTTTCTATCTGTTACCAATCTTGAGAAACTCACACATTCTCTGTTCACTGTTTCCCAGTCTTAGAGAAGTAGATTTCTTTTTGCGAAAGTGCTGTTTTCACAGTGCTAAGTACTCCCAACTCTATCCACAATGTAGGTTTTAATAGTTTTCTAAGTCTCTCTTATTTGCTTGTACTTATACTTGGAATTCTCTGTGTAAACCTCTGTAACTTCTCTAGGTAGATGAATCACTGTGTACTTTCTCTTGTTTCTGTCTGTTACCAATCTTGAGAAAGTCATACATTCTCCGTTCACTGTTTCCCAGTCTTAGAGAAGTAGATTTCTTTCTGCGAAAGTGCTGTTTTCACAGTGTTAAGTACTCCCAACACTATCAACAATGTAGGTTTGAACAGTTTTCTAAATCTCTCTTATTTTCTTGTACTTATATTTGGAATTCTCTGTGTAAACCTCTGTAACTTCTCTCAGTAGATGAATCACTGTGGACTTTCTCTTGTTTCTATCTGTTACCAATCTTGAGAAACTCATACATTCTCTGTTTACTGTTTCGCGGTCTTAGAGAAGCAGATTTCTTTGTGGGAAAGTGCTGTTTTCACAGTGCTAAGTACTCCCAACTCTATCAACAATGTAGGTTTTACCAGTTTTCTAAGTCTCTCTTATTGCTTGTACTTATACTTGGAATTCTCTGTGTAAACCTCTGTAACTTCTCTAGGTAGATGAATCACTGTGTACTTTTTCTTGTTTCTATCTGTTACCAATCTTGAGAAACTCATACATTCCCTGTTTACTGTTTCCCGGTGTTAGAGAAGTAGATTTCTTTCTGCGAAAGTGCTGTTTTCACAGTGCTAAGTACTCCCAACTCTATCAACAATGTAGGTTTTAACAGTTTTCTAAGTCTCTCTTATTTTCTTGTACTTATACTTGGAATTCTCTGTGTAAACCTCTGTAACTTCTCTCGGTAGATGAATCACTGTTGAATTTCTCTTGTTTCTATCTGTTACCAATCTTGAGAAACTCATACATTCTCTGTTCAATGTTTCCCAGTCTTAGAGAAGTAGATTTCTTTGTGGGAAAGTGCTGTTTTCACAGTGCTAAGTACTCCCAACTCTATCCACAATGTAGGTTTTACCAGTTTTCTAAGTCTCTCGCATTTTCTTGTACTTATACATGGAATTCTCTGTGTAAACTTCTGTAACTTCTCTAGGTAGATGAATCACTGTGTACTTTCTTTTGTTTCTATCTGTTACCAATCTTGAGAAACTCATACATTCTCTGTTCACTGTTTCGCGGTCTTAGAGAAGTAGATTTCTTTGTGCGAAAGTGCTGTTTTCACAGTGCTAAGTACTCCCAACTCTATCAACAATGTAGTTTTTAATAGTTTTCTAAGTCTCTCTTATTTGCTTGTACTTATACTTGGAATTCTCTGTGTAAACCTCTGTAACTTCTCTAGGTAGATGAATCACTGTGTACTTTCTCTTGTTTCTATCTGTTACCAATCTTGAGAAAGTCATACATTCTCCGTTCACTGTTTCCCAGTCTTAGAGAAGTAGATTTCTTTCTGCGAAAGTGCTGTTTTCACAGTGTTAAGTACTCCCAACTCTATCAACAATGTAGGTTTGAACAGTTTTCTAAATCTCTCTTATTTTCTTGTACTTATATTTGGAATTCTCTGTGTAAACCTCTGTAACTTCTCTCGGTAGATGAATCACTGTGGACTTTCTCTTGTTTCTATCTGTTACCAATCTTGAGAAACTCATACATTCTCTGTTTACTGTTTCGCGGTCTTAGGAAGTAGATTTCTTTGTGGGAAAGTGCTGTTTTCACAGTGCTAAGTACTCCCAACTCTATCAACGATGGAGTTTTTAATAGTTTTCTAAGTCTCTCTTATTTGCTTGTACTTATACTTGGAATTCTCTGTGTAAACCTCTGTAACTTCTCTAGGTAGATGAATCACTGTGTACTTTCTCTTGTTTCTATCTGTTACCAATCTTGAGAAACTCAAACATTCTCTGTTCACTGTTTCGCGGTCTTAGAGAAGTAGATTTCTTTGTGCGAAAGTGGTGTTTTCACAGTGGTAAGTACTCCCAACTCTATCAACAATGTAGGTTTTACCAGTTTTCTAAGTCTCTCTTATTTTCTTGTACTTATACTTGGAATTCTCTGTGTAAACCGCTGTAACTTCTCTAGGTAGATGAATCACTGTGGACTTTCTCTTGTTTCTATCTGTTACCAATCTTGAGAAACTCATACATTCTCTGTTCACTGTTTCGCGGTCTTAGAGAAGTAGATTTCTTTGTGCGAAAGTGCTGTTTTCACAGTGCTAAGTACTCCCAACTCTATCAACAATGTAGGTTTTACCAGTTTTCTAAGTCTCTCTTATTTTCTTGGAGTTACACTTGGATTTCTCTGTGTAAACTTCTGGAACCTCTCTAAGTAGATGAATCACTGTGTACTTTCTCTTGTTTCTATCTGTTACCAACCTTGAGAAACTCATACATTCTCTGTGCACTGTTTCCCGGTCTTAGAGAAGTAGATTTCTTTGTACGAAAGTGCTGTTTTCACAGTGCTAAGTACTCCCAACTCTATCAACAATGTAGGTTTTACCAGTTTTCTAAGTCTCTGTTATTTGCTTGTACTTATACTTGGAATTCTCTGTGTAAACTTCTGTAACTTCTCTCGGTAGATGAATCACTGTGTACTTTCCCTTGTTTCTATCTGTTACCAATCTTGAGAAACTCATACATTCTCTGTTCACTGATTCACGGTCTTAGAGAAGCAGATTTCTTTCTGCCAAAGTCCTGTTTTCACAGTGCTAAGTACTCCCAACTCTATCAACAATGTAGGTTTTACCAGTTTTCTAAGTCTCTCTTATTTTCTTGAAGTTACACTTGGATTTCTCTGTGTAAACCTCTGTAACTTCTCTAGGTAGATGAATCACTGTGTACTTTCTCTTGTTTCTATCTGGTACCAATCTTGAGAAACTCATACATTCTCTGTTTACTGTTTCGCGGTCTTAGAGAAGCAGATTTCTTTGTGGGAAAGTGCTGTTTTCACAGTGCTAAGTACTCCCAACTCTATCAACAATGTAGGTTTTACCAGTTTTCTAAGTCTCTCTTATTGCTTGTACTTATACTTGGAATTCTCTGTGTAAACCTCTGTAACTTCTCTAGGTAGATGAATCACTGTGTACTTTTTCTTGTTTCTATCTGTTACCAATCTTGAGAAACTCATACATTCCCTGTTTACTGTTTCCCGGTGTTAGAGAAGTAGATTTCTTTCTGCGAAAGTGCTGTTTTCACAGTGCTAAGTACTCCCAACTCTATCAACAATGTAGGTTTTAACAGTTTTCTAAGTCTCTCTTATTTTCTTGTACTTATACTTGGAATTCTCTGTGTAAACCTCTGTAACTTCTCTCGGTAGATGAATCACTGTTGACTTTCTCTTGTTTCTATCTGTTACCAATCTTGAGAAACTCATACATTCTCTGTTCAATGTTTCCCAGTCTTAGAGAAGTAGATTTCTTTGTGGGAAAGTGCTGTTTTCACAGTGCTAAGTACTCCCAACTCTATCCACAATGTAGGTTTTACCAGTTTTCTAAGTCTCTCTTATTTTCTTGTACTTATACATGGAATTGTCTGTGTAAACTTCTGTAACTTCTCTAGGTAGATGAATCACTGTGTACTTTCTTTTGTTTCTATCTGTTACCAATCTTGAGAAACTCATACATTCTCTGTTCACTGTTTCGCGGTCTTAGAGAAGTAGATTTCTTTGTGCGAAAGTGCTGTTTTCACAGTGCTAAGTACTCCCAACTCTATCAACAATGTAGTTTTTAATAGTTTTCTAAGTCTCTCTTATTTGCTTGTACTTATACTTGGAATTCTCTGTGTAAACCTCTGTAACTTCTCTAGGTAGATGAATCACTGTGTACTTTCTCTTGTTTCTATCTGTTACCAATCTTGAGAAAGTCATACATTCTCCGTTCACTGTTTCCCAGTCTTAGAGAAGTAGATTTCTTTCTGCGAAAGTGCTGTTTTCACAGTGTTAAGTACTCCCAACTCTATCAACAATGTAGGTTTGAACAGATTTCTAAATCTCTCTTATTTTCTTGTACTTATATTTGGAATTCTCTGTGTAAACCTCTGTAACTTCTCTCGGTAGATGAATCACTGTGGACTTTCTCTTGTTTCTATCTGTTACCAATCTTGAGAAACTCATACATTCTCTGTTTACTGTTTCGCGGTCTTAGGAAGTAGATTTCTTTGTGGGAAAGTGCTGTTTTCACAGTGCTAAGTACTCCCAACTCTATCAACGATGGAGTTTTTAATAGTTTTCTAAGTCTCTCTTATTTGCTTGTACTTATACTTGGAATTCTCTGTGTAAACCTCTGTAACTTCTCTAGGTAGATGAATCACTGTGTACTTTCTCTTGTTTCTATCTGTTACCAATCTTGAGAAACTCAAACATTCTCTGTTCACTGTTTCGCGGTCTTAGAGAAGTAGATTTCTTTGTGCGAAAGTGGTGTTTTCACAGTGGTAAGTACTCCCAACTCTATCAACAATGTAGGTTTTACCAGTTTTCTAAGTCTCTCTTATTTTCTTGTACTTATACTTGGAATTCTCTGTGTAAACCGCTGTAACTTCTCTAGGTAGATGAATCACTGTGGACTTTCTCTTGTTTCTATCTGTTACCAATCTTGAGAAACTCATACATTCTCTGTTCACTGTTTCGCGGTCTTAGAGAAGTAGATTTCTTTGTGCGAAAGTGCTGTTTTCACAGTGCTAAGTACTCCCAACTCTATCAACAATGTAGGTTTTACCAGTTTTCTAAGTCTCTCTTATTTTCTTGGAGTTACACTTGGATTTCTCTGTGTAAACTTCTGGAACCTCTCTAAGTAGATGAATCACTGTGTACTTTCTCTTGTTTCTATCTGTTACCAACCTTGAGAAACTCATACATTCTCTGTGCACTGTTTCCCGGTCTTAGAGAAGTAGATTTCTTTGTACGAAAGTGCTGTTTTCACAGTGCTAAGTACTCCCAACTCTATCAACAATGTAGGTTTTACCAGTTTTCTAAGTCTCTGTTATTTGCTTGTACTTATACTTGGAATTCTCTGTGTAAACTTCTGTAACTTCTCTCGGTAGATGAATCACTGTGTACTTTCCCTTGTTTCTATCTGTTACCAATCTTGAGAAACTCATACATTCTCTGTTCACTGATTCACGGTCTTAGAGAAGCAGATTTCTTTCTGCCAAAGTCCTGTTTTCACAGTGCTAAGTACTCCCAACTCTATCAACAATGTAGGTTTTACCAGTTTTCTAAGTCTCTCTTATTTTCTTGAAGTTACACTTGGATTTCTCTGTGTAAACCTCTGTAACTTCTCTAGGTAGATGAATCACTGTGTACTTTCTCTTGTTTCTATCTGGTACCAATCTTGAGAAACTCATACATTGTCTGTTTACTGTTTCCCGGTCTTAGAGAAGTAGATTTCTTTCTGCGAAAGTGTTGTTTTCACAGTGCTATGTACTCCCAACTCTATCAACAATGTAGGTTTTAACAGTTTTCTAAGTCTCTCTTATTTTCTTGTACTTATACTTGGAATTCTCTGTGTAAACCTCTGTAACTTCTCTCGGTAGATGAATCACTGTGGACTTTCTCTTGTTTCTATCTGTTACCAATCTTGAGAAACTCATACATTCTCTGTTCACTGTTTCCCGGTCTTAGAGAAGTAGATTTCTTGGTTCGAAAGTGCTGTTTTCACAGTGCTAAGTACTCCCAACTCTATCAACAATGTAGGTTTTACCAGTTTTCTAAGTCTCTCTTATTTTCTTGGAGTTACACTTGGATTTCTCTGTGTAAACCTCTGGAACTTCTCTAAGTAGATGAATCACTGTGTACTTTCTCTTGTTTCTATCTGTTATCAATCTTGAGAAACTCATACATTCTCTGTTCACTGTTTCGCGGTCTTAGAGAAGTAGATTTCTTTGTGGGAAAGTGCTGTTTTCACAGTGCTAAGTACTTCCAACTCTATCAACAACGTAGGTTTTACGAGTTTTCTAAGTCTCTCTTATTTTCTTGTACTTATACTTGGAATTCTCTGTGTAAACCTCTGTAACTTCTCTAGTTAGATGAATCACTGTGGACTTTCTCTTGTTTCTATCTGTTACCAATCTTGAGAAACTCATACATTCTCTGTTCACTGATTCCCGGTCTTAGAGAAGCAGATTTCTTTCTGCGAAAGTCCTGTTTTCACAGTGCTAAGTACTCCCAACTCTATCAACAATGTAGGTTTTACCAGTTTTCTAAGTCTCTCTTATTTTGTTGAAGTTACACTTGGATTTCTCTGTGTAAACCTCTGTAACTTCTCTCGGTAGATGAATCACTGTGGACTTTCTCTTGTTTCTATCTGTTACCAATCTTGAGAAACTCATACATTCTCTGTTCACTGTTTCGCGGTCTTAGAGAAGTAGATTTCTTTGTGGGAAAGTGCTGTTTTCACAGTGCTAAGTACTCCCAACTCTATCAACAATGTAGTTTCTACCGGTTTTCTAAGTCTCTCTAATTTTCATGAAGTTACACTTGGATTTCTCTGTGTAAACATCTGTAACGTCTCTAGGAAGATGAATCACTGTGTACTTTCTCTTGTTTCTATCTGTTACCAATCTTGAGAAACTCATACATTCTCTGTTCACTGTTTCCCGGTCTTAGAGAAGTAGATTTCTTTCTGCGAAAGTGCTGTTTTCACAGTGCTAAGTACTCCCAACTCTATCAACAATGTAGGTTTTACCAGTTTTCTAAGTCTCTCTCATTTTCTTGTACTTATACTTGGAATTCTCTGTGTAAACCTCTGTAACTTCTCTCGGTAGATGAATCACTGTGGACTTTCTCTTGTTTCTATCTGTTACCAATCTTGAGAAACTCATACATTCTCTGTTCACTGTTTCGCGGTCTTAGAGAAGTAGATTTCTTGTGCGAAAGTGCTGTTTTCACAGTGCTAAGTACTCCCAACTCTATCAACAATGTAGGTTTTACCAGTTTTCTAAGTCTCTCTTATTTTCTTGGAGTTACACTTGGATTTCTCTGTGTAAACTTCTGGAACTTCTCTAAGTAGATGAATCACTGTGTACTTTCTCTTTTTTCTATCTGTTACCAATCTTGAGAAACTCATACATTCTCTGTTCACTGTTTCGCGGTCTTAGAGAAGTAGATTTCCTTGTGCGAAAGTGCTGTTTTCACAGTGCTAAGTACTCCCAACTCTATCAACAATGTAGGTTTTACCAGTTTTCTAAGTCTCTCTTATTTGCTTGTACTTATACTTGGAATTCTCTATGTAAACCTCTGTAACTTCTCTCGGTAGATGAATCACTGTGGACTTTCTCTTGTTTCTATCTGTTACCAATCTTGAGAAACTCATACATTCTCTGTTCCCTGTTTCGCAGTCTTAGAGAAGTAGATTTCTTTCTGCGAAAGTGGTGTTTTCACAATGGTAAGTACTCCCAACTCTATCAACAATGTAGGTTTTACCAGTTTTCTAAGTCTCTCTTATTTGCTTGTACTTATACTTGGAATTCTCTGTGTAAACCTCTGTAACTTTTCTAGGTAGATGAATCACTGTGTACTTTCTCTTGTTTCTATCTGTTACCAATCTTGAGAAACTGATACATTCTCTGTTCACTGTTTCGCGGTCTTAGAGCAGTAGATTTCTTTGTGCGAACGTGCTGTTTTCACAGTGCTAAGTACTCCCAACTCTATCAACAATGTAGTTTTTAATAGTTTTCTAAGTCTCTCTTATTTGCTTGTACTTATACTTGGAATTCTCTGTGTAAACCTCTGTAACTTCTCTAGGTAGATGAATCACTGTGTACTTTCTCTTGTTTCTATCTATTACCAATCTTGAGAAACTCATACATTCTCTGTTTACTGTTTCCCGGTCTTAGAGAAGTAGATTTCTTTCTGCGAAAGTGCTGTTTTCACAGTTCTAAGTACTCCCAACTCTATCAACAATGTAGGTTTTAACAGTTTTCTAAGTCTCTCTTATTTTCTTGTACTTATACTTGGAATTCTCTGTGTAAACCTCTGTAACTTCTCTCGGTAGATGAATCACTGTTGACTTTCTCTTGTTTCTATCTGTTACCAATCTTGAGAAACTCATACATTCTCTATTCAATGTTTCCCAGTCTTAGAGAAGTAGATTTCTTTGTGCAAAACAGCTGTTTTCACAGTGCTAAGTACTCCCAACTCTATCAACAATGTAGGTTTTACCAGTTTTCTAAGTCTCTCTTATTTTCTTGGAGTTACACTTGGAATTCTCTGTGTAAACCTCTGTAACTTTTCTAGGTAGAGGAATCCCTGTGTACTTTCTCTTGTTTTTATCTGTTACCAATCTTGAGAAACTCATACATTCTCTGTTCACTGTTTCACGGACTTAGAGAACTAAATTTCTTTCGGCGAAAGTGCTGTTTTCACAGTGCTAAGTACTCCCAACTCTATCAACCATGTAGGTTTTACCAGTTTTCTAAGTCTCTCTTATTTTCTTGTACTTATACTTGGAATTCTCTGTGTAAACCTCTGTAACTTTTCTACGTAGATGAATCACTGTGTACTTTCTCTTCTTTGTATCTGTTACCAATCTTGAGAAACTCACACATTCTCTGTTCACTGTTTCCCAGTCTTAGAGAAGTAGATTTCTTTCTGCGAAAGTGCTGTTTTCACAGTGCTAAGTACTCCCAACTCTATCCACAATGTAGGTTTTACCAGTTTTCTAAGTCTCTCTTATTTTCTTGTACTTATACATGGAATTCTCTGTGTAAACTTCTGTAACTTCTCTAGGTAGATGAATCACTGTGTACTTTCTTTTGTTTCTATCTGTTACCAATCTTGAGAAACTCATACATTCTCTGTTCACTGTTTCGCGGTCTTAGAGAAGTAGATTTCTTTGTGTGAAAGTGCTGTTTTCACAGTGCTAAGTACTCCCAACTCTATCAACAATGTAGTTTTTAATAGTTTTCTAAGTCTCTCTTATTTGCTTGTACTTATACTTGGAATTCTCTGTGTAAACCTCTGTAACTTCTCTAGGTAGATGAATCACTGTGTACTTTCTCTTGTTTCTATCTGTTACCAATCTTGAGAAAGTCATACATTCTCCGTTCACTGTTTCCCAGTCTTAGAGAAGTAGATTTCTTTCTGCGAAAGTGCTGTTTTCACAGTGTTAAGTACTCCCAGCTCTATCAACAATGTAGGTTTGAACAGTTTTCTAAATCTCTCTTATTTTCTTGTACTTATATTTGGAATTCTCTGTGTAAACCTCTGTAACTTCTCTCGGTAGATGAATCACTGTGGACTTTCTCTTGTTTCTATCTGTTACCAATCTTGAGAAACTCATACATTCTCTGTTTACTGTTTCGCGGTCTTAGAGAAGTAGATTTATTTGTGGGAAAGTGCTGTTTTCACAGTGCTAAGTACTCCCAACTCTATCAACAATGGAGTTTTTAATAGTTCTCTAAGTCTCTCTTATTTGCTTGTACTTATACTTGGAATTCTCTGTGTAAACCTCTGTAACTTCTCTAGGTAGATGAATCACTGTGTACTTTCTCTTGTTTCTATCTGTTACCAATCTTGAGAAACTCATACATTCTCTGTTCACTGTTTCGCGGTCTTAGAGAAGTAGATTTCTTTGTGCGAAAGTGGTGTTTTCACAGTGGTAAGTACTCCCAACTCTATCAACAATGTAGGTTTTACCAGTTTTCTAAGTGTCTCTTATTTTCTTGTACTTATACTTGGAATTCTCTGTGTAAACCGCTGGAACTTCTCTCGGTAGATGAATCACTGTGGACTTTCTCTTGTTTCTATCTGTTACCAATCTTGAGAAACTCATACATTCTCTGTTCAATGTTTCCCAGTCTTAGAGAAGTAGATTTCTTTGTGCAAAACAGCTGTTTTCACAGTGCTAAGTACTCCCAACTCTATCAACAATGTAAGTTTTACCAGTTTTCTAAGTCTCTCTTATTTTCTTTTACTTATACTTGGAATTCTCTGTGTAAACCTCTGTAACTTTTCTAGGTAGAGGAATCCCTGTGTACTTTCTCTTGTTTCTATCTGTTACCAATCTTGAGAAACTCATACATTCTCTGTTCACTGTTTCACGGACTTAGAGAACTAAATTTCTTTCGGCGAAAGTGCTGTTTTCACAGTGCTAAGTACTCCCAACTCTATCAACAATGTAGGTTTTACCAGTTTTCTAAGTCTCTCTTATTTTCTTGTACTTATACTTGGAATTCTCTGTGTAAACCTCTGTAACTTTTCTACGTAGATGAATCACTGTGTACTTTCTCTTCTTTGTATCTGTTACCAATCTTGAGAAACTCACACATTCTCTGTTCACTGTTTCCCAGTCTTAGAGAAGTAGATTTCTTTCTGCGAAAGTGCTGTTTTCACAGTGCTAAGTACTCCCAACTCTATCCACAATGTAGGTTTTACCAGTTTTCTAAGTCTCTCTTATTTTCTTGTACTTATACATGGAATTCTCTGTGTAAACTTCTGTAACTTCTCTAGGTAGATGAATCACTGTGTACTTTCTTTTGTTTCTATCTGTTACCAATCTTGAGAAACTCATACATTCTCTGTTCACTGTTTCGCGGTCTTAGAGAAGTAGATTTCTTTGTGTGAAAGTGCTGTTTTCACAGTGCTAAGTACTCCCAACTCTATCAACAATGTAGTTTTTAATAGTTTTCCAAGTCTCTCTTATTTGCTTGTACTTATACTTGGAATTCTCTGTGTAAACCTCTGTAACTTCTCTAGGTAGATGAATCACTGTGTACTTTCTCTTGTTTCTATCTGTTACCAATCTTGAGAAAGTCATACATTCTCCGTTCACTGTTTCCCAGTCTTAGAGAAGTAGATTTCTTTCTGCGAAAGTGCTGTTTTCACAGTGTTAAGTACTCCCAACTCTATCAACAATGTAGGTTTGAACAGTTTTCTAAATCTCTCTTATTTTCTTGTACTTATATTTGGAATTCTCTGTGTAAACCTCTGTAACTTCTCTCGGTAGATGAATCACTGTGGACTTTCTCTTGTTTCTATCTGTTACCAATCTTGAGAAACTCATACATTCTCTGTTTACTGTTTCGCGGTCTTAGAGAAGTAGATTTCTTTGTGGGAAAGTGCTGTTTTCACAGTGCTAAGTACTCCCAACTCTATCAACAATGGAGTTTTTAATAGTTCTCTAAGTCTCTCTTATTTGCTTGTACTTATACTTGGAATTCTCTGTGTAAACCTCTGTAACTTCTCTAGGTAGATGAATCACTGTGTACTTTCTCTTGTTTCTATCTGTTACCAATCTTGAGAAACTCATACATTCTCTGTTCACTGTTTCGCGGTCTTAGAGAAGTAGATTTCTTTGTGCGAAAGTGGTGTTTTCACAGTGGTAAGTACTCCCAACTCTATCAACAATGTAGGTTTTACCAGTTTTCTAAGTCTCTCTTATTTTCTTGTACTTATACTTGGAATTCTCTGTGTAAACCGCTGTAACTTCTCTCGGTAGATGAATCACTGTGGACTTTCTCTTGTTTCTATCTGTTACCAATCTTGAGAAACTCATACATTCTCTGTTCACTGATTCCCGGTCTTAGAGAAGCAGATTTCTTTCTGCGAAAGTCCTGTTTTCACAGTGCTAAGTACTCCCAACTCTATCAACAATGTAGGTTTTACCAGTTTTCTAAGTCTCTCTTGTTTTGTTGAAGTTACACTTGGATTTCTCTGTGTAAACCTCTGTAACTTCTCTAGGTAGATGAATCACTGTGTACTTTCTCTTGTTTCTATATGTTACCAATCTTGAGAAATTCATACATTCTCTGTTCACTGTTTCCCGGTCTTAGAGAAGTAAATTTCTTTGTGCGAAAGTGCTGTTTTCACAGTGCTAAGTACTCCCAACTCTATCAACAATGTAGGTTTTACCAGTTTTCTAAGTCTCTCTCATTTTCTTGTAGTTATACTTGGAATTCTCTGTGTAAACATCTGTAACTTCTCTCGGTAGATGAATCAGTGTGGACATTCTCTTGTTTCTATCTGTTACCAATCTTGAGAAACTCATACATTCTCTGTTCGTTGTTTCGCGGTCTTAGAGAAGTAGATTTCTTTGTGCGAAAGTGCTGTTTTCACAGTGCTAAGTGCTCCCAACTCTATCAACAATGTAGGTTTTACCAGTTTTCTAAGTCTCTCTTATTTTCTTGTACTTATAATTGGAATTCTCTGTGTAAACCGCTGTAACTTCTCTCGGTAGATGAATCACTGTGGACTTTCTCTTGTTTCTATCTGTTACCAATCTTGAGTAACTCATACATTCTCTGTTCACTGTTTCCCGGTCTTAGAGAAGTAGATTTTTTTGTGCGAAAGTGCTGTTTTCACACTGCTAAGTACTCCCAACTCTATCAACAATGTAGGTTTTACCAGTTTTCTAAGTCTCTCTTATTTTCTTGGAGTTAAACTTGGATTTCTCTGTGTAAACTTCTGGAACTACTCTAAGTAGATGAATCACTGTGTACTTTCTCTTGTTTCTATCTGTTACCAATCTTGAGAAACTCATACATTCTCTGTTCACTGTTTCCCGGTCTTAGAGAAGTAGATTTCTTTGTGGGAAAGTGCTGTTTTCACAGTGCTAAGTACTCCCAACTCTATCAACAATGTAGGTTTTACCAGTTTTCTAAGTCTCTCTTATTTGCTTGTACTTATACTTGGAATTCTCTGTATAAACCTCTGTAACTTCTCTCGGTAGATGAATCACTGTAGACTTTCTCTTGTTTCTATCTGTTACCAATCTTGAGAAACTCATACATTCTATGTTCACTGTTTCCCAGTCTTAGAGAAGTAGATTTCTTTCTGCAAAAGTGCTGTTTTCACAATGCTAAGTACTCCCAACTCTATCAACAATGTAGGTTTTACCAGTTTTCGAGTCTCTCTTATTTGCTTGTACTTATACTTGGAATTCTCTGTGTAAACCTCTGTAACTTTTCTAGGTAGATGAATCACTGTGTACTTTCTCTTGTTTCTATCTGTTACCAATCTTAAGAAACTGATACATTCTCTGTTCACTGTTTCGCGGTCTTAGAGAAGTAGATTTCTTTGTGCGAAAGTGCTGTTTTCACAGTGCTAAGTACTCCCAACTCTATCAACAATGTAGTTTTTAATAGTTTTCTAAGTCTCTCTTATTTGCTTTTACTTATACTTGGAATTCTCTGTGTAAACCTCTGTAACTTCTCTAGGTAGATGAATCACTGTGGACTTTCTCTTGTTTCTATCTGTTACCAATCTTGAGAAACTCATAAATTCTCTGTTTACTGTTTCCCGGTCTTAGAGAAGTAGATTTCTTTCTGCGAAAGTGCTGTTTTCACAGTGCTAAGTACTCCCAACTCTATCAACAATGTAGGTTTTAACAGTTTTCTAAGTCTCTCTTATTTTCTTGTACTTATACTTAGAATTCTCTGTGTAAACCTCTGTAACTTCTCTCGGTAGATGAATCACTGTGGACTTTCTCTTGTTTCTATCTGTTATCAATCTTGAGAAACTTATACATTCTCTGTTCACTGTTTCGCGGTCTTAGAGAAGTAGATTTCTTTGTGGGAATGTGCTGTTTTCACAGTGCTAAGTACTTCCAACTCTATCAACAACGTAGGTTTTACGAGTTTTCTATGTCTCTCTTATTTTCTTGTACTTATACTTGGAATTCTCTGTGTAAACCTCTGTAACTTCTCTAGGTAGATGAATCACTGTGGACTTTCTCTTGTTTCTATCTGTTACCAATCTTGAGAAACTCATACATTCTCTGTTCACTGATTCCCGGTCTTAGAGAAGCAGATTTCTTTCTGCGAAAGTCGTGTTTTCACAGTGCTAAGTACTCCCAACTCTATCAACAATGTAGGTTTTACCAGTTTTCTAAGTCTCTCTTATTTTCTTGAAGTTACACATGGATTTCTCTGTGTAAACCTCTGTAACTTCTCTAGGTAGATGAATCACTGTATACTTTCTCTTGTTTCTATCTGTTACCAATCTTGAGAAACTCATACATTCTCCGTTCACTGTTTCCCGGTCTTAGAGAAGTAGATTTTTTTGTGCGAAAGTGCTGTTTTCACACTGCTAAGTACTCCCAACTCTATCAACAATGTAGGTTTTACCAGTTTTCTAAGTCTCTCTTATTTTCTTGGAGTTACACTTGGATTTCTCTGTGTAAACTTCTGGAACTTCTCTAGGTAGATGAATCACTGTGTACTTTCTCTTGTTTCTATCTGTTACCAATCTTGAGAAACTCATACATTCTCTGTTCACTTTTTCCCAGTCTTAGAGAAGTAGATTTCTTTGTGGGAAAGTGCTGTTTTCACAGTGCTAAGTACTCCCAACTCTATCAACAATGTAGGTTTTACCAGTTTTCTAAGTCTCTCTTATTTTCTTGTACTTATACTTGGAATTCTCTGTGTAAACCTCTGTAACTTTTCTAGGTAGATGAATCACTGTGTACTTTCTCTTGCTTCTATCTGTTACCAATCTTGAGAAACTGATACATTCTCTGTTCACTGTTTCGCGGTCTTAGAGCAGTAGATTTCTTTGTGCGAAAGTGCTGTTTTCACAGTGCTAAGTACTCCCAACTCTATCAACAATGTAGTTTTTAATAGTTTTCTAATTATCTCTTATTTGCTTGTACTTATACTTGGAATTCTCTGTGTAAACATCTGTAACTTCTCTAGGTAGATGAATCACTGTGGACTTTCCCTTGTTTCTATCTGTTACCAATCTTGAGAAACTCATACATTCTCTGTTCACTGTTTCCCAGGCTTAGAGAAGTAGATTTCTTTCTGCGTAAGTGCTGTTTTCACAGTACTAAGTACTCCCAACTCTATCAACAATTTAGGTTTTACCAGTTTTCTAAGTCTCTCTAATTTTCATGAAGTTACACTTGGATTTCTCTGTGTAAACATCTGTAACGTCTCTAGGTAGATGAATCACTGTGTACTTTCTCTTGTTTCTATCTGTTACCAATCTTGAGAAACTCATACATTCTCTGTTCACTGTTTCGCGGTCTTAGAGAAGTAGATTTCTTTGTGCGAAAGTGCTGTTTTCACAGTGCTAAGTACTCCCAACTCTATCAACAATGTAGGTTTTACCAGTTTTCTAAGTCTCTCTTATTTTCGTGGAGTTACACTTGGATTTCTCTGTGTAAACTTCTGGAACTTATCTAAGTAGATGAATCACTGTGTATTTTCTCTTGTTTCTATCTGTTACCAGTCTTGAGAAACTCATACATTCTCTGTTCACTGTTTCCCGGTCTTAGAGAAGTAGATTTCTTTGTGCGAAAGTGCTGTTTTCACAGTGCTAAGTACTCTCAACTCTATCAACAATGTAGGTTTTACCAGTTTTCTAAGTCTCTCTTATTTGCTTGTACTTATACTTGGAATTCTCTGTGTAAACCTCTGTAACTTCTCTCGGTAGATGAATCACTGTGGACTTTCTCTTGTTTCTATCTGTTACCAATCTTGAGAAACTCATACATTCTCTGTTCACTGTTTCCCAGTCTTAGAGAAGTAGATTTCTTTCTGCGAAAGTGCTGTTTTCACAATGCTAAGTACTCCCAACTCTATCAACAATGTAGGTTTTACCAGTTTTCTAAGTCTCTCTTATTTGCTTGTACTTATACTTGGAATTCTCTGTGTAAACCGCTGTAACTTCTCTCGGTAGATGAATCACTGTGGACTTTCTCTTGTTTCTATCTGTTAGCAATCTTGAGAAACTCATACATTCTTTGTTCACTGATTCCCGGTCTTAGAGAAGCAGATTTCTTTCTGCGAAAGTCCTGTTTTCACAGTGCTAAGTACTCCCAACTCTATCAACAATGTAGGTTTTACCAGTTTTCTAAGTCTCTCTTATTTTGTTGAAGTTACACTTGGATTTCTTTGTGTAAACCTCTGTAACTTCTCTAGGTAGATGAATCACTGTGTACTTTCTCTTGTTTCTATCTGGTACCAATCTTGAGAAACTCATACATTCTCCGTTCACTGTTTCCCGGTCTTAGACAAGTAGATTTCTTTGTGCGAAAGTGCTGTTTTCACAGTGCTAAGTACTCCCAACTCTATCAACAATGTAGTTTCTACCGGTTTTCTAAGTCTCTCTAATTCTCATGAAGTTACACTTGGATTTCTCTGTGTAAACATCTGTAACGTCTCTAGGTAGATGAATCACTGTGTACTTTCTCTTGTTTCTATCTGTTACCAATCTTGAGAAACTCATACATTCTCTGTTCACTGTTTCCCGGTCTTAGAGAAGTAGATTTCTTTGTGCGAAAGTGCTGTTTTCACAGTGCTAAGTACTCCCAACTCTATCAACAATGTAGGTTTTACCAGTTTTCTAAGTCTCTCTCATTTTCTTGTACTTATACTTGGAATTCTCTGTGTAAACCTCTGTAACTTCTCTCGGTAGATGACTCACTGTGGACTTTCTCTTGTTTCTATCTGTTACCAATCTTGAGAAACTCATACATTCTCTGTTCACTGTTTCGCGGTCTTAGAGAAGTAGATTTCTTTGTGGGAAAGTGCTGTTTTCACAGTGCTAAGTACTCCCAACTCTATCAACAATGTAAGTTTTACCAGTTTTCTAAGTCTCTCTTATTTTCTGGTACTTATACTTGGAATTCTCTGTGTAAACTGCTGTAACTTCTCTCGGTAGATGAATCACTGTGGACTTTCTCTTGTTTCTATCTGTTACCAATCTTGAGAAACTCATACATTCTCTGTTCACTGTTTCCCGGTCTTAGAGAAGTAGATTTTTTTGTGCGAAAGTGCTGTTTTCACACTGCTAAGTACTCCCAACTCTATCAACAATGTAGGTTTTACCAGTTTTCTAAGTCTCTCTTATTTTCTTGGAGTTACACTTGGATTTCTCTGTGTAAACTTCTGGAACTACTCTAAGTAGATGAATCACTGTGTACTTTCTCTTGTTTCTATCTGTTACCAATCTTGAGAAACTCATACATTCTCTGTTCACTGTTTCCCGGTCTTAGAGAAGTAGATTTCTATGTGGGAAAGTGCTGTTTTCACAGTGCTAAGTACTCCCAACTCTATCAACAATGTAGGTTTTACCAGTTTTCTAAGTCTCTCTTATTTGCCTGTACTTATACTTGGAATTCTCTGTATAAACCTCCGTAACTTCTCTCGGTAGATGAATCACTGTGTACTTTCTCTTGTTTCTATCTGTTACCAATCTTGAGAAACTCATACATTCTCTGTTCACTGTTTCCCAGTCTTAGAGAAGTAGATTTCTTTCTGCGAAAGTGCTGTTTTCACAATGCTAAGTACTCCCAACTCTATCAACAATGTAGGTTTTACCAGTTTTCTAAGTCTCTCTTATTTGCTTGTACTTATACGTGGAATTCTCTGTGTATACCTCTGTAACTTTTCTAGGTAGATGAATGACTGTGTACTTTCTCTTGTTTCTATCTGTTACCAATCTTGAGAAACTGATACATTCTCTGTTCACTGTTTCGCGGTCTTAGAGAAGTAGATTTCTTTGTGCGAAAGTGCTGTTTTCACAGTGCTAAGTACTCCCAACTCTATCAACAATGTAGTTTTTAATAGTTTTCTAAGTCTCTCTTATTTTCTTTTACTTATACTTGGAATTCTCTGTGTAAACCTCTGTAACTTCTCTAGGTAGATGAATCACTGTGTACTTTCTCTTGTTTCTACCTGTTACCAATCTTGAGAAACTCATACATTCCCTGTTCACTGTTTCACGGACTTAGAGAACTAAATTTCTTTCGGCAAAAGTGCTGTTTTCACAGTGCTAAGTACTCCCAACTCTATCAACAATGTAGGTTTTACCAGTTTTCTAAGTCTCTCTTATTTTCTTGTACTTATACTTGGAATTCTCTGTGTAAACCTGTGTAACTTTTCTATGTAGATGAATCACTGTGTACTTTCTCTTCTTTCTATCTGTTACCAATCTTGAGAAACTCACACATTCTCTGTTCACTGTTTCCCAGTCTTAGAGAAGTAGATTTCTTTCTGCGAAAGTGCTGTTTTCACAGTGCTAAGTACTCCCAACTCTATCCACAATGTGGGTTTTACCAGTTTTCTAAGTCTCTCTTATTTTCTTGTACTTATACATGGAATTCTCTGTGTAAACTTCTGTAACTTTTCTAGGTAGATGAATCCCTGTGTACTTTCTCTTGTTTCTATCTGTTACCAATCTTGAGAAACTCATACATTCTCTGTTCACTGTTTCCCAGTCTTAGAGAAGTAGATTTCTTTCTGCGAAACTGCTGTTTTCACAATGCTAAGTACTCCCAACTCTATCAACAATGTAGGTTTTACCACTTTTCTAAGTCTCTCTTATTTTCTTGTACTTATACTTGGAATTCTCTGTGTAAACCTCTGTAACTTCTCTCGGTAGATGAATCACTGTGGACTTTCTCTTGTTTCTATCTGTTACCAATCTTGAGAAACTCATACATTCTCTGTTCACTGTTTCGCGGTCTTAGAGAAGTAGATTTCTTTGTGCGAAAGTGCTGTTTTCACAGTGCTAAGTACTCCCAACTCTATCAACAATGTAGGTTTTACCAGTTTTCTAAGTCTCTCTTATTTTCTTGTACTTATAAGTGGAATTCTCTGTGTAAACCGCTGTAACTTCTCTCGGTAGATGAATCACTGTGGACTTTCTCTTGTTTCTATCTGTTACCAATCTTGAGAAACTCATACATTCTCTGCTCACTGTTTCGCGGTCTTAGAGAAGTAGATTTCTTTGTGCGAAAGTGCTGTTTTCACAGTGCTAAGTACTTCCAACTCTATCAACAACGTAGGTTTTACGAGTTTTCGAAGTCTCTCTTATTTTCTTGTACTTATACTTGGAATTCTCTGTGTAAACCTCTGTAACTTCTCTAGGTAGATGAATCACTGTGGACTTTCTCTTGTTTCTATCTGTTACCAATCTTGAGAAACTCATACATTCTCTGTTCACTGTTTCCCGTTCTTAGAGAAGCAGATTTCTTTGTGGGAAAGTGGTGTTTTCACAGTGGTAAGTACTCCCAACTCTATCAACAATGTAGGTTTTACCAGTTTTCTAAGTCTCTCTTATTGCTTGTACTTATACTTGGAATTCTCTGTGTAAACCTCTGTAACTTCTCTAGGTAGATGAATCACTGTGTACTTTTTCTTGTTTCTATCTGTTACCAATCTTGAGAAACTCATACATTCCCTGTTTACTGTTTCCCGGTGTTAGAGAAGTAGATTTCTTTCTGCGAAAGTGCTGTTTTCACAGTGCTAAGTACTCCCAACTCTATCAACAATGTAGGTTTTAACAGTTTTCTAAGTCTCTCTTATTTTCTTGTACTTATACTTGGAATTCTCTGTGTAAACCTCTGTAACTTCTCTCGGTAGATGAATCACTGTTGACTTTCTCTTGTTTCTATCTGTTACCAATCTTGAGAAACTCATACATTCTCTGTTCAATGTTTCCCAGTCTTAGAGAAGTAGATTTCTTTGTGGGAAAGTGCTGTTTTCACAGTGCTAAGTACTCCCAACTCTATCCACAATGTAGGTTTTACCAGTTTTCTAAGTCTCTCTTATTTTCTTGTACTTATACATGGAATTGTCTGTGTAAACTTCTGTAACTTCTCTAGGTAGATGAATCACTGTGTACTTTCTTTTGTTTCTATCTGTTACCAATCTTGAGAAACTCATACATTCTC
This sequence comes from Heterohyrax brucei, assembly GCA_028571685.1. Lineage (NCBI taxonomy): Eukaryota > Metazoa > Chordata > Mammalia > Hyracoidea > Procaviidae > Heterohyrax > Heterohyrax brucei. The sequence continues at coordinate 20,733,047 of CM053144.1, read as the reverse complement.
TGTTCACTGTTTCGCGGTCTTAGAGAAGTAGATTTCTTTGTGCGAAAGTGCTGTTTTCACAGTGCTAAGTACTCCCAACTCTATCAACAATGTAGTTTTTAATAGTTTTCTAAGTCTCTCTTATTTGCTTGTACTTATACTTGGAATTCTCTGTGTAAACCTCTGTAACTTCTCTAGGTAGATGAATCACTGTGTACTTTCTCTTGTTTCTATCTGTTACCAATCTTGAGAAAGTCATACATTCTCCGTTCACTGTTTCCCAGTCTTAGAGAAGTAGATTTCTTTCTGCGAAAGTGCTGTTTTCACAGTGTTAAGTACTCCCAACTCTATCAACAATGTAGGTTTGAACAGTTTTCTAAATCTCTCTTATTTTCTTGTACTTATATTTGGAATTCTCTGTGTAAACCTCTGTAACTTCTCTCGGTAGATGAATCACTGTGGACTTTCTCTTGTTTCTATCTGTTACCAATCTTGAGAAACTCATACATTCTCTGTTTACTGTTTCGCGGTCTTAGGAAGTAGATTTCTTTGTGGGAAAGTGCTGTTTTCACAGTGCTAAGTACTCCCAACTCTATCAACGATGGAGTTTTTAATAGTTTTCTAAGTCTCTCTTATTTGCTTGTACTTATACTTGGAATTCTCTGTGTAAACCTCTGTAACTTCTCTAGGTAGATGAATCACTGTGTACTTTCTCTTGTTTCTATCTGTTACCAATCTTGAGAAACTCAAACATTCTCTGTTCACTGTTTCGCGGTCTTAGAGAAGTAGATTTCTTTGTGCGAAAGTGGTGTTTTCACAGTGGTAAGTACTCCCAACTCTATCAACAATGTAGGTTTTACCAGTTTTCTAAGTCTCTCTTATTTTCTTGTACTTATACTTGGAATTCTCTGTGTAAACCGCTGTAACTTCTCCAGGTAGATGAATCACTGTGGACTTTCTCTTGTTTCTATCTGTTACCAATCTTGAGAAACTCATACATTCTCTGTTCACTGTTTCGCGGTCTTAGAGAAGTAGATTTCTTTGTGCGAAAGTGCTGTTTTCACAGTGCTAAGTACTCCCAACTCTATCAACAATGTAGGTTTTACCAGTTTTCTAAGTCTCTCTTATTTTCTTGGAGTTACACTTGGATTTCTCTGTGTAAACTTCTGGAACCTCTCTAAGTAGATGAATCACTGTGTACTTTCTCTTGTTTCTATCTGTTACCAACCTTGAGAAACTCATACATTCTCTGTGCACTGTTTCCCGGTCTTAGAGAAGTAGATTTCTTTGTACGAAAGTGCTGTTTTCACAGTGCTAAGTACTCCCAACTCTATCAACAATGTAGGTTTTACCAGTTTTCTAAGTCTCTGTTATTTGCTTGTACTTATACTTGGAATTCTCTGTGTAAACTTTTGTAACTTCTCTCGGTAGATGAATCACTGTGTACTTTCCCTTGTTTCTATCTGTTACCAATCTTGAGAAACTCATACATTCTCTGTTCACTGATTCACGGTCTTAGAGAAGCAGATTTCTTTCTGCCAAAGTCCTGTTTTCACAGTGCTAAGTACTCCCAACTCTATCAACAATGTAGGTTTTACCAGTTTTCTAAGTCTCTCTTATTTTCTTGAAGTTACACTTGGATTTCTCTGTGTAAACCTCTGTAACTTCTCTAGGTAGATGAATCACTGTGTACTTTCTCTTGTTTCTATCTGGTACCAATCTTGAGAAACTCATACATTGTCTGTTTACTGTTTCCCGGTCTTAGAGAAGTAGATTTCTTTCTGCGAAAGTGTTGTTTTCACAGTGCTAAGTACTCCCAACTCTATCAACAATGTAGGTTTTAACAGTTTTCTAAGTCTCTCTTATTTTCTTGTACTTATACTTGGAATTCTCTGTGTAAACCTCTGTAACTTCTCTCGGTAGATGAATCACTGTGGACTTTCTCTTGTTTCTATCTGTTACCAATCTTGAGAAACTCATACATTCTCTGTTCACTGTTTCCCGGTCTTAGAGAAGTAGATTTCTTGGTTCGAAAGTGCTGTTTTCACAGTGCTAAGTACTCCCAACTCTATCAACAATGTAGGTTTTACCAGTTTTCTAAGTCTCTCTTATTTTCTTGGAGTTGCACTTGGATTTCTCTGTGTAAACCTCTGGAACTTCTCTAAGTAGATGAATCACTGTGTACTTTCTCTTGTTTCTATCTGTTATCAATCTTGAGAAACTCATACATTCTCTGTTCACTGTTTCGCGGTCTTAGAGAAGTAGATTTCTTTGTGGGAAAGTGCTGTTTTCACAGTGCTAAGTACTTCCAACTCTATCAACAACGTAGGTTTTACGAGTTTTCTAAGTCTCTCTTATTTTCTTGTACTTATACTTGGAATTCTCTGTGTAAACCTCTGTAACTTCTCTAGTTAGATGAATCACTGTGGACTTTCTCTTGCTTCTATCTGTTACCAATCTTGAGAAAATGATACATTCTCTGTTCACTGTTTCGCGGTCTTAGAGCAGTAGATTTCTTTGTGCGAAAGTGCTGTTTTCACAGTGCTAAGTACTCCCAACTCTATCAACAATGTAGTTTTTAATAGTTTTCTAATTATCTCTTATTTGCTTGTACTTATACTTTGAATTCTCTGTGTAAACATCTGTAACTTCTCTAGGTAGATGAATCACTGTGGACTTTCCCTTGTTTCTATCTGTTACCAATCTTGAGAAACTCATACATTCTCTGTTCACTGTTTCCCAGGCTTAGAGAAGTAGATTTCTTTCTGCGTAAGTGCTGTTTTCACAGTACTAAGTACTCCCAACTCTATCAACAATTTAGGTTTTACCAGTTTTCTAAGTCTCTCTAATTTTCATGAAGTTACACTTGGATTTCTCTGTGTAAACATCTGTAACGTCTCTAGGTAGATGAATCACTGTGTACTTTCTCTTGTTTCTATCTGTTACCAATCTTGAGAAACTCATACATTCTCTGTTCACTGTTTCGCGGTCTTAGAGAAGTAGATTTCTTTGTGCGAAAGTGCTGTTTTCACAGTGCTAAGTACTCCCAACTCTATCAACAATGTAGGTTTTACCAGTTTTCTAAGTCTCTCTTATTTTCGTGGAGTTACACTTGGATTTCTCTGTGTAAACTTCTGGAACTTATCTAAGTAGATGAATCACTGTGTATTTTCTCTTGTTTCTATCTGTTACCAGTCTTGAGAAACTCATACATTCTCTGTTCACTGTTTCCCGGTCTTAGAGAAGTAGATTTCTTTGTGCGAAAGTGCTGTTTTCACAGTGCTAAGTACTCTCAACTCTATCAACAATGTAGGTTTTACCAGTTTTCTAAGTCTCTCTTATTTGCTTGTACTTATACTTGGAATTCTCTGTGTAAACCTCTGTAACTTCTCTCGGTAGATGAATCACTGTGGACTTTCTCTTGTTTCTATCTGTTACCAATCTTGAGAAACTCATACATTCTCTGTTCACTGTTTCCCAGTCTTAGAGAAGTAGATTTCTTTCTGCGAAAGTGCTGTTTTCACAATGCTAAGTACTCCCAACTCTATCAACAATGTAGGTTTTACCAGTTTTCTAAGTCTCTCTTATTTGCTTGTACTTATACTTGGAATTCTCTGTGTAAACCGCTGTAACTTCTCTCGGTAGATGAATCACTGTGGACTTTCTCTTGTTTCTATCTGTTAGCAATCTTGAGAAACTCATACATTCTTTGTTCACTGATTCCCGGTCTTAGAGAAGCAGATTTCTTTCTGCGAAAGTCCTGTTTTCACAGTGCTAAGTACTCCCAACTCTATCAACAATGTAGGTTTTACCAGTTTTCTAAGTCTCTCTTATTTTGTTGAAGTTACACTTGGATTTCTTTGTGTAAACCTCTGTAACTTCTCTAGGTAGATGAATCACTGTGTACTTTCTCTTGTTTCTATCTGGTACCAATCTTGAGAAACTCATACATTCTCCGTTCACTGTTTCCCGGTCTTAGACAAGTAGATTTCTTTGTGCGAAAGTGCTGTTTTCACAGTGCTAAGTACTCCCAACTCTATCAACAATGTAGTTTCTACCGGTTTTCTAAGTCTCTCTAATTCTCATGAAGTTACACTTGGATTTCTCTGTGTAAACATCTGTAACGTCTCTAGGTAGATGAATCACTGTGTACTTTCTCTTGTTTCTATCTGTTACCAATCTTGAGAAACTCATACATTCTCTGTTCACTGTTTCCCGGTCTTAGAGAAGTAGATTTCTTTGTGCGAAAGTGCTGTTTTCACAGTGCTAAGTACTCCCAACTCTATCAACAATGTAGGTTTTACCAGTTTTCTAAGTCTCTCTCATTTTCTTGTACTTATACTTGGAATTCTCTGTGTAAACCTCTGTAACTTCTCTCGGTAGATGACTCACTGTGGACTTTCTCTTGTTTCTATCTGTTACCAATCTTGAGAAACTCATACATTCTCTGTTCACTGTTTCGCGGTCTTAGAGAAGTAGATTTCTTTGTGGGAAAGTGCTGTTTTCACAGTGCTAAGTACTCCCAACTCTATCAACAATGTAAGTTTTACCAGTTTTCTAAGTCTCTCTTATTTTCTGGTACTTATACTTGGAATTCTCTGTGTAAACTGCTGTAACTTCTCTCGGTAGATGAATCACTGTGGACTTTCTCTTGTTTCTATCTGTTACCAATCTTGAGAAACTCATACATTCTCTGTTCACTGTTTCCCGGTCTTAGAGAAGTAGATTTTTTTGTGCGAAAGTGCTGTTTTCACACTGCTAAGTACTCCCAACTCTATCAACAATGTAGGTTTTACCAGTTTTCTAAGTCTCTCTTATTTTCTTGGAGTTACACTTGGATTTCTCTGTGTAAACTTCTGGAACTACTCTAAGTAGATGAATCACTGTGTACTTTCTCTTGTTTCTATCTGTTACCAATCTTGAGAAACTCATACATTCTCTGTTCACTGTTTCCCGGTCTTAGAGAAGTAGATTTCTATGTGGGAAAGTGCTGTTTTCACAGTGCTAAGTACTCCCAACTCTATCAACAATGTAGGTTTTACCAGTTTTCTAAGTCTCTCTTATTTGCCTGTACTTATACTTGGAATTCTCTGTATAAACCTCCGTAACTTCTCTCGGTAGATGAATCACTGTGTACTTTCTCTTGTTTCTATCTGTTACCAATCTTGAGAAACTCATACATTCTCTGTTCACTGTTTCCCAGTCTTAGAGAAGTAGATTTCTTTCTGCGAAAGTGCTGTTTTCACAATGCTAAGTACTCCCAACTCTATCAACAATGTAGGTTTTACCAGTTTTCTAAGTCTCTCTTATTTGCTTGTACTTATACGTGGAATTCTCTGTGTATACCTCTGTAACTTTTCTAGGTAGATGAATGACTGTGTACTTTCTCTTGTTTCTATCTGTTACCAATCTTGAGAAACTGATACATTCTCTGTTCACTGTTTCGCGGTCTTAGAGAAGTAGATTTCTTTGTGCGAAAGTGCTGTTTTCACAGTGCTAAGTACTCCCAACTCTATCAACAATGTAGTTTTTAATAGTTTTCTAAGTCTCTCTTATTTTCTTTTACTTATACTTGGAATTCTCTGTGTAAACCTCTGTAACTTCTCTAGGTAGATGAATCACTGTGTACTTTCTCTTGTTTCTACCTGTTACCAATCTTGAGAAACTCATACATTCCCTGTTCACTGTTTCACGGACTTAGAGAACTAAATTTCTTTCGGCAAAAGTGCTGTTTTCACAGTGCTAAGTACTCCCAACTCTATCAACAATGTAGGTTTTACCAGTTTTCTAAGTCTCTCTTATTTTCTTGTACTTATACTTGGAATTCTCTGTGTAAACCTGTGTAACTTTTCTATGTAGATGAATCACTGTGTACTTTCTCTTCTTTCTATCTGTTACCAATCTTGAGAAACTCACACATTCTCTGTTCACTGTTTCCCAGTCTTAGAGAAGTAGATTTCTTTCTGCGAAAGTGCTGTTTTCACAGTGCTAAGTACTCCCAACTCTATCCACAATGTGGGTTTTACCAGTTTTCTAAGTCTCTCTTATTTTCTTGTACTTATACATGGAATTCTCTGTGTAAACTTCTGTAACTTTTCTAGGTAGATGAATCCCTGTGTACTTTCTCTTGTTTCTATCTGTTACCAATCTTGAGAAACTCATACATTCTCTGTTCACTGTTTCCCAGTCTTAGAGAAGTAGATTTCTTTCTGCGAAACTGCTGTTTTCACAATGCTAAGTACTCCCAACTCTATCAACAATGTAGGTTTTACCACTTTTCTAAGTCTCTCTTATTTTCTTGTACTTATACTTGGAATTCTCTGTGTAAACCTCTGTAACTTCTCTCGGTAGATGAATCACTGTGGACTTTCTCTTGTTTCTATCTGTTACCAATCTTGAGAAACTCATACATTCTCTGTTCACTGTTTCGCGGTCTTAGAGAAGTAGATTTCTTTGTGCGAAAGTGCTGTTTTCACAGTGCTAAGTACTCCCAACTCTATCAACAATGTAGGTTTTACCAGTTTTCTAAGTCTCTCTTATTTTCTTGTACTTATAAGTGGAATTCTCTGTGTAAACCGCTGTAACTTCTCTCGGTAGATGAATCACTGTGGACTTTCTCTTGTTTCTATCTGTTACCAATCTTGAGAAACTCATACATTCTCTGCTCACTGTTTCGCGGTCTTAGAGAAGTAGATTTCTTTGTGCGAAAGTGCTGTTTTCACAGTGCTAAGTACTTCCAACTCTATCAACAACGTAGGTTTTACGAGTTTTCGAAGTCTCTCTTATTTTCTTGTACTTATACTTGGAATTCTCTGTGTAAACCTCTGTAACTTCTCTAGGTAGATGAATCACTGTGGACTTTCTCTTGTTTCTATCTGTTACCAATCTTGAGAAACTCATACATTCTCTGTTCACTGTTTCCCGTTCTTAGAGAAGCAGATTTCTTTGTGGGAAAGTGGTGTTTTCACAGTGGTAAGTACTCCCAACTCTATCAACAATGTAGGTTTTACCAGTTTTCTAAGTCTCTCTTATTGCTTGTACTTATACTTGGAATTCTCTGTGTAAACCTCTGTAACTTCTCTAGGTAGATGAATCACTGTGTACTTTTTCTTGTTTCTATCTGTTACCAATCTTGAGAAACTCATACATTCCCTGTTTACTGTTTCCCGGTGTTAGAGAAGTAGATTTCTTTCTGCGAAAGTGCTGTTTTCACAGTGCTAAGTACTCCCAACTCTATCAACAATGTAGGTTTTAACAGTTTTCTAAGTCTCTCTTATTTTCTTGTACTTATACTTGGAATTCTCTGTGTAAACCTCTGTAACTTCTCTCGGTAGATGAATCACTGTTGACTTTCTCTTGTTTCTATCTGTTACCAATCTTGAGAAACTCATACATTCTCTGTTCAATGTTTCCCAGTCTTAGAGAAGTAGATTTCTTTGTGGGAAAGTGCTGTTTTCACAGTGCTAAGTACTCCCAACTCTATCCACAATGTAGGTTTTACCAGTTTTCTAAGTCTCTCTTATTTTCTTGTACTTATACATGGAATTGTCTGTGTAAACTTCTGTAACTTCTCTAGGTAGATGAATCACTGTGTACTTTCTTTTGTTTCTATCTGTTACCAATCTTGAGAAACTCATACATTCTCTGTTCACTGTTTCGCGGTCTTAGAGAAGTAGATTTCTTTGTGCGAAAGTGCTGTTTTCACAGTGCTAAGTACTCCCAACTCTATCAACAATGTAGTTTTTAATAGTTTTCTAAGTCTCTCTTATTTGCTTGTACTTATACTTGGAATTCTCTGTGTAAACCTCTGTAACTTCTCTAGGTAGATGAATCACTGTGTACTTTCTCTTGTTTCTATCTGTTACCAATCTTGAGAAAGTCATACATTCTCCGTTCACTGTTTCCCAGTCTTAGAGAAGTAGATTTCTTTCTGCGAAAGTGCTGTTTTCACAGTGTTAAGTACTCCCAACTCTATCAACAATGTAGGTTTGAACAGTTTTCTAAATCTCTCTTATTTTCTTGTACTTATATTTGGAATTCTCTGTGTAAACCTCTGTAACTTCTCTCGGTAGATGAATCACTGTGGACTTTCTCTTGTTTCTATCTGTTACCAATCTTGAGAAACTCATACATTCTCTGTTTACTGTTTCGCGGTCTTAGGAAGTAGATTTCTTTGTGGGAAAGTGCTGTTTTCACAGTGCTAAGTACTCCCAACTCTATCAACGATGGAGTTTTTAATAGTTTTCTAAGTCTCTCTTATTTGCTTGTACTTATACTTGGAATTCTCTGTGTAAACCTCTGTAACTTCTCTAGGTAGATGAATCACTGTGTACTTTCTCTTGTTTCTATCTGTTACCAATCTTGAGAAACTCAAACATTCTCTGTTCACTGTTTCGCGGTCTTAGAGAAGTAGATTTCTTTGTGCGAAAGTGGTGTTTTCACAGTGGTAAGTACTCCCAACTCTATCAACAATGTAGGTTTTACCAGTTTTCTAAGTCTCTCTTATTTTCTTGTACTTATACTTGGAATTCTCTGTGTAAACCGCTGTAACTTCTCCAGGTAGATGAATCACTGTGGACTTTCTCTTGTTTCTATCTGTTACCAATCTTGAGAAACTCATACATTCTCTGTTCACTGTTTCGCGGTCTTAGAGAAGTAGATTTCTTTGTGCGAAAGTGCTGTTTTCACAGTGCTAAGTACTCCCAACTCTATCAACAATGTAGGTTTTACCAGTTTTCTAAGTCTCTCTTATTTTCTTGGAGTTACACTTGGATTTCTCTGTGTAAACTTCTGGAACCTCTCTAAGTAGATGAATCACTGTGTACTTTCTCTTGTTTCTATCTGTTACCAACCTTGAGAAACTCATACATTCTCTGTGCACTGTTTCCCGGTCTTAGAGAAGTAGATTTCTTTGTACGAAAGTGCTGTTTTCACAGTGCTAAGTACTCCCAACTCTATCAACAATGTAGGTTTTACCAGTTTTCTAAGTCTCTGTTATTTGCTTGTACTTATACTTGGAATTCTCTGTGTAAACTTTTGTAACTTCTCTCGGTAGATGAATCACTGTGTACTTTCCCTTGTTTCTATCTGTTACCAATCTTGAGAAACTCATACATTCTCTGTTCACTGATTCACGGTCTTAGAGAAGCAGATTTCTTTCTGCCAAAGTCCTGTTTTCACAGTGCTAAGTACTCCCAACTCTATCAACAATGTAGGTTTTACCAGTTTTCTAAGTCTCTCTTATTTTCTTGAAGTTACACTTGGATTTCTCTGTGTAAACCTCTGTAACTTCTCTAGGTAGATGAATCACTGTGTACTTTCTCTTGTTTCTATCTGGTACCAATCTTGAGAAACTCATACATTGTCTGTTTACTGTTTCCCGGTCTTAGAGAAGTAGATTTCTTTCTGCGAAAGTGTTGTTTTCACAGTGCTAAGTACTCCCAACTCTATCAACAATGTAGGTTTTAACAGTTTTCTAAGTCTCTCTTATTTTCTTGTACTTATACTTGGAATTCTCTGTGTAAACCTCTGTAACTTCTCTCGGTAGATGAATCACTGTGGACTTTCTCTTGTTTCTATCTGTTACCAATCTTGAGAAACTCATACATTCTCTGTTCACTGTTTCCCGGTCTTAGAGAAGTAGATTTCTTGGTTCGAAAGTGCTGTTTTCACAGTGCTAAGTACTCCCAACTCTATCAACAATGTAGGTTTTACCAGTTTTCTAAGTCTCTCTTATTTTCTTGGAGTTGCACTTGGATTTCTCTGTGTAAACCTCTGGAACTTCTCTAAGTAGATGAATCACTGTGTACTTTCTCTTGTTTCTATCTGTTATCAATCTTGAGAAACTCATACATTCTCTGTTCACTGTTTCGCGGTCTTAGAGAAGTAGATTTCTTTGTGGGAAAGTGCTGTTTTCACAGTGCTAAGTACTTCCAACTCTATCAACAACGTAGGTTTTACGAGTTTTCTAAGTCTCTCTTATTTTCTTGTACTTATACTTGGAATTCTCTGTGTAAACCTCTGTAACTTCTCTAGTTAGATGAATCACTGTGGACTTTCTCTTGTTTCTATCTGTTACCAATCTTGAGAAACTCATACATTCTCTGTTCACTGATTCCCGGTCTTAGAGAAGCAGATTTCTTTCTGTGAAAGTCCTGTTTTCACAGTGCTAAGTACTCCCAACTCTATCAACAATGTAGGTTTTACCAGTTTTCTAAGTCTCTCTTATTTTGTTGAAGTTACACTTGGATTTCTCTGTGTAAACCTCTGTAACTTCTCTCGGTAGATGAATCACTGTGGACTTTCTCTTTTTTCTATCTGTTACCAATCTTGAGAAACTCATACATTCTCTGTTCACTGTTTCGCGGTCTTAGAGAAGTAGATTTCTTTGTGGGAAAGTGCTGTTTTCACAGTGCTAAGTACTCCCAACTCTATCAACAATGTAGTTTCTACCGGTTTTCTAAGTCTCTCTAATTTTCATGAAGTTACACTTGGATTTCTCTGTGTAAACCTCTGTAACGTCTCTAGGAAGATGAATGACTGTGTACTTTCTCTTGTTTCTATCTGTTACCAATCTTGAGAAACTCATACATTCTCTGTTCACTGTTTCCCGGTCTTAGAGAAGTAGATTTCTTTCTGCGAAAGTGCTGTTTTCACAGTGCTAAGTACTCCCAACTCTATCAACAATGTAGGTTTTACCAGTTTTCTAAGTCTCTCTCATTTTCTTGTACTTATACTTGGAATTCTCTGTGTAAACCTCTGTAACTTCTCTCGGTAGATGAATCACTGTGTACTTTCCCTTGTTTCTATCTGTTACCAATCTTGAGAAACTCATACATTCTCTGTTCACTGATTCACGGTCTTAGAGAAGCAGATTTCTTTCTGCCAAAGTCCTGTTTTCACAGTGCTAAGTACTCCCAACTCTATCAACAATGTAGGTTTTACCAGTTTTCTAAGTCTCTCTTATTTTCTTGAAGTTACACTTGGATTTCTCTGTGTAAACCTCTGTAACTTCTCTAGGTAGATGAATCACTGTGTACTTTCTCTTGTTTCTATCTGGTACCAATCTTGAGAAACTCATACATTGTCTGTTTACTGTTTCCCGGTCTTAGAGAAGTAGATTTCTTTCTGCGAAAGTGTTGTTTTCACAGTGCTAAGTACTCCCAACTCTATCAACAATGTAGGTTTTAACAGTTTTCTAAGTCTCTCTTATTTTCTTGTACTTATACTTGGAATTCTCTGTGTAAACCTCTGTAACTTCTCTCGGTAGATGAATCACTGTGGACTTTCTCTTGTTTCTATCTGTTACCAATCTTGAGAAACTCATACATTCTCTGTTCACTGTTTCCCGGTCTTAGAGAAGTAGATTTCTTGGTTCGAAAGTGCTGTTTTCACAGTGCTAAGTACTCCCAACTCTATCAACAATGTAGGTTTTACCAGTTTTCTAAGTCTCTCTTATTTTCTTGGAGTTACACTTGGATTTCTCTGTGTAAACCTCTGGAACTTCTCTAAGTAGATGAATCACTGTGTACTTTCTCTTGTTTCTATCTGTTATCAATCTTGAGAAACTCATACATTCTCTGTTCACTGTTTCGCGGTCTTAGAGAAGTAGATTTCTTTGTGGGAAAGTGCTGTTTTCACAGTGCTAAGTACTTCCAACTCTATCAACAACGTAGGTTTTACGAGTTTTCTAAGTCTCTCTTATTTTCTTGTACTTATACTTGGAATTCTCTGTGTAAACCTCTGTAACTTCTCTAGTTAGATGAATCACTGTGGACTTTCTCTTGTTTCTATCTGTTACCAATCTTGAGAAACTCATACATTCTCTGTTCACTGATTCCCGGTCTTAGAGAAGCAGATTTCTTTCTGCGAAAGTCCTGTTTTCACAGTGCTAAGTACTCCCAACTCTATCAACAATGTAGGTTTTACCAGTTTTCTAAGTCTCTCTTATTTTGTTGAAGTTACACTTGGATTTCTCTGTGTAAACCTCTGTAACTTCTCTCGGTAGATGAATCACTGTGGACTTTCTCTTTTTTCTATCTGTTACCAATCTTGAGAAACTCATACATTCTCTGTTCACTGTTTCGCGGTCTTAGAGAAGTAGATTTCTTTGTGGGAAAGTGCTGTTTTCACAGTGCTAAGTACTCCCAACTCTATCAACAATGTAGTTTCTACCGGTTTTCTAAGTCTCTCTAATTTTCATGAAGTTACACTTGGATTTCTCTGTGTAAACATCTGTAACGTCTCTAGGAAGATGAATGACTGTGTACTTTCTCTTGTTTCTATCTGTTACCAATCTTGAGAAACTCATACATTCTCTGTTCACTGTTTCCCGGTCTTAGAGAAGTAGATTTCTTTCTGCGAAAGTGCTGTTTTCACAGTGCTAAGTACTCCCAACTCTATCAACAATGTAGGTTTTACCAGTTTTCTAAGTCTCTCTCATTTTCTTGTACTTATACTTGGAATTCTCTGTGTAAACCTCTGTAACTTCTCTCGGTAGATGAATCACTGTGGACTTTCTCTTGTTTCTATCTGTTACCAATCTTGAGAAACTCATACATTCTCTGTTCACTGTTTCGCGGTCTTAGAGAAGTAGATTTCTTGTGCGAAAGTGCTGTTTTCACAGTGCTAAGTACTCCCAACTCTATCAACAATGTAGGTTTTACCAGTTTTCTAAGTCTCTCTTATTTTCTTGGAGTTACACTTGGATTTCTCTGTGTAAACTTCTGGAACTTCTCTAAGTAGATGAATCACTGTGTACTTTCTCTTTTTTCTATCTGTTACCAATCTTGAGAAACTCATACATTCTCTGTTCACTGTTTCGCGGTCTTAGAGAAGTAGATTTCCTTGTGCGAAAGTGCTGTTTTCACAGTGCTAAGTACTCCCAACTCTATCAACAATGTAGGTTTTACCAGTTTTCTAAGTCTCTCTTATTTGCTTGTACTTATACTTGGAATTCTCTATGTAAACCTCTGTAACTTCTCTCGGTAGATGAATCACTGTGGACTTTCTCTTGTTTCTATCTGTTACCAATCTTGAGAAACTCATACATTCTCTGTTCACTGTTTCGCAGTCTTAGAGAAGTAGATTTCTTTCTGCGAAAGTGCTGTTTTCACAATGGTAAGTACTCCCAACTCTATCAACAATGTAGGTTTTACCAGTTTTCTAAGTCTCTCTTATTTGCTTGTACTTATACTTGGAATTCTCTGTGTAAACCTCTGTAACTTTTCTAGGTAGATGAATCACTGTGTACTTTCTCTTGTTTCTATCTGTTACCAATCTTGAGAAACTGATACATTCTCTGTTCACTGTTTCGCGGTCTTAGAGCAGTAGATTTCTTTGTGCGAACGTGCTGTTTTCACAGTGCTAAGTACTCCCAACTCTATCAACAATGTAGTTTTTAATAGTTTTCTAAGTCTCTCTTATTTGCTTGTACTTATACTTGGAATTCTCTGTGTAAACCTCTGTAACTTCTCTAGGTAGATGAATCACTGTGTACTTTCTCTTGTTTCTATCTATTACCAATCTTGAGAAACTCATACATTCTCTGTTTACTGTTTCCCGGTCTTAGAGAAGTAGATTTCTTTCTGCGAAAGTGCTGTTTTCACAGTTCTAAGTACTCCCAACTCTATCAACAATGTAGGTTTTAACAGTTTTCTAAGTCTCTCTTATTTTCTTGTACTTATACTTGGAATTCTCTGTGTAAACCTCTGTAACTTCTCTCGGTAGATGAATCACTGTTGACTTTCTCTTGTTTCTATCTGTTACCAATCTTGAGAAACTCATACATTCTCTATTCAATGTTTCCCAGTCTTAGAGAAGTAGATTTCTTTGTGCAAAACAGCTGTTTTCACAGTGCTAAGTACTCCCAACTCTATCAACAATGTAGGTTTTACCAGTTTTCTAAGTCTCTCTTATTTTCTTGGAGTTACACTTGGAATTCTCTGTGTAAACCTCTGTAACTTTTCTAGGTAGAGGAATCCCTGTGTACTTTCTCTTGTTTTTATCTGTTACCAATCTTGAGAAACTCATACATTCTCTGTTCACTGTTTCACGGACTTAGAGAACTAAATTTCTTTCGGCGAAAGTGCTGTTTTCACAGTGCTAAGTACTCCCAACTCTATCAACCATGTAGGTTTTACCAGTTTTCTAAGTCTCTCTTATTTTCTTGTACTTATACTTGGAATTCTCTGTGTAAACCTCTGTAACTTTTCTACGTAGATGAATCACTGTGTACTTTCTCTTCTTTGTATCTGTTACCAATCTTGAGAAACTCACACATTCTCTGTTCACTGTTTCCCAGTCTTAGAGAAGTAGATTTCTTTCTGCGAAAGTGCTGTTTTCACAGTGCTAAGTACTCCCAACTCTATCCACAATGTAGGTTTTACCAGTTTTCTAAGTCTCTCTTATTTTCTTGTACTTATACATGGAATTCTCTGTGTAAACTTCTGTAACTTCTCTAGGTAGATGAATCACTGTGTACTTTCTTTTGTTTCTATCTGTTACCAATCTTGAGAAACTCATACATTCTCTGTTCACTGTTTCGCGGTCTTAGAGAAGTAGATTTCTTTGTGTGAAAGTGCTGTTTTCACAGTGCTAAGTACTCCCAACTCTATCAACAATGTAGTTTTTAATAGTTTTCTAAGTCTCTCTTATTTGCTTGTACTTATACTTGGAATTCTCTGTGTAAACCTCTGTAACTTCTCTAGGTAGATGAATCACTGTGTACTTTCTCTTGTTTCTATCTGTTACCAATCTTGAGAAAGTCATACATTCTCCGTTCACTGTTTCCCAGTCTTAGAGAAGTAGATTTCTTTCTGCGAAAGTGCTGTTTTCACAGTGTTAAGTACTCCCAGCTCTATCAACAATGTAGGTTTGAACAGTTTTCTAAATCTCTCTTATTTTCTTGTACTTATATTTGGAATTCTCTGTGTAAACCTCTGTAACTTCTCTCGGTAGATGAATCACTGTGGACTTTCTCTTGTTTCTATCTGTTACCAATCTTGAGAAACTCATACATTCTCTGTTTACTGTTTCGCGGTCTTAGAGAAGTAGATTTATTTGTGGGAAAGTGCTGTTTTCACAGTGCTAAGTACTCCCAACTCTATCAACAATGGAGTTTTTAATAGTTCTCTAAGTCTCTCTTATTTGCTTGTACTTATACTTGGAATTCTCTGTGTAAACCTCTGTAACTTCTCTAGGTAGATGAATCACTGTGTACTTTCTCTTGTTTCTATCTGTTACCAATCTTGAGAAACTCATACATTCTCTGTTCACTGTTTCGCGGTCTTAGAGAAGTAGATTTCTTTGTGCGAAAGTGGTGTTTTCACAGTGGTAAGTACTCCCAACTCTATCAACAATGTAGGTTTTACCAGTTTTCTAAGTGTCTCTTATTTTCTTGTACTTATACTTGGAATTCTCTGTGTAAACCGCTGGAACTTCTCTCGGTAGATGAATCACTGTGGACTTTCTCTTGTTTCTATCTGTTACCAATCTTGAGAAACTCATACATTCTCTGTTCAATGTTTCCCAGTCTTAGAGAAGTAGATTTCTTTGTGCAAAACAGCTGTTTTCACAGTGCTAAGTACTCCCAACTCTATCAACAATGTAAGTTTTACCAGTTTTCTAAGTCTCTCTTATTTTCTTTTACTTATACTTGGAATTCTCTGTGTAAACCTCTGTAACTTTTCTAGGTAGAGGAATCCCTGTGTACTTTCTCTTGTTTCTATCTGTTACCAATCTTGAGAAACTCATACATTCTCTGTTCACTGTTTCACGGACTTAGAGAACTAAATTTCTTTCGGCGAAAGTGCTGTTTTCACAGTGCTAAGTACTCCCAACTCTATCAACAATGTAGGTTTTACCAGTTTTCTAAGTCTCTCTTATTTTCTTGTACTTATACTTGGAATTCTCTGTGTAAACCTCTGTAACTTTTCTACGTAGATGAATCACTGTGTACTTTCTCTTCTTTGTATCTGTTACCAATCTTGAGAAACTCACACATTCTCTGTTCACTGTTTCCCAGTCTTAGAGAAGTAGATTTCTTTCTGCGAAAGTGCTGTTTTCACAGTGCTAAGTACTCCCAACTCTATCCACAATGTAGGTTTTACCAGTTTTCTAAGTCTCTCTTATTTTCTTGTACTTATACATGGAATTCTCTGTGTAAACTTCTGTAACTTCTCTAGGTAGATGAATCACTGTGTACTTTCTTTTGTTTCTATCTGTTACCAATCTTGAGAAACTCATACATTCTCTGTTCACTGTTTCGCGGTCTTAGAGAAGTAGATTTCTTTGTGTGAAAGTGCTGTTTTCACAGTGCTAAGTACTCCCAACTCTATCAACAATGTAGTTTTTAATAGTTTTCCAAGTCTCTCTTATTTGCTTGTACTTATACTTGGAATTCTCTGTGTAAAGCTCTGTAACTTCTCTAGGTAGATGAATCACTGTGTACTTTCTCTTGTTTCTATCTGTTACCAATCTTGAGAAACTCATACATTCTCTGTTCACTGTTTCGCGGTCTTAGAGAAGTAGATTTCTTTGTGCGAAAGTGGTGTTTTCACAGTGGTAAGTACTCCCAACTCTATCAACAATGTAGGTTTTACCAGTTTTCTAAGTCTCTCTTATTTTCTTGTACTTATACTTGGAATTCTCTGTTTAAACCGCTGTAACTTCTCTCGGTAGATGAATCACTGTGGACTTTCTCTTGTTTCTATCTGTTACCAATCTTGAGAAACTCATACATTCTCTGTTCACTGATTCCCGGTCTTAGAGAAGCAGATTTCTTTCTGCGAAAGTCCTGTTTTCACAGTGCTAAGTACTCCCAACTCTATCAACAATGTAGGTTTTACCAGTTTTCTAAGTCTCTCTTGTTTTGTTGAAGTTACACTTGGATTTCTCTGTGTAAATCTCTGTAACTTCTCTAGGTAGATGAATCACTGTGTACTTTCTCTTGTTTCTATATGTTACCAATCTTGAGAAATTCATACATTCTCTGTTCACTGTTTCCCGGTCTTAGAGAAGTAAATTTCTTTGTGCGAAAGTGCTGTTTTCACAGTGCTAAGTACTCCCAACTCTATCAACAATGTAGGTTTTACCAGTTTTCTAAGTCTCTCTCATTTTCTTGTAGTTATACTTGGAATTCTCTGTGTAAACATCTGTAACTTCTCTCGGTAGATGAATCAGTGTGGACATTCTCTTGTTTCTATCTGTTACCAATCTTGAGAAACTCATACATTCTCTGTTCGCTGTTTCGCGGTCTTAGAGAAGTAGATTTCTTTGTGCGAAAGTGCTGTTTTCACAGTGCTAAGTGCTCCCAACTCTATCAACAATGTAGGTTTTACCAGTTTTCTAAGTCTCTCTTATTTTCTTGTACTTATAATTGGAATTCTCTGTGTAAACCGCTGTAACTTCTCTCGGTAGATGAATCACTGTGGACTTTCTCTTGTTTCTATCTGTTACCAATCTTGAGTAACTCATACATTCTCTGTTCACTGTTTCCCGGTCTTAGAGAAGTAGATTTTTTTGTGCGAAAGTGCTGTTTTCACACTGCTAAGTACTCCCAACTCTATCAACAATGTAGGTTTTACCAGTTTTCTAAGTCTCTCTTATTTTCTTGGAGTTAAACTTGGATTTCTCTGTGTAAACTTCTGGAACTACTCTAAGTAGATGAATCACTGTGTACTTTCTCTTGTTTCTATCTGTTACCAATCTTGAGAAACTCATACATTCTCTGTTCACTGTTTCCCGGTCTTAGAGAAGTAGATTTCTTTGTGGGAAAGTGCTGTTTTCACAGTGCTAAGTACTCCCAACTCTATCAACAATGTAGGTTTTACCAGTTTTCTAAGTCTCTCTTATTTGCTTGTACTTATACTTGGAATTCTCTGTATAAACCTCTGTAACTTCTCTCGGTAGATGAATCACTGTAGACTTTCTCTTGTTTCTATCTGTTACCAATCTTGAGAAACTCATACATTCTATGTTCACTGTTTCCCAGTCTTAGAGAAGTAGATTTCTTTCTGCAAAAGTGCTGTTTTCACAATGCTAAGTACTCCCAACTCTATCAACAATGTAGGTTTTACCAGTTTTCGAGTCTCTCTTATTTGCTTGTACTTATACTTGGAATTCTCTGTGTAAACCTCTGTAACTTTTCTAGGTAGATGAATCACTGTGTACTTTCTCTTGTTTCTATCTGTTACCAATCTTAAGAAACTGATACATTCTCTGTTCACTGTTTCGCGGTCTTAGAGAAGTAGATTTCTTTGTGCGAAAGTGCTGTTTTCACAGTGCTAAGTACTCCCAACTCTATCAACAATGTAGTTTTTAATAGTTTTCTAAGTCTCTCTTATTTGCTTTTACTTATACTTGGAATTCTCTGTGTAAACCTCTGTAACTTCTCTAGGTAGATGAATCACTGTGGACTTTCTCTTGTTTCTATCTGTTACCAATCTTGAGAAACTCATAAATTCTCTGTTTACTGTTTCCCGGTCTTAGAGAAGTAGATTTCTTTCTGCGAAAGTGCTGTTTTCACAGTGCTAAGTACTCCCAACTCTATCAACAATGTAGGTTTTAACAGTTTTCTAAGTCTCTCTTATTTTCTTGTACTTATACTTGGAATTCTCTGTGTAAACCTCTGTAACTTCTCTCGGTAGATGAATCACTGTTGACTTTCTCTTGTTTCTATCTGTTACCAATCTTGAGAAACTCATACATTCTCTGTTCAATGTTTCCCAGTCTTAGAGAAGTAGATTTCTTTGTGCGAAAGTGCTGTTTTCACAGTGCTAAGTACTCCCAACTCTATCAACAATGTAGGTTTTACCAGTTTTCTAAGTCTCTCTAATTTTCATGAAGTTACACTTGGATTTCTCTGTGTAAACATCTGTAACGTCTCTAGGTAGATGAATCACTGTGTACTTTCTCTTGTTTCTATCTGTTACCAATCTTGAGAAACTCATACATTCTCTGTTCACTGTTTCCCGGTCTTAGAGAAGTAGATTTCTTTCTGCGAAAGTGCTGTTTTCACAGTGCTAAGTACTCCCAACTCTATCAACAATGTAGGTTTTACCAGTTTTCTAAGTCTCTCTCATTTTCTTGTACTTATACTTGGAATTCTCTGTGTAAACCTCTGTAACTTCTCTCGGTAGATGAATCACTGTGGACTTTCTCTTGTTTCTATCTGTTACCAATCTTGAGAAACTCATACATTCTCTGTGCACTGTTTCGCGGTCTTAGAGAAGTAGATTTCTTTGTGCGAAAGTGCTGTTTTCACAGTGCTAAGTACTCCCAACTCTATCAACAATGTAGGTTTTACCAGTTTTCTAAGTCTCTCTTATTTTCTTGTACTTATACTTCGAATTCTCTGTGTAAACCTATGTAACTTCTCTCGGGAGATGAATCACTGTGGACTTTCTCTTGTTTCTATCTGTTATCAATCTTGAGAAACTTATACATTCTCTGTTCACTGTTTCGCGGTCTTAGAGAAGTAGATTTCTTTGTGGGAATGTGCTGTTTTCACAGTGCTAAGTACTTCCAACTCTATCAACAACGTAGGTTTTACGAGTTTTCTATGTCTCTCTTATTTTCTTGTACTTAAACTTGGAATTCTCTGTGTAAACCTCTGTAACTTCTCTAGGTAGATGAATCACTGTGGACTTTCTCTTGTTTCTATCTGTTACCAATCTTGAGAAACTCATACATTCTCTGTTCACTGATTCCCGGTCTTAGTGAAGCAGATTTCTTTCTGCGAAAGTCGTGTTTTCACAGTGCTAAGTACTCCCAACTCTATCAACAATGTAGGTTTTACCAGTTTTCTAAGTCTCTCTTATTTTCTTGAAGTTACACATGGATTTCTCTGTGTAAACCTCTGTAACTTCTCTAGGTAGATGAATCACTGTATACTTTCTCTTGTTTCTATCTGTTACCAATCTTGAGAAACTCATACATTCTCCGTTCACTGTTTCCCGGTCTTAGAGAAGTAGATTTTTTTGTGCGAAAGTGCTGTTTTCACACTGCTAAGTACTCCCAACTCTATCAACAATGTAGGTTTTACCAGTTTTCTAAGTCTCTCTTATTTTCTTGGAGTTACACTTGGATTTCTCTGTGTAAACTTCTGGAACTTCTCTAGGTAGATGAATCACTGTGTACTTTCTCTTGTTTCTATCTGTTACCAATCTTGAGAAACTCATACATTCTCTGTTCACTTTTTCCCAGTCTTAGAGAAGTAGATTTCTTTGTGGGAAAGTGCTGTTTTCACAGTGCTAAGTACTCCCAACTCTATCAACAATGTAGGTTTTACCAGTTTTCTAAGTCTCTCTTATTTTCTTGTACTTATACTTGGAATTCTCTGTGTAAACCTCTGTAACTTTTCTAGGTAGATGAATCACTGTGTACTTTCTCTTGCTTCTATCTGTTACCAATCTTGAGAAACTGATACATTCTCTGTTCACTGTTTCGCGGTCTTAGAGCAGTAGATTTCTTTGTGCGAAAGTGCTGTTTTCACAGTGCTAAGTACTCCCAACTCTATCAACAATGTAGTTTTTAATAGTTTTCTAATTATCTCTTATTTGCTTGTACTTATACTTGGAATTCTCTGTGTAAACATCTGTAACTTCTCTAGGTAGATGAATCACTGTGGACTTTCCCTTGTTTCTATCTGTTACCAATCTTGAGAAACTCATACATTCTCTGTTCACTGTTTCCCAGTCTTAGAGAAGTAGATTTCTTTCTGCGTAAGTGCTGTTTTCACAGTACTAAGTACTCCCAACTCTATCAACAATTTAGGTTTTACCAGTTTTCTAAGTCTCTCTAATTTTCATGAAGTTACACTTGGATTTCTCTGTGTAAACATCTGTAACGTCTCTAGGTAGATGAATCACTGTGTACTTTCTCTTGTTTCTATCTGGTACCAATCTTGAGAAACTCATACATTCTCCGTTCACTGTTTCCCGGTCTTAGACAAGTAGATTTCTTTGTGCGAAAGTGCTGTTTTCACAGTGCTAAGTACTCCCAACTCTATCAACAATGTAGGTTTTACCAGTTTTCTAAGTCTCTCTTATTTTCGTGGAGTTACACTTGGATTTCTCTGTGTAAACTTCTGGAACTTATCTAAGTAGATGAATCACTGTGTATTTTCTCTTGTTTCTATCTGTTACCAGTCTTGAGAAACTCATACATTCTCTGTTCACTGTTTCCCGGTCTTAGAGAAGTAGATTTCTTTGTGCGAAAGTGCTGTTTTCACAGTGCTAAGTACTCTCAACTCTATCAACAATGTAGGTTTTACCAGTTTTCTAAGTCTCTCTTATTTGCTTGTACTTATACTTGGAATTCTCTGTGTAAACCGCTGTAACTTCTCTCGGTAGATGAATCACTGTGGACTTTCTCTTGTTTCTATCTGTTAGCAATCTTGAGAAACTCATACATTCTTTGTTCACTGATTCCCGGTCTTAGAGAAGCAGATTTCTTTCTGCGAAAGTCCTGTTTTCACAGTGCTAAGTACTCCCAACTCTATCAACAATGTAGGTTTTACCAGTTTTCTAAGTCTCTCTTATTTTGTTGAAGTTACACTTGGATTTCTTTGTGTAAACCTCTGTAACTTCTCTAGGTAGATGAATCACTGTGTACTTTCTCTTGTTTCTATCTGGTACCAATCTTGAGAAACTCATACATTCTCCGTTCACTGTTTCCCGGTCTTAGACAAGTAGATTTCTTTGTGCGAAAGTGCTGTTTTCACAGTGCTAAGTACTCCCAACTCTATCAACAATGTAGTTTCTACCGGTTTTCTAAGTCTCTCTAATTCTCATGAAGTTACACTTGGATTTCTCTGTGTAAACATCTGTAACGTCTCTAGGTAGATGAATCACTGTGTACTTTCTCTTGTTTCTATCTGTTACCAATCTTGAGAAACTCATACATTCTCTGTTCACTGTTTCCCGGTCTTAGAGAAGTAGATTTCTTTGTGCGAAAGTGCTGTTTTCACAGTGCTAAGTACTCCCAACTCTATCAACAATGTAGGTTTTACCAGTTTTCTAAGTCTCTCTCATTTTCTTGTACTTATACTTGGAATTCTCTGTGTAAACCTCTGTAACTTCTCTCGGTAGATGACTCACTGTGGACTTTCTCTTGTTTCTATCTGTTACCAATCTTGAGAAACTCATACATTCTCTGTTCACTGTTTCGCGGTCTTAGAGAAGTAGATTTCTTTGTGGGAAAGTGCTGTTTTCACAGTGCTAAGTACTCCCAACTCTATCAACAATGTAGGTTTTACCAGTTTTCTAAGTCTCTCTTATTTTCTTGTACTTATACTTGGAATTCTCTGTGTAAACCGCTGTAACTTCTCTCGGTAGATGAATCACTGTGGACTTTCTCTTGTTTCTATCTGTTACCAATCTTGAGAAACTCATACATTCTCTGTTCACTGTTTCCCGGTCTTAGAGAAGTAGATTTTTTTGTGCGAAAGTGCTGTTTTCACACTGCTAAGTACTCCCAACTCTATCAACAATGTAGGTTTTACCAGTTTTCTAAGTCTCTCTTATTTTCTTGGAGTTACACTTGGATTTCTCTGTGTAAACTTCTGGAACTACTCTAAGTAGATGAATCACTGTGTACTTTCTCTTGTTTCTATCTGTTACCAATCTTGAGAAACTCATACATTCTCTGTTCACTGTTTCCCGGTCTTAGAGAAGTAGATTTCTATGTGGGAAAGTGCTGTTTTCACAGTGCTAAGTACTCCCAACTCTATCAACAATGTAGGTTTTACCAGTTTTCTAAGTCTCTCTTATTTGCCTGTACTTATACTTGGAATTCTCTGTATAAACCTCCGTAACTTCTCTCGGTAGATGAATCACTGTGTACTTTCTCTTGTTTCTATCTGTTACCAATCTTGAGAAACTCATACATTCTCTGTTCACTGTTTCCCAGTCTTAGAGAAGTAGATTTCTTTCTGCGAAAGTGCTGTTTTCACAATGCTAAGTACTCCCAACTCTATCAACAATGTAGGTTTTACCAGTTTTCTAAGTCTCTCTTATTTGCTTGTACTTATACGTGGAATTCTCTGTGTATACCTCTGTAACTTTTCTAGGTAGATGAATGACTGTGTACTTTCTCTTGTTTCTATCTGTTACCAATCTTGAGAAACTGATACATTCTCGGTTCACTGTTTCGCGGTCTTAGAGAAGTAGATTTCTTTGTGCGAAAGTGCTGTTTTCACAGTGCTAAGTACTCCCAACTCTATCAACAATGTAGTTTTTAATAGTTTTCTAAGTCTCTCTTATTTTCTTTTACTTATACTTGGAATTCTCTGTGTAAACCTCTGTAACTTCTCTAGGTAGATGAATCACTGTGTACTTTCTCTTGTTTCTACCTGTTACCAATCTTGAGAAACTCATACATTCCCTGTTCACTGTTTCACGGACTTAGAGAACTAAATTTCTTTCGGCAAAAGTGCTGTTTTCACAGTGCTAAGTACTCCCAACTCTATCAACAATGTAGGTTTTACCAGTTTTCTAAGTCTCTCTTATTTTCTTGTACTTATACTTGGAATTCTCTGTGTAAACCTGTGTAACTTTTCTATGTAGATGAATCACTGTGTACTTTCTCTTCTTTCTATCTGTTACCAATCTTGAGAAACTCACACATTCTCTGTTCACTGTTTCCCAGTCTTAGAGAAGTAGATTTCTTTCTGCGAAAGTGCTGTTTTCACAGTGCTAAGTACTCCCAACTCTATCCACAATGTGGGTTTTACCAGTTTTCTAAGTCTCTCTTATTTTCTTGTACTTATACATGGAATTCTCTGTGTTAACTTCTGTAACTTTTCTAGGTAGATGAATCCCTGTGTACTTTCTCTTGTTTCTATCTGTTACCAATCTTGAGAAACTCATACATTCTCTGTTCACTGTTTCCCAGTCTTAGAGAAGTAGATTTCTTTCTGCGAAACTGCTGTTTTCACAATGCTAAGTACTCCCAACTCTATCAACAATGTAGGTTTTACCACTTTTCTAAGTCTCTCTTATTTTCTTGTACTTATACTTGGAATTCTCTGTGTAAACCTCTGTAACTTCTCTCGGTAGATGAATCACTGTGGACTTTCTCTTGTTTCTATCTGTTACCAATCTTGAGAAACTCATACATTCTCTGTTCACTGTTTCGCGGTCTTAGAGAAGTAGATTTCTTTGTGCGAAAGTGCTGTTTTCACAGTGCTAAGTACTCCCAACTCTATCAACAATGTAGGTTTTACCAGTTTTCTAAGTCTCTCTTATTTTCTTGTACTTATAAGTGGAATTCTCTGTGTAAACCGCTGTAACTTCTCTCGGTAGATGAATCACTGTGGACTTTCTCTTGTTTCTATCTGTTACCAATCTTGAGAAACTCATACATTCTCTGCTCACTGTTTCGCGGTCTTAGAGAAGTAGATTTCTTTGGGCGAAAGTGCTGTTTTCACAGTGCTAAGTACTTCCAACTCTATCAACAACGTAGGTTTTACGAGTTTTCGACGTCTCTCTTATTTTCTTGTACTTATACTTGGAATTCTCTGTGTAAACCTCTGTAACTTCTCTAGGTAGATGAATCACTGTGGACTTTCTCTTGTTTCTATCTGTTACCAATCTTGAGAAACTCATACATTCTCTGTTCACTGTTTCCCGTTCTTAGAGAAGTAGATTTCTTTGTGGGAAAGTGCTGTTTTCACAGTGCTAAGTACTCCCAACTCTATCAACAATGTAGGTTTTACCAGTTTTCTAAGTCTCTCTTATTTGCTTGTACTTATACTTGGAATTCTCTGTGTAAACCTCTGTAACTTTTCTAGGTAGATGAATCACTGTGTACTTTCTCTTGTTTCTATCTGTTACCAATCTTGAGAAACTGATACATTCTCTGTTCACTGTTTCGCGGTCTTAGAGCGGTAGATTTCTTTGTGCGAAAGTGCTGTTTTCACAGTGCTAAGTACTCCCAACTCTATCAACAATGTAGTTTTTAATAGTTTTCTAATTCTCTCTTATTTGCTTGTACTTATACTTGGAATTCTCTGTGTAAACCTCTGTAACTTCTCTAGGTAGATGAATCACTGTAGACTTTCCCTTGTTTCTATCTGTTACCAATCTTCAGAAACTCATACATTCTCTGTTCACTGTTTCACGGTCTTAGAGAAGCAGATTTCTTTCTGCGAAAGTCCTGTTTTCACAGTGCTAAGTAATCCCAACTCTATCAACAATGTAGGTTTTACCAGTTTTCTAAGTCTCTCTTATTTTGTTGAAGGTACACTTGGATTTCTCTGTGTAAACCTCTCTAACTTCTCTAGGTAGATGAATCACTGTGGACTTTCTCTTGTTTCTATCTGGTACCAATCTTGAGAAACACATACATTCTCCGTTCACAGTTTCCCGGTCTTAGACAAGTAGATTTCTTTGTGCGAAAGTGCTGTTTTCACAGTGCTAAGTACTCCCAACTCTATCAACAATGTAGTTTCTACTGGTTTTCTAAGTCTCTCTAATTTTCATGAAGTTACACTTGGATTTCTCTGTGTAAACATCTGTAACGTCTCTAGGTAGATGAATCACTGTGTACTTTCTCTTGTTTCTATCTGTTACCAATCTTGAGAAACTGCTACATTCTCTGTTCACTGTTTCCCAGTCTTAGAGAAGTAGATTTGTTTCTGCGTAAGTGCTGTTTTCACAGTACTAAGTACTCCCAACTCTATCAACAATGTAGGTTTTACCAGTTTTCTAAGTCTCTCTAATTTTCATGATGTTACACTTGGATTTCTCTGTGTAAACATCTGTAACGTCTCTAGGTAGATGAATCACTGTGTACTTTCTCTTGTTTCTATCTGTTACCAATCTTGAGAAACTCATACATTCTCTGTTCACTGTTTCCCGGTCTTAGAGAAGTAGATTTCTTTCTGCGAAAGTGCTGTTTTCACAGTGCTAAGTACTCCCAACTCTATCAACAATGTAGGTTTTACCAGTTTTCTAAGTCTCTCTCATTTTCTTGTACTTATACTTGGAATTCTCTGTGTAAACCTCTGTAACTTCTCTCGGTAGATGAATCACTGTGGACTTTCTCTTGTTTCTATCTGTTACCAATCTTGAGAAACTCATACATTCTCTGTTCACTGTTTCGCGGTCTTAGAGAAGTAGATTTCTTTGTGCGAAAGTGCTGTTTTCACAGTGCTAAGTACTCCCAACTCTATCAACTATGTAGGTTTTACCAGTTTTCTAAGTCTCTCTTATTTTCTTGTACTTATACTTGGAATTCTCTGTGTAAACCGCTGTAACTTCTCTCGGGAGATGAATCACCGTGGACTTTCTCTTGTTTCTATCTGTTACCAATCTTGAGAAACTCATACATTCTCTGTTCACTGTTTCGCGGTCTTAGAGAAGTAGATTTCTTTGTGGGAAAGTGCTGTTTTCACAGTGCTAAGTACTTCCAACTCTATCAACAACGTAGGTTTTACGAGTTTTCTAAGTCTCTCTTATTTTCTTGTACTTATACTTGGAATTCTCTGTGTAAACCTCTGTAACTTCTCTAGGTAGATGAATCACTGTGGACTTTCTCTTGTTTCTATCTGTTACCAATCTTGAGAAACTCATACATTCTCTGTTCACTGATTCCCGGTCTTAGAGAAGCAGATTTCTTTCTGCGAAAGTCCTGTTTTCACAGTGCGAAGTACTCCCAACTCTATCAACAATGTAGGTTTTACCAGTTTTCTAAGTCTCTCTTATTTTCTTGAAGTTACACTTGGATTTCTCTGTGTAAACCTCTGTAACTTCTCTAGGTAAATCAATCACTGTGTACTTTCTCTTGTTTCTATCTGTTACCAATCTTGAGAAACTCATACATTCTCCGTTCACTGTTTCCCGGTCTTAGACAAGTAGATTTCTTTGTGCGAAAGTGCTGTTTTCACAGTGCTAAGTACTCCCAACTCTATCAACAATGTAGTTTCTACCGATTTTCTACGTCTCTCTAATTTTCATGAAGTTACACTTGGATTTCTCTGTGTAAACATCTGTAACGTCTCTAGGTAGATGAATCACTGTGTACTTTCTCTTGTTTCTATCTGGTACCAATCTTGAGAAACTCATACATTCTCTGTTCACTGTTTCCCGGTCTTAGAGAAGTAGATTTTTTTGTGCGAAAGTGCTGTTTTCACACTGCTAAGTACTCCCAACTCTATCAACAATGTAGGTTTTACCAGTTTTCTAAGTCTCTCTAATTTTCTTGTACTTATACTTGGAATTCTCTGTGTAAACCTCTGTAACTTCTCTCGGTAGATGAATCACTGTGGACTTTCTCTTGTTTCTATCTGTTACCAATCTTGAGAAACTCATACATTCTCTGTTCACTGATTCCCGGTCTTAGAGAAGCAGATTTCTTTCTGCGAAAGACCTGTTTTCACAGTGCTAAGTACTCCCAACTCTATCAACAATGTAGGTTTTACCAGTTTTCTAAGTCTCTCTTATTTTCTTGAAGTTACACTTGGATTTCTCTGTGTAAACCTCTGTAACTTCTCTAGGTAGATGAAGCACTGTGTACTTTCTCTTGTTTCTATCTGTTACCAGTCTTGAGAAACTGATACATTCTCTGTTCACTGTTTCGCGGTATTAGAGCAGTAGATTTCTTTGTGCGAAAGTGCTGTTTTCACAGTGGTAAGTACTCCCAACTCTATCAACAATGTAGTTTTTAATAGTTTTCTAATTCTCTCTTATTTGCTTGTACTTATACTTGGAATTCACTGTGTAAACCTCTGTAACTTCTCTAGGTAGATGAATCACTGTGGACTTTCCCTTGTTTCTATCTGTTACCAATCTTGAGAAACTCATACATTCTCTGTTCACTGATTCACGGTCTTAGAGAAGCAGATTTCTTTCTGCGAAAGTCCTGTTTTCACAGTGCTAAGTACTCCCAACTCTATCAACAATGTAAGTTTTACCAGTTTTCTAAGTCTCTCTTATTTTGTTGAAGTTACACTTGGATTTCTCGGTGTAAACCTCTGTAACTTCTCTAGGTAGATGAATCACTGTGTACTTTCTCTTGTTTCTATCTGGTACCAATCTTGAGAAACTCATACATTCTCCGTCCACTGTTTCCCGGTCTTAGACAATTAGATTTCTTTGTGCGAAAGTGCTGTTTTCACAGTGCTAAGTACTCCCAACTCTATCAACAATGTAGTTTCTACCGGTTTTCTACGTCTCTCTAATTTTCATGAAGTTACACTTGGATTTCTCTGTGTAAACATCTGTAACGTCTCTAGGTAGATGAATCACTGTGTACTTTCTCTTGTTTCTATCTGTTACCAATCTTGAGAAACTCATACATTCTCTGTTCACTGTTTCCCGGTCTTAGAGAAGTAGATTTCTTTGTGCGAAAGTGCTGTTTTCACAGTGCTAAGTACTCCCAACTCTATCAACAATGTAGGTTTTACCAGTTTTCTAAGTCTCTCTTATTTTCTTGGAGTTACACTTGGAATTCTCTGTGTAAACTTCTGGAACTTCTCTCGGTAGATGAATCACTGTGTACTTTCTCTTGTTTCTATCTGTTACCAATCTTGAGAAACTCATACATTCTCTGTTCACTGTTTCCCCGGTCTTAGAGAAGTAGATTTCTTTGTGCGAAAGTGCTGTTTTCACAGTGCTAAGTACCTCCAACTCTATCAACAATGTAGGTTTTACCAGTTTTCTAAGTCTCTCTTATTTGCTTGTACTTATACTTGGAATTCTCTATGTAAACCTCTGTAACTTCTCTAGGTAGATGAATCACTGTGTACTTTCTCTTGTTTCTATCTGTTACCAATCTTGAGAAACTCATACATTCTCTGTTCACTGTTTCCCAGTGTTAGAGAAGTTGATTTCTTTCTGCGAAAGTGCTGTTTTCACAGTGCTAAGTTCTCCCAACTCTATCAACAATGTAGGTTTTACCAGTTTTCTAAGTCTCTCTTATTTTCTTTTACTTATACTTGGAATTCTCTGTGTAAACCTCTGTAACTTTTCTAGGTAGAGGAATCCCTGTGTACTTTCTCTTGTTTCTATCTGTTACCAATCTTGAGAAACTCATACATTCTCTGTTCACTGTTTCCAGGACTTAGAGAACTAAATTTCTTTCGGCGAAAGTGCTGTTTTCACAGTGCTAAGTACTCCCAACTCTATCAACAATGTAGGTTTTACCAGTTTTCTAAGTCTCTCTCATTTTCTTGTACTTATACTTGGAATTCTCTGTGTAAACCTCTGTAACTTTTCTATGTAGATGAATCACTGTGTACTTTCTCTTCTTTCTATCTGTTACCAATCTTGAGAAACTCACACATTCTGTGTTCACTGTTTCCCAGTCTTAGAGAAGCAGATTTCTTTCTGCGAAACTGCTGTTTTCACAATGCTAAGTATTCCCAACTCTATCAACAATGTAGGTTTTACCACTTTTCTAAGTCTCTCTTATTTTCTTGTACTTATACTTGGAATTCTCTGTGTAAACCTCTGTAACTTCTCTCGGTAGATGAATCACTGTGGACTTTCTCTTGTTTCTATCTGTTACCAATCTTGAGAAACTCATACATTCTCTGTTCACTGTTTCCCGGTCTTAGAGAAGTAGATTTCTTGGTTCGAAAGTGCTGTTTTCACAGTGCTAAGTACTCCCAACTCTATCAACAATGTAGGTTTTACCAGTTTTCTAAGTCTCTCTTATTTTCTTGGAGTTACACTTGGATTTCTCTGTGTAAACCTCTGGAACTTCTCTAAGTAGATGAATCACTGTGTACTTTCTCTTGTTTCTATCTGTTACCAATCTTGAGAAACTCAAACATTCTCTGTTCACTGTTTCCCGGTCTTAGAGAAGTAGATTTCTTGGTTCGAAAGTGCTGTTTTCACAGTGCTAAGTACTTCCAACTCTATCAACAACGTAGGTTTTACGAGTTTTCTAAGTCTCTCTTATTTTCTTGTACTTATACTTGGAATTCTCTGTGTAAACCTCTGTAACTTCTCTAGTTAGATGAATCACTGTGGACTTTCTCTTGTTTCTATCTGTTACCAATCTTGAGAAACTCATACATTCTCTGTTCACTGATTCCCGGTCTTAGAGAAGCAGATTTCTTTCTGCGAAAGTCCTGTTTTCACAGTGCTAAGTACTCCCAACTCTATCAACAATGTAGGTTTTACCAATTTTCTAAGTCTCTCTTATTTTGTTGAAGTTACACTTGGATTTCTCTGTGTAAACCTCTGTAACTTCTCTCGGTAGATGAATCACTGTGGACTTTCTCTTGTTTCTATCTGTTACCAATCTTGAGAAACTCATACATTCTCCGTTCACAGTTTCCCGGTCTTAGACAAGTAGATTTCTTTGTGCGAAAGTGCTGTTTTCACAGTGCTAAGTACTCCCAACTCTATCAACAATGTAGTTTCTACCGGTTTTCTAAGTCTCTCTAATTTTCATGAAGTTACACTTGGATTTCTCTGTGTAAACATCTGTAACGTCTCTAGGAAGATGAATCACTGTGTACTTTCTCTTGTTTCTATCTGTTACCAATCTTGAGAAACTCATACATTCTCTGTTCACTGTTTCCCGGTCTTAGAGAAGTAGATTTCTTTCTGCGAAAGTGCTGTTTTCACAGTGCTAAGTACTCCCAACTCTATCAACAATGTAGGTTTTACCAGTATTCTAAGTCTCTCTCATTTTCTTGTACTTATACTTGGAATTCTCTGTGTAAACCTCTGTAACTTCTCTAGGTAGATGAATCACTGTGGACTTTCTCTTGTTTCTATCTGGTACCAATCTTGAGAAACTCATACATTCTCCGTTCCCAGTTTCCCGGTCTTAGACAAGTAGATTTCTTTGTGCGAAAGTGCTGTTTTCACAGTGCTAAGTACTCCCAACTGTATCAACAATGTAGTTTCTACTGGTTTTCTAAGTCTTTCTAATTTTCATGAAGTTACACTTGGATTTCTCTGTGTAAACCTCTGTAACTTCTCTAGGTAGATGAATCACTGTGTACTTTCTCTTGTTTCTATCTGTTACCAATCTTGAGAAACTCATACATTCTCTGTTCACTGTTTCCCGGTCTTAGAGAAGTAGATTTCTTTCTGCGAAAGTGCTGTTTTCACAGTGCTAAGTACTCCCAACTCTATCAACAATGTAGGTTTTACCAGTTTTCTAAGTCTCTCTCATTTTCTTGTACTTATACTTGGAATTCTCTGTGTAAACCTCTGTAACTTCTCTCGGTAGATGAATCACTGTGGACTTTCTCTTGTTTCTATCTGTTACCAATCTTGAGAAACTCATACATTCTCTGTTCACTGTTTCCCAGTCTTAGAGAAGTAGATTTCTTTCTGCGAAAGTGCTGTTTTCACAGTGCTAAGTACTCCCAACTCTATCAACAATGTAGGTTTTAACAGTTTTCTAAGTCTCTCTTATTTTCTTGTACTTATACTTGGAATTCTCTGTGTAAACCTCTGTAACTTCTCTCGGTAGAGGAATCACTGTTGACTTTCTCTTGTTTCTATCTGTTACCAATCTTGAGAAACTCATACATTCTCTGTTCAATGTTTCCCAGTCTTAGAGAAGTAGATTTCTTTCTGCGAAAGTGCTGTTTTCACAGTGCTAAGTACTCCCAACTCTATCAACAATGTAGGTTTTACCAGTTTTCTAAGTCTCTCTTATTTTCTTGTACTTATACTTGGAATTCTCTGTGTAAACCTCTGTAACTTTTCTAGGTAGATGAATCCCTGTGGACTTTCTCTTGTTTCTATCTGTTACCAATCTTGAGAAACTCATACATTCTCTGTTTACTGTTTCGCGGTCTTAGAGAAGTAGATTTCTTTGTGGGAAAGTACTGTTTTCACAGTGCTAAGTACTCCCAACTCTATCAACAATGGAGTTTCTACCGGTTTTCTAAGTCTCTCTAATTTTCATGAAGTTACACTTGGATTTCTCTGTGTAAACATCTGTAACGTCTCTAGGTAGATGAATCACTGTGTACTTTCTCTTGTTTCTATCTGTTACCAATCTTGAGAAACTCATACATTCTCTGTTCACTGAATCCCGGTCTTAGAGAAGTAGATTTCTTTCTGCGAAAGTGCTGTTTTCACAGTGCTAAGTACTCCCAACTCTATCAACAATGTAGGTTTTACCAGTTTTCTAAGTCTCTCTCATTTTCTTGTACTTATACTTGGAATTCTCTGTGTAAACCTCTGTAACTTCTCTCGGTAGATGAATCACTGTGGACTTTCTCTTGTTTCTATCTGTTACCAATCTTGAGAAACTCATACATTCTCTGTTCACTGTTTCGCGGTCTTAGAGAAGTAGATTTCTTTGTGCGAAAGTGCTGTTTTCACAGTGCTAAGTACTCCGAACTCTATCAACAATGTAGGTTTTACCAGTTTTCTAATTCTCTCTTATTTTCGTGGAGTTACACTTGGATTCCTCTGTGTAAACTTCTGGAACTTCTCTAAGTAGATGAATCACTGTGTACTTTCTCTTGTTTCTATCTGTTACCAGTCTTGAGAAACTCATACATTCTCTGTTCACTGTTTCCAGGTCTTAGAGAAGTAGATTTCTTTGTGCGAAAGTGCTGTTTTCACAGTGCTAAGTACTCTCAACTCTATCAACAATGTAGGTTTTACCAGTTTTCTAAGTCTCTCTTATTTGCTTGTACTTATACTTGGATTTCTCTGTGTAAACCTCTGTAACTTCTCTCGGTAGATGAATCACTGTGGACTTTCTCTTGTTTCTATCTGTTACCAATCTTGAGAAACTCATACATTCTCTGTTCACTGTTTCCCAGTCTTAGAGAAGTAGATTTCTTTCTGCGAAAGTGCTGTTTTCACAATGCTAAGTACTCCCAACTCTATCAACAATGTAGGTTTTACCAGTTTTCTAAGTCTCTCTTATTTGCTTGTACTTATACTTGGAATTCTCTGTGTAAACCACTGTAACTTTTCTAGGTAGATGAATCACTGTGTACTTTCTCTTGTTTCTATCTGTTACCAATCTTGAGAAACTGATACATTCTCTGTTCACTGTTTCGCGGCCTTAGAGAAGTAGATTTGTTTGTGCGAAAGTGCTGTTTTCACAGTGCTAAGTACTCCCAACTCTATCAACAATGTAGTTTTTAATAGTTTTCTAATTCTCTCTTATTTTCTTTTACTTATACTTGGAATTCTCTGTGTAAACCTCTGTAACTTCTCTAGGTAGATGAATGACTGTGTACTTTCTCTTGTTTCTATCTGTTACCAATCTTGAGAAACTCATACATTCTCTGTTTACTGTTTCCCGGTCTTAGAGAAGTAGATTTCTTTCTGCGAAAGTGCTGTTTTCACAGTGCTACGTACTCCCAACTCTATCAACAATGTAGGTTTTAACAGTTTTCTAAGTCTCTCTTATTTTCTTGTACTTATACTTGGAATTCTCTGTGTAAACCTCTGTAACTTCTCTCGGTAGATGAATCTCTGTTGACTTTCTCTTGTTTCTATCTGTTACCAATCTTGAGAAACTCATACATTCTCTGTTCAATGTTTCCCAGTCTTAGAGAAGTAGATTTCTTTGTGCGAAAGTGCTGTTTTCACAGTGCTAAGTACTTCCAACTCTATCAACAACGTAGGTTTTACGAGTTTTCTAAGTCTCTCTTATTTTCTTGTACTTATACTTGGAATTCTCTGTGTAAACCTCTGTAACTTCTCTAGGTAGATGAATCACTGTGGATTTTCTCTTGTTTCTATCTGTTACCAATCTTGAGAAACTCATACATTCTCTGTTCACTGATTCCCGGTCTTAGAGAAGCAGATTTCTTTCTGCGAATGTCCTGTTTTCACAGTGCTAAGTACTCCCAACTCTATCAACAATGTAAGTTTTACCAGTTTTCTAAGTCTCTCTTATTTTCTTCAAGTTACACTTGGATTTCTCTGTGTAAACCTCTGTAACTTCTCTAGGTAGATGAATCACTGTGTACTTTCTCTTGTTTCTATCTGTTACCAATCTTGAGAAACTCATACATTCTCCGTTCACTGTTTCCCGGTCTTAGACAAGTAGATTTCTTTGTGCGAAAGTGCTGTTTTCACAGTGCTAAGTACTCCCAACTCTATCAACAATGTAGTTTCTACCGGTTTTCTACGTCTCTCTAATTTTCATGAAGTTACACTTGGATTTCTCTGTGTAAACATCTGTAACGTCTCTAGGTAGATGAATCACTGTGTACTTTCTCTTGTTTCTATCTGTTACCAATCTTGAGAAACTCATACATTCTCTGTTCACTGTTTCCCGGTCTTAGATAAGTAGATTTTTTTGTGCGAAAGTGCTGTTTTCACACTGCTAAGTACTCCCAACTCTATCAACAATGTAGGTTTTACCAGTTTTCTAAGTCTCTCTCATTTTCTTGTACTTATACTTGGAATTCTCTGTGTAAACCTCTGTAACTTCTCTCGGTAGATGAATCACTGTGGACTTTCTCTTGTTTCTATCTGTTACCAATCTTGAGAAACTCATACATTCTCTGTTCTCTGTTTCGCGGTCTTAGAGAAGTAGATTTCTTTGTGCGAAAGTGCTGTTTTCACAGTGCTAAGTACTCCCAACTCTATCAATAATGTAGGTTTTACCAGTTTTCTAAGTCTCTCTTAGTTTCTTGTACTTATAATTGGAATTCTCTGTGTAAACCGCTGTAACTTCTCTCGGTAGATGAATCACTGTGGACTTTCTCTTGTTTCTATCTGTTACCAATCTTGAGAAACTCATACATTCTCTGTTCACTGTTTCGCGGTCTTAGAGAAGTAGATTTCTTTGTGCGAAAGTGCTGTATTCACAGTGCTAAGTACTTCCAACTCTATCAACAACGTAGGTTTTACGAGTTTTCTAAGTCTCTCTTATTTTCTTGTACTTATACCTGGAATTCTCTGTGTAAACCTCTGTAACTTCTCTAGGTAGATGAATCACTGTGGACTTTCTCTTGTTTCTATCTGTTACCAATCTTGAGAAACTCATACATTCTCTGTTCACTGATTCCCGGTCTTAGAGAAGCAGATTTCTTTCTGCGAAAGTCCTGTTTTCACAGTGCTAAGTACTAACAACTCTATCAACAATGTAGGTTTTACCAGTTTTCTAAGTCTCTCTTATTTTCTTGAAGTTACACTTGGATTTCTCTGTGTAAACCTCTGTAACTTCTCTAGGTAGATGAATCACTGTGTACTTTCTCTTGTTTCTATCTGTTACCAATCTTAAGAAACTGATACATTCTCTGTTCACTGTTTCGCGGTCTTAGAGCAGTAGATTTCTTTGTGCGAAAGTGCTGTTTTCACAGTGCTAAGTACTCCCAACTCTATCAATATTGTAGTTTTTAATAGTTTTCTAATTCTCTCTTATTTGCTTGTACTTATACTTGGAATTCTCTGTGTAAACCTCTGTAACTTCTCTAGGTAGATGAATCACTGTGGACTTTCCCTTGTTTCTATCTGTTACCAATCTTGAGAAACTCATACATTCTCTGTTCACTGATTCACGGTCTTGAGAAGCAGATTTCTTTCTGCGAAAGTCCTGTTTTCACAGTGCTAAGTACTCCCAACTCTATCAACAATGTAGGTTTTACCAGTTTTCTAAGTCTCTCTTAATTTGTTGAAGTTACGCTTGGATTTCTCGGTGTAAACCTCTGTAACTTCTCTAGGTAGATGAATCACTGTGTACTTTCTCTTGTTTCTATCTGGTACCAATCTTGAGAAACTCATACATTCTCTGTTCAATGTTTCCCAGTCTTAGAGAAGTAGATTTCTTTGTGCGAAAGTGCTGTTTTCACAGTGCTAAGTACTCCCAACTCTATCAACAATGTAGGTTTTACCAGTTTTCTAAGTCTCTCTTATTTTCTTGTACTTATACTTGGAATTCTCTGTGTAAACCTCTGTAACTTTTCTAGGTAGATGAATCCCTGTGGACTTTCTCTTGTTTCTATCTGTTACCAATCTTGAGAAACTCATGCATTCTCTGTTTACTGTTTCGCGGTCTTAGAGAAGTAGATTTCTTTGTGGGAAAGTACTGTTTTCACAGTGCTAAGTACTCCCAACTCTATCAACAATGGAGTTTCTACCGGTTTTCTAAGTCTCTCTAATTTTCATGAAGTTACACTTGGATTTCTCTGTGTAAACATCTGTAACGTCTCTAGGTAGATGAATCACTGTGTACTTTCTCTTGTTTCTATCTGTTACCAATCTTGAGAAACTCATACATTCTCTGTTCACTGTTTCCCGGTCTTAGAGAAGTAGATTTCTTTCTGCGAAAGTGCTGTTTTCACAGTGCTAAGTACTCCCAACTCTATCAACAATGTAGGTTTTACCAGTTTTCTAAGTCTCTCTCATTTTCTTGTACTTATACTTGGAATTCTCTGTGTAAACCTCTGTAACTTCTCTCGGTAGATGAATCACTGTGGACTTTCTCTTGTTTCTATCTGTTACCAATCTTGAGAAACTCATACATTCTCTGTTCACTGTTTCGCGGTCTTAGAGAAGTAGATTTCTTTGTGCGAAAGTGCTGTTTTCACAGTGCTAAGTACTCCCAACTCTATCAACAATGTAGGTTTTACCAGTTTTCTAATTCTCTCTTATTTTCGTGGAGTTACACTTGGATTCCTCTGTGTAAACTTCTGGAACTTCTCTAAGTAGATGAATCACTGTGTACTTTCTCTTGTTTCTATCTGTTACCAGTCTTGAGAAACTCATACATTCTCTGTTCACTGTTTCCAGGTCTTAGAGAAGTAGATTTCTTTGTGCGAAAGTGCTGTTTTCACAGTGCTAAGTACTCTCAACTCTATCAACAATGTAGGTTTTACCAGTTTTCTAAGTCTCTCTTATTTGCTTGTACTTATACTTGGATTTCTCTGTGTAAACCTCTGTAACTTCTCTCGGTAGATGAATCACTGTGGACTTTCTCTTGTTTCTATCTGTTACCAATCTTGAGAAACTCATACATTCTCTGTTCACTGTTTCCCAGTCTTAGAGAAGTAGATTTCTTTCTGCGAAAGTGCTGTTTTCACAATGCTAAGTACTCCCAACTCTATCAACAATGTAGGTTTTACCAGTTTTCTAAGTCTCTCTTATTTGCTTGTACTTATACTTGGAATTCTCTGTGTAAACCTCTGTAACTTTTCTAGGTAGATGAATCACTGTGTACTTTCTCTTGTTTCTATCTGTTACCAATCTTGAGAAACTGATACATTCTCTGTTCACTGTTTCGCGGCCTTGGAGAAGTAGATTTGTTTGTGCGAAAGTGCTGTTTTCACAGTGCTAAGTACTCCCAACTCTATCAACAATGTAGTTTTTAATAGTTTTCTAAGTCTCTCTTATTTTCTTTTACTTATACTTGGAATTCTCTGTGTAAACCTCTGTAACTTCTCTAGGTAGATGAATGACTGTGTACTTTCTCTTGTTTCTATCTGTTACCAATCTTGAGAAACTCATACATTCTCTGTTTACTGTTTCCCGGTCTTAGAGAAGTAGATTTCTTTCTGCGAAAGTGCTGTTTTCACAGTGCTACGTACTCCCAACTCTATCAACAATGTAGGTTTTACCAGTTTTCTAATTCTCTCTTATTTTCGTGGAGTTACACTTGGATTCCTCTGTGTAAACTTCTGGAACTTCTCTAAGTAGATGAATCACTGTGTACTTTCTCTTGTTTCTATCTGTTACCAGTCTTGAGAAACTCATACATTCTCTGTTCACTGTTTCCAGGTCTTAGAGAAGTAGATTTCTTTGTGCGAAAGTGCTGTTTTCACAGTGCTAAGTACTCTCAACTCTATCAACAATGTAGGTTTTACCAGTTTTCTAAGTCTCTCTTATTTGCTTGTACTTATACTTGGATTTCTCTGTGTAAACCTCTGTAACTTCTCTCGGTAGATGAATCACTGTGGACTTTCTCTTGTTTCTATCTGTTACCAATCTTGAGAAACTCATACATTCTCTGTTCACTGTTTCCCAGTCTTAGAGAAGTAGATTTCTTTCTGCGAAAGTGCTGTTTTCACAATGCTAAGTACTCCCAACTCTATCAACAATGTAGGTTTTACCAGTTTTCTAAGTCTCTCTTATTTGCTTGTACTTATACTTGGAATTCTCTGTGTAAACCTCTGTAACTTTTCTAGGTAGATGAATCACTGTGTACTTTCTCTTGTTTCTATCTGTTACCAATCTTGAGAAACTGATACATTCTCTGTTCACTGTTTCGCGGCCTTGGAGAAGTAGATTTGTTTGTGCGAAAGTGCTGTTTTCACAGTGCTAAGTACTCCCAACTCTATCAACAATGTAGTTTTTAATAGTTTTCTAAGTCTCTCTTATTTTCTTTTACTTATACTTGGAATTCTCTGTGTAAACCTCTGTAACTTCTCTAGGTAGATGAATGACTGTGTACTTTCTCTTGTTTCTATCTGTTACCAATCTTGAGAAACTCATACATTCTCTGTTTACTGTTTCCCGGTCTTATAGAAGTAGATTTCTTTCTGCGAAAGTGCTGTTTTCACAGTGCTACGTACTCCCAACTCTATCAACAATGTAGGTTTTAACAGTTTTCTAAGTCTCTCTTATTTTCTTGTACTTATACTTGGAATTCTCTGTGTAAACCTCTGTAACTTCTCTCGGTAGATGAATCTCTGTTGACTTTCTCTTGTTTGTATCTGTTACCAATCTTGAGAAACTCATACATTCTCTGTTCAATGTTTCCCAGTCTTAGAGAAGTAGATTTCTTTGTGCGAAAGTGCTGTTTTCACAGTGCTAAGTACTTCCAACTCTATCAACAACGTAGGTTTTACGAGTTTTCTAAGTCTCTCTTATTTTCTTGTACTTATACTTGGAATTCTCTGTGTAAACCTCTGTAACTTCTCTAGGTAGATGAATCACTGTGGACTTTCTCTTGTTTCTATCTGTTACCAATCTTGAGAAACTCATACATTCTCTGTTCACTGATTCCCGGTCTTAGAGAAGCAGATTTCTTTCTGCGAATGTCCTGTTTTCACAGTGCTAAGTACTCCCAACTCTATCAACAATGTAAGTTTTACCAGTTTTCTAAGTCTCTCTTATTTTCTTCAAGTTACACTTGGATTTCTCTGTGTAAACCTCTGTAACTTCTCTAGGTAGATGAATCACTGTGTACTTTCTCTTGTTTCTATCTGTTACCAATCTTGAGAAACTCATACATTCTCCGTTCACTGTTTCCCGGTCTCAGACAAGTAGATTTCTTTGTGCGAAAGTGCTGTTTTCACAGTGCTAAGTACTCCCAACTCTATCAACAATGGAGTTTTTAATAGATTTCCTAGTCTCTCTTATTTGCTTGTACTTATACTTGGAATTCTCTGTGTAAACCTCTGTAACTTCTCTAGGTAGATGTATCACTGTGGACTTTCTCTCGTTTCTATCTGTTACCAATCTTGAGAAACTCATACATTCTCTGTTCACTGATTCCCGGTGTAGAGAAGCAGATTTCTTTCTGCGAAAGTCCTGTTTTCACAGTGCTAAATACTCCCAACTCTATCAAAAATGTAGGTTTTACCAGTTTTCTAAGTCTCTCTTATTTTGTTGAAGTTACACTTGGATTTCTCTGTGTAAACCTCTGTAACTTCTCTAGGTAGATGAATCACTGTGTACTTTCTCTTGTTTCTATCTGGTACCAATCTTGGGAAACTCATACATTCTCCGTTCACAGTTTCCCGGTCTCAGACAAGTAGATTTCTTTGTGCGAAAGTGCTGTTTTCACAGTGCTAAGTACTCCCAACTCTATCAACAATATAGTTTCTACCGGTTTTCTAAGTCTCTCTAATTTTCATGAAGTTACACTTGGATTTCTCTGTGTAAACATCTGTAACGTCTCTAGGTAGATGAATCACTGTGTACTTTCTCTTGTTTCTATCTGTTACCAATCTTGAGAAACTCATACATTCTCTGTTCACTGTTTCCCGGTCTTAGAGAAGTAGATTTCTTTCTGCGAAAGTGCTGTTTTCACAGTGCTAAGTACTCCCAACTCTATCAACAATGTAGGTTTTACCAGTTTTCTAAGTCTCTCTCATTTTCTTGTAATTATACTTGGAATTCTCTGTGTAAACCTCTGTAACTTCTCTCGGTAGATGAATCACTGTGGACTTTCTCTTGTTTCTATCTGTTACCAATCTTGAGAAACTCATACATTCTCTGTACACTGTTTCGCGTCTGAGAGAAGTAGATTTCTTTGTGCGAAAGTGCTGTTTTCACAGTGCTAAGTACTCCCAACTCTATCAACAATGTAGGTTTTACCAGTTTTCTAAGTCTCTCTTATTTTCTTGTACTTATACTTGGAATTCTCTGTGTAAACCCCTGTAACTTCTCTCGGTAGATGAATCACTGTGGACTTTCTCTTGTTTCTATCTGTTACCAATCTTGACAAACTCATACATTCTCTGTTCACTGTTTCGCGGTCTTAGAGAAGTAGATTTCTTTGTGGGAAAGTGCTGTTTTCACAGTGCTAAGTACTTCCAACTCTATCAACAACGTAGGTTTTATGA
Source organism: Heterohyrax brucei (assembly GCA_028571685.1). Lineage (NCBI taxonomy): Eukaryota > Metazoa > Chordata > Mammalia > Hyracoidea > Procaviidae > Heterohyrax > Heterohyrax brucei. Next base: position 20,692,606 of record CM053144.1, on the reverse strand, counting down.
GTTTTCTAAGTCTCTCTTATTCTCTTGTACTTATACTTGGAATTCTCTGTGTAAACCTCTGTAACTTCTCTAGGTAGATGAATCACTGTGGACTTTCTCTTGTTTCTATCTGTTACCAATCTTGAGAAACTCATACATTCTCTGTTCACTGATTCCCGGTCTTAGAGAAGCAGATTTCTTTCTGCGAAAGTCCTGTTTTCACAGTGCTAAGTACTCCCAACTCTATCAACAATGTAGGTTTTACCAGTTTTCTAAGTCTGTCTTATTTTCTTGAAGTTACACTTGGATTTCTCTGTGTAAACCTCTGTAACTTCTCTAGGTAAATGAATCACTGGGTACTTTCTCTTGTTTCTATCTGTTACCAATCTTGAGAAACTCATACATTCTCCGTTCACTGTTTCCCGGTCTTAGACAAGTAGATTTCTTTGTGCGAAAGTGCTGTTTTCACAGTGCTAAGTACTCCCAACTCTACCAACAATGTAGGTTTTACCAGTTTTCTAAGTCTCTCTTATTTTCTTGTACTTATACTTGGAATTCTCTGTGTAAACCTCTGTAACTTTTCTAGGTAGATGAATCCCTGTGTACTTTCTCTTGTTTCTATCTGTTACCAATCTTGAGAAACTGCTACATTCTCTGTTCACTGTTTCCCAGTCTTAGAGAAGTAGATTTCTTTCTGCGAAAGTGCTGTTTTCACAGTACTAAGTACTCCCAACTCTATCAACAATCTAGGTTTTACCAGTTTTCTAAGTCTCTCTTATTTTCTTTTACTTATACTTGGAATTCTCTGTGTAAACCTCTGTAACTTTTCTAGGTAGAGGAATCCCTGTGTACTTTCTCTTGTTTCTATCTGTTACCAATCTTGAGAAACTCATACATTCTCTGTTCACTGTTTCACGGACTTAGAGAACTAAATTTCTTTCGGCGAAAGTGCTGTTTTCGCAGTGCTAAGTACTCCCAACTCTATCAACAATGTAGGTTTTACCAGTTTTCTAAGTCTCTCTTATTTTCTTGTACTTATACTTGGAATTCTCTATGTAAACCTCTGTAACTTTTCTACGTAGATGAATCACTGTGTACTTTCTCTTCTTTCTATCTGTTACCAATCTTGAGAAACTCACACATTCTCTGTTCACTGTTTCCCACTCTTAGAGAAGTAGATTTCTTTTTGCGAAAGTGCTGTTTTCACAGTGCTAAGTACTCCCAACTCTATCCACAATGTAGGTTTTACCAGTTTTCTACGTCTCTCTTATTTTCTTGTACTTATACATGGAATTCTCTGTGTAAACTTCTGTAACTTCTCTAGGTAGATGAATCACTGTGTACTTTCTTTTGTTTCTATCTGTTACCAATCTTGAGAAACTCATACATTCTCTGTTCACTGTTTCGCGGTCTTAGAGAAGTAGATTTCTTTGTGCGAAAGTGTTGTTTTCACAGAGCTAAGTACTCCTAACTCTATCAACAATGTACTTTTTAATAGTTTTCTAAGTCTCTCTTATTTGCTTGTACTTATACTTGGAATTCTCTGTGTAAACTTCTGTAACTTCTCTAGGTAGATGAATCACTGTGTACTTTCTCTTGTTTCTATCTGTTACCAATCTTGAGAAAGTCATACATTCTCCGTTCACTGTTTCCCAGTCTTAGAGAAGTAGATTTCTTTCTGCGAAAGTGCTGTTTTCACAGTGTTAAGTACTCCCAACTCTATCAACAATGTAGGTTTTACCAGTTTTCTAAATCTCTCTTATTTTCTTGTACTTATATTTGGAATTCTCTGTGTAAACCTCTGTAACTTCTCTCGGTAGATGAATCACTGTGGACTTTCTCTTGTTTCTATCTGTTACCAATCTTGAGAAACTCATACATACTCTGTTTACTGTTTCGCGGTCTTAGAGAAGTAGATTTCTTTGTGGGAAAGTGCTGTTTTCACAGTGCTAAGTACTCCCAACTCTATCAACAATGGAGTTTTTAATAGTTTTCTAAGTCTCTCTTACTTGCTTATACTTATACTTGGAATTCTCTGTGTAAACCTCTGTAACTTCTCTAGGTAGATGAATCACTGTGTACTTTCTCTTGTTTCTATCTGTTACCAATCTTGAGAAACTCATACATTCTCTGTTCACTGTTTCGCGGTCTTAGAGAAGTAGATTTCTTTGTGCGAAAGTGGTGTTTTCACAGTGGTAAGTACTCCCAACTCTATCAACAATGTAGGTTTTACCAGTTTTCTAAGTCTCTCTTATTTTCCTGTACTTATACTTGGAATTCTCTGTGTAAACCGCTGTAACTTCTCTCGGTAGGTGAATCACTGTGTACTTTCTCTTGTTTGTATCTGTTACCAATCTTGAGAAACTCATACATTCTCTGTTCACTGATTCCCGGTCTTAGAGAAGCAGATTTTTTTCTGCGAAAGTCCTGTTTTCACAGTGCTAAGTACTCCCAACTCTATCAACAATGTAGGTTTTACCAGTTTTCTAAGTCTCTCTTATTTTGTTGAAGTTACACTTGGATTTCTCTGTGTAAACCTCTCTAACTTCTCTAGGTAGATGAATCACTGTGTACTTTCTCTTGTTTCTATCTGGTACCAATCTTGAGAATCTCATACATTCTCCGTTCACTGTTTCCCGGTCTTAGACAAGTAGATTTCTTTGTGCGAAAGTGCTGTTTGCACAGTGCTAAGTACTCCCAACTCTATCAACAATGTAGGTTTTACCAGTTTTCTAAGTCTCTCTTATTTTCTTGGAGTTACACTTGGATTTCTCTGTGTAAACTTCTGGAACTTCTCTAAGCAGATGAATCACTGTCTACTTTCTCTTGTTTCTATCTGTTACCAATCTTGAGAAACTCATACATTCTCTGTTCACTGATTCCCGGTCTTAGAGAAGCAGATTTCTTTCTGCGAAAGTCCTGTTTTCACAGTGCTAAGTACTCCCAACTCTATCAACAATACAGGTTTTACCAGTTTTCTAAGTCTCTCTTATTTTGTTGAAGTTACACTTGGATTTCTCTGTGTAAACCTCTGTAACTTCTCTAGGTAGATGAATCACTGTGTACTTTCTCTTGTTTCTATCTGGTACCAATCTTGAGAAACTGATACATTCTCCGTTCACAGTTTCCCGGTCTTAGACAAGTAGACTTCTTTGTGCGAAAGTCCTGTTTTCACAGTGCTAAGTACTCCCAACTCTATCAACAATGTAGTTTCTACCGGTTTTCTAAGTCTCTCCAATTTTCATTAAGTTACACTTGGATTTCTCTGTGTAAACATCTGTAACGTCTCTAGGTAGATGAATCACTGTGTACTTTCTCCTGTTTCTATCTCTTACCAATCTTGAGAAACTCATACATTCTCTGTTCACTGTTTCCCGGTCTTAGAGAAGTAGATTTCTTTCTGCGAAAGTGCTGTTTTCACAGTGCTAAGTACTCCCAACTCTATCAACAATGTAGGTTTTACCAGTTTTCTAAGTCTCTCTCATTTTCTTGTACTTATACTTGGAATTCTCTGTGTAAACCTCTGTAACTTCTCTCGGTAGTTGAATCACTGTGGACTTTCTCTTGTTTCTATCTGTTACCAATCTTGAGAAACTCATACATTCTCTGTTCACTGTTTCGCGGTCTTACAGAAGTAGATTTCTTTGTGCGAAAGTGCTGTTTTCACAGTGCTAAGTACTCCCAACTCTATCAACAATGTAGGTTTTATCAGTTTTCTAAGTCTCTCTTATTTTCTTGTACTTATACTTGGAATTCTCTGTGTAAACTGCTGTAACTTCTCTCGGTAGATGAATCACTGTGGACTTTCTCTTGTTTCTATCTGTTACCAATCTTGAGAAACTCATCCATTCTCTGTTCACTGTTTCGCGGACTTAGAGAAGTAGATTTCTTTGTGGGAAAGTGGTGTTTTCACAGTGCTAAGTACTTCCAACTCTATCAACAACGTAGGTTTTACGAGTTTTCTAAGTCTCTCTTACTTTCTTGTACTTATACTTGGAATTCTCTGTGTAAACCTCTGTAACTTCTCTAGGTAGATGAATCACTGTGGACTTTCTCTTGTTTCTATCTGTTACCAATCTTGAGAAACTCATACATTCTCTGTTCACTGTTTCCCAGTCTTAGAGAAGTAGATTTCTTTGTGGGAAAGTGCTGTTTTCACAGTGCTAAGTACTCCCAACTCTATCAACAATGTAGGTTTTACCAGTTTTCTAAGTCTCTCTTATTTGCTTGTACTTATATTTGGAATTCTCTGTGTAAACCTCTGTAACTTCTCTCGGTAGATGAATCACTGTGGACTTTCTCTTGTTTCTATCTCTTACCAATCTTGAGAAACTGATACATTCTCTGTTCACTGTTTCGCGGTCTTAGAGAAGTAGATTTCTTTGTGCGAAAGTGCTGTTTTCACAGTGCTAAGTACTCCCAACTCTATCAACAATGTAGTTTTTAATAGTTTTCTAAGTCTCTCTTATTTGCTTTTACTTATACTTGGAATTCTCTGTGTAAACCTCTGTAACTTCTCTAGGTAGATGAATCACTGTGTACTTTCTCTTGTTTCTATCTGTTACCAATCTTGAGAAACTCATACATTCTCTGTTCACTGTTTCCCAGTCTTAGAGAAGTAGATTTCTTTGTGGGAAAGTGCTGTTTTAACAGTGCTAAGTACTCCCAACTCTATCAACAATGTAGGTTTTACCAGTTTTCTAAGTCTCTCTTATTTGCTTGTACTTATATTTGGAATTCTCTGTGTAAACCTCTGTAACTTCTCTCGGTAGATGAATCACTGTTGACTTTCTCTTGTTTCTATCTGTTACCAATCTTGAGAAACTCATACATTCTCTGTTCAATGTTTCCCAGTCTTAGAGAAGTAGATTTCTTTGTGCGAACGTGCTGTTTTCACAGTGCTAAGTACTCCCAACTCTATCAACAATGTAGGTTTTACCAGTTTTCTAAGTCTCTCTTATTTTCTTGTACTTATACTTGGAATTCTCTGTGTAAACCTCTGTAACTTTTCTAGGTAGATGAATCCCTGTGTACTTTCTCTTGTTTCTATCTGTTACCAATCTTGAGAAACTCCTACATTCTCTGTTCACTGTTTCCCAGTCTTAGAGAAGTAGATTTCTTTCTGCGAAAGTGGTGTTTTCACAGTACTAAGTACTCCCAACTCTATCAACAATGTAGGTTTTACCAGTTTTCTAAGTCTCTCTTATTTTCTTGAAGTTACACTTGGATTTCTCTGTGTAAACCTCTGTAACTTCTCTAGGTAAATGAATCACTGTGTACTTTCTCTTGTTTGTATCTGTTACCAATCTTGAGAAACTCATACATTCTCCGTTCACTGTTTCCCGGTCTTAGACAAGTAGATTTCTTGTGCGAAAGTGCTGTTTTCACAGTGCTAAGTACTCCCAACTCTATCAACAATGTAGTTTCTACCGGTTTTCTACGTCTCTCTAATTTTCATGAAGTTACACTTGGATTTCTCTGTGTAAACATCTGTAACGTCTCTAGGTAGATGAATCACTGTGTACTTTCTCTTGTTTCTATCTGTTACCAATCTTGAGAAACTCATACATTCTCTGTTCACTGTTTCCCGGTCTTAGAGAAGTAGATTTTTTTGTGCGAAAGTGCTGTTTTCACACTGCTAAGTATTCCCAAATCTATCAACAATGTAGGTTTTACCAGTTTTCTAAGTCTCTCTTATTTTCTTGGAGTTACACTTGGATTTCTCTGTGTAAACTTCTGGAACTTCTCTAAGTAGATGAATCACTGTGTACTTTCTCTTGTTTCTATCTGTTACCAATCTTGAGAAACTCATACATTCTCTGTTCACTGTTTCCCGGTCTTAGAGAAGTAGATTTCTTTGTGCGAAAGTGCTGTTTTCACAGTGCTAAGTACTCCCAACTCTATCAACAATGTAGTTTTTAATAGTTTTCTAAGTCTCTCTTATTTGCTTGTACTTATACTTGGAATTCTCTGTGTAAACCTCTGTAACTTCTCTAGGTAGATGAATCACTGTGTACTTTCTCTTGTTTCTATCTGTTACCAATCTTGAGAAACTCATACATTCTCTGTTTACTGTTTCCCGGTCTTAGAGAAGTAGATTTCTTTCTGCGAAAGTGCTGTTTTCACAGTGCTAAGTACTCCCAACTCTATCAACAATGTAGGTTTTAACAGTTTTCTAAGTCTCTCTTATTTTCTTGTACTTATACTTGGAATTCTCTGTGTAAACCTCTGTAACTTCTCTAGGTACATGAATCACTGTGGACTTTCTCTTGTTTCTATCTGTTACCAATCTTGAGAAACTCATACATTCTCTGTTCACTGATTCCCGATCTTAGAGAAGCAGATTTCTTTCTGCGAAAGTCCTGTTTTCACAGTTCTAAGTACTCCCAACTCTATCAACAATGTAGGTTTTACCAGTTTTCTAAGTCTCTCTTATTGTCTTGAAGTTACACTTGGATTTCTCTGTGTAAACCTCTGTAACTTCTCTAGGTAGATGAATCACTGTGTACTTTCTCTTGTTTCTTTCTGTTACCAATCTTGAGTAACTCATACATTCTCTGTTCACTGTTTCCCGGTCTTAGAGAAGTAGATTTCTTTCTGCGAAAGTGCTGTTTTCACACTGCTAAGTACTCCCAACTCTATCAACAATGTAGGTTTTACGAGTTTTCTAAGTCTCTCTTATTTTCTTGTACTTATACTTGGAATTCTCTGTGTCAACCGCTGTAACTTCAGTCGGGAGATGAATCACTGTGGACTTTCTCTTGTTTCTATCTGTTACCAATCTTGAGAAACTCATACATTCTCTGTTCACTGTTTCGCGGTCTTAGAGAAGTAGATTTCTTTGTGGGAAAGTGCTGTTTTCACAGTGCTAAGTACTTCCAACTCTATCAACAATGTAGGTTTTACGAGTTTTCTAAGTCTCTCTTATTTTCTTGTACTTATACTTGGATTTCTCTGTGTAAACCTCTGTAACTTCTCTAGGTAGATGAATCACTGTGGACTTTCTCTTGTTTCTCTCTGTTACCAATCTTGAGAAACTCATACATTCTCTGTTCACTGATTCCCGGTCTTAGAGAAGCAGATTTCTTTCTGCGAAAGTCCTGTTTTCACAGTGCTAAGTACTCCCAACTCTATCAACAATGTAGGTTTTACCAGTTTTCTAAGTCTCTCTTATTTTCTTGAAGTTACACTTGGATTTCTCTGTGTAAACCTCTGTAACTTCTCTAGGTAAATCAATCACTGTGTACTTCCTCTTGTTTCTATCTGGTACCAATCTTGAGAAACTCATACATTCTCCGTTCACTGTTTCCCGGTCTTAGACAAGTAGATTTCTTTGTGCGAAAGTGCTGTTTTCACAGTGCTAAGTACTCCCAACTCTATCAACAATGTAGTTTCTACCGGTTTTCTACGTCTCTCTAATTTTCATGAAGTTACACTTGGATTTCTCTGTGTAAACATCTGTAACGTCTCTAGGTAGATGAATCACTGTGTACTTTCTCTTGTTTCTATCTGTTACCAATCTTGAGAAACTCATACATTCTCTGTTCACTGTTTCCCGGTCTTAGAGAAGTAGATTTCTTTGTGCGAAAGTGCTGTTTTCACAGTGCTAAGTACTCCCAACTCTATCAACAATGTAGGTTTTACCAGTTTTCTAAGTCTCTCTTATTTTCTTGGAGTTACACTTGGAATTCTCTGTGTAAACTTCTGGAACTTCTCTCGGTAGATGAATCACTGTGTACTTTCTCTTGTTTCTATCTGTTACCAATCTTGAGATACTCATACATTCTCTGTTCACTGTTTCCCGGTCTTAAAGAAGTAGATTTCTTTGTGCGGAAGTGCTGTTTTCACAGTGCTAAGTACCTCCAACTCTATCAACAATGTAGGTTTTACCAGTTTTCTAAGTCTCTCTTATTTGCTTGTACTTATACTTGGAATTCTCTATGTAAACCTCTGTAACTGCTCTCGGTAGGTGAATCACTGTGGACTTTCTCTTGTTTCTATCTGTTACCAATCTTGAGAAACTCATACATTCTCTGTTCACTGTTTCCCAGTCTTAGAGAAGTAGATTTCTTTCTGCGAAAGTGCTGTTTTCACAATGCTAAGTACTCCCAACTCTATCAACAATGTAGGTTTTACCAGTTTTCTAAGTCTCTCTTATTTGCTTGTACTTATACTTGGAATTCTCTGTGTAAATCTCTGTAACTTTTCTAGGTAGATGAATCACTGTGTACTTTCTCTTGTTTCTATCTGTTACCAATCTTGAGAAACTGATACATTCTCTGTTCACTGTTTCGCGGTCTTAGAGCAGTAGATTTCTTTGTGTGAAAGTGGTGTTTTCACAGTGCTAAGTACTCCCAACTCTATCAACAATGTAGTTTTTAATAGTTTTCTAAGTCTCTCTTATTTGCTTGTACTTATACTTGGAATTCTCTGTGTAAACCTCTGTAACTTCTCTAGGTAGATGAATCACTGTGTACTTTCTCTTGTTTCTATCTGTTACCAATCTTGAGAAACTCATACATTCTCTGTTTACTGTTTCCCGGTCTTAGACAAGTAGATTTCTTTCTGCAAAAGTGCTGTTTTCACAGTGCTAAGTACTCCCAACTCTATCAACAATGTAGGTTTTAACAGTTTTCTAAGTCTCTCTTATTTTCTTGTACTTATACTTGGAATTCTCTGTGTAAACCTCTGTAACTTCTCTCGGTAGAGGAATCACTGTTGACTTTCTCTTGTTTCTATCTGTTACCAATCTTGAGAAACTCATACATTCTCTGTTCAATGTTTCCCAGTCTTAGAGAAGTAGATTTCTTTGTGCGAAAGTGCTGTTTTCACAGTGCTAAGTACTCCCAACTCTATCAACAATGTAGGTTTTACCAGTTTTCTAAGTCTCTCTTATTTTCTTGTACTTATACTTGGAATTCTCTGTGTAAACCTCTGTAACTTTTCTAGGTAGATGAATCCCTGTGGACTTTCTCTTGTTTGTATCTGTTACCAATCTTGAGAAACTCATACATTCTCTGTTCACTGTTTCCCAGTGTTAGAGAAGTAGATTTCTTTGTGGGAAAGTACTGTTTTCACAGTGTTAAGTACTCCCAACTCTATCAACAATGGAGTTTCTACCAGTTTTCTAAGTCTCTCTAATTTTCATGAAGTTACACTTGGATTTCTCTGTGTAAACATCTGTAACGTCTCTAGGTAGATGAATCACTGTGTACTTTCTCTTGTTTCTATCTGTTACCAATCTTGAGAAACTCATACATTCTCTGTTCACTGTTTCCCGGTCTTAGAGAAGTAGATTTCTTTCTGCGAAAGTGCTGTTTTCACAGTGCTAAGTACTCCCAACTCTATCAACAATGTAGGTTTTACCAGTTTTCTAAGTCTCTCTCATTTTCTTGTACTTATACTTGGAATTCTTTGTGTAAACCTCTGTAACTTCTCTCGGTAGATGAATCACTGTGGACTTTCTCTTGTTTCTATCTGTTACCAATCTTGAGAAACTCATACATTCTCTGTTCACTGTTTCGCGGTCTTAGAGAAGTAGATTTCTTTGTGCGAAAGTGCTGTTTTCACAGTGCTAAGTACTCCCAACTCTATCAACAATGTAGGTTTTACCAGTTTTCTAATTCTCTCTTATTTTCGTGGAGTTACACTTGGATTCCTCTGTGTAAACTTCTGGAACTTCTCTAAGTAGATGAATCACTGTGTACTTTCCCTTGTTTGTATCTGGTACCATTCTATAGAAACTCAAACATTCTCGCTTTTCACTGTTTCCCAGTGTTAGAGAAGTAGATTTCTTTCTGCGAAATTGCTGTTTTCACAGTGCTAAGTACTCCCAACTCTATCAACAATGTAGGTTTTACCAGTTTTCTAAGTCTCTCTTATTTTTTTGTACTTATACTTGGAATTCTCTGTGTAAACCTCTGTAACTTTTCTAGGTAGATGAATCCCTGTGTACTTTCTCTTGTTTCTATCTGGTACCAATCTTGAGAAACTCATACATTCTCCGTTCACTGTTTCCCGGTCTTAGACAAGTAGATTTCTTTGTGCGAAAGTGCTGTTTTCACAGTGCTAAGTACTCCCAACTCTATCAACAATGGAGTTTTTAATAGTTTTCTAAGTCTCTCTTATTTGCTTGTACTTATACTTGGAATTCTCTGTGTAAACCTCTGTAACTTCTCTAGGTAAATGTATCACTGTGGACTTTCTCTTGTTTCTATCTGTTACCAATCTTGAGAAACTCATACATTCTCTGTTCACTGATTCCCGGTCTTAGAGAAGCAGATTTCTTTCTGCGAAAGTCCTGTTTTCACAGTGCTAAGTACTCCCAACTCTATCAACAATGTAGGTTTTACCAGTTTTCTAAGTCTCTCTTATTTAGTTGAAGTTACACTTGGATTTCTCTGTGTAAACCTCTCTAACTTCTCTAGGTAGATGAATCACTGTGTACTTTCTCTTGTTTCTATCTGGTACCAATCTTGAGAAACTCATACATTCTCCGTTCACAGTTTCCCGGTCTTAGACAAGTAGACTTCTTTGTGCGAAAGTCCTGTTTTCACAGTGCTAAGTACTCCCAACTCTATCAACAATGTAGTTTCTACCGGTTTTCTAAGTCTCTCCAATTTTCATTAAGTTACACTTGGATTTCTCTGTGTAAACATCTGTAACGTCTCTAGGTAGATGAATCACTGTGTACTTTCTCCTGTTTCTATCTGTTACCAATCTTGAGAAACTCATACATTCTCTGTTCACTGTTTCCCGGTCTTAGAGAAGTAGATTTCTTTCTGCGAAAGTGCTGTTTTCACAGTGCTAAGTACTCCCAACTCTATCAACAATGTAGGTTTTACCAGTTTTCTAAGTCTCTCTCATTTTCTTGTACTTATACTTGGAATTCTCTGTGTAAACCTCTGTAACTTCTCTCGGTAGTGGAATCACTGTGGACTTTCTCTTGTTTCTATCTGTTACCAATCTTGAGAAACTCATACATTCTCTGTTCACTGTTTCGCGGTCTTAGAGAAGTAGATTTCTTTGTGCGAAAGTGCTGTTTTCACAGTGCTAAGTACTCCCAACTCTATCAACAATGTAGGTTTTACCAGTTTTCTAAGTCTCTCTTATTTTTTTGTACTTATACTTGGAATTCTCTGTGTAAACTGCTGTAACTTCTCTCGGTAGATGAATCACTGTGGACTTTCTCTTGTTTCTATCTGTTACCAATCTTGAGAAACTCATCCATTCTCTGTTCACTGTTTCGCGGTCTTAGAGAAGTAGATTTCTTTGTGGGAAAGTGGTGTTTTCACAGTGCTAAGTACTTCCAACTCTATCAACAACGTAGGTTTTACGAGTTTTCTAAGTCTCTCTTACTTTCTTGTACTTATACTTGGAATTCTCTGTGTAAACCTCTGTAACTTCTCTAGGTAGATGAATCACTGTGGACTTTCTCTTGTTTCTATCTGTTACCAATCTTGAGAAACTGATACATTCTCTGTTCACTGTTTCGCGGTCTTAGAGAAGTAGATTTCTTTGTGCGAAAGTGCTGTTTTCACAGTGCTAAGTACTCCCAACTCTATCAACAATGGAGTTTTTAATAGTTTTCTAAGTCTCTCTTATTTGCTTTTACTTATACTTTGAATTCTCTGTGTAAACCTCTGTAACTTCTCTAGGTAGATGAATCACTGTGTACTTTCTCTTGTTTCTATCTGTTACCAATCTTGAGAAACTCATACATTCTCTGTTCACTGTTTCCCAGTCTTAGAGAAGTAGATTTCTTTGTGGGAAAGTGCTGTTTTAACAGTGCTAAGTACTCCCAACTCTATCAACAATGTAGGTTTTACCAGTTTTCTAAGTCTCTCTTATTTGCTTGTACTTATATTTGGAATTCTCTGTGTAAACCTCTGTAACTTCTCTCGGTAGATGAATCACTGTTGACTTTCTCTTGTTTCTATCTGTTACCAATCTTGAGAAACTCATACATTCTCTGTTCAATGTTTCCCAGTCTTAGAGAAGTAGATTTCTTTGTGCGAAAGTGCTGTTTTCACAGTGCTAAGTACTCCCAACTCTATCAACAATGTAGGTTTTACCAGTTTTCTAAGTCTCTCTTATTTTCTTGTACTTATACTTGGAATTCTCTGTGTAAACCTCTGTAACTTTTCTAGGTAGATGAATCCCTGTGTACTTTCTCTTGTTTCTATCTGTTACCAATCTTGAGAAACTCCTACATTCTCTGTTCACTGTTTCCCAGTCTTAGAGAAGTAGATTTCTTTCTGCGAAAGTGGTGTTTTCACAGTACTAAGTACTCCCAACTCTATCAACAATGTAGGTTTTACCAGTTTTCTAAGTCTCTCTTATTTGCTTGAAGTTACACTTGGATTTCTCTGTGTAAACCTCTGTAACTTCTCTAGGTAAATGAATCACTGTGTACTTTCTCTTGTTTGTATCTGTTACCAATCTTGAGAAACTCATACATTCTCCGTTCACTGTTTCCCGGTCTTAGACAAGTAGATTTCTTTGTGCGAAAGTGCTGTTTTCACAGTGCTAAGTACTCCCAACTCTATCAACAATGTAGTTTCTACCGGTTTTCTACGTCTCTATAATTTTCATGAAGTTACACTTGGATTTCTCTGTGTAAACATCTGTAACGTCTCTAGGTAGATGAATCACTGTGTACTTTCTCTTGTTTCTATCTGTTACCAATCTTGAGAATCTCATACATTCTCTGTTCACTGTTTCCCAGTCTTAGAGAAGTAGATTTCCTTTTGCGAAACTGCTGTTTTCACAATGCTAAGTACTCCCAACTCTATCAACAATGTAGGTTTTACCAGTTTTCTAAGTCTCTCTTATTTTCTTGTACTTATACTTGGAATTCTCTGTGTAAACCTCTGTAACTTCTTTCGGTAGATGAATCACTGTGGACTTTCTCTTGTTTCTATCTGTTACCAATCTTGAGAAACTCATACATTCTCTTTTTACTGTTTCGCGGTCTTAGAGAAGTAGATTTCTTTGTGGGAAAGTGCTGTTTTCACAGTGCTAAGTACTCCCAACTCTATCAACAATGGAGTTTTTAATAGTTTTCTAAGTCTCTCTTATTTGCTTGTACTTATACTTGGAATTCTCTGTGTAAACCTCTGTAACTTCTCTAGGTAGATGAATCACTGTGGACTTTCTCTTGTTTCTATCTGTTACCAATCTTGAGAAACTCATACATTCTCTGTTCACTGAATCCCGGTCTTAGACAAGCAGATTTCTTTCTGCGAAAGTCCTGTTTTCATAATGCTAAGTACTCCCAACTCTATCAACAATGTAGGTTTTACCAGTTTTCTAAGTCTCTCTTATTTTGTTGAAGTTACACTTGGATTTCTCTGTGTAAACCTCTGTAACTTCTCTAGGTAGATGAATCACTGTGTACTTTCTCTTGTTTCTATCTGGTACCAATCTTGAGAAACTCATACATTCTCCGTTCACAGTTTCCCGGTCTTAGACAAGTAGATTTCTTTGTGCGAAAGTGCTGTTTTCACAGTGCTAAGTACTCCCAACTCTATCAACAATGTAGTTTCTACCGGTTTTCTAAGTCTCTCTAATTTTCATGAAGTTACACTTGGATTTCTCTGTGTAAACATCTGTAACGTCTCTAGGTAGATGAATCACTGTGTACTTTCTCTTGTTTCTATCTGTTACCAATCTTGAGAAACTCATACATTCTCTGTTCACTGTTTCCCGGTCTTAGAGAAGTAGATTTCTTTCTGCGAAAGTGCTGTTTTCACAGTGCTAAGTACTCCCAACTCTATCAACAATGTAGGTTTTACCAGTTTTCTAAGTCTCTCTCATTTTCTTGTACTTATACTTCGAATTCTCTGTGTAAACCTCTGTAACTTCTCTCGGTAGATGAATCACTGTGGACTTCCTCTTGTTTCTATCTGTTACCAATCTTGAGAAACTCATACATTCTCTGTTCACTGTTTCCCAGTCTTAGAGAAGTAGATTTCTTTCTGCGAAAGTGCTGTTTTCACAATGCTAAGTACTCCCAACTCTATCAACAATGTAGGTTTTACCAGTTTTCTAAGTCTCTCTTATTTGCTTGTACTTATACTTGGAATTCTCTGTGTAAATCTCTGTAACTTTTCTAGGTAGATGAATCACTGTGTACTTTCTCTTGTTTCTATCTGTTACCAATCTTGAGAAACTGATACATTCTCTGTTCACTGTTTCGCGGTCTTAGAGCAGTAGATTTCTTTGTGTGAAAGTGGTGTTTTCACAGTGCTAAGTACTCCCAACTCTATCAACAATGTAGTTTTTAATAGTTTTCTAAGTCTCTCTTATTTGCTTGTACTTATACTTGGAATTCTCTGTGTAAACCTCTGTAACTTCTCTAGGTAGATGAATCACTGTGTACTTTCTCTTGTTTCTATCTGTTACCAATCTTGAGAAACTCATACATTCTCTGTTTACTGTTTCCCGGTCTTAGACAAGTAGATTTCTTTCTGCAAAAGTGCTGTTTTCACAGTGCTAAGTACTCCCAACTCTATCAACAATGTAGGTTTTAACAGTTTTCTAAGTCTCTCTTATTTTCTTGTACTTATACTTGGAATTCTCTGTGTAAACCTCTGTAACTTCTCTCGGTAGAGGAATCACTGTTGACTTTCTCTTGTTTCTATCTGTTACCAATCTTGAGAAACTCATACATTCTCTGTTCACTGTTTCGCGGTCTTAGAGAAGTAGATTTCTTTGTGCGAAAGTGCTGTTTTCACAGTGCTAAGTACTCCCAACTCTATCAACAATGTAGGTTTTACCAGTTTTCTAATTCTCTCTTATTTTCGTGGAGTTACACTTGGATTCCTCTGTGTAAACTTCTGGAACTTCTCTAAGTAGATGAATCACTGTGTACTTTCCCTTGTTTGTATCTGGTACCATTCTATAGAAACTCAAACATTCTCGCTTTTCACTGTTTCCCAGTGTTAGAGAAGTAGATTTCTTTCTGCGAAATTGCTGTTTTCACAGTGCTAAGTACTCCCAACTCTATCAACAATGTAGGTTTTACCAGTTTTCTAAGTCTCTCTTATTTTTTTGTACTTATACTTGGAATTCTCTGTGTAAACCTCTGTAACTTTTCTAGGTAGATGAATCCCTGTGTACTTTCTCTTGTTTCTATCTGGTACCAATCTTGAGAAACTCATACATTCTCCGTTCACTGTTTCCCGGTCTTAGACAAGTAGATTTCTTTGTGCGAAAGTGCTGTTTTCACAGTGCTAAGTACTCCCAACTCTATCAACAATGTAGTTTCTACCGGTTTTCTACGTCTCTCTAATTTTCATGAAGTTACACTTCGATTTCTCTGTGTAAACATCTGTAACGTCTCTAGGTAGATGAATCACTGTGTACTTTCTCTTGTTTCTATCTGTTACCAATCTTGAGAAACTCATACATTCTCTGTTCACTGTTTCCCGGTCTTAGAGAAGTAGATTTCTTTGTGCGAAAGTGCTGTTTTCACAGTGCTAAGTACTCCCAACTCTATCAACAATGTAGGTTTTACCAGTTTTCTAAGTCTCTCTTATTTTCTTGGAGTTACACTTGGAATTCTCTGTGTAAACTTCTGGAACTTCTCTCGGTAGATGAATCACTGTGTACTTTCTCTTGTTTCTATCTGTTACCAATCTTGAGAAACTCATACATTCTCTGTTCACTGTTTCCCGGTCTTAAAGAAGTAGATTTCTTTGTGCGGAAGTGCTGTTTTCACAGTGCTAAGTACCTCCAACTCTATCAACAATGTAGGTTTTACCAGTTTTCTAAGTCTCTCTTATTTGCTTGTACTTATACTTGGAATTCTCTATGTAAACCTCTGTAACTTCTCTCGGTAGGTGAATCACTGTGGACTTTCTCTTGTTTCTATCTGTTACCAATCTTGAGAAACTCATACATTCTCTGTTCACTGTTTCCCAGTCTTAGAGAAGTAGATTTCTTTCTGCGAAAGTGCTGTTTTCACAATGCTAAGTACTCCCAACTCTATCAGCAATGTAAGTTTTACCAGTTTTCTAAGTCTCTCTTATTTGCTTGTACTTATACTTGGAATTCTCTGTGTAAATCTCTGTAACTTTTCTAGGTAGATGAATCACTGTGTACTTTCTCTTGTTTCTATCTGTTACCAATCTTGAGAAACTGATACATTCTCTGTTCACTGTTTCGCGGTCTTAGAGCAGTAGATTTCTTTGTGTGAAAGTGGTGTTTTCACAGTGCTAAGTACTCCCAACTCTATCAACAATGTAGTTTTTAATAGTTTTCTAAGTCTCTCTTATTTGCTTGTACTTATACTTGGAATTCTCTGTGTAAACCTCTGTAACTTCTCTAGGTAGATGAATCACTGTGGACTTTCTCTTGTTTCTATCTGTTACCAATCTTGAGAAACTCATACATTCTCTGTTTACTGTTTCCCGGTCTTAGACAAGTAGATTTCTTTCTGCGAAAGTGCTGTTTTCACAGTGCTAAGTACTCCCAACTCTATCAACAATGTAGGTTTTAACAGTTTTCTAAGTCTCTCTTATTTTCTTGTACTTATACTTGGAATTCTCTGTGTAAACCTCTGTAACTTCTCTCGGTAGAGTAATCACTGTTGACTTTCTCTTGTTTCTATCTGTTACCAATCTTGAGAAACTCATACATTCTCTGTTCAATGTTTCCCAGTCTTAGAGAAGTAGATTTCTTTGTGCGAAAGTGCTGTTTTCACAGTGCTAAGTACTCCCAACTCTATCAACAATGTAGGTTTTACCAGTTTTCTAAGTCTCTCTTATTTTCTTGTACTTATACTTGGAATTCTCTGTGTAAACCTCTGTAACTTTTCTAGGTAGATGAATCCCTGTGGACTTTCTCTTGTTTCTATCTGTTACCAATCTTGAGAAACTCATACATTCTCTGTTTACTGTTTCGCGGTCTTAGAGAAGTAGATTTCTTTGTGGGAAAGTACTGTTTTCACAGTGCTAAGTACTCCCAACTCTATCAACAATGGAGTTTCTACCGGTTTTCTAAGTCTCTCTAATTTTCATGAAGTTACACTTGGATTTCTCTGTGTAAACATCTGTAACGTCTCTAGGTAGATGAATCACTGTGTACTTTCTCTTGTTTCTATCTGTTACCAATCTTGAGAAACTCATACATTCTCTGTTCACTGTTTCCCGGTCTTAGAGACGTAGATTTCTTTCTGCGAAAGTGCTGTTTTCACAGTGCTAAGTACTCCCAACTCTATCAACAATGTAGGTTTTACCAGTTTTCTAAGTCTCTCTCATTTTCTTGTACTTATACTTGGAATTCTCTGTGTAAACCTCTGTAACTTCTCTCGGTAGATGAATCACTGTGGACTTTCTCTTGTTTCTATCTGTTACCAATCTTGAGAAACTCATACATTCTCTGTTCACTGTTTCGCGGTCTTAGAGAAGTAGATTTCTTTGTGCGAAAGTGCTGTTTTCACAGTGCTAAGTACTCCCAACTCTATCAACAATGTAGGTTTTACCAGTTTTCTAATTCTCTCTTATTTTCGTGGAGTTACACTTGGATTCCTCTGTGTAAACTTCTGGAACTTCTCTAAGTAGATGAATCACTGTGTACTTTCTCTTGTTTCTATCTGTTACCAGTCTTGAGAAACTCATACATTCTCTGTTCACTGTTTCCAGGTCTTAGAGAAGTAGATTTCTTTCTGCGAAAGTGCTGTTTTCACAATGCTAAGTACTCCCAACTCTATCAACAATGTAGGTTTTACCAGTTTTCTAAGTCTCTCTTATTTGCTTGTACTTATACTTGGAATTCTCTGTGTAAACCTCTGTAACTTTTCTAGGTAGATGAATCACTGTGTACTTTCTGTTGTTTCTATCTGTTACCAATCTTGAGAAACTGATACATTCTCTGTTCACTGTTTCGCGGCCTTAGAGAAGTAGATTTGTTTGTGCGAAAGTGCTGTTTTCACAGTGCTAAGTACTCCCAACTCTATCAACAATGTAGTTTTTAATAGTTTTCTAAGTCTCTCTTATTTTCTTTTACTTATACTTGGAATTCTCTGTGTAAACCTCTGTAACTGCTCTAGGTAGATGAATGACTGTGTACTTTCTCTTGTTTCTATCTGTTACCAATCTTGAGAAACTCATACATTCTCTGTTTACTGTTTCCCGGTCTTAGAGAAGTAGATTTCTTTCTGCGAAAGTGCTGTTTTCACAGTGCTACGTACTCCCAACTCTATCAACAATGTAGGTTTTAACAGTTTTCTAAGTCTCTCTTATTTTCTTGTACTTATACTTGGAATTCTCTGTGTAAACCTCTGTAACTTCTCTCGGTAGATGAATCTCTGTTGACTTTCTCTTGATTCTATCTGTTACCAATCTTGAGAAACTCATACATTCTCTGTTCAATGTTTCCCAGTCTTAGAGAAGTAGATTTCTTTGTGCGAAAGTGCTGTTTTCACAGTGCTAAGTACTTCCAACTCTATCAACAACGTAGGTTTTACGAGTTTTCTAAGTCTCTCTTATTTTCTTGTACTTATACTTGGAATTCTCTGTGTAAACCTCTGTAACTTCTCTAGGTAGATGTATCACTGTGGACTTTCTCTCGTTTCTATCTGTTACCAATCTTGAGAAACTCATACATTCTCTGTTCACTGATTCCCGGTCTAGAGAAGCAGATTTCTTTCTGCGAAAGTCCTGTTTTCACAGTGCTAAGTACTCCCAACTCTATAAAAAATTTAGGTTTTACCAGTTTTCTAAGTCTCTCTTATTTTGTTGAAGTTACACTTGGATTTCTCTGTGTAAACCTCTGTAACTTCTCTAGGTAGATGAATCACTGTGTACTTTCTCTTGTTTCTATCTGGTACCAATCTTGGGAAACTCATACATTCTCCGTTCACAGTTTCCCGGTCTTAGACAAGTAGATTTCTTTGTGCGAAAGTGCTGTTTTCACAGTGCTAAGTACTCCCAACTCTATCAACAATATAGTTTCTACCGGTTTTCTAAGTCTCTCTAATTTTCATGAAGTTACACTTGGATTTCTCTGTGTAAACATCTGTAACGTCTCTAGGTAGATGAATCACTGTGTACTTTCTCTTGTTTCTATCTGTTACCAATCTTGAGAAACTCATACATTCTCTGTTCACTGTTTCCCGGTCTTAGAGAAGTAGATTTCTTTCTGCGAAAGTGCTGTTTTCACAATGCTAAGTACTTCCAACTCTATCAACAATGTAGGTTTTACCAGTTTTCTAAGTCTCTCTTATTTGCTTGTACTTATACTTGGAATTTTCTGTGTAAACCTCTGTAACTTTTCTAGGTAGATGAATCACTGTGTACTTTCTCTTGTTTCTATCTCTTACCAATCTTGAGAAACGGATACATTCTCTGTTCACTGTTTCGCGGTCTTAGAGCAGTAGATTTCTTTGTGCGAAAGTGCTGTTTTCACAGTGCTAAGTACTCCCAACTCTATCAACAATGTAGGGTTTAACAGTTTTCTAAGTCTCTCTTATTTGCTTGTACTTATACTTGGAATTCTCTGTGTAAACCTCTATAACTTCTCTTGGTAGATGAATCACTGTTGACTTTCTCTTGTTTCTATCTGTTACCAATCTTCAGAAACTCATACATTCTCTGTTCAATGTTTCCCAGTCTTAGAGAAGTAGATTTCTTTGTGCGAAAGTGCTGTTTTCACAGTGCTAAGTACTCCCAACTCTATCAACAATGTAGGTTTTACCAGTTTTCTAAGTCTCTCTTATTTTCTTGTACTTATACTTGGAATTCTCTGTGTAAACCTCTGTAACTTTTCAAGGTAGATGAATCCCTGTGGACTTTCTCTTGTTTCTATCTGTTACCAATCTTCAGAAACTCATACATTCTCTGTTTACTGTTTCGCGGTCTTAGAGAACTAGATTTCTTTGTGGGAAAGTGCTGTTTTCACAGTGCTAAGTACTCCCAACTCTATCAACAATGGAGTTTTTAATAGTTTTCTAAGTCTCTCTTATTTGCTTGTACTTATACTTGGAATTCTCTGTGTAAACCTCTGTAACTTCTCTAGGTAAATGTATCACTGTGGACTTTCTCTTGTTTCTATCTGTTACCAATCTTGAGAAACTCATACATTCTCTGTTCACTGATTCCCGGTCTTAGAGAAGCAGATTTCTTTCTGCGAAAGTCCTGTTTTCACAGTGCTAAGTACTCCCAACTCTATCAACAATGTAGGTTTTACCAGTTTTCTAAGTCTCTCTTATTTAGTTGAAGTTACACTTGGATTTCTCTGTGTAAACCTCTCTAACTTCTCTAGGTAGATGAATCACTGTGTACTTTCTCTTGTTTCTATCTGGTACCAATCTTGAGAAACTCATACATTCTCCGTTCACAGTTTCCCGGTCTTAGACAAGTAGACTTCTTTGTGCGAAAGTCCTGTTTTCACAGTGCTAAGTACTCCCAACTCTATCAACAATGTAGTTTCTACCGGTTTTCTAAGTCTCTCCAATTTTCATTAAGTTACACTTGGATTTCTCTGTGTAAACATCTGTAACGTCTCTAGGTAGATGAATCACTGTGTACTTTCTCCTGTTTCTATCTGTTACCAATCTTGAGAAACTCATACATTCTCTGTTCACTGTTTCCCGGTCTTAGAGAAGTAGATTTCTTTCTGCGAAAGTGCTGTTTTCACAGTGCTAAGTACTCCCAACTCTATCAACAATGTAGGTTTTACCAGTTTTCTAAGTCTCTCTCATTTTCTTGTACTTATACTTGGAATTCTCTGTGTAAACCTCTGTAACTTCTCTCGGTAGTGGAATCACTGTGGACTTTCTCTTGTTTCTATCTGTTACCAATCTTGAGAAACTCATACATTCTCTGTTCACTGTTTCGCGGTCTTAGAGAAGTAGATTTCTTTGTGCGAAAGTGCTGTTTTCACAGTGCTAAGTACTCCCAACTCTATCAACAATGTAGGTTTTACCAGTTTTCTAAGTCTCTCTTATTTTCTTGTACTTATACTTGGAATTCTCTGTGTAAACTGCTGTAACTTCTCTCGGTAGATGAATCACTGTGGACTTTCTCTTGTTTCTATCTGTTACCAATCTTGAGAAACTCATCCATTCTCTGTTCACTGTTTCGCGGTCTTAGAGAAGTAGATTTCTTTGTGGGAAAGTGGTGTTTTCACAGTGCTAAGTACTTCCAACTCTATCAACAACGTAGGTTTTACGAGTTTTCTAAGTCTCTCTTACTTTCTTGTACTTATACTTGGAATTCTCTGTGTAAACCTCTGTAACTTCTCTAGGTAGATGAATCACTGTGGACTTTCTCTTGTTTCTATCTGTTACCAATCTTGAGAAACTCATACATTCTCTGTTCACTGTTTCCCAGTCTTAGAGAAGTAGATTTCTTTGTGGGAAAGTGCTGTTTTCACAGTGCTAAGTACTCCCAACTCTATCAACAATGTAGGTTTTACCAGTTTTCTAAGTCTCTCTTATTTGCTTGTACTTATATTTGGAATTCTCTGTGTAAACCTCTGTAACTTCTCTCGGTAGATGAATCACTGTGGACTTTCTCTTGTTTCTATCTGTTACCAATCTTGAGAAACTCATACATTCTCTGTTCACTGTTTCCCAGTCTTAGAGAAGTAGATTTCTTTCTGCGAAAGTGCTGTTTTCACAATGCTAAGTACTCCCAACTCTATCAACAATGTAGGTTTTACCAGTTTTCTAAGTCTCTCTTATTTGCTTGTACTTATACTTGGAATTCTCTGTGTAAACCTCTGTAACTTTTCTAGGTAGATGAATCACTGTGTACTTTCTCTTGTTTCTAACTCTTACTAATCTTGAGAAACTGATACATTCTCTGTTCACGGTTTCGCGGTCTTAGAGAAGTAGATTTCTTTGTGCGAAAGTGCTGTTTTCACAGTGCTAAGTACTCCCAACTCTATCAACAATGTAGTTTTTAATAGTTTTCTAAGTCTCTCTTATTTGCTTTTACTTATACTTGGAATTCTCTGTGTAAACCTCTGTAACTTCTCTAGGTAGATGAATCACTGTGTACTTTCTCTTGTTTCTATCTGTTACCAATCTTGAGAAACTCATACATTCTCTGTTCACTGTTTCCCAGTCTTAGAGAAGTAGATTTCTTTGTGGGAAAGTGCTGTTTTAACAGTGCTAAGTACTCCCAACTCTATCAACAATGTAGTTTCTACCGGTTTTCTACGTCTCTATAATTTTCATGAAGTTACACTTGGATTTCTCTGTGTAAACATCTGTAACGTCTCTAGGTAGATGAATCACTGTGTACTTTCTCTTGTTTTTATCTGTTACCAATCTTGAGAATCTCATACATTCTCTGTTCACTGTTTCCCAGTCTTAGAGAAGTAGATTTCCTTTTGCGAAACTGCTGTTTTCACAATGCTAAGTACTCCCAACTCTATCAACAATGTAGGTTTTACCAGTTTTCTAAGTCTCTCTTATTTTCTTGTACTTATACTTGGAATTCTCTGTGTAAACCTCTGTAACTTCTTTCGGTAGATGAATCACTGTGGACTTTCTCTTGTTTCTATCTGTTACCAATCTTGAGAAACTCATACATTCTCTGTTTACTGTTTCGTGGTCTTAGAGAAGTAGATTTCTTTGTGGGAAAGTGCTGTTTTCACAGTGCTAAGTACTCCCAACTCTATCAACAATGGAGTTTTTAATAGTTTTCTAAGTCTCTCTTATTTGCTTGTACTTATACTTGGAATTCTCTGGGTAAACCTCTGTAACTTCTCTAGGTAGATGAATCACTGTGGACTTTCTCTTGTTTCTATCTGTTACCAATCTTGAGAAAGTCATACATTCTCTGTTCACTGAATCCCGGTCTTAGACAAGCAGATTTCTTTCTGCGAAAGTCCTGTTTTCACAATGCTAAGTACTCCCAACTCTATCAACAATGTAGGTTTTACCAGTTTTCTAAGTCTCTCTTATTTTGTTGAAGTTACACTTGGATTTCTCTGTGTAAACCTCTGTAACTTCTCTAGGTAGATGAATCACTGTGTACTTTCTCTTGTTTCTATCTGGTACCAATCTTGAGAAACTCATACATTCTCCGTTCACAGTTTCCCGGTCTTAGACAAGTAGATTTCTTTGTGCGAAAGTGCTGTTTTCACAGTGCTAAGTACTCCCAACTCTATCAACAATGTAGGTTTTACCAGTTTTCTAAGTCTCTCTTATTTTCTTGTACTTATACTTGGAATTCTCTGTGTAAACCTCTGTAACTTTTCTATGTAGATGAATCACTGTGTACTTTCTCTTCTTTCTATCTGTTACCAATCTTGAGAAACTCACACATTCTCTGTTCACTGTTTCCCAGTCTTAGAGAAGTAGATTTCTTTCTGCGAAAGTGCTGTTTTCACAGTGCTAAGTACTCCCAACTCTATCCACAATGTAGGTTTTACCAGTTTTCTAAGTCTGTCTTATTTTCTTGTACTTATACATGGAATTCTCTGTGTAAACTTCTGTAACTTCTCTAGGTAGATGAATCATTGTGTACTTTCTTTTGTTTCTATCTGTTACCAATCTTGAGAAACTCATACATTCTCTGTTCACTGTTTCCAAGTCTTAGAGAAGTAGATTTCTTTCTGCGAAACTGCTGTTTTCACAGTGCTAAGTACTCCCAACTCTATCAACAATGTAGGTTTTACCAGTTTTCTAAGTCTCTCTTGTTTTCTTGTACTTATACTTGGAATTCTCTGTGTAAACCGCTGTAACTTCTCTCGGTAGATGAATCACTGTGGACTTTCTCTTGTTTCTATCTGTTACCAATCTTGAGAAACACATACATTCTCTGTTCACTGTTTCGCGGTCTTAGAGAAGTAGATTTCTTTGTGCCAAAGTGCTGTTTTGACAGTGCTAAGTACTTCCAACTCTATCAACAACGTAGGTTTTACGAGTTTTCTAAGTCTCTCTTATTTTCTTGTACTTATACTTGGAATTTTCTGTGTAAACCTCTGTAACTTCTCTAGGTAGATGAATCACTGTGGACTTTCTCTTGTTTCTATCTGTTACCAATCCTGAGAAACTCATACATTCTCTGTTCACTGATTCCCGGTCTTAGAGAAGCAGATTTCTTTCTGTGAAAGTCCTGTTTTCACAGTTCTAAGTACTCCAAACTCTATCAACAATGTAGGTTTTACCAGTTTTCTAAGTCTCTCTTATTTTCTTGGAGTTACACTTGGATTTCTCTGTGTAAACTTCTGGAACTTCTCTAAGTAGATGAATCACTGTGTACTTTCTCTTGTTTCTATCTGTTACCAATCTTGAGAAACTGATACATTCTCCGTTCACTGTTTCCCGGTCTTAGACAAGTAGATTTCTTTGTGCGAAAGTGGTGTTTTCACAGTGCTAAGTACTCCCAACTCTATCAACAATGTAGTTTCTGCCGGTTTTCTACGTCTCTCTAATTTTCATGAAGTTACACTTGGATTTCTCTGTGTAAACATCTGTAACGTCTCTAGGTAGATGAATCACTGTGTACTTTCTCTTGTTTCTATCTGTTACCAATCTTGAGAAACTCATACATTTTCTGTTCACTGTTTCCCGGTCTTAGAGATGTAGATTTTTTTGTGCGAAAGTGCTGTTTTCACAGTGCTAAGTACTCCCAACTCTATCAACAATGTAGGTTTTACCAGTTTTCTAAGTCTCTCTTATTCTCTTGTACTTATACTTGGAATTCTCTGTGTAAACCTCTGTAACTTTTCTAGGTAGATGAATCCCTGTGTACTTTCTCTTGTTTCTATCTGTTACCAATCTTGAGAAACTCCAACATTCTCTGTTCACTGTTTCCCAGTCTTAGAGAAGTAGATTTCTTTCTGCGAAAGTGCTGTTTTCACAGTGCTAAGTACTCCCAACTCTATCAACAATGTAGGTTTTACCAGTTTTCTAAGTCTCTCTTATTTTCTTGTACTTATACTTGGAATTCTCTGTGTAAACCTCTGTAACTTTTCTATGTAGATGAATCACTGCGTACTTTCTCTTCTTTCTATCTGTTACCAATCTTGAGAAACTCATACTTTCTCTGTTCACTGTTTCCCAGTCTTAGAGAAGTAGATTTCTTTCTGAGAAAGTGCTGTTTTCACAGTGGTAAGTACTACCAACTCTATCCACAACGTAGGTTTTACCAGTTTTCTAAGTCTCTCTTCTTTTCTTGTACTTATACATGGAATTCTCTATGTAAACTTCTGTAACTTCTCTAGGTAGATGAATCACTGTGTCGTTTCTCTTGTTTCTATCTGTTACCAATCTTGAGAAACTCATACATTCTCTCTTCACTGTTTCCCAGTGCTAAAGAAGTTGATTTCTTTCTCCGAAAGTGCTGTTTTCACAGTGCTAAGTACTCCCAACTCTATCAACAATGTAGGTTTTACCAGTTTTCTAAGTCTCTCTTATTTTCTTGTACTTATACTTGCAATTCTCTGTGTAAACCTCTGTAACTTTTCTATGTAGATGAATCACTGCGCACTTTCTCTTCCTTCTATCTGTTACCAATCTTGAGAAACTCACACATTCTCTGTTCACTGTTTCCCAGTCTTAGAGAAGTAGATTTCTTTGTGGGAAAGTGCTGTTTTCACAGTGCTAAGTACTCCCAATTCTATAAACAATGGAGTTTTTAATAGTTTTCTAAGTCTCTCTTATTTGCTTGTACTTATACTTGGAATTCTCTGTGGAAACCTCTGTAACTTCTCTAGGTAGATGAATCACTGTGTACTTTCTCTTGTTTCTATCTGTTACCAATCTTGAGAAACTCATACATTCTCTGTTTACTGTTTCCCGGTCTTAGAGAAGTAGATTTCTTTTTGCGAAAGTGCTGTTTTCACAGTGCTAAGTACTCCCAACTCTATCAACAATGTAGGTTTTACCAGTTTTCTAAGTCTCTCTTATTTTCTTGTACTTATACTTGGAATTCTCTGTGTAAACCTCTGGAACTTCTCTAAGTAGATGAATCACTGTGTACTTTCTCTTGTTTCTATCTGTTACCAATCTTGAGAAACTCATACATTCTCTGTTCACTGTTTCGCGGTTTTAGAGAAGTACATTTCTTTCTGCGAAAGTGCTGTTTTCACAGTGCTAAGTACTCCCAACTCTATCAACAATGTAAGTTTTACCAGTTTTGTAAGTCTCTCTTATTTTCTTGTACTTATACTTGGAATTCTCTGTGTAAACCGCTGTAACTTCTCTCGGTAGATGAATGACTGTGGACTTTCTCTTGTTTCTATCTGTTAGCAATCTTGAGAAACTCATACATTCTCTGTTCACTGTTTCGCGGTCTTAGAGAAGTAGATTTCTTTCTGCGAAAGTGCTGTTTTCACAGTGCTAAGTACTTCCAACTCTATCAACAACGTAGGTTTTACGAGTTTTCTAAGTCTCTCTTATTTTCTTGTACTTATACTTGGAATTCTCTGTGTAAACCTCTGTAACTTCTCTAGGTAGATGAATCACTGTGGACTTTCTCTTGTTTCTATCTGTTACCAATCTTGAGAAACTCATACATTCTCTGTTCACTGATTCCCGGTCTTAGAGAAGCAGATTTCTTTCTGCGAAAGTCCTGTTTTCACAATGCTAAGTACTCCCAACTCTATCAACAATGTAGGTTTTACAAGTTTTCTAAGTCTCTCTTATTTTCTTGAAGTTACACTTGGATTTCTCTGTGTAAACCTCTGGAACTTCTCTAAGTAGATGAATCACTGTGTACTTTCTCTTGTTTCTATCTGGTACCAATCTTGAAAAACTCATACACTCTCCGTTCACTGTTTCCCGGTCTTAGACAAGTAGATTTCTTTGTCCGAAAGTGCTGTTTTCACAGTGCTAAGTACTCCCAACTCTATCAACAATGTAGGTTTTACCAGTTTTCTAAGTCTCTCTCATTTTCTTGTACTTATACTTGGAATTCTCTGTGTAAACCTCTGTATCTTCTCTCGGTAGATGAATCACTGTCGACTTTCTCTTGTTTCTATCTGTTACCAATCTTGAGAAACTCATACATTCTCTGTTCACAGTTTCCCGGTCTTAGACAAGTAGACTTCTTTGTGCGAAAGTGCTGTTTTCACAGTGCTAAGTACTCCCTACTCTATCAACAATGTAGGTTTTACCAGTTTTCTAAGTCTCTCTTATTTGCTTGTACTTATACTTGGAATTCTCTGTGTAAACCTCTGTAACTTCCCTAGGTAGATGAATCACTGTGTACTTTATCTTGTTTCTATCTGTTACCAATCTTGAGAAAGTCATACATTCTCCGTTCACTGTTTCCCAGTCTTAGAGAAGTAGATTTCTTTCTGCGAAAGTGCTGTTTTCACAGTGTTAAGTACTCCCAACTCTATCAACATTGTAGCTTTTACCGGTTTTCTAAGTCTCTCTTATTTTCTTGTACCTATACTTGGAATTCTCTGTGTAAACCTCTGTAACTTCTCTCGGTAGATGAATCACTGTGGACTTTCTCTTGTTTCTATCTGTTACCAATCTTGAGAAACTCATACATTCTCTGTTAACTGTTTCGCGGTCTTAGAGAAGTAGATTTCTTTGTGCGAATGTGCTGTTTTCAAAGTGCTAAGTACTCCCAACTCTATCAACAATGGAGTTTTTAATAGTTTTCTAAGTCTCTATTATTTTCTTGCACTTGGAATTTTCTGTGTAAACCTCTGTAACTTCTCTCGGTAGATGAATCACTGTGTACTTTCTCTTGTTTCTATCTGTTACCAATCTTGAGAAACTCATACATTCTCTATTCAGTGTTTCCCGGTCTTAGAGAAGTAGATTTCTTGGTTCGAAAGTGCTGTTTTCACAGTGCTAAGTACTCCCAACTCTATCAACAATGTTGGTTTTACCAGTTTTCTAAGTCTCTCTTATTTTCTTGTACTTATACTTGGAATTCTCTGTGTAAACCTCTGTAACTTTTCTATGTAGATGAATCACTGCGTACTTTCTCTTCTTTCTATCTGTTACCAATCTTGAGAAACTCATACATTCTCTGTTCACTGTTTCCCGGTCTTAGAGAAGTAGATTTCTTGGTTCGAAAGTGCTGTTTTCACAGTGCTAAGTACTCCCAACGTTATCAACAATGTTGGTTTTACCAGTTTTCTAAGTCTCTCTTATTTTCTTGTACTTATACTTGGAATTCTCTGTGTAAACCTCTGTAACGTTTCTATGTAGATGAATCACTGCGTACTTTCTCTTCTTTCTGTCTGTTACCAATCTTGAGAAACTCATACATTCTCTGTTCACTGTTTCCCAGTGTTAGAGAAGTGGATTTCTTTCTGTGAAAGTGCTGTGTTCACAGTGCTAAGAACTCCCGACTCTATCCACAATGTAGGTTTTACCAGTTTTCTAAGTCTCTCTTATTTTCTTGTACTTATGTATGGAATTCTCTGTGTAAACTTCTGTAACTTCTCTAGGTAGATGAATCACTGTGTACTTTCTCTTGTTTCTATCTGTTACCAATCTTGAAAAACTCATACATTCTCTGTTCACTGTTTCCCAGGCTTAGAGAAGTAGATTTCTTTCTGCGAAAGTGCTGTTTTCACAGTGCTAAGTACTCCCAACTCTATCAACAATGTAGGTTTTACCAGATTTCTAAGCCTCTCTTATTTTCTTGTACTTATACTTGGAATTCTCTGTGTAAACCTCTGTAACTTTTCTAGGTAGATGAATCACTGTGTACTCTCTCTTGTTTCTATCTGTTACCAATCTTGAGAAACTCACACATTCTCTGTTCACTGTTTCACGGACTTAGAGAACTAAATTTCTTGTGGCGAAAGTGTTGTTTTCACAGTGCTAAGTCCTCCCAACTCTATCCACAATGTAGGTTTTACCAGTTTTCTAAGTCTCTCTTATTTTCTTGTACTTATACTTGGAATTCTCTGTGTAAACCTCTGTAACGTTTCTATGTAATTGAATCACTGCGTACTTTCTCTTCTTTCTATCTGTTACCAATCTTGAGAAACTCATACATTCTCTGTTCACTGTTTCCCAGTCTTAGAGAAGTAGATTTCTTTCTGCGAAAGTGCTGTTTTCACAGTGCTAAGTACTCCCAACTCTATCCGCAATGTAGGTTTTACCAGTTTTCTAAGTCTCTCTTCTTTTCTTGTACTTATACATGGAATTCTCTGTGTAAAGTTCTGTAACTTCTCTAGGTAGATGAATCACTGTGTACTTTCTCTTGTTTCTATCTGTTACCAATCTTGAGAAACTCACACATTCTCTGTTCACTGTTTCCCAGTCTTAGAGAAGTAGATTTCTTTCTGCGAAA
Organism: Heterohyrax brucei; assembly: GCA_028571685.1. Lineage (NCBI taxonomy): Eukaryota > Metazoa > Chordata > Mammalia > Hyracoidea > Procaviidae > Heterohyrax > Heterohyrax brucei. Next base: position 20,663,393 of record CM053144.1, on the reverse strand, counting down.
GTGCTGTTTTCACAGTGCTAAGTACTCCCAACTCTATCAACAGTGTAAGTTTTACCAGTTTTCTAAGTCTCTCTTATTTTCCTGTACTTATACTTGGAATTCTCTGTGTAAACCTCTGTAACTTTTCTAGGTAGATGAATCACTGTGTACTTTCTCTTGTTTCTATCTGTTACCAATCTTGAGAAACTCCTACATTCTCTGTTCACTGTTTCCCAGTCTTAGAGAAGCAGATTTCTTTCTGCGAAAGTGCTGTTTTCACAGTACTAAGTACTCCCAACTCTATCAACAATGTAGGTTTTACCAGTTTTCTAAGTCTCTCTTCTTTTCTTGTACTTATACATGGAATTCTCTGTGTAAACCTGTGTAACTTTTCTATGTAGATGAATCACTGCGCACTTTCTCTTCTTTCTATCTGTTACCAATCTTGAGAAACTCATACATTCTGTGTTCACTGTTTCCCAGTCTTAGAGAAGTAGATTTCTTTCCGAGAAAGTGCTGTTTTCACAGTGGTAAGTACTCCCAACTCTATCCACAACGTAGGTTTTACCAGTTTTCTAAGTCTCTCTTCTTTTCTTGTACTTATACATGGAATTCTCTGTGTAAATTTCTGTAACTTCTCTAGGTAGATGAATCACTGTGTACTTTCTCTTGTTTCTATCTCTTACCAATCTTGAGAAACTCATACATTCTCTGTTCACTGTTTCCCAGTGTTAGAGAAGTTGATTTCTTTCTGCGAAAGTGCTGTTTTCACAGTGCTAAGTACTCCAAACTCTGTCAACAATGTAAGTTTTACCAGTTTTCTAAGTCTCTCTTATTTTCTTGTACTTATACTTGGAATTCTCTGTGTAAACCTCTGTAACTTTTCTAGGTAGATGAATCCGTGTGTACTTTCTCTTGTTTCTATCTGTTACCAATCTTGAGAAACTCATATATTCTCTGTTCACTGTTTCACGGACTTAGAGAACTAAATTTCTTTCGGCGAAAGTGCTGTTTTCACAGTGCTAAGAACTCCCAACTCTATCAACAATGTAGGTTTTACCAGTTTTCTAAGTCTCTCTTATTTTCTTGTACTTATACTTGGAATTCTCTGTGTAAACCTCTGTAACTTCTCTCGGTAGATGAATCACTGTGGACTTTCTCTTGTTTCTATCTGTTACCAATCTTGAGAAACTCATACATTCTCTGTTCACTGTTTCCCGGTCTTAGAGAAGTAGACTTCTTTGTGCGAAAGTGCTGTTTTCACAGTGCTAAGTACTCCCTACTCTATCAACAATGTAGGTTTTACCAGTTTTCTAAGTCTCTCTTATTTGCTTGTACTTATACTTGGAATTCTCTGTGTAAACCTCTGTAACTTCCCTAGGTAGATGAATCACTGTGTACTTTATCTTGTTTCTATCTGTTACCAATCTTGAGAAAGTCATACATTCTCCGTTCACTGTTTCCCAGTCTTAGAGAAGTAGATTTCTTTCTGCGAAAGTGCTGTTTTCACAGTGTTAAGTACTCCCAACTTTATCAACATTGTAGGTTTTACCGGTTTTCTAAGTCTCTCTTCTTCTCTTGTACTTCTACATGGAATTCTCTGTGTAAACTTCTGTAACTTCTCTAGGTAGATGAATCACTGTGTACTTTCTCTTGTTTCTATCTGTTACCATTCTATAGAAACTCAAACATTCTCTCTTTTCACTGTTTCCCAGTGTTAGAGAAGTAGATTTCTTTCTGTGAAATTACTGTTTTCACAGTTCTAAGTACTCCCAACTCTATCAACAATGTAGGTTTTAACAGTTTTCTAAGTCTCTCTTATTTTCTTGTACTTATACTTGGAATTCTCTGTGTAAACCTCTGTAACTTCTCTCGGTAGATGAATCACTGTGGACTTTCTCTTGTTTCTATCTGTTACCAATCTTGAGAAACTCATACATTCTCTGTTAACTGTTTCGCGGTCTTAGAGAAGTAGATTTCTTTGTGCGAAAGTGCTGTTTTCAAAGTGCTAAGTACTCCCAACTCTATCAACAATGGAGTTTTTAATAGTTTTCTAAGTCTCTATTATTTTCTTGCACTTGGAATTTTCTGTGTAAACCTCTGTAACTTCTCTCGGTAGATGAATCACTGTGTACTTTCTCTTCTTTCTATCTGTTACCAATCTTGAGAAACTCATACATTCTCTGTTCACTGTTTCCCGGTCTTAGAGAAGCAGATTTCTTTCTGCGAAAGTCCTGTTTTCACAGTGCTAAGTACTCCCAACTCTATCAACAATGTAGGTTTTACCAGTTTTCTAAGTCTCTCTTATTTTCTTGGAGTTACACTTGGAATTCTCTGTGTAAACCGCTGTAACTTCTCTCGGTAGATGAATCACTGTGGACTTTCTCTTGTTTCTATCTGTTAGCAATCTTGAGAAACTCATACATTCTCTGTTCACTGTTTCGCGGTCTTAGAGAAGTAGATTTCTTTGTGCGAAAGTGCTGTTTTCACAGTGCTACGTACTTCCAACTCTATCAACAACGTAGGTTTTACGAGTTTTCTAAGTCTCTCTTATTTTCTTGTACTTATACTTGGAATTCTCTGTGTAAACCTCTGTAACTTCTCTAGGTAGATGAATCACTGTGGACTTTCTCTTGTTTCTATCTGTTACCAATCTTGAGAAACTCATACATTCTCTGTTCACTGATTCCCGGTCTTAGAGAAGCAGATTTCTTTCTGCGAAAGTCCTGTTTTCACAGTGCTAAGTACTCCCAACTCTATCAACAATGTAGGTTTTACCAGTTTTCTAAGTCTCTCTTATTTTCTTGAAGTTACACTTGGATTTCTCTGTGTAAACCTCGGTAACTTCTCTAGGTAGATGAATCACTGTGTACTTTCTCTTGTTTCTATCTGGTACCAATCTTGACAAACTCATACATTCTCCGTTCACTGTTTCCCGGTCTTAGACAAGTAGATTTCTTTGTCCGAAAGTGCTGTTTTCACAGTGCTAAGTACTCCCAACTCTATCAACAATGTAGTTTCTACCGGTTTTCTATGTCTCTCTAATTTTCATGAAGTTACACTTGGATTTCTCTGTGTAAACATCTGTAACGTCTCTAGGTAGATGAATCACTGTGTACTTTCTCTTGTTTCTATCTGTTACCAATCTAGAGAAACTCATACATTCTCTGTTCACTGTTTCCCGGTCTTAGAGAAGTAGATTTCTTTCTGCGAAAGCGCTCTTTTAACAGTGCTAAGTACTCCCAACTCTATCAACAATGTAGGTTTTACCAGTTTTCTAAGTCTCTCTCATTTTCTTGTACTTATACTTGGAATTCTCTGTGTAAACCTCTGTAACTTCTCTCGGTAGATGAATCACTGTGGACTTTCTCTTGTTTCTATCTGTTACCAATCTTGAGAAACTCATACATTCTCTGTTCACTGTTTCTCGGTCTTAGAGAAGTAGATTTCTTTGTGCGAAAGTGCTGTTTTCACAGTGCTAAGTACTGCCAACTCTATCAACAATGTAGGTTTTACCAGTTTTCTAAGTCTCTCTTATTTTCTTGTACTTATACTTGGAATTCTCTGTGTAAACCGCTGTAACTTCTCTCGGTAGATTAATCACTGTGGACTTTCTCTTGTTTCTATCTGTTACCAATCTTGAGAAACTCATACATTCTCTGTTCACTGTTTCGCGGTCTTAGAGAAGTAGATTTCTTTGTGCGAAAGTGCTGTTTTCACAGTACTAGGTAATTCCAACTCTATCAACAACGTAGGTTTTACCAGTTTTCTAAGTCTCTATTATTTTCTTGTACTTATACTTGGAATTCTCTGTGTAAACCACTGTAACTTCTCTAGGTAGATGAATCACTGTGGACTTTCTCTTGTTTCTATCTGTTACCAATCTTGAGAAACTCATACATTCTCTGTTCACTGATTCCCAGTCTTAGAGAAGCAGATTTCTTTCTGCGAAAGTCCTGTTTTCACAGTGCTAAGTACTCCCAACTCTATCAACAATGTAGGTTTTACCAGTTTTCTAAGTCTCTCTTATTTTCTTGAAGTTACACTTGGATTTCTCTGTGTAAACCTCTGTAACTTCTCTAGGTAGATGAATCACTGTGTACTTTCTCTTCTTTCTATCTGTTACCAATCTTGAGAAACTCATACATTCTCCGTTCACTGTTTCCCGGTCTTAGACAAGTAGATTTCTTTGTGCGAAAGTGCTGTTTTCACAGTGCTAAGTACTCCCAACTCTATCAACAATGTAGTTTCTACCGGTTTTCTACGTCTCTCTAATTTTCATGAAGTTACACTTGGATTTCTCTGTGTAAACATCTGTAACGTCTCTAGGTAGATGAATCACTGTGTACTTTCTCTTGTTTCTATCTGTTACCAATCTTGAGAAACTCATACATTCTCTGTTCACTGTTTCCCGGTCTTAGAGAAGTAGATATTTTTCTGCGAAAGTGCTGTTTTCACACTGCTAAGTACTCCCAACTCTATCAACAATGTAGGTTTTACCAGTTTTCTAAGTCTCTCTTATTTTCTTGGAGTTACACTTGGTTTTCTCTGTGTAAACTTCTGGAACTTCTCTAAGTAGATGAATCACTGTGTACTTTCTCTTGTTTCTATCTGTTACAAATCTTGAGAAACTCATACATTCTCTGTTCACTATTTCCCGGTCTTAGAGAAGTAGATTTCTTTGTGCGAAAGTGCTGTTTTCACAGTGCTAAGTACTCCCTACTCTATCAACAATGTAGGTTTTACCAGTTTTCTAAGTCTCTCTTATTTTCTTGTACTTATACTTGGAATTCTCTGTGTAAACCTCTGTAACTTCTCTCGGTAGATGAATCACTGTGGACTTTCTCTTGTTTCTATCTGTTACCAATCTTGAGAAACTCATACATTCTCTGTTCACTGTTTCGCGGTCTTAGAGAAGTAGATTTCTTTGTGCGAAAGTGGTGTTTTCACAGTGCTAAGTACTCCCAACTCTATCAGCAATGTAGGTTTTCCCAGTTTTCTAAGTCTCTCTTATTTTCTTGTACTTATACTTGGAATTCTCTGTGTAAACCGCTGTAACTTCTCCCGGTAGATGAATCACTGTGGACTTTCTCTTGTTTCTATCTGTTAGCAATCTTGAGAAACTCATACATTCTCTGTTCACTGTTTCGCGGTCTTAGAGAAGTAGATTTCTTTGTGCGAAAGTGCGGTTTTCACAGTACTAAGTACTTCCAAATCTATCAACAACGTAGGTTTTACGAGTTTTCTAAGTCTCTCTTATTTCCTTGTACTTATACTTGGAATTCTCTGTGTAAACCTCTGTAACTTTTCTAGGTAGATGAATCACTGTGGACTTTCTCTTGTTTCTATCTGTTACAAATCTTGAGAAACTCATACATTCTCTGTTCACTGTTTCCCGGTCTTAGAGAAGTAGATTTCTTTCTGAGAAAGTGCTGTTTTCACAGTGGTAAGTACTCCCAATTCTATCCACAACGTAGGTTTTACCAGTTTTCTAAGTCTCTCTTCTTTTCTTGTACTTATACATGGAATTCTCTGTGTAAACTTCTGTAACTTCTCTAGGTAGATGAATCACTGTGTACTTTCTCTTGTTTCTATCTGTTACCAATCTTGAGAAACTCATACATTCTCTGTTCACTGTTTCCCAGTGTTAGAGAAGTTGATTTCTTTCTGCGAAAGTGCTGTTTTCCCAGTGCTAAGTACTCCCAACTCTATCAACAATGTAAGTTTTACCAGTTTTCTAAGTCTCTCTTATTTTCTTGTACTTATACTTGGAATTCTCTGTGTAAACCTCTGTAACTTCTCTCGGTAGATGAATCACTGTGGACTTTCTCTTGTTTCTATCTGTTACCAATCTTGAGAAACTCATAAATTCTCTGTTAACTGTTTCGCGGTCTTAGAGAAGTAGATTTCTTTTTGCGAAAGTGCTGTTTTCACAGTGCTAAGTACTCCCAACTCTATCAACAATGGAGTTTTTAATAGTTTTCTAAGTCTCTATTATTTTCTTGCACTTATACTTGGAATTCTCTGTGTAAACCTCTGTAACTTCTCACGGTAGATGAATCACTGTGTACTTTCTCTTCTTTCTATCTGTTACCAATCTTGAGAAACTCATACATTCTCTGTTCACTGTTTCCCGGTCTTAGAGAAGCAGATTTCTTTCTGCGAAAGTCCTGTTTTCACAGTGCTAAGTACTCACAACTCTATCAACAATGTAGGTTTTACCAGTTTTCTAAGTCTCTCTTATTTTCTTGGAGTTACACTTGGAATTCTCTGTGTAAACCTCTGGAACTTCTCTAAGTAGATGAATCACTGTGTACATTCTCTTGTTTCTATCTGTTACCAATCTTGAGAAACTCCTACATTCTCTGTTCACTGTTTCCCAGTTTTAGAGAAGCAGATTTCTTTCTGCGAAAGTGCTGTTTTCACAGTACTAAGTACTCCCAACTCTATCAACAATGTAGGTTTTACCAGTTTTCTAAGTCTCTCTTATTTTCTTGTACTTATACTTGGAATTCTCTGTGTAAACCTGTGTAACTTTTCTATGTAGATGAATCACTGCGCACTTTCTCTTCTTTCTATCTGTTACCAATCTTGAGAAACTCATACATTCTCTGTTCACTGTTTCCCAGTCTTAGAGAAGTAGATTTCTTTCTGAGAAAGTGCTGTTTTCACAGTGGTAAGTACTCCCAACTCTATCCACAACGTAGGTTTTACCAGTTTTCTAAGTCTCTCTTCTTTTCTTGTACTTATACATGGAATTCTCTGTGTAAATTTCTGTAACTTCTCTAGGTAGATGAATCACTGTGTACTTTCTCTTGTTTCTGTTACCAATCTTGAGAAACTCATACATTCTCTGTTCACTGTTTCCCAGTGTTAGAGAAGTTGATTTCTTTCTGCGAAAGTGCTGTTTTCACAGTGCTAAGTACTCCCAACTCTATCAACAATGTAAGTTTTACCAGTTTTCTAAGTCTCTCTTATTTTCTTGTACTTATACTTGGAATTCTCTGTGTAAACCTCTGTAACTTTTCTAGGTAGATAAATCCCTGTGTACTTTCTCTTGTTTCTATCTGTTACCAATCTTGAGAAACTCATACATTCTCTGTTCACTGTTTCACGGACTTAGAGAACTAAATTTCTTTCGGCGAAAGTGCTGTTTTCACAGTGCTAAGTACTCCCAACTCTATCAACAATGTAGGTTTTACCAGTTTTCTAAGTCTCTCTTCTTTTCTTGTACTTATACTTGGAATTCTCTGTGTAAACCTCTGTAACTTCTCTCGGTAGATGAATCACTGTGGACTTTCTCTTGTTTCTATCTGTTACCAATCTTGAGAAAGTCATAAATTCTCTGTTAAATGTTTCTCGGTCTTAGAGAAGTAGATTTCTTTTTGCGAAAGTGCTGTTTTCACAGTGCTAAGTACTCCCAACTCTATCAACAATGGAGTTTTTAATAGTTTTCTAAGTCTCTATTATTTTCTTGCACTTATACTTGGAATTCTCTGTGTCAACCTCTGTAACTTCTCTCGGTAGATGAATCACTGTGTACTTTCTCTTGTTTCTATCTGTTACCAATCTTGAGAAACTCATACATTCTCTGTTCACTGTTTCCCGGTCTTAGAGAAGTAGATTTCTTGGTTCGAAAGTGCTGTTTTCACAGTGCTAAGTACTCCCAACTCTATCAACAATGTAGGTTTTACCAGTTTTCTAAGTCTCTCTTATTTTCTTGGAGTTACACTTGGATTTCTCTGTGTAAACTTCTGGAACATCTCTATGTAGATGAATCACTGTGTACTTTCTCTTGTTTCTATCTGTTACCAATCTTGAGAAAATCATACATTCTCTGTTCACTGTTTCGCGGTTTTAGAGAAGTAGATTTCTTTGTGCAAAAGTGCTGTTTTCACAGTGCTAAGTACTCCCAACTCTATCAACAATGTAGGTTTTACCAGTTTTCTAAGTCTCTCTTATTTTCTTGTACTTATACTTGGAATTTTCTGTGTAAACCGCTGTAACTTCTGTCGGTAGATGAATCACTGTGGACTTTCTCTTGTTTCTATCTGTTAGCAATTTTGAGAAACTCATACATTCTCTGTTCACTGTTTCGCGGTCTTAGAGAAGTAGATTTCTTTGTGCGAAAGTGCTGTTTTCACAGTGCTAAGTACTTCCAACTCTATCAACAACGTAGGTTTTACGACTTTTCTAAGTCTTTCTTATTTTCTTGTACTTATACTTGGAATTCTCTGTGTAAACCTCTGTAACTTCTCTAGGTAGATGAATCACTGTGGACTTTCTCTTGTTTCTATCTGTTACCAATCTTGAGAAACTCATACATTCTCTGTTCACTGATTCCCGGTCTTAGAGAAGCAGATTTCTTTCTGCGAAAGTCCTGTTTTCACAGTGCTAAGTACTCCCAACTCTATCAACAATGTAGGTTTTACCAGTTTTCTAAGTCTCTCTTATTTTCTTGAAGTTACACTTGGATTTCTCTGTGTAAACCTCGGTAACTTCTCTAGGTAGATGAATCACTGTGTACTTTCTCTTGTTTCTATCTGGTACCAATCTTGACAAACTCATACATTCTCCGTTCACTGTTTCCCGGTCTTAGACAAGTAGATTTCTTTGTCCGAAAGTGCTGTTTTCACAGTGCTAAGTACTCCCAACTCTATCAACAATGTAGTTTCTACCGGATTTCTAAGTCTCTCTAATTTTCATGAAGCTACACTTGGATTTCTCTGTGTAAACAACTGTAACGTCTCTAGGTAGATGAATCACTGTGTACTTTCTCTTGTTTATATCTTTTACCAATCTTGAGAAACTCATACATTCTCTGTTCACTGTTTCCCGGTCTTAGAGAAGTAGATTTCTTTGTGCGAAAGTGCTGTTTTCACAGTGCTAAGTACTCCCAACTCTATCAACAATGTAGGTTTTACCAGTTTTCTAAGTCTCTCTTATTTTCTTGTACTTATACTTGGAATTCTCTGTGTAATCCTCTGTAACTTCTCTCGGTAGATGAATCACTGTGTACTTTCTCTTGTTTCTATCTGTTACCAATCTTGAGAAACTCATACATTCTCTGTTCACTGTTTCTCGGTCTTAGAGAAGTAGATTTCTTTCTGCGAAAGTGCTGTTTTCACAGTGCTAAGTACTCCCAACTCTATCAACAATGTAGGTTGTAACAGTTTTCTAAGTCTCTCTTATTTTCTTGTACTTATACTTGGAATTCTCTGTGTAAACCTCTGTAACTTCTCTCGGTAGATGAATAACTGTGGACTTTCTCTTGTTTCTATCTGTTACCAATCTTGAGAAACTCATACATTCTCTGTTTACTGTTTCGCGGTCTTAGAGAAGTAGATTTCTTTGTGCGAAAGTGCTGTTTTCACAGTGCTAAGTACTCCCAACTCTATCAACAATGTAGGTTGTAACAGTTTTCTACGTCTCTCTTATTTTCTTGTACTTATACTTGGAATTCTCTGTGTAAACCTCTGTAACTTCTCTCGGTAGATGAATCACTGTGGACTTTCTCTTGTTTCTATCTGTGACCAATCTTGAGAAACTGATACATACTCTGGTCACTGTTTCCCGGTCTTATAGAAGTAGATTTCTTTGTGCGAAAGTGCTGTTTTCACAGTGCTAAGTACTTCCAACTCTATCAACAACGTAGGTTTTACGAGTTTTCTAAGTCTCTCTTATTTTCTTGTACTTATACTTGGAATTCTCTGTGTAAGCCTCTGTAACTTCTCTAGGTAGATGAATCACTGTGTACTTTCTCTTGTTTCTATCTGTTACCAATCTTGAGAAACTCATACATTCTCTGTTCACTGTTTCCCGGTCTTAGAGAAGTAGATTTCTTTGTGCGAAAGTTCTGTTTTCACACTGCTAAGTACTCCCAACTCTATCAACAATGTAGGTTTTACCAGTTTTCTAAGTCTCTCTTATTTTCTTGGAGTTACACTTGGATTTCTCTGTGTAAACTTCTGGAACTTCTCTAAGTAGAGGAATCACTGTGTACTTTCTCTTGTTTCTATCTGTTACCAATCTTGAGAAACTCATACATTCTCTGTTCACTGTTTCCCGGTCTTAGAGAAGTAGATTTCTTTGTGGGAAAGTGCTGTTTTCACAGTGCTAAGTATTCCCAACTCTATCAACAATGGAGTTTTTAATAGTTTTCTAAGTCTCTCTTATTTCCTTGTACTTATACTTGGAATTCTCTGTGTAAACGTCTGTAACTTCTCTCGGTAGATGAATCACTGTGTACTTTCTCTTCTTTCTATCTGTTACCAATCTTGAGAAACTCATACATTCTCCGTTCACTGTTTCCCGGTCTTAGAGAAGTAGATTTCTTTGTCCGAAAGTGCTGTTTTCACAGTGCTAAGTACTCCCAACTCTATCAACAATGTAGTTTCTACCGGTTCTCTAAGTCTCTCTAATTTTCATGAAGTTACACTTGGATTTCTCTGTGTAAACCTCTGTAACGTCTCTAGGTAGATGAATCACTGTGTACTTTCTCTTCTTTCTATCTGTTACCAATCTTGAGAAACTCATACATTCTCCGTTCACTGTTTCCCGGTCTTAGAGAAGTAGATTTCTTTGTGCGAAAGTGCTGTTTTCACACTGCTAAGTACTCCCAACTCTATCAACAATGTAGGTTTTACCAGTTTCTTAAGTCTCTCTTATTTTCTTGGAGTTACACTTGGATTTCTCTGTGTAAACTTCTGGAACTTCTCTAAGTAGATGAATCACTGTGTACTTTCTCTTGTTTCTATCTGTTACCAATCTTGAGAAACTCATACATTCTCTGTTCACTGTTTCCCAGTCTTAGAGAAGTAGATTTCTTTGTGCGAAAGTGCTGTTTTCACAGTGCTAAGTACTCCCAACTCTATCAACAATGTAGGTTTTACCAGTTTTCTAAGTCTCTCTTATTTTCTTTTACTTATACTTGGAATTCTCTGTCTAAACCTCTGTAACTTCTCTCGGTAGATGAATCACTGTGGACTTTCTCTTGTTTCTATCTGTTACCAATCTTGAGAAACTCATACATTCTCTGTTCACTGTTTCCCGGTCTTAGAGAAGTAGATTTCTTTGTGGGAAAGTGCTGTTTTCACAGTGCTAAGTATTCCCAACTCTATCAACAATTGAGTTTTTAATAGTTTTCTAAGTCTCTCTTATTTGCTTGTACTTATACTTGGAATTCTCTGTGTAAACCTCTGTAACTTCTCTAGGTAGATGAATCACTGTGTACTTTCTCTTGTTTCGATCTGTTACCAATCTTGAGAAACTCATACATTCTCTGTTTACTGTTTCCCGGTCTTAGAGAAGTGGATTTCTTTCTGCGAAAGTGCTGTTTTCACAGTGCTAAGTACTCCCAACTCTATCAACAATGTAGATTTTAGCTAGTTTTCTAAGTCTCTCTTATTTTCTTATACTTATACTTGGAATTCTCTGTGTAGGGTCAGGGTCAGGGTCAGGGTCAGGGTCAGGGTCAGGGTCAGGGTCAGGGTCAGGGTCAGGGTCAGGGTCAGGGTCAGGGTCAGGGTCAGGGTCAGGGTCAGGGTCAGGGTCAGGGTCAGGGTCAGGGTCAGGGTCAGGGTCAGGGTCAGGGTCAGGGTCAGGGTCAGGGTTGTTAGGGTTTCAGGGTTAGGGTTAGGGTTTCAGGGTTAGGGTTAGGGTTTCAGGGTTAGGGTTCGGGTTTCAGGGTTCGGGTTTCAGGGTTCGGGTTTCAGGGTTCGGGTTTCGGGGTTCGGGTTTCGGGGTTCGGGTTTCGGGGTTCGGGTTTCAGGGTTCGGGTTTCAGGGTTCGGGTTTCAGGGTTTGGGTGAGGGTTAGGATTAGGGTTTTAGGGTTTGGGTTTTAGGGTTAGGGTTTTAGGGTTAGGTTTAGGGATAGGGTTAGGGTTAGGGTTAGGGTTAGGGTAACTTCTCTAGCTAGATGAATCAGTGTGTACTTTCTTTTGTTTCCATCTGTTACCAATCTTGAGAAACTCACACATTCTCTGTTCACTGTTTCCCTGTCTTACAGAAGTAGATTTCTTTGTGCGAAAGTGCTGTTTTCACACTGCTAAGTACTCCCAACTCTATCAACAATGTAGGTTTTACGAGTTTTCTAAGTCTCTCTTATTTTCTTGTACTTATACCTGGAATTCTCTGTGTAAACCGCGGTAACTTCTCTAGCTAGATGAATCACTGTGTACTTTCTCTTGTTTCTATCTGTAACCAATCTTCAGAAACTCATACATTCTCTGTTCACGGTTTCACGATCTTAGAGAAGTAGATTTCTTTCGTCGAAAGTCATGTTTTCACACTTCCAAATACTCCCATCTCACTCAACAATGTAGGTTTTACCAGTTTTCTAAGTCTCTCTTATTTGCTTGGAGTTACACTTGTAATTCTCTGTGTAAACCTCTGTAACTTCTGTAGGTAGAAGAATCACTGTGTACTTTCTCTTGTTTCTATCTGTTACCAATCTTGAGAAACTCCAACATTCTCTGTTCACTGTTTCCCGGCCTTAGAGAAGTAGATTTCTTTCGGCGAAAGTGCTGTTTTCACAATGCTCAGTACTCCCAACTCTATCAACAATGTAGGTTTTACCAGTTTTTTAAGTCTCTCTTATTTTCTTGTACTTACACTTGGAATTCTCTGTGTAAACCTCGGTAACTTCTTTAGGTAGATGAATCACTGTGTACTTTCTCTTGTTTCTATCTGTTACCAATCTTGAGAAACTCCAACATTCTCTATTCACTGTCTCCCGGTCTTAGAGAAGTACATTTCTTTCAGCGAATGTGCTGTTTTCAGAGTGCTAAGTACTCCCAACTCTATCAACAATGTAGGTTTTACCAGTTTTCTAAGTCTCTCTCATTTTCTTGTACTTATACTTGGAATTCTCTGTGTAAACCTCTGTAACTTCTCTCGTAGATGAATCACTGTGGACTTTCTCTTGCTTCTATCTGTTACCATTCTTAAGAAACTCATACATTCTCCGTTCACTGATTCCCAGTCTTAGAGAAGTAGATTTCTTTGTGCGAAAGTGCTGTTTTCACAGTGCTAAGTACTCACAACTCTATAAACAATGGAGTTTTTAATAGTTTTCTCAGTCTCTCTTATTTGCTTGTACTTATACTTGGAATTCTCTGTGTAAACCTCTGTAACTTCTCTAGGTAGATGAATCACTGTGGACTTTCTCTTGTTTCTATCTGTTACCAATCTTGAGAAACTCATACATTCTCCGTTCACTGTTTCACGGTCTTAGAGAAGTAGATTTCTTTCTGCGAAAGTGCTGTTTTCACAGTGCTAAGTACTCCCAACTCTATCAACAATGTAGGTTTTACCAGTTTTCTAAGTCTCTCTTATTTTCTTGGAGTTACACTTGGATTTCTCTGTGTAAACCTCTGGAACTTCTCTAAGTAGATGAATCACTGTGTACTTTCTCTTCTTTCTATCTGTTACCAATCTTGAGAAACTCATACATTCTCTGTTCACTGTTTCGCGGTCTTAGAGAAGTAGATTTCTTTGTGCGAAAGTGCTGTTTTCACAGTGCTAAGTACGTCCAACTCTATCAACAACGTAGGTTTTACGAGTTTTCTAAGTCTCTCTTATTTTCTTGTACTTATACTTGGAAATCTCTGTGTAAACCTCTGTAACTTCTCTAGGTAGATGAATCACTGTGGACTTTCTCTTGTTTCTATCTGTTACCAATCTTGAGAAACTCATACATTCTCTGTTCACTGATTCCCGGTCTTAGAGAAGCAGATTTCTTTCTGCGAAAGTCCTGTTTTCACAGTGCTAAGTACTCCCAATTCTATCAACAATGTAGGTTTTACCAGTTTTCTAAGTCTCTATTATTTTCTTGAAGTTACACTTGGATTTCTCTCTGTAAACCTCTGTAATTTCTCTAGATAGATGAATCACTGTGTACTTTCTGTTGTTACTATCTGTTACAAATCTTGATAAACCCATACATTCTCCGTTCACTGTTTCCCGGTCTTAGACAAGTAGATTTCTTTGTGCGAAAGTGCTGTTTTCACAGTGCTAAGTACTCCCAATTCTATCAACAATGTAGTTTCTACCGGTTTTCTAAGTCTCTCATATTTTGATGAAGTTACACTTGGATTTCTCTGTGTAAACATCTGTAACGTCTCTAGGTAGATGAATCACTGTGTACTTTCTCTTGTTTCTATCTGTTACCAATCTTGAGAAACTCATACATTCTCTGTTCACTGTTTCCCGGTCTTAGAGAAGTAGATTTCTTTGTGCGAAAGTGCTGTTTTCACACTGCTAATTACTCCCAACTCTATCAACAATGTAGGTTTTACCAGTTTTCTAAGTCTCTCTTATTTTCTTGGAGTTACACTTGGATTTCTCTGTGTAAACTTCTGGAACTTCTCTAAGTAGATGAATCACTGTGTACTTTCTCTTGTTTCTATCTGTTACCAATCTTGAGAAACTCATACATTCTCTGTTCACTATTTCGCGGTCTTAGAGAAGTAGATTTCTTTCTGCGAAAGTGCTGTTTTCACAGTGCTAAGTACTCCCAACTCTATCAACAATGTAGGTTTTACCAGTTTTCTAAGCCTCTCTTATTTTCTTGTACTTATACTTGGAATTCTCTGTGTAAACCTCTGTAACTTTTCTAGGTAGATGAATCACTATGTACTTTCTCTTGTTTCTATCTGTTACCAATCTTGAGAAACTCATACATTCTCTGTTCACTGTTTCACGGACTTAGAGAACTAAATTTCTTGTGGCGAAAGTGGTGTTTTCACAGTGGTAAGTACTCCCAACTCTATCCACAATGTAGGTTTTACAAGTTTTCTAAGTCTCTCTTCTTTTCTTGTACTTATACTTGGAATTCTCTGTGTAAACCTCTGTAACTTCTCTCGGTACATGAATCACTGTGGACTTTCTCTTCTTTCTATCTGTTACCAATCTTGAGAAACTCATACATTCTCTGTTCACTGTTTCCCAGTCTTAGAGAAGTAGATTTCTTTCTGCGAAAGTGCTGTTTTCACATTGCTAAGTACTCCCAACTCTATCCAAAATGTAGGTTTTACCAGTTTTCTAAGTCTCTCTTCTTTTCTTGTACTTATACAAGGAATTCTCTGTGTAAACTTCTGTAACTTCTCTAGGTACATGAATCACTGTGTACTTTCTCTTGTTTCTATCTGTTACCAATCTTGAGAAACTCATACATTCTCTGTTCAGTGTTTCCCAGTCTTAGAGAAGTAGATTTCTTTCTGCGAAAGTGCTTTTTTCACAGTGCTAAGTACTCCCAACTCTATCAACAATGTAGGTTTTACCAGTTTTCTAAGTCTCTCTTATTTGCTTGTACTTATACTTGGAATTCTCTGTGTAAACCTCTGTAACTTCTCTCGGTAGATGAATCACTGTGTACTTTCTCTTGTTTCTATCTGTTACCAATCTTGAGAAACTCCTACATTCTCTGTTCACTGTTTCCCAGTCTTAGAGAAGTAGATTTCTTTCTGCGAAAGTGCTGTTTTCACAGTACTAAGTACTCCCAACTCTATCAACAATGTAGGTTTTACCAGTTTTCTAAGTCTCTCTTATTTTGTTGTACTTATACTTGGAATTCTCTGTGTAAACCTCTGTAACTTTTCTATGTACATGAATCACTGCGTACTTTCTCTTCTTTCTATCTGTTACCAATCTTGAGAAACTCATACATTCTCTGTTCACTGTTTCCCAGTCTTAGAGAAGTAGATTTCTTTCTGAAAAAGTGCTGTTTTCACAGTGGTAAGTACTCCCAACTCTATCCACAACGTAGGTTTTACCAGTTTTCTAAGTCTCTCTTCTTTTCTTGTACTTATACATGGAATTCTCTGTGTAAACTTCTGTAACTTCTCTAGGTAGATGAATCACTGTGTACTTTCTCTTGTTTCTATCTGTTACCAATCTTGAGAAACTCATACATTCTCCGTTCACTGTTTCCCAGTGTTAGAGAAGTTGATTTCTTTCTGCGAAAGTGCTGTTTTCACAGTGCTAAGTACTCCCAACTCTATCAACAATGTAGGTTTTACCAGTTTTCTAAGTCTCTCTTATTTTCTTGGAGTTACACTTGGATTTCTCTGTGTAAACTTCTGGAACTTCTCTAAGTAGATGAATCACTGTGTACTTTCTCTTGTTTCTATCTGTTACCAATCTTGAGAAACTCATACATTCTCTGTTCACTATTTCGCGGTCTTAGAGAAGTAGATTTCTTTCTGCGAAAGTGCTGTTTTCACAGTGCTAAGTATTCCCAACTCTATCAACAATGTAGGTTTTACCGGTTTTCTAAGTCTCTCTTATTTGCTTGTACTTATACTTGGAATTCTCTGTGTAAACCTCTGTAACTTCTCTAGGTAGATGAATCACTGTGTACTTTCTCTTGTTTCTATCTGTTACCAATCTTGAGAAACTCATACATTCTCTGTTCACTGTTTCCCGGTCTTAGAGAAGTAGATTTCTTTGTGCGAAAGTGCTGTTTTCACAGTGCTAAGTACTCCCAACTCTATCAACAATGTAGGTTTTACCAGTTTTCTAAGTCTCTCTTCTTTTCTTGTACTTATACTTGGAATTCTCTGTGTAAACCTCTGTAACTTCTCTAGGTAGATTAATCACTGTGGACTTTCTCTTGCTTCTATCTGTTACCATTCTTAAGAAACTCATACATTCTAAGTTCACTGATTCCCAGTCTTAGAGAAGTAGATTTCTTTGTGCGAAAGTGCTGTTTTCACAGTGCTAAGTACTCACAACTCTATCAACAATGGAGTTTTTAATAGTTTTCTCAGTCTCTCTTATTTGCTTGTACTTATACTTGGAATTCTCTGTGTAAACCTCTGTAACTTCTCTAGGTAGATGAATCACTGTGGACTTTCTCTTGTTTCTATCTGTTACCAATCTTGAGAAACTCATACATTCTCCGTTCACTGTTTCCCGGTCTTAGAGAAGTAGATTTCTTTCTGCGAAAGTGCTGTTTTCACAGTGCTAAGTACTCCCAACTCTATCAACAATGTAGGTTTTAACAGTTTTCTAAGTCTCTCTTCTTTTCTTGTACTTATACATGGAATTCTCTGTGTAAACTTCTGTAACTTCTCTAGGTAGATGAATCACTGTGTACTTTCTCTTGTTTCTATCTGTTACCAATCTTGAGAAACTCATACATTCTCTGTTCACTGTTTCCCAGTGTTAGAGAAGTTGATTTCTTTCTGCGAAAGTGCTGTTTTCACAGTGCTAAGTACTCCCAACTCTATCAACAATGTAGGTTTTACCAGTTTTCTAAGTCTCTCTTATTTTCTTGGAGTTACACTTGGATTTCTCTGTGTAAACTTCTGGAATTTCTCTAAGTAGATGAATCACTGTGTACTTTCTCTTGTTTCTGTCTGTTACCAATCTTGAGAAACTCATACATTCTCTGTTCACTATTTCGCGGTCTTAGAGAAGTAGATTTCTTTCTGCGAAAGTGCTGTTTTCACAGTGCTAAGTACTCCCAACTCTATCAACAATGTAGGTTTTACCAGTTTTCTAAACCTCTCTTATTTTCTTGTACTTATACTTGGAATTCTCTGTGTAAACCTCTGTAACTTTTCTAGGTAGATGAATCACTATGTACTTTCTCTTGTTTCTATATGTTACCAATCTTGAGAAACTCATACATTCTCTGTTCACTGTTTCACGGACTTAGAGAACTAAATTTCTTGTGGCGAAAGTGCTGTTTTCACAGTGGTAAGTACTCCCAACTCTATCCACAATGTAGGTTTTACCAGTTTTCTAAGTCTCTCTTATTTTCTTGTACTTATACTTGGAATTCTCTGTGTAAACCTCTGTAACTTCTCTCGGTAGATGAATCACTGTGGACTTTCTCTTCTTTCTATCTGTTACCAATCTTGAGAAACTCATACATTCTCTGTTCACTGTTTCCCAGTCTTAGAGAAGTAGATTTCTTTCTGCGAAAGTGCAGTTTTCACAGTGCTAAGTACTCCCAACACTATCCACAATGTAGGTTTTACCAGTTTTCTAAGTCTCTCTTCTTTTCTTGTACTTATACAAGGAATTCTCTGTGTAAACTTCTGTAACTTCTCTAGGTACATGAATCACTGTGTACTTTCTCTTGTTTCTATCTGTTACCAATCTTGAGAAACTCATACATTCTCTGTTCAGTGTTTCCCAGTCTTAGAGAAGTAGATTTCTTTCTGCGAAAGTGCTTTTTTCACAGTGCTAAGTACTCCCAACTCTATCAACAATGTAGGTTTTACCAGTTTTCTAAGTCTCTCTTATTTGCTTGTACTTATACTTGGAATTCTCTGTGTAAACCTCTGTAACTTCTCTCGGTAGATGAATCACTGTGTACTTTCTCTTGTTTCTATCTGTTACCAATCTTGAGAAACTCCTACATTCTCTGTTCACTGTTTCCAAGTCTTAGAGAAGTAGATTTCTTTCTGCGAAAGTGCTGTTTTCACAGTACTAAGTACTCCCAACTCTATCAACAATGTAGGTTTTACCAGTTTTCTAAGTCTCTCTTATTTTCTTGTACTTATACTTGAAATTCTCTGTGTAAACCTCTGTAACTTTTCTATGTACATGAATCACTGCGTACTTTCTCTTCTTTCTATCTGTTACCAATCTTGAGAAACTCATACATTCTCTGTTCACTGTTTCCCAGTCTTAGAGAAGTAGATTTCTTTCTGAAAAAGTGCTGTTTTCACAGTGGTAAGTACTCCCAACTCTATCCACAACGTAGGTTTTACCAGTTTTCTAAGTCTCTCTTCTTTTCTTGTACTTATACATGGAATTCTCTGTGTAAACTTCTGTAACTTCTCTAGGTAGATGAATCACTGTGTTCTTTCTCTTGTTTCTATCTGTTACCAATCTTGAGAAACTCATACATTCTCTGTTCACTGTTTCCCAGTGTTAGAGAAGTTGATTTCTTTCTGCGAAAGTGCTGTTTTCACAGTGCTAAGTACTCCCAACTCTATCAACAATGTAGGTTTTACCAGTTTTCCAAGTCTCTCTTATTTTCTTGGAGTTACACTTGGATTTCTCTGTGTAAACTTCTGGAACTTCTCTAAGTAGATGAATCACTGTGTACTTTCTCTTGTTTCTATCTGTTACCAATCTTGAGAAACTCATACATTCTCTGTTCACTATTTCGCGGTCTTAGAGAAGTAGATTTCTTTCTGCGAAAGTGCTGTTTTCACAGTGCTAAGTACTCCCAACTCTATCAACAATGTAGGTTTTACCAGTTTTCTAAACCTCTCTTATTTTCTTGTACTTATACTTGGAATTCTCTGTGTAAACCTCTGTAACTTTTCTAGGTAGATGAATCACTATGTACTTTCTCTTGTTTCTATCTGTTACCAATCTTGAGAAACTCATACATTCTCTGTTCACTGTTTCACGGACTTAGAGAACTAAATTTCTTGTGGCGAAAGTGCTGTTTTCACAGTGGTAAGTACTCCCAACTCTATCCACAATGTAGGTTTTACCAGTTTTCTAAGTCTCTCTTATTTTCTTGTACTTATACTTGGAATTCTCTGTGTAAACCTCTGTAACTTCTCTCGATAGATGAATCACTGTGGACTTTCTCTTCTTTCTATCTGTTACCAATCTTGAGAAACTCATACATTCTCTGTTCAGTGTTTCCCAGTCTTAGAGAAGTAGATTTCTTTCTGCGAAAGTGCTTTTTTCACAGTGCTAAGTACTCCCAACTCTATCAACAATGTAGGTTTTACCAGTTTTCTAAGTCTCTCTTATTTGCTTGTACTTATACTTCGAATTCTCTGTATAAACCTCTGTAACTTCTCTCGGTAGATGAATCACTGTGTACTTTCTCTTGTTTCTATCTGTTACCAATCTTGAGAAACTCCTACATTCTCTGTTCACTGTTTCCAAGTCATAGAGAAGTAGATTTCTTTCTGCGAAAGTGCTGTTTTCACAGTGCTAAGTACTCCCAACTCTATCCACAATGTAGGTTTTACCAGTTTTCTAAGTCTCTCTTCTTTTCTTGTACTTATACTTGAAATTCTCTGTGTAAACCTCTGTAACTTTTCTATGTACATGAATCACTGCGTACTTTCTCTTCTTTCTATCTGTTACCAATCTTGAGAAACTCATACATTCTCTGTTCACTGTTTCCCAGTCTTAGAGAAGTAGATTTCTTTCTGAAAAAGTGCTGTTTTCACAGTGGTAAGTACTCCCAACTCTATCCACAACGTAGGTTTTACCAGTTTTCTAAGTCTCTCTTCTTTTCTTGTACTTATACATGGAATTCTCTGTGTAAACTTCTGTAACTTCTCTAGGTAGATGAATCACTGTGTACTTTCTCTTGTTTCTATCTGTTACCAATCTTGAGAAACTCATACATTCTCTGTTCACTGTTTCCCAGTGTTAGAGAAGTTGATTTCTTTCTGAGAAAGTGCTGTTTTCACAGTGCTAAGTACTCCCAACTCTATCAAAAATGTAGGTTTTACCAGTTTTCTAAGTCTCTCTTATTTTCTTGAACTTATACTTGGAATTCTCTGTGTAAACCTCTGTAACTTTTCTAGGTAGATGAATCCGTGTGTACTTTCTCTTGTTTCTATCTGTTACCAATCTTGAGAAACTCATACATTCTCTGTTCACTGTTTCACGGACTTAGAGAACTAAATTTCTTTGTGCGAAAGTGCTGTTTTCACAGTGCTAAGTATTCCCAACTCTATCAACAATGTAGGTTTTACCGGTTTTCTAAGTCTCTCTTATTTGCTTGTACTTATACTTGGAATTCTCTGTGTAAATCTCTGTAACTTCTCTAGGTAGATGAATCACTGTGTACTTTCTCTTGTTTCTATCTGTTACCAATCTTGAGAAACTCATACATTCTCTGTTCACTGTTTCCCGGTCTTAGAGAAGTAGATTTCTTGGTTCGAAAGTGCTGTTTTCACAGTGCTAAGTACTCCCAACTCTATCAACAATGTAGGTTTTACCAGTTTTCTAAGTCTCTCTTCTTTTCTTGTACTTATACTTGGAATTCTCTGTGTAAACCTCTGTAACTTCTCTCGTAGATGAATCACTGTGGACTTTCTCTTGCTTCTATCTGTTACCATTCTTAAGAAACTCATACATTCTCCGTTCACTGATTCCCAGTCTTAGAGAAGTAGATTTCTTTGTGCGAAAGTGCTGTTTTCACAGTGCTAAGTACTCACAACTCTATCAACAATGTAGTTTTTAATAGTTTTCTCAGTCTCTCTTATTTGCTTGTACTTATACTTGGAATTCTCTGTGTAAACCTCTGTAACTTCTCTAGGTAGATAAATCACTGTGGACTTTCTCTTGTTTCTATCTGTTACCAATCTTGAGAAACTCATACATTCTCCGTTCACTGTTTCCCGGTCTTAGAGAAGTAGATTTCTTTCCGCGAAAGTGCTGTTTTCACAGTGTTAAGTACTCCCAACTCTATCAACAATGTAGGTTTTAACAGTTTTCTAAGTCTCTCTTATTTTCTTGTACTTATACTTGGAATTCTCTGTGTAAACCTCTGTAACTTCTCTCGGTAAATGAATCACTGTGGACTTTCTCTTGTTTCTATCTGTTACCAATCTTGAGAAACTCATACATTCTCTGTTAACTGTTTCACGGTCTTAGAGAAGTAGATTTCTTTGTGCGAAAGTGCTGTTTTTACAGTGCTAAGTACTCCCAACTCTATCAACAATGTAGGTTTTACCAGTTTTCTAAGTCTCTCTTATTTTCTTGTACTTATACTTGAAATTCTCTGTGTAAACCTCTGTGACTTTTCTATGTACATGAATCACTGCGTACTTTCTCTTCTTTCTATCTGTTACCAATCTTGAGAAACTCATACATTCTCCGTTCACTGTTTCCCGGTCTTAGAGAAGTAGATTTCTTTCTGCGAAAGTGCTGTTTTCACAGTGCTAAGTACTCCCAACTCTATCAACAATGTAGGTTTTACCAGTTTTCTAAGTCTCTCTTATTTTCTTGGAGTTACACTTGGATTTCTCTGTGTAAACCTCTGGAACTTCTCTAAGTAGATGAATCACTGTGTACTTTCTCTTGTTTCTATCTGTTACCAATCTTGAGAAACTCATACATTCTCTGTTCACTGTTTCGCGGTCTTAGAGAAGTAGATTTCTTTGTGCGAAAGTGCTGTTTTCACAGTGCTAAGTACGTCCAACTCTATCAACAACGTAGGTTTTACGAGTTTTCTAAGTCTCTCTTATTTTCTTGTACTTATACTTGGAATTCTCTGTGTCAACCTCTGTAACTTCTCTAGGTAGATGAATCACTGTGGACTTTCTCTTGTTTCTATCTGTTACCAATCTTGAGAAACTCATACATTCTCTGTTCACTGATTCCCGGTCTTAGAGAAGCAGATTTCTTTCTGCGAAAGTCCTGTTTTCACAGTGCTAAGTACTCCCAATTCTATCAACAATGTAGGTTTTACCAGTTTTCTAAGTCTCTATTATTTTCTTGAAGTTACACTTGGATTTCTCTCTGTAAACCTCTGTAATTTCTCTAGATAGATGAATCACTGTGTACTTTCTGTTGTTACTATCTGTTACAAATCTTGATAAACTCATACATTCTCCGTTCACTGTTTCCCGGTCTTAGACAAGTAGATTTCTTTGTGCGAAAGTGCTGTTTTCACAGTGCTAAGTACTCCCAATTCTATCAACAATGTAGTTTCTACCGGTTTTCTAAGTCTCTCTAATTTTGATGAAGTTACACTTGGATTTCTCTGTGTAAACATCTGTAACGTCTCTAGGTAGATGAATCACTGTGTACTTTCTCTTGCTTCTATCTGTTACCAATCTTGAGAAACTCATACATTCTCCGTTCACTGTTTCCCGGTCTTAGAGAAGTAGATTTCTTTGTGCGAAAGTGCTGTTTTCACACTGCTAATTACTCCCAACTCTATCAACAATGTAGGTTTTACCAGTTTTCTAAGTCTCTCTTATTTTCTTGGAGTTACACTTGGATTTCTCTGTGTAAACTTCTGGAACTTCTGTAAGTAGATGAATCACTGTGTACTTTCTCTTGTTTCTATCTGTTACCAATCTTGAGAAACTCATACATTCTCTGTTCACTGTTTCCCAGTCTTAGAGAAGTAGATTTCTTTCTGCGAAAGTGCTGTTTTCACAGTGCTAAGTACTCCCAACTCTATCCACAATGTAGGTTTTACCAGTTTTCTAAGTCTCTCTTCTTTTCTTGTACTTATACTTGGAATTCTCTGTGTAAACCTCTGTAACTTCTTTCGGTAGATGAATCACTGTGGACTTTCTCTTCTTTCTATCTGTTACCAATCTTGAGAAACTCATACATTCTCTGTTCACTGTTTCCCAGTCTTAGAGAAGTAGATTTCTTTCTGCGAAAGTGCTGTTTTCACAGTGCTAAGTACTCCCAACTCTATCCACAATGTAGGTTTTACCAGTTTTCTAAGTCTCTCTTCTTTTCTTGTACTTATACAAGGAATTCTCTGTGTAAACTTCTGTAACTTCTCTAGGTACATGAATCACTGTGTACTTTCTCTTGTTTCTATCTGTTACCAATCTTGAGAAACTCATACATTCTCTGTTCACTGTTTCCCAGTCTTAGAGAAGTAGATTTCTTTCTGCGAAAGTGCTTTTTTCACAGTGCTAAGTACTCCCAACTCTATCAACAATGTAGGTTTTACCAGTTTTCTAAGTCTCTCTTATTTGCTTGTACTTATACTTGGAATTCTCTGTGTAAACCTCTGTAACTTCTCTCGGTAGATGAATCACTGTGTACTTTCTCTTGTTTCTATCTGTTACCAATCTTGAGAAACTCCTACATTCTCTGTTCACTGTTTCCCAGTCTTAGAGAAGTAGATTTCTTTCTGCGAAAGTGCTGTTTTCACAGTACTAAGTACTCCCAACTCTATCAACAATGTAGGTTTTACCAGTTTTCTAAGTCTCTCTTATTTTCTTGTACTTATACTTGTAATTCTCTGTGTAAACCTCTGTAACTTTTCTATGTACATGAATCACTGCGTACTTTCTCTTCTTTCTATCTGTTACCAATCTTGAGAAACTCATACATTCTCTGTTCACTGTTTCCCAGTGTTAGAGAAGTTGATTTCTTTCTGCGAAAGTGCTGTTTTCACAGTGCTAAGTACTCCCAACTCTATCAACAATGTAGGTTTTACCAGTTTTCTAAGTCTCTCTTATTTTCTTGGAGTTACACTTGGATTTCTCTGTGTAAACTTCTGGAACTTCTCTAAGTAGATGAATCACTGTGTACTTTCTCTTGTTTCTATCTGTTACCAATCTTGAGAAACTCATACATTCTCTGTTCACTATTTCGCGGTCTTAGAGAAGTAGATTTCTTTGTGCGAAAGTGCTGTTTTCACAGTGCTAAGTACTCCCAACTCTATCAACAATGTAGGTTTTACCAGTTTTCTAAGTCTCTCTTCTTTTCTTGTACTTATACTTGGAATTCTCTGTGTAAACCTCTGTAACTTCTCTAGGTAGATTAATCACTGTGGACTTTCTCTTGCTTCTATCTGTTACCATTCTTAAGAAACTCATACATTCTCCGTTCACTGATTCCCAGTCTTAGAGAAGTAGATTTCTTTGTGCGAAAGTGCTGTTTTCACAGTGCTAAGTACTCACAACTCTATCAACAATGGAGTTTTTAATAGTTTTCTCAGTCTTTCTTATTTGCTTGTACTTATACTTGGAATTCTCTGTGTAAACCTCTGTAACTTCTCTAGGTAGATGAATCACTGTGGACTTTCTCTTGTTTCTATCTGTTACCAATCTTGAGAAACTCATACATTCTCCGTTCACTGTTTCCCGGTCTTACAGAAGTAGATTTCTTTCTGCGAAAGTGCTGTTTTCACAGTGCTAAGTACTCCCAACTCTATCAACAATGTAGGATTTAACAGTTTTCTAAGTCTCTCTTCTTTTCTTGTACTTATACACGGAATTCTCTGTGTAAACTTCTGTAACTTCTCTAGGTAGATGAATCACTGTGTACTTTCTCTTGTTTCTATCTGTTACCAATCTTGAGAAACTCATACATTCTCTGTTCACTGTTTCCCAGTGTTAGAGAAGTTGATTTCTTTCTGCGAAAGTGCGGTTTTCACAGTGCTAAGTACTCCCAACTCTATCAACAATGTAGGTTTCACCAGTTTTCTAAGTCTCTCTTATTTTCTTGGAGTTACACTTGGATTTCTCTGTGTAAACTTCTGGAACTTCTCTAAGTAGATGAATCACTGTGTACTTTCTCTTGTTTCTATCTGTTACCAATCTTGAGAAACTCATACATTCTCTGTTCACCATTTCGCGGTCTTAGAGATGTAGATTTCTTTCTGCGAAAGTGCTGTTTTCACAGTGCTAAGTACTCCCAACTCTATCAACAATGTAGGTTTTACCAGTTTTCTAAGCCTCTCTTATTTTCTTGTACTTATACTTGGAATTCTCTGTGTAAACCTCTGTAACTTTTCTAGGTAGATGAATCACTATGTACTTTCTCTTGTTTCTATCTGTTACCAATCTTGAGAAACTCATACATTCTCTGTTCACTGTTTCACGGACTTAGAGAACTAAATTTCTTGTGGCGAAAGTGCTGTTTTTACAGTGGTAAGTACTCCCAACTCTATCCACAATGTAGGTTTTACCAGTTTTCTAAGTCTCTCTTATTTTCTTGTACTTATACTTGGAATTCTCTGTGTAAACCTCTGTAACCTCTCTCGGTAGATGAATCACTGTGGACTTTCTCTTCTTTCTATCTGTTACCAATCTTGAGAAACTCATACATTCTCTGTTCACTGTTTCCCAGTCTTAGAGAAGTAGATTTCTTTCTGCGAAAGTGCAGTTTTCACAGTGCTAAGTACTCCCAACTCTATCCACAATGTAGGTTTTACCAGTTTTCTAAGTCTCTCTTCTTTTCTTGTACTTATACAAGGAATTCTCTGTGTAAACTTCTGTAACTTCTCTAGGTACATGAATCACTGTGTACTTTCTCTTGTTTCTATCTGTTACCAATCTTGAGAAACTCATACATTCTCTGTTCAGTGTTTCCCAGTCTTAGAGAAGTAGATTTCTTTCTGCGAAAGTGCTTTTTTCACAGTGCTAAGTACTCCCAACTCTATCAACAATGTAGGTTTTACCAGTTTTCTAAGTCTCTCTTATTTGCTTGTACTTATACTTGGAATTCTCTGTGTAAACCTCTGTAACTTCTCTCGGTAGATGAATCACTGTGTACTTTCTCTTGTTTCTATCTGTTACCAATCTTGAAAACTCCTACATTCTCTGTTCACTGTTTCCAAGTCTTAGAGAAGTAGATTTCTTTCTGCGAAAGTGCTGTTTTCACAGTACTAAGTACTCTCAACTCTATCAACAATGTAGGTTTTACCAGTTTTCTAAGTCTCTCTTATTTTCTTGTACTTATACTTGAAATTCTCTGTGTAAACCTCTGTAACTTTTCTATGTACATGAATCACTGCGTACTTTCTCTTCTTTCTATCTGTTACCAATCTTGAGAAACTCATACATTCTCTGTTCACTGTTTCCCAGTCTTAGAGAAGTAGATTTCTTTCTGAAAAAGTGCTGTTTTCACAGTGGTAAGTACTCCCAACTCTATCCACAACGTAGGTTTTACCAGTTTTCTAAGTCTCTCTTCTTTTCTTGTACTTATACATGGAATTCTCTGTGTAAACTTCTGTAACTTCTCTAGGTAGATGAATCACTGTGTACTTTCTCTTGTTTCTATCTGTTACCAATCTTGAGAAACTCATACATTCTCTGTTCACTGTTTCCCAGTGTTAGAGAAGTTGATTTCTTTCTGCGAAAGTGCTGTTTTCACAGTGCTAAGTACTCCCAACTCTATCAAAAATGTAGGTTTTACCAGTTTTCTAAGTCTCTCTTATTTTCTTGTACTTATACTTGGAATTCTCTGTGTAAACCTCTGTAACTTTTCTAGGTAGATGAATCCGTGTGTACTTTCTCTTGTTTCTATCTGTTACCAATCTTGAGAAACTCATACATTCTCTGTTCACTGTTTCACGGACTTAGAGAACTAAATTTCTTTGTGCGAAAGTGCTGTTTTCACAGTGCTAAGTATTCCCAACTCTATCAACAATGTAGGTTTTACCGGTTTTCTAAGTCTCTCTTATTTGCTTGTACTTATACTTGGAATTCTCTGTGTAAACCTCTGTAACTTCTCTAGGTAGATGAATCACTGTGTACTTTCTCTTGTTTCTGTCTGTTACCAATCTTGAGAAACTCATACATTCTCTGTTCACTGTTTCCCGGTCTTAGAGAAGTAGATTTCTTTGTGCGAAAGTGCTGTTTTCACAGTGCTAAGTACTCCCAATTCTATCAACAATGTAGGTTTTACCAGTTTTCTAAGTCTCTCTTCTTTTCTTGTACTTATACTTGGAATTCTCTGTGTAAACCTCTGTAACTTCTCTCGGTAGATGAATCACTGTGGACTTTCTCTTGCTTCTATCTGTTACCATTCTTAAGAAACTCATACATTCTCCGTTCACTGATTCCCAGTCTTAGAGAAGTAGATTTCTTTGTGCGAAAGTGCTGTTTTCACAGTGCTAAGTACTCACAACTCTATCAAGAATGGAGTTTTTAATAGTTTTCTCAGTCTCTCTTATTTGCTTGTACTTATACTTGGAATTCTCTGTGTAAACCTCTGTAACTTCTCTAGGTAGATGAATCACTGTGGACTTTCTCTTGTTTCTATCTGTTACCAATCTTGAGAAACTCATACATTCTCCGTTCACTGTTTCCCGGTCTTAGAGAAGTAGATTTCTTTCTGCGAAAGTGCTGTTTTCACAGTGTTAAGTACTCCCAACTCTATCAACAATGTAGGTTTTAACAGTTTTCTAAGTCTCTCTTATTTTCTTGTACTTATACTTGGAATTCTCTGTGTAAACCTCTGTAACTTCTCTCGGTAAATGAATCACTGTGGACTTTCTCTTGTTTCTATCTGTTACCAATCTTGAGAAACTCATACATTCTCTGTTAACTGTTTCACGGTCTTAGAGAAGTAGATTTCTTTGTGCGAAAGTGCTGTTTTTACAGTGCTAAGTACTCCCAACTCTATCAACCATGTAGGTTTTACCAGTTTTCTAAGTCTCTCTTATTTTCTTGTACTTATACTTGAAATTCTCTGTGTAAACCTCTGTAACTTTTCTATGTACATGAATCACTGCGTACTTTCTCTTCTTTCTATCTGTTACCAATCTTGAGAAACTCATACATTCTCTGTTCACTGTTTCCCAGTCTTAGAGAAGTAGATTTCTTTCTGAAAAAGTGCTGTTTTCACAGTGGTAAGTACTCCCAACTCTATCCACAACGTAGGTTTTACCAGTTTTCTAAGTCTCTCTTCTTTTCTTGTACTTATACATGGAATTCTCTGTGTAAACTTCTGTAACTTCTCTAGGTAGATGAATCACTGTGTACTTTCTCTTGTTTCTATCTGTTACCAATCTTGAGAAACTCATACATTCTCTGTTCACTGTTTCCCAGTGTTAGAGAAGTTGATTTCTTTCTGCAAAAGTGCTGTTTTCACAGTGCTAAGTACTCCCAACTCTATCAAAAATGTAGGTTTTACCAGTTTTCTAAGTCTCTCTTATTTTCTTGTACTTATACTTGGAATTCTCTGTGTAAACCTCTGTAACTTTTCTAGGTAGATGAATCCGTGTGTACTTTCTCTTGTTTCTATCTGTTACCAATCTTGAGAAACTCATACATTCTCTGTTCACTGTTTCACGGACTTAGAGAACTAAATTTCTTTGTGCGAAAGTGCTGTTTTCACAGTGCTAAGTATTCCCAACTCTATCAACAATGTAGGTTTTACCGGTTTTCTAAGTCTCTCTTATTTGCTTGTACTTATACTTGGAATTCTCTGTGTAAACCTCTGTAACTTCTATAGGTAGATGAATCACTGTGTACTTTCTCTTGTATCTATCTGTTACCAATCTTGAGAAACTCATACATTCTCTGTTCACTGTTTCCCGGTCTTAGAGAAGTAGATTTCTTTGTGCGAAAGTGCTGTTTTCACAGTGCTAAGTACTCCCAACTCTATCAACAATGTAGGTTTTACCAGTTTTCTAAGTCTCTCTTCTTTTCTTGTACTTATACTTGGAATTCTCTGTGTAAACCTCTGTAACTTCTCTCGTAGATGAATCACTGTGGACTTTCTCTTGCTTGAATCTGTTACCATTCTTAAGAAACTCATACATTCTCCGTTCACTGATTCCCAGTCTTAGAGAAGTAGATTTCTTTGTGCGAAAGTGCTGTTTTCACAGTGCTAAGTACTCACAACTCTATCAAGAATGGAGTTTTTAATAGTTATCTCAGTCTCTCTTATTTGCTTGTACTTATACTTGGAATTCTCTGTGTAAACCTCTGTAACTTCTCTTGGTAGATGAATCACTGTGTACTTTCTCTTGTTTCTATCTGTTACCAATCTTGAGAAACTCATACATTCTCTGTTCACTGTTTCACGGACTTAGAGAACTAAATTTCTTTCGGCGAAAGTGCTGTTTTCACACTGCTAAGTACTCCCAACTCTATCAACAATGTAGGTTTTACCAGTTTTCTAAGTCTCTCTAATTTTCTTGTACTTATCCTTGGAATTCTCAGTGTAAACCTCTGTAACGTTTTATGTAGATGAATCACTGCGAACTTTCTCTTCTTTCTATCTGTTACCAATCTTGAGAAACTCATACATTCTCTGTTCACTGTTTCCCAGTCTTAGAGAAGTAGATTTCTTTCTGCGAAAGTGCTGTTTTCACAGTGGTAAGTACTCCCAACTCTATCCACAATGTAGGTTTTACCAGTTTTATAAGTCTCTCTTCTTTCTTGTACTTATACATGGAATACTCTGTGTAAACTTCTGTAACTTCTCTAGGTAGATGAATCACTGTGTACTTTCTCTTGTTTCTATCTGTTACCAATCTTGAGAAACTCATACATTCTCTATTCACTGTTTCCCAGTGTTAGAGAAGTAGATTTCTTTCTGTGAAAGTGCTGTTTTCACAGTGCTAAGTACTCCCAACTCTATCAACAATGTAGGTTTTACCAGTTTTCTAAGTCTCTCTTATTTTCTTGTACTTATACTTCTAATTCTCTGTGTAAACCTCTGTAACTTTTCTAGGTAGATGAATCACTGTGTAGTTTCTCTTGTTTCTATCTGTTACCAATCTTGAGAAACTCATACATTCTGTGTTCACTGTTTCACGGACTTAGAGAACTAAATTTCTTTCGGCGAAAGTGCTGTTTTCACAGTGCTAAGTACTCACAACACTATCAACAATGTAGGTTTTACCAGTTTTCTAAGTCTCTCTCATTTTCTTGTATTTATACTTGGAATTCTCTGTGTAAACCTCTGTAACTTTTCCATGTAGATGAATCACTGCGTACTGTCTCTTCTTTCTATATGTTACCAATCTTGAGAAACTCATACATTCTCTGTTCACTGTTTCCCAGTCTTAGAGAAGTAGATTTCTTTCTGCGAAAGTGCTGTTTTCACAGTGCTCAGTACTCCCAACTCTATCCACAATGTAGGTTTTACCAGTTTTCTAAGTCTCTCTTATTTTCTTGTACTTATACATGGAATTCTCTGTGTAAACTTCTGTAACTTCTCTAGGTAGGTGAATCACTGTGTACTTGCTCTTGTTTCTATCTGTTACCAATCTTGAGAAACTGATACATTCTCTGTTCACTGTTTCACGGACTTAGAGAACTAAATTTCTTTCGGCGAAAGTGCTGTTTTCACAGTGCTAAGTACTCCCAATTCTATCCACAATGTAGATTTTACCAGTTTTCTAAGTCGCTCTTCTTCTCTTGTACTTATACATGGAATTCTCTGTGTAAACTTCTGTAACTTCTCTAGGTAGATGAATCACTGTGTACTTGCTCTTGTTTCTATCTGTTACCAATCTTGAGAAACTCATACATTCTCTGTTCACTGTTTCCCAGTCTTAGAGAAGTTCATTTCTTTCTGCGAAAGTGCTGTTTTCACAGTGCTAAGTACTCCCAACTCTATCAACAATGTAGGTTTTACCAGTTTTCTAAGTCTCTCTTATTTTCTTGTACTTATACATGGAATTCTCTGTGTAAACCTCTGTAACGTTTCTATGTAGATGAATCACTGTGTACTTTCTCTTGTTTCTATCTGTTACCAATCTTGAGAAACTCATACATTCTCTGTTCACTGTTTACCAGTGTTAGAGAAGTTGATTTCTTTATGCAAAAGTGCTGTTTTCACAGTGCGAAGTACTCCCAATTCTATCAACAATGTAGGTTTTACCAGTTTTCTAAGTCTCTCTTATTTTCTTGTACTTATACTTGGAATTCTCTGTGTAAACCTCTGTAACTTTTCTAGGTAGATGAATCACTGTGTACTTTCTCTTGTTTCTATCTGTTACCAATCTTGAGAAACTCATACATTCTCTGTTCACTATTTCACGGACTTAGAGAACTAAATTTCTTTCGGCGAAAGTGCTGTTTTCACAGTGCTAAGTACTCCCAACTCTATCAACAATGTAGGTTTTACCAGTTTTCTAAGTCTCTCTTATTTTCTTGTACTTATACTTGGAATTCTCTGTTTAAACCTCTGTAACGTTTCTATGTAGATGAATCATTGCGTACTTTCTCTTCTTTCTATCTGTTACCAATCTTGAGAAACTCATACATTCTCTGTTTACTGTTTCCCAGTCTTAGAGAAGTAGATTCCTTTCTGCGAAAGTGCTGTTTTCACAGTGCTAAGAACTCCCAACTCTATTCACAATGTAGGTTTTACCAGTTTTCTAAGTCTCTCTTATTTTCTTGTACTTATGTATGGAATTCTCTGTGTAAACTTCTGTAACTTCTCTAGGTGGATGAATCACTGTGTACTTTCTCTTGTTTCTATCTGTTACCAATCTTGAGAAACTCATACATTCTGTGTTAACTGTTTCACGGACTTAGAGAACTAAATTTCCTTTGGCGAAAGTGCTATTTTCACAGTGCTAAGTACTCCCAACTCTATCAACAATGTAGGTTTTACCAGTTTTCTAAGTCTCTCTTATTTTCTTGTACTTATACTTGGAATTCTCTGTGTAAACCTCTGTAACATTTCTATGTATGTGTATCACTGCTTACTTTCTCTTCTTTCTATCTGTTACCAATCTTGAGAAACTCATACATTCTCTGTTCACTGTTTCCCAGTCTTAGAGAAGTAGATTTCTTTCTCCGAAAGTGCTGTTTTCACACTGCTAAGTACTCCCAACTCTATCCACAATGTACGTTTTACCAGTTTTCTAAGTCTCTCTTATTTTCTTGTACTTATACATGGAATTCTCTATGTAAACTTCTGTAAATACTCTAGGTAGATGAATCACTGTGTACTTTCTCTTCTTTCTATCTGTTACCAATCTTGAGAAACTCATACATTCTCTGTTCACTGTTTCCCAATCTTAGAGAAGTAGATTTCTTTCTGCGAAAGTGCGGTTTTCACAGTGCTAAGTACTCCCAACTCTATCAATAATGTAGGTTTTACCAGTTTTCTAAGTCTCTCTTCTTCTCTTGTACTTATACATGGAATTCTCTGTGTAAACTTCTGTAACTTCTCTAGGTAGATGAATCACTGTGTACTTTCTCTTCTTTCTATCTGTTACCAATCTTGAGAAACTCATACATTCTCTGTTCACTGTTTCACGGACTTAGAGAACTAAATTTCTTTCGGCGAAAGTGCTGTTTTCACAGTGCTAAGTACTCCCAACCCTATCCACAATGTAGATTTTACCAGTTTTCTAAGTCTCTCTTCTTCTCTTGTACTTATACATGGAATTCTCTGTGTAAACTTCTGTAACTTCTCTAGGTAGATGAATCACTGTGTACTTTCTCTTGTTTCTATCTGTTACCAATCTTGAGAAACTCATACATTCTCTGTTCACTGTTTCCCAGTCTTAGACAAGTTCATTTCTTTCTGCGAAAGTGCTGTTTTCACAGTGCTAAGTACTCCCAACTCTATCAACAATGTAGCTTTTACCAGTTTTCTAAGTCTCTCTTATTTTCTTGTACTTATACTTGGAATTCTCTGTTTAAACCTCTGTAACGTTTCTATGTAGATGAATCACTGCGTACTTTCTCTTCTTTCTATCTGTTACCAATCTTGAGAAACTCATACATTCTCTGTTCACTGTTTCCCAGTCATAGAGAAGTAGATTCCTTTCTGCGAAAGTGCTGTTTTCACAGTGCTAAGTACTCCCAACTCTATCAACAATGTAGGTTTTACCAGTTTTCTAAGTCTCTCTTATTTTCTTGTACTTATACATGGAATACTCTCTGTAAACTTCTGTAACTTCTCTAGGTAGATGAATCACTGTGTACTTTCTCTTGTTTCTATCTGTTACCAATCTTGAGAAACTCATACATTCTCTGTTCACTGTTTCACGGACTTAGAGAACTAAATTTCTTTGTGCGAAAGTGCTGTTTTCACAGTGCTAAGTATTCCCAACTCTATCAACAATGTAGGTTTTACCGGTTTTCTAAGTCTCTCTTATTTGCTTGTACTTATACTTGGAATTCTCTGTGTAAACCTCTGTAACTTCTATAGGTAGATGAATCACTGTGTACTTTCTCTTGTTTCTATCTGTTACCAATCTTGAGAAACTCATACATTCTCTGTTCACTGTTTCCCGGTCTTAGAGAAGTAGATTTCTTTGTGCGAAAGTGCTGTTTTCACAGTGCTAAGTACTCCCAACTCTATCAACAATGTAGGTTTTACCAGTTTTCTAAGTCTCTCTTCTTTTCTTGTACTTATACTTGGAATTCTCTGTGTAAACCTCTGTAACTTCTCTCGTAGATGAATCACTGTGGACTTTCTCTTGCTTGAATCTGTTACCATTCTTAAGAAACTCATACATTCTCCGTTCACTGATTCCCAGTCTTAGAGAAGTAGATTTCTTTGTGCGAAAGTGCTGTTTTCACAGTGCTAAGTACTCACAACTCTATCAAGAATGGAGTTTTTAATAGTTTTCTCAGTCTCTCTTATTTGCTTGTACTTATACTTGGAATTCTCTGTGTAAACCTCTGTAACTTCTCTTGGTAGATGAATCACTGTGTACTTTCTCTTGTTTCTATCTGTTACCAATCTTGAGAAACTCATACATTCTCTGTTCACTGTTTCACGGACTTAGAGAACTAAATTTCTTTCGGCGAAAGTGCTGTTTTCACACTGCTAAGTACTCCCAACTCTATCAACAATGTAGGTTTTACCAGTTTTCTAAGTCTCTCTAATTTTCTTGTACTTATCCTTGGAATTCTCAGTGTAAACCTCTGTAACGTTTTATGTAGATGAATCACTGCGAACTTTCTCTTCTTTCTATCTGTTACCAATCTTGAGAAACTCATACATTCTCTGTTCACTGTTTCCCAGTCTTAGAGAAGTAGATTTCTTTCTGCGAAAGTGCTGTTTTCACAGTGGTAAGTACTCCCAACTCTATCCACAATGTAGGTTTTACCAGTTTTATAAGTCTCTCTTCTTTCTTGTACTTATACATGGAATACTCTGTGTAAACTTCTGTAACTTCTCTAGGTAGATGAATCACTGTGTACTTTCTCTTGTTTCTATCTGTTACCAATCTTGAGAAACTCATACATTCTCTATTCACTGTTTCCCAGTGTTAGAGAAGTAGATTTCTTTCTGTGAAAGTGCTGTTTTCACAGTGCTAAGTACTCCCAACTCTATCAACAATGTAGGTTTTACCAGTTTTCTAAGTCTCTCTTATTTTCTTGTACTTATACTTCTAATTCTCTGTGTAAACCTCTGTAACTTTTCTAGGTAGATGAATCACTGTGTACTTTCTCTTGTTTCTATCTGTTACCAATCTTGAGAAACTCATACATTCTGTGTTCACTGTTTCACGGACTTAGAGAACTAAATTTCTTTCGGCGAAAGTGCTGTTTTCACAGTGCTAAGTACTCACAACACTATCAACAATGTAGGTTTTACCAGTTTTCTAAGTCTCTCTCATTTTCTTGTATTTATACTTGGAATTCTCTGTGTAAACCTCTGTAACTTTTCCATGTAGATGAATCACTGCGTACTGTCTCTTCTTTCTATATGTTACCAATCTTGAGAAACTCATACATTCTCTGTTCACTGTTTCCCAGTCTTAGAGAAGTAGATTTCTTTCCGCGAAAGTGCTGTTTTCACAGTGCTCAGTACTCCCAACTCTATCCACAATGTAGGTTTTACCAGTTTTCTAAGTCTCTCTTATTTTCTTGTACTTATACATGGAATTCTCTGTGTAAACTTCTGTAACTTCTCTAGGTAGGTGAATCACTGTGTACTTGCTCTTGTTTCTATCTGTTACCAATCTTGAGAAACTGATACATTCTCTGTTCACTGTTTCACGGACTTAGAGAACTAAATTTCTTTCGGCGAAAGTGCTGTTTTCACAGTGCTAAGTACTCCCAATTCTATCCACAATGTAGATTTTACCAGTTTTCTAAGTCGCTCTTCTTCTCTTGTACTTATACATGGAATTCTCTGTGTAAACTTCTGTAACTTCTCTAGGTAGATGAATCACTGTGTACTTGCTCTTGTTTCTATCTGTTACCAATCTTGAGAAACTCATACATTCTCTGTTCACTGTTTCCCAGTCTTAGAGAAGTTCATTTCTTTCTGCGAAAGTGCTGTTTTCACAGTGCTAAGTACTCCCAACTCTATCAACAATGTAGGTTTTACCAGTTTTCTAAGTCTCTCTTATTTTCTTGTACTTATACTTGGAATTCTCTGTGTAAACCTCTGTAACGTTTCTATGTAGATGAATCACTGCGTACTTTCTCTTCTTTCTATCTGTTACCAATCTTGAGAAACTCATACATTCTCTGTTCACTGTTTCCCAGTCTTAGAGAAGTAGATTTCTTTCTGCGAAAGTGCTGTTTTCACAGTGCTAAGAACTCCCAACTCTATCCACAATGTAGGTTTTACCAGTTTTCTAAGTCTCTCTTATTTTCTTGTACTTATACATGGAATTCTCTGTGTAAACCTCTGTAACGTTTCTATGTAGATGAATCACTGTGTACTTTCTCTTGTTTCTATCTGTTACCAATCTTGAGAAACTCATACATTCTCTGTTCACTGTTTACCAGTGTTAGAGAAGTTGATTTCTTTATGCAAAAGTGCTGTTTTCACAGTGCGAAGTACTCCCAATTCTATCAACAATGTAGGTTTTACCAGTTTTCTAAGTCTCTCTTATTTTCTTGTACTTATACTTGGAATTCTCTGTGTAAACCTCTGTAACTTTTCTAGGTAGATGAATCACTGTGTACTTTCTCTTGTTTCTATCTGTTACCAATCTTGAGAAACTCATACATTCTCTGTTCACTATTTCACGGACTTAGAGAACTAAATTTCTTTCGGCGAAAGTGCTGTTTTCACAGTGCTAAGTACTCCCAACTCTATCAACAATGTAGGTTTTACCAGTTTTCTAAGTCTCTCTTATTTTCTTGTACTTATACTTGGAATTCTCTGTTTAAACCTCTGTAACGTTTCTATGTAGATGAATCATTGCGTACTTTCTCTTCTTTCTATCTGTTACCAATCTTGAGAAACTCATACATTCTCTGTTTACTGTTTCCCAGTCTTAGAGAAGTAGATTCCTTTCTGCGAAAGTGCTGTTTTCACAGTGCTAAGAACTCCCAACTCTATTCACAATGTAGGTTTTACCAGTTTTCTAAGTCTCTCTTATTTTCTTGTACTTATGTATGGAATTCTCTGTGTAAACTTCTGTAACTTCTCTAGGTAGATGAATCACTGTGTACTTTCTCTTGTTTCTATCTGTTACCAATCTTGAGAAACTCATACATTCTGTGTTAACTGTTTCACGGACTTAGAGAACTAAATTTCCTTTGGCGAAAGTGCTATTTTCACAGTGCTAAGTACTCCCAACTCTATCAACAATGTAGGTTTTACCAGTTTTCTAAGTCTCTCTTATTTTCTTGTACTTATACTTGGAATTCTCTGTGTAAACCTCTGTAACATTTCTATGTATGTGTATCACTGCTTACTTTCTCTTCTTTCTATCTGTTACCAATCTTGAGAAACTCATACATTCTCTTCACTGTTTCCCAGTCTTAGAGAAGTAGATTTCTTTCTGCGAAAGTGCTGTTTTCACAGTGCTAAGTACTCCCAACTCTATCAACAATGTAGGTTTTACCAGTTTTCTAAGTCTCTCTTATTTTCTTGTACTTATACATGGAAATCTCTGTGTAAACCTCTGTAACTTTTCTAGGTAGATGAATCACTGTGTACTTTCTCTTGTTTCTATCTGTTACCAATCTTGAGAAACTGATACATTCTCTGTTCACTGTTTCACGGACTTAGAGAACTAAATTTCTTTCGGCGAAAGTGCTGTTTTCACAGTGCTAAGTATTCCCAACTCCATCAACAATGTAGGTTTTACCCGTTTTCTAAGTCTCTCTTATTTTCTTGTACTTATACTTGGAATTCTCTGTGTAAACCTCTGTAACTTTTCTAGGTAGATGAATCACTGCGTACTTTCTCTTCTTTCTATCTGTTACCAATCTTGAGAAACTCATACATTCTCTGTTCACTGTTTCCCAGTCTTAGAGAAGTAGATTTCTTTCTCCGAAAGTGCTGTTTTCACACTGCTAAGTACTCCCAACTCTATCCACAATGTACGTTTTACCAGTTTTCTAAGTCTCTCTTATTTTCTTGTACTTATACATGGAATTCTCTATGTAAACTTCTGTAAATACTCTAGGTAGATGAATCACTGTGTACTTTCTCTTCTTTCTATCTGTTACCAATCTTGAGAAACTCATACATTCTCTGTTCACTGTTTCCCAATCTTAGAGAAGTAGATTTCTTTCTGCGAAAGTGCGGTTTTCACAGTGCTAAGTACTCCCAACTCTATCAATAATGTAGGTTTTACCAGTTTTCTAAGTCTCTCTTCTTCTCTTGTACTTATACATGGAATTCTCTGTGTAAACTTCTGTAACTTCTCTAGGTAGATGAATCACTGTGTACTTTCTCTTCTTTCTATCTGTTACCAATCTTGAGAAACTCATACATTCTCTGTTCACTGTTTCACGGACTTAGAGAACTAAATTTCTTTCGGCGAAAGTGCTGTTTTCACAGTGCTAAGTACTCCCAACCCTATCCACAATGTAGATTTTACCAGTTTTCTAAGTCTCTCTTCTTCTCTTGTACTTATACATGGAATTCTCTGTGTAAACTTCTGTAACTTCTCTAGGTAGATGAATCACTGTGTACTTTCTCTTGTTTCTATCTGTTACCAATCTTGAGAAACTCATACATTCTCTGTTCACTGTTTCCCAGTCTTAGACAAGTTCATTTCTTTCTGCGAAAGTGCTGTTTTCACAGTGCTAAGTACTCCCAACTCTATCAACAATGTAGCTTTTACCAGTTTTCTAAGTCTCTCTTATTTTCTTGTACTTATACTTGGAATTCTCTGTTTAAACCTCTGTAACGTTTCTATGTAGATGAATCACTGCGTACTTTCTCTTCTTTCTATCTGTTACCAATCTTGAGAAACTCATACATTCTCTGTTCACTGTTTCCCAGTCATAGAGAAGTAGATTCCTTTCTGCGAAAGTGCTGTTTTCACAGTGCTAAGTACTCCCAACTCTATCAACAATGTAGGTTTTACCAGTTTTCTAAGTCTCTCTTATTTTCTTGTACTTATACATGGAATACTCTCTGTAAACTTCTGTAACTTCTCTAGGTAGATGAATCACTGTGTACTTTCTCTTGTTTCTATCTGTTACCAATCTTGAGAAACTCCTACATTCTCTATTCACTGTTTCCCAGTCTTAGAGTAGTTCATTTCTTTCTGCGAAAGTGCTGTTTTCACAGTGCTAAGTACTCCCAACTCTATCAACAATGTAGGT
The DNA here is from genome assembly GCA_028571685.1 of Heterohyrax brucei. NCBI lineage: Eukaryota > Metazoa > Chordata > Mammalia > Hyracoidea > Procaviidae > Heterohyrax > Heterohyrax brucei. The sequence continues at coordinate 20,624,531 of CM053144.1, read as the reverse complement.
TTTACCAGTTTTCTAAGTCTCTCTTATTTTCTTGTACTTATACTTGGAATTCTCTGTGTAAACGTCTGTAACGTTTCTATGTAGATGAATCACTGCGTACCTTCTCTTCTTTCTATCTGTTACCAATCTTGAGAAACTCATACATTCTCTGTTCACTGTTTCCCAGTCATAGAGAAGTGGATTCCTTTCTGCGAAAGTGCTGTTTTCACAGTGCTAAGTACTCCCAACTCTATCAACAATGTAGGTTTTACCAGTTTTCTAAGTCTCTCTTATTTTCTTGTACTTATACATGGAATACTCTGTGTAAACTTCTGTAACTTCTCTAGGTAGATGAATCACTGTGTACTTTCTCTTGTTTCTATCTGTTACCAATCTTGAGAAACTCATACATTCTCTGTTCACTGTTTCCCAGTCTTAGACAAGTTCATTTCTTTCTGCGAAAGTGCTGTTTTCACAGTGCTAAGTACTCCCAACTCTATCAACAATGTAGCTTTTACCAGTTTTCTAAGTCTCTCTTATTTTCTTGTACTTATACTTGGAATTCTCTGTTTAAACCTCTGTAACGTTTCTATGTAGATGAATCACTGCGTACTTTCTCTTCTTTCTATCTGTTACCAATCTTGAGAAACTCATACATTCTCTGTTCACTGTTTCCCAGTCATAGAGAAGTAGATTCCTTTCTGCGAAAGTGCTGTTTTCACAGTGCTAAGTACTCCCAACTCTATCAACAATGTAGGTTTTACCAGTTTTCTAAGTCTCTCTTATTTTCTTGTACTTATACATGGAATACTCTCTGTAAACTTCTGTAACTTCTCTAGGTAGATGAATCACTGTGTACTTTCTCTTGTTTCTATCTGTTACCAATCTTGAGAAACTCCTACATTCTCTATTCACTGTTTCCCAGTCTTAGAGTAGTTCATTTCTTTCTGCGAAAGTGCTGTTTTCACAGTGCTAAGTACTCCCAACTCTATCAACAATGTAGGTTTTACCAGTTTTCTAAGTCTCTCTTATTTTCTTGTACTTATACTTGGAATTCTCTGTGTAAACGTCTGTAACGTTTCTATGTAGATGAATCACTGCGTACCTTCTCTTCTTTCTATCTGTTACCAATCTTGAGAAACTCATACATTCTCTGTTCACTGTTTCCCAGTCATAGAGAAGTGGATTCCTTTCTGCGAAAGTGCTGTTTTCACAGTGCTAAGTACTCCCAACTCTATCAACAATGTAGGTTTTACCAGTTTTCTAAGTCTCTCTTATTTTCTTGTACTTATACATGGAATACTCTGTGTAAACTTCTGTAACTTCTCTAGGTAGATGAATCACTGTGTACTTTCTCTTGTTTCTATCTGTTACCAATCTTGAGAAACTCATACATTCTCTGTTCACTGTTTCCCAGTCTTAGAGAAGTTGATTTCTTTCTGCGAAAGTGCGGTTTTCACAGTGCTAAGTACTCCCAACTCTATCAATAATGTAGGTTTTACCAGTTTTCTAAGTCTCTCTTCTTCTCTTGTACTTATACATGGAATTCTCTGTGTAAACTTCTGTAACTTCTCTAGGTAGATGAATCACTGTGTACTTTCTCTTGTTTCTATCTGTTACCAATCTTGAGAAACTGATACATTCTCTGTTCACTGTTTCACGGACTTAGAGAACTAAATTTCTTTCGGCGAAAGTGCTGTTTTCACAGTGCTAAGTACTCCCAACTCTATCAACAATGTAGGTTTTACCAGTCTTCTAAGTCTCTCTTATTTTCTTGTACTTATACTTGGAATTCTCTGTGTAAACCTCTATAACTTTTCTAGGTAGATGAATCACTGTGTACTTTCTCTTGTATCTATCTGTTACCAATCTTGAGAAACTCATACATTCTCTGTTCACTGTTTCCCAGTGTTAGAGAAGTAGATTTCTTTCTGCGAAAGTACTGTTTTCACAGTGCTAAGTACTCCCAACTCTATCAACAATGTAGGTTTTACCAGTTTTCTAAGTCTCTCTTATTTTCTTGTACTTATACTTGGAATTCTCTGTGTAAACCTCTGTAACGTTTCTATGTAGATGAATCACTGCGTACTTTCTCTTCTTTCTATCTGTTACCAATCTTGAGAAACTCATACATTCTCTGTTCACTGTTTCCCAGTCATAGAGAAGTAGATTCCTTTCTGCGAAAGTGCTGTTTACACAGTGGTAAGTACTCCCAACTCTATCAACAATGTAGGTTTTACCAGTTTTCTAAGTCTCTCTTATTTTCTTGTACTTATACATGGAATACTCTGTGTAAACTTCTGTAACTTCTCTAGGTAGATGAATCACTGTGTACTTTCTCTTGTTTCTATCTGTTACCAATCTTGAGAAACTCATACATTCTCTGTTCACTGTTTGCCAGTCTTAGAGAAGTTGATTTCTTTCTCCAAAAGTGCTGTTTTCACAGTGCTAAGTACTCCCAACTCTATCAACAATATAGGTTTTACCAGTTTTCTAAGTCTCTCTTATTTTCTTATACTTATACTTGGAATTCTCTGTGTAAACCTCTGTAACTTTTCTAGGTAGATGAATCACTGTGTACTTTCTCTTGTTTCTATCTGTTACCAATCTTGAGAAACTCATACATTCTCTGTTCACTGTTTCACGGACTTAGAGAACTAAATTTCTTTCGGCGAAAGTGCTGTTTTCACAGTGCTAAGTACTCCCAACTCTATCAACAATGTAGGTTTTACCAGTTTTCTAAGTCTCTCTAATTTTCTTGTACTTATCCTTGGAATTCTCAGTGTAAACCTCTGTAACGTTTTATGTAGATGAATCACTGCGAACTTTCTCTTCTTTCTATCTGTTACCAATCTTGAGAAACTCATACATTCTCTGTTAACTGTTTCCCAGTCTTAGAGAAGTAGATTTCTTTCTGCGAAAGTGCTGTTTTCACAGTGGTAAGTACTCCCAACTCTATCCACAATGTAGGTTTTACCAGTTTTACAAGTCTCTCTTCTTTCTTGTACTTATACATGGAATACTCTGTGTAAACTTCTGTAACTTCTCTAGGTAGATGAATCACTGTGTACTTTCTCTTGTTTCTATCTGTTACCAATCTTGAGAAACTCATACATTCTCTATTCACTGTTTCCCAGTGTTAGAGAAGTAGATTTCTTTCTGTGAAAGTGCTGTTTTCACAGTGCTAAGTACTCCCAACTCTATCAACAATGTAGGTTTTACCACTTTTCTAAGTCTCTCTTATTTTCTTGTACTTATACTTCTAATTCTCTGTGTAAACCTCTGTAACTTTTCTAGGTAGATGAATCACTGTGTACTTTCTCTTGTTTCTATCTGTTACCAATCTTGAGAAACTCATACATTCTGTGTTCACTGTTTCACGGACTTAGAGAACTAAATTTCTTTCGGCGAAAGTCCTGTTTTCACAGTGCTAAGTACTCACAACTCTATCAACAATGTAGGTTTTACCAGTTTTCTAAGTCTCTCTCATTTTCTTCTATTTATACTTGGAATTCTCTGTGTAAACCTCTGTAACTTTTCCATGTAGATGAATCACTGCATACTGTCTCTTCTTTCTATATGTTACCAATCTTAAGAAACTCATACATTCTCTGTTCACTGTTTCCCAGTCTTAGAGAAGTAGATTTCTTTCTGCGAAAGTGCTGTTTTCACAGTGCTCAGTACTCCCAAGTCTATCCACAATGTAGGTTTTACCAGTTTTCTAAGTCTCTCTTATTTTCTTGTACTTATACATGGAATTCTCTGTGTAAACTTCTGTAACTTCTCTAGGTAGATGAATCACTGTGTACTTGCTGTTGTTTCTATCTGTTACCAATCTTGAGAAACTGATACATTCTCTGTTCACTGTTTCACGGACTTAGAGAACTAAATTTCTTTCGGCGAAAGTGCTGTTTTCACAGTGCTAAGTACTCCCAACTCTATCCACAATGTAGATTTTACCAGTTTTCTAAGTCTCTCTTCTTCTCTTGTACTTATACATGGAATTCTCTGTGTAAACTTCTGTAACTTCTCTAGGTAGATGAATCACTGTGTACTTGCTCTTGTTTCTATCTGTTACCAATCTTGAGAAACTCATACATTCTTTGTTCACTGTTTCCCAGTCTTAGAGAAGTTCATTTCTTTCTGCGAAAGTGCTGTTTTCACAGTGCTAAGTACTCCCAACTCTATCAACAATGTAGGTTTTACCAGTTTTCTAAGTCTCTCTTATTTTCTTGTACTTATACTTGGAATTCTCTGTGTAAACCTCTGTAACGTTTCTATGTAGATGAATCACTGCGTACTTTCTCTTCTTTCTATCTGTTACCAATCTTGAGAAACTCATACATTCTCTGTTCACTGTTTCCCAGTCTTAGAGAAGTAGATTTCTTTCTGCGAAAGTGCTGTTTTCACAGTGCTAAGAACTCCCAACTCTATCCACAATGTAGGTTTTACCAGTTTTCTAAGTCTCTCTTATTTTCTTGTACTTATGTATGGAATTCTCTGTGTAAACTTCTGTAACTTCTCTAGGTAGATGAATCACTGTGTACTTTCTCTTGTTTCTATCTGTTACCAATCTTGAGAAACTCATACATTCTGTGTTCACTGTTTCCCAGTCTTAGAGAAGTAGATTCCTTTCTGCGAAAGTGCTGTTTTCACAGTGCTAAGTACTCCCAACTCTATCAACAATGTAGGTTTTACCAGTTTTCTAAGTCTCTCTTATTTTCTTGTACTTATACTTGGAATTCTCTGTTTAAACCTCTGTAACGTTTCTATGTAGATGAATCACTGCGTACTTTCTCTTCTTTCTATCTGTTACCAATCTTGAGAAACTCATACATTCTCTGTTTACTGTTTCCCAGTCTTAGAGAAGTAGATTACTTTCTGCGAAAGTGCTGTTTTCACAGTGCTAAGAACTCCCAACTCTATTCACAATGTAGGTTTTACCAGTTTTCTAAGTCTCTCTTATTTTCTTGTACTTATGTATGGAATTCTCTGTGTAAACTTCTGTAACTTCTCTAGGTAGATGAATCACTGTGTACTTTCTCTTGTTTCTATCTGTTACCAATCTTGAGAAACTCATACATTCTCTGTTCACTATTTCACGGACTTAGAGAACTAAATTTCTTTCGGCGAAAGTGCTGTTTTCACAGTGCTAAGTACTCCCAACTCTATCAACAATGTAGGTTTTACCAGTTTTCTAAGTCTCTCTTATTTTCTTGTACTTATACTTGGAATTCTCTGTTTAAACCTCTGTAACGTTTCTATGTAGATGAATCACTGCGTACTTTCTCTTCTTTCTATCTGTTACCAATCTTGAGAAACTCATACATTCTCTGTTTACTGTTTCCCAGTCTTAGAGAAGTAGATTACTTTCTGCGAAAGTGCTGTTTTCACAGTGCTAAGAACTCCCAACTCTATTCACAATGTAGGTTTTACCAGTTTTCTAAGTCTCTCTTATTTTCTTGTACTTATGTATGGAATTCTCTGTGTAAACTTCTGTAACTTCTCTAGGTAGATGAATCACTGTGTACTTTCTCTTGTTTCTATCTGTTACCAATCTTGAGAAACTCATACATTCTGTGTTAACTGTTTCACGGACTTAGAGAACTAAATTTCCTTTGGCGAAAGTGCTATTTTCACAGTGCTAAGTACTCCCAACTCTATCAACAATGTAGGTTTTACCAGTTTTCTAAGTCTCTCTTATTTTCTTGTACTTATACTTGGAATTCTCTGTGTAAACCTCTGTAACAATTCTATGTATGTGAATCACTGCTTACTTTCTCTTCTTTCTATCTGTTACCAATCTTGAGAAACTCATACATTCTCTTCACTGTTTCCCAGTCTTAGAGAAGTAGATTTCTTTCTGCGAAAGTGCTGTTTTCACAGTGCTAAGTACTCCCAACTCTATCAACAATGTAGGTTTTACCAGTTTTCTAAGTCTCTCTTACTTTCTTGTACTTATACATGGAATTCTCTGTGTAAACCTCTGTAACTTTTCTAGGTAGATGAATCACTGTGTACTTTCTCTTGTTTCTATCTGTTACCAATCTTGAGAAACTGATACATTCTCTGTTCACTGTTTCACGGACTTAGAGAACTAAATTTCTTTCGGCGAAAGTGCTGTTTTCACAGTGCTAAGTATTCCCAACTCCATCAACAATGTAGGTTTTACCCGTTTTCTAAGTCTCTCTTATTTTCTTGTACTTATACTTGGAATTCTCTGTGTAAACCTCTGTAACTTTTCTAGGTAGATGAATCACTGCGTACTTTCTCTTCTTTCTATCTGTTACCAATCTTGAGAAACTCATACATTCTCTGTTCACTGTTTCCCAGTCTTAGAGAAGTAGATTTCTTTCTGCGAAAGTGCGGTTTTCACAGTGCTAAGTACTCCCAACTCTATCAATAATGTAGGTTTTACCAGTTTTCTAAGTCTCTCTTCTTCTCTTGTACTTATACATGGAATTCTCTGTGTAAACTTCTGTAACTTCTCTAGGTAGATGAATCACTGTGTACTTTCTCTTCTTTCTATCTGTTACCAATCTTGAGAAACTCATACATTCTCTGTTCACTGTTTCACGGACTTAGAGAACTAAATTTCTTTCGGCGAAAGTGCTGTTTTCACAGTGCTAAGTACTCCCAACCCTATCCACAATGTAGATTTTACCAGTTTTCTAAGTCTCTCTTCTTCTCTTGTACTTATACATGGAATTCTCTGTGTAAACTTCTGTAACTTCTCTAGGTAGATGAATCACTGTGTACTTTCTCTTGTTTCTATCTGTTACCAATCTTGAGAAACTCATACATTCTCTGTTCACTGTTTCCCAGTCTTAGAGAAGTTCATTTCTTTCTGCGAAAGTGCTGTTTTCACAGTGTTAAGTACTCCCAATTCTATCAACAATGTAGGTTTTACCAGTTTTCTAAGTCTCTCTTATTTTCTTGTACTTATACTTGGAATTCTCTGTGTAAACCTCTGTAACGTTTCTATGTAGATGAATCACTGCGTACTTTCTCTTCTTTCTATCTGTTACCAATCTTGAGAAACTCATACATTCTCTGTTCACTGTTTCCCAGTCATAGAGAAGTAGATTCCTTTCTGCGAAAGTGCTGTTTTCAAAGTGCTAAGTACTCCCAACTCTATCAACAATGTAGGTTTTACCAGTTTTCTAAGTCTCTCTTATTTTCTTGTACTTATACATGGAATACTCTGTGTAAACTTCTGTAACTTCTCTAGGTAGATGAATCACTGTGTACTTTCTCTTGTTTCTATCTGTTACCAATCTTGAGAAACTCATACATTCTCTGTTCACTGTTTCCCAGTCTTAGAGAAGTTCATTTCTTTCTGCGAAAGTGCTGTTTTCACAGTGCTAAGTACTCCCAACTCTATCAACAATGTAGGTTTTACCAGTTTTCTAAGTCTCTCTTATTTTCTTGTACTTATACTTGGAATTCTCTGTTTAAACCTCTGTAACGTTTCTATGTAGATGAATCACTGCGTACTTTCTCTTCTTTCTATCTGTTACCAATCTTGAGGAACTCATACATTCTCTGTTTACTGTTTCCCAGTCTTAGAGAAGTAGATTCCTTTCTGCGAAAGTGCTGTTTTCACAGTGCTAAGAACTCCCAACTCTATTCACAATGTAGGTTTTACCAGTTTTCTAAGTCTCTCTTATTTTCTTGTACTTATACATGGAATACTCTGTGTAAACTTCTGTAACTTCTCTAGGTAGATGAATTACTGTGTACTTTCTCTTGTTTCTATCTGTTACCAATCTTGAGAAACTCATACATTCTCTGTTCACTGTTTGCCAGTCTTAGAGAAGTTGATTTCTTTCTCCAAAAGTGCTGTTTTCACAGTGCTAAGTACTCCCAACTCTATCATCAATGTAGGTTTTACCAGTTTTCTAAGTCTCTCTTATTTTCTTATACTTATACTTGGAATTCTCTGTGTAAACCTCTGTAACTTTTCTAGGTAGATGAATCACTGTGTACTTTCTCTTGTTTCTATCTGTTACCAATCTTGAGAAACTCATACATTCTCTGTTCACTCTTTCACGGACTTAGAGAACTAAATTTCTTTCGGCGAAAGTGCTGTTTTCACAGTGCTAAGTACTCCCAACTCTATCAACAATGTAGGTTTTACCAGTTTTCTAAGTCTCTCTAATTTTCTTGTACTTATCCTTGGAATTCTCAGTGTAAACCTCTGTAACGTTTTATGTAGATGAATCACTGCGAACTTTCTCTTCTTTCTATCTGTTACCAATCTTGAGAAACTCATACATTCTCTGTTAACTGTTTCCCAGTCTTAGAGAAGTAGATTTCTTTCTGCGAAAGTGCTGTTTTCACAGTGGTAAGTACTCCCAACTCTATCCACAATGTAGGTTTTACCAGTTTTATAAGTCTCTCTTCTTTCTTGTACTTATACATGGAATACTCTGTGTAAACTTCTGTAACTTCTCTAGGTAGATGAATCACTGTGTCCTTTCTCTTGTTTCTATCTGTTACCAATCTTGAGAAACTCATACATTCTCTATTCACTGTTTCCCAGTGTTAGAGAAGTAGATTTCTTTCTGTGAAAGTGCTGTTTTCACAGTGCTAAGTACTCCCAACTCTATCAACAATGTATGTTTTACCAGTTTTCTAAGTCTCTCTTATTTTCTTGTACTTATGTATGGAATTCTCTGTGTAAACTTCTGTAACTTCTCTAGGTAGATGAATCACTGTGTACTTTCTCTTGTTTCTATCTGTTACCAATCTTGAGAAACTCATACATTCTGTGTTCACTGTTTCCCAGTCTTAGAGAAGTAGATTCCTTTCTGCGAAAGTGCTGTTTTCAGAGTGCTAAGTACTCCCAACTCTATCAACAATGTAGGTTTTACCAGTTTTCTAAGTCTCTCTTATTTTCTTGTACTTATACTTGGAATTCTCTGTTTAAACCTCTGTAACGTTTCTATGTAGATGAATCACTGCGTACTTTCTCTTCTTTCTATCTGTTACCAATCTTGAGAAACTCATACATTCTCTGTTTACTGTTTCCCAGTCTTAGAGAAGTAGATTACTTTCTGCGAAAGTGCTGTTTTCACAGTGCTAAGAACTCCCAACTCTATTCACAATGTAGGTTTTACCAGTTTTCTAAGTCTCTCTTATTTTCTTGTACTTATGTATGGAATTCTCTGTGTAAACTTCTGTAACTTCTCTAGGTAGATGAATCACTGTGTACTTTCTCTTGTTTCTATCTGTTACCAATCTTGAGAAACTCATACATTCTCTGTTCACTATTTCACGGACTTAGAGAACTAAATTTCTTTTGGCGAAAGTGCTGTTTTCACAGTGCTAAGTACTCCCAACTCTATCAACAATGTAGGTTTTACCAGTTTTCTAAGTCTCTCTTATTTTCTTGTACTTATACTTGGAATTCTCTGTTTAAACCTCTGTAACGTTTCTATGTAGATGAATCACTGCGTACTTTCTCTTCTTTCTATCTGTTACCAATCTTGAGAAACTCATACATTCTCTGTTTACTGTTTCCCAGTCTTAGAGAAGTAGATTACTTTCTGCGAAAGTGCTGTTTTCACAGTGCTAAGAACTCCCAACTCTATTCACAATGTAGGTTTTACCAGTTTTCTAAGTCTCTCTTATTTTCTTGTACTTATGTATGGAATTCTCTGTGTAAACTTCTGTAACTTCTCTAGGTAGATGAATCACTGTGTACTTTCTCTTGTTTCTATCTGTTACCAATCTTGAGAAACTCATACATTCTGTGTTAACTGTTTCACGGACTTAGAGAACTAAATTTCCTTTGGCGAAAGTGCTATTTTCACAGTGCTAAGTACTCCCAACTCTATCAACAATGTAGGTTTTACCAGTTTTCTAAGTCTCTCTTATTTTCTTGTACTTATACTTGGAATTCTCTGTGTAAACCTCTGTAACAATTCTATGTATGTGAATCACTGCTTACTTTCTCTTCTTTCTATCTGTTACCAATCTTGAGAAACTCATACATTCTCTTCACTGTTTCCCAGTCTTAGAGAAGTAGATTTCTTTCTGCGAAAGTGCTGTTTTCACAGTGCTAAGTACTCCCAACTCTATCAACAATGTAGGTTTTACCAGTTTTCTAAGTCTCTCTTACTTTCTTGTACTTATACATGGAATTCTCTGTGTAAACCTCTGTAACTTTTCTAGGTAGATGAATCACTGTGTACTTTCTCTTGTTTCTATCTGTTACCAATCTTGAGAAACTGATACATTCTCTGTTCACTGTTTCACGGACTTAGAGAACTAAATTTCTTTCGGCGAAAGTGCTGTTTTCACAGTGCTAAGTATTCCCAACTCCATCAACAATGTAGGTTTTACCCGTTTTCTAAGTCTCTCTTATTTTCTTGTACTTATACTTGGAATTCTCTGTGTAAACCTCTGTAACTTTTCTAGGTAGATGAATCACTGCGTACTTTCTCTTCTTTCTATCTGTTACCAATCTTGAGAAACTCATACATTCTCTGTTCACTGTTTCCCAGTCTTAGAGAAGTAGATTTCTTTCTGCGAAAGTGCGGTTTTCACAGTGCTAAGTACTCCCAACTCTATCAATAATGTAGGTTTTACCAGTTTTCTAAGTCTCTCTTCTTCTCTTGTACTTATACATGGAATTCTCTGTGTAAACTTCTGTAACTTCTCTAGGTAGATGAATCACTGTGTACTTTCTCTTCTTTCTATCTGTTACCAATCTTGAGAAACTCATACATTCTCTGTTCACTGTTTCACGGACTTAGAGAACTAAATTTCTTTCGGCGAAAGTGCTGTTTTCACAGTGCTAAGTACTCCCAACCCTATCCACAATGTAGATTTTACCACTTTTCTAAGTCTCTCTTCTTCTCTTGTACTTATACATGGAATTCTCTGTGTAAACTTCTGTAACTTCTCTAGGTAGATGAATCACTGTGTACTTTCTCTTGTTTCTATCTGTTACCAATCTTGAGAAACTCATACATTCTCTGTTCACTGTTTCCCAGTCTTAGAGAAGTTCATTTCTTTCTGCGAAAGTGCTGTTTTCACAGTGCTAAGTACTCCCAATTCTATCAACAATGTAGGTTTTACCAGTTTTCTAAGTCTCTCTTATTTTCTTGTACTTATACTTGGAATTCTCTGTGTAAACCTCTGTAACGTTTCTATGTAGATGAATCACTGTGTACTTTCTCTTCTTTCTATCTGTTACCAATCTTGAGAAACTCATACATTCTCTGTTCACTGTTTCCCAGTCATAGAGAAGTAGATTCCTTTCTGCGAAAGTGCTGTTTTCACAGTGCTAAGTACTCCCAACTCTATCAACAATGTAGGTTTTACCAGTTTTCTAAGTCTCTCTTATTTTCTTGTACTTATACATGGAATACTCTGTGTAAACTTCTGTAACTTCTCTAGGTAGATGAATCACTGTGTACTTTCTCTTGTTTCTATCTGTTACCAATCTTGAGAAACTCATACATTCTCTGTTCACTGTTTCCCAGTCTTAGAGAAGTTCATTTCTTTCTGCGAAAGTGCTGTTTTCACAGTGCTAAGTACTCCCAACTCTATCAACAATGTAGGTTTTACCAGTTTTCTAAGTCTCTCTTATTTTCTTGTACTTATACTTCTAATTCTCTGTGTAAACCTCTGTAACTTTTCTAGGTAGATGAATCACTGTGTACTTTCTCTTGTTTCTATCTGTTACCAATCTTCAGAAACTCATACATTCTGTGTTCACTGTTTCACGGACTTAGAGAACTAAATTTCTTTCGGCGAAAGTGCTGTTTTCACAGTGCTAAGTACTCACAACTCTATCAACAATGTAGGTTTTACCAGTTTTCTAAGTCTCTCTCATTTTCTTGTATTTATACTTGGAATTCTCTGTGTAAACCTCTGTAACTTTTCCATGTAGATGAATCACTGCGTACTGTCTCTTCTTTCTATCTGTTACCAATCTTGAGAAACTCATACATTCTCTGTTCACTGTTTCCCAGTCTTAGAGAAGTAGATATCTTTCTGCGAAAGTGCTGTTTTCACAGTGCTCAGTACTCCCAACTCTATCCACAATGTAGGTTTTACCAGTTTTCTAAGTCTCTCTTATTTTCTTGTACTTATACATGGAATTCTCTGTGTAAACTTCTGTAACTTCTCTAGGTAGATGAATCACTGTGTACTTGCTCTTGTTTCTATCTGTTACCAATCTTGAGAAACTGATACATTCTCTGTTCACTGTTTCACGGACTTAGAGAACTAAATTTCTTTCGGCGAAAGTGCTGTTTTCACAGTGCTAAGTACTCCCAACTCTATCCACAATGTAGATTTTACTAGTTTTCTAAGTCTCTCTTATTTTCTTGTACTTATGTATGGAATTCTCTGTGTAAACTTCTGTAACTTCTCTAGGTAGATGAATCACTGTGTACTTTCTCTTGTTTCTATCTGTTACCAATCTTGAGAAACTCATACATTCTGTGTTCACTGTTTCCCAGTCTTAGAGAAGTAGATTCCTTTCTGCGAAAGTGCTGTTTTCACAGTGCTAAGTACTCCCAACTCTATCAACAATGTAGGTTTTACCAGTTTTCTAAGTCTCTCTTATTTTCTTGTACTTATACATGGAATTCTCTGTGTAAACCTCTGTAACGTTTCTATGGAGATGAATCACTGTGTACTTTCTTTTGTTTCTATCTGTTACCAATCTTGAGAAACTCATACATTCTCTGTTCACTGTTTACCAGTGTTAGAGAAGTTGATTTCTTTATGCAAAAGTGCTGTTTTCACAGTGCGAAGTACTCCCAATTCTATCAACAATGTAGGTTTTACCAGTTTTCTAAGTCTCTCTTATTTTCTTGTACTTATACTTGGAATTCTCTGTGTACATCTGTAACTTTTCTAGGTAGATGAATCACTGTGTACTTTCTCTTGTTTCTATCTGTTACCAATGTTGAGAAACTCATACATTCTCTGTTCACTATTTCACGGACTTAGAGAACTAAATTTCTTTCGGCGAAAGTGCTGTTTTCACAGTGCTAAGTACTCCCAACTCTATCAACAATGTAGGTTTTACCAGTTTTCTAAGTCTCTCTTATTTTCTTGTACTTATACTTGGAATTCTCTGTTTAAACCTCTGTAACGTTTCTATGTAGATGAATCACTGCGTACTTTCTCTTCTTTCTATCTGTTACCAATCTTGAGAAACTCATACATTCTCTGTTTACTGTTTCCCAGTCTTAGAGAAGTAGATTCCTTTCTGCGAAAGTGCTGTTTTCACAGTGCTAAGAAATCCCAACTCTATTCACAATGTAGGTTTTACCATTTTTCTAAGTCTCTCTTATTTTCTTGTACTTATGTATGGAATTCTCTGTGTAAACTTCTGTAACTTCTCTAGGTAGATGAATCACTGTGTACTTTCTCTTGTTTCTATCTGTTACCAATCTTGAGAAACTCATACATTCTGTGTTAACTGTTTCACGGACTTAGAGAACTAAATTTCCTTTGGCGAAAGTGCTATTTTCACAGTGCTAAGTACTCCCAACTCTATCTACAATGTAGGTTTTACCAGTTTTCTAAGTCTCTCTTATTTTCTTGTACTTATACTTGGAATTCTCTGTGTAAACCTCTGTAACTTCTCTCGGGAGATGAATCACTGTGTACTTTCTCTTGTTTCTATCTGTTACCAATCTTGAGAAACTCATACATTCTCTTCACTGTTTCCCAGTCTTAGAGAAGTAGATTTCTTTCTGCGAAAGTGCTGTTTTCACAGTGGTTAGTACTCCCAACTCTATCCACAATGTAGGTTTTACCAGTTTTCTAAGTCTCACTTCTTTTCTTGTACTTATACATGGAATACTCTGTGTAAACTTCTGTAACTTCTCTAGGTAGATGAATCACTGTGTACTTTCTCTTGTTTCTATCTGTTACCAATCTTGAGAAACTCATACATTCTCTGTTCACTGTTTCCCAATCTTAGAGAAGTAGATTTGTTTCTGTGAAAGTGCTGTTTTCACAGTGCTAAGTACTCCCAACTCTATCAACAATGTAGGTTTTACCAGTTTTCTAAGTCTCTCTTATTTTCTTGTACTTATACTTGGAATTCTCTGTGTAAACCTCTATAACTTTTCTAGGTAGATGAATCACTGTGTACTCTCTCTTGTATCTATCTGTTACCAATCTTGAGAAACTCATACATTCTCTGTTCACTGCTTCCGAGTGTTAGAGAAGTAGATTTCTTTCTGCGAAAGTGCTGTTTTCACAGTGCTAAGTACTCCCAAGTCTATCAACAATGTAGGTTTTACCAGTTTTCTAAGTCTCTCTTATTTTCTTGTACTTATACTTGGAATTCTCTGTGTAAACCTCTGTAACGTTTCTATGTAGATGAATCACTGCGTACTTTCTCTTCTTTCTATCTGTTACCAATCTTGAGAAACTCATACATTCTCTGTTCACTGTTTCACGGACTTAGAGAACTAAATTTCCTTCGGCGAAAGTGCTGTTTTCACAGTGCTAAGTACTCCCAACTCTATCAACAATGTAGGTTTTACCAGTTTTCTACGTCTCTCTTATTTTCTTGTACTTATACTTGGAATTCTCTGTGTAAACCTCTGTAACTTTTCTATGTAGATGAATCACTGCGTACTTTCTCTTCTTTCTATCTGTTACCAATCTTGAGAAACTCATACATTCTCTGTTCACTGTTTCCCTGTCTTAGAGAAGTAGATTTCTTTCTCCGAAAGTGCTGTTTTCACACTGCTAAGTACTCCCAACTCTATCCACAATGTACGTTTTACCAGTTTTCTAAGTCTCTCTTATTTTCTTGTACTTATACATGGAATTCTCTATGTAAACTTCTGTAACTACTCTAGGTAGATGAATCACTGTGTACTTTCTCTTCTTTCTATCTGTTACCAATCTTGAGAAACTCATACATTCTCTGTTCACTGTTTCCCAGTCTTAGAGAAGTAGATTTCTTTCTGCGAAAGTGCGGTTTTCACAGTGCTAAGTACTCCCAACTCTATCAATAATGTAGGTTTTACCAGTTTTCTAAGTCTCTCTTCTTCTCTTATACTTATACATGGAATTTTCTGTGTAAACTTCTGTAACTTCTCTAGGTAGATGAATCACTGTGTACTTTCTCTTCTTTCTATCTGTTACCAATCTTGAGAAACTCATACATTCTCTGTTCACTGTTTCACGGACTTAGACAACTAAATTTCTTTCGGCGAAAGTGCTGTTTTCACAGTGCTAAGTACTCCCAACCCTATATACAATGTAGATTTTACCAGTTTTCTAAGTCTCTCTTCTTCTCTTGTACTTATACATGGAATTCTCTGTGTAAACTTCTGTAACTTCTCTAGGTAGATGAATCACTGTGTACTTTCTCTTGTTTCTATCTGTTACCAATCTTGAGAAACTCATACATTCTCTGTTCACTGTTTCCCAGTCTTAGAGAAGTTCATTTCTTTCTGTGAAAGTGCTGTTTTCACAGTGCTAAGTACTCCCAACTCTATCAACAATGTAGGTTTTACCAGTTTTCTAAGTCTCTCTTATTTTCTTGTACTTATACTTGGAATTCTCTGTGTAAACCTCTGTAACGTTTCTATGTAGATGAATCACTGCGTAACTTCTCTTCTTTCTATCTGTTACCAATCTTGAGAAACTGATACATTCTCTGTTCACTGTTTCACGGACTTAGAGAACTAAATTTCTTTCGGCGAAAGTGCTGTTTTCACAGTGCTAAGTACTCACAACTCTATCAACAATGTAGGTTTTACCAGTTTTCTAAGTCTCTCTCATTTTCTTGTATTTATACTTGGAATTCTCTGTGTAAACCTCTGTAACTTTTCCATGTAGATGAATCACTGCGTACTGTCTCTTCTTTCTATATGTTACCAATCTTGAGAAACTCATACATTCTCTGTTCACTGTTTCCCAGTCTTAGAGAAGTAGATTTCTTTCTGCGAAAGTGCTGTTTTCACAGTGCTCAGTACTCCCAACTCTATCCACAATGTAGGTTTTACCAGTTTTCTAAGTCTCTCTTATTTTCTTGTACTTATACATGGAATTCTCTGTGTAAACTTCTGTAACTTCTCTAGGTAGGTGAATCACTGTGTACTTGCTCTTGTTTCTATCTGTTACCAATCTTGAGAAACTGATACATTCTCTGTTCACTGTTTCAAGGACTTAGAGAACTAAATTTCTTTCGGCGAAAGTGCTGTTTTCACAGTGCTAAGTACTCCCAACTCTATCCACAATGTAGATTTTACCAGTTTTCTAAGTCTCTCTTCTTCTCTTGTACTTATACATGGAATTCTCTGTGTAAACTTCTGTAACTTCTCTAGGTAGATGAATCACTGTGTACTTGCTCTTGTTTCTATCTGTTACCAATCTTGAGAAACTCATACATTCTCTGTTCACTGTTTCCCAGTCTTAGAGAAGTTCATTTCTTTCTGCGAAAGTGCTGTTTTCACAGTGCTAAGTACTCCCAACTCTATCAACAATGTAGGTTTTACCAGTTTTCTAAGTCTCTCTTCTTTTCTTGTACTTATACTTGGAATTCTCTGTGTAAACCTCTGTAACTTCTCTAGGTAGATTAATCACTGTGGACTTTCTCTTGCTTCTATCTGTTACCATTCTTAAGAAACTCATACATTCTCCGTTCACTGATTCCCAGTCTTAGAGAAGTAGATTTCTTTGTGCGAAAGTGCTGTTTTCACAGTGCTAAGTACTCACAATTCTATCAACAATGGAGTTTTTAATAGTTTTCTCAGTCTCTCTTATTTGCTTGTACTTATACTTGGAATTCTCTGTGTAAACCTCTGTAACTTCTCTAGGTAGATGAATCACTGTGGACTTTCTCTTGTTTCTATCTGTTACCAATCTTGAGAAACTCATACATTCTCCGTTCACTCTTTCCCGGTCTTAGAGAAGTAGATTTCTTTCTGCTAAAGTGCTGTTTTCACAGTGCTAAGTACTCCCAACTCTATCAACAATGTAGGTTTTACCAGTTTTCTAAGTCTCTCTTATTTTCTTGGAGTTACACTTGGATTTCTCTGTGTAAACTTCTGGAACTTCTCTAAGTAGATGAATCACTGTGTACTTTCTCTTGTTTCTATCTGTTACCAATCTTGAGAAACTCATACATTCTCTGTTCACTATTTCGCGGTCTTAGAGATGTAGATTTCTTTCTGCGAAAGTGCTGTTTTCATGGTGCTAAGTACTCCCAACTCTATCAACAATGTAGGTTTTACCAGTTTTCTAAGCCTCTCTTATTTTCTTGTACTTATACTTGGAATTCTCTGTGTAAACCTCTGTAACTTTTCTAGGTAGATGAATCACTATGTACTTTCTCTTGTTTCTATCTGTTACCAATCTTGAGAAACTCATACATTCTCTGTTCACTGTTTCACGGACTTAGAGAACTAAATTTCTTGTGGCGAAAGTGCTGTTTTCACAGTACTAAGTACTCCCAACTCTATCAACAATGTAGGTTTTACCAGTTTTCTAAGTCTCTCTTATTTTCTTGTACTTATACTTGAAATTCTCTGTGTAAACCTCTGTAACTTTTCTATGTACATGAATCACTGCGTACTTTCTCTTCTTTCTATCTGTTACCAATCTTGAGAAACTCATACATTCTCTGTTCACTGTTTCCCAGTCTTAGAGAAGTAGATTTCTTTCTGAAAAAGTGCTGTTTTCACAGTGGTAAGTACTCCCAACTCTATCCACAACGTAGGTTTTACCAGTTTTCTAAGTCTCTCTTCTTTTCTTGTACTTATACATGGAATTCTCTGTGTAAACCTCTATAACTTTTCTAGGTAGATGAATCACTGTGTACTTTCCCTTGTATCTATCTGTTACCAATCTTGAGAAACTCATACATTCTCTGTTCACTGTTTCCCAGTGTTAGAGAAGTAGATTTCATTCTGCGAAAGTGCTGTTTTCACAGTGCTAAGTACTCCCAACTCTATCAACAATGTAGGTTTTACCAGTTTTCTAAGTCTCTCTTATTTTCTTGTACTTATACTTGGAATTCTCTGTGTAAACCTCTGTAACGTTTCTATGTAGATGAATCACTGCGTACTTTCTCTTCTTTCTATCTGTTACCAATCTTGAGAAACTCATACATTCTCTGTTCACTGTTTCCCAGTCTTAGAGAAGTAGATTTCTTTCTGCGAAAGTGCTATTTTCACAATGCTAAGTACTCCCAACTCTATCAACAATGTAGGTTTTACCAGTTTTCTAAGTCTCTCTTATTTTCTTGTACTTATACATTGAATTCTCTGTGTAAACCTCTGTAACTTTTCTAGGTAGATGAATCACTGTGTACTTTCTCTTGTTTCTATCTGTTACCAATCTTGAGAAACTGATACATTCTCTGTTCACTGTTTCACGGACTTAGAGAACTAAATTTCTTTCGGCGAAAGTGCTGTTTTCACAGTGCTAAGTATTCCCAACTCCATCAACAATGTAGGTTTTACCCGTTTTCTAAGTCTCTCTTATTTTCTTGTACTTATACTTGGAATTCTCTGTGTAAACCTCTGTAACTTTTCTAGGTAGATGAATCACTGCGTACTTTCTCTTCTTTCTATCTGTTACCAATCTTGAGAAACTCATACATTCTCTGTTCACTGTTTCCCAGTCTTAGAGAAGTAGATTTCTTTCTCCGAAAGTGCTGTTTTCACACTGCTAAGTACTCCCAACTCTATCCACAATGTACGTTTTACCAGTTTTCTAAGTCTCTCTTATTTTCTTGTACTTATGCATGGAATTCTCTGTGTAAACTTCTGTAACTACTCTAGGTAGATGAATCACTGTGTACTTTCTCTTCTTTCTATCTGTTACCAATCTTGAGAAACTCATACATTCTCTGTTCACTGTTTCCCAGTCTTAGAGTAGTAGATTTCTTTCTGCGAAAGTGCGGTTTTCACAGTGCTAAATACTCCCAACTCTATCAATAATGTAGGTTTTACCAGTTTTCTAAGTCTCTCTTCTTCTCTTGTACTTATACATGGAATTCTCTGTGTAAACTTCTGTAACTTCTCTAGGTAGATGAATCACTGTGTACTTTCTCTTGTTTCTATCTGTTACCAATCTTGAGAAACTGATACATTCTCTGTTCACTCTTTCACGGACTTAGAGAACTAAATTTCTTTCGGCGAAAGTGCTGTTTTCACAGTGCTAAGTACTCCCAACCCTATCCACAATGTAGATTTTACCAGTTTTCTAAGTCTCTCTTCTTCTCTTGTACTTATACATGGAATTCTCTGTGTAAACTTCTGTAACTTCTCTAGGTAGATGAATCACTGTGTACTTTCTCTTGTTTCTATCTGTTACCAATCTTGAGAAACTCATACATTCTCTGTTAACTGTTTCCCAGTCTTAGAGAAGTTGATTTCTTTCTGCGAAAGTGCTGTTTTCACAGTGCTAAGTACTCCCAACTCTATCAACAATGTAGGTTTTACCAGTCTTCTAAGTCTCTCTTATTTTCTTGTACTTATACTTGGAATTCTCTGTGTAAACCTCTATAACTTTTCTAGGTAGATGAATCACTGTGTACTTTCTCTTGTATCTATCTGTTACCAATCTTGAGAAACTCATACATTCTCTGTTCACTGTTTCCCAGTGTTAGAGAAGTAGATTTCTTTCTGCGAAAGTACTGTTTTCACAGTGCTAAGTACTCCCAACTCTATCAACAATGTAGGTTTTACCAGTTTTCTAAGTCTCTCTTATTTTCTTTTACTTATACATGGAATACTCTGTGTAAACTTCTGTAACTTCTCTAGGTAGATGAATCACTGTGTACTTTCTCTTGTTTCTATCTGTTACCAATCTTGAGAAACTCATACATTCTCTATTCACTGTTTCCCAGTGTTAGAGAAGTAGATTTCTTTCTGTGAAAGTGCTGTTTTCACAGTGCTAAGTACTCCCAACTCTATCAACAATGTAGGTTTTACCAGTTTTCTAAGTCTCTCTTATTTTCTTGTACTTATACTTCTAATTCTCTGTGTAAACCTCTGTAACTTTTCTAGGTAGATGAATCACTGTGTACTTTCTCTTGTTTCTATCTGTTACCAATCTTGAGAAACTCATACATTCTGTGTTCACTGTTTCACGGACTTAGAGAACTAAATTTCTTTCGGCGAAAGTGCTGTTTTCACAGTGCTAAGTACTCACAACTCTATCAACAATGTAGGTTTTACCAGTTTTCTAAGTCTCTCTCATTTTCTTGTATTTATACTTGGAATTCTCTGTGTAAACCTCTGTAACTTTTCCATGTAGATGAATCACTGCGTACTGTCTCTTCTTTCTATATGTTACCAATCTTGAGAAACTCATACATTCTCTGTTCACTGTTTCCCAGTCTTAGAGAAGTAGATTTCTTTCTGCGAAAGTGCTGTTTTCACAGTGCTCAGTACTCCCAACTCTATCCACAATGTAGGTTTTACCAGTTTTCTAAGTCTCTCTTATTTTCTTGTACTTATACATGGAATTCTCTGTGTAAACTTCTGTAACTTCTCTAGGTAGGTGAATCACTGTGTACTTGCTCTTGTTTCTATCTGTTACCAATCTTGAGAAACTGATACATTCTCTGTTCACTGTTTCAAGGACTTAGAGAACTAAATTTCTTTCGGCGAAAGTGCTGTTTTCACAGTGCTAAGTACTCCCAACTCTATCCACAATGTAGATTTTACCAGTTTTCTAAGTCTCTCTTCTTCTCTTGTACTTATACATGGAATTCTCTGTGTAAACTTCTGTAACTTCTCTAGGTAGATGAATCACTGTGTACTTGCTCTTGTTTCTATCTGTTACCAATCTTGAGAAACTCATACATTCTCTGTTCACTGTTTCCCAGTCTTAGAGAAGTTCATTTCTTTCTGCGAAAGTGCTGTTTTCACAGTGCTAAGTACTCCCAACTCTATCAAAAATGTAGGTTTTACTAGTTTTCTAAGTCTCTCTTATTTTCTTGTACTTATACTTGGAATTCTCTGTGTAAACCTCTGTAACTTTTCTAGGTAGTTGAATCCGTGTGTACTTTCTCTTGTTTCTATCTGTTACCAATCTTGAGAAACTCATACATTCTCTGTTCACTGTTTCCCGGTCTTAGAGAAGTAGATTTCTTTGTGCGAAAGTGCTGTTTTCACAGTGCTAAGTACTCCCAACTCTATCAACAATGTAGGTTTTACCAGTTTTCTAAGTCTCTCTTCTTTTCTTGTACTTATACTTGGAATTCTCTGTGTAAACCTCTGTAACTTCTCTAGGTAGATTAATCACTGTGGACTTTCTCTTGCTTCTATCTGTTACCATTCTTAAGAAACTCATACATTCTCCGTTCACTGATTCCCAGTCTTAGAGAAGTAGATTTCTTTGTGCGAAAGTGCTGTTTTCACAGTGCTAAGTACTCACAATTCTATCAACAATGGAGTTTTTAATAGTTTTCTCAGTCTCTCTTATTTGCTTGTACTTATACTTGGAATTCTCTGTGTAAACCTCTGTAACTTCTCTAGGTAGATGAATCACTGTGGACTTTCTCTTGTTTCTATCTGTTACCAATCTTGAGAAACTCATACATTCTCCGTTCACTGTTTCCCGGTCTTAGAGAAGTAGATTTCTTTCTGCTAAAGTGCTGTTTTCACAGTGCTAAGTACTCCCAACTCTATCAACAATGTAGGTTTTACCAGTTTTCTAAGTCTCTCTTATTTTCTTGGAGTTACACTTGGATTTCTCTGTGTAAACTTCTGGAACTTCTCTAAGTAGATGAATCACTGTGTACTTTCTCTTGTTTCTATCTGTTACCAATCTTGAGAAACTCATACATTCTCTGTTCACTATTTCGCGGTCTTAGAGATGTAGATTTCTTTCTGCGAAAGTGCTGTTTTCACAGTGCTAAGTACTCCCAACTCTATCAACAATGTAGGTTTTACCAGTTTTCTAAGCCTCTCTTATTTTCTTGTACTTATACTTGGAATTCTCTGTGTAAACCTCTGTAACTTCTCTCGGTAGATGAATCACTGTGTACTTTCTCTTGTTTCTATCTGTTACCAACCTTGAGAAACTCATACATTCTCTGTTCACTGTTTCACGGACTTAGAGAACTAAATTTCTTGTGGCGAAAGTGCTGTTTTCACAGTACTAAGTACTCCCAACTCTATCAAGAATGTAGGTTTTACCAGTTTTCTAAGTCTCTCTTATTTTCTTGTACTTATACTTGAAATTCTCTGTGTAAACCTCTGTAACTTTTCTATGTACATGAATCACTGCGTACTTTCTCTTCTTTCTATCTGTTACCAATCTTGAGAAACTCATACATTCTCTGTTCACTGTTTCCCAGTCTTAGAGAAGTAGATTTCTTTCTGAAAAAGTGCTGTTTTCACAGTGGTAAGTACTCCCAACTCTATCCACAACGTAGGTTTTACCAGTTTTCTAAGTCTCTCTTCTTTTCTTGTACTTATACTTGGAATTCTCTGTGTAAACTTCTGTAACTTCTCTAGGTAGATGAATCACTGTGTACTTTCTCTTGTTTCTATCTGTTACCAATCTTGAGAAACTCATACATTCTCTGTTCACTGTTTCCCAGTGTTAGAGAAGTTGATTTCTTTCTGCGAAAGTGCTGTTTTCACAGTGCTAAGTACTCCCAACTCTATCAAAAATGTAGGTTTTACCAGTTTTCTAAGTCTCTCTTATTTTCTTGTACTTATACTTGGAATTCTCTGTGTAAACCTCTGTAACTTTTCTAGGTAGATGAATCCGTGTGTACTTTCTCTTGTTTCTATCTGTTACCAATCTTGAGAAACTCATACATTCTCTGTTCACTGTTTCACGGACTTAGAGAACTAAATTTCTTTGTGCGAAAGTGCTGTTTTCACAGTGCTAAGTATTCCCAACTCTATCAACAATGTAGGTTTTACCGGTTTTCTAAGTCTCTCTTATCTGCTTGTACTTATACTTGGAATTCTCTGTGTAAACCTCTGTAACTTCTCTAGGTAGATGAATCACTGTGTACTTTCTCTTGTTTCTATCTGTTACCAATCTTGAGAAACTCATACATTCTCTGTTCACTGTTTCCCGGTCTTAGAGAAGTAGATTTCTTTGTGCGAAAGTGCTGTTTTCACAGTGCTAAGTACTCCCAACTCTATCAACAATGTAGGTTTTACCAGTTTTCTAAGTCTCTCTTCTTTTCTTGTACTTATACTTGGAATTCTCTGTGTAAACCTCTGTAACTTCTCTCGTAGATGAATCACTGTGGACTTTCTCTTGCTTGAATCTGTTACCATTCTTAAGAAACTCATACATTCTCCGTTCACTGATTCCCAGTTTTAGAGAAGTAGATTTCTTTGTGCGAAAGTGCTGTTTTCACAGTGCTAAGTACTCACAACTCTATCAACAATGGAGTTTTTAATAGTTTTCTCAGTCTCTCTTATTTGCTTGTACTTATACTTGGAATTCTCTGTGTAAACCTCTGTAACTTCTCTAGGTAGATGAATCACTGTGGACTTTCTCTTGTTTCTATCTGTTACCAATCTTGAGAAACTCATACATTCTCTGTTCACTGATTCCCGGTCTTAGAGAAGCAGATTTCTTTCTGCGAAAGTCCTGTTTTCACAGTGCTGAGTACTCCCAACTCTATCAACAATGTAGGTTTTACCAGTTTTCTAAGTCTCTCTTATTTTTTGAAGTTACACTTGGATTTCTCTGTGTAAACCTCTGTAATTTCTCTAGATAGATGAATCACTGTGTACTTTCTGTTGTTACTATCTGTTACAAATCTTGACAAAATCATACATTCTCCGTTCACTGTTTCCCGGTCTTAGACAAGTAGATTTCTTTGTGTGAAAGTGCTGTTTTCACAGTGCTAAGTACTCCCAACTCTATCAACAATGTAGTTTCTACCAGTTTTCTAAGTCTCTCTAATTTTCATGAAGCTACACTTGGATTTCTCTGTGTAAACATCTGTAACGTCTCTAGGTAGATGAATCACTGTGTACTTTCTCTTGTTTCTATCTGTTACCAATCTTGAGAAACTCATACATTCTCTGTTCACTGTTTCACGGTCTTAGAGAAGTAGATTTCTTTCTGCGAAAGTGCTGTTTTCACACTGCTAAGTACTCCCAACTCTATCAACAATGTAGGTTTTACCAGTTTTCTAAGTCTCTCTTATTTTCTTGTACTTACACTTGGAATTCTCTGTGTAAACCTCTGTAACTTCTCTCGGTAGATGAATCACTGTGTACTTTCTCTTGTTTCTATCTGTTACCAATCTTGAGAAACTCATACATTCTCTGTTCACTGTTTCCCGGTCTTAGAGAAGTAGATTTCTTTGTGGGAAAGTGTTGTTTTCACAGTGCTAAGTACTCCTAACTCTATCAACAATGTAGGTTGTAACAGTTTTCTAAGTCTCTCTTATTTTCTTGTTCTTATACTTGGAATTCTCTGTGTAAACCTCTGTAACTTCTCTCGGTAGATGAATCACTGTGGACTTTCTCTTGTTTCTATCTGTTACCAATCTTGAGAAACTCATACATCTCTGTTCACTGATTCCCGGTCTTGGAGAAGCAGATTTCTTTCTGCGAAAGTCCTGTTTTCACAGTGCTGAGTACTCCCAACTCTATCAACAATGTAGGTTTTACCGGTTTTCTAAGTCTCTCTTATTTGCTTGTACTTATACTTGGAATTCTCTGTGTAAACCTCTGTAACTTCTCTAGGTAGATGAATCACTGTGTACTTTCTCTTGTTTCTATCTGTTACCAATCTTGAGAAACTCATACATTCTCTGTTCACTGTTTCGCGGTCTTAGAGAAGTAGATTTCTTTGTGCGAAAGTGCTGTTTTCACAGTGCTAAGTACTCCCAACTCTATCAACAATGTAGGTTTTACCACTTTTCTAAGTCTCTCTTCTTTTCTTGTACTTATACTTGGAATTCTCTGTGTAAACCTCTGTAACTTCTCTCGTAGATGAATCACTGTGTACTTTCTCTTGCTTCTATCTGTTACCAATCTTGAGAAACTCATACATTCTCTGTTCACTGTTTCGCGGTCTTAGAGAAGTAGATTTCTTTGTGCGAAAGTGCTGTTTTCACAGTGCTAAGTACTCACAACTCTATCAACAATGGAGTTTTTAATAGTTTTCTCAGTCTCTCTTATTTGCTTGTACTTATACTTGGAATTCTCTGTGTAAACCTCTGTAACTTCTCTAGGTAGATGAATCACTGTGGACTTTCTCTTGTTTCTATCTGTTACCAATCTTGAGAAACTCATACATTCTCCATTCACTGTTTCGCGGTCTTAGAGAAGTAGATTTCTTTCTGCGAAAGTGCTGTTTTCACAGTGCTAAGTACTCCCAACTCTATCAACAATGTAGGTTTTAACAGTTTTCTAAGTCTCTCTTATTTTCTTGTACTTATACTTAGAATTCTCTGTGTAAACCTCTGTAACTTCTCTCGGTAAATGAATCACTGTGGACTTTCTCTTGTTTCTATGTGTTACCAATCTTGAGAAACTCATACATTCTCTGTTAACTGTTTCACGGTCTTAGAGAAGTAGATTTCTTTGTGCGAAAGTGCTGGTTTTACAGTGCTAAGTACTCCCAACTCTATCAACAATGGAGTTTTTAATAGTTTTCTAAGTCTCTATTATTTTCTTGCACTTATACTTGGAATTCTCTGTGTAAACCTCTGTAACTTCTCTCGGTAGATGAATCACTGTGTACTTTCTCTTGTTTCTATCTGTTATCAATCTTGAGAAACTCATACATTCTCTGTTCACTGTTTCCCGGTCTTAGAGAAGTAGATTTCTTGGTTCGAAAGTGCTGTTTTCACAGTGCTAAGTACTCCCAACTCTATCAACAATGTAGGTTTTACCAGTTTTCTAAGTTTCTCTTATTTTCTTGGAGTTACACTTGGATTTCTCTGTGTAAACCTCTGGAACTTCTCTAAGTAGATGAATCACTGTGTACTTTCTCTTGCTTCTATCTGTTACCAATCTTGAGAAACTCATACATTCTCTGTTCACTGTTTCGCGGTCTTAGAGAAGTAGATTTCTTTGTGCGAAAGTGCTGTTTTCACAGTGCTAAGTACGTCCAACTCTATCAACAACGTAGGTTCTACGAGTTTTCTAAGTCTCTCCTATTTTCTTGTACTTATACTTGAAATTCTCTGTGTAAACCTCTGTAACTTCTCTAGGTAGATGAATCACTGTGGACTTTCTCTTGTTTCTATCTGTTACCAATCTTGAGAAACACATACATTCTCTGTTCACTGATTCCCGGTTTTAGAGAAGCAGATTTCTTTCTGCGAAAGTCCTGTTTTCACAGTGCTAAGTACTCCCAATTCTATCAACAATGTAGGTTTTACCAGTTTTCTAAGTCTCTATTATTTTCTTGAAGTTACACTTGGATTTCTCTCTGTAAACCTCTGTAATTTCTCTAGATAGATGAATCACTGTGTACTTTCTGTTGTTACTATCTGTTACAAATCTTGACAAACTCATACATTCTCCGTTCACTGTTTTCCGGTCTTAGACAAGTAGATTTCTTTGTGCGAAAGTGCTGTTTTCACAGTGCTAAGTACTCCCAATTCTATCAACAATGTAGTTTCTACCGGTTTTCTAAGTCTCTCTAATTTTGATGAAGTTACACTTGGATTTCTCTGTGTAAACATCTGTAACGTCTCTAGGTAGATCAAAAACTGTGTACTTTCTCTTGTTTCTATCTGTTACCAATCTTGAGAAACTCATACATTCTCCGTTCACTGTTTCCCGGTATTAGAGAAGTAGATTTCTTTGTGCGAAAGTGCTGTTTTCACACTGCTAATTACTCCCAACTCTATCAACAATGTAGGTTTTACCAGTTTTCTAAGTCTCTCTTATTTTCTTGGAGTTACACTTGGATTTCTCTGTGTAAACTTCTGGAACTTCTCTAAGTAGATGAATCACTGTGTACTTTCTCTTGTTTCTATCTGTTACCAATCTTGAGAAACTCATACATTCTCTGTTCACTGTTTCCCGGTCTTAGAGAAGTAGATTTCTTTGTGCGAAAGTGCTGTTTTCACAGTGCTAAGTACTCCCAACTCTATCAACAATGTAGGTTTTACCAGTTTTCTAAGTCTCTCTTATTTTCTTGTACTTATACTTGGAATTCTCTGTGTAAACCTCTGTAACTTCTCTCGGTAGATGAATCACTGTGTACTTTCTCTTGTTTCTATCTGTTACCAATCTTGAGAAACTCATACATTCTCTGTTCACTGTTTCCCGGTCTTAGAGAAGTAGATTTCTTTCTGCGAAAGTGCTGTTTTCACAGTGCTAAGTACTCCCAACTCTATCAACAATGTAGGTTGTAACAGTTTTCTAAGTCTCTCTTATTTTCTTGTACTAATACTTGGAATTCTCTGTGTAAACCTCTGTAACTTCTCTCGGTAGATGAATCACTGTCGACTTTCTCTTGTTTCTATCTGTTACCAATGTTGAGAAACTCATACATTCTCTGTTTACTGTTTCGCGGTCTTAGAGAAGTAGATTTCTTTGTGCGAAAGTGCTGTTTTCACAGTGCTAACTACTCCCAACTCTATCAACAATGGAGTTTTTAATAGTTTTATAAGTCTCTATTATTTTCTTGCACTTATACTTGGAATTCTCTGTGTAAACCTCTGTAACTTCTCTAGGTAGATGAATCACTGTGTACTTTCTCTAGTTTCTATCTGTTACCAACCTTGAGAAACTCATACATTCTCCGTTCACTGTTTCCTGGTCTTAGAGAAGTAGATTTCTTTCTGCGAAAGTGCTGTTTTCACAGTGCTAAGTACTCCCAACTCTATCAACAATGTAGGTTTTAACAGTTTTCTAAGTTTCTCTTATTTGCTTGTACTTATACTTGGAATTCTCTGTGTAAACCTCTGTAACTTCTCTCGGTAGATGAATCACTGTGTACTTTCTGTTGTTACTATCTGTTACCAATCTTGACAAACTCATACATTCACCGTTCACTGTCTCCCGGTCTTAGACAAGTAGATTTCTTTGTGTGAAAGTGCTGTTTTCACAGTGCTAAGTACTCCCAACTCTATCAACAATTTAGTTTCTACCGGTTTTCTAAGTCTCTCTAATTTTCATGAAGCTACACTTGGATTTCTCTGTGTAAACATCTGTAACGTCTCTAGGTAGATGAATCACTGTGTACTTTCTCTTGTTTCTATCTGTTACCAATCTTGAGAAACTCATACATTCTCTGTTCACTGTTTCCCGGTCTTAGAGAAGTAGATTTCTTTGTGCGAAAGTGCTGTTTTCACAGTGCTAAGTACTCCGAACTCTATCAACAATGTAGGTTTTACCAGTTTTCTAAGTCTCTCTTATTTTCTTGTACTTATACTTGGAATTCTCTGTGTAAACCTCTGTAACTTCTCTCGGTAGGTGAATCACTGTGTACTTTCTCTTGTTTCTATCTGTTACCAATCTTGAAAAACTCATACATTCTCTGTTCACTGTTTCCCGGTCTTAGAGAAGTAGATTTCTTTGTGCGAAAGTGCTGTTTTCACAGTGCTAAGTACTCCTAACTCTATCAACAATGTAGGTTGTAACATTTTTCTATGTCTCTCTTATTTTCTTGTACTTATACTTGGAATTCTCTGTGTAAACCTCTGTAACTTCTCTCGGTAGATGAATAACTGTGGACTTTCTCTTGTTTCTATCTGTTACCAATCTTGAGAAACTCATACATTCTCTGTTTACTGTTTCGCGGTCTTAGAGAAGTAGATTTCTTTGTGCGAAAGTGCTGTTTTCACAGTGCTAAGTACTTCCAACTCTATCAACAACGTAGGTTTTACAAGTTTTCTAAGTCTCTCTTATTTTCTTGTACTTATTCTTGGAATTCTCTGTGTAAGCCTCTGTAACTTCTCTACGTAGATGAATCACTGTGGACTTTCTCTTGTTTCTATCTGTTACCAATCTTGAGAAACTCATACATTCTCTGTTCACTGATTCCCGGTCTTAGAGAAGCAGATTTCTTTCTGCGAAAGTCCTGTTTTCACAGTGCTGAGTACTCCCAACTCTATCAACAATGTAGGTTTTACCAGTTTTCTAAGTCTCTCTTATTTTCTTGTACTTATACTTGGAATTCTCTGTGTAAACCTCTGTAACTTCTCTCGGTAGATGAATCACTGTGTACTTTCTCTTGTTTCTATCTGTTACCAATTTTGAAAAACTCACACATTCTCTGTTCACTGTTTCCCGGTCTTAAGGAAGTAGATTTCTTTGTGCGAAAGTGCTGTTTTCACAGTGCTAAGTACTCCCAACTCTATCAACAATGTAGTTTCTACCGGTTTTCTAAGTCTCTCTAATTTTCATGAAGCTACACTTGGATTTCTCTGTGTAAACATCTGTAACGTCTCTAGGTAGATGAATCACTGTGTACTTTCTCTTGTTTCTATCTTTTACCAATCTTGAGAAACTCATACATTCTCTGTTCACTGCTTCCCGGTCTTAGAGAAGTAGATTTCTTTCTGCGAAAGTGCTGTTTTCACAGTGCTAAGTACTCCCAACTCTATCAACAATGTAGGTTTTACCACTTTTCTAAGTCTCTCTTATTTTCTTGTACTTATACTTGGAATTCTCTGTGTAAACCTCTGTAACTTCTCTCGGTAGATGAATCACTGTGTACTTTCTCTTGTTTCTATCTGTTACCAATTTTGAAAAACTCACACATTCTCTGTTCACTGTTTCCCGGTCTTAAGGAAGTAGATTTCTTTGTGCGAAAGTGCTGTTTTCACAGTGCTAAGTACTCCTAACTCTATCAACAATGTAGGTTGTAACAGTTTTCTAAGTCTCTCTTATTTTCTTGTACTTATACTTGGAATTCTCTGTGTAAACCTCTGTAACTTCTCTCGGTAGATGAATAACTGTGGACTTTCTCTTGTTTCTATCTGTTACCAATCTTGAGAAACTCATACATTCTCTGTTTACTGTTTCGCGGTCTTAGAGAAGTAGATTTCTTTGTGCGAAAGTGCTCTTTTCACAGTGCTAAGTACTCCCAACTCTATCAACAATGTAGGTTGTAACAGTTTTCTACGTCTCTCTTATTTTCTTGTACTTCTACTTGGAATTCTCTGTGTAAACCTCTGTAACTTCTCTCGGTAGATGAATCACTGTGGACTTTCTCTTGTTTCTATCTGTTACCAATCTTGAGAAACTCATACATTCTCTGGTCACTGTTTCGCGGTCTTAGAGAAGTAGATTTCTTTGTGCGAAAGTGCTGTTTTCACAGTGCTAAGTACTTCCAACTCTATCAACAACGTAGGTTTTACGAGTTTTCTAAGTCTCTCTTATTTTCTTGTACTTATTCTTGGAATTCTCTGTGTAAGCCTCTGTAACTTCTCTAGGTAGATGAATCACTGTGGACTTTCTCTTGTTTCTATCTGTTACGAATCTTGAGAAACTCATACATTCTCTGTTCACTGATTCCCGGTCTTAGAGAAGCAGATTTCTTTCTGCGAAAGTCCTGTTTTCACAGTGCTGAGTACTCCCAACTCTATCAACAATGTAGGTTTTACCAGTTTTATAAGTCTCTCTTATTTTTTGAAGTTACACTTGGATTTCTCTGTGTAAACCTCTGTAATTTCTCTAGATAGATGAATCACTGTGTACTTTCTGTTGTTACTATCTGTTACAAATCTTGACAAACTCATACATTCTCCGTTCACTGTTTCCCGGTCTTAGACAAGTAGATTTCTTTGTGTGAAAGTGCTGTTTTCACAGTGCTAAGTACTCCCAACTCTATCAACAATGTAGTTTCTACCGGTTTTCTAAGTCTCTCTAATTTTCATGAAGCTACACTTGGATTTCTCTGTGTAAACATCTGTAACGTCTCTAGGTAGATGAATCACTGTGTACTTTCTCTTGTTTCTATCTGTTACCAATCTTGAGAAACAAATACATTCTCTGTTCACTGTTTCCCGGTCTTAGAGAAGTAGATTTCTTTCTGCGAAAGTGCTGTTTTCACACTGCTAAGTACTCCCAACTCTATCAACAATGTAGGTTTTACCAGTTTTCTAAGTCTCTCTTATTTTCTTGTACTTATACTTGGAATTCTCTGTGTAAACCTCTGTAACTTCTCTCGGTAGATGAATCACTGTGTACTTTCTCTTGTTTCTATCTGTTACCAATCTTGAGAAACTCATACATTCTCTGTTCACTGTTTCCCGGTCTTAGAGAAGTAGATTTCTTTCTGCGAAAGTGTTGTTTTCACAGTGCTAAGTACTCCTAACTCTATCAACAATGTAGGTTGTAACAGTTTTCTAAGTCTCTCTTATTTTCTTGTTCTTATACTTGGAATTCTCTGTGTAAACCTCTGTAACTTCTCTCGGTAGATGAATTACTGTGGACTTTCTCTTGTTTCTATCTGTTACCAATCTTGAGAAACTAATACATTCTCTGTTTACTGTTTCGCGGCTTAGAGAAGTAGATTTCTTTGTGCGAAAGTACTGTTTTCACAGTGCTAAGTACTCCCAACTCTATCAACAATGTAGGTTGTAACAGTTTTCTACGTCTCTCTTATTTTCTTGTACTTATACTTGGAATTCTCTGTGTAAATCTCTGTAACTTCTCTCGGTAGATGAATCACTGTGGACTTTCTCTTGTTTCTATCTGTTACCAATCTTGAGAAACTCATACATTCTCTGGTCACTGTTTCGCGGTCTTAGAGAAGTAGATTTCTTTGTGCGAAAGTGCTGTTTTCACAGTGCTAAGTACTTCCAACTCTATCAACAACGTAGGTTTTACGAGTTTTCTAAGTCTCTCTTATTTTCTTCTACTTATTCTTGGAATTCTCTGTGTAAGCCTCCGTAACTTCTCTAGGTAGATGAATCACTGTGGACTTTCCCTTGTTTCTATCTGTTACCAATCTTGAGAAACTCATACATTCTCTGTTCACTGATTCCCGGTCTTGGAGAAGCAGATTTCTTTCTGCGAAAGTCCTGTTTTCACAGTGCTGAGTACTCCCAACTCTATCAACAATGTAGGTTTTACCGGTTTTCTAAGTCTCTCTTATTTGCTTGTACTTATACTTGGAATTCTCTGTGTAAACCTCTGTAACTTCTCTAGGTAGATGAATCACTGTGTACTTTCTCTTGTTTCTATCTGTTACCAATCTTGAGAAACTCATACATTCTCTGTTCACTGTTTCCCGGTCTTAGAGAAGTAGATTTCTTTGTGCGAAAGTGCTGTTTTCACAGTGCTAAGTACTCCCAACTCTATCAAAAATGTAGGTTTTACCACTTTTCTAAGTCTCTCTTCTTTTCTTGTACTTATACTTGGAATTCTCTGTGTAAACCTCTGTAACTTCTCTCGTAGATGAATCACTGTGTACTTTCTCTTGCTTCTATCTGTTACCAATCTTGAGAAACTCATACATTCTCTGTTCACTGTTTCGCGGTCTTAGAGAAGTAGATTTCTTTGTGCGAAAGTGCTGTTTTCACAGTGCTAAGTACTCACAACTCTATCAACAATGGAGTTTTTAATAGTTTTCTCAGTCTCTCTTATTTGCTTGGACTTATACTTGGAATTCTCTGTGTAAACCTCTGTAACTTCTGTAGGTAGATGAATCACTGTGGACTTTCTCTTGTTTCTATCTGTTACCAATCTTGAGAAACTCATACATTCTCCATTCACTGTTTCCCGGTCTTAGAGAAGTAGATTTCTTTCTGCGAAAGTGCTGTTTTCACAGTGCTAAGTACTCCCAACTCTATCAACAATGTAGGTTTTAACAGTTTTCTAAGTCTCTCTTATTTTCTTGTGCTTATACTTAGAATTCTCTGTGTAAACCTCTGTAACTTCTCTCGGTAAATGAATCACTGTGGACTTTCTCTTGTTTCTATCTGTTACCAATCTTGAGAAACTCATACATTCTCTGTTCACTGTTTCCCGGTCTTAGAGAACTAGATTTCTTGGTTCGAAAGTGCTGTTTTCACAGTGCTAAGTACTCCCAACTCTATCAACAATGTAGGTTTTACCAGTTTTCTAAGTTTCTCTTATTTTCTTGGAGTTACACTTGGATTTCTCTGTGTAAACCTCTGGAACTTCTCTAAGTAGATGAATCACTGTGTACTTTCTCTTGCTTCTATCTGTTACCAATCTTGAGAAACTCATACATTCTCTGTTCACTGTTTCGCGGTCTTAGAGAAGTAGATTTCTTTGTGCGAAAGTGCTTTTTTCACAGTGCTAAGTACGTCCAACTCTATCAACAACGTAGGTTCTACGAGTTTTCTAAGTCTCTCCTATTTTCTTGTACTTGTACTTGAAATTCTCTGTGTAAACCTCTGTAACTTCTCTAGGTAGATGAATCACTGTGGACTTTCTCTTGTTTCTATCTGTTACCAATCTTGAGAAACACATACATTCTCTGTTCACTGATTCCCGGTTTTAGAGAAGCAGATTTCTTTCTGCGAAAGTCCTGTTTTCACAGTGCTAAGTACTCCCAATTCTATCAACAATGTAGGTTTTACCAGTTTTCTAAGTCTCTATTATTTTCTTGAAGTTACACTTGGATTTCTCTCTGTAAACCTCTGTAATTTCTCTAGATAGATGAATCACTGTGTACTTTCTGTTGTTACTATCTGTTACAAATCTTGACAAACTCATACATTCTCCGTTCACTGTTTCCCGGTCTTAGACAAGTAGATTTCTTTGTGCGAAAGTGCTGTTTTCACAGTGCTAAGTACTCCCAATTCTATCAACAATGTAGTTTCTACCGGTTTTCTAAGTCTCTCTAATTTTGATGAAGTTACACTTGGATTTCTCTGTGTAAACATCTGTAACGTCTCTAGGTAGATGAATCACTGTGTACTTTCTCTTGTTTCTATCTGTTACCAATCTTGAGAAACTCATACATTCTCCGTTCACTGTTTCCCGGTATTAGAGAAGTAGATTTCTTTGTGCGAAAGTGCTGTTTTCACACTGCTAATTACTCCCAACTCTATCAACAATGTAGGTTTTACCAGGTTTCTAAGTCTCTCTTATTTTCTTGGAGTTACACTTGGATTTCTCTGTGTAAACTTCTGGAACTTCTCTAAGTAGATGAATCACTGTGTACTTTCTCTTGTTTCTATCTGTTACCAATCTTGAGAAACTCATACATTCTCTGTTCACTGTTTCCCGGTCTTAGAGAAGTAGAGTTCTTTGTGCGAAAGTGCTGTTTTCACAGTGCTAAGTAGTCCCACCTCTATCAACAATGTAGGTTTTACCAGTTTTCTAAGTCTCTCTTATTTTCTTGTACTTATACTTGGAATTCTCTGTGTAAACCTCTGTAACTTCTCTCGGTAGATGAATCACTGTGTACTTTCTCTTGTTTCTATCTGTTACCAATCTTGAGAAACTCATACATTCTCTGTTCACTGTTTCCCGGTCTTAGAGAAGTAGATTTCTTTCTGCGAAAGTGCTGTTTTCACAGTGCTAAGTACTCCCAACTCTATCAACAATGTAGGTTGTAACAGTTTTCTAAGTCTCTCTTATTTTCTTGTACTAATACTTGGAATTCTCTGTGTAAACCTCTGTAACTTCTCTCGGTAGATGAATCACTGTCGACTTTCTCTTGTTTCTATCTGTTACCAATCTTGAGAAACTCATACATTCTCTGTTTACTGTTTCGCGGTCTTAGAGAAGTAGATTTCTTTGTGCGAAAGTGCTGTTTTCACAGTGCTAAGTACTCCCAACTCTATCAACAATGGAGTTTTTAATAGTTTTCTAAGTCTCTATTATTTTCTTGCACTTATACTTGGAATTCTCTGTGTAAACCTCTGTAACTTCTCTAGGTAGATGAATCACTGTGTACTTTCTCTTGTTTCTGTTACCAACCTTGAGAAACTCATACATTCTCCGTTCACTGTTTCCTGGTCTTAGAGAAGTAGATTTCTTTCTGCGAAAGTGCTGTTTTCACAGTGCTAAGTACTCCCAACTCTATCAACAATGTAGGTTTTAACAGTTTTCTAAGTTTCTCTTATTTGCTTGTACTTATACTTGGAATTCTCTGTGTAAACCTCTGTAACTTCTCTCGGTAGATGAATCACTGTGTACTTTCTGTTGTTACTATCTGTTACCAATCTTGACAAACTCATACATTCACCGTTCACTGTCTCCCGGTCTTAGACAAGTAGATTTCTTTGTGTGAAAGTGCTGTTTTCACAGTGCTAAGTACTCCCAACTCTATCAACAATTTAGTTTCTACCGGTTTTCTAAGTCTCTCTAATTTTCATGAAGCTACACTTGGATTTCTCTGTGTAAACATCTGTAACGTCTCTAGGTAGATGAATCACTGTGTACTTTCTCTTGTTTCTATCTGTTACCAATCTTGAGAAACTCATACATTCTCTGTTCACTGTTTCCCGGTCTTAGAGAAGTAGATTTCTTTGTGCGAAAGTGCTGTTTTCACAGTGCTAAGTACTTCCAACTCTATCAACAACGTAGGTTTTACAAGTTTTCTAAGTCTCTCTTATTTTGTTGTACTTATTCTTGGAATTCTCTGTGTAAGCCTCTGTAACTTCTCTAGGTAGATGAATCACTGTGGACTTTCTCTTGTTTCTATCTGTTACCAATCTTGAGAAACTCATACATTCTCTGTTCACTGATTCCCGGTCTTGGAGAAGCAGATTTCTTTCTGCGAAAGTCCTGTTTTCACAGTGCTGAGTACTCCCAACTCTATCAACAATGTAGGTTTTACCAGTTTTCTAAGTCTCTCTTATTTTCTTGAAGTTACACTTGGATTTCTCTGTGTAAACCTCTGTAATTTCTCTAGATAGATGAATCACTGTGTACTTTCTGTTGTTACTATCTGTTACCAATCTTGACAAACTCATACATTCTCCGTTCACTGTTTCCCGGTCTTAGACAAGTAGATTTCTTTGTGTGAAAGTGCTGTTTTCACAGTGCTAAGTACTCCCAACTCTATCAACAATGTAGTTTCTACCGGTTTTCTAAGTCTCTCTAATTTTCATGAAGCTACACTTGGATTTCTCTGTGTAAACATCTGTAACGTCTCTAGGTAGATGAATGACTGTGTACTTTCTCTTGTTTCTATCTGTTACCAATCTTGAGAAACTCATACATTCTCTGCTCACTGTTTCCCGGTCTTAGAGAAGTAGATTTCTTTGTGCGAAAGTGCTGTTTTCACAGTGCTAAGTACTCCTAACTCTATCAACAATGTAGGTTGTAACAGTTTTCTAAGTCTCTCTTATTTTCTTGTACTTATACTTGGAATTCTCTGTGTAAACCTCTGTAACTTCTCTCGGTAGATGAATAACTGTGGACTTTCTCTTGTTTCTATCTGTTACCAATCTTGAGAAACTCATACATTCTCTGTTTACTGTTTCGCGGTCTTAGAGAAGTAGATTTCTTTGTGCGAAAGTGCTGTTTTCACAGTGCTAAGTACTCCCAACTCTATCAACAATGTAGGTTGTAACAGTTTTCTACGTCTCTCTTATTTTCTTGTACTTCTACTTGGAATTCTCTGTGTAAACCTCTGTAACTTCTCTCGGTAGATGAATCACTGTGGACTTTCTCTTGTTTCTATCTGTTATCAATCTTGAGAAACTCATACATTCTCTGGTCACTGTTTCGCGGTCTTAGAGAAGTAGATTTCTTTGTGCGAAAGTGCTGTTTTCACAGTGCTAAGTACTTCCAACTCTATCAACAACGTAGGTTTTACGAGTTTTCTAAGTCTCTCTTATTTTCTTGTACTTATTCTTGGAATTCTCTGTGTAAGCCTCTGTAACTTCTCTAGGTAGATGAATCACTGTGGACTTTCTCTTGTTTCTATCTGTTACCAATCTTGAGAAACTCATACATTCTCTGTTCACTGATTCCCGGTCTTAGAGAAGCAGATTTCTTTCTGCGAAAGTCCTGTTTTCACAGTGCTGAGTACTCCCAACTCTATCAACAATGTAGGTTTTACCAGTTTTCTAAGTCTCTCTTATTTTTTGAAGTTACACTTGGATTTCTCTGTGTAAACCTCTGTAATTTCTCTAGATAGATGAATCACTGTGTACTTTCTGTTGTTACTATCTGTTACCAATCTTGACAAACTCATACATTCTCCGTTCACTGTTTCCCGGTCTTAGACAAGTAGATTTCTTTGTGTGAAAGTGCTGTTTTCACAGTGCTAAGTACTCCCAACTCTATCAACAATGTAGTTTCTACCGGTTTTCTAAGTCTCTCTAATTTTAATGAAGCTACACTTGGATTTCTCTGTGTAAACATCTGTAACGTCTCTAGGTAGATGAATCACTGTGTACTTTCTCTTGTTTCTATCTGTTACCAATCTTGAGAAACTCATACATTCTCTGTTCACTGTTTCCCGGTCTTAGAGAAGTAGATTTCTTTGTGCGAAAGTGCTGTTTTCACACTGCTAAGTACTCCCAACTATATCAACAATGTAGGTTTTACCACTTTTCTAAGTCTCTCTTTTTTTCTTGTACTTATACTTGGAATTCTCTGTGTAAACCTCTGTAACTTCTCTCGGTAGATGAATCACTGTGTACTTTCTCTTGTTTCTATCTGTTACCAATCTTGAAAAACTCATACATTCTCTGTTCACTGTTTCCCGGTCTTATAGAAGTAGATTTCTTTGTGCGAAAGTGCTGTTTTCACAGTGCTAAGTACTCCTAACTCTATGAACAATGTAGGTTGTAACAGTTTTCTAAGTCTCTCTTATTTTCTTGTACTTATACTTGGAATTCTCTGTGTAAACCTCTGTAACTTCTCTCGGTAGATGAATAACTGTGGACTTTCTCTTGTTTCTATCTGTTACCAATCTTGAGAAACTCATACATTCTCTGTTTACTGTTTCGCGGTCTTAGAGAAGTAGATTTCTTTGTGCGAAAGTGCTGTTTTCACAGTGCTAAGTACTCCCAACTCTATCAACAATGTAGGTTGTAACAGTTTTCTACGTCTCTCTTATTTTCTTGTACTTATACTTGGAATTCTCTGTGTAAACCTCTGTAACTTCTCTCGGTAGATGAATCACTGTGGACTTTCTCTTGTTTCTATCTGTTACCAATCTTGAGAAACTCATACATTCTCTGGTCACTGTTTCGCGGTCTTAGAGAAGTAGATTTCTTTGTGCGAAAGTGCTGTTTTCACAGTGCTAAGTACTTCCAACTCTATCAACAACGTAGGTTTTACGAGTTTTCTAAGTCTCTCTTATTTTCTTGTACTTATTCTTGGAATTCTCTGTGTAAACCTCTGTAACTTCTCTAGGTAGATGAATCACTGTGGACTTTCTCTTGTTTCTATCTGTTACCAATCTTGAGAAACTCATACATTCTCTGTTCACTGATTCCCGGTCTTAGAGAAGCAGATTTCTTTCTGCGAAAGTCCTGTTTTCACAGTGCTGAGTACTCCCAACTCTATCAACAATGTAGGTTTTACCAGTTTTCTAAGTCTCTCTTATTTTCTTGAAGTTACACTTGGATTTCTCTGTGTAAACCTCTGTAATTTCTCTAGATAGATGAATCACTGTGTACTTTCTGTTGTTACTATCTGTTACCAATCTTGACAAACTCATACATTCTCCGTTCACTGTTTCCCGGTCTTAGACAAGTAGATTTCTTTGTGTGAAAGTGCTGTTTTCACAGTGCTAAGTACTCCCAACTCTATCAACAATGTAGTTTCTACCGGTTTTCTAAGTCTCTCTAATTTTCATGAAGCTACACTTGGATTTCTCTGTGTAAACATCTGTAACGTCTCTAGGTAGATGAATCACTGTGTACTTTCTCTTGTTTCTATCTGTTACCAATCTTGAGAAACTCATACATTCTCTGTTCACTGTTTCGCGGTCTTAGAGAAGTAGATTTCTTTGTGCGAAAGTGCTGTTTTCACACTGCTAAGTACTCCCAACTCTATCAACAATGTAGGTTTTACCAGTTTTCTAAGTCTCTATTATTTTCTTGCACTTATACTTGGAATTCTCTGTGTAAACCTCTGTAACTTCTCTCGGTAGATGAATCACTGTGTACTTTCTCTTGTTTCTATCTGTTACCAATCTTGAGAAACTCATACATTCTCTGTTCACTGTTTCCCGGTCTTAGAGAAGTAGATTTCTTTGTGCGAAAGTGCTGTTTTCACAGTGCTAAGTACTCCTAACTCTATCAACAATGTAAGTTGTAACAGTTTTCTAAGTTTCTCTTATTTTCTTGGAGTTACACTTGCATTTCTCTGTGTAAACCTCTGGAACTTCTCTAAGTAGATGAATCACTGTGTACTTTCTCTTGCTTCTATCTGTTACCAATCTTGAGAAACTCATACATTCTCTGTTCACTGTTTCGCGGTCTTAGAGAAGTAGATTTCTTTGTGCGAAAGTGCTGTTTTCACAGTGCTAAGTACGTCCAACTCTATCAACAACGTAGGTTCTACGAGTTTTCTAAGTCTCTCCTATTTTCTTGTACTTATAGTTGAAATTCTCTGTGTAAACCTCTGTAACTTCTCTAGGTAGATGAATCACTGTGGACTTTCTCTTGTTTCTATCTGTTACCAATCTTGAGAAACACATACATTCTCTGTTCACTGATTCCCGGTCTTAGAGAAGCAGATTTCTTTCTGCGAAAGTCCTGTTTTCACAGTGCTAAGTACTCCCAATTCTATCAACAATGTAGGTTTTACCAGTTTTCTAAGTCTCTATTATTTTCTTGAAGTTACACTTGGATTTCTCTCTGTAAACCTCTGTAATTTCTCTAGATAGATGAATCACTGTGTACTTTCTGTTGTTACTATCTGTTACAAATCTTGACAAACTCATACATTCTCCGTTCACTGTTTCCCGGTCTTAGACAAGTAGATTTCTTTGTGCGAAAGTGCTGTTTTCACAGTGCTAAGTACTCCCAATTCTATCAACAATGTAGTTTCTACCGGTTTTCTAAGTCTCTCTAATTTTGATGAAGTTACACTTGGATTTCTCTGTGTAAACATCTGTAACGTCTCTAGGTAGATGAATCACTGTGTACTTTCTCTTCTTTCTATCTGTTACCAATCTTGAGAAACTCATACATTCTCCGTTCACTGTTTCCCGGTATTAGAGAAGTAGATTTCTTTGTGCGAAAGTGCTGTTTTCACACTGCTAATTACTCCCAACTCTATCAACAATGTAGGTTTTACCAGTTTTCTAAGTCTCTCTTATTTTCTTGGAGTTACACTTGGATTTCTCTGTGTAAACTTCTGGAACTTCTCTAAGTAGATGAATCACTGTGTACTTTCTCTTGTTTTTATCTGTTACCAATCTTGAGAAACTCATACATTCTCTGTTCACTGTTTCCCGGTCTTAGAGAAGTAGAGTTCTTTGTGCGAAAGTGCTGTTTTCACAGTGCTAAGTACTCCCAACTCTATCAACAATGGAGTTTTTAATAGTTTTCTAAGTCTCTATTATTTTTTTGCACTTATACTTGGAATTCTCTGTGTAAACCTCTGTAACTTCTCTAGGTAGATGAATCACTGTGTACTTTCTCTTGTTTCTATCTGTTACCAACCTTGAGAAACTCATACATTCTCCGTTCACTGTTTCCTGGTCTTAGAGAAGTAGATTTCTTTCTGCGAAAGTGCTGTTTTCACAGTGCTAAGTACTCCCAACTCTATCAACAATGTAGGTTTTAACAGTTTTCTAAGTTTCTCTTATTTGCTTGTACTTATACTTGGAATTCTCTGTGTAAACCTCTGTAACTTCTCTCGGTAGATGAATCACTGTGTACTTTCTGTTGTTACTATCTGTTACCAATCTTGACAAACTCATACATTCACCGTTCACTGTCTCCCGGTCTTAGACAAGTAGATTTCTTTGTGTGAAAGTGCTGTTTTCACAGTGCTAAGTACTCCCAACTCTATCAACAATTTAGTTTCTACCGGTTTTCTAAGTCTCTCTAATTTTCATGAAGCTACACTTGGATTTCTCTGTGTAAACATCTGTAACGTCTCTAGGTAGATGAATCACTGTGTACTTTCTCTTGTTTCTATCTGTTACCAATCTTGAGAAACTCATACATTCTCTGTTCACTGTTTCCCGGTCTTAGAGAAGTAGATTTCTTTGTGCGAAAGTGCTGTTTTCACAGTGCTAAGTACTTCCAACTCTATCAACAACGTAGGTTTTACAAGTTTTCTAAGTCTCTCTTATTTTCTTGTACTTATTCTTGGAATTCTCTGTGTAAGCCTCTGTAACTTCTCTAGGTAGATGAATCACTGTGGACTTTCTCTTGTTTCTATCTGTTACCAATCTTGAGAAACTCAGACATTCTCTGTTCACTGATTCCCGGTCTTGGAGAAGCAGATTTCTTTCTGCGAAAGTCCTGTTTTCACAGTGCTGAGTACTCCCAACTCTATCAACAATGTAGGTTTTACCAGTTTTCTAAGTCTCTCTTATTTTCTTGAAGTTACACTTGGATTTCTCTGTGTAAACCTCTGTAATTTCTCTAGATAGATGAATCACTGTGTACTTTCTGTTGTTACTATCTGTTACCAATCTTGACAAACTCATACATTCTCCGTTCACTGTTTCCCGGTCTTAGACAAGTAGATTTCTTTGTGTGAAAGTGCTGTTTTCACAGTGCTAAGTACTCCCAACTCTATCAACAATGTAGTTTCTACCGGTTTTCTAAGTCTCTCTAATTTTCATGAAGCTACACTTGGATTTCTCTGTGTAAACATCTGTAACGTCTCTAGGTAGATGAATCACTGTGTACTTTCTCTTGTTTCTATCTGTTACCAATCTTGAGAAACTCATACATTCTCTGTTCACTGTTTCGCGGTCTTAGAGAAGTAGATTTCTTTGTGCGAAAGTGCTGTTTTCACACTGCTAAGTACTCCCAACTCTATCAACAATGTAGGTTTTACCAGTTTTCTAAGTCTCTCTTATTTTCTTGTACTTATACTTGGAATCCTCTGTGTAAACCTCTGTAACTTCTCTCGGTAGATGAATCACTGTGTACTTTCTCTTGTTTCTATCTGTTACCAATCTTGAGAAACTCATACATTCTCTGTTCACTGTTTCCCGGTCTTAGAGAAGTAGATTTCTTTGTGCGAAAGTGCTGTTTTCACAGTGCTAAGTACTCCTAACTCTATCAACAATGTAGGTTGTAACAGTTTTCTAAGTCTCTCTTATTTTCTTGTTCTTATACTTGGAATTCTCTGTGTAAACCTCTGTAACTTCTCTCGGTAGATGAATTACTGTGGACTTTCTCTTGTTTCTATCTGTTACCAATCTTGAGAAACTAATACATTCTCTGTTTACTGTTTCGCGGCTTAGAGAAGTAGATTTCTTTGTGCGAAAGTGCTGTTTTCACAGTGCTAAGTACTCCCAACTCTATCAACAATGTAGGTTGTAACAGTTTTCTACGTCTCTCTTATTTTCTTGTACTTCTACTTGGAATTCTCTGTGTAAACCTCTGTAACTTCTCTCGGTAGATGAATCACTGTGGACTTTCTCTTGTTTCTATCTGTTACCAATCTTGAGAAACTCATACATTCTCTGGTCACTGTTTCGCGGTCTTAGAGAAGTAGATTTCTTTGTGCGAAAGTGCTGTTTTCACAGTGCTAAGTACTTCCAACTCTATCAACAACGTAGGTTTTACGAGTTTTCTAAGTCTCTCTTATTTTCTTCTACTTATTCTTGGAATTCTCTGTGTAAGCCTCCGTAACTTCTCTAGGTAGATGAATCACTGTGGACTTTCTCTTGTTTCTATCTGTTACCAATCTTGAGAAACTCATACATTCTCTGTTAACTGTTTCACGGTCTTAGAGAAGTAGATTTCTTTGTGCGAAAGTGCTGTTTTTACAGTGCTAAGTACTCCCAACTCTATCAACAATGGAGTTTTTAATAGTTTTCTAAGTCTCTATTATTTTCTTGCACTTATACTTGGAATTCTCTGTGTAAACCTCTGTAACTTCTCTCGGTAGATGAATCACTGTGTACTTTCTCTTGTTTCTATCTGTTATCAATCTTGAGAAACTCATACATTCTCTCTTCACTGTTTCCTGGTCTTAGAGAAGTAGATTTCTTGGTTCGAAAGTGCTGTTTTCACAGTGCTAAGTACTCCCAACTCTATCAACAATGTAGGTGTTACCAGTTTTCTAAGTTTCTCTTATTTTCTTGGAGTTACACTTGGATTTCTCTGTGTAAACCTCTGGAACTTCTCTAAGTAGATGAATCACTGTGTACTTTCTCTTGCTTCTATCTGTTACCAATCTTGAGAAACTCATACATTCTCTGTTCACTGTTTCGCGGTCTTAGAGAAGTAGATTTCTTTGTGCGAAAGTGCTGTTTTCACAGTGCTAAGTACGTCCAACTCTATCAACAACGTAGGTTCTACGAGTTTTCTAAGTCTCTCCTATTTTCTTGTACTTATACTTGAAATTCTCTGTGTAAACCTCTGTAACTTCTCTAGGTAGATGAATCACTGTGGACTTTCTCTTGTTTCTATCTGTTACCAATCTTGAGAAACACATACATTCTCTGTTCACTGATTCCCGGTCATAGAGAAGCAGATTTCTTTCTGCGAAAGTCCTGTTTTCACAGTGCTAAGTACTCCCAATTCTATCAACAATGTAGGTTTTACCAGTTTTCTAAGTCTCTATTATTTTCTTGAAGTTACACTTGGATTTCTCTCTGTAAACCTCTGTAATTTCTCTAGATAGATGAATCACTGTGTACTTTCTGTTGTTACTATCTGTTACAAATCTTGACAAACTCATACATTCTCCGTTCACTGTTTCCCGGTCTTAGACAAGTAGATTTCTTTGTGCGAAAGTGCTGTTTTCACAGTGCTAAGTACTCCCAATTCTATCAACAATGTAGTTTCTACCGGTTTTCTAAGTCTCTCTAATTTTGATGAAGTTACACTTGGATTTCTCTGTGTAAACATCTGTAACGTCTCTAGGTAGATGAATCACTGTGTACTTTCTCTTCTTTCTATCTGTTACCAATCTTGAGAAACTCATACATTCTCCGTTCACTGTTTCCCGGTATTAGAGAAGTAGATTTCTTTGTGCGAAAGTGCTGTTTTCACACTGCTAATTACTCCCAACTCTATCAACAATGTAGGTTTTACCAGTTTTCTAAGTCTCTCTTATTTTCTTGGAGTTACACTTGGATTTCTCTGTGTAAACTTCTGGAACTTCTCTAAGTAGATGAATCACTGTGTACTTTCTCTTGTTTCTATCTGTTACCAATCTTGAGAAACTCATACATTCTCTGTTCACTGTTTCCCGGTCTTAGAGAAGTAGAGTTCTTTGTGCGAAAGTGCTGTTTTCACAGTGCTAAGTAGTCCCAACTCTATCAACAATGTAGGTTTTACCAGTTTTCTAAGTCTCTCTTATTTTCTTGTACTTATACTTGGAATTCTCTGTGTAAACCTCTGTAACTTCTCTCGGTAGATGAATCACTGTGTACTTTCTCTTGTTTCTATCTGTTACCAATCTTGAGAAACTCATACATTCTCTGTTCACTGTTTCCCGGTCTTAGAGAAGTAGATTTCTTTCTGCGAAAGTGCTGTTTTCACAGTGCTAAGTACTCCCAACTCTATCAACAATGTAGGTTGTAACAGTTTTCTAAGTCTCTCTTATTTTCTTGTACTAATACTTGGAATTCTCTGTGTAAACCTCTGTAACTTCTCTCGGTAGATGAATCACTGTCGACTTTCTCTTGTTTCTATCTGTTACCAATCTTGAGAAACTCTACATTCTCTGTTTACTGTTTCGTGGTCTTAGAGAAGTAGATTTCTTTGTGCGAAAGTGCTGTTTTCACAGTGCTAAGTACTCCCAACTCTATCAACAATGGAGTTTTTAATAGTTTTCTAAGTCTCTATTATTTTCTTGCACTTATACTTG
This sequence comes from Heterohyrax brucei, assembly GCA_028571685.1. Classification (NCBI taxonomy): domain Eukaryota; kingdom Metazoa; phylum Chordata; class Mammalia; order Hyracoidea; family Procaviidae; genus Heterohyrax; species Heterohyrax brucei. Next base: position 20,579,739 of record CM053144.1, on the reverse strand, counting down.
GAATTCTCTGTGTAAACCTCTGTAACTTCTCTAGGTAGATGAATCACTGTGTACTTTCTCTTGTTTCTATCTGTTACCAACCTTGAGAAACTCATACATTCTCCGTTCACTGTTTCCTGGTCTTAGAGAAGTAGATTTCTTTCTGCGAAAGTGCTGTTTTCACAGTGCTAAGTACTCCCAACTCTATCAACAATGTAGGTTTTAACAGTTTTCTAAGTTTCTCTTATTTGCTTGTACTTATACTTGGAATTCTCTGTGTAAACCTCTGTAACTTCTCTCGGTAGATGAATCACTGTGTACTTTCTGTTGTTACTATCTGTTACCAATCTTGACAAACTCATACATTCACCGTTCACTGTCTCCCGGTCTTAGACAAGTAGATTTCTTTGTGTGAAAGTGCTGTTTTCACAGTGCTAAGTACTCCCAACTCTATCAACAATTTAGTTTCTACCGGTTTTCTAAGTCTCTCTAATTTTCATGAAGCTACACTTGGATTTCTCTGTGTAAACATCTGTAACGTCTCTAGGTAGATGAATCACTGTGTACTTTCTCTTGTTTCTATCTGTTACCAATCTTGAGAAACTCATACATTCTCTGTTCACTGTTTCCCGGTCTTAGAGAAGTAGATTGCTTTGTGCGAAAGTGCTGTTTTCACAGTGCTAAGTACTCCCAACTCTATCAACAATGTAGGTTGTAACAGTTTTCTACGTCTCTCTTATTTTCTTGTACTTCTACTTGGAATTCTCTGTGTAAACCTCTGTAACTTCTCTCGGTAGATGAATCACTGTGGACTTTCTCTTGTTTCTATCTGTTACCATTCTTGAGAAACTCATACATTCTCTGTTTACTGTTTCGCGGTCTTAGAGAAGTAGATTTCTTTGTGCGAAAGTGCTGTTTTCACAGTGCTAAGTACTCCCAACTCTATCAACAATGTAGGTTGTAACAGTTTTCTAAGTCTCTCTTATTTTCTTGTACTTATACTTGGAATTCTCTGTGTAAACCTCTGTAACTTCTCTCGGTAGATGAATAACTGTGGACTTTCTCTTGTTTCTATCTGTTACCAATCTTGAGAAACTCATACATTCTCTGTTTACTGTTTCGCGGTCTTAGAGAAGTAGATTTCTTTGTGCGAAAGTGCTGTTTTCACAGTGCTAAGTACTCCCAACTCTATCAACAATGTAGGTTGTAACAGTTTTCTACGTCTCTCTTATTTTCTTGTACTTCTACTTGGAATTCTCTGTGTAAACCTCTGTAACTTCTCTCGGTAGATGAATCACTGTGGACTTTCTCTTGTTTCTATCTGTTACCAATCTTGAGAAACTCATACATTCTCTGGTCACTGTTTCGCGGTCTTAGAGAAGTAGATTTCTTTGTGCGAAAGTGCTGTTTTCACAGTGCTAAGTACTTCCAACTCTATCAACAACGTAGGTTTTACGAGTTTTCTAAGTCTCTCTTATTTTCTTCTACTTATTCTTGGAATTCTCTGTGTAAGCCTCCGTAACTTCTCTAGGTAGATGAATCACTGTGGACTTTCTCTTGTTTCTATCTGTTACCAATCTTGAGAAACTCATACATTCTCTGTTTACTGTTTCGCGGCTTAGAGAAGTAGATTTCTTTGTGCGAAAGTGCTGTTTTTACAGTGCTAAGTACTCCCAACTCTATCAACAATGGAGTTTTTAATAGTTTTCTAAGTCTCTATTATTTTCTTGCACTTATACTTGGAATTCTCTGTGTAAACCTCTGTAACTTCTCTCGGTAGATGAATCACTGTGTACTTTCTCTTGTTTCTATCTGTTATCAATTTTGGGAAACTCATACATTCTCTGTTCACTGTTTCCCGTTCTAGAGAAGTAGATTTCTTGGTTCGAAAGTGCTGTTTTCACAGTGCTAAGTACTCCCAACTCTATCAACAATGTAGGTTTTACCAGTTTTCTAAGTTTCTCTTATTTTCTTGGAGTTACACTTGGATTTCTCTGTGTAAACCTCTGGAACTTCTCTAAGTAGATGAATCACTGTGTACTTTCTCTTGCTTCTATCTGTTACCAATCTTGAGAAACTCATACATTCTCTGTTCACTGTTTCGCGGTCTTAGAGAAGTAGATTTCTTTGTGCGAAAGTGCTGTTTTCACAGTGCTAAGTACGTCCAACTCTATCAACAACGTAGGTTCTACGAGTTTTCTAAGTCTCTCCTATTTTCTTGTACTTATACTTCAAATTCTCTGTGTAAACCTCAGTAACTTCTCTAGGTAGATGAATCACTGTGGACTTTCTCTTGTTTCTATCTGTTACCAATCTTGAGAAACACATACATTCTCTGTTCACTGATTCCCGGTCTTAGAGAAGCAGATTTCTTTCTGCGAAAGTCCTGTTTTCACAGTGCTAAGTACTCCCAATTCTATCAACAATGTAGGTTTTACCAGTTTTCTAAGTCTCTATTATTTTCTTGAAGTTACACTTGGATTTCTCTCTGTAAACCTCTGTAATTTCTCTAGATAGATGAATCACTGTGTACTTTCTGTTGTTACTATCTGTTACAAATCTTGACAAACTCATACATTCTCCGTTCACTGTTTCCCGGTCTTAGACAAGTAGATTTCTTTGTGCGAAAGTGCTGTTTTCACAGTGCTAAGTACTCCCAATTCTATCAACAATGTAGTTTCTACCGGTTTTCTAAGTCTCTCTAATTTTGATGAAGTTACACTTGGATTTCTCTGTGTAAACATCTGTAACGTCTCTAGGTAGATGAATCACTGTGTACTTTCTCTTGTTTCTATCTGTTACCAATCTTGAGAAACTCATACATTCTCCGTTCACTGTTTCCCGGTCTTAGACAAGTAGATTTCTTTGCGCGAAAGTGCTGTTTTCACACTGCTAATTACTCCCAACTCTATCAACAATGTAGGTTTTACCAGTTTTCTAAGTCTCTCTTATTTTCTTGGAGTTACACTTGGATTTCTCTGTGTAAACTTCTGGAACTTCTCTAAGTAGATGAATCACTGTGTACTTTCTCTTGTTTCTATCTGTTACCAATCTTGAGAAACTCATACATTCTCTGTTCACTGTTTCCCGGTCTTAGAGAAGTAGATTTCTTTGTGCGAAAGTGCTGTTTTCACAGTGCTAAGTAGTCCCAACTCTATCAACAATGTAGGTTTTACCAGTTTTCTAAGTCTCTCTTATTTTCTTGTACTTATACTTGGAATTCTCTGTGTAAACCTCTGTAACTTTTCTCGGTAGATGAATCACTGTGGACTTTCTCTTGTTTCTATCTGTTACCAATCTTGAGAAACTCATACATTCTCTGGTCACTGTTTCGCGGTCTTAGAGAAGTAGATTTCTTTGTGCGAAAGTGCTGTTTTCACAGTGCTAAGTACTTCCAACTCTATCAACAACGTAGGTTTTACGAGTTTTCTAAGTCTCTCTTATTTTCTTCTACTTATTCTTAGAATTCTCTGTGTAAGCCTCCGTAACTTCTCTAGGTAGATGAATCACTGTGGACTTTCTCTTGTTTCTATCTGTTACCAATCTTGAGAAACTCATACATTCTCTGTTTACTGTTTCGCGGCTTAGAGAAGTAGATTTCTTTGTGCGAAAGTGCTGTTTTTACAGTGCTAAGTACTCCCAACTCTATCAACAATGGAGTTTTTAATAGTTTTCTAAGTCTCTATTATTTTCTAGCACTTATACTTGGAATTCTCTGTGTAAACCTCTGTAACTTCTCTCGGTAGATGAATCACTGTGTACTTTCTCTTGTTTCTATCTGTTATCAATTTTGGGAAACTCATACATTCTCTGTTCACTGTTTCCCGTTCTAGAGAAGTAGATTTCTTGGTTCGAAAGTGCTGTTTTCACAGTGCTAAGTACTCCCAACTCTATCAACAATGTAGGTTTTACCAGTTTTCTAAGTTTCTCTTATTTTCTTGGAGTTACACTTGGATTTCTCTGTGTAAACCTCTGGAACTTCTCTAAGTAGATGAATCACTGTGTACTTTCTCTTGCTTCTATCTGTTACCAATCTTGAGAAACTCATACATTCTCTGTTCACTGTTTCGCGGTCTTAGAGAAGTAGATTTCTTTGTGCGAAAGTGCTGTTTTCACAGTGCTAAGTACGTCCAACTCTATCAACAACGTAGGTTCTACGAGTTTTCTAAGTCTCTCCTATTTTCTTGTACTTATACTTGAAATTCTCTGTGTAAACCTCAGTAACTTCTCTAGGTAGATGAATCACTGTGGACTTTCTCTTGTTTCTATCTGTTACCAATCTTGAGAAACACATACATTCTCTGTTCACTGATTCCCGGTCTTAGAGAAGCAGATTTCTTTCTGCGAAAGTCCTGTTTTCACAGTGCTAAGTACTCCCAATTCTATCAACAATGTAGGTTTTACCAGTTTTCTAAGTCTCTATTATTTTCTTGAAGTTACACTTGGATTTCTCTCTGTAAACCTCTGTAATTTCTCTAGATAGATGAATCACTGTGTACTTTCTGTTGTTACTATCTGTTACAAATCTTGACAAACTCATACATTCTCCGTTCACTGTTTCCCGGTCTTAGACAAGTAGATTTCTTTGTGCGAAAGTGCTGTTTTCACAGTGCTAAGTACTCCCAATTCTATCAACAATGTAGTTTCTACCGGTTTTCTAAGTCTCTCTAATTTTGATGAAGTTACACTTGGATTTCTCTGTGTAATCATCTGTAACGTCTCTAGGTAGATGAATCACTGTGTACTTTCTCTTGTTTCTATCTGTTACCAATCTTGAGAAACTAATACATTCTCCGTTCACTGTTTCCCGGTCTTAGACAAGTAGATTTCTTTGCGCGAAAGTGCTGTTTTCACACTGCTAATTACTCCCAACTCTATCAACAATGTAGGTTTTACCAGTTTTCTAAGTCTCTCTTATTTTCTTGGAGTTACACTTGGATTTCTCTGTGTAAACTTCTGGAACTTCTCTAAGTAGATGAATCACTGTGTACTTTCTCTTGTTTCTATCCGTTACCAATCTTGACAAACTCATACATTCACCGTTCACTGTCTCCCGGTCTTAGACAAGTAGATTTCTTTGTGTGAAAGTGCTGTTTTCACAGTGCTAAGTACTCCCAACTCTATCAACAATTTAGTTTCTACCGGTTTTCTAAGTCTCTCTAATTTTCATGAAGCTACACTTGGATTTCTCTGTGTAAACATCTGTAACGTCTCTAGGTAGATGAATCACTGTGTACTTTCTCTTGTTTCTATCTGTTACCAATCTTGAGAAACTCATACATTCTCTGTTCACTGTATTCCCGGTCTTAGAGAAGTAGATTTCTTTCTGCGAAAGTGCTGTTTTCACACTGCTAAGTACTCCCAACTCTATCAACAATGTAGGTTTTACCAGTTTTCTAAGTCTCTCTTATTTTCTTGTACTTATACTTGGAATTCTCTGTGTAAACCTGTGTAACTTCTCTCGGTAGATGAATCACTGTGTACTTTCTCTTGTTTCTATCTGTTACCAATCTTGAGAAACTCATACATTCTCTGTTCACTGTTTCCCGGTCTTAGAGAAGTAGATTTCTTTGTGTGAAAGTGCTGTTTTCACAGTGCTAAGTACTCCTAACTCTATCAACAATGTAGGTTGTAACAGTTTTCTAAGTCTCTCTTATTTTCTTGTTCTTATACTTGGAATTCTCTGTGTAAACCTCTGTAACTTCTCTCGGTAGATGAATTACTGTGGACTTTTTCTTGTTTCTATCTGTTACCAATCTTGAGAAACTAATACATTCTCTGTTTACTGTTTCGCGGCTTAGAGAAGTAGATTTCTTTGTGCGAAAGTGCTGTTTTCACAGTGCTAAGTACTCCCAACTCTATCAACAATGTAGGTTGTAACAGTTTTCTACGTCTCTCTTATTTTCTTGTACTTCTACTTGGAATTCTCTGTGTAAACCTCTGTAACTTCTCTCGGTAGATGAATCACTGTGGACTTTCTCTTGTTTCTATCTGTTACCAATCTTGAGAAACTCATACATTCTCTGGTCACTGTTTCGCGGTCTTAGAGAAGTAGATTTCTTTGTGCGAAAGTGCTGTTTTCACAGTGCTAAGTACTTCCAACTCTATCAACAACGTAGGTTTTACGAGTTTTCTAAGTCTCTCTTATTTTCTTCTACTTATTCTTGGAATTCTCTGTGTAAGCCTCCGTAACTTCTCTAGGTAGATGAATCACTGTGGACTTTCTCTTGTTTCTATCTGTTACCAATCTTGAGAAACTCATACATTCTCTGTTCACTGTTTCACGGTCTTAGAGAAGTAGATTTCTTTGTGCGAAAGTGCTGTTTTTACAGTGCTAAGTACTCCCAACTCTATCAACAATGGAGTTTTTAATAGTTTTCTAAGTCTCTATTATTTTCTTGCACTTATACTTGGAATTCTCTGTGTAAACCTCTGTAACTTCTCTCGGTAGATGAATCACTGTGTACTTTCTCTTGTTTCTATCTGTTATCAATCTTGAGAAACTCATACATTCTCTGTTCACTGTTTCCCGGTCTTAGAGAAGTAGATTTCTTGGTTCGAAAGTGCTGTTTTCACAGTGCTAAGTACTCCCAACTCTATCAACAATGTAGGTTTTACCAGTTTTCTAAGTTTCTCTTATTTTCTTGGAGTTACACTTGGATTTCTCTGTGTAAACCTCTGGAACTTCTCTAAGTAGATGAATCACTGTGTACTTTCTCTTGCTTCTATCTGTTACCAATCTTGAGAAACTCATACATTCTCTGTTCACTGTTTCGCGGTCTTAGAGAAGTAGATTTCTTTGTGCGAAAGTGCTGTTTTCACAGTGCTAAGTACGTCCAACTCTATCAACAACGTAGGTTCTACGAGTTTTCTAAGTCTCTCCTATTTTCTTGTACTTATACTTGAAATTCTCTGTGTAAACCTCTGTAACTTCTCTAGGTAGATGAATCACTGTGGACTTTCTCTTGTTTCTATCTGTTACCAATCTTGAGAAACACATACATTCTCTGTTCACTGATTCCCGGTCTTAGAGAAGCAGATTTCTTTCTGCGAAAGTCCTGTTTTCACAGTGCTAAGTACTCCCAATTCTATCAACAATGTAGGTTTTACCAGTTTTCTAAGTCTCTATTATTTTCTTGAAGTTACACTTGGATTTCTCTCTGTAAACCTCTGTAATTTCTCTAGATAGATGAATCACTGTGTACTTTCTGTTGTTACTATCTGTTACAAATCTTGACAAACTCATACATTCTCCGTTCACTGTTTCCCGGTCTTAGACAAGTAGATTTCTTTGTGCGAAAGTGCTGTTTTCACAGTGCTAAGTACTCCCAATTCTATCAACAATGTAGTTTCTACCGGTTTTCTAAGTCTCTCTAATTTTGATGAAGTTACACTTGGATTTCTCTGTGTAAACATCTGTAACGTCTCTAGGTAGATGAATCACTGTGTACTTTCTCTTGTTTCTATCTGTTACCAATCTTGAGAAACTCATACATTCTCCGTTCACTGTTTCCCGGTCTTAGAGAAGTAGATTTCTTTGTGCAAAAGTGCTGTTTTCACACTGCTAAGTACTCCCAACTCTATCAACAATGTAGGTTTTACCAGTTTTCTAAGTCTCTCTTATTTTCTTGGAGTTACACTTGGATTTCTCTGTGTAAACTTCTGGAACTTCTCTAAGTAGATGAATCACTGTGTACTTTCTCTTGTTTCTATCTGTTACCAATCTTGAGAAACTCATACATTCTCTGTTCACTGTTTCCCGGTCTTAGAGAAGTAGATTTCTTTGTGCGAAAGTGCTGTTTTCACACTGCTAAGTAGTCCCAACTCTATCAACAATGTAGGTTTTACCAGTTTTCTAAGTCTCTCTTATTTTCTTGTACTTATACTTGGAATTCTCTGTGTAAACCTCTGTAACTTCTCTCGGTAGATGAATCACTGTGTACTTTCTCTTGTTTCTATCTGTTACCAATCTTGAGAAACTCATACATTCTCTGTTCACTGTTTCCCGGTCTTAGAGAAGTAGATTTCTTTCTGCGAAAGTGCTGTTTTCACAGTGCTAAGTACTCCCAACTCTATCAACAATGTAGGTTGTAACAGTTTTCTAAGTCTCTCTTATTTTCTTGTACTAATACTTGGAATTCTCTGTGTAAACCTCTGTAACTTCTCTCGGTAGATGAATCACTGTCGACTTTCTCTTGTTTCTATCTGTTACCAATCTTGAGAAACTCATACATTCTCTGTTTACTGTTTCGCGGTCTTAGAGAAGTAGATTTCTTTGTGCGAAAGTGCTGTTTTCACAGTGCTAAGTACTCCCAACTCTATCAACAATGGAGTTTTTAATAGTTTTCTAAGTCTCTATTATTTTCTTGCACTTATACTTGGAATTCTCTGTGTAAACCTCTGTAACTTCTCTAGGTAGATGAATCACTGTGTACTTTCTCTTGTTTCTATCTGTTACCAACCTTGAGAAACTCATACATTCTCCGTTCACTGTTTCCCGGTCTTAGAGAAGTAGATTTCTTTCTGCGAAAGTGCTGTTTTCACAGTGCTAAGTACTCCCAACTCTATCAACAATGTAGGTTTTAACAGTTTTCTAAGTTTCTCTTATTTGCTTGTACTTATACTTGGAATTCTCTGTGTAAACCTCTGTAACTTCGCTCGGTAGATGAATCACTGTGTACTTTCTGTTGTTACTATCTGTTACCAATCTTGACAAACTCATACATTCACCGTTCACTGTCTCCCGGTCTTAGACAAGTAGATTTCTTTGTGTGAAAGTGCTGTTTTCACAGTGCTAAGTACTCCCAACTCTATCAACAATTTAGTTTCTACCGGTTTTCTAAGTCTCTCTAATTTTCATGAAGCTACACTTGGATTTCTCTGTGTAAACATCTGTAACGTCTCTAGGTAGATGAATCACTGTGTACTTTCTCTTGTTTCTATCTGTTACCAATCTTGAGAAACTCATACATTCTCTGTTCACTGTTTCCCGGTCTTAGAGAAGTAGATTTCTTTGTGCGAAAGTGCTGTTTTCACAGTGCTAAGTACTCCCAACTCTATCAACAATGTACGTTTTACCAGTTTTCTAAGTCTCTCTTATTTTCTTGTACTTATACTTGGAATTCTCTGTGTAAACCTCTGTAACTTCTCTCGGTAGATGAATCACTGTGTACTTTCTCTTGTTTCTATCTGTTACCAATCTTGAGAAACTCTTACATTCTCTGTTCACTGTTTCCCGGTCTTAGAGAAGTAGATTTCTTTCTGCGAAAGTGCTGTTTTCACAGTGCTAAGTACTCCCAACTCTATCAAAAATGTAGGTTTTAACAGTTTTCTAAGTCTCTCTTATTTTCTTGTACTTATACTTGGAATTCTCTGTGTAAACCTCTGTAACTTCTTTCGGTAGATGAATCACTGTGTACTTTCTCTTGTTTCTATCTGTTACCAATCTTGAGAAACTCATACATTCTCCGTTCACTGTTTCCCGGTCTTAGAGAAGTAGATTTCTTTGTGCGAAAGTGCTGTTTTCACAGTGCTAAGTACTCCCAACTCTATCAACAATGTAGGTTTTACCAGTTTTCTAAGTCTCTCTTATTTTCTTGCACTTATACTTGGAATTCTCTGTGTAAACCTCTGTAACTTCTCTAGGTAGATGAATCACTGTGTACTTTCTCTTGTTTCTATCTGTTACCAATCTTGAGAAACTCATACATTCTCTGTTCACTGATTCCCGGTCTTAGAGAAGTAGATTTTTTTCTGCAAAAGTGCTGTTTTCACAGTGCTAAGTACTCCTAACTCTATCAACAGTGTAGGTTGTAACAGTTTTCTAAGTCTCTCTTATTTTCTTGTTCTTACACTTGGAATTCTCTGTGTAAACCTCTGTAACTTCTCTCGGTAGATGAATTACTGTGGACTTTCTCTTGTTTCTATCTGTTACCAATCTTGAGAAACTAATACATTCTCTGTTTACTGTTTCGCGGCTTGGAGAAGTAGATTTCTTTGTGCGAAAGTGCTGTTTTCACAGTGCTAAGTACTCCCAACTCTATCAACAATGTAGGTTGTAACAGTTTTCTACGTCTCTCTTATTTTCTGGTACTTCTACTTGGAATTCTCTGTGTAAACCTCTGTAACTTCTCTCGGTAGATGAATCACTGTGGACTTTCTCTTGTTTCTATCTGTTACCAATCTTGAGAAACTCATACATTCTCTAGTCACTGTTTCGCGGTCTTAGAGAAGTACATTTCTTTGTGCGAAAGTGCTGTTTTCACAGTGCTAAGTACTTCCAACTCTATCAACAACGTAGGTTTTACGAGTTTTCTAAGTCTCTCTTATTTTCTTCTACTTATTCTTGGAATTCTCTGTGTAAGCCTCCGTAACTTCTCTAGGTAGATGAATCACTGTGGACTTTCTCTTGTTTCTATCTGTTACCAATCTTGAGAAACTCATACATTCTCTGTTAACTGTTTCACGGTCTTAGAGAAGTAGATTTCTTTGTGCGAAAGTGCTGTTTTTACAGTGCTAAGTACTCCCAACTCTATCAACAATGGAGTTTTTAATAGTTTTCTAAGTCTCTATTATTTTCTTGCACTTATACTTGGAATTCTCTGTGTAAACCTCTGTAACTTCTCTCGGTAGATGAATCACTGTGTACTTTCTCTTGTTTCTATCTGTTCTCAATCTTGAGAAACTCATACATTCTCTGTTCACTGTTTCCCGGTCTTAGAGAAGTAGATTTCTTGGTTCGAAAGTGCTGTTTTCACAGTGCTAAGTACTCCCAACTCTATCAACAATGTAGGTTTTACCAGTTTTCTAAGTTTCTCTTATTTTCTTGGAGTTACACTTGGATTTCTCTGTGTAAACCTCTGGAACTTCTCTAAGTAGATGAATCACTGTGTACTTTCTCTTGCTTCTATCTGTTACCAATCTTCAGAAACTCATACATTCTCTGTTCACTGTTTCGCGGTCCTAGAGAAGTAGATTTCTTTGTGCGAAAGTGCTGTTTTCACAGTGCTAAGTACGTCCAACTCTATCAACAACGTAGGTTCTACGAGTTTTCTAAGTCTCTCCTATTTTCTTGTACTTATACTTGAAATTGTCTGTGTAAACCTCTGTAACTTCTCTAGGTAGATGAATCACTGTGGACTTTCTCTTGTTTCTATCTGTTACCAATCTTGAGAAACACATACATTCTCTGTTCACTGATTCCCGGTCTTAGAGAAGCAGATTTCTTTCTGCGAAAGTCCTGTTTTCACAGTGCTAAGTACTCCCAATTCTATCAACAATGTAGGTTTTACCAGTTTTCTAAGTCTCTATTATTTTCTTGAAGTTACACTTGGATTTCTCTCTGTAAACCTCTGTAATTTCTCTAGATAGATGAATCACTGTGTACTTTCTGTTGTTACTATCTGTTACAAATCTTGACAAACTCATACATTCTCCGTTCACTGTTTCCGGGTCTTAGACAAGTAGATTTCTTTGTGCGAAAGTGCTGTTTTCACAGTGCTAAGTACTCCCAATTCTATCAACAATGTAGTTTCTACCGGTTTTCTAAGTCTCTCTAATTTTGATGAAGTTACACTTGGATTTCTCTGTGTAAACATCTGTAACGTCTCTAGGTAGATGAATCACTGTGTACTTTCTCTTGTTTCTATCTGTTACCAATCTTGAGAAACTCATACATTCTCCGTTCACTGTTTCCCGGTCTTAGAGAAGTAGATTTCTTTCTGCGAAAGTGCTGTTTTCACACTGCTAATTACTCCCAACTCTATCAACAATGTAGGTTTTACCAGTTTTCTAAGTCTCTCTTATTTTCTTGGAGTTACACTTGGATTTCTCTGTGTAAACTTCTGGAACTTCTCTAAGTAGTTGAATCACTGTGTACTTTCTCTTGTTTCTATCTGTTACCAATCTTGAGAAACTCATACATTCTCTGTTCACTGTTTCCCGGTCTTAGAGAAGTAGATTTCTTTGTGCGAAAGTGCTGTTTTCACAGTGCTAAGTAGTCCCAACTCTATCAACAATGTAGGTTTTACCAGTTTTCTAAGTCTCTCTTATTTTCTTGTACTTATACTTGGAATTCTCTGTGTAAACCTCTGTAACTTCTCTCGGTAGATGAATCACTGTGTACTTTCTCTTGTTTCTATCTGTTACCAATCTTGAGAAACTCATACATTCTCTGTTCACTGTTTCCCGGTCTTAGAGAAGTAGATTTCTTTCTGCGAAAGTGCTGTTTTCACAGTGCTAAGTACTCCCAACTCTATCAACAATGTAGGTTGTAACAGTTTTCTAAGTCTCTCTTATTTTCTTGTACTAATACTTGGAATTCTCTGTGTAAACCTCTGTAACTTCTCTCGGTAGATGAATCACTGTGGACTTTCTCTTGTTTCTATCTGTTACCAATCTTGAGAAACTCATACATTCTCTGTTTACTGTTTCGCGGTTTTAGAGAAGTAGATTTCTTTGTGCGAAAGTGCTGTTTTCACAGTGCTAAGTACTCCCAACTCTATCAACAATGGAGTTTTTAATAGTTTTCTAAGTCTCTATTATTTTCTTGCACTTATACTTGGAATTCTCTGTGTAAACCTCTGTAACTTCTCTAGGTAGATGAATCACTGTGTACTTTCTCTTGTTTCTATCTGTTACCAACCTTGAGAAACTCATACATTCTCCGTTCACTGTTTCCCGGTCTTAGATAAGTAGATTTCTTTCTGCGAAAGTGCTGTTTTCACAGTGCTAAGTACTCCCAACTCTATCAACAATGTAGGTTTTAACAGTTTTCTAAGTTTCTCTTATTTGCTTGTACTTATACTTGGAATTCTCTGTGTAAACCTCTGTAACTTCTCTCGGTAGATGAATCACTGTGTACTTTCTGTTGTTACTATCTGTTACCAATCTTGACAAACTCATACATTCACCATTCACTGTCTCCCGGTCTTAGACAAGTAGATTTCTTTGTGTGAAAGTGCTGTTTTCACAGTGCTAAGTACTCCCAACTCTATCAACAATTTAGTTTCTACCGGTTTTCTAAGTCTCTCTAATTTTCATCAAGCTACACTTGGATTTCTCTGTGTAAACATCTGTAACGTCTCTAGGCAGATGAATCACTGTGTACTTTCTCTTGTTTCTATCTGTTACCAATCTTGAGAAACTCATACATTCTCTGTTCACTGTTTCCCGGTCTTAGAGAAGTAGATTTCTTTGTGCGAAAGTGCTGTTTTCACAGTGCTAAGTACTCCCAACTCTATCAACAATGTACGTTTTACCAGTTTTCTAAGTCTCTCTTATTTTCTTGTACTTATACTTGGAATTCTCTGTGTAAACCTCTGTAACTTCTCTCGGTAGATGAATCACTGTGTACTTTCTCTTGTTTCTATCTGTTACCAATCTTGAGAAACTCTTACATTCTCTGTTCACTGTTTCCCGGTCTTAGAGAAGTAGATTTCTTTCTGCGAAAGTGCTGTTTTCACAGTGCTAAGTACTCCCAACTCTATCAAAAATGTAGGTTTTAACAGTTTTCTAAGTCTCTCTTATTTTCTTCTACTTATACTTGGAATTCTCTGTGTAAACCTCTGTAACTTCTTTCGGTAGATGAATCACTGTGTACTTTCTCTTGTTTCTATCTGTTACCAATCTTGAGAAACTCATACATTCTCCGTTCACTGTTTCCCGGTCTTAGAGAAGTAGATTTCTTTGTGCGAAAGTGCTGTTTTCACAGTGCTAAGTACTCCCAACTCTATCAACAATGTAGGTTTTACCAGTTTTCTAAGTCTCTCTTATTTTCTTGCACTTATACTTGGAATTCTCTGTGTAAACCTCTGTAACTTCTCTAGGTAGATGAATCACTGTGTACTTTCTCTTGTTTCTATCTGTTACCAATCTTGAGAAACTCATACATTCTCTGTTCACTGATTCCCGGTCTTAGAGAAGTAGATTTCTTTCTGCAAAAGTGCTGTTTTCACAGTGCTAAGTACTCCTAACTCTACCAACAGTATAGGTTTTACCAGGTTTCTAAGTCTCTCTTATTCTCTTGCAGTTATACTTGGAATTCTCTGTGTAAACCTCTGTAACTTCTCTCGGTAGATGAATCACTGTGGACTTTCTCTTGTTTCTATCTGTTACCAATCTTGAGAAACTCATACATTCTCTGTTCACTGTTTCACGGTCTTAGAGAAGTAGATTTCTTTGTGCGAAAGTGCTGTTTTCACAGTGCTACTTACTTCCAACTCTATCAACAACGTTGGTTTTACGAGTTTTCTAAGTCTCTCTTATTTTCTTGTACTTATACTTGGAATTCTCTGTGTAAACCTCTGTAACTTCTCTAGGTAGATGAATCACTGTGGACTTTCTCTTGTTTCTATCTGTTACCAATCTTGAGAAACTCATACATTCTCTGTTCACTGATTCCCGGTCTTAGAGAAGCAAATTTCTTTCTGCGAAAGTCCTGTTTTCACAGTGCTAAGTACTCCCAATTCTATCAACAATGTAGGTTTTACGAGTTTTCTAAGTCTCTATTATTTTCTTGAAGTTACACTTGGATTTCTCTCTGTAAACCTCTGTAATTTCTCTAGATAGATGAATCACTGTGTACTTTCTGTTGTTACTATCTGTTACAAATCTTGACAAACTCATACATTCTCCGTTCACTGTTTCCCGGTCTTAGACAAGTAGATTTCTTTGTGCGAAAGTGCTGTTTTCACAGTGCTAAGTACTCCCAATTCTATCAACAATGTAGTTTCTACCGGTTTTCTAAGTATCTCTAATTTTGATGAAGTTACACTTGGATTTCTCTGTGTAAACATCTGTAACGTCTCTAGGTAGATGAATCACTGTGTACTTTCTCTTGTTTCTATCTGTTACCAATCTTGAGAAACTCATACATTCTCCGTTCACTGTTTCCCGGTCTTAGAGAAGTAGATTTCTTTGTGCGAAAGTGCTGTTTTCACACTGCTAATTACTCCCAACTCTATCAACAATGTAGGTTTTACCAGATTTCTAAGTCTCTCTTATTTTCTTGGAGTTACACTTGGATTTCTCTGTGTAAACTTCTGGAACTTCTCTAAGTAGATGAATCACTGTGTACTTTCTCTTGTTTCTATCTGTTACCAATCTTGAGAAACTCATACATTCTCTGTTCACTGTTTCCCGGTCTTAGAGAAGTAGATTTCTTTGTGCGAAAGTGCTGTTTTCAACAGAGGTTTACACAGAGAATTCCAAGTATAAGTACAAGAAAATGAGAGAGACTTAAAAAACTGGTAAAACCTACATTGTTGATAGAGTTGGGAGTACTTAGCACTGTGAAAACAGCACTTTCGCCGAACGAAATCTACTTCTCTAAGACCGGGAAACAGTGAACAGAGAATGTATGAGTTTCTCAAGATTGGTAACAGATGGAAACAAGAGAAAGTACACAGTGATTCATCTACCTAGAGACGTTACAGATGTTTACACAGAGAAATCCAAGTGTAACTTCATAAAAATTAGAGAGACTTAGAAAACCGGTAGAAACTACATTGTTGATAGAGTTGGGAGTACTTAGCACTGTGAAAACAGCCCTTTCGCACAAAGAAATCTACTTGTCTAAGACTGGGAAACTGTGAACGGAGAATGTATGAGTTTCTCAAGATTGGTACCAGATAGAAACAAGAGAAAGTACACAGTGATTCATCTACCTAGAGAAGTTACAGAGGTTTACACAGAGAAATCCAAGTGTAACTTCAACAAAATAAGAGAGACTTAGAAAACTGGTAAAACCTACATTGTTGATAGAGTTGGGAGTACTTAGCATTGCGAAAACAGCAGTTTCGCAGAAAGAAATCTACTTCTCTAAGACTGGGAAACAGTGAACAGAGAATGTGCGAGTTTCTCAAGATTGGTAACAGATAGAAAGAAGAGAAAGTACACAGTGATTCATCTACCTAGAAAAGTTACAGAGGTTTACACAGAGAATTCCAAGTATAAGTACAAGCAAATAAGAGAGACTTAGAAAACTGGTAAAACCTACATTGTTGATAGAGTTGGGAGTACTTAGCACTGTGAAAACAGCACTTTCGAACCAAGAAATCTACTTCTCTAAGACCGGGAAACAGTGAACACAGGATGTATGAGTTTCTCAAGACTGGTAACAGATAGAAACAAGAGAAAGTACACAGTGATTCATCTACCTAGAGAAGTTACAGAGGTTTACACAGAGAATTCCAAGTATAAGTACAAGCAAATAAGAGAGACTTAGAAAACTATTAAAAACTCCATTGTTGATAGAGTTGGGAGTACTTAGCACTGTGAAAACAACAGTTTCCCACAAAGAAATCTACTTCTCTAAGACCGCGAAACAGTGAACAGAGAATGTATGAGTTTCTCAAGATTGGTAACAGATGGAAACAAGAGAAAGTACACAGTGATTCATCTACCTAGAAAAGTTGCAGAGGTTTACACAGAGAATTCCAAGTATAAGCACAAGAAAATAAGAGAGACTTAGAAAACCAGTAAAACCTACATTGTTGATAGAGTTGGGAGTACTTAGCACTGTGAAAACAGCACTTTCGCACAAAGAAATCTACTTCTCTAAGACTCGGAATCAGTGAACAGAGAATGTATGAGTTTCTTAAGAATGGTAACAGATAGAAACAAGAGAAAGTCCACAGTGATTCATCTACGAGAGAAGTTACAGAGGTTTACAAAGAGAATTCCAAGTATAAGTACAAGAAAAGAAGAGAGACTTAGAAAACTGGTAAAACCTACATTGTTGATAGAGTTGGGAGTACTTAGCAGTGTGAAAACAGCACTTTCGCACAAAGAAATCTACTTCTCTAAGACCGGGAAACAGTGAACAGAGAATGTATGAGTTTCTCAAGATTGGTAACAGATAGAAACAAGAGAAAGTACACAATGATTCATCTACCGAGAGAAGTTACAGAGATTTACACAGAGAATTCCAAGTATAAGTACAAGCAAATAAGAGAGACTTAGAAAACTGGTAAAACCTACATTGTTGATAGAGTTTGGAGTACTTAGCACTGCGAAAACAGCACTTTCGCACAAAGAAATCTACTTCTCTAAGACCGGGAAACAGTGAACAGAGAATGTATGAGTTTCTCAAGATTGGTAACAGATAGAAACAAGAGAAAGTACACAGTGATTCATCTAATTAGAGAAGTTCCAGAAGTTTACACAGAGAAATCCAAGTGGAACTCCAAGAAAATAAGAGAGACTTAGAAAAGTGGTAAAACCTACATTGTTGATAGAGTTGGGAGTACTTAGCAGTGTGAAAACAGCACTTTCGCACAAAGAAATCTACTTCTCTAAGACCGGGAAACAGTGAACAGAGAATGTATGAGTTTCTCAAGATTGGTAACAGATAGAAACAAGAGAAAGTACACAGTGATTCATCTACCTAGAGACGTTACAGATGTTTACACAGAGAAATCCAAGTGTAACTTCATGAAAATTAGAGAGACCTAGAAAACCGGTAGAAACTAATTGTTGATATAGTTGGGAGTACTTAGCACTGTGAAAACAGCACTTTCGCACAAAGAAATCTACTTCTCTAAGACTGGGAAACAGTGAACGGAGAATGTATGAGTTTGTGAAGATTGGTAACAGATAGAAACAAGAGAAAGAACACAGTGATTCATCTACCTAGAGAAGTTACAGAGGTTTACACAGAGAATTCCAAGTATAAGTACAAGCAAATAAGAGAGACTTAGAAAACTATTAAAAACTCCATTGTTGATAGAGTTTGGAGTACTTAGCACTGTGAAAACAGCACTTTCGCACAAAGAAATCTACTTCTCTAAGACCGCGAAACAGTGAACAGAGAATGTATGAGTTTCTCAAGATTGGTAACAGATAGAAACAAGAGAAAGTACACAGTGATTCATCTACCTAGAAAAGTTGCAGAGGTTTACACAGAGAATTCCAAGTATAAGTACAAGAAAATAAGAGAGACTTAGAAAACTGGTAAAACCTACATTGTTGATAGAGTTGGGAGTACTTAGCATTGTGAAAACAGCACTTTCGCAGAAAGAAATCTACTTCTCTAAGACTGCGAAACAGTGAACAGAGAATGTATGAGTTTCTCAAGATTGGTAACAGATAGAAACAAAAGAAAGCACACAGTGATTCATCTACCTAGAGAAGTTACAGAAGTTTACACAGAGAATTCCATGTATAAGTACAAGAAAATAACAGAGACTTAGAAAACTGGTAAAACCTACATTGTGGATAGAGTTGGGAGTACTTAGCACTGTGAAAACAGCACTTTCGCAGAAAGAAATCAACTTCTCTAACACTGGGAAACAGTGAACAGAGAATGTATGAGTTTCTGAAGATTGGTAACAGATAGAAACAAGAGAAAGTACACAGGGATTCATCTACCTAGAAAAGTTACAGAGGTTTACACAGAGAATTCCAAGTATAAGTACAAGAAAATAAGAGAGACTTAGAAAACTGGTAAAACCTACATTGTTGATAGAGTTGGGAGTACTTAGCACTGTGAAAACAGCACTTTCGCAGAAAGAAATCTACTTCTCTAAGACCGCGAAACAGTAAACAGAGAATGTATGAGTTTCTCAAGATTGGTAACAGATAGAAACAAGAGAAAGTCCACAGTGATTCATCTACCGAGAGAAGTTACAGAGATTTACACAGAGAATTCCAAGTATAAGTACAAGAAAATAAGAGAGACTTAGAAAACTGGTAAAACCTACATTGTTGATAGAGTTGGGAGTACTTAGCATTGTGAAAACAGCACTTTCGCAGAAAGAAATCTACTTCTCTAAGACTGGGAAACAGTGAACAGAGAATGTATGAGTTTCTCAAGATTGGTAACAGATAGAAACAAAAGAAAGTACACAGTGATTCATCTACCTAGAGAAGTTACAGAAGTTTACACAGAGAATTCCATGTATAAGTACAAGAAAATAAGAGAGACTTAGAAAACTGGTAAAACCTACATTGTGGATAGAGTTGGGAGTACTTAGCACTGTGAAAACAGCACTTTCGCAGAAAGAAATCTGCTTCTATAAGACTGAGAAACAGTGAACAGAGAATGTGTGAGTTTCTCAAGATTGGTAACAGATAGAAACAAGAGAAAGTCCACAGTGATTCATCTACCGAGAGAAGTTACAGAGGTTTACACAGAGAATTCCAAGTATAAGTACAAGAAAATGAGAGAGACTTAAAAAACTGGTAAAACCTACATTGTTGATAGAGTTGGGAGTACTTAGCACTGTGAAAACAGCACTTTCGCCGAACGAAATCTACTTCTCTAAGACCGGGAAACAGTGAACAGAGAATGTATGAGTTTCTCAAGATTGGTAACAGATGGAAACAAGAGAAAGTACACAGTGATTCATCTACCTAGAGACGTTACAGATGTTTACACAGAGAAATCCAAGTGTAACTTCATGAAAATTAGAGAGACTTAGAAAACCGGTAGAAACTACATTGTTGATAGAGTTGGGAGTACTTAGCACTGTGAAAACAGCCCTTTCGCACAAAGAAATCTACTTGTCTAAGACTGGGAAACTGTGAACGGAGAATGTATGAGTTTCTCAAGATTGGTACCAGATAGAAACAAGAGAAAGTACACAGTGATTCATCTACCTAGAGAAGTTACAGAGGTTTACACAGAGAAATCCAAGTGTAACTTCAACAAAATAAGAGAGACTTAGAAAACTGGTAAAACCTACATTGTTGATAGAGTTGGGAGTACTTAGCATTGCGAAAACAGCAGTTTCGCAGAAAGAAATCTACTTCTCTAAGACTGGGATACAGTGAACAGAGAATGTATGAGTTTCTCAAGATTGGTAACAGATAGAAACAAAAGAAAGTACACAGTGATTCATCTACCTAGAGAAGTTACAGAAGTTTACACAGAGAATTCCATGTATAAGTACAAGAAAATAAGAGAGACTTAGAAAACTGGTAAAACCTACATTGTGGATAGAGTTCGGAGTACTTAGCACTGTGAAAACAGCACTTTCGCAGAAACAAATCTACTTCTCTAAGACTGGGAAACAGTGAACAGAGAATGTGTGAGTTTCTCAAGATTGGTAACAGATAGAAAGAAGAGAAAGTACACAGTGATTCATCTACATAGAAAAGTTACATAGGTTTACACAGAGAATTCCAAGTATAAGTACAAGAAAATAAGAGAGACTTAGAAAACTGGTAAAACCTACATTGTTGATAGAGTTGGGAGTACTTAGCACTGTGAAAACAGCACTTTCGCCGAAAGAAATTTAGTTCTCTAAGTCCGTGAAACAGTGAACAGAGAATGTATGAGTTTCTCAAGATTGGTAACAGATAAAAACAAGAGAAAGTACACAGGGATTCATCTATCTAGAAAAGTTAGAGAGGTTTACACAGAGAATTCCAAGTATAAGTACAAGAAAATAAGAGAGACTTAGAAAACTGGTAAAACCTACATTGTTGATAGAGTTGGGAGTACTTAGCACTGTGAAAACAGCACTTTCGCAGAAAGAAATCAACTTCTCTAACACTCGGAAACAGTGAACAGAGAATGTATGAGTTTCTCAAGATTGGTAACAGATAGAAACAAGAGAAAGTACACAGTGATTCATCTACCTAGAGAAGTTACAGAAGTTTACATAGAGAATTCCATGTATCAGTACAAGAAAAGAAGAGAGACTTAGAAAACTGGTAAAACCTACGTTGTGGATAGAGTTGGTAGTACTTACCACTGTGAAAACAGCACTTTCTCAGAAAGAAATCTACTTCTCTAAGACTGAGAAACAGTGAACAGAGAATGTATGAGTTTTTCAAGATTGGTAACAGATAGAAAGAAGAGAAAGTACGCAGTGATTCATCTACATAGAAAGGTTACAGAGGTCTACACAGAGAATTCCAAGTATAAGTACAAGAAAATAAGAGAGACTTAGAAAACTGGTAAAACCTACATTGTTGATAGAGTTGGGAGTACTTAGTACTGTGAAAACAGCACTTTCGCAGAAAGAAATCTACTTCTCTAAGACTGGGAAACAGTGAACAGAGAATGTAGGAGTTTCTCAAGATTGGTAACAGATACAAACAAGACAAAGTACACAGGGATTCATCTACCTAGAAAAGTTACAGAGGTTTACACAGAGAATTCCAAGTATAAGTACAAGAAAATAAGAGAGACTTAGAAAACTGGTAAAACCTACATTGTTGATAGAGTTGGGAGTACTTACCACTGTGAAAACAGCACTTTCTCAGAAAGGAATCTACTTCTCTAAGACTGGGAAACATTGAACAGAGAATGTATGAGTTTCTCAAGATTGGTAACAGATAGAAACAAGAGAAAGTCAACAGTGATTCATCTACCGAGAGAAGTTACAGAGGTTTACACAGAGAATTCCAAGTATAAGTACAAGAAAATAAGAGAGACTTAGAAAACTGTTAAAACCTACATTGTTGATAGAGTTGGGAGTACTTAGCACTGTGAAAACAGCACTTTCGCAGAAAGAAATCTACTTCTCTAAGACAGGGAAATAGTAAACAGAGAATGTATGAGTTTCTCAAGATTGGTAACAGATAGAAACAAGAGAAAGTACACAGTGATTCATCTAATTAGAGAAGTTCCAGAAGTTTACACAGAGAAATCCAAGTGGAACTCCAAGAAAATAAGAGAGACTTAGAAAAGTGGTAAAACCTACATTGTTGATAGAGTTGGGAGTACTTAGCAGTGTGAAAACAGCACTTTCGCACAAAGAAATCTACTTCTCTAAGACCGGGAAACAGTGAACAGAGAATGTATGAGTTTCTCAAGATTGGTAACAGATAGAAACAAGAGAAAGTACACAGTGATTCATCTACCTAGAGACGTTACAGATGTTTACACAGAGAAATCCAAGTGTAACTTCATGAAAATTAGAGACACCTGGAAAACCGGTAGAAACTACATTGTTGATATAGTTGCGAGTACTTAGCACTGTGAAAACAGCACTTTCGCACAAAGAAATCTACTTCTCTAAGACCGGGAAACAGTGAACGGAGAATGTATGAGTTTGTCAAGATTGGTAACAGATAGAAACAAGAGAAAGTACACAGGGATTCATCTACCTAGAAAAGTTACAGAGGTTTACACAGAGAATTCCAAGTATAAGTACAAGCAAATAAGAGAGACTTAGAAAACTATTAAAAACTACATTGTTGATAGAGTTGGGAGTACTTAGCACTGTGAAAACAGCACTTTCGCACAAAGAAATCTACTTCTCTAAGACAGCGAAACAGTGAACAGAGAATGTATGAGTTTCTCAAGATTGGTAACAGATAAAAACAAGAGAGAGTACACAGGGATTCATCTACCTAGAAAAGTTACACAGGTTTACACAGAGAATTCCAAGTATAAGTACAAGAAAATAAGAGAGACTTAGAAAACTGGTAAAACCTACATTGTTGATAGAGTTGGGAGTACTTAGCACTGTGAAAACAGCACTTTCGCAGAAAGAAATCAACTTCTCTAACACTGGGAAACAGTGAACAGAGAATGTATGAGTTTCTCAAGATTGGTAACAGATAGAAACAAGAGAAAGTACACAGTGATTCATCTACCGAGAGAAGTTACAGAAGTTTACATAGAGAATTCCATGTATCAGTACAAGAAAAGAAGAGAGACTTAGAAAACTGGTAAAACCTACGTTGTGGATAGAGTTGGTAGTACTTACCTCTGTGAAAATAGCACTTTCTCAGAAAGAAATCTACTTCTATAAGACTGGGAAACAGTGAACAGAGAATGTATGAGTTTCTCAAGATTGGTAACAGATAGAAAGAAGAGAAAGTACGCAGTGATTCATCTACATAGAAAGGTTACAGAGGTCTACACAGAGAATTCCAAGTATAAGTACAAGAAAATAAGAGAGACTTAGAAAACTGGTAAAACCTACATTGTTGATAGAGTTGGGAGTACTTAGTACTGTGAAAACAGCACTTTCGCAGAAAGAAATCTACTTCTCTAAGACTGGGAAACAGTGAACAGAGAATGTAGGAGTTTCTCAAGATTGGTAACAGATACAAACAAGAGAAAGTACACAGGGATTCATCTACCTAGAAAAGTTACAGAGGTTTACACAGAGAATTCCAAGTATAAGTACAAGAAAATAAGAGAGACTTAGAAAACTGGTAAAACCTACATTGTTGATAGAGTTGGGAGTACTTACCACTGTGAAAACAGCACATTCTCAGAAAGAAATCTACTTCTCTAAGACTGGGAAACAGTGAACAGAGAATGTATGAGTTTCTCAAGATTGGTAACAGATAGATAGAAGAGAAAGTATGCAGTGATTCATCTACATAGAAAAGTTACAGAGGTTTACACAGAGAATTCCAAGTATAGGTACAAGAAAATAAGAGAGACTTAGAAAACTGGTAAAACCTACATTGTTGATAGAGTTGGGAGTACTTAGTACTGTGAAAACAGCAATTTCGCAGAAAGAAATCTACTTCTCTAAGACTGGGAAACAGTGAACAGAGAATGTAGGAGTTTCTCAAGATTGGTAATAGATAGAAACAAGAGAAAGTACACAGGGATTCATCTACCTAGAAAAGTTACAGAGGTTTACACAGAGAATTCCAAGTATAAGTACAAGAAAATAAGAGAGACTTAGAAAACTGGTAAAACCTACATTGTTGATAGAGTTGGGAGTACTTAGCACTGTGAAAACAGCACTTTCGCACAAAGAAATCTACTTCTCTAAGACCGGGAAACAGTGAACAGAGAATGTATGAGTTTCTCAAGATTGGTAACAGATAGATAGAAGAGAAAGTACGCAGTGATTCATCTACATAGAAAAGTTACAGAGGTTTACACAGAGAATTCCAAGTATAAGTACAAGAAAATAAGAGAGACTTAGAAAACTGGTAAAACCTACATTGTTGATAGAGTTGGGAGTACTTAGCATTGTGAAAACAGCACTTTCGCAGAAAGAAATCTACTTCTCTAAGACTGGGAAACAGTGAACAGAGAATGTATGAGTTTCTCAAGATTGGTAACAGATAGAAACAAGAGAAAGTACACAGGGATTCATCTACCTAGAAAAGTTACAGAGGTTTACACAGAGAATTCCAAGTATAAGTACAAGAAAATAAGAGAGACTTAGAAAACTGGTAAAACCTACATTGTTGATAGAGTTGGGACTACTTAGCACTGTGAAAACAGCACTTTCGCACAAAGAAATCTACTTCTCTAAGACCGGGAAACAGTGAACGGAGAATGTATGACTTTGTCAAGATTGGTAACAGATAGAAACAAGAGAAAGTACACAGTGATTCATCTACCGAGAGAAGTTACAGAGGTTTACACAGAGAATTCCAAGTATAAGTACAAGAAAATAAGAGAGACTTAGAAAACTGGTAAAACCTACATTGTTGATAGAGTTGGGAGTACTTAGCACTGTGAAAACAGCACTTTCGCAGAAAGAAATCTACTTCTCTAAGACAGGGAAACAGTGAACAGAGAATGTGTAAGTTTCTCAAGATTGGTAACAGATAGAAACCAGAGAAAGTACACAGTGATTCATCTACTTAGAGAAGTTCCAGAAGTTTACACAGAGAAATCCAAGTGTAACTCCAAGAAAATAAGTGAGACTTAGAAAACTGGTAAAACCTACATTGTTGATAGAGTTGGAAGTACTTAGCACTGTGAAAACAGCACTTTCGCACAAAGAGATCTACTTGTCTAAGACCGCGAAACAGTGAACAGAGAATGTATGAGTTTCTCAAGATTGGTAACAGATAGAAACAAGAGAAAGCCCACAGTGATTCATCTACCGAGAGAAGTTACAGAGGTTTACACAGAGAATTCCAAGTATAAGTACAAGAAAATGAGAGAGACTTAGAAAACTGGTAAAACCTACATTGTTGATAGAGTTGGGAGTACTTAGCACTGTGAAAACAGGACTTTCGCAGAAAGAAATCTACTTCTCTAAGACCGGGAAACAGTGAACAGAGAATGTATGAGTTTCTCAAGATTGGTAACAGATAGAAACAAGGGAAAGTACACACTGATTCATCTACCTAGAGACGTTACAAGGGTTTACACAGAGAATTCCAAGTATAAGTACAAACAAATAAGAGAGACTTAGAATACTATTAAAAACTCCATTGTTGCTAGAGTTGGGAGTACTTAGCACTGTGAAAACAGCACTTTCCCACAAAGAAATCTACTTCTCTAAGACCGCGAAACAGTAAACAGAGAATGTATGAGTTTCTCAAGATTGGTAACTGATAGAAACAAGAGAAAGTCCACAGTGATTCATCTACCGAGAGAAGTTACAGAGGTTTACACAGAGAATTCCAAGTATAAGTACAAGAAAATAAGAGAGACTTAGAAAAGTGGTAAAACCTACATTGTTGATAGAGTTGGGAGTACTTAGCATTGTGAAAACAGCAGTTTCGCAGAAAGAAATCTACTTCTCTAAGACTGGGAAACAGTGAACAGAGAATGTATGAGTTTCTCAAGATTGGTAACAGATAGAAAGAAGAGAAAGTACGCAGTGATTCATCTACATAGAAAGGTTACAGAGGTCTACACAGAGAATTCCAAGTATAAGTACAAGAAAATAAGAGAGACTTAGAAAACTGGTAAAACCTACATTGTTGATAGAGTTGGGAGTACTTAGTACTGTGAAAACAGCACTTTCGCAGAAAGAAATCTACTTCTCTAAGACTGGGAAACAGTGAACAGAGAATGTAGGAGTTTCTCAAGATTGGTAACAGATACAAACAAGAGAAAGTACACAGGGATTCATCTACCTAGAAAAGTTACAGAGGTTTACACAGAGAATTCCAAGTATAAGTACAAGAAAATAAGAGAGACTTAGAAAACTGGTAAAACCTACATTTTTGATAGAGTTGGGAGTACTTACCACTGTGAAAACAGCACTTTCTCAGAAAGGAATCTACTTCTCTAAGACTGGGAAACATTGAACAGAGAATGTATGAGTTTCTCAAGATTGGTAACAGATAGAAACAAGAGAAAGTCAACAGTGATTCATCTACCGAGAGAAGTTACAGAGGTTTACACAGAGAATTCCAAGTATAAGTACAAGAAAATAAGAGAGACTTAGAAAACTGTTAAAACCTACATTGTTGATAGAGTTGGGAGTACTTAGCACTGTGAAAACAGCACTTTCGCAGAAAGAAATCTACTTCTCTAAGACAGGGAAACAGTAAACAGAGAATGTATGAGTTTCTCAAGATTGGTAACAGATAGAAACAAGAGAAAGTACACAGTGATTCATCTACCTAGAGAAGTTACAGAGGTTTACACAGAGAATTCCAAGTATAAGTACAAGCAAATAAGAGAGACTTAGAAAACTATTAAAACCTACATTGTTGATAGAGTTGGGAGTACTTAGCACTGTGAAAACAGCAGTTTCGCACAAAGAAATCTACTTCTCTAAGACTGGGAAACAGTGAACAGAGAATGTATGAGTTTCTCAAGATTGGTAACAGATAGAAAGAAGAGAAAGTACACAGTGATTCATCTACCTAGAGAAGTTACAGAGGTTTACACAGAGAAATCCAAGTGTAACTTCAACAAAATAAGAGAGACTTAGAAAACTGGTAAAACCTACATTGTTGATAGAGTTGGGAGTACTTAGCACTGTGAAAACAGGACTTTCGCAGAAAGAAATCTACTTCTCTAAGACCGGGAAACAGTGAACAGAGAATGTATGAGTTTCTCAAGATTGGTAACAGATAGAAACAAGGGAAAGTACACACTGATTCATCTACCTAGAGACGTTACAAGGGTTTACACAGAGAATTCCAAGTATAAGTACAAGCAAATAAGAGAGACTTATAAAACTATTAAAAACTCCATTGTTGCTAGAGTTGGGAGTACTTAGCACTGTGAAAACAGCACTTTCCCACAAAGAAATCTACTTCTCTAAGACCGCGAAACAGTAAACAGAGAATGTATGAGTTTCTCAAGATTGGTAACTGATAGAAACAAGAGAAAGTCCACAGTGATTCATCTACCGAGAGAAGTTACAGAGGTTTACACAGAGAATTCCAAGTATAAGTACAAGAAAATAAGAGAGACTTAGAAAAGTGGTAAAACCTACATTGTTGATAGAGTTGGGAGTACTTAGCATTGTGAAAACAGCAGTTTCGCAGAAAGAAATCTACTTCTCTAAGACTGGGAAACAGTGAACAGAGAATGTATGAGTTTCTCAAGATTGGTAACAGATAGAAAGAAGAGAAAGTACGCAGTGATTCATCTACATAGAAAGGTTACAGAGGTCTACACAGAGAATTCCAAGTATAAGTACAAGAAAATAAGAGAGACTTAGAAAACTGGTAAAACCTACATTGTTGATAGAGTTGGGAGTACTTAGTACTGTGAAAACAGCACTTTCGCAGAAAGAAATCTACTTCTCTAAGACTGGGAAACAGTGAACAGAGAATGTAGGAGTTTCTCAAGATTGGTAACAGATACAAACAAGAGAAAGTACACAGGGATTCATCTACCTAGAAAAGTTACAGAGGTTTACACAGAGAATTCCAAGTA
This sequence comes from Heterohyrax brucei, assembly GCA_028571685.1. Taxonomy (NCBI): domain Eukaryota; kingdom Metazoa; phylum Chordata; class Mammalia; order Hyracoidea; family Procaviidae; genus Heterohyrax; species Heterohyrax brucei. Next base: position 20,552,249 of record CM053144.1, on the reverse strand, counting down.
TAAGTACAAGAAAATAAGAGAGACTTAGAAAACTGGTAAAACCTACATTTTTGATAGAGTTGGGAGTACTTACCACTGTGAAAACAGCACTTTCTCAGAAAGGAATCTACTTCTCTAAGACTGGGAAACATTGAACAGAGAATGTATGAGTTTCTCAAGATTGGTAACAGATAGAAACAAGAGAAAGTCAACAGTGATTCATCTACCGAGAGAAGTTACAGAGGTTTACACAGAGAATTCCAAGTATAAGTACAAGAAAATAAGAGAGACTTAGAAAACTGTTAAAACCTACATTGTTGATAGAGTTGACAGTACTTAGCACTGTGAAAACAGCACTTTCGCAGAAAGAAATCTACTTCTCTAAGACAGGGAAACAGTAAACAGAGAATGTATGAGTTTCTCAAGATTGGTAACAGATAGAAACAAGAGAAAGTACACAGTGATTCATCTAATTAGAGAAGTTCCAGAAGTTTACACAGAGAAATCCAAGTGGAACTCCAAGAAAATAAGAGAGACTTAGAAAAGTGGTAAAACCTACATTGTTGATAGAGTTGGGAGTACTTAGCAGTGTGAAAACAGCACTTTCGCACAAAGAAATCTACTTCTCTAAGACCGGGAAACAGTGAACAGAGAATGTATGAGTTTCTCAAGATTGGTAACAGATAGAAACAAGAGAAAGTACACAGTGATTCATCTACCTAGAGACGTTACAGATGTTTACACAGAGAAATCCAAGTGTAACTTCATGAAAATTAGAGACACCTGGAAAACCGGTAGAAACTACATTGTTGATATAGTTGCGAGTACTTAGCACTGTGAAAACAGCACTTTCGCACAAAGAAATCTACTTCTCTAAGACTGGGAAACAGTGAACGGAGAATGTATGAGTTTGTCAAGATTGGTAACAGATAGAAACAAGAGAAAGTACACAGGGATTCATCTACCTAGAAAAGTTACAGAGGTTTACACAGAGAATTCCAAGTATAAGTACAAGCAAATAAGAGAGACTTAGAAAACTATTAAAAACTACATTGTTGATAGAGTTGGGAGTACTTAGCACTGTGAAAACAGCACTTTCGCACAAAGAAATCTACTTCTCTAAGACCGGGAAACAGTGAACAGAGAATGTATGAGTTTCTCAAGATTGGTAACAGATAGATAGAAGAGAAAGTACGCAGTGATTCATCTACATAGAAAAGTTACAGAGGTTTACACAGAGAATTCCAAGTATAAGTACAAGAAAAGAAGAGAGACTTAGAAAACTGGTAAAACCTACATTGTTGATAGAGTTGGGAGTACTTAGCATTGTGAAAACAGCACTTTCGCAGAAAGAAATCTACTTCTCTAAGACTGGGAAACAGTGAACAGAGAATGTATGAGTTTCTCAAGATTGGTAACAGATAGAAACAAAAGAAAGTACACAGTGATTCATCTACCTAGAGAAGTTACAGAAGTTTACACAGAGAATTCCATGTATAAGTACAAGAAAATAAGAGAGACTTAGAAAACTGGTAAAACCTACATTGTGGATAGAGTTGGGAGTACTTAGCACTGTGAAAACAGCACTTTCGCAGAAAGTAATCTGCTTCTATAAGACTGAGAAACAGTGAACAGAGAATGTGTGAGTTTCTCAAGATTGGTACCAGATAGAAACAAGAGAAAGTACACAGTGATTCATCTACCTAGAGAAGTTACAGAGGTTTACACAGAGAAATCCAAGTGTAACTTCAACAAAATAAGAGAGGCTTAGAAAACTGGTAAAACCTACATTGTTGATAGAGTTGGGAGTACTTAGCACTGTGAAAACAGGACTTTCGCAGAAAGAAATCTGCTTCTCTAAGACCGGGAATCAGTGAACAGAGAATGTATGAGTTTCTCAAGATTGGTAACAGATAGAAACAAGAGAAAGTCCACAGTGATTCATCTACCTAGAGAAGTTACAGAGCTTTACACAGAGAATTCCAAGTATAAGTAGAAGAAAATAAGAGAGACTTAGAAAACTCGTAAAACCTACATTGTTGATAGAGTTGGAAGTACTTAGCACTGTGAAAACAGCACTTTCCCACAAAGAAATCTACTTCTCTAAGACTGGGAAACAGTGAACAGAGAATGTATGAGTTTCTCAAGATTGCTAACAGATAGAAACAAGAGAAAGTCCACAGTGATTCATCTACCGAGAGAAGTTACAGCGGTTTACACAGAGAATTCCAAGTATAAGTACAAGAAAATAAGAGAGACTTAGAAAAATGGTAAAACCTACATTGTTGATAGAGTTGGGAGTACTTAGCACTGTGAAAACACCACTTTCGCACAAAGAAATCTACTTCTCTAAGACCGCGAAACAGTGAACAGAGAATGGATGAGTTTCTCAAGATTGGTAACAGATAGAAACAAGAGAAAGTACACAGTGATTCATCTACTTAGAGAAGTTCCAGAGGTTTACAGAGAGAAATCCAAGTGTAACTCCAAGAAAATAAGAGAGACTTAGAAAACTGGTAAAACCTACATTGTTGATAGAGTTGGGAATACTTAGCACTGTGAAAACAGCACTTTCGAACCAAGAAATCTACTTCTCTAAGACCGGGAAACAGTGAACAGAGAATGTATGAGTTTCTCAAGATTGGTACCAGATAGAAACAAGAGAAAGTACACAGTGATTCATCGACCTAGAGAAGTTACCGAGGTTTACACAGAGAAATCCAAGTGTAACTTCAACAAAATAAGAGAGACTTAGAAAACTGGTAAAACCTACATTGTTGATAGAGTTGGGAGTACTTAGCACTGTGAAAACAGGACTTTCGCAGAAAGAAATCTGCTTCTCTAAGACCGGGAAACAGTGAAGAGAGAATGTATGAGTTTCTTAAGATTGGTAACAGATAGAAACGAGGGAAAGTCCACAGTGATTCATCTATCTAGAGAAGTTACAGAGGTTTACACAGAGAATTCCAAGTATAAGTACAAGAAAATAAGAGAGACTTATAAAACTATTAAAAACTCCATTGTTGATAGAGTTGGGAGTACTTAGCACTGTGAAAACAGCACTTTCCCACAAAGAAATCTACTTCTCTAAGACCGCGAAACAGTAAACAGAGAATGTATGAGTTTCTCAAGATTGGTAACAGATAGAAACAAGAGAAAGTCCACAGTGATTCATCTACCGAGAGAAGTTACAGAGGTTTACACAGAGAATTCCAAGTATAAGTACAAGAAAATAAGAGAGACTTAGAAAAGTGGTAAAACCTACATTGTTGATAGAGTTGGGAGTACTTAGCATTGTGAAAACAGCAGTTTCGCAGAAAGAAATCTACTTCTCTAAGACTGGGAAACAGTGAACAGAGAATGTATGAGTTTCTCAAGATTGGTAACAGATAGAAACAAAAGAAAGTACACAGTGATTCATCTATCTAGAGAAGTTACAGAAGTTTACACAGAGAATTCCATGTATAAGTACAAGAAAATAAGAGAGACTCAGAAAACTGGTAAAACCTACATTGTGGATAGAGTTGGGAGTACTTAGCACTGTGAAAACAGCACTTTCGCCGAAAGAAATTTAGTTCTCTAAGTCCGTGAAACAGTGAACAGAGAATGTATGAGTTTCTCAAGATTGGTAACAGATAGAAACAAGAGAAAGTACACAGGGATTCATCTACCTAGAAAAGTTACAGAGGTTTACACAGAGAAATCCAAGTGTAACTTCAACAAAATAAGAGAGACTTAGAAAACTGGTAAAACCTACATTGTTGATAGAATTGGGAGTACTTAGCACTGTGAAAACAGCACTTTCGCAGAAAGAAATCAACTTCTCTAACACTGGGAAACAGTGAACAGAGAATGTATGAGTTTCTCAAGATTGGTAACAGATAGAAACAAGAGAAAGAACACAGTGATTCATCTACCTAGAGAAGTTACAGAAGTTTACATAGAGAAATCCATGTATAAGTACAAGAAAAGAAGAGAGACTTAGAAAACTGGTAAAACCTACGTTGTGGATAGAGTTGGCAGTACTTACCACTGTGAAAACAGCACTTTCTCAGAAAGAAATCTACTTCTCTAAAACTGGGAAACAGTGAACAGAGAATGTATGAGTTTCTCAAGATTGGTAACAGATAGAAAGAAGAGAAAGTACGCAGCGATTCATCTACATAGAAAAGTTACAGAGGTTTACACAGAGAATTCCAAGTATAAGTACAAGAAAATAAGAGAGACTTAGAAAACTGGTAAAACCTACACTGTTGATAGAGTTGGGAGTACTTAGTACTGTGAAAACAGCACTTTCGCAGAAAGAAATCTACTTGTCTAAGACTGGGAAACAGTGAACAGAGAATGTAGGAGTTTCTCAAGATTGGTAACAGATAGAAACAAGAGAAAGTACACAGGGATTCATCTACCTAGAAAAGTTACAGAGGTTTACACAGAGAATTCCAAGTATAAGTACAAGAAAATAAGAGAGACTTAGAAAACTGGTAAAACCTACATTGTTGATAGAGTTGGGAGTACTTAGCACTGTGAAAACAGCACTTTCGCACAAAGAAATCTACTTCTCTAAGACTGGGAAAGATTGAACAGAGAATGTATGAGTTTCTCAAGATTGGTAACAGATAGAAACAAGAGAAAGTCAACAGTGATTCATCTACCGAGAGAAGTTACATAGGTTTACACAGAGAATTCCAAGTATAAGTACAAGAAAATAAGAGAGACTTAGAAAACTGTTAAAACCTACATTGTTGATAGAGTTGGGAGTATTTAGCACTGTGAAAACAGCACTTTCGCAGAAAGAAATCTACTTCTCTAAGACCGGGAAACAGTAAACAGAGAATGTATGAGTTTCTCAAGATTGGTAACAGATAGAAACAAGAGAAAGTACACAGTGATTCATCTACATAGAGAAGTTACAGAGGTTAACACAGAGAATTCCAAGTATAAGTACAAGCAAATAAGAGAGACTTAGAAAACTATTAAAAACTACATTGTTGATAGAGTTAGGAGTACTTAGCACTGTGAAAACAGCACTTTCGCACAAAAAAATCTACTTCTCTAAGACCGCGAAACAGTGAACAGAGAATGTATCAGTTTCTCAAGATTGGTACCAGATAGAAACAAGAGAAAGTACACAGTGATTCATCTACCTAGAGAAGTTACAGAGGTTTACACAGAGAAATCCAAGTGTAACTTCAACAAAATAAGAGAGACTTAGAAAACTGGTAAAACCTACATTGTTGATAGAGTTGGGAGTACTTAGCACTGTGAAAACAGGACTTTCGCAGAAAGAAATCTGCTTCTCTAAGACCGGGAATCAGTGAACAGAGAATGTATGAGTTTCTCAAGATTGGTAACAGATAGAAACAAGAGAAAGTCCACAGTGATTCATCTACCTAGAGAAGTTACAGAGGTTTACACAGAGAATTCCAAGTATAAGTACAAGAAAATAAGAGAGACTTAGAAAACTCGTAAAACCTACGTTGTTGATAGAGTTGGAAGTACTTAGCACTATGAAAACAGCACTTTCCCACAAAGAAATCTACTTCTCTAAGACCGCGAAACAGTGAACAAAGAATGTATGAGTTTCTCAAGATTGCTAACAGATAGAAACAAGAGAAAGTCAACAGTGATTCATCTACCGAGAGAAGTTACAGCGGTTTACACAGAGAAGTCCAAATATAAGTACAAGAAAATAAGAGAGACTTAGAAAACTGGTAAAACCTACATTGTTGATAGAGTTGGGAGTACTTAGCACTGTGAAAACACCACTTTCGCACAAAGAAATCTACTTCTCTAAGACCGCGAAACAGTGAACAGAGAATGGATGAGTTTCTCAAGATTGGTAACAGATAGAAACAAGAGAAAGTACACAGTGATTCATCTACTTAGAGAAGTTCCAGAGGTTTACAGAGAGAAATCCAAGTGTAACTCTAAGAAAATAAGAGAGACTTAGAAAACTGGTAAAACCTACATTGTTGATAGAGTTGGGAATACTTAGCACTGTGAAAACAGCACTTTCGAACCAAGAAATCTACTTCTCTAAGACCGGGAAACAGTGAACAGAGAATGTATGAGTTTCTCAAGATTGGTAACAGATAGAAACAAGAGAAAGTACACAGTGATTCATCTACCTAGAGAAGTTACAGAGGTTTACACAGAGAATTCCAAGTATAAGTACAAGCAAATAAGAGAGACTTAGAAAACTATTAAAAACTCCATTGTTGATAGAGTTTGGAGTACTTAGCACTGTGAAAACAGCACTATCCCACAAAGAAATCTAATTCTCTAAGACCGCGAAACAGTAAACAGAGAATGTATGAGTTTCTCAAGATTGGTAACAGATAGAAACAAGAGAAAGTCCACAGTGATTCATCTACCAAGAGAAGTTACAGAGGTTTACACAGATAATTCCAAGTATAAGTACAAGAAAATAAGAGAGATTTAGAAAACTGTTCAAACCTACATTGTTGATAGAGTTGGGAGTACTTAACACTGTGAAAACAGCACTTTCGCAGAAAGAAATCTACTTCTCTGAGACTGGGAAACAGTGAACGGAGAATGTATGACTTTCTCAAGATTGGTAACAGATAGAAACAAGAGAAAGTACACAGTGATTCATCTACCTAGGGAAGTTACAGAGGTTTACACAGAGAATTCCAAGTATAAGTACAAGCAAATAAGAGAGACTTAGAAAACTATTAAAAACTACATTGTTGATAGAGTTGGGAGTACTTAGCACTGTGAAAACAGCACTTTCGCACAAAGAAATCTACTTCTCTAAGTCCGTGAAACAGTGAACAGAGAATGTATGAGTTTCTCAAGATTGGTAACAGATAGAAACAAGAGAAAGTCCACAGTGATTCATCTACCGAGAGAAGTTACAGAGGTTTACACAGAGAATTCCAAGTATAAGTACAAGAAAATAAGAGAGACTTAGAAAACTGGTAAAACCTACATTGTTGATAGAGTTGGGAGTACTTACCACTGTGAAAACAGCACTTTCTCAGAAAGAAATCTACTTCTCTAAGACTGGGAAACAGTGAACAGAGAATGTATGAGTTTCTCAAGATTGGTGACAGATAGATAGAAGAGAAAGTACGCAGTGATTCATCTACATAGAAAAGTAACAGAGGTTTACACAGAGAATTCCAAGTATAAGTACAAGAAAATAAGAGAGACTTAGAAAACTGGTAAAACCTACATTGTTGATAGAGTTGGGAGTACTTAGTACTGTGAAAACAGCAATTTCGCAGAAAGAAATCTACTTCTCTAAGACTGGGAAACAGTGAACAGAGAATGTAGGAGTTTCTCAAGATTGGTAATAGATAGAAACAAGAGAAAGTACACAGGGATTCATCTACCTAGAAAAGTTACAGAGGTTTACACAGAGAATTCCAAGTATAAGTACAAGAAAATAAGAGAGACTTAGAAAACTGGTAAAACCTACATTGTTGATAGAGTTGGGAGTACTTAGCACTGTGAAAACAGCACTTTCGCACAAAGAAATCTACTTCTCTAAGACTGGGAAACATTGAACAGAGAATGTATGAGTTTCTCAAGATTGGTAACAGATAGAAACAAGAGAAAGTCAACAGTGATTCATCTACCGAGAGAAGTTACAGAGGTTTACACAGAGAATTCCAAGTATAAGTACAAGAAAATAAGAGAGACTTAGAAAACTGTTAAAACCTACATTGTTGATAGAGTTGGGAGTACTTAGCACTGTGAAAACAGCACTTTCGCACAAAGAAATCTACTTCTCTAAGACAGGAAAACAGTAAACAGAGAATGTATGAGTTTCTCAAGATTGGTAACAGATAGAAACAAGAGGAAGTACACAGTGAGTCATCTACCTAGAGAAGTTACAGAGGTTTACACAGAGAATTCCAAGTATAAGTACAAGCAAATAAGAGAGACTTAGAAAACTATTAAAACCTACATTGTTGATAGAGTTGGGAGTACTTATCACTGTGAAAACAGCACTTTCGCACAAAGAAATCTACTGCTCTAAGACCGCGAAACAGTGAACAGAGAATGTATCAGTTTCTCAAGATTGGTAACAGATAGAAACAAGAGAAAGTACACAGTGATTCATCTACGTAGAGAAGTTACAGAGGTTTACACAGAGAATTCCAAGTATAAGTACAAGCAAATAAGAGAGACTTAGAAAACTGGTAAAACCTACATTGTTGATAGAGTTGGGAGTACTTAGCATTGTGAATACAGCACTTTCGCAGAAAGAAATCTACTTCTCTAAGACTGGGAAACAGTGAACAGAGAATGTATGAGTTTCTCAAGATTGGTAACAGATAGAAAGAAGAGAAAGTACGCAGTGATTCATCTACATAGAAAAGTTACAGAGGTTTACACAGAGAATTCCAAGTATAAGTACAAGAAAATAAGAGAGACTTAGAAAACTGGTAAAACCTACATTGTTGATAGAGTTGGGAGTACTTAGTACTGTGAAAACAGCACTTTCGCAGAAAGAAATCTACTTGTCTAAGACTGGGAAACAGTGAACAGAGAATGTAGGAGTTTCTCAAGATTGGTAACAGATAGAAACAAGAGAAAGTACACAGGGATTCATCTACCTAGAAAAGTTACAGAGGTTTACACAGAGAATTCCAAGTATAAGTACAAGAAAATAAGAGAGACTTAGAAAACTGGTAAAACCTACATTGTTGATAGAGTTGGGAGTACTTAGCACTGTGAAAACAGCACTTTCGCACAAAGAAATCTACTTCTCTAAGACTGGGAAACATTGAACAGAGAATGTATGAGTTTCTCAAGATTGGTAACAGATAGAAACAAGAGAAAGTACACAGTGATTCATCTACCTAGAGAAGTTACAGAGGTTTACACAGAGAATTCCAAGTATAAGTACAAGAAAATAAGAGAGACTTAGAAAACTGTTAAAACCTACATTGTTGATAGAGTTGGGCGTATTTAGCACTGTGAAAACAGCACTTTCCCAGAAAGAAATCTACTTCTCTAAGACCGGGAAACAGTAAACAGAGAATGTATGAGTTTCTCAAGATTGGTAACAGATAGAAACAAGAGAAAGTACACAGTGATTCATCTACATAGAGAAGTTACAGAGGTTAACACAGAGAATTCCAAGTATAAGTACAAGCAAATAAGAGAGACTTAGAAAACTATTAAAAACTACATTGTTGATAGAGTTAGGAGTACTTAGCACTGTGAAAACAGCACTTTCGCACAAAAAAATCTACTTCTCTAAGACCGCGAAACAGTGAACAGAGAATGTATCAGTTTCTCACGATTGGTACCAGATAGAAACAAGAGAAAGTACACAGTGATTCATCTACCTAGAGAAGTTATAGAGGTTTACACAGAGAAATCCAAGTGTAACTTCAACAAAATAAGAGAGACTTAGAAAACTGGTAAAACCTACATTGTTGATAGAGTTGGGAGTACTTAGCACTGTGAAAACAGTACTTTCGCAGAAAGAAATCTGCTTCTCTAAGACCGGGAATCAGTGAACAGAGAATGTATGAGTTTCTCAAGATTGGTAACAGATAGAAACAAGAGAAAGTCCACAGTGATTCATCTACCTAGAGAAGTTACAGAGGTTTACACAGAGAATTCCAAGTATAAGTACAAGAAAATAAGAGAGACTTAGAAAACTCGTAAAACCTACGTTGTTGATAGAGTTGGAAGTACTTAGCACTGTGCAAACAGCACTTTCCCACAAAGAAATCTACTTCTCTAAGACCGCGAAACAGTGAACAAAGAATGTATGAGTTTCTCAAGATTGCTAACAGATAGAAACAAGAGAAAGTCCACAGTGATTCATCTACCGAGAGAAGTTACAGCGGTTTACACAGAGAATTCCAAGTATAAGTACAAGAAAATAAGAGAGACTTAGAAAACTGTTAAAACCTACATTGTTGATAGAGTTGGGAGTACTTAGCACTGTGAAAACAGCACTTTCGCAGAAAGAAATCTACTTCTCTAAGACAGGGAAACAGTAAACAGAGAATGTATGAGTTTCTCAAGATTGGTAACAGATAGAAACAAGAGAAAGTACACAGTGATTCATCTACCTAGAGAAGTTACAGAGGTTTACACAGAGAATTCCAAGTATAAGTACAAGCAAATAAGAGAGACTTAGAAAACTATTAAAACCTACATTGTTGATAGAGTTGGGAGTACTTATCACTGTGAAAACAGCACTTTCGCACAAAGAAATCTACTGCTCTAAGACCGCGAAACAGTGAACAGAGAATGTATCAGTTTCTCAAGATTGGTCACAGATAGAAACAAGAGAAAGTACACAGTGATTCATCTACGTAGAGAAGTTACAGAGGTTTACACAGAGAATTCCAAGTATAAGTACAAGCAAATAAGAGAGACTTAGAAAACTGGTAAAACCTACATTGTTGATAGAGTTGGGAGTACTTAGCATTGTGAATACAGCACTTTCGCAGAAAGAAATCTACTTCTCTAAGACTGGGAAACAGTGAACAGAGAATGTATGAGTTTCTCAAGATTGGTAACAGATAGAAACAAGAGAAAGTCCACAGTGATTCATCTACCGAGAGAAGTTACAGAGGTTTACACAGAGAATTCCAAGTATAAGTACAGGCAAATAAGAGAGACTTGGAAAACTGGTAAAACCTACATTGTTGATAGAGTTGGGAGTACTTAGCACTGTGAAAACAGCACTTTCGCACAAAGAAATCTACTTCTTTAAGACCGGGAAACAGTGAACAGAGAATGTATGAGTTTCTCAATATTGGTAACAGATAGAAACAAGAGAAAGTACACAGTGATTCATCTACTTAGAGAAGTTCCAGAAGTTTACACAGAGAAATCCAAGTGTAACTCCAAGAAAATAAGTGAGACTTAGAAAACTGGTAAAACCTACATTGTTGATAGAGTTGGGAGTACTTAGCACTGTGAAAACAGCACTTTCGCACAAACAGATCTACTTCTCTAAGACCGCGAAACAGTGAACAGAGAATGTATGAGTTTCTCAAGATTGGTAACAGATAGAAACAAGAGAAAGTACACAGTGATTCATCTACCTAGAGACGTTACAGATGTTTACACAGAGAAATCCAAGTGTAACTTCATGAAAATAAGAGAGACTTAGAAAACCGGTAGAAACTACATTGTTGATAGAGTTGGGAGTACTTAGCACTGTGAAAACAGCACTTTCGCACAAAGAAATCTACTTGTCTAAGACCGGGAAACTGTGAACGGAGAATGTATGAGTTTCTCAAGATTGGTACCAGATAGAAACAAGAGAAAGTACACAGTGATTCATCTACCTAGAGCAGTTACAGAGGTTTATACAGAGAATTCCAAGTATAAGTACAAGCAAATAAGAGAGACTTAGAAAAGTATTAAAAACTCCATTGTTGATAGAGTTTGGAGTACTTAGCACTGTGAAAACAGCACTATCCTACAACGAAATCTACTTCTCTAAGACCGCGAAACAGTAAACAGAGAATGTATGAGTTTCTCAAGATTGGTAACAGATAGAAACAAGAGAAAGTCCACAGTGATTCATCTACCTAGAGAAGTTACAGAGGTTTACACAGAGAATTCCAAGTATAAGTACAAGAAAATAGGAGAGATTTAGAAAACTGTTCAAACCTACATTGTTGATAGAGTTGGGAGTACTTAACACTGTGAAAACAGCACTTTCGCAGAAAGAAATCTACTTCTCTAAGGCCGAGAAACAGTGAACAGAGAATGTATAAGTTTCTCAAGATTGGTAACAGATAGAAACAAGAGAAAGTACACAGTGATTCATCTACCTAGAGAAGTTACAGAGGTTTACACAGAGAATTCCAAGTATAAGTACAAGCAAATAAGAGAGACTTAGAAAACTATTAAAAACTACATTGTTGATAGAGTTGGGAGTACTTAGCACTGTGAAAACAGCACTTTCGCACAAAGAAATCTACTTCTCTAAGTCCGTGAAACAGTGAACAGAGAATGTATGAGTTTCTCAAGATTGGTAACAGATAGAAACAAGAGAAAGTCCACAGTGATTCATCTACCGAGAGAAGTTACAGAGGTTTACACAGAGAATTCCAAGTATAAGTACAAGAAAATAAGAGAGACTTAGAAAACTGGTAAAACCTACATTGTTGATAGAGTTGGGAGTACTTACCACTGTGAAAACAGCACTTTCTCAGAAAGAAATCTACTTCTCTAAGACTGGGAAACAGTGAACAGAGAATGTATGAGTTTCTCAAGATTGGTGACAGATAGATAGAAGAGAAAGTACGCAGTGATTCATCTACATAGAAAAGTAACAGAGGTTTACACAGAGAATTCCAAGTATAAGTACAAGAAAATAAGAGAGACTTAGAAAACTGGTAAAACCTACATTGTTGATAGAGTTGGGAGTACTTAGTACTGTGAAAACAGCAATTTCGCAGAAAGAAATCTACTTCTCTAAGACTGGGAAACAGTGAACAGAGAATGTAGGAGTTTCTCAAGATTGGTAATAGATAGAAACAAGAGAAAGTACACAGGGATTCATCTACCTAGAAAAGTTACAGAGGTTTACACAGAGAATTCCAAGTATAAGTACAAGAAAATAAGAGAGACTTAGAAAACTGGTAAAACCTACATTGTTGATAGAGTTGGGAGTACTTAGCACTGTGAAAACAGCACTTTCGCACAAAGAAATCTACTTCTCTAAGACTGGGAAACATTGAACAGAGAATGTATGAGTTTCTCAAGATTGGTAACAGATAGAAACAAGAGAAAGTCAACAGTGATTCATCTACCGAGAGAAGTTACAGAGGTTTACACAGAGAATTCCAAGTATAAGTACAAGAAAATAAGAGAGACTTAGAAAACTGTTAAAACCTACATTGTTGATAGAGTTGGGAGTACTTAGCACTGTGAAAACAGCACTTTCGCACAAAGAAATCTACTTCTCTAAGACAGGAAAACAGTAAACAGAGAATGTATGAGTTTCTCAAGATTGGTAACAGATAGAAACAAGAGAAAGTACACAGTGAGTCATCTACCTAGAGAAGTTACAGAGGTTTACACAGAGAATTCCAAGTATAAGTACAAGCAAATAAGAGAGACTTAGAAAACTATTAAAACCTACATTGTTGATAGAGTTGGGAGTACTTATCACTGTGAAAACAGCACTTTCGCACAAAGAAATCTACTGCTCTAAGACCGCGAAACAGTGAACAGAGAATGTATCAGTTTCTCAAGATTGGTAACAGATAGAAACAAGAGAAAGTACACAGTGATTCATCTACGTAGAGAAGTTACAGAGGTTTACACAGAGAATTCCAAGTATAAGTACAAGCAAATAAGAGAGACTTAGAAAACTGGTAAAACCTACATTGTTGATAGAGTTGGGAGTACTTAGCATTGTGAATACAGCACTTTCGCAGAAAGAAATCTACTTCTCTAAGACTGGGAAACAGTGAACAGAGAATGTATGAGTTTCTCAAGATTGGTAACAGATAGAAAGAAGAGAAAGTACGCAGTGATTCATCTACATAGAAAAGTTACAGAGGTTTACACAGAGAATTCCAAGTATAAGTACAAGAAAATAAGAGAGACTTAGAAAACTGGTAAAACCTACATTGTTGATAGAGTTGGGAGTACTTAGTACTGTGAAAACAGCACTTTCGCAGAAAGAAATCTACTTGTCTAAGACTGGGAAACAGTGAACAGAGAATGTAGGAGTTTCTCAAGATTGGTAACAGATAGAAACAAGAGAAAGTACACAGGGATTCATCTACCTAGAAAAGTTACAGAGGTTTACACAGAGAATTCCAAGTATAAGTACAAGAAAATAAGAGAGACTTAGAAAACTGGTAAAACCTACATTGTTGATAGAGTTGGGAGTACTTAGCACTGTGAAAACAGCACTTTCGCACAAAGAAATCTACTTCTCTAAGACTGGGAAACATTGAACAGAGAATGTATGAGTTTCTCAAGATTGGTAACAGATAGAAACAAGAGAAAGTACACAGTGATTCATCTACCTAGAGAAGTTACAGAGGTTTACACAGAGAATTCCAAGTATAAGTACAAGAAAATAAGAGAGACTTAGAAAACTGTTAAAACCTACATTGTTGATAGAGTTGGGCGTATTTAGCACTGTGAAAACAGCACTTTCCCAGAAAGAAATCTACTTCTCTAAGACCGGGAAACAGTAAACAGAGAATGTATGAGTTTCTCAAGATTGGTAACAGATAGAAACAAGAGAAAGTACACAGTGATTCATCTACATAGAGAAGTTACAGAGGTTAACACAGAGAATTCCAAGTATAAGTACAAGCAAATAAGAGAGACTTAGAAAACTATTAAAAACTACATTGTTGATAGAGTTAGGAGTACTTAGCACTGTGAAAACAGCACTTTCGCACAAAAAAATCTACTTCTCTAAGACCGCGAAACAGTGAACAGAGAATGTATCAGTTTCTCACGATTGGTACCAGATAGAAACAAGAGAAAGTACACAGTGATTCATCTACCTAGAGAAGTTATAGAGGTTTACACAGAGAAATCCAAGTGTAACTTCAACAAAATAAGAGAGACTTAGAAAACTGGTAAAACCTACATTGTTGATAGAGTTGGGAGTACTTAGCACTGTGAAAACAGTACTTTCGCAGAAAGAAATCTGCTTCTCTAAGACCGGGAATCAGTGAACAGAGAATGTATGAGTTTCTCAAGATTGGTAACAGATAGAAACAAGAGAAAGTCCACAGTGATTCATCTACCTAGAGAAGTTACAGAGGTTTACACAGAGAATTCCAAGTATAAGTACAAGAAAATAAGAGAGACTTAGAAAACTCGTAAAACCTACGTTGTTGATAGAGTTGGAAGTACTTAGCACTGTGCAAACAGCACTTTCCCACAAAGAAATCTACTTCTCTAAGACCGCGAAACAGTGAACAAAGAATGTATGAGTTTCTCAAGATTGCTAACAGATAGAAACAAGAGAAAGTCCACAGTGATTCATCTACCGAGAGAAGTTACAGCGGTTTACACAGAGAATTCCAAGTATAAGTACAAGAAAATAAGAGAGACTTAGAAAACTGTTAAAACCTACATTGTTGATAGAGTTGGGAGTACTTAGCACTGTGAAAACAGCACTTTCGCAGAAAGAAATCTACTTCTCTAAGACAGGGAAACAGTAAACAGAGAATGTATGAGTTTCTCAAGATTGGTAACAGATAGAAACAAGAGAAAGTACACAGTGATTCATCTACCTAGAGAAGTTACAGAGGTTTACACAGAGAATTCCAAGTATAAGTACAAGCAAATAAGAGAGACTTAGAAAACTATTAAAACCTACATTGTTGATAGAGTTGGGAGTACTTATCACTGTGAAAACAGCACTTTCGCACAAAGAAATCTACTGCTCTAAGACCGCGAAACAGTGAACAGAGAATGTATCAGTTTCTCAAGATTGGTAACAGATAGAAACAAGAGAAAGTACACAGTGATTCATCTACGTAGAGAAGTTACAGAGGTTTACACAGAGAATTCCAAGTATAAGTACAAGCAAATAAGAGAGACTTAGAAAACTGGTAAAACCTACATTGTTGATAGAGTTGGGAGTACTTAGCATTGTGAATACAGCACTTTCGCAGAAAGAAATCTACTTCTCTAAGACTGGGAAACAGTGAACAGAGAATGTATGAGTTTCTCAAGATTGGTAACAGATAGAAACAAGAGAAAGTCCACAGTGATTCATCTACCGAGAGAAGTTACAGAGGTTTACACAGAGAATTCCAAGTATAAGTACAGGCAAATAAGAGAGACTTGGAAAACTGGTAAAACCTACATTGTTGATAGAGTTGGGAGTACTTAGCACTGTGAAAACAGCACTTTCGCACAAAGAAATCTACTTCTTTAAGACCGGGAAACAGTGAACAGAGAATGTATGAGTTTCTCAATATTGGTAACAGATAGAAACAAGAGAAAGTACACAGTGATTCATCTACTTAGAGAAGTTCCAGAAGTTTACACAGAGAAATCCAAGTGTAACTCCAAGAAAATAAGTGAGACTTAGAAAACTGGTAAAACCTACATTGTTGATAGAGTTGGGAGTACTTAGCACTGTGAAAACAGCACTTTCGCACAAACAGATCTACTTCTCTAAGACCGCGAAACAGTGAACAGAGAATGTATGAGTTTCTCAAGATTGGTAACAGATAGAAACAAGAGAAAGTACACAGTGATTCATCTACCTAGAGACGTTACAGATGTTTACACAGAGAAATCCAAGTGTAACTTCATGAAAATAAGAGAGACTTAGAAAACCGGTAGAAACTACATTGTTGATAGAGTTGGGAGTACTTAGCACTGTGAAAACAGCACTTTCGCACAAAGAAATCTACTTGTCTAAGACCGGGAAACTGTGAACGGAGAATGTATGAGTTTCTCAAGATTGGTACCAGATAGAAACAAGAGAAAGTACACAGTGATTCATCTACCTAGAGCAGTTACAGAGGTTTATACAGAGAATTCCAAGTATAAGTACAAGCAAATAAGAGAGACTTAGAAAAGTATTAAAAACTCCATTGTTGATAGAGTTTGGAGTACTTAGCACTGTGAAAACAGCACTATCCTACAACGAAATCTACTTCTCTAAGACCGCGAAACAGTAAACAGAGAATGTATGAGTTTCTCAAGATTGGTAACAGATAGAAACAAGAGAAAGTCCACAGTGATTCATCTACCTAGAGAAGTTACAGAGGTTTACACAGAGAATTCCAAGTATAAGTACAAGAAAATAGGAGAGATTTAGAAAACTGTTCAAACCTACATTGTTGATAGAGTTGGGAGTACTTAACACTGTGAAAACAGCACTTTCGCAGAAAGAAATCTACTTCTCTAAGGCCGAGAAACAGTGAACAGAGAATGTATAAGTTTCTCAAGATTGGTAACAGATAGAAACAAGAGAAAGTACACAGTGATTCATCTACCTAGAGAAGTTACAGAGGTTTACACAGAGAATTCCAAGTATAAGTACAAGCAAATAAGAGAGACTTAGAAAACTATTAAAAATTCCATTGTTGATAGAGTTTGGAGTACTTAGCACTGTGAAAACAGCACTATCCCACAAAGAAATCTACTTCTCTAAGACCGCGAAACAGTGAACAGAGAATGTATGAATTTCTCAAGATTGGTAACAGATAGAAACAAGAGAAAGTCCACAGTGATTCATCTACCAAGAGAAGTTACAGAGGTTTACACAGAGAATTCCAAGTATAAGTACAAGAAAATAAGAGAGATTTAGAAAACTGTTCAAACCTACATTGTTGATAGAGTTGGGAGTACTTAGCATTGTGAAAACAGCACTTTCGCAGAAAGAAATCTACTTCTCTAAGACTGGGAAACAGTGAACAGAGAATGTATGAGTTTCTCAAGATTGGTAACAGATAGAAACAAGGGAAAGTCCACAGTGATTCATCTATCTAGAGAAGTTACAGAGGTTTACACAGAGAATTCCAAGTATAAGTACAAGCAAATAAGAGAGACTTAGAAAACTATTAAAAACTCCATTGTTGATAGAGTTGGGAGTACTTAGCACTGTGAAAACAGCACTTTCCCACAAAGAAATGTACTTCTCTAAGACCGCAAAACAGTAAACAGAGAATGTATGAGTTTCTCAAGATTGGTAACAGATAGAAACAAGAGAAAGTCCACAGTGATTCATCTACCGAGAAAAGTTACAGAAGGTTACACAGAGAATTCCAAGTATAAGTACAAGAAAATAAGAGAGACTTAGAAAAGTGGTAAAACCTACATTGTTGATAGAGTTGGGAGTACTTAGCATTGTGAATACAGCACTTTCGCAGAAAGAAATCTACTTCTCTAAGACTGGGAAACAGTGAACAGAGAATGTATGAGTTTCTCAAGATTGGTAACAGATAGAAACAAGAGAAAGTCCACAGTGATTCATCTACCGAGAGAAGTTACAGAGGTTTACACAGAGAATTCCAAGTATAAGTACAGGCAAATAAGAGAGACTTGGAAAACTGGTAAAACCTACATTGTTGATAGAGTTGGGAGTACTTAGCACTGTGAAAACAGCACTTTCGCACAAAGAAATCTACTTCTTTAAGACCGGGAAACAGTGAACAGAGAATGTATGAGTTTCTCAATATTGGTAACAGATAGAAACAAGAGAAAGTACACAGTGATTCATCTACTTAGAGAAGTTCCAGAAGTTTACACAGAGAAATCCAAGTGTAACTCCAAGAAAATAAGTGAGACTTAGAAAACTGGTAAAACCTACATTGTTGATAGAGTTGGGAGTACTTAGCACTGTGAAAACAGCACTTTCGCACAAAGAGATCTACTTCTCTAAGACCGCGAAACAGTGAACAGAGAATGTATGAGTTTCTCAAGATTGGTAACAGATAGAAACAAGAGAAAGTACACAGTGATTCATCTACCTAGAAACGTTACAGATGTTTACACAGAGAAATCCAAGTGTAACTTCATGAAAATAAGAGACACTTAGAAAACCGGTAGAAACTACATTGTTGATAGAGTTGGGAGTACTTAGCACTGTGAAAACAGCACTTTCGCACAAAGAAATCTACTTGTCTAAGACCGGGAAACTGTGAACGGAGAATGTATGAGTTTCTCAAGATTGGTACCAGATAGAAACAAGAGAAAGTACACAGTGATTCATCTACCTAGAGCAGTTACAGAGGTTTACACAGAGAATTCCAAGTATAAGTACAAGCAAATAAGAGAGACTTAGAAAACTATTAAAAACTCCATTGTTGATAGAGTTTGGAGTACTTAGCACTGTGAAAACAGCACTATCCTACAAAGAAATCTACTTCTCTAAGACCGCGAAACAGTAAACAGAGAATGTATGAGTTTCTCAAGATTGGTAACAGATAGAAACAAGAGAAAGTCCACAGTGATTCATCTACCTAGAGAAGTTACAGAGGTTTACACAGAGAATTCCAAGTATAAGTACAAGAAAATAGGAGAGATTTAGAAAACTGTTCAAACCTACATTGTTGATAGAGTTGGGAGTACTTAACACTGTGAAAACAGCACTTTCGCAGAAAGAAATCTACTTCTCTAAGGCCGAGAAACAGTGAACAGAGAATGTATAAGTTTCTCAAGATTGGTAACAGATAGAAACAAGAGAAAGTACACAGTGATTCATCTACCTAGAGAAGTTACAGAGGTTTACACAGAGAATTCCAAGTATAAGTACAAGCAAATAAGAGAGACTTAGAAAACTATTAAAAATTCCATTGTTGATAGAGTTTGGAGTACTTAGCACTGTGAAAACAGCACTATCCCACAAAGAAATCTACTTCTCTAAGACCGCGAAACAGTGAACAGAGAATGTATGAATTTCTCAAGATTGGTAACAGATAGAAACAAGAGAAAGTCCACAGTGATTCATCTACCAAGAGAAGTTACAGAGGTTTACACAGAGAATTCCAAGTATAAGTACAAGAAAATAAGAGAGATTTAGAAAACTGTTCAAACCTACATTGTTGATAGAGTTGGGAGTACTTAGCATTGTGAAAACAGCACTTTCGCAGAAAGAAATCTACTTCTCTAAGACTGGGAAACAGTGAACAGAGAATGTATGAGTTTCTCAAGATTGGTAACAGATAGAAACAAGGGAAAGTCCACAGTGATTCATCTATCTAGAGAAGTTACAGAGGTTTACACAGAGAATTCCAAGTATAAGTACAAGCAAATAAGAGAGACTTAGAAAACTATTAAAAACTCCATTGTTGATAGAGTTGGGAGTACTTAGCACTGTGAAAACAGCACTTTCCCACAAAGAAATGTACTTCTCTAAGACCGCAAAACAGTAAACAGAGAATGTATGAGTTTCTCAAGATTGGTAACAGATAGAAACAAGAGAAAGTCCACAGTGATTCATCTACCGAGAAAAGTTACAGAAGGTTACACAGAGAATTCCAAGTATAAGTACAAGAAAATAAGAGAGACTTAGAAAAGTGGTAAAACCTACATTGTTGATAGAGTTGGGAGTACTTAGCATTGTGAAAACAGCAGTTTCGCAGAAAGAAATCTACTTCTCTAAGACTGGGAAACAGTGAACAGAGAATGTATGAGTTTCTCAAGATTGGTAACAGATAGAAACAAAAGAAAGTACACATTGATTCATCTACCTAGAGAAGTTACAGAAGTTTACACAGAGAATTCCATGTATAAGTACAAGAAAATAAGAGAGACTTAGAAAACTGGTAAAACCTACATCGTGGATAGAGTTGGGAGTACTTAGCACTGTGAAAACAGCACTTTCACAGAAACAAATCTACTTCTCTAAGACTGGGAAACAGTGAACAGAGAATGTAGGAGTTTCTCAAGATTGGTAACAGATAGAAACAAGAGAAAGTACACAGGGATTCATCTACCTAGAAAAGTTACAGAGGTTTACACAGAGAATTCCAAGTATAAGTACAAGAAAATAAGAGAGACTTAGAAAACGTGTAAAACCTACATTGTTGATAGAGTTGGGAGTACTTAGCACTGTGAAAACAGCACTTTCGCAGAAAGAAATCAACTTCTCTAACACTGGGAAACAGTGAACAGAGAATGTATGAGTTTCTGAAGATTGGTAACAGATAGAAACAAGAGAAAGTACACAGTGATTCATCTACCTAGAGAAGTTACAGAAGTTTACATAGAGAATTCCATGTATAAGTACAAGAAAAGAAGAGAGACTTAGAAAACTGGTAAAACCTACCTTGTGGATAGAGTTGGTAGTACTTACGACTGTGAAAACAGCACTTTCTCAGAAAGAAATCTACTTCTCTAAGACTGGGAAACAGTGAAGAGAGAATGTATGAGTTTCTCAAGATTGGTAACAGATAGAAAGAAGAGAAAGTCAACAGTGATTCATCTACATAGAAAAGTTACAGAGGTTTACACAGAGAATTCCAAGTATAAGTACAAGAAAATAAGAGAGACTTAGAAAACCGGTAAAACCTACATTGTTGATAGAGTTGGGAGTACTTAGTACTGTGAAAACAGCACTTTCGCAGAAAGAAATCTACTTCTCTAAGACTGGGAAACAGTGAACAGAGAATGTAGGAGTTTCTCAAGATTGGTAACAGATAGAAACAAGAGAAAGTACACAGGGATTCATCTACCTAGAAAAGTTACAGAGGTTTACACAGAGAATTCCAAGTATAAGTACAAGAAAATAAGAGAGACTTAGAAAACTGGTAAAACCTACATTGTTGATAGAGTTGGGAGTACTTAGCACTGTGAAAACACCACTTTCGCACAAAGAAATCTACTTCTCTAAGACCGCGAAACAGTGAACAGAGAATGGATGAGTTTCTCAAGATTGGTAACAGATAGAAACAAGAGAAAGTACACAGTGATTCATCTACCTAGAAAAGTTACAGAGGTTTACACAGAGAATTCCAAGTATAAGTACGAGAAAATAAGAGAGACTTAGAAAACCGGTAGAAAATACATTGTTGATAGAGTTGGGAGTACTTAGCATTGTGAAAACAGCACTTTCGCAGAAAAAAATCTACTTCTCTAAGACTGGGAAACAGTGAACAGAGAATGTATGAGTTTCTCAAGATTGGTAACAGATAGAACCAAAAGAAAGTACACAGTGATTCATCTACCTAGAGAAGTTACAGAAGTTTACACAGAGAATTCCATGTATAAGTACAAGAAAATAAGAGAGACTTAGAAAACTGGTAAAACCTACATCGTGAATAGAGTTGGGAGTACTTAGCACTGTGAAAACAGCACTTTCGCAGAAACAAATCTACTTCTCTAAGACTGGGAAACAGTGAACAGAGAATGTAGGAGTTTCTCAAGATTGGTAACAGATAGAAACAAGAGAAAGTACACAGGGATTCATCTACCTAGAAAAGTTACAGAGGTTTACACAGAGAATTCCAAGTATAAGTACAAGAAAATAAGAGAGACTTAGAAAACTGGTAAAACCTACATTGTTGATAGAGTTGGGAGTACTTAGCACTGTGAAAACAGCACTTTCGCACAAAGAAATCTACTTCTCTAAGACTGGGAAACATTGAACAGAGAATGTATGAGTTTCTCAAGATTGGTAACAGATAGAAACAAGAGAAAGTCAACAGTGATTCATCTACCGAGAGAAGTTACAGAGGTTTACACAGAGAATTCCAAGTATAAGTACAAGAAAATAAGAGAGACTTAGAAAACTGTTAAAACCTACATTGTTGATAGAGTTGGGAGTATTTAGCACTGTGAAAACAGCACTTTCGCAGAAAGAAATCTACTTCTCTAAGACCGGGAAACAGTAAACAGAGAATGTATGAGTTTCTCAAGATTGGTAACAGATAGAAACAAGAGAAAGTCCACAGTGATTCATCTACATAGAGAAGTTACAGAGGTTAACACAGAGAATTCCAAGTATAAGTACAAGCAAATAAGAGAGACTTAGAAAACTATTAAAAACTACATTGTTGATAGAGTTAGGAGTACTTAGCACTGTGAAAACAGCACTTTCGCACAAAAAAATCTACTTCTCTAAGACCGCGAAACACTGAACAGAGAATGTATCAGTTTCTCAAGATTGGTACCAGATAGAAACAAGAGAAAGTACACAGTGATTCATCTACCTAGAGAAGTTACAGAGGTTTACACAGAGAAATCCAAGTGTAACTTCAACAAAATAAAAGAGACTTAGAAAACTGGTAAAACCTACATTGTTGATAGAGTTGGGAGTACTTAGCACTGTGAAAACAGGACTTTCGCAGAAAGAAATCTGCTTCTCTAAGACCGGGAATCAGTGAACAGAGAATGTATGAGTTTCTCAAGATTGGTAACAGATAGAAACAAGAGAAAGTCCATAGTGATTCATCTACCTAGAGAAGTTACAGAGGTTTACACAGAGAATTCCAAGTATAAGTACAAGAAAATAAGAGAGACTTAGAAAACTCGTAAAACCTACGTTGTTGATAGAGTTGGAAGTACTTAGCACTGTGAAAACAGCACTTTCCCACAAAGAAATCCACTTCTCTAAGACCGCGAAACAGTGAACAAAGAATGTATGAGTTTCTCAAGATTGCTAACAGATAGAAACAAGAGAAAGTCCACAGTGATTCATCTACCGAGAGAAGTTACAGCGGTTTACACAGAGAATTCCAAGTATAAGTACAAGAAAATAAGAGAGACTTAGAAAACTGGTAAAACCTACATTGTTGATAGAGTTGGGAGTACTTAGCACTGTGAAAACACCACTTTCGCACAAAGAAATCTACTTCTCTAAGACCGCGAAACAGTGAACAGAGAATGGATGAGTTTCTCAAGATTGGTAACAGATAGAAACAAGAGAAAGTACACAGTGATTCATCTACTTAGAGAAGTTCCAGAGGTTTACAGAGAGAAATCCAAGTGTAACTCCAAGAAAATAAGAGAGACTTAGAAAACTGGTAAAACCTACATTGTTGATAGAGTTGGGAATACTTAGCACTGTGAAAACAGCACTTTCGAACCAAGAAATCTACTTCTCTAAGACCGGGAAACAGTGAACAGAGAATGTATGAGTTTCTCAAGATTGGTAACAGATAGAAACAAGAGAAAGTACACAGTGATTCATCTACCGAGAGAAGTTACAGAGGTTTACACAGAGAATTCCAAGTATAAGTACAAGCAAATAAGAGAGACTTAGAAAACTATTAAAAACTCCATTGTTGATAGAGTTTGGAGTACTTAGCACTGTGAAAACAGCACTATCCCACAAAGAAATCTAATTCTCTAAGACCGCGAAACAGTAAACAGAGAATGTATGAGTTTCTCAAGATTGGTAACAGATAGAAACAAGAGAAAGTCCACAGTGATTCATTTACCAAGAGAAGTTACAGAGGTTTACACAGAGAATTCCAAGTATAAGTACAAGCAAATAAGAGAGACTTAGAAAACTATTAAAAACTACATTGTTGATAGAGTTGGGAGTACTTAGCACTGTGAAAACAGCACTTTCGCACAAAGAAATCTAATTCTCTAAGTCCGTGAAACAGTGAACAGAGAATGTATGAGTTTCTCAAGATTGGTAACAGATAGAAACAAGAGAAAGTCCACAGTGATTCATCTACCGAGAGAAGTTACAGAGGTTTACACAGAGAATTCCAAGTATAAGTACAAGAAAATAAGAGAGACTTAGAAAACTGGTAAAACCTACATTGTTGATAGAGTTGGGAGTACTTACCACTGTGAAAACAGCACTTTCTCAGAAAGAAATCTACTTCTCTAAGACTGGGAAACAGTGAACAGAGAATGTATGAGTTTCTCAAGATTGGTGACAGATAGATAGAAGAGAAAGTACGCAGTGATTCATCTACATAGAAAAGTTACAGAGGTTTACACAGAGAATTCCAAGTATAAGTACAAGAAAATAAGAGAGACTTAGAAAACTGGTAAAACCTACATTGTTGATAGAGTTGGGAGTACTTAGTACTGTGAAAACAGCAATTTCGCAGAAAGAAATCTACTTCTCTAAGACTGGGAAACAGTGAACAGAGAATGTAGGAGTTTCTCAAGATTGGTAATAGATAGAAACAAGAGAAAGTACACAGGGATTCATCTACCTAGAAAAGTTACAGAGGTTTACACAGAGAATTTCAAGTATAAGTACAAGAAAATAAGAGAGACTTAGAAAACTGGTAAAACCTACATTGTTGATAGAGTTGGGAGTACTTAGCACTGTGAAAACAGCACTTTCGCACAAAGAAATCTACTTCTCTAAGACTGGGAAACATTGAACAGAGAATGTATGAGTTTCTCAAGATTGGTAACAGATAGAAACAAGAGAAAGTCAACAGTGATTCATCTACCGAGAGAAGTTACAGAGGTTTACACAGAGAATTCCAAGTATAAGTACAAGAAAATAAGAGAGACTTAGAAAACTGTTAAAATCTACATTGTTGATAGAGTTGGGAGTACTTAGCACTGTGAAAACAGCACTTTCGCAGAAAGAAATCTACTTCTCTAAGACAGGGAAACAGTAAACAGAGAATGTATGAGTTTCTCAAGATTGGTAACAGATAGAAACAAGAGAAAGTACACAGTGATTCATCTACCTAGAGAAGTTACAGAGGTTTACACAGAGAATTCCAAGTATAAGTACAAGCAAATAAGAGAGACTTAGAAAACTATTAAAACCTACATTGTTGATAGAGTTGGGAGTACTTATCACTGTGAAAACAGCACTTTCGCACAAAGAAATCTTCTGCTCTAAGACCGCGAAACAGTGAACAGAGAATGTATCAGTTTCTCAAGATTGGTAACAGATAGAAACAAGAGAAAGTACACAGTGATTCATCTACGTAGAGAAGTTACAGAGGTTTACACAGAGAATTCCAAGTATAAGTACAAGCAAATAAGAGAGACTTAGAAAACTGGTAAAACCTACATTGTTGATAGAGTTGGGAGTACTTAGCATTGTGAATACAGCACTTTCGCAGAAAGAAATCTACTTCTCTAAGACTGGGAAACAGTGAACAGAGAATGTATGAGTTTCTCAAGATTGGTAACAGATAGAAAGAAGAGAAAGTACGCAGTGATTCATCTACATAGAAAAGTTACAGAGGTTTACACAGAGAATTCCAAGTATAAGTACAAGAAAATAAGAGAGACTTAGAAAACCGCAAAACCTACATTGTTGATAGAGTTGGGAGTACTTAGTACTGTGAAAACAGCACTTTCGCAGAAAGAAATCTACTTCTCTAAGACTGGGAAACAGTGAACAGAGAATGTAGGAGTTTCTCAAGATTGGTAACAGATAGAAACAAGAGAAAGTACACAGGGATTCATCTACCTAGAAAAGTTACAGAGGTTTACACAGAGAATTCCAAGTATAAGTACAAGAAAATAAGAGAGACTTAGAAAACTGGTAAAACCTACATTGTTGATAGAGTTGGGAGTACTTAGCACTGTGAAAACACCACTTTCGCACAAAGAAATCTACTTCTCTAAGACCGCGAAACAGTGAACAGAGAATGGATGAGTTTCTCAAGATTGGTAACAGATAGAAACAAGAGAAAGTACACAGTGATTCATCTACCTAGAAAAGTTACAGAGGTTTACACAGAGAATTCCAAGTATAAGTACGAGAAAATAAGAGAGACTTAGAAAACCGGTAGAAAATACATTGTTGATAGAGTTGGGAGTACTTAGCATTGTGAAAACAGCACTTTCGCAGAAAAAAATCTACTTCTCTAAGACTGGGAAACAGTGAACAGAGAATGTATGAGTTTCTCAAGATTGGTAACAGATAGAACCAAAAGAAAGTACACAGTGATTCATCTACCTAGAGAAGTTACAGAAGTTTACACAGAGAATTCCATGTATAAGTACAAGAAAATAAGAGAGACTTAGAAAACTGGTAAAACCTACATCGTGAATAGAGTTGGGAGTACTTAGCACTGTGAAAACAGCACTTTCGCAGAAACAAATCTACTTCTCTAAGACTGGGAAACAGTGAACAGAGAATGTAGGAGTTTCTCAAGATTGGTAACAGATAGAAACAAGAGAAAGTACACAGGGATTCACCTACCTAGAAAAGTTACAGAGGTTTACACAGAGAATTCCAAGTATAAGTACAAGAAAATAAGAGAGACTTAGAAAACTGGTAAAACCTACATTGTTGATAGAGTTGGGAGTACTTAGCACTGTGAAAACAGCACTTTCGCACAAAGAAATCTACTTCTCTAAGACTGGGAAACATTGAACAGAGAATGTATGAGTTTCTCAAGATTGGTAACAGATAGAAACAAGAGAAAGTCAACAGTGATTCATCTACCGAGAGAAGTTACAGAGGTTTACACAGAGAATTCCAAGTATAAGTACAAGAAAATAAGAGAGACTTAGAAAACTGTTAAAACCTACATTGTTGATAGAGTTGGGAGTATTTAGCACTGTGAAAACAGCACTTTCGCAGAAAGAAATCTACTTCTCTAAGACCGGGAAACAGTAAACAGAGAATGTATGAGTTTCTCAAGATTGGTAACAGATAGAAACAAGAGAAAGTCCACAGTGACTCATCTACATAGAGAAGTTACAGAGGTTAACACAGAGAATTCCAAGTATAAGTACAAGCAAATAAGAGAGACTTAGAAAACTATTAAAAACTAGATTGTTGATAGAGTTAGGAGTACTTAGCACTGTGAAAACAGCACTTTCGCACAAAAAAATCTACTGCTCTAAGACCGCGAAACAGTGAACAGAGAATGTATCAGTTTCTCAAGATTGGTACCAGATAGAAACAAGAGAAAGTACACAGTGATTCATCTACCGAGAGAAGTTACAGAGGTTTACACAGAGAAATCCAAGTGTAACTTCAACAAAATAAGAGAGACTTAGAAAACTGGTAAAACCTACATTGTTGATAGAGTTGGGAGTACTTAGCACTGTGAAAACAGGACTTTCGCAGAAAGAAATCTGCTTCTCTAAGACCGGGAATCAGTGAACAGAGAATGTATGAGTTTCTCAAGATTGGTAACAGATAGAAACAAGAGAAAGTCCACAGTGATTCATCTACCTAGAGAAGTTACAGAGGTTTACACAGAGAATTCCAAGTATAAGTACAAGAAAATAAGAGAGACTTAGAAAACTCGTAAAACCTACGTTGTTGATAGAGTTGGAAGTACTTAGCACTGTGAAAACAGCACTTTCCCACAAAGAAATCTACTTCTCTAAGACCGCGAAACAGTGAACAAAGAATGTATGAGTTTCTCAAGATTGCTAACAGATAGAAACAAGAGAAAGTCCACAGTGATTCATCTACCGAGAGAAGTTACAGCGGTTTACACAGAGAATTCCAAGTATAAGTACAAGAAAATAAGAGAGACTTAGAAAACTGGTAAAACCTACATTGTTGATAGAGTTGGGAGTACTTAGCACTGTGAAAACACCACTTTCGCACAAAGAAATCTACTTCTCTAAGACCGCGAAACAGTGAACAGAGAATGGATGAGTTTCTCAAGATTGGTAACAGATAGAAACAAGAGAAAGTACACAGTGATTCATCTACTTAGAGAAGTTCCAGAGGTTTACAGAGAGAAATCCAAGTGTAACTCCAAGAAAATAAGAGAGACTTAGAAAACTGGTAAAACCTACATTGTTGATAGAGTTGGGAATACTTAGCACTGTGAAAACAGCACTTTCGAACCAAGAAATCTACTTCTCTAAGACCGGGAAACAGTGAACAGAGAATGTATGAGTTTCTCAAGATTGGTAACAGATAGAAACAAGAGAATGTACACAGTGATTCATCTACCTAGAGAAGTTACAGAGGTATACACAGAGAATTCCAAGTATAAGTACAAGCAAATAAGAGAGACTTAGAAAACTATTAAAAACTCCATTGTTGATAGAGTTTGGAGTACTTAGCACTGTGAAAACAGCACTATCCCACAAAGAAATCTAATTCTCTAAGACCGCGAAACAGTGAACAGAGAATGTATGAGTTTCTCAAGATTGGTAACAGATAGAAACAAGAGAAAGTCCACAGTGATTCATCTACCGAGAGAAGTTACAGAGGTTTACACAGAGAATTCCAAGTATAAGTACAAGAAAATAAGAGAGACTTAGAAAACTGGTAAAACCTACATTGTTGATAGAGTTGGGAGTACTTACCACTGTGAAAACAGCACTTTCTCAGAAAGAAATCTACTTCTCTAAGACTGGGAAACAGTGAACAGAGAATGTATGAGTTTCTCAAGATTGGTGACAGATAGATAGAAGAGAAAGTACGCAGTGATTCATCTACATAGAAAAGTTACAGAGGTTTACACAGAGAATTCCAAGTATAAGTACAAGAAAATAAGAGAGACTTAGAAAACTGGTAAAACCTACATTGTTGATAGAGTTGGGAGTACTTAGTACTGTGAAAACAGCAATTTCGCAGAAAGAAATCTACTTCTCTAAGACTGGGAAACAGTGAACAGAGAATGTAGGAGTTTCTCAAGATTGGTAATAGATAGAAACAAGAGAAAGTACACAGGGATTCATCTACCTAGAAAAGTTACAGAGGTTTACACAGAGAATTCCAAGTATAAGTACAAGAAAATAAGAGAGACTTAGAAAACTGGTAAAACCTACATTGTTGATAGAGTTGGGAGTACTTAGCACTGTGAAAACAGCACTTTCGCACAAAGAAATCTACTTATCTAAGACTGGGAAACATTGAACAGAGAATGTATGAGTTTCTCAAGATTGGTAACAGATAGAAACAAGAGAAAGTCAACAGTGATTCATCTACCGAGAGAAGTTACAGAGGTTTACACAGAGAATTCCAAGTATAAGTACAAGAAAATAAGAGAGACTTAGAAAACTGTTAAAACCTACATTGTTGATAGAGTTGGGAGTACTTAGCACTGTGAAAACAGCACTTTCGCAGAAAGAAATCTACTTCTCTAAGACAGGGAAACAGTAAACAGAGAATGTATGAGTTTCTCAAGATTGGTAACAGATAGAAACAAGAGAAAGTACACAGTGATTCATCTACCTAGAGAAGTTACAGAGGTTTACACAGAGAATTCCAAGTATAAGTACAAGCAAATAAGAGAGACTTAGAAAACTATTAAAACCTACATTGTTGATAGAGTTGGGAGTACTTATCACTGTGAAAACAGCACTTTCGCACAAAGAAATCTACTGCTCTAAGACCGCGAAACAGTGAACAGAGAATGTATCAGTTTCTCAAGATTGGTAACAGATAGAAACAAGAGAAAGTACACAGTGATTCATCTACGTAGAGAAGTTACAGAGGTTTACACAGAGAATTCCAAGTATAAGTACAAGCAAATAAGAGAGACTTAGAAAACTGGTAAAACCTACATTGTTGATAGAGTTGGGAGTACTTAGCATTGTGAATACAGCACTTTCGCAGAAAGAAATCTACTTCTCTAAGACTGGGAAACAGTGAACAGAGAATGTATGAGTTTCTCAAGATTGGTAACAGATAGAAAGAAGAGAAAGTACGCAGTGATTCATCTACATAGAAAAGTTACAGAGGTTTACACAGAGAATTCCAAGTATAAGTACAAGAAAATAAGAGAGACTTAGAAAACTGGTAAAACCTACATTGTTGATAGAGTTGGGAGTACTTAGTACTGTGAAAACAGCACTTTCGCAGAAAGAAATCTACTTGTCTAAGACTGGGAAACAGTGAACAGAGAATGTAGGAGTTTCTCAAGATTGGTAACAGATAGAAACAAGAGAAAGTACACAGGGATTCATCTACCTAGAAAAGTTACAGAGGTTTACACAGAGAATTCCAAGTATAAGTACAAGAAAATAAGAGAGACTTAGAAAACTGGTAAAACCTACATTGTTGATAGAGTTGGGAGTACTTAGCACTGTGAAAACAGCACTTTCGCACAAAGAAATCTACTTCTCTAAGACTGGGAAACATTGAACAGAGAATGTATGAGTTTCTCAAGATTGGTAACAGATAGAAACAAGAGAAAGTCAACAGTGATTCATCTACCGAGAGAAGCTACAGAGGTTTACACAGAGAATTCCAAGTATAAGTACAAGAAAATAAGAGAGACTTAGAAAACTGTTAAAACCTACATTGTTGATAGAGTTGGGAGTACTTAGCACTGTGAAAACAGCACTTTCGCAGAAAGAAATCTACTTCTCTAAGACCGGGAAACAGTAAACAGAGAATGTATGAGTTTCTCAAGATTGGTAACAGATAGAAACAAGAGAAAGTACACAGTGATTCATCTACCTAGAGAAGTTACAGAGGTTTACACAGAGAATTCCAAGTATAAGTACAAGAAAATAAGAGAGACTTAGAAAACTATTAAAACCTACATTGTTGATAGAGTTGGGAGTACTTATCACTGTGAAAACAGCACTTTCGCACAAAGAAATCTTCTGCTCTAAGACCGCGAAACAGTGAACAGAGAATGTATCAGTTTCTCAAGATTGGTAACAGATAGAAACAAGAGAAAGTACACAGTGATTCATCTACGTAGAGAAGTTACAGAGGTTTACACAGAGAATTCCAAGTATAAGTACAAGCAAATAAGAGAGACTTAGAAAACTGGTAAAACCTACATTGTTGATAGAGTTCGGAGTACTTAGCATTGTGAATACAGCACTTTCGCAGAAAGAAATCTACTTCTCTAAGACTGGGAAACAGTGAACAGAGAATGTATGAGTTTCTCAAGATTGGTAACAGATAGAAAGAAGAGAAAGTACGCAGTGATTCATCTACATAGAAAAGTTACAGAGGTTTACACAGAGAATTCCAAGTATAAGTACAAGAAAATAAGAGAGACTTAGAAAACCGCAAAACCTACATTGTTGATAGAGTTGGGAGTACTTAGTACTGTGAAAACAGCACTTTCGCAGAAAGAAATCTACTTCTCTAAGACTGGGAAACAGTGAACAGAGAATGTAGGAGTTTCTCAAGATTGGTAACAGATAGAAACAAGAGAAAGTACACAGGGATTCATCTACCTAGAAAAGTTACAGAGGTTTACACAGAGAATTCCAAGTATAAGTACAAGAAAATAAGAGAGACTTAGAAAACTGGTAAAACCTACATTGTTGATAGAGTTGGGAGTACTTAGCACTGTGAAAACACCACTTTCGCACAAAGAAATCTACTTCTCTAAGACCGCGAAACAGTGAACAGAGAATGGATGAGTTTCTCAAGATTGGTAACAGATAGAAACAAGAGAAAGTACACAGTGATTCATCTACCTAGAAAAGTTACAGAGGTTTACACAGAGAATTCCAAGTATAAGTACGAGAAAATAAGAGAGACTTAGAAAACCGGTAGAAAATACATTGTTGATAGAGTTGGGAGTACTTAGCATTGTGAAAACAGCACTTTCGCAGAAAAAAATCTACTTCTCTAAGACTGGGAAACAGTGAACAGAGAATGTATGAGTTTCTCAAGATTGGTAACAGATAGAACCAAAAGAAAGTACACAGTGATTCATCTACCTAGAGAAGTTACAGAAGTTTACACAGAGAATTCCATGTATAAGTACAAGAAAATAAGAGAGACTTAGAAAACTGGTAAAACCTACATCGTGAATAGAGTTGGGAGTACTTAGCACTGTGAAAACAGCACTTTCGCAGAAACAAATCTACTTCTCTAAGACTGGGAAACAGTGAACAGAGAATGTAGGAGTTTCTCAAGATTGGTAACAGATAGAAACAAGAGAAAGTACACAGGGATTCACCTACCTAGAAAAGTTACAGAGGTTTACACAGAGAATTCCAAGTATAAGTACAAGAAAATAAGAGAGACTTAGAAAACTGGTAAAACCTACATTGTTGATAGAGTTGGGAGTACTTAGCACTGTGAAAACAGCACTTTCGCACAAAGAAATCTACTTCTCTAAGACTGGGAAACATTGAACAGAGAATGTATGAGTTTCTCAAGATTGGTAACAGATAGAAACAAGAGAAAGTCAACAGTGATTCATCTACCGAGAGAAGTTACAGAGGTTTACACAGAGAATTCCAAGTATAAGTACAAGAAAATAAGAGAGACTTAGAAAACTGTTAAAACCTACATTGTTGATAGAGTTGGGAGTATTTAGCACTGTGAAAACAGCACTTTCGCAGAAAGAAATCTACTTCTCTAAGACCGGGAAACAGTAAACAGAGAATGTATGAGTTTCTCAAGATTCGTAACAGATAGAAACAAGAGAAAGTCCACAGTGATTCATCTACATAGAGAAGTTACAGAGGTTAACACAGAGAATTCCAAGTATAAGTACAAGCAAATAAGAGAGACTTAGAAAACTATTAAAAACTACATTGTTGATAGAGTTAGGAGTACTTAGCACTGTGAAAACAGCACTTTCGCACAAAAAAATCTACTTCTCTAAGACCGCGAAACAGTGAACAGAGAATGTATCAGTTTCTCAAGATTGGTACCAGATAGAAACAAGAGAAAGTACACAGTGATTCATCTACCGAGAGAAGTTACAGAGGTTTACACAGAGAAATCCAAGTGTAACTTCAACAAAATAAGAGAGACTTAGAAAACTGGTAAAACCTACATTGTTGATAGAGTTGGGAGTACTTAGCACTGTGAAAACAGGACTTTCGCAGAAAGAAATCTGCTTCTCTAAGACCGGGAATCAGTGAACAGAGAATGTATGAGTTTCTCAAGATTGGTAACAGATAGAAACAAGAGAAAGTCCACAGTGATTCATCTACCTAGAGAAGTTACAGAGGTTTACACAGAGAATTCCAAGTATAAGTACAAGAATATAAGAGAGACTTAGAAAACTCGTAAAACCTACGTTGTTGATAGAGTTGGAAGTACTTAGCACTGTGAAAACAGCACTTTCCCACAAAGAAATCTACTTCTCTAAGACCGCGAAACAGTGAACAAAGAATGTATGAGTTTCTCAAGATTGCTAACAGATAGAAACAAGAGAAAGTCCACAGTGATTCATCTACCGAGAGAAGTTACAGCGGTTTACACAGAGAATTCCAAGTATAAGTACAAGAAAATAAGAGAGACTTAGAAAACTGGTAAAACCTACATTGTTGATAGAGTTGGGAGTACTTAGCACTGTGAAAACACCACTTTCGCACAAAGAAATCTACTTCTCTAAGACCGCGAAACAGTGAACAGAGAATGGATGAGTTTCTCAAGATTGGTAACAGATAGAAACAAGAGAAAGTACACAGTGATTCATCTACTTAGAGAAGTTCCAGAGGTTTACAGAGAGAAATCCAAGTGTAACTCCAAGAAAATAAGAGAGACTTAGAAAACTGGTAAAACCTACATTGTTGATAGAGTTGGGAATACTTAGCACTGTGAAAACAGCACTTTCGAACCAAGAAATCTACTTCTCTAAGACCGGGAAACAGTGAACAGAGAATGTATGAGTTTCTCAAGATTGGTAACAGATAGAAACAAGAGAATGTACACAGTGATTCATCTACCTAGAGAAGTTACAGAGGTTTACACAGAGAATTCCAAGTATAAGTACAAGCAAATAAGAGAGACTTAGAAAACTATTAAAAACTCCATTGTTGATAGAGTTTGGAGTACTTAGCACTGTGAAAACAGCACTATCCCACAAAGAAATCTAATTCTCTAAGACCGCGAAACAGTGAACAGAGAATGTATGAGTTTCTCAAGATTGGTAACAGATAGAAACAAGAGAAAGTCCACAGTGATTCATCTACCGAGAGAAGTTACAGAGGTTTACACAGAGAATTCCAAGTATAAGTACAAGAAAATAAGAGAGACTTAGAAAACTGGTAAAACCTACATTGTTGATAGAGTTGGGAGTACTTACCACTGTGAAAACAGCACTTTCTCAGAAAGAAATCTACTTCTCTAAGACTGGGAAACAGTGAACAGAGAATGTATGAGTTTCTCAAGATTGGTGACAGATAGATAGAAGAGAAAGTACGCAGTGATTCATCTACATAGAAAAGTTACAGAGGTTTACACAGAGAATTCCAAGTATAAGTACAAGAAAATAAGAGAGACTTAGAAAACTGGTAAAACCTACATTGTTGATAGAGTTGGGAGTACTTAGCATTGTGAATACAGCACTTTCGCAGAAAGAAATCTACTTCTCTAAGACTGGGAAACAGTGAACAGAGAATGTATGAGTTTCTCAAGATTGGTAACAGATAGAAAGAAGAGAAAGTACGCAGTGATTCATCTACATAGAAAAGTTACAGAGGTTTACACAGAGAATTCCAAGTATAAGTACAAGAAAATAAGAGAGACTTAGAAAACTGGTAAAACCTACATTGTTGATAGAGTTGGGAGTACTTAGTACTGTGAAAACAGCACTTTCGCAGAAAGAAATCTACTTGTCTAAGACTGGGAAACAGTGAACAGAGAATGTAGGAGTTTCTCAAGATTGGTAACAGATAGAAACAAGAGAAAGTACACAGGGATTCATCTACCTAGAAAAGTTACAGAGGTTTACACAGAGAATTCCAAGTATAAGTACAAGAAAATAAGAGAGACTTAGAAAACTGGTAAAACCTACATTGTTGATAGAGTTGGGAGTACTTAGCACTGTGAAAACAGCACTTTCGCACAAAGAAATCTACTTCTCTAAGACTGGGAAACATTGAACAGAGAATGTATGAGTTTCTCAAGATTGGTAACAGATAGAAACAAGAGAAAGTCAACAGTGATTCATCTACCGAGAGAAGCTACAGAGGTTTACACAGAGAATTCCAAGTATAAGTACAAGAAAATAAGAGAGACTTAGAAAACTGTTAAAACCTACATTGTTGATAGAGTTGGGAGTACTTAGCACTGTGAAAACAGCACTTTCGCAGAAAGAAATCTACTTCTCTAAGACCGGGAAACAGTAAACAGAGAATGTATGAGTTTCTCAAGATTGGTAACAGATAGAAACAAGAGAAAGTACACAGTGATTCATCTACCTAGAGAAGTTACAGAGGTTTACACAGAGAATTCCAAGTATAAGTACAAGAAAATAAGAGAGACTTAGAAAACTATTAAAACCTACATTGTTGATAGAGTTGGGAGTACTTATCACTGTGAAAACAGCACTTTCGCACAAAGAAATCTTCTGCTCTAAGACCGCGAAACAGTGAACAGAGAATGTATCAGTTTCTCAAGATTGGTAACAGATAGAAACAAGAGAAAGTACACAGTGATTCATCTACGTAGAGAAGTTACAGAGGTTTACACAGAGAATTCCAAGTATAAGTACAAGCAAATAAGAGAGACTTAGAAAACTGGTAAAACCTACATTGTTGATAGAGTTGGGAGTACTTAGCATTGTGAATACAGCACTTTCGCAGAAAGAAATCTACTTCTCTAAGACTGGGAAACAGTGAACAGAGAATGTATGAGTTTCTCAAGATTGGTAACAGATAGAAAGAAGAGAAAGTACGCAGTGATTCATCTACATAGAAAAGTTACAGAGGTTTACACAGAGAATTCCAAGTATAAGTACAAGAAAATAAGAGAGACTTAGAAAACCGCAAAACCTACATTGTTGATAGAGTTGGGAGTACTTAGTACTGTGAAAACAGCACTTTCGCAGAAAGAAATCTACTTCTCTAAGACTGGGAAACAGTGAACAGAGAATGTAGGAGTTTCTCAAGATTGGTAACAGATAGAAACAAGAGAAAGTACACAGGGATTCATCTACCTAGAAAAGTTACAGAGGTTTACACAGAGAATTCCAAGTATAAGTACAAGAAAATAAGAGAGACTTAGAAAACTGGTAAAACCTACATTGTTGATAGAGTTGGGAGTACTTAGCACTGTGAAAACACCACTTTCGCACAAAGAAATCTACTTCTCTAAGACCGCGAAACAGTGAACAGAGAATGGATGAGTTTCTCAAGATTGGTAACAGATAGAAACAAGAGAAAGTACACAGTGATTCATCTACCTAGAAAAGTTACAGAGGTTTACACAGAGAATTCCAAGTATAAGTACGAGAAAATAAGAGAGACTTAGAAAACCGGTAGAAAATACATTGTTGATAGAGTTGGGAGTACTTAGCATTGTGAAAACAGCACTTTCGCAGAAAAAAATCTACTTCTCTAAGACTGGGAAACAGTGAACAGAGAATGTATGAGTTTCTCAAGATTGGTAACAGATAGAACCAAAAGAAAGTACACAGTGATTCATCTACCTAGAGAAGTTACAGAAGTTTACACAGAGAATTCCATGTATAAGTACAAGAAAATAAGAGAGACTTAGAAAACTGGTAAAACCTACATCGTGAATAGAGTTGGGAGTACTTAGCACTGTGAAAACAGCACTTTCGCAGAAACA
Source organism: Heterohyrax brucei (assembly GCA_028571685.1). NCBI lineage: Eukaryota > Metazoa > Chordata > Mammalia > Hyracoidea > Procaviidae > Heterohyrax > Heterohyrax brucei. The sequence goes on along the minus strand of CM053144.1, from coordinate 20,515,495 downwards.
AATCTACTTCTCTAAGACTGGGAAACAGTGAACAGAGAATGTAGGAGTTTCTCAAGATTGGTAACAGATAGAAACAAGAGAAAGTACACAGGGATTCACCTACCTAGAAAAGTTACAGAGGTTTACACAGAGAATTCCAAGTATAAGTACAAGAAAATAAGAGAGACTTAGAAAACTGGTAAAACCTACATTGTTGATAGAGTTGGGAGTACTTAGCACTGTGAAAACAGCACTTTCGCACAAAGAAATCTACTTCTCTAAGACTGGGAAACATTGAACAGAGAATGTATGAGTTTCTCAAGATTGGTAACAGATAGAAACAAGAGAAAGTCAACAGTGATTCATCTACCGAGAGAAGTTACAGAGGTTTACACAGAGAATTCCAAGTATAAGTACAAGAAAATAAGAGAGACTTAGAAAACTGTTAAAACCTACATTGTTGATAGAGTTGGGAGTATTTAGCACTGTGAAAACAGCACTTTCGCAGAAAGAAATCTACTTCTCTAAGACCGGGAAACAGTAAACAGAGAATGTATGAGTTTCTCAAGATTCGTAACAGATAGAAACAAGAGAAAGTCCACAGTGATTCATCTACATAGAGAAGTTACAGAGGTTAACACAGAGAATTCCAAGTATAAGTACAAGCAAATAAGAGAGACTTAGAAAACTATTAAAAACTACATTGTTGATAGAGTTAGGAGTACTTAGCACTGTGAAAACAGCACTTTCGCACAAAAAAATCTACTTCTCTAAGACCGCGAAACAGTGAACAGAGAATGTATCAGTTTCTCAAGATTGGTACCAGATAGAAACAAGAGAAAGTACACAGTGATTCATCTACCGAGAGAAGTTACAGAGGTTTACACAGAGAAATCCAAGTGTAACTTCAACAAAATAAGAGAGACTTAGAAAACTGGTAAAACCTACATTGTTGATAGAGTTGGGAGTACTTAGCACTGTGAAAACAGGACTTTCGCAGAAAGAAATCTGCTTCTCTAAGACCGGGAATCAGTGAACAGAGAATGTATGAGTTTCTCAAGATTGGTAACAGATAGAAACAAGAGAAAGTCCACAGTGATTCATCTACCTAGAGAAGTTACAGAGGTTTACACAGAGAATTCCAAGTATAAGTACAAGAATATAAGAGAGACTTAGAAAACTCGTAAAACCTACGTTGTTGATAGAGTTGGAAGTACTTAGCACTGTGAAAACAGCACTTTCCCACAAAGAAATCTACTTCTCTAAGACCGCGAAACAGTGAACAAAGAATGTATGAGTTTCTCAAGATTGCTAACAGATAGAAACAAGAGAAAGTCCACAGTGATTCATCTACCGAGAGAAGTTACAGCGGTTTACACAGAGAATTCCAAGTATAAGTACAAGAAAATAAGAGAGACTTAGAAAACTGGTAAAACCTACATTGTTGATAGAGTTGGGAGTACTTAGCACTGTGAAAACACCACTTTCGCACAAAGAAATCTACTTCTCTAAGACCGCGAAACAGTGAACAGAGAATGGATGAGTTTCTCAAGATTGGTAACAGATAGAAACAAGAGAAAGTACACAGTGATTCATCTACTTAGAGAAGTTCCAGAGGTTTACAGAGAGAAATCCAAGTGTAACTCCAAGAAAATAAGAGAGACTTAGAAAACTGGTAAAACCTACATTGTTGATAGAGTTGGGAATACTTAGCACTGTGAAAACAGCACTTTCGAACCAAGAAATCTACTTCTCTAAGACCGGGAAACAGTGAACAGAGAATGTATGAGTTTCTCAAGATTGGTAACAGATAGAAACAAGAGAATGTACACAGTGATTCATCTACCTAGAGAAGTTACAGAGGTTTACACAGAGAATTCCAAGTATAAGTACAAGCAAATAAGAGAGACTTAGAAAACTATTAAAAACTCCATTGTTGATAGAGTTTGGAGTACTTAGCACTGTGAAAACAGCACTATCCCACAAAGAAATCTAATTCTCTAAGACCGCGAAACAGTGAACAGAGAATGTATGAGTTTCTCAAGATTGGTAACAGATAGAAACAAGAGAAAGTCCACAGTGATTCATCTACCGAGAGAAGTTACAGAGGTTTACACAGAGAATTCCAAGTATAAGTACAAGAAAATAAGAGAGACTTAGAAAACTGGTAAAACCTACATTGTTGATAGAGTTGGGAGTACTTACCACTGTGAAAACAGCACTTTCTCAGAAAGAAATCTACTTCTCTAAGACTGGGAAACAGTGAACAGAGAATGTATGAGTTTCTCAAGATTGGTGACAGATAGATAGAAGAGAAAGTACGCAGTGATTCATCTACATAGAAAAGTTACAGAGGTTTACACAGAGAATTCCAAGTATAAGTACAAGAAAATAAGAGAGACTTAGAAAACTGGTAAAACCTACATTGTTGATAGAGTTGGGAGTACTTAGTACTGTGAAAACAGCAATTTCGCAGAAAGAAATCTACTTCTCTAAGACTGGGAAACAGTGAACAGAGAATGTAGGAGTTTCTCAAGATTGGTAATAGATAGAAACAAGAGAAAGTACACAGGGATTCATCTACCTAGAAAAGTTACAGAGGTTTACACAGAGAATTCCAAGTATAAGTACAAGAAAATAAGAGAGACTTAGAAAACTGGTAAAACCTACATTGTTGATAGAGTTGGGAGTACTTAGCACTGTGAAAACAGCACTTTCGCACAAAGAAATCTACTTCTCTAAGACTGGGAAACATTGAACAGAGAATGTATGAGTTTCTCAAGATTGGTAACAGATAGAAACAAGAGAAAGTCAACAGTGATTCATCTACCGAGAGAAGTTACAGAGGTTTACACAGAGAATTCCAAGTATAAGTACAAGAAAATAAGAGAGACTTAGAAAACTGTTAAAACCTACATTGTTGATAGAGTTGGGAGTACTTAGCACTGTGAAAACAGCACTTTCGCAGAAAGAAATCTACTTCTCTAAGACAGGGAAACAGTAAACAGAGAATGTATGAGTTTCTCAAGATTGGTAACAGATAGAAACAAGAGAAAGTACACAGTGATTCATCTACCTAGAGAAGTTACAGAGGTTTACACAGAGAATTCCAAGTATAAGTACAAGCAAATAAGAGAGACTTAGAAAACTATTAAAACCTACATTGTTGATAGAGTTGGGAGTACTTATCACTGTGAAAACAGCACTTTCGCACAAAGAAATCTACTGCTCTAAGACCGCGAAACAGTGAACAGAGAATGTATCAGTTTCTCAAGATTGGTAACAGATAGAAACAAGAGAAAGTACACAGTGATTCATCTACGTAGAGAAGTTACAGAGGTTTACACAGAGAATTCCAAGTATAAGTACAAGCAAATAAGAGAGACTTAGAAAACTGGTAAAACCTACATTGTTGATAGAGTTGGGAGTACTTAGCATTGTGAATACAGCACTTTCGCAGAAAGAAATCTACTTCTCTAAGACTGGGAAACAGTGAACAGAGAATGTATGAGTTTCTCAAGATTGGTAACAGATAGAAAGAAGAGAAAGTACGCAGTGATTCATCTACATAGAAAAGTTACAGAGGTTTACACAGAGAATTCCAAGTATAAGTACAAGAAAATAAGAGAGACTTAGAAAACTGGTAAAACCTACATTGTTGATAGAGTTGGGAGTACTTAGTACTGTGAAAACAGCACTTTCGCAGAAAGAAATCTACTTGTCTAAGACTGGGAAACAGTGAACAGAGAATGTAGGAGTTTCTCAAGATTGGTAACAGATAGAAACAAGAGAAAGTACACAGGAATTCATCTACCTAGAAAAGTTACAGAGGTTTACACAGAGAATTCCAAGTATAAGTACAAGAAAATAAGAGAGACTTAGAAAACTGGTAAAACCTACATTGTTGATAGAGTTGGGAGTACTTAGCACTGTGAAAACAGCACTTTCGCACAAAGAAATCTACTTCTCTAAGACTGGGAAACATTGAACAGAGAATGTATGAGTTTCTCAAGATTGGTAACAGATAGAAACAAGAGAAAGTCAACAGTGATTCATCTACCGAGAGAAGTTACAGAGGTTTACACAGAGAATTCCAAGTATAAGTACAAGAAAATAAGAGAGACTTAGAAAACTGTTAAAACCTACATTGTTGATAGAGTTGGGAGTATTTAGCACTGTGAAAACAGCACTTTCGCAGAAAGAAATCTACTTCTCTAAGACCGGGAAACAGTAAACAGAGAATGTATGAGTTTCTTAAGATTGGTAACAGATAGAAACAAGAGAAAGTCCACAGTGATTCATCTACATAGAGAAGTTACAGAGGTTAACACAGAGAATTCCAAGTATAAGTACAAGCAAATAAGAGAGACTTAGAAAACTATTAAAAACTACATTGTTGATAGAGTTAGGAGTACTTAGCACTGTGAAAACAGCACTTTCGCACAAAAAAATCTACTTCTCTAAGACCGCGAAACAGTGAACAGAGAATGTATCAGTTTCTCAAGATTGGTACCAGATAGAAACAAGAGAAAGTACACAGTGATTCATCTACCTAGAGAAGTTACAGAGGTTTACACAGAGAAATCCAAGTGTAACTTCAACAAAATAAGAGAGACTTAGAAAACTGGTAAAACCTACATTGTTGATAGAGTTGGGAGTACTTAGCACTGTGAAAACAGGACTTTCGCAGAAAGAAATCTGCTTCTCTAAGAACGGGAATCAGTGAACAGAGAATGTATGAGTTTCTCAAGATTGGTAACAGATAGAAACAAGAGAAAGTCCACAGTGATTCATCTACCTAGAGAAGTTACAGAGGTTTACACAGAGAATTCCAAGTATAAGTACAAGAAAATAAGAGAGACTTAGAAAACTGGTAAAACCTACATTGTTGATAGAGTTGGGAGTACTTAGCTCTGTGAAAACACCACTTTCCCACAAAGAAATCTACTTCTCTAAGACCGCGAAACAGTGAACAGAGAATGGATGAGTTTCTCAAGATTGGTAACAGATAGAAACAAGAGAAAGTACACAGTGATTCATCTACTTAGAGAAGTTCCAGAGGTTTACAGAGAGAAATCCAAGTGTAACTCCAAGAAAATAAGAGAGACTTAGAAAACTGGTAAAACCTACATTGTTGATAGAGTTGGGAATACTTAGCACTGTGAAAACAGCACTTTCGAACCAAGAAATCTACTTCTCTAAGACCGGGAAACAGTGAACAGAGAATGTATGAGTTTCTCAAGATTGGTAACAGATAGAAACAAGAGAAAGTACACAGTGATTCATCTACCTAGAGAAGTTACAGAGGTTTACACAGAGAATTCCAAGTATAAGTACAAGCAAATAAGAGAGACTTAGAAAACTATTAAAAACTCCATTGTTGATAGAGTTTGGAGTACTTAGCACTGTGAAAACAGCACTATCCCACAAAGAAATCTAATTCTCTAAGACCGCGAAACAGTAAACAGAGAATGTATGAGTTTCTCAAGATTGGTAACAGATAGAAACAAGAGAAAGTCCACAGTGATTCATCTACCAAGAGAAGTTACAGAGGTTTACACAGAGAATTCCAAGTATAAGTACAAGAAAATAAGAGAGATTTAGAAAACTGTTCAAACCTACATTGTTGATAGAGTTGGGAGTACTTAACACTGTGAAAACAGCACTTTCGCAGAAAGAAATCTACTTCTCTGAGACTGGGAAACAGTGAACGGAGAATGTATGACTTTCTCAAGATTGGTAACAGATAGAAACAAGAGAAAGTACACAGTGATTCATCTACCTAGAGAAGTTACAGAGGTTTACACAGAGAATTCCAAGTATAAGTACAAGCAAATAAGAGAGACTTAGAAAACTATTAAAAACGACATTGTTGATAGAGTTGGGAGTACTTAGCACTGTGAAAACAGCACTTTCGCACAAAGAAATCTACTTCTCTAAGTCCGTGAAACAGTGAACAGAGAATGTATGAGTTTCTCAAGATTGGTAACAGATAGAAACAAGAGAAAGTCCACAGTTATTCATCTACCGAGAGAAGTTAGAGAGGTTTACACAGAGAATTCCAAGTATAAGTACAAGAAAATAAGAGAGACTTAGAAAACTGGTAAAACCTACATTGTTGATAGAGTTGGGAGTACTTACCACTGTGAAAACAGCACTTTCTCAGAAAGAAATCTACTTCTCTAAGACTGGGAAACAGTGAACAGAGAATGTATGAGTTTCTCAAGATTGGTGACAGATAGATAGAAGAGAAAGTACGCAGTGATTCATCTACATAGAAAAGTTACAGAGGTTTACACAGAGAATTCCAAGTATAAGTACAAGAAAATAAGAGAGACTTAGAAAACTGGTAAAACCTACATTGTTGATAGAGTTGGGAGTACTTAGTACTGTGAAAACAGCAATTTCGCAGAAAGAAATCTACTTCTCTAAGACTGGGAAACAGTGAACAGAGAATGTAGGAGTTTCTCAAGATTGGTAATAGATAGAAACAAGAGAAAGTACACAGGGATTCATCTACCTAGAAAAGTAACAGAGGTTTACACAGAGAATTCCAAGTATAAGTACAAGAAAATAAGAGACACTTAGAAAACTGGTAAAACCTACATTGTTGATAGAGTTGGGAGTACTTAGCACTGTGAAAACAGCACTTTCGCACAAAGAAATCTACTTCTCTAAGACTGGGAAACATTGAACAGAGAATGTATGAGTTTCTCAAGATTGGTAACAGATAGAAACAAGAGAAAGTCAACAGTGATTCATCTACCGAGAGAAGTTACAGAGGTTTACACAGAGAATTCCAAGTATAAGTACAAGAAAATAAGAGAGACTTAGAAAACTGTTAAAACCTACATTGTTGATAGAGTTGGGAGTACTTAGCACTGTGAAAACAGCACTTTCGCAGAAAGAAATCTACTTCTCTAAGACAGGGAAACAGTAAACAGAGAATGTATGAGTTTCTCAAGATTGGTAACAGATAGAAACAAGAGAAAGTACACAGTGATTCATCTACCTAGAGAAGTTACAGAGGTTTACACAGAGAATTCCAAGTATAAGTACAAGCAAATAAGAGAGACTTAGAAAACTATTAAAACCTACATTGTTGATAGAGTTGGGAGTACTTATCACTGTGAAAACAGCACTTTCGCACAAAGAAATCTACTGCTCTAAGACCGCGAAACAGTGAACAGAGAATGTATCAGTTTCTCAAGATTGGTAACAGATAGAAACAAGAGAAAGTACACAGTGATTCATCTACGTAGAGAAGTTACAGAGGTTTACACAGAGAATTCCAAGTATAAGTACAAGCAAATAAGAGAGACTTAGAAAACTGGTAAAACCTACATTGTTGATAGAGTTGGGAGTACTTAGCATTGTGAATACAGCACTTTCGCAGAAAGAAATCTACTTCACTAAGACTGGGAAACAGTGAACAGAGAATGTATGAGTTTCTCAAGATTGGTAACAGATAGAAACAAGAGAAAGTCCACAGTGATTCATCTACCGAGAGAAGTTACAGAGGTTTACACAGAGAATTCCAAGTATAAGTACAGGCAAATAAGAGAGACTTGGAAAACTGGTAAAACCTACATTGTTGATAGAGTTGGGAGTACTTAGCACTGTGAAAACAGCACTTTCGCACAAAGAAATCTACTTCTTTAAGACCGGGAAACAGTGAACAGAGAATGTATGAGTTTCTCAATATTGGTAACAGATAGAAACAAGAGAAAGTACACAGTGATTCATCTACTTAGAGAAGTTCCAGAAGTTTACACAGAGAAATCCAAGTGTAACTCCAAGAAAATAAGTGAGACTTAGAAAACTGGTAAAACCTACATTGTTGATAGAGTTGGGAGTACTTAGCACTGTGAAAACAGCACTTTCGCACAAAGAGATCTACTTCTCTAAGACCGCGAAACAGTGAACAGAGAATGTATGAGTTTCTCAAGATTGGTAACAGATAGAAACAAGAGAAAGCCCACAGTGATTCATCTACCGAGAGAAGTTACAGAGGTTTACACAGAGAATTCCAAGTATAAGTACAAGAAAATGAGAGAGACTTAGAAAACTGGTAAAACCTACATTGTTGATAGAGTTGGGAGTACTTAGCACTGTGAAAACAGCACTTTCGCAGAAAGAAATCTACTTCTCTAAGACCTGGAAACAGTGAACAGAGAATGTATGAGTTTCTCAAGATTGGTAACAGATAGAAACAAGAGAAAGTACACAGTGATTCATCTACCTAGAGACGTTACAGTTGTTTACACAGAGAAATCCAAGTGTAACTTCATGAAAATTAGAGAGACTTAGAAAACCGGTAGAAACTACATTGTTGATAGAGTTGGGAGTACTTAGCACTGTGAAAACAGCACTTTCGCACAAAGAAATCTACTTGTCTAAGACCGGGAAACTGTGAACGGAGAATGTATGAGTTTCTCAAGATTGGTACCAGATAGAAACAAGAGAAAGTACACAGTGATTCATCTACCTAGAGCAGTTACAGAGGTTTACACAGAGAATTCCAAGTATAAGTACAAGCAAATAAGAGAGACTTAGAAAACTATTAAAAACTCCATTGTTGATAGAGTTTGGAGTACTTAGCACTGTGAAAACAGCACTATCCCACAAAGAAATCTACTTCTCTATGACCGCGAAACAGTAAACAGAGAATGTATGAGTTTCTCAAGATTGGTAACAGATAGAAACAAGAGAAAGTCCACAGTGATTCATCTACCTAGAGAAGTTACAGAGGTTTACACAGAGAATTCCAAGTATAAGTACAAGAAAATAAGAGAGATTTAGAAAACTGTTCAAACCTACATTGTTGATAGAGTTGGGAGTACTTAACACTGTGAAAACAGCACTTTCGCAGAAAGAAATCTACTTCTCTAAGACCGAGAAACAGTGAACAGAGAATGTATAAGTTTCTCAAGATTGGTAACAGATAGAAACAAGAGAAAGTACACAGTGAATCATCTACCTAGAGAAGTTACAGAGGTTTACACAGAGAATTCCAAGTATAAGTACAAGCAAATAAGAGAGACTTAGAAAACTATTAAAAACTCCATTGTTGATAGAGTTTGGAGTACTTAGCACTGTGAAAACAGCACTATCCCACAAAGAAATCTACTTCTCTAAGACCGCGAAACAGTGAACAGAGAATGTATGAGTTTCTCAAGATTTGTAACAGATAGAAACAAGAGAAAGTCCACAGTGATTCATCTACCAAGAGAAGTTACAGAGGTTTACACAGAGAATTCCAAGTATAAGTACAAGAAAATAAGAGAGATTTAGAAAACTGTTCAAACCTACATTGTTGATAGAGTTGGGAGTACTTAGCATTGTGAAAACAGCACTTTCGCAGAAAGAAATCTACTTCTCTAAGACTGGGAAACAGTGAACAGAGAATGTATGAGTTTCTCAAGATTGGTAACAGATAGAAACAAGGGAAAGTCCACAGTGATTCATCTATCTAGAGAAGTTACAGAGGTTTACACAGAGAATTCCAAGTATAAGTACAAGCAAATAAGAGAGACTTAGAAAACTATTAAAAACTCCATTGTTGATAGAGTTGGGAGTACTTAGCACTGTGAAAACAGCACTTTCCCACAAAGAAATGTACTTCTCTAAGACCGCAAAACAGTAAACAGAGAATGTATGAGTTTCTCAAGATTGGTAACAGATAGAAACAAGAGAAAGTCCACAGTGATTCATCTACCGAGAAAAGTTACAGAAGGTTACACAGAGAATTCCAAGTATAAGTACAAGAAAATAAGAGAGACTTAGAAAAGTGGTAAAACCTACATTGTTGATAGAGTTGGGAGTACTTAGCATTGTGAAAACAGCAGTTTCGCAGAAAGAAATCTACTTCTCTAAGACTGGGAAACAGTGAACAGAGAATGTATGAGTTTCTCAAGATTGGTAACAGATAGAAACAAAAGAAAGTATACAGTGATTCATCTACCTAGAGAAGTTACAGAAGTTTACACAGAGAATTCCATGTATAAGTACAAGAAAATAAGAGAGACTTAGAAAACTGGTAAAACCTACATTGTTGATAGAGTTGGGAGTACTTAGCACTGTGAAAACAGCACTTTCACAGAAACAAATCTACTTCTCTAAGACTGGGAAACAGTGAACAGAGAATGTAGGAGTTTCTCAAGATTGGTAACAGATAGAAACAAGAGAAAGTACACAGGGATTCATCTACCTAGAAAAGTTACAGAGGTTTACACAGAGAATTCCAAGTATAAGTACAAGAAAATAAGAGAGACTTAGAAAACGGGTAAAACCTACATTGTTGATAGAGTTGGGAGTACTTAGCACTGTGAAAACAGCACTTTCGCAGAAAGAAATCAACTTCTCTAAGACTGGGAAACAGTGAACAGAGAATGTATGAGTTTCTCAAGATTGGTAACAGATAGAACCAAAAGAAAGTACACAGTGATTCATCTACCTAGAGAAGTTACAGAAGTTTACACAGAGAATTCCATGTATAAGTACAAGAAAATAAGAGAGACTTAGAAAACTGGTAAAACCTACATCGTGGATAGAGTTGGGAGTACTTAGCACTGTGAAAACAGCACTTTCGCAGAAACAAATCTACTTCTCTAAGACTGGGAAACAGTGAACAGAGAATGTAGGAGTTTCTCAAGATGGGTAACAGATAGAAACAAGAGAAAGAACACAGGGATTCATCTACCTAGAAAAGTTACAGAGGTTTACACAGAGAATTCCAAGTATAAGTACAAGAAAATAAGAGAGACTTAGAAAACTGTTAAAACCTACATTGTTGATAGAGTTGGGAGTACTTAGCACTGTGAAAACAGCACTTTCGCAGACAGAAATCTACTTCTCTAAGACCGGGAAACAGTGAACAGAGAATGTATGAGTTTCTCAAGATTGGTAACAGATAGAAACAAGAAAAGTCCACAGTGATTCATCTACCGAGAGAAGTTACAGAGGTTTACACAGAGAATTCCAAGTATAAGTACAAGCAAATAAGAGACACTTAGAAAACTATTAAAAACTACATTGTTGATAGAGTTGGGAGTACTTATCACTGTGAAAACAGCACTTTCGCACAAAGAAATATACTTCTCTAAGACCGCGAAACAGTGAACAGAGAATGTATCAGTTTCTCAAGATTGGTAACAGATAGAAACAAGAGAAAGTACACAGTGATTCATCTACCTAGAAAAGTTACAGAGGTTTACACAGAGAATTCCAAGTATAAGTACAAGCAAATAAGAGAGACTTAGAAAACTGGTAAAACCTACATTGTTGATAGAGTTGGGAGTACTTAGCATTGTGAAAACAGCACTTTCGCAGAAAGAAATCTACTTCTCTAAGACTGGGAAACAGTGAACAGAGAATGTATGAGTTTCTCAAGATTGGTAACAGATAGACACAAGAGAAAGTCCACAGTGATTCATCTACCGAGAGAAGTTACAGAGGTTTACACAGAGAATTCCAAGTATAAGTACAGGCAAATAAGAGAGACTTAGAAAACTGGTAAAACCTACATTGTTGATAGAGTTGGGAGTACTTAGCACTGTGAAAACAGCACTTTCGCACAAAGAAATCTACTTCTCTAAGACCGGGAAACAGTGAACAGAGAATGTATGAGTTTCTCAAGATTGGTTACAGATAGAAACAAGAGAAAGTACACAGTGATTCATCTACTTAGAGAAGTTCCAGAAGTTTACACAGAGAAATCCAAGTGTAACTCCAAGAAAATAAGTGAGACTTAGAAAACTGGTAAAACCTACATTGTTGATAGAGTTGGGAGTACTTAGCACTGTCAAAACAGCACTTTCGCACAAAGAGATCTACTTCTCTAAGACCGGGAAACAGTGAACAGAGAATGTATGAGTTTCTCAAGATTGGTAACAGATAGAAACAAGAGAAGGTACACAGTGATTCATCTACCTAGAGACGTTACAGATGTTTACACAGAGAAATCCAAGTGTAACTTCATGAAAATTAGAGAGACTTAGAAAACCGGTAGAAACTACATTGTTGATAGAGTTGGGAGTACTTAGCACTGTGAAAACAGCACTTTCGCACAAAGAAATCTACTTGTCTAAGACCGGGAAACTGTGAACGGAGAATGTATGAGTTTCTCAAGATTCGTAACAGATAGAAACAAAAGAAAGTACACAGTGATTCATCTACCTAGAGAAGTTACAGAAGTTTACACAGAGAATTCCATGTATAAGTACAAGAAAATAAGAGAGACTTAGAAAACTGGTAAAACCTACATTGTTGATAGAGTTGGGAGTACTTAGCACTGTGAAAACAGGACTTTCGCAGAAAGAAATCTGCTTCTCTAAGACCGGGAATCAGTGAACAGAGAATTTATGAGTTTCTCAATATTGGTAACAGATAGAAACAAGAGAAAGTACACAGTGATTCATCTACCTAGAGAAGTTACAGAGGTTTACACAGAGAATTCCAAGTATAAGTACAAGCAAATAAGAGAGACTTAGAAAACTATTAAAAACTCCATTGTTGATAGAGTTTGGAGTACTTAGCACTGTGAAAACAGCACTATCCCACAAAGAAATCTAATTCTCTAAGACCACGAAACAGTAAACAGAGAATGTATGAGTTTCTCAAGATTGGTAACAGATAGAAACAAGAGAAAGTCCACAGTGATTCATCTACCAAGAGAAGTTACAGAGGTTTACACAGAGAATTCCAAGTATAAGTACAAGAAAATAAGAGAGATTTAGAAAACTGTTCAAGCCTACATTGTTGATAGAGTTGGGAGTACTTAACACTGTGAAAACAGCACTTTCGCAGAAAGAAATCTACTTCTCTGAGACTGGGAAACAGTGAACGGAGAATGTATGACTTTCTCAAGATTGGTAACAGATAGAAACAAGAGAAAGTACACAGTGATTCATCTACCTAGAGAAGTTACAGAGGTTTACACAGAGAATTCCAAGTATAAGTACAAGCAAATAGGAGAGACTTAGAAAACTATTAAAAACTACATTGTTGATAGAGTTGGGAGTACTTAGCACTGTGAAAACAGCACTTTCGCACAAAGAAATCTACTTCTCTAAGACCGCGAATCAGTGAACAGAGAATGTATGAGTTTCTCAAGATTGGTAAGAGATAGAAACAAGAGAAAGTACACAGTGATTCATCTACCTAGAAAAGTTACAGAGGTTTACACAGAGAATTCCAAGTATAAGTACGAGAAAATAAGAGAGACTTAGAAAACTGGTAAAACCTACATTGTTGATAGAGTTGGGAGTACTTAGCATTGTGAAAACAGCACTTTCGCAGAAAAAGATCTACTTCTCTAAGACTGGGAAACAGTGAACAGAGAATGTATGAGTTTCTCAAGATTGGTAACAGATAGAACCAAAAGAAAGTACACAGTGATTCATCTACCTAGAGAAGTTACAGAAGTTTACACAGAGAATTCCATGTATAAGTACAAGAAAATAAGAGAGACTTAGAAAACTGGTAAAACCTACATCGTGGATAGAGTTGGGAGTACTTAGCACTGTGAAAACAGCACTTTCGCAGAAACAAATCTACTTCTCTAAGACTGGGAAACAGTGAACAGAGAATGTAGGAGTTTCTCAAGATTGGTAACAGATAGAAACAAAAGAAAGTACACAGGGATTCATCTACCTAGAAAAGTTACAGAGGTTTACACAGAGAATTCCAAGTATAAGTACAAGAAAATAAGAGAGACTTAGAAAACTGGTAAAACCTACATTGTTGATAGAGTTGGGAGTACTTAGCACTGTGAAAACAGCACTTTCGCACAAAGAAATCTACTTCTCTAAGACTGGGAAACATTGAACAGAGAATGTATGAGTTTCTCAAGATTGGTAACAGATAGAAACAAGAGAAAGTCAACAGTGATTCATCTACCGAGAGAAGTTACAGAGGTTTACACAGAGAATTCCAAGTATAAGTACAAGAAAATAAGAGAGACTTAGAAAACTGTTAAAACCTACATTGTTGATAGAGTTGGGAGTACTTAGCACTGTGAAAACAGCACTTTCGCAGAAAGAAATCTACTTCTCTAAGACCGGGAAACAGTAAACAGAGAATGTATGAGTTTCTCAAGATTGGTAACAGATAGAAACAAGAGAAAGTCCACAGTGATTCATCTACCGAGAGAAGTTACAGAGGTTTACACACAGAATTCCAAGTATAAGTACAAGCAAATAAGAGACACTTAGAAAACTATTAAAAACTACATTGTTGATAGAGTTGGGAGTACTTATCACTGTGAAAACAGCACTTTCGCACAAAGAAATATACTTCTCTAAGACCGCGAAACAGTGAACAGAGAATGTATCAGTTTCTCAAGATTGGTAACAGATAGAAACAAGAGAAAGTACACAGTGATTCATCTACCTAGAAAAGTTACAGAGGTTTACACAGAGAATTCCAAGTATAAGTACAAGCAAATAAGAGAGACTTAGAAAACTGGTAAAACCTACATTGTTGATAGAGTTGGGAGTACTTAGCATTGTGAAAACAGCACTTTCGCAGAAAGAAATCTACTTCCCTAAGACTGGGAAACAGTGAACAGAGAATGTATGAGTTTCTCAAGATTGGTAACAGATAGACACAAGAGAAAGTCCACAGTGATTCATCTACCGAGAGAAGTTACAGAGGTTTACACAGAGAATTCCAAGTATAAGTACAGGCAAATAAGAGAGACTTAGAAAACTGGTAAAACCTACATTGTTGATAGAGTTGGGAGTACTTAGCACTGTGAAAACAGCACTTTCGCACAAAGAAATCTACTTCTCTAAGACCGGGAAACAGTGAACAGAGAATGTATGAGTTTCTCAAGATTGGTAACAGATAGAAACAAGAGAAAGTACACAGTGATTCATCTACTTAGAGAAGTTCCAGAAGTTTACACAGAGAAATCCAAGTGTAACTCCAAGAAAATAAGTGAGACTTAGAAAACTGGTAAAACCTACATTGTTGATAGAGTTGGGAGTACTTAGCACTGTGAAAACAGCACTTTCGCACAAAGAGATCTACTTCTCTAAGACCGCGAAACAGTGAACAGAGAATGTATGAGTTTCTCAAGATTGGTAACAGATAGAAACAAGAGAAAGCCCACAGTGATTCATCTACCGAGAGAAGTTACAGAGGTTTACACAGAGAATTCCAAGTATAAGTACAAGAAAATGAGAGAGACTTAGAAAACTGGTAAAACCTACATTGTTGATAGAGTTGGGAGTACTTAGCACTGTGAAAACAGCACTTTCGTAGAAAGAAATCTACTTCTCTAAGACCTGGAAACAGTGAACAGAGAATGTATGAGTTTCTCAAGATTGGTAACAGATAGAAACAAGAGAAAGTACACAGTGATTCATCTACCTAGAGACGTTACAGATGTTTACACAGAGAAATCCAAGTGTAACTTCATGAAAATTAGAGAGACTTAGAAAACCGGTAGAAACTACATTGTTGATAGAGTTGGGAGTACTTAGCACTGTGAAAACAGCACTTTCGCACAAAGAAATCTACTTGTCTAAGACCGGGAAACTGTGAACGGAGAATGTATGAGTTTCTCAAGATTGGTAACAGATAGAAACAAAAGAAAGTACACAGTGATTCATCTACCTAGAGAAGTTACAGAAGTTTACACAGAGAATTCCATGTATAAGTACAAGAAAATAAGAGAGACTTAGAAAACTGGTAAAACCTACATTGTTGATAGAGTTGGGAGTACTTAGCACTGTGAAAACAGGACTTTCGCATAAAGAAATCTGCTTCTCTAAGACCGGGAATCAGTGAACAGAGAATGTATGAGTTTCTCAAGATTGGTAACAGATAGAAACAAGGGAAAGTCCACAGTGATTCATCTATCTAGAGAAGTTACAGCGGTTTACACAGAGAATTCCAAGTATAAGTACAAGCAAATAAGAGAGACTTAGAAAACTATTAAAAACTCCATTGTTGATAGAGTTGGGAGTACTTAGCACTGTGAAAACAGCACTTTCGCTCAAAGAAATCTACTTCTCTAAGACCGCGAAAGAGTGAACAGAGAATGTATGAGTTTCTCAAGATTGGTAACAGATAGAAACAAGGGAAAGTACACAGTGATTCATCTACTTAGAGAAGTTCCAGAGGTTTACAGAGAGAAATCCAAGTGTAACTCCAAGAAAATAAGAGAGACGCAGAAAACTGGTAAAACCTACATTGTTGATAGAGTTGGGAGTACTTAGCACTGTGAAAACAGCACTTTCGAACCAAGAAATCTACTTCTCTAAGATCGTGAAACCGTGAACAGAGAATGTATGAGTTTCTGAAGATTGGTTACAGATAGAAACAAGAGAAAGTACACAGTGATTCATCTAGCTAGAGAAGTTACCGCGGTTTACACAGAGAATTCCAGGTATAAGTACAAGAAAATAAGAGAGACTTAGAAAACTCGTCAAACCTACATTGTTGATAGAGTTCGGAGTACTTAGCAGTGTGAAAACAGCACTTTCGCACAAAGAAATCTACTTCTGTAAGACAGGGAAACAGTGAACAGAGAATGTGTGAGTTTCTCAAGATTGGTAACAGATAGAAACAAAAGAAAGTACACACTGATTCATCTAGCTAGAGAAGTTACCCTAACCCTAACCCTAACCCTAACCCTATCCCTAAAACCCTATCCCTAAAACCCTAACCCTAAAACCCAAACCCTAAAACCCAAACCCTAAAACCCTAATCCTAACCCTCACCCAAACCCTGAAACCCGAACCCTGAAACCCGAACCCTGAAACCCGAACCCTGAAACCCGAACCCTGAAACCCGAACCCTGAAACCCGAACCCTGAAACCCGAACCCTGAAACCCGAACCCTGAAACCCGAACCCTGAAACCCGAACCCTGAAACCCGAACCCTGAAACCCGAACCCTGAAACCCGAACCCTGAAACCCGAACCCTGAAACCCTGATACCCGAACCCTGAAACCCTGATACCCGAACCCGAACCCTGAAACCCGAACCCGAACCCTGAAACCCGAACCCGAACCCTGAAACCCGAACCCGAACCCTGAAACCCGAACCCGAACCCTGAAACCCGAACCCGAACCCTGAAACCCGAACCCGAACCCTGAAACCCGAACCCGAACCCTGAAACCCGAACCCGAACCCTGATACCCGAACCCGAACCCTGATACCCGAACCCGAACCCTGAAACCCGAACCCGAACCCTGAAACCCGAACCCGAACCCTGAAACCCGAACCCGAACCCTGAAACCCGAACCCGAACCCTGAAACCCGAACCCGAAACCCGAACCCTGAAACCCGAACCCGAAACCCGAACCCTGAAACCCGAACCCTGAAACCCGAACCCTGAAACCCTGAAACCCTGAAACCCTGAAACCCTGAAACCCTGAAAAACCCTGAAAAACCCTGAAAAACCCTGAAAAACCCTGAAAAACCCTGAAAAACCCTGAAAAACCCTGAAAAACCCTGAACAACCCTGAACAACAACCCTGAACAACAACCCTGAACAACAACCCTGAACAACAACCCTGAACAACAACCCTGAACAACAACCCTGAACAACAACCCTGAACAACAACCCTGAACAACAACCCTGAACAACAACCCTGAACAACAACCCTGAACAACAACCCTGAACAACAACCCTGAACAACAACCCTGAACAACAACCCTGAACAACAACCCTGAACAACAACCCTGAACAACAACCCTGAACAACAACCCTGAACAACAACCCTGAACAACAACCCTGAACAACAACCCTGAACAACAACCCTGAACAACAACCCTGAACAACAACCCTGAACAACAACCCTGAACAACAACCCTGAACAACAACCCTGAACAACAACCCTGAACAACAACCCTGAACAACAACCCTGAACAACAACCCTGAACAACAACCCTGAACAACAACCCTGAACAACAACCCTGA
The DNA here is from genome assembly GCA_028571685.1 of Heterohyrax brucei. NCBI lineage: Eukaryota > Metazoa > Chordata > Mammalia > Hyracoidea > Procaviidae > Heterohyrax > Heterohyrax brucei. The sequence goes on along the minus strand of CM053144.1, from coordinate 20,497,582 downwards.
ACAACAACCCTGAACAACAACCCTGAACAACAACCCTGAACAACAACCCTGAACAACAACCCTGAACAACAACCCTGAACAACAACCCTGAACAACAACCCTGAACAACAACCCTGAACAACAACCCTGAACAACAACCCTGAACAACAACCCTGAACAACAACCCTGAACAACAACCCTGAACAACAACCCTGAACAACAACCCTGAACAACAACCCTGAACAACAACCCTGAACAACAACCCTGAACAACAACCCTGAACAACAACCCTGAACAACAACCCTGAACAACAACCCTGAACAACAACCCTGAACAACAACCCTGAACAACAACCCTGAACAACAACCCTGAACAACAACCCTGAACAACAACCCTGAACAACAACCCTGAACAACAACCCTGAACAACAACCCTGAACAACAACCCTGAACAACAACCCTGAACAACAACCCTGAACAACAACCCTGAACAACAACCCTGAACAACAACCCTGAACAACAACCCTGAACAACAACCCTGAACAACAACCCTGAACAACAACCCTGAACAACAACCCTGAACAACAACCCTGAACAACAACCCTGAACAACAACCCTGAACAACAACCCTGAACAACAACCCTGAACAACAACCCTGAACAACAACCCTGAACAACAACCCTGAACAACAACCCTGAACAACAACCCTGAACAACAACCCTGAACAACAACCCTGAACAACAACCCTGAACAACAACCCTGAACAACAACCCTGAACAACAACCCTGAACAACAACCCTGAACAACAACCCTGAACAACAACCCTGAACAACAACCCTGAACAACAACCCTGAACAACAACCCTGAACAACAACCCTGAACAACAACCCTGAACAACAACCCTGAACAACAACCCTGAACAACAACCCTGAACAACAACCCTGAACAACAACCCTGAACAACAACCCTGAACAACAACCCTGAACAACAACCCTGAACAACAACCCTGAACAACAACCCTGAACAACAACCCTGAACAACAACCCTGAACAACAACCCTGAACAACAACCCTGAACAACAACCCTGAACAACAACCCTGAACAACAACCCTGAACAACAACCCTGAACAACAACCCTGAACAACAACCCTGAACAACAACCCTGAACAACAACCCTGAACAACAACCCTGAACAACAACCCTGAACAACAACCCTGAACAACAACCCTGAACAACAACCCTGAACAACAACCCTGAACAACAACCCTGAACAACAACCCTGAACAACAACCCTGAACAACAACCCTGAACAACAACCCTGAACAACAACCCTGAACAACAACCCTGAACAACAACCCTGAACAACAACCCTGAACAACAACCCTGAACAACAACCCTGAACAACAACCCTGAACAACAACCCTGAACAACAACCCTGAACAACAACCCTGAACAACAACCCTGAACAACAACCCTGAACAACAACCCTGAACAACAACCCTGAACAACAACCCTGAACAACAACCCTGAACAACAACCCTGAACAACAACCCTGAACAACAACCCTGAACAACAACCCTGAACAACAACCCTGAACAACAACCCTGAACAACAACCCTGAACAACAACCCTGAACAACAACCCTGAACAACAACCCTGAACAACAACCCTGAACAACAACCCTGAACAACAACCCTGAACAACAACCCTGAACAACAACCCTGAACAACAACCCTGAACAACAACCCTGAACAACAACCCTGAACAACAACCCTGAACAACAACCCTGAACAACAACCCTGAACAACAACCCTGAACAACAACCCTGAACAACAACCCTGAACAACAACCCTGAACAACAACCCTGAACAACAACCCTGAACAACAACCCTGAACAACAACCCTGAACAACAACCCTGAACAACAACCCTGAACAACAACCCTGAACAACAACCCTGAACAACAACCCTGAACAACAACCCTGAACAACAACCCTGAACAACAACCCTGAACAACAACCCTGAACAACAACCCTGAACAACAACCCTGAACAACAACCCTGAACAACAACCCTGAACAACAACCCTGAACAACAACCCTGAACAACAACCCTGAACAACAACCCTGAACAACAACCCTGAACAACAACCCTGAACAACAACCCTGAACAACAACCCTGAACAACAACCCTGAACAACAACCCTGAACAACAACCCTGAACAACAACCCTGAACAACAACCCTGAACAACAACCCTGAACAACAACCCTGAACAACAACCCTGAACAACAACCCTGAACAACAACCCTGAACAACAACCCTGAACAACAACCCTGAACAACAACCCTGAACAACAACCCTGAACAACAACCCTGAACAACAACCCTGAACAACAACCCTGAACAACAACCCTGAACAACAACCCTGAACAACAACCCTGAACAACAACCCTGAACAACAACCCTGAACAACAACCCTGAACAACAACCCTGAACAACAACCCTGAACAACAACCCTGAACAACAACCCTGAACAACAACCCTGAACAACAACCCTGAACAACAACCCTGAACAACAACCCTGAACAACAACCCTGAACAACAACCCTGAACAACAACCCTGAACAACAACCCTGAACAACAACCCTGAACAACAACCCTGAACAACAACCCTGAACAACAACCCTGAACAACAACCCTGAACAACAACCCTGAACAACAACCCTGAACAACAACCCTGAACAACAACCCTGAACAACAACCCTGAACAACAACCCTGAACAACAACCCTGAACAACAACCCTGAACAACAACCCTGAACAACAACCCTGAACAACAACCCTGAACAACAACCCTGAACAACAACCCTGAACAACAACCCTGAACAACAACCCTGAACAACAACCCTGAACAACAACCCTGAACAACAACCCTGAACAACAACCCTGAACAACAACCCTGAACAACAACCCTGAACAACAACCCTGAACAACAACCCTGAACAACAACCCTGAACAACAACCCTGAACAACAACCCTGAACAACAACCCTGAACAACAACCCTGAACAACAACCCTGAACAACAACCCTGAACAACAACCCTGAACAACAACCCTGAACAACAACCCTGAACAACAACCCTGAACAACAACCCTGAACAACAACCCTGAACAACAACCCTGAACAACAACCCTGAACAACAACCCTGAACAACAACCCTGAACAACAACCCTGAACAACAACCCTGAACAACAACCCTGAACAACAACCCTGAACAACAACCCTGAACAACAACCCTGAACAACAACCCTGAACAACAACCCTGAACAACAACCCTGAACAACAACCCTGAACAACAACCCTGAACAACAACCCTGAACAACAACCCTGAACAACAACCCTGAACAACAACCCTGAACAACAACCCTGAACAACAACCCCTGAACAACAACCCTGAACAACACCCTGAACAACAACCCTGAACAACAACCCTGAACAACAACCCTGAACAACAACCCTGAACAACAACCCTGAACAACAACCCTGAACAACAACCCTGAACAACAACCCTGAACAACAACCCTGAACAACAACCCTGAACAACAACCCTGAACAACAACCCTGAACAACAACCCTGAACAACAACCCTGAACAACAACCCTGAACAACAACCCTGAACAACAACCCTGAACAACAACCCTGAACAACAACCCTGAACAACAACCCTGAACAACAACCCTGAACAACAACCCTGAACAACAACCCTGAACAACAACCCTGAACAACAACCCTGAACAACAACCCTGAACAACAACCCTGAACAACAACCCTGAACAACAACCCTGAACAACAACCCTGAACAACAACCCTGAACAACAACCTGAACAACAACCCTGAACAACAACCCTGAACAACAACCCTGAACAACAACCCTGAACAACAACCCTGAACAACAACCCTGAACAACAACCCTGAACAACAACCCTGAACAACAACCCTGAACAACAACCCTGAACAACAACCCTGAACAACAACCCTGAACAACAACCCTGAACAACAACCCTGAACAACAACCCTGAACAACAACCCTGAACAACAACCCTGAACAACAACCCTGAACAACAACCCTGAACAACAACCCTGAACAACAACCCTGAACAACAACCCTGAACAACAACCCTGAACAACAACCCTGAACAACAACCCTGAACAACAACCCTGAACAACAACCCTGAACAACAACCCTGAACAACAACCCTGAACAACAACCTGAACAACAACCCTGAACAACAACCCTGAACAACAACCCTGAACAACAACCCTGAACAACAACCCTGAACAACAACCCTGAACAACAACCCTGAACAACAACCCTGAACAACAACCCTGAACAACAACCCTGAACAACAACCCTGAACAACAACCCTGAACAACAACCCTGAACAACAACCCTGAACAACAACCCTGAACAACAACCCTGAACAACAACCCTGAACAACAACCCTGAACAACAACCCTGAACAACAACCCTGAACAACAACCCTGAACAACAACCCTGAACAACAACCCTGAACAACAACCCTGAACAACAACCCTGAACAACAACCCTGAACAACAACCCTGAACAACAACCCTGAACAACAACCCTGAACAACAACCCTGAACAACAACCCTGAACAACAACCCTGAACAACAACCCTGAACAACAACCCTGAACAACAACCCTGAACAACAACCCTGAACAACAACCCTGAACAACAACCCTGAACAACAACCCTGAACAACAACCCTGAACAACAACCCTGAACAACAACCCTGAACAACAACCCTGAACAACAACCCTGAACAACAACCCTGAACAACAACCCTGAACAACAACCCTGAACAACAACCCTGAACAACAACCCTGAACAACAACCCTGAACAACAACCCTGAACAACAACCCTGAACAACAACCCTGAACAACAACCCTGAACAACAACCCTGAACAACAACCCTGAACAACAACCCTGAACAACAACCCTGAACAACAACCCTGAACAACAACCCTGAACAACAACCCTGAACAACAACCCTGAACAACAACCCTGAACAACAACCCTGAACAACAACCCTGAACAACAACCCTGAACAACAACCCTGAACAACAACCCTGAACAACAACCCTGAACAACAACCCTGAACAACAACCCTGAACAACAACCCTGAACAACAACCCTGAACAACAACCCTGAACAACAACCCTGAACAACAACCCCTCCCTGAACAACAACCCTGAACAACAACCCTGAACAACAACCCTGAACAACAACCCTGAACAACAACCCTGAACAACAACCCTGAACAACAACCCTGAACAACAACCCTGAACAACAACCCTGAACAACAACCCTGAACAACAACCCTGAACAACAACCCTGAACAACAACCCTGAACAACAACCCTGAACAACAACCCTGAACAACAACCCTGAACAACAACCCTGAACAACAACCCTGAACAACAACCCTGAACAACAACCCTGAACAACAACCCTGAACAACAACCCTGAACAACAACCCTGAACAACAACCCTGAACAACAACCCTGAACAACAACCCTGAACAACAACCCTGAACAACAACCCTGAACAACAACCCTGAACAACAACCCTGAACAACAACCCTGAACAACAACCCTGAACAACAACCCTGAACAACAACCCTGAACAACAACCCTGAACAACAACCCTGAACAACAACCCTGAACAACAACCCTGAACAACAACCCTGAACAACAACCCTGAACAACAACCCTGAACAACAACCCTGAACAACAACCCTGAACAACAACCCTGAACAACAACCCTGAACAACAACCCTGAACAACAACCCTGAACAACAACCCTGAACAACAACCCTGAACAACAACCCTGAACAACAACCCTGAACAACAACCCTGAACAACAACCCTGAACAACAACCCTGAACAACAACCCTGAACAACAACCCTGAACAACAACCCTGAACAACAACCCTGAACAACAACCCTGAACAACAACCCTGAACAACAACCCTGAACAACAACCCTGAACAACAACCCTGAACAACAACCCTGAACAACAACCCTGAACAACAACCCTGAACAACAACCCTGAACAACAACCCTGAACAACAACCCTGAACAACAACCCTGAACAACAACCCTGAACAACAACCCTGAACAACAACCCTGAACAACAACCCTGAACAACAACCCTGAACAACAACCCTGAACAACAACCCTGAACAACAACCCTGAACAACAACCCTGAACAACAACCCTGAACAACAACCCTGAACAACAACCTGAACAACAACCCTGAACAACAACCCTGAACAACAACCCTGAACAACAACCCTGAACAACAACCCTGAACAACAACCCTGAACAACAACCCTGAACAACAACCCTGAACAACAACCCTGAACAACAACCCTGAACAACAACCCTGAACAACAACCATGACCAACAACCCTGAAACAACAACCCTGAACAACAACCTGAACAACAACCCCTGAACAACCACCCTGAACAACAACCCTGCAACAACAACCTCAATGAACAACAACCTGAACAACAACCCTGAACAAACCAACCCTGAACCACCAACCCTGAACAACAACCCCTGAACAACAACCCCTGAACAAACCCGAAAACCTGAACAACAACCCTGAACAACAACCCTGAACAACAACCCTGAACAACAACCCTGAACAACAACCCTGAACAACAACCCTGAACAACAACCCTGAACAACAACCCTGAACAACAACCCTGAACAACAACCCTGAACAACAACCCTGAACAACAACCCTGAACAACAACCCTGAACAACAACCCTGAACAACAACCCTGAACAACAACCCTGAACAACAACCCTGAACAACAACCCTGAACAACAACCCTGAACAACAACCCTGAACAACAACCCTGAACAACAACCCTGAACAACAACCCTGAACAACAACCCTGAACAACAACCCTGAACAACAACCCTGAACAACAACCCTGAACAACAACCCTGAACAACAACCCTGAACAACAACCCTGAACAACAACCCTGAACAACAACCCTGAACAACAACCCTGAACAACAACCCTGAACAACAACCCTGAACAACAACCCTGAACAACAACCCTGAACAACAACCCTGAACAACAACCCTGAACAACAACCCTGAACAACAACCCTGAACAACAACCCTGAACAACAACCCTGAACAACAACCCTGAACAACAACCCTGAACAACAACCCTGAACAACAACCCTGAACAACAACCCTGAACAACAACCCTGAACAACAACCCTGAACAACAACCCTGAACAACAACCCTGAACAACAACCCTGAACAACAACCCTGAACAACAACCCTGAACAACAACCCTGAACAACAACCCTGAACAACAACCCTGAACAACAACCCTGAACAACAACCCTGAACAACAACCCTGAACAACAACCCTGAACAACAACCCTGAACAACAACCCTGAACAACAACCCTGAACAACAACCCTGAACAACAACCCTGAACAACAACCCTGAACAACAACCCTGAACAACAACCCTGAACAACAACCCTGAACAACAACCCTGAACAACAACCCTGAACAACAACCCTGAACAACAACCCTGAACAACAACCCTGAACAACAACCCTGAACAACAACCCTGAACAACAACCCTGAACAACAACCCTGAACAACAACCCTGAACAACAACCCTGAACAACAACCCTGAACAACAACCCTGAACAACAACCCTGAACAACAACCCTGAACAACAACCCTGAACAACAACCCTGAACAACAACCCTGAACAACAACCCTGAACAACAACCCTGAACAACAACCCTGAACAACAACCCTGAACAACAACCCTGAACAACAACCCTGAACAACAACCCTGAACAACAACCCTGAACAACAACCCTGAACAACAACCCTGAACAACAACCCTGAACAACAACCCTGAACAACAACCCTGAACAACAACCCTGAACAACAACCCTGAACAACAACCCTGAACAACAACCCTGAACAACAACCCTGAACAACAACCCTGAACAACAACCCTGAACAACAACCCTGAACAACAACCCTGAACAACAACCCTGAACAACAACCCTGAACAACAACCCTGAACAACAACCCTGAACAACAACCCTGAACAACAACCCTGAACAACAACCCTGAACAACAACCCTGAACAACAACCCTGAACAACAACCCTGAACAACAACCCTGAACAACAACCCTGAACAACAACCCTGAACAACAACCCTGAACAACAACCCTGAACAACAACCCTGAACAACAACCCTGAACAACAACCCTGAACAACAACCCTGAACAACAACCCTGAACAACAACCCTGAACAACAACCCTGAACAACAACCCTGAACAACAACCCTGAACAACAACCCTGAACAACAACCCTGAACAACAACCCTGAACAACAACCCTGAACAACAACCCTGAACAACAACCCTGAACAACAACCCTGAACAACAACCCTGAACAACAACCCTGAACAACAACCCTGAACAACAACCCTGAACAACAACCCTGAACAACAACCCTGAACAACAACCCTGAACAACAACCCTGAACAACAACCCTGAACAACAACCCTGAACAACAACCCTGAACAACAACCCTGAACAACAACCCTGAACAACAACCCTGAACAACAACCCTGAACAACAACCCTGAACAACAACCCTGAACAACAACCCTGAACAACAACCCTGAACAACAACCCTGAACAACAACCCTGAACAACAACCCTGAACAACAACCCTGAACAACAACCCTGAACAACAACCCTGAACAACAACCCTGAACAACAACCCTGAACAACAACCCTGAACAACAACCCTGAACAACAACCCTGAACAACAACCCTGAACAACAACCCTGAACAACAACCCTGAACAACAACCCTGAACAACAACCCTGAACAACAACCCTGAACAACAACCCTGAACAACAACCCTGAACAACAACCCTGAACAACAACCCTGAACAACAACCCTGAACAACAACCCTGAACAACAACCCTGAACAACAACCCTGAACAACAACCCTGAACAACAACCCTGAACAACAACCCTGAACAACAACCCTGAACAACAACCCTGAACAACAACCCTGAACAACAACCCTGAACAACAACCCTGAACAACAACCCTGAACAACAACCCTGAACAACAACCCTGAACAACAACCCTGAACAACAACCCTGAACAACAACCCTGAACAACAACCCTGAACAACAACCCTGAACAACAACCCTGAACAACAACCCTGAACAACAACCCTGAACAACAACCCTGAACAACAACCCTGAACAACAACCCTGAACAACAACCCTGAACAACAACCCTGAACAACAACCCTGAACAACAACCCTGAACAACAACCCTGAACAACAACCCTGAACAACAACCCTGAACAACAACCCTGAACAACAACCCTGAACAACAACCCTGAACAACAACCCTGAACAACAACCCTGAACAACAACCCTGAACAACAACCCTGAACAACAACCCTGAACAACAACCCTGAACAACAACCCTGAACAACAACCCTGAACAACAACCCTGAACAACAACCCTGAACAACAACCCTGAACAACAACCCTGAACAACAACCCTGAACAACAACCCTGAACAACAACCCTGAACAACAACCCTGAACAACAACCCTGAACAACAACCCTGAACAACAACCCTGAACAACAACCCTGAACAACAACCCTGAACAACAACCCTGAACAACAACCCTGAACAACAACCCTGAACAACAACCCTGAACAACAACCCTGAACAACAACCCTGAACAACAACCCTGAACAACAACCCTGAACAACAACCCTGAACAACAACCCTGAACAACAACCCTGAACAACAACCCTGAACAACAACCCTGAACAACAACCCTGAACAACAACCCTGAACAACAACCCTGAACAACAACCCTGAACAACAACCCTGAACAACAACCCTGAACAACAACCCTGAACAACAACCCTGAACAACAACCCTGAACAACAACCCTGAACAACAACCCTGAACAACAACCCTGAACAACAACCCTGAACAACAACCCTGAACAACAACCCTGAACAACAACCCTGAACAACAACCCTGAACAACAACCCTGAACAACAACCCTGAACAACAACCCTGAACAACAACCCTGAACAACAACCCTGAACAACAACCCTGAACAACAACCCTGAACAACAACCCTGAACAACAACCCTGAACAACAACCCTGAACAACAACCCTGAACAACAACCCTGAACAACAACCCTGAACAACAACCCTGAACAACAACCCTGAACAACAACCCTGAACAACAACCCTGAACAACAACCCTGAACAACAACCCTGAACAACAACCCTGAACAACAACCCTGAACAACAACCCTGAACAACAACCCTGAACAACAACCCTGAACAACAACCCTGAACAACAACCCTGAACAACAACCCTGAACAACAACCCTGAACAACAACCCTGAACAACAACCCTGAACAACAACCCTGAACAACAACCCTGAACAACAACCCTGAACAACAACCCTGAACAACAACCCTGAACAACAACCCTGAACAACAACCCTGAACAACAACCCTGAACAACAACCCTGAACAACAACCCTGAACAACAACCCTGAACAACAACCCTGAACAACAACCCTGAACAACAACCCTGAACAACAACCCTGAACAACAACCCTGAACAACAACCCTGAACAACAACCCTGAACAACAACCCTGAACAACAACCCTGAACAACAACCCTGAACAACAACCCTGAACAACAACCCTGAACAACAACCCTGAACAACAACCCTGAACAACAACCCTGAACAACAACCCTGAACAACAACCCTGAACAACAACCCTGAACAACAACCCTGAACAACAACCCTGAACAACAACCCTGAACAACAACCCTGAACAACAACCCTGAACAACAACCCTGAACAACAACCCTGAACAACAACCCTGAACAACAACCCTGAACAACAACCCTGAACAACAACCCTGAACAACAACCCTGAACAACAACCCTGAACAACAACCCTGAACAACAACCCTGAACAACAACCCTGAACAACAACCCTGAACAACAACCCTGAACAACAACCCTGAACAACAACCCTGAACAACAACCCTGAACAACAACCCTGAACAACAACCCTGAACAACAACCCTGAACAACAACCCTGAACAACAACCCTGAACAACAACCCTGAACAACAACCCTGAACAACAACCCTGAACAACAACCCTGAACAACAACCCTGAACAACAACCCTGAACAACAACCCTGAACAACAACCCTGAACAACAACCCTGAACAACAACCCTGAACAACAACCCTGAACAACAACCCTGAACAACAACCCTGAACAACAACCCTGAACAACAACCCTGAACAACAACCCTGAACAACAACCCTGAACAACAACCCTGAACAACAACCCTGAACAACAACCCTGAACAACAACCCTGAACAACAACCCTGAACAACAACCCTGAACAACAACCCTGAACAACAACCCTGAACAACAACCCTGAACAACAACCCTGAACAACAACCCTGAACAACAACCCTGAACAACAACCCTGAACAACAACCCTGAACAACAACCCTGAACAACAACCCTGAACAACAACCCTGAACAACAACCCTGAACAACAACCCTGAACAACAACCCTGAACAACAACCCTGAACAACAACCCTGAACAACAACCCTGAACAACAACCCTGAACAACAACCCTGAACAACAACCCTGAACAACAACCCTGAACAACAACCCTGAACAACAACCCTGAACAACAACCCTGAACAACAACCCTGAACAACAACCCTGAACAACAACCCTGAACAACAACCCTGAACAACAACCCTGAACAACAACCCTGAACAACAACCCTGAACAACAACCCTGAACAACAACCCTGAACAACAACCCTGAACAACAACCCTGAACAACAACCCTGAACAACAACCCTGAACAACAACCCTGAACAACAACCCTGAACAACAACCCTGAACAACAACCCTGAACAACAACCCTGAACAACAACCCTGAACAACAACCCTGAACAACAACCCTGAACAACAACCCTGAACAACAACCCTGAACAACAACCCTGAACAACAACCCTGAACAACAACCCTGAACAACAACCCTGAACAACAACCCTGAACAACAACCCTGAACAACAACCCTGAACAACAACCCTGAACAACAACCCTGAACAACAACCCTGAACAACAACCCTGAACAACAACCCTGAACAACAACCCTGAACAACAACCCTGAACAACAACCCTGAACAACAACCCTGAACAACAACCCTGAACAACAACCCTGAACAACAACCCTGAACAACAACCCTGAACAACAACCCTGAACAACAACCCTGAACAACAACCCTGAACAACAACCCTGAACAACAACCCTGAACAACAACCCTGAACAACAACCCTGAACAACAACCCTGAACAACAACCCTGAACAACAACCCTGAACAACAACCCTGAACAACAACCCTGAACAACAACCCTGAACAACAACCCTGAACAACAACCCTGAACAACAACCCTGAACAACAACCCTGAACAACAACCCTGAACAACAACCCTGAACAACAACCCTGAACAACAACCCTGAACAACAACCCTGAACAACAACCCTGAACAACAACCCTGAACAACAACCCTGAACAACAACCCTGAACAACAACCCTGAACAACAACCCTGAACAACAACCCTGAACAACAACCCTGAACAACAACCCTGAACAACAACCCTGAACAACAACCCTGAACAACAACCCTGAACAACAACCCTGAACAACAACCCTGAACAACAACCCTGAACAACAACCCTGAACAACAACCCTGAACAACAACCCTGAACAACAACCCTGAACAACAACCCTGAACAACAACCCTGAACAACAACCCTGAACAACAACCCTGAACAACAACCCTGAACAACAACCCTGAACAACAACCCTGAACAACAACCCTGAACAACAACCCTGAACAACAACCCTGAACAACAACCCTGAACAACAACCCTGAACAACAACCCTGAACAACAACCCTGAACAACAACCCTGAACAACAACCCTGAACAACAACCCTGAACAACAACCCTGAACAACAACCCTGAACAACAACCCTGAACAACAACCCTGAACAACAACCCTGAACAACAACCCTGAACAACAACCCTGAACAACAACCCTGAACAACAACCCTGAACAACAACCCTGAACAACAACCCTGAACAACAACCCTGAACAACAACAACCCTGAACAACAACCCTGAACAACAACCCTGAACAACAACCCTGAACAACAACCCTGAACAACAACCCTGAACAACAACCCTGAACAACAACAACCCTGAACAACAACCCTGAACAACAACCCTGAACAACAACCCTGAACAACAACCCTGAACAACAACCCTGAACAACAACCCTGAACAACAACCCTGAACAACAACCCTGAACAACAACCCTGAACAACAACCCTGAACAACAACCCTGAACAACAACCCTGAACAACAACCCTGAACAACAACCCTGAACAACAACCCTGAACAACAACCCTGAACAACAACCCTGAACAACAACCCTGAACAACAACCCTGAACAACAACCCTGAACAACAACCCTGAACAACAACCCTGAACAACAACCCTGAACAACAACCCTGAACAACAACCCTGAACAACAACCCTGAACAACAACCCTGAACAACAACCCTGAACAACAACCCTGAACAACAACCCTGAACAACAACCCTGAACAACAACCCTGAACAACAACCCTGAACAACAACCCTGAACAACAACCCTGAACAACAACCCTGAACAACAACCCTGAACAACAACCCTGAACAACAACCCTGAACAACAACCCTGAACAACAACCCTGAACAACAACCCTGAACAACAACCCTGAACAACAACCCTGAACAACAACCCTGAACAACAACCCTGAACAACAACCCTGAACAACAACAACCCTGAACAACAACAACCCTGAACAACAACAACCCTGAACAACAACAACCCTGAACAACAACCCTGAACAACAACCCTGAACAACAACCCTGAACAACAACCCTGAACAACAACCCTGAACAACAACCCTGAACAACAACCCTGAACAACAACCCTGAACAACAACCCTGAACAACAACCCTGAACAACAACCCTGAAAAACAACCCTGAAAAACAACCCTGAAAAACAACCCTGAAAAACAACCCTGAAAAACAACCCTGAAAAACAACCCTGAAAAACAACCCTGAAAAACAACCCTGAAAAACAACCCTGAAAAACAACCCTGAAAAACAACCCTGAAAAACAACCCTGAAAAACAACCCTGAAAAACAACCCTGAAAAACAACCCTGAAAAACAACCCTGAAAAACAACCCTGAAAAACAACCCTGAAAAACAACCCTGAAAAACAACCCTGAAAAACAACCCTGAAAAACAACCCTGAAAAACAACCCTGAAAAACAACCCTGAAAAACAACCCTGAAAAACAACCCTGAAAAACAACCCTGAAAAACAACCCTGAAAAACCCTGAAAAACCCTGAAAAACCCTGAAAAACCCTGAAAAACCCTGAAAAACCCTGAAACCCTGAAACCCTGAAACCCTGAAACCCTAACCCTGAAACCCTAACCCTAACCCTGAAACCCTAACCCTGAAACCCTAACCCTGAAACCCTAACCCTAACCCTGAAACCCTAACCCTAACCCTGAAACCCTAACCCTAACCCTGAAACCCTAACCCTAACCCTAACCCTAACCCTAACCCTAACCCTAACCCTAACCCTAACCCTAACCCTAACCCTAACCCTAACCCTAACCCTAACCCTAACCCTAACCCTAACCCTAACCCTAACCCTAACCCTAACCCTAACCCTAACCCTAACCCTAACCCTAACAACCCTAACCCTAACCCTAACCCTAACCCTAACCCTAACCCTAACCCTAACCCTAACCCTAACCCTAACCCTAACCCTAACCCTAACCCTAACCCTAACCCTAACCCTAACCCTAACCCTAACCCTAACCCTAACAACCCTAACAACCCTAACCCTAACCCTAACCCTAACAACCCTAACCCTAACCCTAACCCTAACCCTAACCCTAACCCTAACCCTAACCCTAACCCTAACCCTAACCCTAACCCTAACCCTAACCCTAACCCTAACCCTAACCCTAACCCTAACCCTAACCCTAACCCTAACCCTAACCCTAACCCTAACCCTAACAACCCTAACAACCCTAACCCTAACCCTAACCCTAACAACCCTAACCCTAACCCTAACCCTAACAACCCTAACCCTAACCCTAACAACCCTAACCCTAACCCTAACCCTAACCCTAACCCTAACCCTAACCCTAACCCTAACCCTAACCCTAACCCTAACCCTAACCCTAACCCTAACCCTAACCCTAACCCTAACCCTAACCCTAACCCTAACCCTAACCCTAACCCTAACCCTAACCCTAACCCTAACCCTAACCCTAACCCTAACCCTAACCCTAACCCTAACCCTAACCCTAACCCTAACCCTAACCCTAACCCTAACCCTAACCCTAACCCTAACCCTAACCCTAACCCTAACCCTAACCCTAACCCTAACCCTAACCCTAACCCTAACCCTAACCCTAACCCTAACCCTAACCCTAACCCTAACCCTAACCCTAACCCTAACCCTAACCCTAACCCTAACCCTAACCCTAACCCTAACCCTAACCCTAACCCTAACCCTAACCCTAACCCTAACCCTAACCCTAACCCTAACCCTAACCCTAACCCTAACCCTAACCCTAACCCTAACCCTAACCCTAACCCTAACCCTAACCCTAACCCTAACCCTAACCCTAACCCTAACCCTAACCCTAACCCTAACCCTAACCCTAACCCTAACCCTAACCCTAACCCTAACCCTAACCCTAACCCTAACCCTAACCCTAACCCTAACCCTAACCCTAACCCTAACCCTAACCCTAACCCTAACCCTAACCCTAACCCTAACCCTAACCCTAACCCTAACCCTAACCCTAACCCTAACCCTAACCCTAACCCTAAACCTAACCCTAACCCTAACCCTAAACCTAACCCTAACCCTAACCCTAACCCTAACCCTAACCCTAACCCTAACCCTAAACCTAACCCTAAACCTAACCCTAACCCTAACCCTAAACCTAACCCTAAACCTAACCCTAAACCTAACCCTAAACCTAACCCTAAACCTAACCCTAAACCTAACCCTAAACCAAACAAGAGAAAGTCCACAGTGATTCATCTACCGAGAGAAGTTACATAGGTTTACACAGAGAATTCCAAGTATAAGTACAAGAAAATAAGAGAGACTTGGAAAACTGGTAAAACCTACGTTGTTGATAGAGTTGGGAGTACTTAGCACTGTGCAAACACCACTTTCGCACAAAGAAATCTACTTCTCTAAGACCGCGAAACAGTGAACAGAGAATGGATGAGTTTCTCAAGATTGGTAACAGATAGAAACAAGAGAAAGTACACAGTGATTCATCTACTTAGAGAAGTTCCAGAGGTTTACACAGAGAAATCCAAGTGTAACTCCAAGAAAATAAGAGAGACTTAGAAAACTGGTAAAACCTATATTGTTGATAGAGTTGGGAATACTTAGCACTGTGAAAACAGCACTTTCGAACCAAGAAATCTACTTCTCTAAGACCGGGAAACAGTAAACAGAGAATGTATGAGTTTCTCAAGATTGGTAACAGATAGAAACAAGAGAAAGTCCACAGTGATTCATCTACCAAGAGAAGTTACAGAGGTTTACACAGAGAATTCCAAGTATAAGTACAAGAAAATAAGAGAGATTTAGAAAACTGTTCAAACCTACATTGTTGATAGAGTTGGGAGTACTTAACACTGTGAAAACAGCACTTTCGCAGAAAGAAATCTACTTCTCTAAGACTGGGAAACAGTGAACGGAGAATGTATGACTTTCTCAAGATTGGTAACAGATAGAAACAAGAGAAAGTACACAGTGATTCATCTACCTAGAGAAGTTACAGAGGTTTACACAGAGAATTCCAAGTATAAGTACAAGCAAATAAGAGAGACTTAGGAAACTATTAAAAACTACATTGTTGATAGAGTTGGGAGTACTTAGCACTGTGAAAACAGCCCTTTCGCACAAAGAAATCTACTTCTCTAAGACCGCGAAACAGTGAACAGAGAATGTATGAGTTTCTCAAGATTGGTACCAGATAGAAACAAGAGAAAGTACACAGTGATTCATCTACCTAGAAAAGTTACAGAGGTTTACACAGAGAATTCCAAGTATAAGTACAACAAAATAAGAGAGACTTAGAAAACTGGTAAAACCTACATTATTGATAGAGTTGGGAGTACTTAGCATTGTGAAAACAGCAGTTTCGCAGAAAGAAATCTACTTCTCTAAGACTGGGAAACAGTGAACAGAGAATGTATGAGTTTCTCAAGATTGGTAACAGATAGAAACAAAAGAAAGTACACAGTGATTCATCTACCTAGAGAAGTTACAGAGGTTTACACAGAGAATTCCAAGTATAAGTACAAGAAAATAAGAGAGACTTAGAAAACTCGTAAAACATACGTTGTTGATAGAGTTGGAAGTACTTAGCACTGTGAAAACAGCACTTTCCCACAAAGAAATCTACTTCTCTAAGACCGCGAAACAGTGATCAAAGAATGTATGAGTTTCTCAAGATTGCTAACAGATAGAAACAAGAGAAAGTCCACAGTGATTCATCTACCGAGAGAAGTTACAGCGGTTTACACAGAGAATTCCAAGTGTAAGTACAAGAAAATAAGAGAGACTTAGAAAACTGGTAAAACCTACATTGTTGATAGAGTTGGGAGTACTTAGCACTGTGAAAACACCACTTTCGCACAAAGAAATCTACTTCTCTAAGACCGCGAAACAGTGAACAGAGAATGGATGAGTTTCTCAATATTGGTAACAGATAGAAACAAGAGAAAGTACACAGTGATTCATCTACTTAGAGAAGTTCCAGAGGTTTACAGAGAGAAATCCAAGTGTAACTCCAAGAAAATAAGAGAGACTTAGAAAACTGGTAAAACCTACATTGTTGATAGAGTTGGGAATACTTAGCACTGTGAAAACAGCACTTTCGAACCAAGAAATCTACTTCTCTAAGACCGGGATACAGTGAACAGAGAATGTATGAGTTTCTCAAGATTGGTAACAGATAGAAACAAGAGAAAGTACACAGTGATTCATCTACCTAGAGAAGTTACAGAGGTTTACACAGAGAATTCCAAGTATAAGTACAAGCAAATAAGAGAGACTTAAAAAACTATTAAAAACTCCATTGTTGATAGAGTTTGGAGTACTTAGCACTGTGAAAACAGCACTATCCCACAAAGAAATCTAATTCTCTAAGACCGTGAAACAGTAAACAGAGAATGTATGAGTTTCTCAAGATTGGTAACAGATAGAAACAAGAGAAAGTCCACAGTGATTCATCTACCAAGAGAAGTTACAGAGGTTTACACAGAGAATTCCAAGTATAAGTACAAGAAAATAAGAGAGATTTAGAAAACTGTTCAAACCTACATTGTTGATAGAGTTGGGAGTACTTAACACTGTGAAAACAGCACTTTCGCAGAAAGAAATCTACTTCTCTGAGACTGGGAAACAGTGAACGGAGAATGTATGACTTTCTCAAGATTGGTAACAGATAGAAACAAGAGAAAGTACACAGTGATTCATCTACCTAGAGAAGTTACAGAGGTTTACACAGAGAATTCCAAGTATAAGTACAAGCAAATAAGAGAGACTTAGAAAACTATTAAAAACTACATTGTTGATAGAGTTGGGAGTACTTAGCACTGTGAAAACAGCACTTTCGCACAAAGAAATCTACTTCTCTAAGTCCGTGAAACAGTGAACAGAGAATGTATGAGTTTCTCAAGATTGGTAACAGATAGAAACAAGAGAAAGTCCACAGTGATTCATCTACCGAGAGAAGTTACAGAGGTTTACACAGAGAATTCCAAGTATAAGTACAAGAAAATAAGAGAGACTTAGAAAACTGGTAAAACCTACATTGTTGATAGAGTTGGGAGTACTTACCACTGTGAAAACAGCACTTTCTCAGAAAGAAATCTACTTCTCTAAGACTGGGAAACAGTGAACAGAGAATGTATTAGTTTCTCAAGATTGGTGACAGATAGATAGAAGAGAAAGTACGCAGTGATTCATCTACATAGAAAAGTTACAGAGGTTTACACAGAGAATTCCAAGTATAAGTACAAGAAAATAAGAGAGACTTAGAAAACTGGTAAAACCTACATTGTTGATAGAGTTGGGAGTACTTAGTACTGTGAAAACAGCAATTTCGCAGAAAGAAATCTACTTCTCTAAGACTGGGAAACAGTGAACAGAGAATGTAGGAGTTTCTCAAGATTGGTAATAGATAGAAACAAGAGAAAGTACACAGGGATTCATCTACCTAGAAAAGTTACAGAGGTTTACACAGAGAATTCCAAGTATAAGTACAAGAAAATAAGAGAGACTTAGAAAACTGGTAAAACCTACATTGTTGATAGAGTTGGGAGTACTTAGCACTGTGAAAACAGCACTTTCGCACAAAGAAATCTACTTCTCTAAGACTGGGAAACATTGAACAGAGAATGTATGAGTTTCTCAAGATTGGTAACAGATAGAAACAAGAGAAAGTCAACAGTGATTCATCTACCGAGAGAAATTACAGAGGTTTACACAGAGAATTCCAAGTATAAGTACAAGAAAATAAGAGAGACTTAGAAAACTGTTAAAACCTACATTGTTGATAGAGTTGGGAGTACTTAGCACTGTGAAAACAGCACTTTCGCAGAAAGAAATCTACTTCTCTAAGACAGGGAAACAGTAAACAGAGAATGTATGAGTTTCTCAAGATTGGTAACAGATAGAAACAAGAGAAAGTACACAGTGATTCATCTACCTAGAGAAGTTACAGAGGTTTACACAGAGAATTCCAAGTATAAGTACAAGCAAATAAGAGAGACTTAGAAAACTATTAAAACCTACATTGTTGATAGAGTTGGGAGTACTTATCACTGTGAAAACAGCACTTTCGCACAAAGAAATCTACTGCTCTAAGACCGCGAAACAGTGAACAGAGAATGTATCAGTTTCTCAAGATTGGTAACAGATAGAAACAAGAGAAAGTACACAGTGATTCATCTACGTAGAGAAGTTACAGAGGTTTACACAGAGAATTCCAAGTATAAGTACAAGCAAATAAGAGAGACTTAGAAAACTGGTAAAACCTACATTGTTGATAGAGTTGGGAGTACTTAGCATTGTGAATACAGCACTTTCGCAGAAAGAAATCTACTTCTCTAAGACTGGGAAACAGTGAACAGAGAATGTATGAGTTTCTCAAGATTGGTAACAGATAGAAACAAGAGAAAGTCCACAGTGATTCATCTACCGAGAGAAGTTACAGAGGTTTACACAGAGAATTCCAAGTATAAGTACAGGCAAATAAGAGAGACTTGGAAAACTGGTAAAACCTACATTGTTGATAGAGTTGGGAGTACTTAGCACTGTGAAAACAGCACTTTCGCACAAAGAAATCTACTTCTTTAAGACCGGGAAACAGTGAACAGAGAATGTATGAGTTTCTCAATATTGGTAACAGATAGAAACAAGAGAAAGTACACAGTGATTCATCTACTTAGAGAAGTTCCAGAAGTTTACACAGAGAAATCCAAGTGTAACTCCAAGAAAATAAGTGAGACTTAGAAAACTGGTAAAACCTACATTGTTGATAGAGTTGGGAGTACTTAGCACTGTGAAAACAGCACTTTCGCACAAAGAGATCTACTTCTCTAAGACCGCGAAACAGTGAACAGAGAATGTATGAGTTTCTAAAGATTGGTAACAGATAGAAACAAGAGAAAGCCCACAGTGATTCATCTACCGAGAGAAGTTACAGAGGTTTACACAGAGAATTCCAAGTATAAGTACAAGAAAATGAGAGAGACTTAGAAAACTGGTAAAACCTACATTGTTGATAGAGTTGGGAGTACTTAGCACTGTGAAAACAGCACTTTCGCAGAAAGAAATCTACTTCTCTAAGACCTGGAAACAGTGAACAGAGAATGTATGAGTTTCTCAAGATTGGTAACAGATAGAAACAAGAGAAAGTACACAGTGATTCATCTACCTAGAGACGTTACAGATGTTTACACAGAGAAATCCAAGTGTAACTTCATGAAAATTAGAGAGACTTAGAAAACCGGTAGAAACTACATTGTTGATAGAGTTGGGAGTACTTAGCACTGTGAAAACAGCCCTTTCGCACAAAGAAATCTACTTGTCTAAGACCGGGAAACTGTGAACGGAGAATGTATGAGTTTCTCAAGATTGGTACCAGATAGAAACAAGAGAAAGTACACAGTGATTCATCTACCTAGAGCAGTTACAGAGGTTTACACAGAGAATTCCAAGTATAAGTACAAGCAAATAAGAGAGACTTAGAAAACTATTAAAAAGTCCATTGTTGATAGAGTTTGGAGTACTTAGCACTGTGAAAACAGCACTATCCCACAAAGAAATCTACTTCTCTAAGACCGCGAAACAGTAAACAGAGAATGTATGAGTTTCTCAAGATTGGTAACAGATAGAAACAAGAGAAAGTCCACAGTGATTCATCTACCTAGAGAAGTTACAGAGGTTTACACAGAGAATTCCAAGTATAAGTACAAGAAAATAAGAGAGATTTAGAAAACTGTTCAAACCTACATTGTTGATAGAGTTGGGAGTACTTAACACTGTGAAAACAGCACTTTCGCAGAAAGAAATCTACTTCTCTAAGACCGAGAAACAATGAACAGAGAATGTATAAGTTTCTCAAGATTGGTAACAGATAGAAACAAGAGAAAGTACACAGTGATTCATCTACCTAGAGAAGTTACAGAGGTTTACACAGAGAATTCCAAGTATAAGTACAAGCAAATAAGAGAGACTTAGAAAACTATTAAAAACTCCATTGTTGATAGAGTTTGGAGTACTTAGCACTGTGAAAACAGCACTATCCCACAAAGAAATCTACTTCTCTAAGACCGCGAAACAGTGAACAGAGAATGTATGAGTTTCTCAAGCTTGGTAACAGATAGAAACAAGAGAAAGTACACAGTGATTCATCTACCTAGAGAAGTTACAGAAGTTTACATAGAGAATTCCATGTATAAGTACAAGAAAAGAAGAGAGACTTAAAAAACTGGGAAAACCTACGTTGTGGATAGAGTTGGTAGTACTTACGACTGTGAAAACAGCACTTTCTCAGAAAGAAATCTACTTCTCTAAGACTGGGAAACAGTGAACAGAGAATGTATGAGTTTCTCAAGATTGGTAACAGATAGAAAGAAGAGAAAGTCAACAGTGATTCATCTACATAGAAAAGTTACAGAGGTTTACACAGAGAATTCCAAGTATAAGTACAAGAATATAAGAGAGACTTAGAAAACCGGTAAAACCTACATTGTTGATAGAGTTGGGAGTACTTAGTACTGTGAAAACAGCACTTTCGCAGAAAGAAATCTACTTCTCTAAGACTGGGAAACAGTGAACAGAGAATGTAGGAGTTTCTCAAGATTGGTAACAGATAGAAACAAGAGAAAGTACACAGGGATTCATCTACCTAGAAAAGTTACAGAGGTTTACACAGAGAATTCCAAGTATAAGTACAAGAAAATAAGAGAGACTTAGAAAACTGGTAAAACCTACATTGTTGATAGAGTTGGGAGTACTTAGCACTGTGAAAACACCACTTTCGCACAAAGAAATCTACTTCTCTAAGACCGCGAAACAGTGAACAGAGAATGGATGAGTTTCTCAAGATTGGTAACAGATAGAAACAAGAGAAAGTACACAGTGATTCATCTACCTAGAAAAGTTACAGAGGTTTACACAGAGAATTCCAAGTATAAGTACGAGAAAATAAGAGAGACTTAGAAAACCGGTAGAAAATACATTGTTGATAGAGTTGGGAGTACTTAGCATTGTGAAAACAGCACTTTCGCAGAAAAAAATCTACTTCTCTAAGACTGGGAAACAGTGAACAGAGAATGTATGAGTTTCTCAAGATTGGTAACAGATAGAACCAAAAGAAAGTACACAGTGATTCATCTACCTAGAGAAGTTACAGAAGTTTACACAGAGAATTCCATGTATAAGTACAAGAAAATAAGAGAGACTTAGAAAACTGGTAAAACCTACATCGTGGATAGAGTTGGGAGTACTTAGCACTGTGAAAACAGCACTTTCGCAGAAACAAATCTACTTCTCTAAGACTGGGAAACAGTGAACAGAGAATGTAGGAGTTTCTCAAGATTGGTAACAGATAGAAACAAGAGAAAGTACACAGGGATTCATCTACCTAGAAAAGTTACAGAGGTTTACACAGAGAATTCCAAGTATAAGTACAAGAAAATAAGAGAGACTTAGAAAACTGGTAAAACCTACATTGTTGATAGAGTTGGGAGTACTTAGCACTGTGAAAACAGCACTTTCGCACAAAGAAATCTACTTCTCTAAGACTGGGAAACATTGAACAGAGAATGTATGAGTTTCTCAAGATTGGTAACAGATAGAAACAAGAGAAAGTCAACAGTGATTCATCTACCGAGAGAAGTTACAGAGGTTTACACAGAGAATTCCAAGTATAAGTACAAGAAAATAAGAGAGACTTAGAAAACTGTTAAAACCTACATTGTTGATAGAGTTGGGAGTACTTAGCACTGTGAAAACAGCACTTTCGCAGACAGAAATCTACTTCTCTAAGACCGGGAAACAGTAAACAGAGAATGTATGAGTTTCTCAAGATTGGTAACAGATAGAAACAAGAGAAAGTCCACAGTGATTCATCTACCGAGAGAAGTTACAGAGGTTTACACAGAGAATTCCAAGTATAAGTACAAGCAAATAAGAGACACTTAGAAAACTATTAAAAACTACATTGTTGATAGAGTTGGGAGTACTTATCACTGTGAAAACAGCACTTTCGCACAAAGAAATATACTTCTCTAAGACCGCGAAACAGTGAACAGAGAATGTATCAGTTTCTCAAGATTGGTAACAGATAGAAACAAGAGAAAGTACACAGTGATTCATCTACCTAGAAAAGTTACAGAGGTTTACACAGAGAATTCCAAGTATAAGTACAAGCAAATAAGAGAGACTTAGAAAACTGGTAAAACCTACATTGTTGATAGAGTTGGGAGTACTTAGCATTGTGAAAACAGCACTTTCGCAGAAAGAAATCTACTTCTCTAAGACTGGGAAACAGTGAACAGAGAATGTATGAGTTTCTCAAGATTGGTACCAGATAGACACAAGAGAAAGTCCACAGTGATTCATCTACCGAGAGAAGTTACAGAGGTTTACACAGAGAATTCCAAGTATAAGTACAGGCAAATAAGAGAGACTTAGAAAACTGGTAAAACCTACATTGTTGATAGAGTTGGGAGTACTTAGCACTGTGAAAACAGCACTTTCGCACAAAGAAATCTACTTCTCTAAGACCGGGAAACAGTGAACAGAGAATGTATGAGTCTCTCAAGATTGGTAACAGATAGAAACAAGAGAAAGTACACAGTGATTCATCTACTTAGAGAAGTTCCAGAAGTTTACACAGAGAAATCCAAGTGTAACTCCAAGAAAATAAGTGAGACTTAGAAAACTGGTAAAACCTACATTGTTGATAGAGTTGGGAGTACTTAGCACTGTGAAAACAGCACTTTCGCACAAAGAGATCTACTTCTCTAAGACCGCGAAACAGTGAACAGAGAATGTATGAGTTTCTCAAGATTGGTAACAGATAGAAACAAGAGAAAGCCCACAGTGATTCATCTACCGAGAGAAGTTACAGAGGTTTACACAGAGAATTCCAAGTATAAGTACAAGAAAATGAGAGAGACTTAGAAAACTGGTAAAACCTACATTGTTGATAGAGTTGGGAGTACTTAGCACTGTGAAAACAGCACTTTCGCAGAAAGAAATCTACTTCTCTAAGACCTGGAAACAGTGAACAGAGAATGTATGAGTTTCTCAAGATTGGTAACAGATAGAAACAAGAGAAAGTACACAGTGATTCATCTACCTAGAGACGTTACAGATGTTTACACAGAGAAATCCAAGTGTAACTTCATGAAAATTAGAGAGACTTAGAAAACCGGTAGAAACTACATTGTTGATAGAGTTGGGAGTACTTAGCACTGTGAAAACAGCACTTTCGCACAAAGAAATCTACTTGTGTAAGACCGGGAAACTGTGAACGGAGAATGTATGAGTTTCTCAAGATTGGTAACAGATAGAAACAAAAGAAAGTACACAGTGATTCATCTACCTAGAGAAGTTACAGAAGTTTACACAGAGAATTCCATGTATAAGTACAAGAAAATAAGAGAGACTTAGAAAACTGGTAAAACCTACATTGTTGATAGAGTTGGGAGTACTTAGCACTGTGAAAACAGGACTTTCGCAGAAAGAAATCTGCTTCTCTAAGACCGGGAATCAGTGAACAGAGAATGTATGAGTTTCTCAAGATTGGTAACAGATAGAAACAAGGGAAAGTCCACAGTGATTCATCTACTTAGAGAAGTTCCAGAGGTTTACAGAGAGAAATCCAAGTGTAACTCCAAGAAAATAAGAGAGACGTAGAAAACTGGTAAAACCTACATTGTTGATAGAGTTGGGAGTACTTAGCACTGTGAAAACAGCACTTTCGAACCAAGAAATCTACTTCTCTAAGATCGTGAAACCGTGAACAGAGAATGTATGAGTTTCTGAAGATTGGTTACAGATAGAAACAAGAGAAAGTACACAGTGATTCATCTAGCTAGAGAAGTTACCGCGGTTTACACAGAGAATTCCAGGTATAAGTACAAGAAAATAAGAGAGACTTAGAAAACTCGTCAAACCTACATTGTTGATAGAGTTGGGAGTACTTAACACTGTGAAAACAGCACTTTCGCAGAAAGAAATCTACTTCTCTAAGATCGTGAAACCGTGAACAGAGAATGTATGAGTTTCTGAAGATTGGTTACAGATAGAAACAAGAGAAAGTACACAGTGATTCATCTAGCTAGAGAAGTTACCGCGGTTTACACAGAGAATTCCAGGTATAAGTACAAGAAAATAAGAGAGACTTAGAAAACTCGTCAAACCTACATTGTTGATAGAGTTCGGAGTACTTAGCAGTGTGAAAACAGCACTTTCGCACAAAGAAATCTACTTCTGTAAGACAGGGAAACAGTGAACAGAGAATGTGTGAGTTTCTCAAGATTGGTAACAGATAGAAACAAAAGAAAGTACACACTGATTCATCTAGCTAGAGAAGTTACCCTAACCCTAACCCTAACCCTAACCCTATCCCTAAAACCCTATCCCTAAAACCCTAACCCTAAAACCCAAACCCTAAAACCCAAACCCTAAAACCCTAATCCTAACCCTCACCCAAACCCTGAAACCCGAACCCTGAAACCCGAACCCTGAAACCCGAACCCTGAAACCCGAACCCTGAAACCCGAACCCTGAAACCCGAACCCTGAAACCCGAACCCTGAAACCCGAACCCTGAAACCCGAACCCTGAAACCCGAACCCTGAAACCCGAACCCTGAAACCCGAACCCTGAAACCCGAACCCTGAAACCCGAACCCTGAAACCCGAACCCTGAAACCCGAACCCTGAAACCCGAACCCTGAAACCCGAACCCTGAAACCCGAACCCTGAAACCCGAACCCTGAAACCCGAACCCTGAAACCCGAACCCTGAAACCCGAACCCTGAAACCCGAACCCTGAAACCCGAACCCTGAAACCCGAACCCTGAAACCCGAACCCGGAAACCCTGATACCCGAACCCTGAAACCCTGATACCCGAACCCGAACCCTGAAACCCGAACCCGAACCCTGAAACCCGAACCCGAACCCTGAAACCCGAACCCGAACCCTGAAACCCGAACCCGAACCCTGAAACCCGAACCCGAACCCTGAAACCCGAACCCGAACCCTGATACCCGAACCCGAACCCTGATACCCGAACCCGAACCCTGAAACCCGAACCCGAACCCTGAAACCCGAACCCGAACCCTGAAACCCGAACCCGAACCCTGAAACCCGAACCCGAACCCTGAAACCCGAACCCGAACCCTGAAACCCGAACCTGAAACCCGAACCCTGAAACCCGAACCCCGAACCCTGAAACCCTGAAGAAACCCTGAAGAAACCCTGAAGAAGAAACCCTGAAGAAACCCTGAAGAAACCCTGAAGAAACCCTGAAGAAACCCTGAAGAAACCCTGAAGAAACCCTGAAGAAACCCTGAAGAAACCCTGAAGAAACCCTGAAGAAACCCTGAAGAAACCCTGAAGAAACCCTGAAGAAACCCTGAAGAAACCCTGAAGAAACCCTGAAGAAACCCTGAAGAAACCCTGAAGAAACCCTGAAGAAACCCTGAAGAAACCCTGAAGAAACCCTGAAGAAACCCTGAAGAAACCCTGAAGAAACCCTGAAGAAACCCTGAAGAAACCCTGAAGAAACCCTGAAGAAACCCTGAAGAAACCCTGAAGAAACCCTGAAGAAACCCTGAAGAAACCCTGAAGAAACCCTGAAGAAACCCTGAAGAAACCCTGAAGAAACCCTGAAGAAACCCTGAAGAAACCCTGAAGAAACCCTGAAGAAACCCTGAAGAAACCCTGAAGAAACCCTGAAGAAACCCTGAAGAAACCCTGAAGAAACCCTGAAGAAACCCTGAAGAAACCCTGAAGAAACCCTGAAGAAACCCTGAAGAAACCCTGAAGAAACCCTGAAGAAACCCTGAAGAAACCCTGAAGAAACCCTGAAGAAACCCTGAAGAAACCCTGAAGAAACCCTGAAGAAACCCTGAAGAAACCCTGAAGAAACCCTGAAGAAACCCTGAAGAAACCCTGAAGAAACCCTGAAGAAACCCTGAAGAAACCCTGAAGAAACCCTGAAGAAACCCTGAAGAAACCCTGAAGAAACCCTGAAGAAACCCTGAAGAAACCCTGAAGAAACCCTGAAGAAACCCTGAAGAAACCCTGAAGAAACCCTGAAGAAACCCTGAAGAAACCCTGAAGAAACCCTGAAGAAACCCTGAAGAAACCCTGAAGAAACCCTGAAGAAACCCTGAAGAAACCCTGAAGAAACCCTGAAGAAACCCTGAAGAAACCCTGAAGAAACCCTGAAGAAACCCTGAAGAAACCCTGAAGAAACCCTGAAGAAACCCTGAAGAAACCCTGAAGAAACCCTGAAGAAACCCTGAAGAAACCCTGAAGAAACCCTGAAGAAACCCTGAAGAAACCCTGAAGAAACCCTGAAGAAACCCTGAAGAAACCCTGAAGAAACCCTGAAGAAACCCTGAAGAAACCCTGAAGAAACCCTGAAGAAACCCTGAAGAAACCCTGAAGAAACCCTGAAGAAACCCTGAAGAAACCCTGAAGAAACCCTGAAGAAACCCTGAAGAAACCCTGAAGAAACCCTGAAGAAACCCTGAAGAAACCCTGAAGAAACCCTGAAGAAACCCTGAAGAAACCCTGAAGAAACCCTGAAGAAACCCTGAAGAAACCCTGAAGAAACCCTGAAGAAACCCTGAAGAAACCCTGAAGAAACCCTGAAGAAACCCTGAAGAAACCCTGAAGAAACCCTGAAGAAACCCTGAAGAAACCCTGAAGAAACCCTGAAGAAACCCTGAAGAAACCCTGAAGAAACCCTGAAGAAACCCTGAAGAAACCCTGAAGAAACCCTGAAGAAACCCTGAAGAAACCCTGAAGAAACCCTGAAGAAACCCTGAAGAAGAAACCCTGAAGAAACCCTGAAGAAGAAACCCTGAAGAAACCCTGAAGAAACCCTGAAGAAACCCTGAAGAAGAAACCCTGAAGAAACCCTGAAGAAACCCTGAAGAAACCCTGAAGAAGAAACCCTGAAGAAACCCTGAAGAAACCCTGAAGAAACCCTGAAGAAACCCTGAAGAAACCCTGAAGAAACCCTGAAGAAACCCTGAAGAAACCCTGAAGAAACCCTGAAGAAGAAACCCTGAAGAAGAAACCCTGAAGAAACCCTGAAGAAACCCTGAAGAAACCCTGAAGAAGAAACCCTGAAGAAGAAACCCTGAAGAAACCCTGAAGAAACCCTGAAGAAACCCTGAAGAAACCCTGAAGAAACCCTGA
Organism: Heterohyrax brucei; assembly: GCA_028571685.1. Classification (NCBI taxonomy): domain Eukaryota; kingdom Metazoa; phylum Chordata; class Mammalia; order Hyracoidea; family Procaviidae; genus Heterohyrax; species Heterohyrax brucei. Next base: position 20,468,263 of record CM053144.1, on the reverse strand, counting down.
AGAAACCCTGAAGAAACCCTGAAGAAACCCTGAAGAAACCCTGAAGAAACCCTGAAGAAACCCTGAAGAAACCCTGAAGAAACCCTGAAGAAACCCTGAAGAAGAAACCCTGAAGAAACCCTGAAGAAGAAACCCTGAAGAAGAAACCCTGAAGAAGAAACCCTGAAGAAGAAACCCTGAAGAAACCCTGAAGAAACCCTGAAGAAACCCTGAAGAAACCCTGAAGAAACCCTGAAGAAACCCTGAAGAAACCCTGAAGAAACCCTGAAGAAACCCTGAAGAAACCCTGAAGAAACCCTGAAGAAACCCTGAAGAAACCCTGAAGAAACCCTGAAGAAACCCTGAAGAAACCCTGAAGAAACCCTGAAGAAACCCTGAAGAAACCCTGAAGAAACCCTGAAGAAACCCTGAAGAAACCCTGAAGAAACCCTGAAGAAACCCTGAAGAAACCCTGAAGAAACCCTGAAGAAACCCTGAAGAAACCCTGAAGAAACCCTGAAGAAACCCTGAAGAAACCCTGAAGAAACCCTGAAGAAACCCTGAAGAAACCCTGAAGAAACCCTGAAGAAACCCTGAAGAAACCCTGAAGAAACCCTGAAGAAACCCTGAAGAAACCCTGAAGAAACCCTGAAGAAACCCTGAAGAAGAAACCCTGAAGAAACCCTGAAGAAACCCTGAAGAAGAAACCCTGAAGAAGAAACCCTGAAGAAACCCTGAAGAAACCCTGAAGAAGAAACCCTGAAGAAGAAACCCTGAAGAAACCCTGAAGAAGAAACCCTGAAGAAACCCTGAAGAAACCCTGAAGAAACCCTGAAGAAACCCTGAAGAAACCCTGAAGAAACCCTGAAGAAACCCTGAAGAAACCCTGAAGAAACCCTGAAGAAACCCTGAAGAAACCCTGAAGAAGAAACCCTGAAGAAGAAACCCTGAAGAAGAAACCCTGAAGAAGAAACCCTGAAGAAGAAACCCTGAAGAAACCCTGAAGAAACCCTGAAGAAACCCTGAAGAAACCCTGAAGAAACCCTGAAGAAACCCTGAAGAAACCCTGAAGAAACCCTGAAGAAACCCTGAAGAAACCCTGAAGAAACCCTGAAGAAACCCTGAAGAAACCCTGAAGAAACCCTGAAGAAACCCTGAAGAAACCCTGAAGAAACCCTGAAGAAGAAACCCTGAAGAAACCCTGAAGAAACCCTGAAGAAACCCTGAAGAAGAAACCCTGAAGAAACCCTGAAGAAACCCTGAAGAAGAAACCCTGAAGAAGAAACCCTGAAGAAGAAACCCTGAAGAAACCCTGAAGAAACCCTGAAGAAACCCTGAAGAAACCCTGAAGAAACCCTGAAGAAACCCTGAAGAAACCCTGAAGAAACCCTGAAGAAACCCTGAAGAAACCCTGAAGAAACCCTGAAGAAACCCTGAAGAAACCCTGAAGAAACCCTGAAGAAACCCTGAAGAAACCCTGAAGAAACCCTGAAGAAACCCTGAAGAAACCCTGAAGAAACCCTGAAGAAACCCTGAAGAAACCCTGAAGAAACCCTGAAGAAACCCTGAAGAAACCCTGAAGAAACCCTGAAGAAACCCTGAAGAAACCCTGAAGAAACCCTGAAGAAACCCTGAAGAAACCCTGAAGAAACCCTGAAGAAACCCTGAAGAAACCCTGAAGAAACCCTGAAGAAGAAACCCTGAAGAAGAAACCCTGAAGAAACCCTGAAGAAACCCTGAAGAAACCCTGAAGAAACCCTGAAGAAGAAACCCTGAAGAAACCCTGAAGAAACCCTGAAGAAACCCTGAAGAAACCCTGAAGAAACCCTGAAGAAACCCTGAAGAAACCCTGAAGAAACCCTGAAGAAACCCTGAAGAAACCCTGAAGAAACCCTGAAGAAACCCTGAAGAAACCCTGAAGAAACCCTGAAGAAACCCTGAAGAAGAAACCCTGAAGAAGAAACCCTGAAGAAGAAACCCTGAAGAAACCCTGAAGAAACCCTGAAGAAACCCTGAAGAAACCCTGAAGAAACCCTGAAGAAACCCTGAAGAAACCCTGAAGAAACCCTGAAGAAACCCTGAAGAAACCCTGAAGAAACCCTGAAGAAACCCTGAAGAAACCCTGAAGAAACCCTGAAGAAACCCTGAAGAAACCCTGAAGAAACCCTGAAGAAACCCTGAAGAAACCCTGAAGAAACCCTGAAGAAGAAACCCTGAAGAAACCCTGAAGAAACCCTGAAGAAACCCTGAAGAAACCCTGAAGAAACCCTGAAGAAACCCTGAAGAAACCCTGAAGAAACCCTGAAGAAGAAACCCTGAAGAAGAAACCCTGAAGAAACCCTGAAGAAACCCTGAAGAAACCCTGAAGAAACCCTGAAGAAACCCTGAAGAAACCCTGAAGAAACCCTGAAGAAACCCTGAAGAAACCCTGAAGAAGAAACCCTGAAGAAACCCTGAAGAAACCCTGAAGAAACCCTGAAGAAACCCTGAAGAAACCCTGAAGAAACCCTGAAGAAACCCTGAAGAAACCCTGAAGAAACCCTGAAGAAACCCTGAAGAAACCCTGAAGAAACCCTGAAGAAACCCTGAAGAAACCCTGAAGAAACCCTGAAGAAACCCTGAAGAAACCCTGAAGAAACCCTGAAGAAACCCTGAAGAAGAAACCCTGAAGAAGAAACCCTGAAGAAACCCTGAAGAAACCCTGAAGAAACCCTGAAGAAACCCTGAAGAAGAAACCCTGAAGAAGAAACCCTGAAGAAACCCTGAAGAAGAAACCCTGAAGAAACCCTGAAGAAGAAACCCTGAAGAAACCCTGAAGAAGAAACCCTGAAGAAGAAACCCTGAAGAAACCCTGAAGAAGAAACCCTGAAGAAACCCTGAAGAAGAAACCCTGAAGAAACCCTGAAGAAACCCTGAAGAAACCCTGAAGAAACCCTGAAGAAACCCTGAAGAAACCCTGAAGAAACCCTGAAGAAACCCTGAAGAAACCCTGAAGAAACCCTGAAGAAACCCTGAAGAAACCCTGAAGAAACCCTGAAGAAACCCTGAAGAAACCCTGAAGAAACCCTGAAGAAACCCTGAAGAAACCCTGAAGAAACCCTGAAGAAACCCTGAAGAAACCCTGAAGAAACCCTGAAGAAACCCTGAAGAAACCCTGAAGAAACCCTGAAGAAACCCTGAAGAAACCCTGAAGAAACCCTGAAGAAACCCTGAAGAAACCCTGAAGAAACCCTGAAGAAACCCTGAAGAAACCCTGAAGAAACCCTGAAGAAACCCTGAAGAAACCCTGAAGAAACCCTGAAGAAACCCTGAAGAAACCCTGAAGAAACCCTGAAGAAACCCTGAAGAAACCCTGAAGAAACCCTGAAGAAACCCTGAAGAAACCCTGAAGAAACCCTGAAGAAACCCTGAAGAAACCCTGAAGAAACCCTGAAGAAACCCTGAAGAAACCCTGAAGAAACCCTGAAGAAACCCTGAAGAAACCCTGAAGAAACCCTGAAGAAACCCTGAAGAAACCCTGAAGAAACCCTGAAGAAACCCTGAAGAAACCCTGAAGAAACCCTGAAGAAACCCTGAAGAAACCCTGAAGAAACCCTGAAGAAACCCTGAAGAAACCCTGAAGAAACCCTGAAGAAACCCTGAAGAAACCCTGAAGAAACCCTGAAGAAACCCTGAAGAAACCCTGAAGAAACCCTGAAGAAACCCTGAAGAAACCCTGAAGAAACCCTGAAGAAACCCTGAAGAAACCCTGAAGAAACCCTGAAGAAACCCTGAAGAAACCCTGAAGAAACCCTGAAGAAACCCTGAAGAAACCCTGAAGAAACCCTGAAGAAACCCTGAAGAAACCCTGAAGAAACCCTGAAGAAACCCTGAAGAAACCCTGAAGAAACCCTGAAGAAACCCTGAAGAAACCCTGAAGAAACCCTGAAGAAACCCTGAAGAAACCCTGAAGAAACCCTGAAGAAACCCTGAAGAAACCCTGAAGAAACCCTGAAGAAACCCTGAAGAAACCCTGAAGAAACCCTGAAGAAACCCTGAAGAAACCCTGAAGAAACCCTGAAGAAACCCTGAAGAAACCCTGAAGAAACCCTGAAGAAACCCTGAAGAAACCCTGAAGAAACCCTGAAGAAACCCTGAAGAAACCCTGAAGAAACCCTGAAGAAACCCTGAAGAAACCCTGAAGAAACCCTGAAGAAACCCTGAAGAAACCCTGAAGAAACCCTGAAGAAACCCTGAAGAAACCCTGAAGAAACCCTGAAGAAACCCTGAAGAAACCCTGAAGAAACCCTGAAGAAACCCTGAAGAAACCCTGAAGAAACCCTGAAGAAACCCTGAAGAAACCCTGAAGAAACCCTGAAGAAACCCTGAAGAAACCCTGAAGAAACCCTGAAGAAACCCTGAAGAAACCCTGAAGAAACCCTGAAGAAACCCTGAAGAAACCCTGAAGAAGAAACCCTGAAGAAACCCTGAAGAAGAAACCCTGAAGAAACCCTGAAGAAACCCTGAAGAAACCCTGAAGAAGAAACCCTGAAGAAACCCTGAAGAAGAAACCCTGAAGAAACCCTGAAGAAGAAACCCTGAAGAAGAAACCCTGAAGAAACCCTGAAGAAACCCTGAAGAAACCCTGAAGAAACCCTGAAGAAACCCTGAAGAAACCCTGAAGAAACCCTGAAGAAACCCTGAAGAAACCCTGAAGAAACCCTGAAGAAACCCTGAAGAAACCCTGAAGAAACCCTGAAGAAACCCTGAAGAAACCCTGAAGAAGAAACCCTGAAGAAACCCTGAAGAAACCCTGAAGAAGAAACCCTGAAGAAACCCTGAAGAAACCCTGAAGAAACCCTGAAGAAACCCTGAAGAAACCCTGAAGAAACCCTGAAGAAACCCTGAAGAAACCCTGAAGAAACCCTGAAGAAACCCTGAAGAAACCCTGAAGAAACCCTGAAGAAACCCTGAAGAAACCCTGAAGAAACCCTGAAGAAACCCTGAAGAAACCCTGAAGAAACCCTGAAGAAACCCTGAAGAAACCCTGAAGAAACCCTGAAGAAACCCTGAAGAAACCCTGAAGAAACCCTGAAGAAACCCTGAAGAAACCCTGAAGAAACCCTGAAGAAACCCTGAAGAAACCCTGAAGAAACCCTGAAGAAACCCTGAAGAAACCCTGAAGAAACCCTGAAGAAACCCTGAAGAAACCCTGAAGAAACCCTGAAGAAACCCTGAAGAAACCCTGAAGAAACCCTGAAGAAGAAACCCTGAAGAAACCCTGAAGAAACCCTGAAGAAACCCTGAAGAAGAAACCCTGAAGAAGAAACCCTGAAGAAACCCTGAAGAAACCCTGAAGAAACCCTGAAGAAACCCTGAAGAAACCCTGAAGAAACCCTGAAGAAACCCTGAAGAAACCCTGAAGAAACCCTGAAGAAACCCTGAAGAAACCCTGAAGAAACCCTGAAGAAACCCTGAAGAAACCCTGAAGAAGAAACCCTGAAGAAGAAACCCTGAAGAAGAAACCCTGAAGAAACCCTGAAGAAACCCTGAAGAAACCCTGAAGAAACCCTGAAGAAACCCTGAAGAAACCCTGAAGAAACCCTGAAGAAACCCTGAAGAAACCCTGAAGAAACCCTGAAGAAACCCTGAAGAAACCCTGAAGAAACCCTGAAGAAACCCTGAAGAAACCCTGAAGAAACCCTGAAGAAACCCTGAAGAAACCCTGAAGAAACCCTGAAGAAACCCTGAAGAAACCCTGAAGAAACCCTGAAGAAACCCTGAAGAAACCCTGAAGAAACCCTGAAGAAACCCTGAAGAAACCCTGAAGAAACCCTGAAGAAGAAACCCTGAAGAAGAAACCCTGAAGAAGAAACCCTGAAGAAACCCTGAAGAAACCCTGAAGAAACCCTGAAGAAACCCTGAAGAAGAAACCCTGAAGAAACCCTGAAGAAGAAACCCTGAAGAAACCCTGAAGAAACCCTGAAGAAACCCTGAAGAAACAGTGAAGAAACCCTGAAGAAGAAACCCTGAAGAAACCCTGAAGAAACCCTGAAGAAACCCTGAAGAAGAAACCCTGAAGAAACCCTGAAGAAACCCTGAAGAAACCCTGAAGAAACCCTGAAGAAACCCTGAAGAAACCCTGAAGAAACCCTGAAGAAACCCTGAAGAAACCCTGAAGAAACCCTGAAGAAACCCTGAAGAAACCCTGAAGAAACCCTGAAGAAACCCTGAAGAAACCCTGAAGAAACCCTGAAGAAGAAACCCTGAAGAAACCCTGAAGAAACCCTGAAGAAACCCTGAAGAAACCCTGAAGAAACCCTGAAGAAACCCTGAAGAAGAAACCCTGAAGAAGAAACCCTGAAGAAGAAACCCTGAAGAAACCCTGAAGAAACCCTGAAGAAACCCTGAAGAAACCCTGAAGAAACCCTGAAGAAACCCTGAAGAAACCCTGAAGAAACCCTGAAGAAACCCTGAAGAAACCCTGAAGAAACCCTGAAGAAACCCTGAAGAAACCCTGAAGAAACCCTGAAGAAACCCTGAAGAAACCCTGAAGAAACCCTGAAGAAACCCTGAAGAAACCCTGAAGAAACCCTGAAGAAACCCTGAAGAAACCCTGAAGAAACCCTGAAGAAACCCTGAAGAAACCCTGAAGAAACCCTGAAGAAACCCTGAAGAAACCCTGAAGAAACCCTGAAGAAGAAACCCTGAAGAAACCCTGAAGAAGAAACCCTGAAGAAACCCTGAAGAAACCCTGAAGAAACCCTGAAGAAGAAACCCTGAAGAAACCCTGAAGAAGAAACCCTGAAGAAACCCTGAAGAAGAAACCCTGAAGAAACCCTGAAGAAACCCTGAAGAAACCCTGAAGAAGAAACCCTGAAGAAACCCTGAAGAAACCCTGAAGAAACCCTGAAGAAGAAACCCTGAAGAAACCCTGAAGAAACCCTGAAGAAACCCTGAAGAAACCCTGAAGAAACCCTGAAGAAACCCTGAAGAAACCCTGAAGAAACCCTGAAGAAACCCTGAAGAAACCCTGAAGAAACCCTGAAGAAACCCTGAAGAAACCCTGAAGAAACCCTGAAGAAACCCTGAAGAAACCCTGAAGAAACCCTGAAGAAACCCTGAAGAAACCCTGAAGAAACCCTGAAGAAACCCTGAAGAAACCCTGAAGAAACCCTGAAGAAACCCTGAAGAAACCCTGAAGAAACCCTGAAGAAACCCTGAAGAAACCCTGAAGAAACCCTGAAGAAACCCTGAAGAAACCCTGAAGAAACCCTGAAGAAACCCTGAAGAAACCCTGAAGAAACCCTGAAGAAACCCTGAAGAAACCCTGAAGAAACCCTGAAGAAACCCTGAAGAAACCCTGAAGAAACCCTGAAGAAACCCTGAAGAAACCCTGAAGAAACCCTGAAGAAACCCTGAAGAAACCCTGAAGAAACCCTGAAGAAACCCTGAAGAAACCCTGAAGAAACCCTGAAGAAACCCTGAAGAAACCCTGAAGAAACCCTGAAGAAACCCTGAAGAAACCCTGAAGAAACCCTGAAGAAACCCTGAAGAAACCCTGAAGAAACCCTGAAGAAACCCTGAAGAAACCCTGAAGAAACCCTGAAGAAACCCTGAAGAAACCCTGAAGAAACCCTGAAGAAACCCTGAAGAAACCCTGAAGAAACCCTGAAGAAACCCTGAAGAAACCCTGAAGAAACCCTGAAGAAACCCTGAAGAAACCCTGAAGAAACCCTGAAGAAACCCTGAAGAAACCCTGAAGAAACCCTGAAGAAACCCTGAAGAAACCCTGAAGAAACCCTGAAGAAACCCTGAAGAAACCCTGAAGAAACCCTGAAGAAACCCTGAAGAAACCCTGAAGAAACCCTGAAGAAACCCTGAAGAAACCCTGAAGAAACCCTGAAGAAACCCTGAAGAAACCCTGAAGAAACCCTGAAGAAACCCTGAAGAAACCCTGAAGAAACCCTGAAGAAACCCTGAAGAAACCCTGAAGAAACCCTGAAGAAACCCTGAAGAAACCCTGAAGAAACCCTGAAGAAACCCTGAAGAAACCCTGAAGAAACCCTGAAGAAACCCTGAAGAAACCCTGAAGAAACCCTGAAGAAACCCTGAAGAAACCCTGAAGAAACCCTGAAGAAACCCTGAAGAAACCCTGAAGAAACCCTGAAGAAACCCTGAAGAAACCCTGAAGAAACCCTGAAGAAACCCTGAAGAAACCCTGAAGAAACCCTGAAGAAACCCTGAAGAAACCCTGAAGAAACCCTGAAGAAACCCTGAAGAAACCCTGAAGAAACCCTGAAGAAACCCTGAAGAAACCCTGAAGAAACCCTGAAGAAACCCTGAAGAAACCCTGAAGAAACCCTGAAGAAACCCTGAAGAAACCCTGAAGAAACCCTGAAGAAACCCTGAAGAAACCCTGAAGAAACCCTGAAGAAACCCTGAAGAAACCCTGAAGAAACCCTGAAGAAACCCTGAAGAAACCCTGAAGAAACCCTGAAGAAACCCTGAAGAAACCCTGAAGAAACCCTGAAGAAACCCTGAAGAAACCCTGAAGAAACCCTGAAGAAACCCTGAAGAAACCCTGAAGAAACCCTGAAGAAACCCTGAAGAAACCCTGAAGAAACCCTGAAGAAACCCTGAAGAAACCCTGAAGAAACCCTGAAGAAACCCTGAAGAAACCCTGAAGAAACCCTGAAGAAACCCTGAAGAAACCCTGAAGAAACCCTGAAGAAACCCTGAAGAAACCCTGAAGAAACCCTGAAGAAACCCTGAAGAAACCCTGAAGAAACCCTGAAGAAACCCTGAAGAAACCCTGAAGAAACCCTGAAGAAACCCTGAAGAAACCCTGAAGAAACCCTGAAGAAACCCTGAAGAAACCCTGAAGAAACCCTGAAGAAACCCTGAAGAAACCCTGAAGAAACCCTGAAGAAACCCTGAAGAAACCCTGAAGAAACCCTGAAGAAACCCTGAAGAAACCCTGAAGAAACCCTGAAGAAACCCTGAAGAAACCCTGAAGAAACCCTGAAGAAACCCTGAAGAAACCCTGAAGAAACCCTGAAGAAACCCTGAAGAAACCCTGAAGAAACCCTGAAGAAACCCTGAAGAAACCCTGAAGAAACCCTGAAGAAACCCTGAAGAAACCCTGAAGAAACCCTGAAGAAACCCTGAAGAAACCCTGAAGAAACCCTGAAGAAACCCTGAAGAAACCCTGAAGAAACCCTGAAGAAACCCTGAAGAAACCCTGAAGAAACCCTGAAGAAACCCTGAAGAAACCCTGAAGAAACCCTGAAGAAACCCTGAAGAAACCCTGAAGAAACCCTGAAGAAACCCTGAAGAAACCCTGAAGAAACCCTGAAGAAACCCTGAAGAAACCCTGAAGAAACCCTGAAGAAACCCTGAAGAAACCCTGAAGAAACCCTGAAGAAACCCTGAAGAAACCCTGAAGAAACCCTGAAGAAACCCTGAAGAAACCCTGAAGAAACCCTGAAGAAACCCTGAAGAAACCCTGAAGAAACCCTGAAGAAACCCTGAAGAAACCCTGAAGAAACCCTGAAGAAACCCTGAAGAAACCCTGAAGAAACCCTGAAGAAACCCTGAAGAAACCCTGAAGAAACCCTGAAGAAACCCTGAAGAAACCCTGAAGAAACCCTGAAGAAACCCTGAAGAAACCCTGAAGAAACCCTGAAGAAACCCTGAAACCCTGAAACCCTGAAAAACCCTGAAAAACCCTGAAAAACCCTGAAAAACCCTGAAACCCTGAAAAACCCTGAAACCCTGAAAAACCCTGAAACCCTGAAAAACCCTGAAACCCTGAAAAACCCTGAAACCCTGAAACCCTGAAACCCTGAAAAACCCTGAAACCCTGAAACACCCTGAAACCCTGAAACACCCTGAAACCCTGAAACACCCTGAAACCCTGAAAAACCCTGAAACCCTGAAAAACCCTGAAACCCTGAAAAACCCTGAAACCCTGAAACACCCTGAAACACCCTGAAACACCCTGAAACCCTGAAACACCCTGAAACACCCTGAAACACCCTGAAACACCCTGAAACACCCTGAAACACCCTGAAACACCCTGAAACACCCTGAAACACCCTGAAACACCCTGAAACACCCTGAAACACCCTGAAACACCCTGAAACACCCTGAAACACCCTGAAACACCCTGAAACAAACACCCTGAAACACCCTGAAACAAACACCCTGAAACACCCTGAAACAAACACCCTGAAACACCCTGAAACAAACACCCTGAAACACCCTGAAACACCCTGAAACACCCTGAAACACCCTGAAACAAACACCCTGAAACACCCTGAAACACCCTGAAACACCCTGAAACACCCTGAAACAAACACCCTGAAACACCCTGAAACACCCTGAAACACCCTGAAACAAACACCCTGAAACACCCTGAAACACCCTGAAACACCCTGAAACACCCTGAAACACCCTGAAACACCCTGAAACACCCTGAAACACCCTGAAACACCCTGAAACACCCTGAAACACCCTGAAACACCCTGAAACACCCTGAAACACCCTGAAACACCCTGAAACACCCTGAAACACCCTGAAACACCCTGAAACACCCTGAAACACCCTGAAACACCCTGAAACACCCTGAAACACCCTGAAACACCCTGAAACACCCTGAAACACCCTGAAACACCCTGAAACACCCTGAAACACCCTGAAACACCCTGAAACACCCTGAAACACCCTGAAACACCCTGAAACACCCTGAAACACCCTGAAACACCCTGAAACACCCTGAAACACCCTGAAACACCCTGAAACACCCTGAAACACCCTGAAACACCCTGAAACACCCTGAAACACCCTGAAACACCCTGAAACACCCTGAAACACCCTGAAACACCCTGAAACACCCTGAAACACCCTGAAACACCCTGAAACACCCTGAAACACCCTGAAACACCCTGAAACACCCTGAAACACCCTGAAACACCCTGAAACACCCTGAAACACCCTGAAACACCCTGAAACACCCTGAAACACCCTGAAACACCCTGAAACACCCTGAAACACCCTGAAACACCCTGAAACACCCTGAAACACCCTGAAACACCCTGAAACACCCTGAAACACCCTGAAACACCCTGAAACACCCTGAAACACCCTGAAACACCCTGAAACACCCTGAAACACCCTGAAACACCCTGAAACACCCTGAAACACCCTGAAACACCCTGAAACACCCTGAAACACCCTGAAACACCCTGAAACACCCTGAAACACCCTGAAACACCCTGAAACACCCTGAAACACCCTGAAACACCCTGAAACACCCTGAAACACCCTGAAACACCCTGAAACACCCTGAAACACCCTGAAACACCCTGAAACACCCTGAAACACCCTGAAACACCCTGAAACACCCTGAAACACCCTGAAACACCCTGAAACACCCTGAAACACCCTGAAACACCCTGAAACACCCTGAAACACCCTGAAACACCCTGAAACACCCTGAAACACCCTGAAACACCCTGAAACCCTGAAACACCCTGAAACCCTGAAACCCTGAAACCCTGAAACCCTGAAACCCTGAAACCCTGAAACCCTGAAACACCCTGAAACCCTGAAACACCCTGAAACCCTGAAACACCCTGAAAAACCCTGAAAAACCCTGAAAAACCCTGAAAAACCCTGAAAAACCCTGAAAAACCCTGAAACCCTGAAACCCTGAAACCCTGAAAAACCCTGAAACCCTGAAAAACCCTGAGAAACCCTGAAAAACCCTGAGAAACCCTGAAAACCCTGAGAAACCCTGAAACCCTGAGAAACCCTGAAACCCTGAGAAACCCTGAAACCCTGAGAAACCCTGAAACCCTGAGAAACCCTGAAACCCTGAGAAACCCTGAAACCCTGAAAAACCCTGAAACCCTGAAAAACCCTGAAACCCTGAAAAACCCTGAAACCCTGAAAAACCCTGAAACCCTGAAAAACCCTGAAACCCTGAAAAACCCTGAAACCCTGAAAAACCCTGAAACCCTGAAAAACCCTGAAACCCTGAAAAACCCTGAAACCCTGAAAAACCCTGAAACCCTGAAAAACCCTGAAACCCTGAAAAACCCTGAAACCCTGAAAAACCCTGAAACCCTGAAAAACCCTGAAACCCTGAAAAACCCTGAAACCCTGAAAAACCCTGAAACCCTGAAAAACCCTGAAACCCTGAAAAACCCTGAAACCCTGAAAAACCCTGAAACCCTGAAAAACCCTGAAACCCTGAAAAACCCTGAAACCCTGAAAAACCCTGAAACCCTGAAAAACCCTGAAACCCTGAAAAACCCTGAAACCCTGAAAAACCCTGAAACCCTGAAAAACCCTGAAACCCTGAAAAACCCTGAAACCCTGAAAAACCCTGAAACCCTGAAAAACCCTGAAACCCTGAAAAACCCTGAAACCCTGAAAAACCCTGAAACCCTGAAAAACCCTGAAACCCTGAAAAACCCTGAAACCCTGAAAAACCCTGAAACCCTGAAAAACCCTGAAACCCTGAAAAACCCTGAAACCCTGAAAAACCCTGAAACCCTGAAAAACCCTGAAACCCTGAAAAACCCTGAAACCCTGAAAAACCCTGAAACCCTGAAAAACCCTGAAACCCTGAAAAACCCTGAAACCCTGAAAAACCCTGAAACCCTGAAAAACCCTGAAACCCTGAAAAACCCTGAAACCCTGAAAAACCCTGAAACCCTGAAAAACCCTGAAACCCTGAAAAACCCTGAAACCCTGAAAAACCCTGAAACCCTGAAAAACCCTGAAACCCTGAAAAACCCTGAAACCCTGAAAAACCCTGAAACCCTGAAAAACCCTGAAACCCTGAAAAACCCTGAAAC